>JAEILZ010000005.1:0-1200000 GCA_018873225.1 [Phialemoniopsis] sp. UDSM-2020
TTTAAATATTTATTTAAATAATTTTTTAATATTTAAAATATTTTTATTTAATAATATATTTTTAAATAAAAATTATTTTAATTATAATTAATTAATTTATATTATTATTTTATATTTATTATTTATTTAATAGATTATAATTTATATTAATTTAATTTTAAAATAAAAAAATAATTAATTTTAATATAATATATTTAATATAATTAATATAATATAATAAATATAATATTTATATTTTAAAAATATAATAATAATTTCTAATATTAATAAATATAATTATAATATATTAATTAAATTATTTTAATTTAAAAATTTAATTTATTTTTATATATATAAAAAATTAAAATTAAATTTTAAATTTAATTATAAATATAAAATCTTAAATTATAAGTATTATTTATCTTATAATTATAATAATATACTATTAATTTAAATATTTATTTTTAAAATAGTTTTATAAATTATAAGATATAATTTTTATATAAATAATATTATTAATTATAAATAAATTTATTTTATAAATTTTAATAACTTTTATTAAAAAGATTAATTATTTATAATCTTTTTTATATATAAAAGAGTATATTTAATTTTATTATAATTATTTTTTTCTTTTTTTATTTTATTTTTATTTTTATTTCTATCTCTTTCTAAGTTATATAAATAAATCTAATTAAATTTTATAATTATAATAAAATTAAATATATTAAATAAAAAGAAAAAGCTTAAAAGATATTAAATTTCTTTCTTTTAAAGCTTTATTAAAAAGCTATATATTATTATAAAGAAAGTACAATTAAAGCTTAATTTTAAAAACCTAAAAAGCTTTATTAAAGATTTTAATTTTAATAATAATATAATCTTATTAGCTTTTAAATATCTTCTTATTAATAATTAAAAAATATATATCTTCTTATATATTTAATAAACTATTTATAATTTAAAAAAGATTATTTAAGCTTTTAATAATTATAATAAGTAATTTAAAAACTAAATTAAATATATAAAAAAAAAGATTTAAAAGATTAAAAATTAAATAAATAAATAGAAACTTATTATAAACTACTTAAAAATTAAATAATTAATTAATAATTAAATAAAATTATTAAATTTAATAAAAGTTTTAAAGTTAATTAATAATCTTATTAAATACTAATAATATATAATATTTTTTAATATAATTATATTCTTTATTTAAAGAATATTTATTACTTATTATTAATATAAATTCTTTATATATTTTATTTTAATATTTTAAAAGTTTAAAATAAAGAATTATTATAATAATAAATACTTATAAAATTATAATTAAAATAATAAATATCTTTTATAATTATATTATATTTTTTATATATTAATATTATAATTTATTTAATATAAAATTAAATTAAAAACTTAAATATTATATTTATTTTAATTTTAAAAATAAATTAAACTTATAAATTAAATATAAAAGTTAAATAGCTTTTTTTATATTTATAATAATAAAAAACTATTTAAAGTTATTTAAAAATATTTATTATTAGCTAATAGAAAGATTAATTTAAAGTAAAGTTAAATTAAAATAATTAAAAGGTTATTTTAAAGGGGATATATTAAACTACAGGCCTAAGGGTGAATGAATACAGCTTACCTAAGGCCTAATGATGGGTTACAGTTATAGAAATGTGCATTGCATAAATGAGGCCTGTTTCTCGGAATCGAGCCTCGTTTTAACGATACAAGGCAGAAGAAGCGGACTAAGCTTGATTAAGACTACAATACGCGTCTACAAGGATGGAAGCGGTATAAACGGACATGTTGAAGTGCCAGGAAACGAAGCTGTGGGCCTCGCTGCTAAGGAAGCGGTCGAAAGCAGTTCCCACTCACTAGCTGCACCCGAGTCGCCAACAGAGACATATCCGCCTCAAACTCTCATAGCGACAACGAAGACGACCATTCGAAAATTACTAAGAGAGGAGTAGAGATTGTTCTAGGAAAAGGCCAAACACAGCAGAGATCTCTTCCACCTTGGCATATAGCCTGGAAAAGACATACTCACCATCTACACCAATTCATACCGAGGCAATCAGTAGCAGGATAGCACAGTAGTCAAAAGGAACTTTAACTTCTTTGACAGATTTGGCTAATCATTACAAACAGAACATACAGAATCACATCTTGCGGCGAGTAAGGATGGCACGGCTGGAAAAGCTCACGGACTGCCCTGAGTGGCATCACGACTATGAGCAAACCTGCTCTGCAAGCCCCAATATGACTTTCACTGGAAAGTCTGGCTCCCAGGAGCTTTCATCTAATTAGTCATTTCTATAACTCCATCTGTAGCTGCTTTGAAGGACTTGCTCGCAATTCCTCTAAATGGGTGAGCATCTAGGACAATACTCCAGCTCGAAGAGTCCAGTACTCATAGAGTACGCTTAGCATCAGCGGTAACCAAGCAACTCGGAGGCAAGACCGTCTCTATCACTGGTCCTTCATCGGGCGTCGGCCGGCCGGGGAGGCTGAAGAGGGGTGGCTATCACGTAGCCGCTATCATCAATGTCGGCTTGATTGCACGTCGTCGTAAGGCGTATATCGTAGCACTATCCACTCTGCAATCGAGCCTGCTCAGAAATGATTGGGTGCAGCTTACACACAGCCCTGTCTTATCGCTGTTTAGGGAGCATGAGGCCGCTTGAGGTCTAATGACGTCTCTGATAAAAATGTGTACTAGTACGGGCCTTGGAGTAGAGAGGCCTTATATTTCAGTAGTCTCCATCACCGTTTGCATTCCAAGCGAAGTGGTGACCATCTGAGTGTCCATCACAACCCGCCAGATTGCCTACTCTTGAAATGAGTACTCTGGTGTGGTGTCTCCCCGTCGCATCTTAGGGCATGAATGGGCCGAGACTTCCTAGTCTAGGTGATGGATAATGAGGTCACGCTTGATTGGGCTGAGGACAATGCATGGTCTACTTCGCCGCTTGTTCTGGGTATAATACCAGTAAAAGAATACTCTAATGCCCTGAAGGGTGCACTTACACAGCGGCACTAAAGAAGTCGACAACGAGTTCTATATAGCATCTGCGAGCCCTGACAAGAATTCTTGTAGCCCCCAAGCGCCAGGGTCCGGAATTTTGCCTATATGCCTTGGTTAGTACGTGAGACCTGACTATGCACATGGTTGTCAAAGACTAACCTCTCCACTGATCCTCTGCACCAACATATACGGCTCTACCCAGACTGGCCTTCATAATCTTTGTAGCCTCAGCGCCTTCCTTTGCCTTTTGTGCAGCAATCTTGATGTCGCCTAGCGATCGAAGCGTCTCGACAAAGGGGAAGAGGGCATCCATCATCGTACGGTCACCGGGGACAGCGGGTGTGTACCGACAGAGATCTTCCAAGGCGGCCGCAAGAGCCTCGCCCCAGGTCTTGCTGTTCATTTCTGTGGGTGACTCGATGGCTCTCGCCTGGCGGCAAAGGCTGGACATGAGCGCGTTCAAGAAAATGGCGTAGATGGCGCCCGACGTGCCGTCCATATTCCCCTCAACAACAGGCAGGATACCGCTAAGAAAGGCCGCTGCATCTTCAGATGGTAAGGCATTATCTAGCTTTGCGAGAATGGCATCAGCACCTCTCTTCAAACCGATACCGCAGTCCCCATCCCCTACAACAGTGTCGTAATGGGTTATAGCTGGTTCCGCGGCAATAACCCTCCGTAGACCTGATCGAAGAACCGCGCAAGCCCTCTCTACATTGAGGGTAAGTCGGCCGTCGGTTGTGATATCCTCTGTACCAGAGAAATCGGTATCAAAGGTGCTCTCATTTTGTCCCCCCCAAGTCTCCTGGGAGATGGGGGCGGCCCATCCCACAGCTTCGGCCGGTAGATCTAGTAGCTCGAGCATCGTCCGGCCTGGGCCGAGCCCTGTGTCCTCTAGTCTGAGAAGGGAGATGGAGAACCCTAGCCCGTTGAGAGACGAGAGAAAGGTGCCGGCAAACACCCGCACCGGGTTGATATTGTAGCCACTCCTGAGCTGATTGACTGTCTCATTGACGATACCACCGAGTTCCAACACCGACAGACCCCCCAAGTTGTTGATCAGGAGCACAACCCGATCGGAGTCCTGGAAATGAACAAAATGACGATCCCCATCATTAGGATCGATCAGGCGTGCAAGCATGATCTTAATAAGCTCCGGGGGGTCAGCTTGAACTGTCTGGCTGCCAGGTTCGTTGTGGATGCCCATGCCAAGCGCAACATCGTCGGGGCCCATGTCGCTCTCCATCGGACCTCGACCGGGAACATGGACGTGCTCCATCGAGCTTCCGATAGAAACAAGGTTTCGGGATACTATTCGAGCAAGGTTATGGACGTCGTCAATCGACCCCCCGTGCTCCGCTAGCGCGCCAACCATCTTCACAATCAAGACGATGCCAGCAATACCCCTGCGACCGACCTGGCCGCTCTTTTTACGCCCAACGCTGACATCGTCGCCCATGGCGAGAAAGCGAGCCTCGACACCGGCTGCTCTGGCCTTCTCGGTGGCCAGTCCAAAGTTGAGTACATCGCCCGTGTAATTGAGAGTGATTACTAGCACGCCATTGTCTGTAGGCACACGGCCCAATATGGCTCGCTTGACTTGTTCAGCAGAAGGGCTAGCGAAGATGGTCCCAGCTACGGCCGCCGTAAGCAACCCTTTCCCTACAAAACCTGCAAGGCCGGGCTCGTGACCAGAGCCGCCACCTGACACTATAGCGACCTTTGAAATGGGCGACCCGAAGGACTCGGGGCGCCGGTAAACGATCTTGTTGGGTGCATCGAGGGCGAGCGACGGGTTGGTATACGTGAGAGCGTGCAAAGCACCATTCACAAGAACCTCTGCAGTACGGTGTAGGACGTTAGTGGAGAATGCCACTGAGTAAGTGTATGGTAACCAAATGCAAGTGGGCTTATCGTGCGTCAATCCATATGCTGTGTGTATGCACAGTAAGGGTGAGGTAGACAGCACCACCCACGCACTGATCTCAAAGCGTGCATGGTCTGGCCTCTTGGAACAGATCTGTCAATCGATTGAGGCGCACTCACTTGGATCGGAAAAGAAATGCTTCTCACGGGCCGGCATGGTGAGCACGGGTTCCTCGTGCGCTGGAGGCTGCGGTTGCTTTGGGGGTCTCACAGTATGGCTACCTTTGATGGGGAGGCGGCACCACGTTTCTCACACTTAGGCTTAAGTATGTATTGGTAGATATCGAATTGGGATTCAACTAAACCCTGCCCTTTTGTGTGTGTCCACAAAGACTGCCTCAGGTGAACACACAATCACAGTACGACGATACCCAGTTCTTGTCAACGGACGCAGGCTTCTAAGACGGTGGGTCAGCCTTGGACCGGTCGTTCCAAAACGGATAGCTCATGAAGAAAAGCCCGAGAACTCCTGCTGGCGAATCCTCCGAAATCCCGGCAATACACAACGGCCATGACGTGTGCTAGCGCCATGCTTGCGGCCAATGGAGAGAAACTCCGATGGCACGGATATTGGCGCGGAGCTGACAGAGTATGCCATGATCGGGTAAACCGAGCGGGGTTCTCCAAGAGAAAGTGGTGCAGTTGTTCACGTCGGTTTTCATTTACAAAACGATCGATGCTGATGTTTCCCCTGAGTGTTGAGGAGAGAAGCTCGAAAGCAGATACAAAATTCTAGATTTTGCAAGAGAAATCAGTCACCGCCTCCATGTCTGCCAGTCTCGTCACAGTGAAGGGCTGGTCGCACGCCCACCTGCCACAGGGATGGACTCGTCGATTCGCCAGGATTATCTCGCCTTCAGCCAACGTGTCTGTCCCCAACTCGATACCCCATGAGGTTCGCATCCACTATGTCGATGTTCCAGCCTACACCAGTCGCATCCAGAAACAAGAGAGCGATCTTCCCGCGGCTAAGGGCGTCTGTTTGCTCATTCACGGGTTCCCCGAGACCTGGTATTCGTGGCGTCACATCTTGGTGCCCCTGTCGGATGCTGGCTACCGGCTGATCGTGCCCGACTACCGCGGCGCCGGAAATAGCCAGGCACCCCCTCACAATGCCGGCTTTGCTGGCGGCAAGGGGGGCGGCTACACCAAGATTGTCATGGCTGACGACTTGCACACTGTCATCTACAACGAGCTGGGCATTACCGAGAAGATTCACGTCATCGGGCACGACATCGGCGCCATGGTCGCCCACGCATACTGCAACGCCTTCCCGGAACATTGTAAGAGTCTCGTGTGGAACGATGCTCCTATTCCCGGAAGCACCTTCTGGGAGGAGTTCAAGAAGCTTCCAGTCGTCTGGCACTTCCACTTCCACAACGTTCAGGACGACCTGCCTGAGCGTCTCGTGCAGGACCGCGAGCGTATCTACCTTCGCAATTTCTACGATCGATTGAGCGTCCGCGTGGACGGCGTGCCTCCAGGTTCCGATGCGGAGGACGCGTACGTGCTGGCGTACTCTCGGCCTGGAGCTCTGAGAGCTGCTTTTGACACTTACAGGTGCTACGCCGAAGACGCCAAAGAGAATCAGAGCATTTTGCAGAAGAAAGGCAAGTGCCCAGTGCCCGCATTTGGTATCTGTGGAGACATGGGCCCCGCCAGCGAGATCGCGGCGGTGCAGCTCAGGGAGCTTTACGAGACCGTGCTGGATACCCATACTATCAAAGACTGCGGACACTTCACTCCGGAGGAGGCCCCCGAGGAGTTTTTGGAGAAGGTTGTTGGGTGGCTTGCACGGGTATAATGTTTAGTTATCCAATTCATGCCGCACGGTAGTGTTCGCGCCCCGCACAGCACGGGACAGTGGAAGAATCGTCCTAGGAATTTAGGTTTAAAGTCCTCCAAGAACTTGACGACCGAAAGTGTTGCCAGAGCCTGACCTGACCCAGTCGCTGGAGCGACTTCATGGTGACTGGACTTGTAATTTCTTCTGCCTATCTCTCCGCAGTAAGCATAAAAAATCACTAGGCCTGGCCCCTAGCATGTTCTAGGTCTTCCCGCGGAGAGATGGTGACGGTGGAGAAGTAATTTTGAAGAAATTTAGAGAATGATTAATTAACACAGCGTAGACACACATAACCACGTGTCCTCTGTTCACATGCACCAAAACTCAGCAGACAGGTTGTCACCCCATTTCCCGAAGACGGAGAACCGCCGTTGGAAGCCCCCGCTTCCCATCTCCCGATTGTCGGAATCTCCATTTGAAAAGCACCGAGATAAGATCAACTCAATTGATCGCACTGCAAACGACACCAAGGACACAGGATCCGCAGGAATTAGTCCACTGTCACCAGCACCACCAACTAAGTCCATTGATCAGTTGCCCAATATGGGTTCAGACATCCAGATTGCCAGTCGGCGTGTTGTCCTCTCTGAAGATTTGCGAATTCACTATCGCGAAGCCGAGCCCGCGGGCGAGTCCAAAGGGATTGTCCTCCTCATCCATGGCTATCCGCAGTCTTCCTACCAATTCCGCTTCGTCATCCAGCCCATCGCCGCAGCAGGTTACCGTGTCATTGCTCCCGACTATACCGGCCATGGGACGTCTTCGAAGCCCGTACGAGATGTGTCTGGCTTCACCAAGATGCAGCTTGCGCAAGATCTGTACAAGTTCCTGCAGGACGGCCTGGGAATCAAGACCCCAATCCATGTCATTGGTCACGATATCGGGGGCATGATCTCGGTTGCTTTCGCCATGCAATACCCCGAGTTTGTGGCCAGTCTTGTCTGGGGCGAATGCCCGTTACCAGGCACAAGCGAGTACCACAAATTTAAGCACGACCGCAATCACTGGCATTTCAACTTCCAGGGTGGCCAGCCCGATATGGCTGCATGGCTCGTTCAGGGCAAAGAACGTCCCTATATCAAACAATTTTATGACCGGTTCACCTACAACCAGGCAGTATTCACCGACGAGGTGGTCGATCACTACGTTGCCAACTACGCGGCACCAGGCGCCCTCCAGTGTGCATTCTATGTTTACGCCGCCTTCGAGCTGGATGCTGCACACAACGAGGAATTGCTGAGGACGAAAGGTAAAGTGCGTGTGAGGAACATGATTTTGACTGGAGCGAACCACGCATTGGCCGACGGGGCCGAGAAGATGGCGAGCGAGGCCTTTGAGAATGTTACAGCGCGCTTCGTTCCAGACGCAGGCCATTACATTGCAGAGGAGAACCCCAAGGACTTTGTTAAGCATGTGCTGGATTTTATCGGAGGAAATTAGTAATCTTCCCCAATTTCATCCGTACTATCACTCTTGTCTTGATACTTCTTCTTGGAGTCAAGCATAAGTGAGCATGTTATAGGTCTTACTGTGCGCCAGGCATTAAACATCTTGACTTTCAGTATCTAGCATTCAATGAATGCTCCAATGTCATAATCCGCTCCCGCGTACGCTTGTATAGCTAGCCCTGCAAGCAACAGCAGAGGCAATCCTAAGAACAAATGAAGAAAGGAGACCAATATAGGCAGGGAGGGATAAAACAAGGAAAGGAGCCTAGGAACGGCCAGTAGCTATTCTATTCAACTGCTTAGGGACTTCCATGATTGTTAAGTCTCTGCACCTCATCACATCCGTTGGTCTGTCAATAAGTATAGATCACACGGATGACTAGCATTGGATTAGGGTCATATTGCCTCTTTGAGTCACAGCATTAGAGGGAACACCCATCAAAGCAACCGTCTTTAACCTTCCAGCAGAGATGTGATGCCACTTGGAACACTATCTGTTCTACAACTAAGCTATCCTGTCTTGGTTGGAGGAATGATCTGACCGTTGTCATCAAAATAGACGGGCTGCCCACTTCGGAACGAGAGAGTCAAGGCATAGCATATAGTCGATGCCTGAAGAGCGTCGTCAAGGTTGATGGGAAGAGCTGTACACCTGTCTGTCAGTGAAAGTTAGATAGCATAATCAGTGGTTAGACAAGCATACGTGTGTCATCTAGTACACAGTCGGTAAAGACCTGGAGCTCTTTGACGAAGGCGTCTTTGAAACGTTCCATAGTGCTCTCGCTAGCTGAAGTTAGTATCACTGGCTAAGAAAAAATGGCAGTGTAGGGCTTGATGCTTACTGAGACTCAGTTCGTACTCCGTATTTGTCTCTGATCTCGAGCTTGTTTTTGTTTGCGCCCTATCCAGGTAGGTGTCAGCTAGACTGTAATTTTACACAGTACCCTCGATGGGACGTGGACAGGCTTACGGGGTTGACAGCAATCCGTTGCTCAGTGCCGCAGATCTCGATGAAACACTCTGCTCCGTTGCGAGCTGTTCGACCAAAGTGCATGACTGCTGTTGTGCCATTGGTGAACTCGACTATCGCCTCGCCATTGTCCGCATCACCAATTGAAGCAAGTTCTGGGTGCTGAACCTGTTGGCCGATAGCAAATACACGATGCACCTCTCGTTTCGAGTTTGGGCAAGTGGCCGGGATATCAGCAAACCACCGTGCCAAGTCGACATCTGCTGTTCGTTAGAGAGCATATAGAGAACCATACTAATCAAAGACGCACCGTGCACTCCAACGTCGCTGAAAAGTCCGCCGGAGGTGGCTGAAAAGTTGACAAAAAATCCTAGCGGAGCCATCAGCGTGTGTCAAGATGCCGGCTCAAGACTGAATCTCACCAGAAGAATCATATAAGTCGCAGGTCCAAGATCGAAATAGATGAACTTTTCCGACGCTGCCATCGTCAATTGCCTTTTTAAGAGCAATATTCGAGTCGTCGACTGCGATCATACCAATGGTTAGAGCTATATCTCTATGATACGATGTAGTACGAGGCAGGACTCACATCGGCGGACAAAAGCAACCATGACCTTGACATTGGGGTGCTTCTTTGAGAACTGGACTACCTGCTGCGAAGTCTCGAGATCGGTCGCAATCGGTTTTTCGAGTAGAACGTGCTATGCGCATCATTGATTAGTCGGTTTCAATCAACGCATCCCGAGTGCGGGCGGTTCGACTGCTCACCAGTCCATGGCTGATAGCTAATTCTGTGAGAGGGGCATGTCTCGCAGTGTCACTGGCTATCAGAACCGCCTCAGCCCCAGAATGCTTGAACATCTCCTCTGCATCCTTGTAGGTTTGGACGCCATTGGCCAGGTTCTGCTTCGCCCAGTTCAAAGACTCCTCTCGAACATCGCACACGGCCACGACTTCGGCTCGGGGGACAAGGAAGGCGTAGTTGTACGCATGGATCGCGCCCATTCGACCGAGGCCGATGGTACAAACTCGAAGTTTACGCTGCTCAGGCATGGCTGACGGATCGTAACCTGCTGTGTACGAAATGTTCCGGCCAGGATGGAGGAATCATCACCAACTCAATATTTAGTCTTACGATATCGATCATTCCATGTAGAAGTCCCGCGCACGCGGGACCCTACGCGGAGAATGTAGGCGGGGATCTAAATCTTGAATTCCCGTGGCCGGAGTTTGGTGGTGAGCTCTGTTGTGGATCTGGGATCCACACCATTCTCATCCACTGCATCGCGGCTTTGACTATCGTTGGATCCCGCCCGTAGCCAGACCATACCTATGGGTTACTCCGTTGCTCTGGCGCGTGCATAAATAAGCTGGTCTTGACACTGGTGTGGCAGTGAGAAGCATACATAGTATTTTCTAAACACCATATTCCCAAAACGCGTAGACGAACCACCATGTCACGAACGATTTTGACAAGGCTCAACGAGCTGTGTAACGTAGACGTCGATGACGCGGACTACACGTTCATCGAAAAGCTGCCGGTCAAGCCACACAATCGTTAGTCGACTACCTTACATCCATTTAAGCACAAGGCATCAAGCTTACAGCGTGAGTAGAGACATCCAATCAGAGAGTGATCTCACTGGTGCTGAATTCGCCACGCAACCACGACCTTCTTGTTGATACCATTCGGAAATATGGTCATGAAGGTTGGGAAACCGTCCTTGACAGAATGGTGCAAAAGTCCCCTCTCCCGTCCCCTCCATAGGGGTTGCCTGTATTGCCCATGACTAATTTGTGTTGGCAATGTCAGTCCGTTCTCATTTGCGCGAACAACCTACCACTCCTCTCCGGTCGTGTGCTTATTCAGACGTCCCCGAGACACCTCAATGACCTGGACGCCATCTTAAAGCAGTGCTACGCGTACGATCGATACTTCAAGGAGGCAGGTGTGTCCAGGGATCGTTTCTGCATCAAGGTTCTGTTCTCCGGCGCCGGGGCTGCCGCCGCAGCCAAGCTGAACAGCGAAGGCATCCGAACCCTAGCCACCTCTATCTTCTGTCTTGAGCAAGCAATTGCAGCAAGTCAGTCCAAATGTCTGATGCTCAGCCCGTATTTCAACGGTATAGTAGCTTCCCGCAATTTGCACCTATCTTCTAAAATTTAGTTATTTAACAGTAGTGTCGTAGAAATGGCCGCCCGTGCCGATCCAACCCTCCGGCCCATTGTTCAGGACACAGCACTCGAGGTAAGCCCGCTCTCGTCATCACACAGGAAAGCAAATCTCACGAGAAAAATTTCAGCATCCCAGCTCTTTCCGCGTCATCCACATCCTGGAGCTCTTCGCGAAACTTTACCAAAAGACAGGGGAAGAGCAACCCGTCATGGTGATTGCCTCGTAAGTGGACTAGTCCCTCAGAGATGTGACCCACCTCCAAGAATCAAGATGGCTAACCCTTTTGCGCAGTCACTTCGACCCCCAGGAAGTCATGGCTATGGCTGAACTAGGCTGCCAGCATGTGACTATTTCACAAGCCAACCTGTCGCTGATGATGAAGACCCCTGATGAGCTCCCCCCAGTCACAACAGCCAAGCCTGCCCATCCTTACGCGACTCTGAAGACTCCCGAGCGTCTCAAGAGCCTGTCCACTGCCGATCCACTAGCAGGTGAAAGTTGGGACGGTGTCTTCGCTTCAGCCGACGTAGACTATATCTCAGACGGGGGCAAGACGCTTGACAAAGCCATTGACAGCGATAATGTGGCACGGAAAAGAGTGACTGATGCTACAAACTTTTTCTTGCGGTGGGAGAAGGTTTGTCAAAAGATAATTGAAGACGAGGCTGCCAAGATCTAAATATACTAGTCCTCTCTGAATATACTTCCAAGTTGTATTCACCTTTTATAGATCACCGCTCTGCTACTGCTTCTCACCGCTATTCGGCTTTAGACATTACAGCAGCATGATACGCTACCAGAGACAAATCATGGATTTGGTGCCTGACCATGCGTCCCAAGACTAACCTGGTAATGCAATACGCAATACTCGTCATGCACGATCCCATGCTAATCGTGAATGCGATGTTCATTCTTACAACTACATAACACTAGTACATATCTTGCACTAGGACACAATTTGACTGGTACATCATCGCTTGCTGACTTGCTGGATGCGGCTGAAGGCCTGCAGCAGAATAGAGTTGCAGGGGAAACTGCGCAGCTTCAGCACGCTGGCAGAGAAGACGTGGAACGGGAAGGTCAAGCCGACCGAGGACGTACCAATCAGAAATTTCCTGATTCATGACACCAAGGTCTCCCTAGGGGAGACCTAACTGTGTGGTAATACTGTGTTTTATTGGTATCACGACAAAGCTAACCCCTTCGAATTTGACCTCCGACTACTGTAAAGAACCCCCCTACTTCCCCCCCTGGTTGCTAGCCTGTCTTGCCACCTTGTACACAAACTCTAGCTATTCGGCCATTTCCTCCTCACAGGACTTCAGAAGCTCATTGATTTTGCTTCTGAAAGCCTTATTGGCTTTAGTCTCATCTTCCTTGGCTTTTACCAGAAGATCTAGACTCTCTATTCTATCCTTTTATTTAAAACTTTCAAGGACTTTATAACTAAAGATTAAGAGGTTAATTACATCTAGATTCTAAAGGTCTAGGGCCTTAGTTAAGGTATAAAGATACTTATACTTAATTTTAATAATATTAAAATCCTTTATTATAATCTAAAGGTAATTAAATCCCTTTATAATAGAGACCTAATAGTAAGGATAGGATAATTTTATTATTTTAAAGAGTAAGATCTCTTTCTAGTATTTTATAGTAATATTTAATATTTAGTAGAAGATCAAGATAAAGAATAAGAGATATCTAGTAGGACTAAGATCAGGGCTTTTATTTATAAAGAATCTTTTAGTAACTAGCTTTACTAATAAGAGTTATTAGTATAAGAGTTTTCTATCTTAAGGTTTATAAAAAACTATCTTCTCTAAGGCTATCTAAACAGCATATACTATATATAGTCATATTAAATCCATAAAATCCACAACCGTAGTCAGGCTTAAATACAGACCCAAGTCCAGGCCTTCGCACGTGCGGTCAATAGAGGTCAAGCTTTCGAGCCAGGGGTGGCCAAGTCAGATACCACATCTGTGTTTTCAAGTACTGGGAACTGTCATTGTGTCTTTGGAACACGGGTATTGTGTTCATTGTTTTGTATAAGCTGTGTTGTTGTACTATGTCGCAATAGGTTGTCTTACCTGAAGGCAAGCCGGTTGATCTTGATCATCTGACCATCATGACACCAAGGATGGCACTTGATCTTCCTGGGGCCATGGGCTCGCCGCGTGGAGGATGGTTGCCAGCCACAAATTCCGGTCCGACTTGCGCGGGACCGTGTCACGCGCGGCGGGCGAGCCATGACGTGGCGTCAACGCCCCCGGATGCGGCTGTCTCTGCCTCCATCAGCGCCGGACAGCTTGGCTAGTAGATGCAGCAGGATGACGGCCACTGGGTTGTCGAAGTCAATGTCACCAAGCCTATTGTCATTACAGCATACACACGCATGAGTTACGAAGTACGCAATCCAAATATCACCTCGCTTCCACCTGGTGAAATTATCTTGGAGCCATATAGGTTTGGATTAATTATTTGACGTCGTCTACAACGCAGACGCGCGTTTATGAACACTGGCTCCGAATGGCTCCCATAAGCGCACCACGCTGGCATCAGCGTCCTTAGACCATCCTCTGCCAGCTCCAGCGATGTAGAGCAAGTGACCAACCGACGACAAAGGGGTGTACGAACTGAGCCGTTTGGCTTCGTCAAGAACGATACCCAAATCTTTGGTGAATATGACCAAGGCAGAATGTGGGGTCCAGTCGGCCTCAACCATTTGAGTAACACGGTTCTGGAACATCCAGCTGCTCGCACTGGACTTTCCGAGTATGCGGTAAACTTGCCTGCTGTCAAGACCGGCACGAGCGGCAAAGGCCATTGCTTCAGCACCAGCAGTAATATGAACACCGGCAAGAAGCTGGTTGATGAGTTTTACCGAGGAGGCAGCGCCAATGCCGCCGTTCAGAGTGTAGATGTTCGTCTCCACGGAAGCCATAGCAAGGATCACGGAGCGAACACCTTGTAAAGCGTGCTGAGAGCCGGAACAGATGATCTACCGCGAATCAGCAACAAAATCGTGAGCAATTCTCTGTTGATGTAGGGCGCTCACAGTAAGCTCTCCTTTGGCTGCACGGGCAACACCACCACTGACAGGTGCGTCAATCAGCGAAACGTGGCCATGCGCTTGCTTCAACGCCTTGTCAATTCGACGTGCCTCCGAAGGCGGGACAGTCGAGCTGAGAATCACAACAGCGCCTCTCGCGAGCTTCTCAACTGCCCTGTCCGCTCCAAAAAGTATATCCCACGCTTGAGCTGCGTTTTGAACCATCATAACCAACACTTGGGCTCCACTTGCTGCTTCAGCGGCCGAGGATGCCGCATGAGCCCCACTGCCACTGCGGGTGAACTTCTCGACCGAAGGAGCCCAGACATCGTACCCGTAGACCGAGAAACCACGCCGTACTAGCGATTGCGCCATGCCCTGTCCCATGGCACCGAGGCCAACAAAGCCGACCCTCACAATGCTGGGGATTGGTATCGTGTCGATAAGGGCTGCAGCAACATTAGCCGTTCCTCCCTCCGGGACCTGGTGATGAACAAACAGCCTAATAAGACCAGACACATCATCCATGCTGTAGCCTTGAGCTGCTGCTGATAGGCAGACCTGCTCAACAGCCGACCCTAGAGGCAAAGGGAAGCTTAGATCCCTGGATGCAGCTATAACAGTGTTCTTATGCTTAACGTTAGCAAGACAGGAGGGTACGACCGGCGTTTAGATATCATCCTTACCAGCGCTTCCAGCTGCGATGCCAAGGATAAAGTCGGAGCCCAATCGCCTTGAAGCATCCTCGGGACCAGAGATTGAAACATGCAAGAGTTTCCTGCAGCGTTGACAATGATCTTATACGTATCGCGCGCATCAAGGCCAGCCATATTGGCTAGGCCTGTGGCCTCTGCTGCTGTGACCACGTGGATTGCGCTAAGAAGATGCCATGACAGCCTCAACTTGTTGGCGGAGCCAAAACCCCCCGAGATGATTTCAGAGACCTTGGCGATGGGCTCAATACTACTGATTCCTTCCGCAGACCCGGAAACCCAGACGTCACAACCACTGCTATCGGGCTCGTAGCTAGGCCAGATAACAGCACAATCCACGATGAGCAAATCAGCACGGCCAGCTTCGGCGATGCGTGATGCCATAGCTTCATAGTACTGTGGCACTGCTAGGCAGTTGATTACCAGAGTTGCATAGGCAGGCAGGACTAACACGACAATGTAAGCAGCTGTCCATCAAAAGCTTGTGCACTTCGCCTCATCTCACCTTGCAAAATTCCGGCAGACGGATCGAATAATGTCTCGTCTAATTGGCAAGCATCTTTCGCATCCAAAAAGATAACCTTCCTTCCCAGTACTGCATCTTGCGCAGAACGCACCGCAGTTTCTCCCAGTGCTGCAATCCCCTCACCGCCAGAATTCGAGAAGTGAGGGGCTAGCAAGCCCACCCCATCCTGACCAACGGTTGCTTGGAGCTTTTCAGCCACAGCCCTGCTGGATGGACTGAGACCAATGAAACCCCACTGGGCATCTGACATCTTCTCTCTTCTCGATGTGTCAATGAGACCCTCCTTGATGATGAGCGATTCCGTCAGGCAAGGGATAGACAGAATCACTGTTTCTCTACAATATGTGCTCAGGATACTACGAAAGCACGTGGTTTTGAGTGCACTTGTTCATTCGATGTTCGACCGTTTTCCCCGAGCGTAATGCCGATTTAATCGGCAATAAAGACCGACCAAAGCGTAGTCAAATCGCCGACGACTCTCAACAGACACTGGCAAGGTTGTTGTTCTAGGTCCATTCCTATTCCACCCCCAAAAAAAATCCCTAGCATCGAGTATGGTATAATTGCCGGAAAAGGCATCGAAAAAGAGCGTCCATTGATCACGCACAACGTTAGTGCATTGGCACCGTGTGACTTGGGTCCAACCCAACATGGATACCGTTAATCCCGATGCTCGGAAATGGGAGGCATTTATACCGTTGTGGGGTCGTCGTGGAGCCCGAGAAAATTGGAGTCTAGCTGGGCACCGGCCATCGGAAGATACGCCTGACTCTGATCACCACAGCTTCAGCCTCCCGATATCGTGTCACTATTAAATTGCTTCGTTCCGTATACATGCGTGCAAACCAGAATAGACTTTTTTCTTCTTGGATTTTAGAAGTGATCACTTATCGTAACTTCATCTCAAGTTCTCAAACACTCATTTCTAACTCACAGGCCCGATTGAAGCATCGGACTGGATTTTTGACTGAATACATTTTCAATGGCTGGAAGATTATCAGGCAAGGTGGCACTTGTCACGGGCATGTATTCTCCCCGCCGGTATCTGGATTGATAGAGGTACTAACTGAAATAGGCGGTGGCTCGGGCTTTGGCGCCGCCATCACCAAAGCTTTTGCGAGTGAAGGCGCGAAGGTCTTCATCGGAGACATCAACCTTAGTGGAGCCGAAGCTGTCGCGAAGGAATTTTCTGGCCAGGTCATATGTGGCGAGTTGAATGTCACCAGGAGCGAGGATTGGGCTGCTGCCGTCCTCAAGATCAAGCAAGAATTCGGGCGCCTGGACATCCTTGTCAACAACGCCGGAACTTCTTACAAGAACAAGCCTACCCTCGACGTCACGGCTGAGGAGTTTACCCGGACCTTTGACATCAACTGTTTTGGAATCTTTCTCTCCGTCAAATCCGTATTCCCGACCTTCATTGAACAGAAGGGTGGTATTTGCCTGAACATCTCTTCTTGTGGTGCGGACAGACCACGTCCGGGCCTCGTGTGGTACAATGCCAGCAAGGGGGCCGTTTCGAATGCCACCAAGGGCCTCGCTCAGGAGTACGGACCAAACAAGGTTCGTGTAAACAGCATCTGTCCACTTCTCACTGGGACGGGTCTGTTCGAGAATTTCTCAGGCGTTCCGGATACCCCAGAGAACCGTCAGAGCTTCCTCTCGAACGTCCCTCTCGGCCGATTGGGCGAAGTGGCCGATGTTGCGAGGGCCGCTGTTTGGCTCTGCTCAGATGAAGCTGAGTTCGTTACCGGTGTGAACGTGTCTGTCGATGGTGGAAGGTCGATTTAGGAAAGTGTGAGAGTGTGAAGAAACAGACAGAATGTTCATGAGTTTTATTAGCTGTTTCTATTCCTGACAGAAGCCAGTGTGTAGTCAAACAAAGGATTTTAGTTAGCAAAGCAAGGCACTACCCATAATTTAATGACTGATCCCAGACAACTCACGATTTCCACTGGTAAATTTTATTGAGACGGATTGGGTTGAAAAAGTTCAGCTGAAGAGAATCGAAGCTGTCCCCACCTGCTGTATTCCTAAACCCGGTGCATAATAATCTCCATACTCTTCGTAAAGGAATGACACCGCTCCTTTAACGCTTCCAGATGTTTTCTCCTCCATACTCACACAGCAGGCGGGATGATCTTGCTCGCTTATGCGTGGTGATATGCTGTCCGTCAGTATCCGCAGAGGCGCAAAATATCGCATGCAAGACAACAACAAATAGTGGTCTGGGTACAAAACCTGGTAAGAGCATCAGCTTAGCTCACAGATCGGAGCACCTAACAACATGATCCTCGGGACGCTCTGTAATTTTCCGAGCATCGGACGAGCAAACACACCAGCCATCAGACCTAGTAACATGTCCGCCGTGGCCAAAGTGGATCATGTTCTAGATGGGTCTTTCTCACCTGACATCTCTCTACCAGGATTGGTGTCAAAGAATGACCCCTCTGGACAGCATTGAAGGTAAGTAGTACGCCCAGGCAACCTTACAGTATCGGACGACTCCTAATCCCGGCTCGGTAATATACACATCAATAGGAAAGTAGTGTATGGCGCCCACTAATTGTCTTCCATCTAGTCTGGCGGGTCAGGAACAAAACACCCAAGAGCCGAGCGCATCGCATAAATTAAGAAGAATTGTTTAAGTAGTGTATTGAGAGCCAAACACTCGCCCCCTTGAGTTCTTTTCCCTTTTGCTATCCCACAATACGGTCTTGACCTTCGACTCACAATAATCGCTGTGCACGAACTATGGCGCCCTCAGCAGATCGTGACTACTTGTCCCCGGCGGGCGTGTCCAAGGCGGACATTTTGGCGGTCCAGAATGCGCCTTTCGCCTATCGCAACAGCAACATGACTGACAAACCTGTCGCTGATGACTTCATGTATGCTTTCAAACACAATTACCCTCTACCAAGCTTCGGCGAAGATACCTACATCCTCGACTACTCACCGGAGGAAGAGCCGAACGTTCAAAGGACTGCAGAGGATTTTATGAAATCTCTTTGCTTGACTATTCAGGGCCGGGACGCGAAGACTTTCGCCTCCCTTTTTCTGGATTGTGGTAAGTCTGGGCGCTCCTCCTTTCCCTGGAGCCAAAGCTAATGTTCAACTAGGTGTGTGGCGAGATAAAATTGTATTCACCTGGGATTATCGATCTTTCAACACGCCGCAACATATTGAGAAGGCGGCTGCCGACCTCTTTCCTCGTATTCCCACCAGTAACTACCGCATCATCGATCCCCTGCCAAAGGTCGTGAGACCTTATCCCGATCTTGCCTGGATTCAAGTGGCATACTCTTTCGATACCGATCTTGTTGGTGCTAGCGGCGTCCTGAACCTTGTTAAGACCAAGGACGGGTACAAGATCTGGACCCTTCATACGGCCATCGAAAGCCTTCAGGGTTATCCCGAGATCCCGAACCCAGATGGACACATGGTCGGAGACAGGTCCTGGCACAGCCAGAAGACTCTCGACGATGACCTGGTAGGCATCGAGCCTGAAGTCATTGTCATTGGTGGAGGGCAATGGTAAGTCGACAACCCTTTTCATGATCTCGATACTTAGTGGTGCTAATATACTCCTAGCGGTCTTCAAATCGCTGCCCGGCTAAAAGCCCTTGGTGTAAAGACCCTCATTGTCGAGCGTAACAAGCGCATTGGAGATAACTGGCGGCATCGATATGAATATCTCTCCCTACACTTCCCTCATTGGGGTGACCATTTCCCATATTTCGATTTCCCTAGCCACTGGCCAACCTATACTCCATCTGCCAAGATGGGTGATTGGCTCGAATGGTATGCAAATGCCCTCGAGTTGACAGCTTGGACAGACTCGAGTGTCACTAGTGCATTGCAAAAACCCACTGGAGAATGGGATATTACGGTTGAGCGTGGAGGTAAAGAGGGCAAAACTGTCCGTACCTTCCACCCTAAGCAGGTGGTCTTAGCTACCTCCTTGGCTGGTGTTCCCTTCACTCCAGAGATTCCTGGAATGGAAGATTTCAAGGGGACAATCACGCACTCGACTGCACACCACTCGTCCCTAGAATGGGTCGGTAAGAAGGTTCTCGTGGTGGGAACCTCGTCGTCTGCATTTGATACCGCGTATGACTTTGCCCGCCGTGGTATTGATGTGACGATGCTTCAAAGGTCGCCGACGTACATCATGTCCTTGACGGAGTCTGTCCCCCGGGTATGACCTATCACCCTGTGTACAATATCAAAGCGACTACGAGACTGATATGACTATAGATGTTGAGTGCTTTATACGAGCCCATCGACCACAAGAAACCCGACATGGATACGACCGACAGGATACATTTCTGCCTCCCTGTTGGCCCTGCCGAGGAACTGTTCCGTCGCACAGCGAGGGATATCTGGGATGCGGATGCGGAGTTGATCGCAAAGGTCAAGAAGGCTGGCTGCCGAGTTTGGCGAGGCCAGCGGGATACAGGCAATCACACTCTAAGTTACACCAAAAACGGCGGGTTCTACTTCGAGGCTGGCGCCTGCCAGGCCCTCATCGACGGCAAGATCAAGATGGAGCAGGGCTACCCTATCCGCTTCACCGAGGACAGCATCGTGCTGAACGGCGAGCGCGAGCAGAAGTATGACTA
The DNA here is from genome assembly GCA_018873225.1 of [Phialemoniopsis] sp. UDSM-2020. Taxonomy (NCBI): domain Eukaryota; kingdom Fungi; phylum Ascomycota; class Sordariomycetes; order Thyridiales; family Thyridiaceae; genus Thyridium; species [Phialemoniopsis] sp. UDSM-2020. The sequence continues at coordinate 20,299 of JAEILZ010000005.1, forward strand.
TGTGGTCATGGCCACTGGGTTTTCCAATACAATCGACTCCGTTCGTCAAATAATGGGCGACGACGTCGCCGACCGATGTGGCCCAATCTGGGGCGTGGACGAAGAAGGTGAACTTAATTCGGCCTGGAAGCAAAGCGGCGTTCCCAACTTTTGGGTCATGGTTGGATCCGTGCACTTGAGCAGGTATCACTCGAAAAAGTTGGCTCTTAGGATCAAGGCGGTCCTAGAAGGCATCGCGCCAGAGCCCTACTTAGAATAAGCCCTATCTAGAATGGTTACAGGCTGGGTCTTCTCCTCACATAGACATCAATCAAATCTCCTTCTGTCCCTGAATTGAACAGCCTTTCCTCTTCCTCCCAACACGGGATAAGGACTCAACCGATGCCCTATGGACTTGATCTGCCCTTGATTCTTTTCTCATTTGCCGAGGTTGTTCACTCAGTGCGCTCATAATTTCCACTTGACCCCATAAACCAATACAGATAGTGTCGACAAGTGCCCAAGGAATTGTGATGGAGTGACCGGGTATCCTCGAGAAAGGTACTACCCAATATGATGTCCTGACGCTCCGGCCCTAGGAGCGGGGGAAAAGGGGGAACGTCGAAACTATTGAGATAATCTAAACGAGGTGTTGGGCTGATTTTGCCGGGTCGGGAAAATCAAATGACGACTAGGAAATCTGGGAGAGATGTTTCCCCACGCTGGGGTTGGTGAAAGCCCGATACGCGGGGAATGGAGCTAGAGCCTTTTCGCCCACTCTTGCCCGTAGCCTTTGGCCTTAACTTGCAGGCGAGGCTTGCGACTGTTCCCCCGCAAGAATTTCTTTCCTACCCATATATATATATATGGGTGTGTGTGTCTCCGATTCTCAACATTCCTACCAAAGTCACCTTCAACACACCTGATAGGTTTTCCCAGCAAGCACTACTGACGTTTCCAAAATGGCTCGTTCCAAGTTTCTCGGTCTCAGAGGCGGGAAGCTCAATGCGTTGCTGATGTTCGTGGCAGCTATTGAGTTCATGCAAGTCAAGCCTTTCCTGTCCTGCCGAAGTTGCGTTGCGAGTCTGCTATTAACGCCGCCTCACCAGATTGTTCGGTTACGATCAGGGAGTGATGGGTGGTCTGCTTACCCTCCCATCCTTCACCAAAGTTTTCCCGGATATCTGCACGACGCTTGCCTGCCAGGAAGGTCTCTCGGAGTCAGAGAAACAGCATCGATCCACAGTTCAAGGTGATAAGAGTGCAGACGAACCATGTGATTGCAGCATGCTGACAACTCTGGTCTAGGTGTTGCGATCTCTTCGTACAACCTTGGCGCCTTCCTTGGCTCCTTGTTGACCATGAAATTCGGTGATCAACTAGGACGGCGCAAGTCCATATTCATAGGCTGCTCATTTGTCATCATTGGTGCAATCCTGCAAGCTTCTGCTTTCGGCTTGGCTCATTTCATCGTCGGTCGCCTCATCTGCGGTATCGGTACTGGTATCAATACGTAAGTATTCCGAGTCGAAGGACGTCAGTGTTCCTTGCCAACTTGAGGCTGATTATGCACACGAAGATCCTCGGTTCCCATCTGGCAAGCCGAGACAACGAAGCCTCACCAGCGAGGTCCAGTCATCGCTTTCGAAACATCGCTGACCATCGGAGGTGTTATGGTGAGCTACTGGGTTGACTTCGGCTTTTCGTACACTGAGCCGAGCGCCATGGCTTGGCGATTCCCAATCGCCTTGCAGATTGTCCCCGCCTTGTTTGTTTTGAGCATGATCTTCTTCATGCCGGAATCGCCTCGCTGGCTCGTCCTTCGAGACAGAGTTGAGGAAGCCAGCGATGTCATTTGTGCAATGTACGACCTCCCGCAGGACGACCCCATCGTTGCAGACCAGATCCAGACCATTATTGCAGTCCGACACATCAGTGAAGAGACAAGTGTTTGGGATATGTTCAAGCAAGGGCCACTCAAGAACCGCACCCGCACTCTGCTGGGAGTTGGCTCTCAAGTCCTCGCGCAGCTGTCCGGCATCAACATCATTACATACTATGCGGCTACCATCTACGAAAACGAGATTGGCTTGACTCCCTTCGTCTCCAGACTGCTGGCTGCAGCCAACGGAACCGAATACTTTATTGCCTCTCTATTCTCGGTGCCACTTATCAAGTACTGGGATAGAAGACCCGTCTTGATGATGGTTGCTGGTGGCTGCTCGTTGACTATGGTTGCACTGGCCGCTACCAACGCTGTTGGAGGCAAAGGTCCCGGTATCGCAGCAGCAGCGTTTCTGTTCATCTTCAATACCTTCTTTGGTCTCGGCTACGCGCAGCTGGAATGGCTGTATCCGGCAGAGGTGACCCCTCTGGCTATCCGCGGCCCCGCCAACGCCCTCTCCACAGGCGCATGCTGGATCATGAACTTTTTGGTTGTCATGATCACACCTGTCTCGTTCAACAACATCGGATGGAGAACATACGTTATTTTCGCCGTCTTCAACGCGGCCGCGGCTGCCATTTTTTGGCTGGTGTACCCCGAGACGCGGAACCGGTCTCTGGAAGAGATGGATGTCATTTTCCGCCAGTCTAAGAACGTACGGCACGCAATCAAGCTGGCTCGCACCATGGACAGACATTTCGACAACAAGGGCAACATGATCAAGCGCCTCGCTTACGAAGTCGAAGCCGAAGACGTGGCTAGCAAGGAGGCAAATTTCATGGTGAGTCATGTCGAGGAACCGAATTTAAAGACGGTGTGAAATGATTTTCGAAGGTGGAGGGCCTTGGGGAAGATCTGCTCGCCCAAGGATAACTCATGCGTCTCAGTAGGTAGACTCCAGGGCTGCTGTTGACGATGGATAAGGTTCTTCCTCCCCGAGAAACAACGACTCAAGTCGTTGATTTGGAGTAGTTATGCAAGGGGCGCCGTCGGTGTGGGAGGGAGGCAATGAGGCAAGAGATCACATGCAAGACACTCAGGTATCATTCACATGTATGTACTTGGTACCTTAGCTACCTATTCAAGACCCATGCATGATGGATGGATTATCTTGTATACCCTGCTTGGTTTGCGACACCACCAAGGAATCTTGAGGTCACACATTGTGACATAATTCACACTGTGTACGGAAGGAAGTATTCTAGTATTTTCCGCTTCGGGACATCAAGTTCCCATGGAATGTGGGGCCAGGTAAAGTTTACTTTACCTAATTTAGTGCGGGGACAGACGCAGAGGTACCTAGAGGGTTTTTCATCTCAAGCCCCCCTTCCCCCCTCACCTGGTTCCCCATATTCCATTTGTCGTGTCACAGCCTCCATCTCTCCAATTCTCTGCTCGGGCTGGCCGACTTCGTTCTTGTCTTGTCGACCACGCTTTCTCTGGAATCGACTCCAAGATTTCCAGCGAACAACAACAGATGCGATGAGCACAGCTCGATTGAGCGTTGTGACCTTTTGAAAGGCGGCCAGACGAATATTATCCCGCCCACGCTATCCATTTCCAATTTCAAACCAGCAGCGTGCACGAGTCAGCCGTGCCAATCCTCCAGGGCTAGGCTAGGTGATCTTGAAGATCGGCGGCTCACCGACCCCGACCGGCTGCCCAGCACACCACGCGACTCCATCGTCTTCACCACAGGACGTGACGGGCACCTCGCATGGAGGGCGCAGACCACTACATTGATCTCGAAGCTGGACTTGAACTCGCTGCCCAGTAGACGAACACATTACAGAAACATGGCCCCTAAGAGAGGTAGGCGCTTAGTGAGTTGCGCAGGTGAGACCCTCAAAACGAACAAGGAGAAGTTGAAGAAGGGCGGCTCACTGACCTTTGGTCCTGCCAGAATGCCGCAGGATGAAGCTCAAATGCGACCGTTCGGTAAGCTCCGTCTCTTTTGTCCGTGCACTTGTGCCCTCGAGAGCTTACCCTCCTCCAGATCCCATGCTCAAACTGCGCCAAGCGGAATTGCGCAGAATTGTGTCCGTCCGGTACGAGGATGAAGACATCCAAGTCAGTCGCGCACCGTCTCCGCCCCTTTTCTCGTGTATGCCACCGTTGACAGCGCGCTCAGTCCCAACCACTTGGAACATCGCGTCTCGGAGCTCGAGGGCCTTCTGCGAGAACACGGCATCCCCTTGAGTCAGCGCTCGGAAGTCTTTCAGCCCAAATCTCCCACTTCTGTTCATCGAAGCACAGCCTCCACGACATCCCCGCCCCTGGCTAAAGATCGCACGCCCGAGACAAGTGTCGATACAGTGGCGGCCCGACCACAAATGCAACCTCCGTACTCTTCTCTCGCCCTGGGTCCGATCCACGATGCACCTGATGGCCCCGTGGCGGCTCCTGGCAATCAAGGCCCATTCGCACACGCCTTTCCCGACCCTCCAATCATAAACCTCGACCCAAGCATTATCTACCAAGAATGTCCGTCGGGTCAGCCCTCAAGCAGCATTAGCCCAGCTGAAGCCGCCCAGTCCTTGACGTCTCACGAGGCAACCGTAATCGGCACGACCAGTAATGAAGAGCGAGAGTGTGGGACTTTGGTGGTAGGCGATGCCGGAAAATCGAGATATCTCGGGACGAGCGCTGGTATCGAGTGGTTGAGGAATGTGAGTATGCTCCATGGTTCATCTTCGCGCCCCCTTCCTCTCTGCGTCTTTCGCTGTCGTTTGAGCCAGTCCCTGAAAAGTGCTTCTAGCAAGAGCCACCTGGCTTTTCCAGGGCTCCCTCGGAGGACATTGGCGGCGGTGCCACCTCCGAGTTGGCCTCCAACTTTCCCTTTGGGCCCCGACCAGTCCCGTTGACGAACGCGGAACTTTTTGACAAATTGCCGAGTAGAGAAGAAACTCGTATTCTGGTTGAGTCTTACTATCGCTTGTATGCATGGAAGTGAGTTGTTCTATATACACACGAATTCTTAAGGCGACTGCTGACTCTATTTTCCCTCCTCCTCTGGCAGTATCAATCCCATCCCGCGTTCAAGCCTCGATGCTATTTTCGACAAGGTCTATGATCCGGCCGACCAAACCCCTGTCAGTTCGAGGATCCATATCCACCAGCTTGCTCTGCTTTACACCGTCTTCGCCATGGGTGCACATCATTGTCTAGAGTATCCACCAAACGATCCCATAGTGGACGAATATTTGAGACTCGCGAAATGCTGCTTATCTGGAGGGGATTTCCTCGCCATCAATACGATCCCAAGCTTGCAAGCCCTGGTGAGCTCTTCCATTTGGCTCATGAAGCCGAGGACCAGCTAGCTGACATTGCTTCCTCCAGTTTCTGATCGGGCATGTTCAATCAGAGACGGAGAGGGGCCGGAAAGGTGACATGTCGTGGCCGATCTGGGGCTTATCAATGCGCCTCATACAAGCTGTGAGAAATTATGAAGACGCCACCGCCGTTGGGCTCTAGACTGACAACATTCAGATGGGAGTTCATCGTGACGGCACGCAATGGGACCTGCGAGAGCACGTCATTGAAGAACGACGTGTGGTTTTCTGGGAATGCTATTTCACTGATATCTTTCAGGCACACTGTTCTTCTCGCCCGTACGTCCCATCCATGACCTTTGCGCGTCCCGGTGTGTTTGCTAACGATAACTCCTAGCCCTTCAATGTGCCCAGGCTATTTTGATACTCTATTTCCCTCTACGGATGTCTCCGTTCCCGGTGCGCCCAGGGAGCGAGGACCGGGTGGCAATGAGTTCAAGACAGCGAAGTATGAACTAGCCAAGATATTAGCAAAGTGAGTCATCTTTAAGAAATCGAATTGCTCCAATTTCGTCGGTCCTGATCGACTTTAGATCTCTTGATTTGGTCATGAACATCAAGCCCCCGCCGTACAGCCAGATTATGGACTTGTACAGAGAATTGTAGGTTGGCTGGCTCCCGGAACATTGTGCACTATCTAACAATGAGGGTAGGTGTGACTTTGAACGTTCGATTCCATTTCATCTCCGCTGTCGGAGCGCTCTTATCGCAACGCCGTCTCGTTATGCCAATGCAGAACTGGCTATTGGTGACAGCCCGGCTGTGAATCGAAGGGATTTGCGGCGAACTTTTGAGGTGAGTCGGGTGGTCACAATTCCCAACCAGCTTTGCCACTTGGTTTTTTTCGTTCCCCACTGAAGCTCATGGTTCGATCAGCAATTCACGCTGGCCTTGAATGTGTCAGAAGCAATGCTATTCCTTCAACGGACGTACTACGCCAAAGCGATAAATGACAACCCCTCTGATCCTGTACGGTCTAGGTTTGGGGCGTCATTCTTATCTGTGGTTGAGCGATGCAATGTAAGTACTGTCACCTTTTCATCATCATTCCTTCACAGGCTTCCTTCTACATTCTATGTAACTCAAGTTGGTGTCGTGCTAACTAGCCTGCCCATCAAGATTATCACACAAACCATCCGTGGTCTGGCGGACTTGCATCCTGCTGTTGCCTCCCGTCACTGGTTCTACTGGGTTCGCATCCTCTTCCAGCCCAAGACGAACACCCCACTGACCTTGAAGCCACTCAGTACCACCTTTTCACCGCGGCAGGTTGTGCAGGGACTTTGGTCCTCCGTTGTCCTGGTACTCCGATGGCATCCTTCGCCTTGTCAATTTTGGACGAGGCCATTTCGGCGTACGGCATTGCCGTGGGCCAGAATTCTTCTCCAACTCTCAGATTGAATTATGATTGGTTGCTTCGACTCCGTCAACGAAGTGCCGAGCGCATCTCCCAGCTCCCGGCAGGCACCTCTGCCAATGTCGACTCGGTGATGTCTGACTCGGTGGGCAATGACACGGCAGAAGAAAGCATCGATCAGGAGTTGCTTGGGTGGCGAACGAGGCTCATCGAGCGTGCAGCGCAAGCGCCAGGTCAAAGTGGCGCTGGCGGGTGTCCTGGCCCAAACCACACGGCCGAGAACCCGGAGGAGGGTGGCGCGTCGCCGCCCTCACTCGATCCTCTTCCAATCCCCTTTCTCCATCCTATACCCCAAGCTGCAGAAGCGATGCACCAACAGCATTTTGCAATGCCATCCTTGGGCGAGAGCGACAAGGCTTTTGGCCAGTGCGACATTTTTAACCATTCAGTCAGTAACTCTGCACGTTGCCTGCTTGTACTCTGATTTCAGGTGCCTAATAAGATGTAGACTGACACCTTTGAAGATAAACCCATTTTTAGATCCCTTAGGGTTTCAGTTTTATTCCGATCTATCATAACAAGATTGCTACAGGGTCTGATATTTTACCACTACCTCAGGTGGTTAGTCGATTCGAGATCTCAGACACTGAAAGCACCAAGGGAGTAAAAGACAAATCTTACAGACAGGATGCTGGTCGTGGTTGCAGAATCTCCATATGTCAGATTCGTCTCTCCCATAGCCACTGCTTACATGGTGCAACCGCTTGCGGGGGGGTACCTTGCCAGAAAGTCCTCGAGCTTGGCGAGGTTCGATGCCGCTAGCTCATCGACGACGTCGGGAGGGAATGGTCCTGCGAATGCCAGCCCTGAGAGAAGCAGACCGGCTGCCAAGATGGATGGAAACGCCGGTAACATGTTTGCTGATGTGTCCGAGGAACGAACGTGCGGAAGGAAAGTCTGGTAACGAAGGACGGCACAAGGTTCACAATGAGGAAAAAGACCTCGTCGCCTGCGACAGGAGTGTGTCAGTCATATGAGCTTTCGTCTTCTCTATTCCATCCTTATTTTCGACCCATGCTGGTCTGTTGGTCCGGACAAAGGTCTACGGCGCCGCCGGGCGAACGAAGTGGCAGTCGCACCGAGTGTGGATGCAGGCCGGACCAACGGTGAGCTAGGATAGGAATAATAAGACATCTCCCCGGGCGATGCAGTATTATATTGAGCCCCATTAATATTATACGCAGTCTCCTTGTCCTGGCATCACTAGGCGCAATGCGGGTGAGCATGAACAGTCATGCTGTCCCGCTTGGACGGCGCGTGTTCCGTGCTCTGGGGTCCCATCCATGCGTTTCTCCCCAGCGAGCCAGGTAAAGTGCGGGGATCCTCGACCAGATCTAACGTGTCACAAGATCATTCAGTCAAGACCTCATGAAATCATGTTCGACTACATGCCCTTCTATCTAGTTGTCAGGTCGAGGGCGTCCGCAATCAACATATGAGCTTTTCGGGCGTGGAGGGTGCTCATCGAGGTCAAGAACGAGCCGCGGAGATTTCAAAACGTGGCAGGAGGCTAAAACACAGAAAAACGCCGAAGTCAGCATTCGTTTTATTGTGGCGTTGTTCTCGAAGATTAAAGGCTCTGCGCGGTCTCGCGGTTCTGGTAAATTAAGGGTCCGTTCAATGGCCGCAAATTCGCCTCGCCGACCAATTGTTCAGGCTATTTCCCGTCCTTTCGCTTGAGCTGCAGAAGGGTTTTAGAACGCTGGCCCATGTCGACTGGCTGGCCAGCCGCGTATCTGAGGCGATTAGAGTAGCAGTCATCTTGATTAATTTAGCGAAAGCCTGGAAACGTCGGAACATCGCGCACTTGGCATCCGCGGCTCGTGTTCCGGGAGAACCAAGCTTGCGCATTTGGTTTCAAGGGGAAACATACAAAGCCACATTGACTTAACACAATGACCATAGAAACAAATGAGACACAGTGTTTGGCAGATTGGTTTGTTACGTAATATAAGCAAGGCGACTTGCACCAGATCCTTGCGAGGACAGAGTCCAGATGCAATGAAGTAGAATCGCAGATCCAAAGAAGTCCACCCCAGATTGTGCATCGCGTCCTCGAGCAGAGAGAAATGATATACCTTGGCAAATGCCGAGCGAAATCAATTGAGAAGCCAGAGTTCAACAATTCGTAGATGCTGTGTATTGCGCCGAAGGAGTCGTCCCGACATTGCCCAGGATGACCTTGCTCCCATTCGCACAAGTCACTCGCACGGACACGGTGTCAGTGCCGAAACCGCCGCCTCCGGGCTTCTCGAAGTAGTCATAATCTTTCCTTGTCGTCGTCTGCCACGTCGTGCCCCCATTTGTGCTCACGTCAACAGCGACGATGGGCTGATTATGGTTGATAACCTGCATCGAGAACCTAATGCTTCCGTCAGAATCATTTCTCATATGGAGGGGGTGGACATAACTCACCACCACTTTGACGTGCCTGTTTTGTTGCGAATTGCCAATGGAGAAGATATACCGCAGGGAACAACCGTCCACGTGATGGGAATGGTTCCGGCGCTGTACTCTCCCAATTGACCAAATGCGTTCTGGAAAAGGTCCAGCTGATTCTGGGCACAGCCGGGACACTGATCAACGACCTTCGACGGATCCCTGTAAGCATCCAGCCATTCATGAGGTGAGGATTATGAGTGGTCTCTCCTTACCATGACCTTGATCGTGTTGCCTTTTGGTCCTTTCACGTTCAAGCAGGCACCACACAAAGCGGCAGTATTCCAGTTGGTGCCGGATAGAGCTGTGCCATACACCCCGGAAGGCAGAGAGTATGAGGAGAACATGCAATTCCCGCCTGCAAGGTTACCGCCATAGAATGAAGCTATGCCATTGTATGTTTGTGCTGTGACCAATGGCAAGAGGTCCGTTGCGCACAACGAGGCAATTAGGGGCAGGGAGAAGAGCTTCAACATGATGCAGCTGGAACTGTTTTGCGGTAGGTGAATCGATGACAAGACTTGTACGTACTACTTAGGTTCGAGTGCATCGATTAAGCAGTCTATTCGTCAAGATTCTCCCTTTTTTATGCCTCAAGTCCTTTTATAACACATCCTGGTTTGGATCCCACCCCTCATGTGCTGCTTTCTTTTGCATTTCCTCCGTGTTCTAGCCTTGTCCCAAAGTGAGACAGCGAGACAAATAAGGCAAGCAAAGCAAACATGCCATTGGAGGGAATCGCTCGTGTCGGTCTTTGCGTGGGTTGGTACATATCAGTCAAAGCTTCCTTGGTGGAAGAAATGCTCCTCCAGAACTTGTGTGACGCTACGGAAAAATCTGGTCACAAAGGTAGGGCAACATTGAATTTTTTAGTCACCGGCCTCTCTTCCGAATTTCAACATAGCGCAAGGCGATTGTGCTGCCATCACGCTGGTTTGCGAAGTCTCTTCTGCGTGCATGAGCTATGAGAGACAAAGGTGGATGCATAAGCCGGCGAAGAGTGGGTCATATGGACCGTGCCGGCCGGCCCTGCGGCGGGGCATCAGCGGAGGTCGGTACGATCGAGCATGCGGTGATGCTCGGCGTTCGCTCACCCAAGCTCAGGCCCCGTCCTTGTGCACCTTTATGCTAAAGCTAAGTTAAATTGGTTTAGTTCAACAGGTTGCGCAGATGGTAATTCTAGCCCCGTGACACGCCTCAGTGGGAGTCATGGTGACGAGATGTTTACGCATTCGAAACCGCCCCACTTTTACGGGAACTACCCGAAGAAGCAACATCGTGACGTCGAGACCACCCGGAGGGAGCAGGTGCTCCTCTACCGGCCCATCCAATGATTCGCCAGGAGAAAGTAATCAGTGATGCTCACAAGTCCATACACGGAGCAAACCTTCCGAACACCCTGCCTTTGGGGTGCTGATATGGTGAGTTCAATTTGAAAACATTATGAGATTGAACAGAAGGAAACATTCGCTTTCTCGCCACATTATCCAGAGATGCCATTTTGGTGAAGAATGAATATCTTTTGCAGTGTAGTTCGACCAAGGATCGTGCTACTCGCATCATTGAAAATCACCACGACATCTGTGCCGCGCATCATCAAAATGTCATCGGCTACCCCCCGTCCCCAGCATTTCATGCAGACCTCTGGCGCCACAGACGCTGTGTGGGTGCACAAGGACAAGTATGCCAACCGACCCCAATTCCAAAAGCTCAAGGAGGACCTCGACACGGAGGTCTGCGTTGTCGGTGCTGGTATCTCTGGGATCTCCGTCGCCTACGAGCTGGTCTCGCGCGGCAAGGATGTGGTCATGATCGAGGCCCGGGACGTGCTCTCCGGCGAGACTGGCAGAACAAGTGGACATCTGGCCAACGCCCTCGACGACCACTACATTCACGTCAAGGAGAAGCACGGAAAGGAGGGGGCACAGGCTGCCGCTGATAGCCACACCTGGGCACTGGAGCGAGTGGGCGAGATCGCAAAGAAGCTCAGCATCGACTGCGAGTACCGTCGCGTCCCCGGCTACGAGATCTCGCAGTACGAGCGAAGCGACAAGAATCACGCGGAGGACTTGAAGGAACTCAAGGCCGAGGCCGAGATGGCGAAGGAGCTTGGCTTGGGCGCTGAGTACCGCGATGGCCTCACCATAAAGGGCTGGGATGGCAAGCCCGATCAGCGGGACGGCGTGGTCTTTCCCAACCAAGCGGCCTTTCACCCTACACTCTACCTAGTCGGTATCATGAACTGGCTCAAGAAGCAGCCCAACTTCAAGTGCTACACCCACACCCGGATGCTGACGGCCGAGGACAAGGGCATCGAGGTGCTGGGCATGGGTCAGAAGAACGTCCAGGTGCAGACAGAAGACGGGCAGACCATCCAGTGCGCGTACGCCGTCGAGGCGACTTGCATCCCGCTGCAGAAGCTCAGTGTCATCGTGGAGATGGAGTTTATGCGCACGTACTCCCTCGCCATCCGCGTGCCCAAGGGCTCGGTGGAGGACTGCTTCATCTACGACTCGGCCGAGGAATACAAGTACGTGCGGCTGACGGCCTGCGACGACAAGGACGACTACATGATTGTCGGCGGATGCGACCACAAGGTCGGTCAGGAGGGGCCGGATAACAGGTTCCAGGAGCTTGAGGACTGGGTGCGCGAGCGCTTCACGCAGGCTGGGTCTGTGGACTACAAGTGGAGCGGCCAGGTCAACGAGCCGGTGGACTACATGGCTTTCATCGGCAAGAACCAAGGCTGCGATCGCATCTTCATCGTCACCGGCGATTCTGGTAATGGTCTCACCCACGGCGTCCTCGCGGGCAAGCTCATTGCCGACGAGATTGACGACAAGGCGGATCCCGCCTGGGCCAAGCTGTATGCGCCCAACAGACTTGCTTCGATCGCCAAGTCGGCTGTCTCGATGATCAAGCACGACGTGCAGGTCAATCTGCAGTACAAGCGGTTCCTCGAGACGGACATCACCGACATCGAGGACCTAGTGCCGGGCCAGGGCGCAGTGCTCAATCCCAAGACATCCAAGCCAATGGCTATCTTCAAGGACGAGAACGGACAGGTCACCAAGATGAGCGCGCTGTGCCCGCACCTCAAGGGCGTGGTGTGTTGGAACCCGACGGAGAAGTCGTTTGACTGCCCCATCCACGGCAGCAGGTTTTCGGAGACGGGGATCTGCGTGAACGGGCCGGCAAAGGCCAACTTGCCGCCGGTAGAGGCTTGAATTAGTGCTGTACGAGGGAGGTTGCGGGGCAAGTTTGGTGTAAGTCGGGTGCACTGACGGCACGGAGTACGGAATAGTCCGCGCTAAATATTCGGAGTGACGGGCGGTGAGAGGTCCTACTCCGTAAAAAGCACAAAGTAGAATGAGCGCAGAATACATTCGGACTAGTATTGTTGCGCTAGCAAGTAGAAGTCGGGAGCCTTTTATGTAAGTGATGCCAGATTCAACGCCCTTTGTGTCAATGAATGTGGGGAAGATGAAGCCGATGTGGAGCTCAATCCGAGAGGTCGCAACTAAGCGTCATAAAAAGGAATTCTGGAGTTCGCAACTTGGATCTTTGAGAGCATCTCTTCCATATTTTGCAAGCAAGAAGAACGCAGCCATGCCTTTGCACGTACGCCGAGCCACGCCGGCCGACCTCGACCCAATTGCCCGCATCAGCACCATAACCTTGGGCGGCGGTGAATACGGCGCTGCCACGTTCCCACCGCATCTGGCTTCCACAGAGCAGGACGCATACACGACAGAGTTCACGTGGCGCAAGTGGCGCATGGCATGCTACATCCACGACCCATCAGTAGCAATCTTTGTCGCGGTTGAAGGTGACTCAGCAGAAGAAGGAAAGGTAGTGGGCTGGAGTCTGTGGGAGCTGCCCAGCAGTGGCTGGGAGCTGGATGAGAAGACCAGGGAGGAACTCCGAGCTCAAGGCAAAGCCCTTGTGGGAGCCAAAGCCTTTGATCGTACGCAAAAGTGTGTTGACCCTGAAACGGGCAAGAAGGCACACAAAATCGTCGACGATGCTGCTAAGAAGTTATTTGGGAGGCATGATAAGGACGATGTTTACTGTACGCACCGGAGTTTATCTCCTAGTAGTCCCCAATGTTGAATACCCGATACTAACAATGGAATAAAGACCTGTCCTTCCTTTGCATGGATCCTCCGTATCAGCGAAGAGGCATTGGCAAGATGCTACTTAAATGGGGTGTGGAGCGGGCTGCCCTTGAGGGCAAGGACTGTTACTTGTTATCCACCCCGGAGGGCGAGAAGCTGTATCTGGATGGTGGCTTTGAAGACTGTGGGACGACAGACTTCTTTGGCAGGCCACACAAGGTCATGCTCATCAAGAACAACCCCAGCTGGAGACAGGAGCAACCAAGTCCTGCATGACACACAAAGAACCTCAAGAATACAGCTAGAACTATAACAACCATAAAGAGTAGTTAGATAGGGATCTATAAATATTCATTCAGAAGAGGTATTGCCGGTGACGGCAGCGATCAAAACATAAGCCGCCCAATGGTCGTGCGTTCCGTCCAAGGCAGGCTTTTAGACCCCTTTAAACTCGCCACATGGCTTCACGTGTCAGGGCATTCCACCAGCAGAACCAGCAATACACTTCCACAGTCAACTGCCGACATGACGACACTAGACTGGATGTAAACTCTAAACAGAGATCATGCCCGTCAGTATTTTATCGTCGTTGCTACTTCATTTAGACCGCTGCTCTTCCTTGCAAGTCTCTCCCGATAAGTAAACTCGCCGACGAGAAAGGCACTCTAAACGAAATAGAAACAAGAGACACGTTGACTCGAGCTATTAATTTCTTAAAAGACTACAAAGATGTTCACCTTTGACGCATTTGCGCAGGTGAGTATTGATTTCAATAGCCTCCTTAGGTAACAGAGCCTTACCATATCCAGAGCTTTGGCTGGACTTGGGAATTCCTTGGGAAGGCTCTGACGATACTTGGGCTATCCTTGTTCAGCGCCCCAGTTGTGGCAATTGGCTCGATATTACAACTGGTAGGGTTCGGATTGGTAGGCCCTGTTGCCGGTGAGTTCATACGTTGTAGAATGGAATGTCTCAAGAAAACACATGCTAACCAATACATCTCTAAGCCTCCTGGGCTGCAGCTTGGCAAGCATCCATTGGAAACGTCGTCCGCCGTAGCTTGTTTTCAGTGCTACAGAGTGCCAGGATGGGAGGGTATGGCTTGGCCATCGTGACCGCAGCCGTCAAGGGTGTCGGAGCTGCCATGTTCGCACTGGGAGCTGCGATACGCTTCTGGTGAAGCAGTGCCCGGGCCAGGAACAGGAAAAGATATTTAGAATGGATATTCACTTCAGCAACACCCGGAGATTATCGATAAGATTGAGTAGCATCCCACAGCCCACTTGTCGTCCAGTGATCGAAGCTGTAGCACAGTGGAATGAACAGCTGTCCAGTTTTTTGTGCTCTGTGTGAAGCTGTTCCGGACATGCTAATCAATATGTGTCTTCTTGATCAGTATCATGCATAGATGTGGCCACGAGTCGTGACATCGAGTCGCCAATGAGAACTCATGCCCAAACAGCGATCACATCGCCGCGTACATGGTGTGCACAGGGGGGAGGGGGTGTCGTTAAAACCTCGCCTCCTCTTCCAATAATACCGGACACCCCCCATCATCTGGATCTTTATCGGCCGTATCAACAGCAGATCTCATTTGCTCATGCTCACTCCGCCGCTGCGCGCCTATGCGGCACGTACGGACTGTCGCGACCGACCGGCACTGATCGCGGTAAAGGGTGGCTGTGTGGGGCCGCGCATCCCAGAAAACGGCAGCCTGGCCCCAGGATCGCCATCAATACACGCGACTAAGCTTTGATCACTGCCTAATAAACTGGAGAAGCAATCCTTTATCCCTTATCGATTAACATTCTTACGCCTGATCAGTGTTATTGAGTGGGGTTGTCTGACAGGTTGACGGGCATTCTTGCATGGGAAAAGCAAGCACTTGCGGCGTAAAGGGAATATGCCAAGCAGTGAGATGGTGTGTGGACTGGAGACACCATAGGTATTCTCACCCCCCTACGCCTCCGTTTCCGCATGGAAAGGCGGTGTTTCGTACATTTCAAAAACGGGGATATAAGAGAGTCGTTTCTCCCAGGCTTTGAAAAGGGAAGACGAGAATATAGAAGGAACACAAGACAACAGTCAATAGAAGGATATCATTACCGTCAAGAACCATTCGAGCAGATCAACAACATCATAAACACCATGCCTCCCTCCACCAACTCCCAAAAGGCCGCCAACAACAGCGCCGCCGCACTCCGCAAATTCCCGCTCTACTCCTTTGCACCAGGCTTCATCCTCTTGCTTGTCCATGGCCTTGCTTCCGGCCAAGCCTTCCCGGCTCTAGGCCTGATGCCCATGGCGGCGTCAGCTATCGTCAGCGGCCTGGTCCTCTTCCGCGACAAGTTTGCCGCCTCGGGCTCGCCCGTCCAGAACCTGTCCCCGTCCAACATCTTCTTCGCCGACGCCGCTCTGGCGCTCTTCCACTTCGCCATGCTCATCCCAAGCTGGGTATTCTTGACTGACGCCCGATACGAGGGGCAGATCGCCCTGGGAGCCTACTGCACTGTCTTTATGATGGTCGACGTGTAAGTTGTCAAAACTGACCGCCCCACCTATACATTTTGAAGCTGACGGAGGACAATCTTTGTGCAGCTATGTACACTGTTACTTCACCTTTACCCACCTTATGCATCTCATCGTCTCGAGGAACTGCGACTGCGAGCACTGCCGGTCCATGTCCAAGTTCCACCTGCCTACCATCATGGCCTCCGAGTACACTCCGTTGAACGATGCGGACAGCGAGCCCGAGGACATTGAACGTGACCTCGAGGAGGGTGCTGTCCGAATCTAGATACATTGATGAAGACTGCAGCCTGTGCTGTAAAACGCCTCCAGGCAGTAGCATCAAACCGGATTTCATACGGTTTAGGATTGGGTGCTATATATCAATGGGAAGAGTAGAACCCTGCCGAGAAAGGTGTAATAGGCGTAGTGGCTTTTGGGACCTTCATTCATTACCATACGATCTGGTTTCTTTACTAGAACATCTTGAGAGATATAGCTCAAGTAGAGCTCGGATTTATCAAGATCTTAATATATCTATCAATTGATATGTCCCGAGCCAAGTTTGCGTTTAGCACCACAGATGAAGCTTTCAGCGCTGCCCGCCCCACCACTTCTGCCAAAGCGGGCCGCCCAGATCCCCACTAAAAATTTCATCCCGCCCAAAGCTAAGCTTCCAGGCCGCTATCATCAACACATCAACCCAAACTTCAGATTCCAATCACCGAGCCACCGACACTCACACGGGCGCTCTAGCTAGCCCCATTCCTCCCATATAATCTCCTTACATCTATCGCACAAAGTCTCAATCATGCCGCTCGACACATCAGCCTATCACCTAGGGTCCTTCCTGCGCGTCGACGGCCGCCGCTGGAACGAGCTGCGCCGGTGCCACGCCCAGATCCGCACGCAGGCCAGCGCCGACGGCTCCTCGTACCTCGAGATGGGCAACACGAAAGTCATGTGCGTCGTCACGGGCCCCAGCGAGGCCGGCCCCGGCGCCAAGCGCGGCACCGCCCAGGGCGCCGCGGGCGGAGGTGGTGGTGATAACAAGGACGCCGAGGTGGCCGTCAGCATCGTCGTCGCGGGCTTCAGCTCCGTGGACCGCAAGAAGCGCGCGCGCACGGACAAGTAAGTCCCCATTTAACCCCGCCTCATACGCACCCGCACCTCGCTGACAAGAGAACAGACGCCTCCAGGAACTCTCCTCGACCCTCTCCCACACCCTCTCCTCAACACTACACACCCACCTCTTCCCCCACAGCACCATCGCCTTCAGCCTGCACGTCCTCTCGCAGGACGGCTCCCTGCTCGCGGCGCTCATCAACGCCGCCGCCCTCGCGGCCGTCGACGCGGGCATCCCCATGACCGACTACGTGGCCGCCTGCTCGGCGGGCAGCACGTCGACCTATGCCGCGGGCGACGAGGGCGCGGACCCGCTGTTGGACCTCAACCTGCAGGAGGAGCAGGAGCTGCCGAGTCTGACGGTTGCGACGCTCGGTGATACAGACCGCGTGGCTGTCCTGGTCTGCGAGAGCAGGGTGCAGGTCTCGCGCCTCGAGGGCATGCTGGCTGTCGGCGTCGACGGGTGCAAGCAGGTGCGGAGCATTCTGGACCGGGTCATTCGTGAGGCTGGGGATAGGATGGTGAACGAGGGCACTGTGGAGAAGGGCACGGGTCTGGACATGGAGCTCGACGGTTGAAGAACGAGCGTTTTCCCATCGCGCGATACGGAGCCTGGGCAAGGTTACGTGGAAATGGAAAGGTAAAGCACATTTCAATTCTCGTGACTGAGAGTATGGCTACTTGGTTTTTTCCTTTTGACATTTTGCTAATATGAAACAGATATCGCTCATCAACATTCATCCTCAGACTTGAAGTATTCGATCAAAGCTCGTCATGCTCAGTGGCGGTCTCGGCCTCCGGAGTAGGCTCGGTAGCCTGCGTGGCCTCGGTGGCCTCGGCAGTAGTCTCGGATGCCGACTCTTCTACGGCGATGGCGATCAGTCCCTCGGGGAGCTTATTCTTGACACCCTCGCTCATGCGGATAGCATCGATCCAGCTCTCGATGCCCTCGTGGGTGAAGTCGCTGCCCGTGTAATGTCTCCACCAACCCCGACGAGCGTTGATCGCAATGAGTTCCACATCCCCGGACAGATCCAGGGCCTTGAGAAGAGGGGCGGCCCCGGTGTTTGAGTCGGGAACGGCGAAGAAAGGGAAGAGGTGGCGTTTGCTCTGGGCGTGCTTGAATGCAAGCTCGGCGAGGTTCTGAAGGGCGTGCTCGGCCTTGTCGTTGGTAGCTGCGGGGACAAATGCAAGGACGCAGGTGTGCGATTTCTCGTTGAGGCACTCCTTGATGAGCTTCTCGGGGGCGTGGATGGTGGGTACTGGAGGTGCGTTCTCGATGATGACAGGCGCCTTGACGGTCTCGGTCGACTCGGGCTCGTCGGCCTTGGTGGCATCGTCGTTCTCCGCGGGCTTGGCCTTGGACTCGGACTTGGACTTTTCCTTCTTCTCCGACTTCTTCTCGGCCTTCTTGTCAGCCTTCTTGTCCGCCTTCTTCTTGTCCGAGCCAGGTGCGGGATCCGTGTTGGGGGATGCCGCTTGCGAGAGGAACTTGATCATGCCAGGCTTCTTCAGATCGCCGTCGTAGACGACAGGCTCCTTGTCGCCGCCGGGAATCAGGACAAGCGTCGGGAACTTGTCGACACCAAACTGCTCGACGGCCTTAGACTCCTTATTCCGGATCTGCGCAACGTCGATAGCCCCTAGGAAATCAATGGCAATACTCTTGAGCAACGCGCTCGTGGTCCCCTTCTCCGTGAACAGAATCGCCTTGGGCTTGTCCTTGTCCTCGCTCAGGAATGCGTCGAGGTCCTTGTCCGTGACCCTCTTGACGTGGTTGTTGATCTTATCGACGACGGACTCGACGATGCCGGAGGCCGTGCGGGGCCCGTTGTAGTCTTCGACGACGGGCTTGCCGAACTTCTTGCCGGGGCGGACGATCTTGAGGGTAGGGAAGCCCTTGACGCCCATGCCGCCGCAAAAGGGCTTGTTGGCGTCGTCGTCGCAGTCGATGGCGGCGACCTTGGCGAGGCCGTCGAGGTTCTTGGCCGCCTTTTCGTAGGCGGGCTTGAGGTTCTGGCAGTGGCCGCACCAGGGGGCGTAGAACTCGACAATCTGTTTCAGTCATTTCGGATTAGTATTTGCATGCGGAGCTGCTGAGCGCGGGGAGGGGCAGGAAGAGCGTACAGAAGTATAATTGGATTTGGCGATGAGCCGCTCGTAGCTCTTGGCGTCGACCTGAAGGACGGGCGAGCTCTTGGGGTACATGCCGGCCTGGGCGGTGGGCAGGGCCGACAGCAGAGCCACCGCGGCGATGGCGGAGAGGCTTGGCTGGTGCATGGCGGACGGGATGCGGGAGCTAGAGCTACGGTGGAGAAGAGATGATCGTAGAATGTACGAAGCCGCCGTAGCGATTGAGTTTAGATTATGGACAAGAGAATTCACAGGTATGAAACAAAAGGTCAGATGCAGCAGGCAAGTATTTAAAACGGTGAGAAGGGGGGGGAAGAGGAGGCGATGTGGTGAGATCACCAGATGTGCATTGCTGTTCAATTTGGAAAAAAGGCCAGCGTGGAGCTCTTATCCTGCCACTTTTTGTTACGATAAAGGACAGCCTGCATTTTCGAATGCGGGGAAAATTGCAACAAACAAAGGCACCCGACGTCAAGTTTGAGGAAGCTTGGGCCACCCTGCAGACCCAAACAGTGGATCATTCTGGAAGCCTGGGCGCTAAAGTTAGTGCGTCACCCCTCTCGAGCTCGCCAAGGTTGTTGCTTCAATCGGCTCATGCAATCTTCCCAGCCCTCGCATCGCAAGTCATCTGAGCGTTTGTACTCTCTTGTCGCAACCACTTTTCCCAGACGTTGAGTGAGGCTAGCATCCCTTTACACAAGACTTTCCGACGCAGCACATCTTCCTCAAGATCCACGCGCATCTTGCCCAGACCAAAACATGGCGGATGAGATCCCCGCCAGCCTCAAGCAGGCCGACCTCAACCTCTTCAAATGCGCCCAGCGCGCTGCCCAGCTAGGCAGCGTCAAGCCCATCGTCGCATATTGGTGTAGGTTCTGCCAGGAGTGTCTTCACAAATACAGGTCATCGCTAATGTCTATCAGGCGAGTACTTTGTCGTGAACCAGATCCTCGCCAAGCAGCTGCATAACAACGATGTCGACGTGCTGGAATACACGACCAAGTTGATGGACAAGCTGGAGCAGGTGAGCTAATGCTTTTGAATTCAAAAGAATTTCATCGGTCCTAACACTCTTGCGCCCCTCAACACAGACGAAACAAGAGTACCCCAACGAGGAAGCCATCATGGACGACACGGCAGCGCAGGCATACATTGAGCAGTTCGGGCAGCAGACACTAGACAGGGCACAGCGAGTCGTCAAGGCGAACAAGGTTACAGTGTAAGCTCTCATCTATGGTCTATGTCTAGAAAGTATACCAGGGTCTCTAATGTTGGGTGCAATAGGCAAACCGCCGGAACCTTTGACGCCGCCGCCACCTTCTTCAACCTCGTCCACATTTGGGGCGCACCCGACCAGGAGAACCTCCAAAAGATCAAGTACGCGAAATGGAATGCCGCACGGATATACAAGGCGATCAAGGAGGGCAAGGACCCAAACGAGTCGAACCCGAAGTTGGAAGACCTAGAGGAGCAACCAGCGATCGACCCCACAGACCCAGAGGCGCAACAGCTGAGCTCCTCGGGGATTGGAGATGGACCGAAGCCGGTGACGCTGGAGGAAGTTCCGGACAATGAGCTCAGGAGGGATTCAGCGGGCGTGTCGCTACCACACACACCCGCTTCTGGAGGACAGCCGGCGCCGCAAGACGAGCTGGTTCTTCCCGATGCACCGCCGAATGCGCCCGGCGTGCCCCAGGGGTACTTTGACGGCCATGCACCGCCAGAGCCCCCGTCACCCATCTCTCCGCCCTTGCACGATCCCGCCTCGTACCATCCTCCCACAGAGCCGTCGGCGCCAGATCCGGATATCGAGATTCCCTCCCCGCCGTCCACACACCCAGACCTACCTCCTGTGGTCACATACCAACCTCCATCCGCGCCCGCACCTCCCACGTTTGGTGCCAGCCCCAAAACCACGCCGGCCGTGGCACCGCCTCCGGTCAGCCCACCCGATACCTTCATGAACACAGCACCTTCTCCGGGCATTTCCCGACCGGTCATCCCACAGCCCACCGCGCCGCCAGTCGTGCCAGCCGCAGCGAGCAGCTACGCCCGACCTGTAGCGCCGCCACAGCCAGTGCCCCAGGGCAATTTGGCTGCGGACGAGATGTCTATGGTGGCGGCGCAGAAGCATGCCAAGTGGGCCATCTCGGCTCTCAATTTCGAGGATGTGCCGACTGCGGTACGGGAGTTGAGGAAGGCGCTTGAGGCGTTGAATGCGTCATGATATTGTCAGACATAGGGAAGAATGTGCATTTTCAGGTGTTTGTAAGTTTGGAGCATGGCCACTTGGCCATCGTAGCGATATTCTTAGGGTAGACAGCCAAGCCTTTGTAGAAGATTGAATGTGTAATACACGTCATGTGCATCTACTTCGTCTCCGCTTCTGCCTCTCCGTCTGCCCACACGACGATGTTCTTGGGCGGGTCCGCCATATTCTTGAAGAAGCTAACCACATCGTGCTCGCTGTACCGCAGGCTAAAGTGCGTCAGGACAAAGGTAGTCTTGGGGAACTTGCGCACCACGGGCTCGAGGTCCGCCCAGAGGGTGTGCTTGGTCTTGACGGCCTGCGCGCGGTGCTCCTCGCGCAGGAAGCTGCACTCGGTGATGACGGCCGGGATCCCGCCGCGCAGCCAGTCCGGCTCGGCCGCCAGCGTCGCGGCCGTCGTGTCCCCGAGGAAGGCGAACATGGGCGTCGTCACGGGCGCCGTGATCTCGACGCCCTCGGTCTGGCGCAAAGCCTTGAGCTCCGGCCCGGTCTTGGAGGTGTACTCGGGCTTGAGCTTGTGCGTCGTCGCGCTGAAGACGTAGCCTACTGTCGGCACGGTGTGGTCGCAGGCGAAGACCTGCGCCGTGATGTTCTTTGTGCGTCGCAGGGGGACGACGTCGCCGTCCTGCACGCCGTGGGTGATGTGCGTGCGGAGGATGGGCGGTCTGACGTCGGTGGCACCGCTGGCGTCGGCGGCGGACGGGGCCACCTGCTCGTCATCGTCATCCTCTTCTCCTGCGACGACCTCGCCTTGATCATCGGGATTCAGACCCGGGATGGGCAGACCGCCCGCGAGGTTAAGGATGCGGTTCGCGCGCAGGTAGTCGTCGAGCACGCCGACCATGAGCACCGGGCAGAAGATGTCGGGCGGGTCGGCGCGCTTGACGAAGGCCGGGGTCAGCAGGCAGTGGTCGTTGTGCCCATGGGTGAGGAAGATGTGTTTGGGCCGGGCACTGTTGACGACGAGCCCGGCGTCGAGCAGCAGGTTGAGTTGCGGGACGACAAAGGACGTGTGCCAAGCCGCACGGGAGCGGCCCGTCAGGACATACTGGTGGTGAGGCTTGGGGAAGCGCCACTCGAGGATGTTGGAGCGGGTGGACTGTGTAAGGGGCGTGGCAAAGAGCACATCTTGCGATGTTCCTGCTGGTGCCGTCATCTTGATGAGTTTGGTGATGAGGCAGACGATGATGACGATGAGTTTTTTGGATTGTTTTTGGGTGAGAGATTCATCTCATCTGCGCAAGGAGGTCTTCAGAAACTTGTACAACAATATGTATGAACATTTCAGATTGGAAGACTCGACTCGAAGAACTTCAATAATTCGTCAATGGGGTTTGGTCATGTTTGTAGATTTTACACAATGTCGTTATCGCCCAAAAAGAAAGCCTTTCAGCAGCCCACTTAGCTTGTTCGCCGAGTTAGTCACCTAACAAAATAATCCCCATAGCGCCGCGGATCTGCAATTGCTCTGAGTAAATCCCCCAACTCCAAGGGTCCAGGCAAGATAATCATCTTCTTTGTGAATTGTGCAGGGCTTTCCTGTCCACTTCGTTCCTTGTCTCCCAATTTTCTTCCGTCTGCGAGGTTCATCGAGCCCGCCAAGATGGAATGTAGTTCTGATTGAACCTGCGTTGACATCATATCCATGCCGGATTGAAGG
The DNA here is from genome assembly GCA_018873225.1 of [Phialemoniopsis] sp. UDSM-2020. Taxonomy (NCBI): domain Eukaryota; kingdom Fungi; phylum Ascomycota; class Sordariomycetes; order Thyridiales; family Thyridiaceae; genus Thyridium; species [Phialemoniopsis] sp. UDSM-2020. The sequence goes on from JAEILZ010000005.1 coordinate 43,224, forward strand.
TGCCGTTAACGCCTACCGCAGCTTCCCAAACCATGGATAGGTCATCAAAATCGGTAAATGAAAGATTATCCACCTGTGCGGTAGCATTCATATCTCCCCCAGACACCATAGGAGGCAGAACATACGCGGGTTGCGCGTCGCTTTGCCCCGTATCCGACCCTTCGAACACAGACGGCTGCGATGAAGGGAACCCCGTAGAGGAGAAATATCTCTCGTTCACCCTCCCAGGCGGCGAGAGCCCAGACGGCTCAATCATGAGCGCGCTGCCGGGCTGTCCAAAGCCACCATCATAAGGCGTCCACGCCGGCGCCGGCGCCGCCCCAGTATTCGCAAAGCTCGTGCCCAGGTCCGCCAGGATCTGCGACGCGGCGAGATCAAACGCGTCCCTCTTGCCCTTGAACGCCGGGAACCGCTCGACCATGCCCCAGAGCGCCGAAGAGCACGTGTGCACAAGCGACTCGAGCGACCGGAACGTCAGCAGCTCGCGCACCTCGGGCGCGTGCCCGTACGCGTACATGAGCGCCGTGCCCGCCGAGTACAGGTACTCGACGGCCTGCCAGTAGAGATTCAACTTGTTCTCGCGGAAGAAGTGCCGGTACAGGCGAATCATCTCGACGGCTGCGCGCGTCATGGCCACGAGCTGCGGGCCCGAGGGCGCGGGTATGTTTGGGGTAGGACGGTAGAGGAAGAAGACGGCGCTGTGGAAGTTGACCTCGAAGGTCTCGATGACGCCCTTGACCACCCCGCTGATGTCTTCTGCGAGTGGTGATTCCTTGTACCACGTCTCGATGCGCTCGTGCATCTCTTGCTGCCATTGTTCTAGGTCGACGGGTTGATATGGCGGTGCTGGCGTCTGGTACAGGGCTGTCTGCATCTCGGACTGTATCCGACGATAGCGTAGGTAGTGAAAGCTGATACGTTTGGGAGATGAGACGGGCGCATCAACTACAGAACGGGGGTCGGGAGTGATGTATTCATCGCCCACGTCGCAAGGGAACTGACACAGAGGTCAGTGTCTATTAGGAGAAGGTTCGTAGCTTGGGAAGTGGGATCATGACATACCTGTGTCGTTATCCATCCATCAGACAGGCAGCACGGCAGGCACATTGTTGTCGACAGATTCCTGTCCATACCATATGCCACCCAGAAGGTCCGCCTCATATTGTCCCGCGTAATGAAGTCTAGCTCTTCCGGTGGATCTTGATGCAGTTTAAGCTCGATCGCCAAACGAACAGCTTGGCTGACAATCCTCCAAGCGCTCCAAGCAGTCGGGTGGTAATGCGAATACTGCCCGATCAGAAGCAAAGCCTGCACGCCCTCGAGATCGTTTGGCATGCCTGCCTCTCCGAGGGCCATCATAGCGGTCTTGTGGTATCGATCTGCGAGCCATGTAGGCACTCTGGAGGGATCCTGCTTCTGCAGCAGCAAGAGAGCCACAGCAAACACTTCAAAAACGAAAAAGACTGCGATCCGCACGTTTGTGGCCGCATGAGTTTCAGCCAAGTTGATGGCTCGAGGCAGTCCATCGAGTAAATCCACTTTCTTTTGGAAGGTCGGGGCATGCAACAAAGGCATTGCCATACCAAGATAGTGAAAGTACGCATTGACCAGATTTTGCGCCGTTGCCTTGGACGGGAAGGGTATAGGGTTAGCATCGAGGTCACCCATGATGGCAGAAGTCTGTTCCTGCTCGCGGGCATCGTCTCGGTGCAGTGGAATCCTCGGTCCCATGTCCGAGTTCATGATCTCAGTCAGAGCGACCTTGAAGTACGATGGCTCTTGCCCTGAGGCCTGCCGAGCCAGTCTCGTGACCCCCGCCGCAGTGGCCCTCGCGGCGGCGACAGGATCGACATTACGATCAGGCGATAACGCAGACTCATTGGTAGAGAGCCTGATAGATCCTGGATCCGATACATGAGTGGTAGAAGATGGCGAGATGCCCTGCGCAGCCTCGCTGGCATCATCGCGAGATCGATAACCTTGAAGTTTGGTTTCCAGGTAAGCTACTCGTTCCTCGAGACTATGGATGTAGCTAATGCAGTATTCGTTAGTAGAGTTGAGTGGCTGTGCATGGGAGAACAACATACCTGCGAGGCACTTGTCTCTTGGCGACAGCATCATAGCCCAAACACTCGACGCCTGCGAGCTCACATAACCTGCATTTCTATAGCAAAGTGGTGATGACCATGTAAGCATCTATCTCAACACACAACGCGTGAATGGTTCCCGTAGACAATGGCAACTTACTGGGAGCTGTTGGTCACATCTCTTCTTCTTCTGCCGACAGCGAATGCACGCCGTTCTGCTGATCCTGTCCTGTGTGGAAGCCTTGCTACCTGCACGAGAGCTGGACATCTGGGCAACCTGGTGACCCGTCAACCACAGTCCGGGTTCGGATGCAGCCGGGAAAGCATGTATGCGGTTGATCGTGACTTCGATAATGGACGGGGTGCGCTTGAATGTGATCTGTGAAGTTTCCCACCCAACCTCTCTACGACGAGGATGTCCGCGGTTCTGTTATCAAATAGCTCTTCCACTAAGTCAAGTTGGCGCGTCATGATGCGGGGTCAGACAATCAGGTGACCTGCCCTATCTCCAGCGCACTGTTGGGGACGCTTTAGGGTTGCTTAGTGGATACGAATCCTCGAGGCTAGCGCCTGAGAGAGTTGAGACAACTCCGGTAAACCGGCTGTTTGGGTGTGTCTGAAGCAACTGTGCTAAGGGCACATTGTTGATAAAAAATGCTAGATTTATGATATTTTCGAGATGTTAATTGATGACTGGGGTCTCATCACTACATCATGGAGCATTCAAGACCCTCTATTTCTATTAACATTCGGATTGGCTTTCTTATTTGGAGTCGAGGTCTCACAAGTCACCATTATCAGATAAAACGTTCAAACGTTCAAGTAATATTCATCAAAGCCTAATTTCATTACGAGTTCTTCCAAAAGCTTCAATTTCCAAATACCTAGTTACACCGCTTCAAGAAGGCTCACTAGAGTTCTGGACGAACCACAAGCAGGCCGTTCAACTTAAAACGTAGCCACTGTCATAGTTGCGGTGTAAATCATGACCTATGGAGTTTCTGTAACTAGGATAAACCACTGATCCGACTCTTTTCCATCGCACGCTCCAGTGTGCTATGCAAAACCCGGTTCTCAAGAGCCTCAAGAACGCATGGCCACAGTATTCTTCCACGGGTACTTCCTGAACAGCACCTGCGCTGAGCCATAAATCGCCACTGCGCCAGCCAGACAGCACGCCACCGTCACGAAGCCGGGGATGTACTTGGGCGCGTCCTTGGCTGGGAAAATGTATGCACCGTAGATGCCGGACAGGTTGGCCAGGGCGTTGATGAACGCCAAGCTGACGGCGCGAACCTCCTGAGGCATCGAAGCACATGTCGAGGACGAGTAGGCCAGTGATTGCGCGTTGGCGGCGAGGTTGCCCGAGGCGAGGAAGACGAGCAGCACGTATCGCGCCGTGAAATTGTAGACGGCGCAAACGACCACGGCGCACAGGCATGAGACGCCGAGCCAAGAGGCGATGACGGCGCCGCGGTATTTGGGGATGCGATCGTTGAGTACACCGGTGGCCAGGGTGATGACGAAGCCAACGCTGTAGATGGGGACAACCACTATTTTACTTGTTAGCATCATGCATGCTATATAGTCGTCTTGCTATCGGCGTGACTTACTGTACTGCGCCATCTGGCCAGAGTATCCGAGTCCCGCAACAAGGGTAGGGTAGAAGTAGGTCATGGTGTTGGCAGCAGCCAAAAGCTGGACATTTCGATTAGTATCAGACTGTACCTAAAACTATAAGGCTTGCCATGTGTTCTTACCAAATAGGCACAAGCCAACATCCAAGTCCTCCAGTCTGTAAGGGACATCCGAATCGCCATCAGATGGCCGATCTTGGGAGCATCTTCCGAGTCGGTGACAACATTGTCGGCTTGGAGACGGGCGACGGCGAGTTGCCTTTCGCGTTCGGTGAATCGCTTCGAGTTGGAAGGGTAGTCGGGCAAGATGAAGACAGCGATGATGGCGCAGCCGATGGTTCCTACGCCTTCAACAATCTATAGCAAGGATTAGCCAGAGCGCAACCTTCGAAACAGTTGATGGGATCCACGTACAAAAAGCCATCGCCATCCTCGAATACCGTGGGCACCGTCGAGGCTACCGGTGATCGCACCAGCGACAATGCCTCCGAAAGCGCCAGACAGAACAGCAGCGGAGTAGAAGATGGCAAAGCGCTTGGCCTGTTCGCCCTTCCTGTACCAACAGGAAAGAATGAGCATGATACCGGGGGCAAAGCCTGCCTCGAGCACACCCAACAGGAAGCGAATGACCAGCAGGTGAGAGTAGTCCTTGACAGCGGCCATGGAGCAAGTAACCACGCCCCAGAGCAGCATGATGCCCGGGATGTACAAAGACGGCTTGGATTTGGCGAGAATCATGTTACTCGGGATCTCGAAGACGACGTATGAGATGAAGAAGATGACCAGGGCCATCGAGTAGTCAGTCGACGAGAGGTGAAGGTCATCGTTCATGCCGGCGATCTTGGCGTTGCCAATGCTTGAGAACGGTTAGTGGTGACCCCCGTGCAATTTCAAACTTTTCAGGACACTTACTTTGTGCGATCAGCATACGAGAAAAGATACATAACCCAGATGATGGGCATGAGCGTCCAGTCAATCTTGCGGACCAGAGCCTTCTCCTCTTCGCTGCGGTCCGCTACATTATCGGCAATCGAGTCCATGAGTCCATTCTTCGGGGGATCTTCTGCGGCCCAGGTCGTCCGGCCCTCTTCAGTTGTCTTGGTGGCGGTGTCCATAATGACAAGGAGATCGTGCAAGATGCGCACAACAGACCGAAACGTCGATGTTTGTAGGATGAGCTGCGCTGGTGTGTGATCAACAGGGGACCGAAGTCACGGGCCTGTCAAGGCATTTTATGTCCAGCTTATCGCGCTCGTCGGCTGTGATTCCCCACGGGGTGAAGCATGAAGGATCCACCAGTTATGACGATCTATCTCTGCAAATGTGGCGGCAAACAGCGACCGCGAGGGTTGCGAGCGGAGAACGCCGCCCCTAACGACTCTCGGAGCGGAGCTCCGCTCCACTTGCCACAGCCGTTGGCGGCGGTCACGAGCACGCGGGAGAGGTGTTTCTCTCACTGGGAGATAATGCGAATGAGCTACAGAAAAGTCAAAATTCACTATCTGCATCCCTATCTATGGACCCAGTAGCGTGGGTCGTGTTACCCTGAACACGCGAGCCAGCATGATTCAGTTTGGGTTGGTGATCTGGTGATGACAACCCCAAATTCGACAGGATTTCGGCGCCGCATGAATGCAGTGCGTCTCTGGCCCAGCCACGTTCATGAAAATTGTTTTCGATGATTTGATACAGCTCCTTTCAATATTGAGAAGCCGAGAACGATTCAGGGGCTTCTCGACTTGTTGACCGCCAGCTGCAACCTTGTTGAACCTGTTACGGAACATTGTGTTCTTGTCTCCTCTGTCAACGATGGGCATCACAATCTCCAAATTCACACCCGGCAGACTAACAAGAAGTAATAGGTTCCCCGCAGAGAGATAGTTCCGTCCGAGACACTGTGCCTGCCCAATCGCAGTGTTGACCGCCGTTTATCGCGTGGCCCACCGCCATGTCGGGCAGCTCCATCCGCCTGAGCTCCGCACCCTGGCTGAGGGGCAACTCGCGAGCGGCGATCGCCGCCGCACCTCCAACCCGCGCTCGCCGCGGGTTACCTAGGTAGATATAATATGATAATACCACGCTTTAGACGCTTTCTTATCGGCGTGTAGGGACGTAACACACACCTTGCCGAAGCTTAGTTTCAGATCCGGTCCTTGTTGTTGTTATCGCCAAGAGAAAAGATGGCATCCCAGACGCTACCCGACTCTGTGATCATCGTGGGCGCGGGCATCTTTGGCCTGTCGACCGCATTGGCGATCGCCCGTCGCCACCCTAAGACCAAGGTCACTGTTGTAGACCGCCAGACTCCTCCTGTCGAAGATGGCACCAGTGTTGATACCACGAGGTGTATCCGGTCAGGTAAGAAACACTCCTCAAAGTCACCGCGAGGGAAAGTTGCATGCTGACTTTCTCTTTCGTAGTGTATGCCGACCCCGACTATGGCCGCTTGGCCGCCGAGGCTCAACGCCAGATTGAAGCAGACCCGGAGCTGAAGCCGTATTACTTCAAGCAAGGCATGTCGTTCATCACCAGCGGCAAGCCCGGCCCGCTCCTAGAGGTGTGGAAGAAGGGACTAGCACACCTCGAGAGCATGGGCAAGGGCGGCTCCGTAGTGCAGATGCGAACGCCCGAGGAAGTATTCCAGCGTGTTCACGGGAAGGACGCGCAGCCCGCACCAGACAACAAGCTCTCCAAGGAGAGGAGTTGGAACTACGGGTACTGCAACCTCGAGGACGCCTTCATCGACGCCAAGGAGAGCGTGCGTGTCTACTACGAGAGGTGTCTGAGGCAACCTTCCATCACGTTCAAGTGCGGGGTTCCCGTCAAGAAGCTGTCTATCCAGAACGGTCTTGCTACCGGTGTTGTCCTAGAAAATGGAGAGACTCTGGCTGCTGGGCTGACTTTGGTCGCCGCTGGTGCTTGGTCACCTAAGCTGGTCGATCTCGAGGGCATGATGACCAGCAGTGCGATTGAGGTTGCATGGATCAAGCTGACCGACGAGGAGGTTGCCAAGTGGAAGAACATGTCCATCACGACCAACCTCAACACCGGTCTGAACCTATTCCCTCCACACAACGGCGAGACCAAGATCCTTCGACGCTCGCCCGGATACAAGAACACGGTCACCATCCCACACCCGGAGAATCCCTCCAAGACTATCCAGACGTCTATCCCTCGCACCATCCTCTCTAACCCTACCGATGTTATTCCGGCGGAGGCGGAGGTTGGTCTTCGTGATCAGCTCCGCGAGATCATGCCTTCATTGGCTGACCGGCCGTTTGACCGAACAAAGTTGTGTTGGTGAGTTTGCACAAAGCCGACAGTATATTGATGTTGGTAGAAGACTAACACTCTTGACAGGCTATCACACACGTCCTCCTCGGACTTCATCATTGCACCCCACCCAAGAGTCAAGGGCGTCCATGTCGCCACAGGTGGCTCAGGACATGCATGGAAGTTCCTGCCCATTATCGGCGATTTGGTCTTGGACTCTGTCCAGGACGTTCTGCCCAAGAACCTGAAGGACAAGTGGGCATACGCGCCTAAGGGCGCCGATATGGGCAACGCCTCAATGCTGAGAGGAGAGGTGAAGGAGCTGAAGGACTATGTCAGGAGTAGTAGCAGTGGTGTTCGCAGTCGTCTGTGAGATGCACTTGTGTGATATAGCAGACGTCTTAAAGGCACAATACAGTTGAATGATAGACACATCAGCGGCATTTGATTATCAATCTGGCTTACCTCACAAACTCGACCTCGCTATACCTCGCATCTGGCCCAGCAAATAATCCTTCTCCCTTCCCACCTAGGGTCATGGCAAAGTAATCCCCTAGATACGCCCTCAGGATCTCCATCACCCTTGTCCCGGTGATCTGTCCGTAGAACCACTCAACCATCTCCTGGTTCTCCCGGAGTCCGGCTACATCAGCAATGAGGACCATGTCCCAGAAGCTGCCGTGTAGCGACCCTTTCAAGCTAAGCTCCTTCATCCACTCCTCCGGGTGGTAACTATCATGCGTCTTCCAAAGCTGATCCCACGACGGCTCGTTGGTGTGATTGTGTCCCTCAGCTCCCCAAATCAAGAACGACTGTGGGATGCCAGGCCGGCCAAGTCCAGCAGTAAGAGAAGGTCCAAACATGAAGCCGTCAAAGTTGACCCCGGCCACGACACGGGTGTCATTCAGCATCGTGTGCGCCGCCGCCGCGCCTCCAAAGGAGTGGCCCACGAAGCCTACCTTGCTATTCGATGCGTTCTGGGTCACGTACTGCACGCCGAGCTCGTTGAGTATGAAGGAGGCATCCTTCAGGCGCGCATCCAGAGCGCGAAGGAGGAGAGCCGTGTTGTTCTTGTCGGCTACTACGCTGCCGCCGTAGATAATTGTGCCGTCGGGAAACTGCACGATGTCCGTCTCGTACGGGTGATCCATAACGATGACCTCGTACCCGACGCTAGCGATGTTCTGCGCCATTGCCGAGTAGAAGAGCCGGGTCGTGTTGATTCCCGTGCCGAAGAGCAGTGTAGGGTTTGCGATCGGCTTCTTGCATCCCGGTCGTACCTCGCAGCAGAGCTGAAGCTGCAGCTCGGAGAGAACGGCAGTGGGCCATTCGTCAGTGCTGAGGAAGGCGAGCAGGTTGCGGTCTTCCTCTTGGGCGATGACTTCGGGCATGTAGGGTACCTGACATGTCTTTGTGCATTGCTTTGCAGGGACGGGTGTGAAACGCGAGATCATGAGGCGCCTTGCATGAGACGAGTTGAAGGGGTCTGGGCGGCCGTGGTCGACAAGCTCCTCCGAGCTCATCGTGACGCGGTACGGACCATCCGGTTCCGGTAGGACGTACGCGGCGTTCACCACAAGGGCGGCGAGCGAAAGCATAACGGCGGAGAGTTTCATTGTTCGTAACATTCCGCCTTCTCAAATAAAGGTTGACTGAGGCAAAAGACTACGTCGGTTAGATATCTTAGGAAGTCTGCAGTGTTTGATATCTAATTGCGGGGTGGACAGGGATCGTCACATCTAACCTGGAAGAGCAGGAGCTGAAGAAGACCCCGACTGGACTCGGAATAACTTTGCATGCAAGCTGACACTTTAACCGGAAATGATGAAGTAGTTGCGGTCTATTAATATTACTGATGGTCCCTTGAAGCTGAGCGATAATTTGACGAGTGTAGCGCCACGATGTCTCAATTCGCATCCATCGTCGTACTTCCTCGAGCAGATACGCATTCAGTCAATCCGCTCGCTACACCTGTTTCTTTATGGCTGTCAATTCCATCGTACACCTCAAGGCAGGGCTTTCCCTTGTCGTGTCGCTTGTCCGACCAGCGAATTGGTCGTATCATCCGCATACCGCTTGTACACGTCAATGTACTGGTCCTTGTCGCTGCACGTCGCCTTGATGCTGTCCCTGCTCTCAACAGCATCCAGCCACTTCCGCCATCGGGACCAAATCTCCTCGTCCTCACCGCCCTGTCCCGTCTCGGGTGCGCCAAACCCCCCCGGCTTGTAGTGGTCCAGCAGCCACAGTCTCAGCGCCCACGGCGCTAGCATAACATCCACCAGACTGATGCCTTTGCCTCGGAACCAAGGCCCTGCGGAATCCATCTCCTGCACAAGGGTCTTTATGTGCTTGTGGAACTCTTCGCGCGCCTGCTCGATGGGGTACTCCTTCTGCGGCGTGTGCTGAATCAGCTTGTAGAAGCCGGGCACGATGCGCGTCGCGACGTGGTCTATCCATAGGCGGCACCTGGCCCGCTCGTACGGATCGGCTGGGAGCAGACGCGGGCCGTACTTGGACTCGTCGGTGTAGGCCTCGTCGAGGTATTCGCAAAGAACCGAACTCTCGTAGAGTGGCTTGGAGTTCTTGCCCTCGGGATCCATGGGCACGCCCAGCGTAGGGACCAGGCCTCGCGGATTGAGGGCCATGAAGTCCGGATCCTTCTTGTAAGGATTGATCTCAACATACTGATAGGGGATCTTCTTCTCGCTCAGGACTATCCAGGAGCGTTGCACAAAGGGACAGAACCAGCCAGCGTAAAATTTCAGCGGGTGCTCGCCCGTGTGGCGCTCGACTTCCCGCGCTGCAGCACCTGTGGCCTTGGCCTGGATGGACGTGTCGACATTCTTGCCCATGATGGTTTGAATCCGGAGTTTGATCTAGGAAAGAAATGGCCAGTCTCCAGCTGATTATGGTGACGAGATGAAAATCCCGACAAAAGTGCGAATGACGTGATGTGCAGTACCAAATACCGTCTGTCGGGTATGGATTTAAGCTTGAATTGCGGGGTCATCGGCTTGGGGTCTGCCGGGCTGCACGTCATGGGCCAGCCGTCGCAACGGGTCACCATGCTCTTTACTATCCTGATCCAGATTGCTATCAACCATCAACCAGGGTAATCACTTTGACTCCCACGGCCCCATTGTAAACGGGAGCGGAGCTATGAAATAGGAAGTCTCGGCCCCTGTTTAGCGAACGGAGCCGGAACCGTTGAAGCTGCTCCGCTTGATCGGGCGCAGGCGTGTCGCCGAACGCCGAGACTGGCACGGGACACATGATGACCTGAGACACGCTTATTTTTTGCTCGACAGCTTCAAGAGCTTTCTCCCTGGAATGTACCTCTTTTGTTGACATCCCCATCTCGAACCCCTTCCGGCCTCATTTCCATCTGCGCAAGGACTGTCAATTGCTGCTCCCACGCGCGACGCTGACTCAAAACATGGCGGGGTTTCTGCTCAAATCCAGCATAGCGCTGGCGGTTGTGCTCGCAGTGGCCTTCCAGCTACTGCTCAAGGATCTCGTCTGGATGGGCCTGGGCATCGGCAAGGATTTCCAGCCGCTGTCCGACTTCCCCTACAATTGCCGACGCATCACGGATCCGCGACTCCAGGCATGCGAGGATATGTGGCTGTCCGAATCGACACGGCAGCTATTTCTCGCCTGCTCGACCGTTGAGGGTCGGATGCAATGGATTCCCAAGTGAGACTCTCCACACACAATTGCCAAGAGGGAGACCTGCTAAGTGTCTGCCATAGTGGCAACAACCTTAACATCACGGGGCGCTCGACGACCGACGCAGTCATCGCCATGGACATTGACGTACCGAAGGGCGAGTCTTACGAGTATCGCGTGCTGAAAACCCCGGGCTTTACAGGAACTGCCGGCGACGGCCTCCTTAGTCTCTTGGCAATCAAGGGCGTTGACGACCCCAACGGCGATGTCGAGCTGCTGCTCAACAACAACCGTCCATCGGTCGACCCCAGTACGGGCACTATCTTCCCGGACCAGGCATCGGTCGGCCCCAACACCACCATGGAGCTCTTCAAGGTTTCCGGCCGCTCGTCCGAGATGAAGCACCTACGTACCTTTGCAGACTCGCATATCGCCACCCCGAACAACATGGCTCCTGCTGGTGCAGGACCCGGCATCCGTCGCTTCTACCTGGGAAACAACTTTGGCCCTTACAAGTCTGGCTGGGTAGGTCCCGGATTCAGGCCCTCGTGCCACCTACGCTACAATTAGCTGATGCAAACAATATCCCCCAATGTAGAAAGCCCATGTCGGACCGCTCTTCAAGACGGGCGACGTCGCGTACTGCGACGCTAGCACCGACGACCTGAAGTGCAAGACCGTTGTCACAGGCCACAAATACCCCAACGGCATGATCCGCAACGCCAAGGATGGCCTCATCTACCTGGCAAGTTCTATGACCGGCATCATCTACGTGTACCGTCCTCAGCCGAATGGCGACCTCGAAGAGATTGACCAGATCTACATTGGCTACGGCCTGGACAACCTGACCCAGGATGCCAATGGCGACATTTGGGCCAGCTTCTTCCCGCGCGGGCTCGAGATTCTGATGTCCGCAAGCGATCCGTGGAATGCAAAGGTCAAGGCTGGAGTCGTGCGCATCCACAAAGAGGCTAGCGGTGGCTATACGTGGAAGAAGGTGCTCGAGGACGGCAAGGCCGAGGTGCTACCTGGTGGCACAGTAGCCTTGCACGACGCGAAGACCGGTAGGATCTTTGTTGGGAGTAAGTCTAAGATCCTCCGAGAATAGTGACTAAGGGAGTTGTGCTAATAAGCCTGTGTGTAGGTGTCTACGCGCCCTTCATCGGGGTATGCGAGCCGCTCGCCGCATGAGTGACCGCATGAGCGAGCAGAGAATGGGGCAAGCCACATTCTGAAACCTATGTCTGGATCAGAATACCTTTGCTTGGATGATCTGATTTCTTGGGGTAAAACACTTGGTGCTCGAGCCTGGTTAGCAATTGTATCATAATCATGTAGTCTACACTCCCCATTACTCCAATGCCTCCAAAGTACATGCTTCCGTGCATATCGCCTTTGAACAGATGAGGCTGATGAGACTGTCTGGTCATCTTCAGGAGAGCCATAAGAATCCCTCCTTGGCCACCACCTAACCGAGAGCACCGTCTGTGGGTATGTTTTCGCCTAGTAAGGCTAGCAAGCACGCAAAGTCGCCTTCGCGTTCCACGCTATTGGGCTTGGTCTTACAGTGTGAATGATCAACAAACAAGAAATCTCTCGACGTTCAGGCGGCCAGCGCTGCATCTTCTCCACTACTGGCGCGAGCAGCGGCATCCCGCAATTAAACCTGGGGCATTCGCCATGCCTGCCGATAGGGTTGCCTGCCGGTGTTAGCCATGTGATGCTCGTCAATGGCGGCCCATCATTGGTCGGAGGGCCGCAGGTGGAATGAAGGCGCTCGAGGCTAGAGCATGGCCTGTGAATAAGCTTGTCTTTAAGCTAATATAGAGGCGACTAACACATAAGTCCTCCATTCCACATCCCTAGCGAGCCACCGGCCTGTCCACGAAACGCGACATCGCGAGTCGTTCACCAGAAGCGATACATTCTTTCAGGAGCCCAGACCGCGATGTCGGGAGGAAAACATGGAGGCATGGGCGTTATAGATAGAGCGCGTCCAGTCCTGGTCCCCTACTTCCTCCTGGACTCAACCAGGTAATATCCGTCAAAGTCGTCTTTGACTGTCACTCATTTGTGTCTTTTTGGTCTACCCTGACCGTTCATTCTCTACTGCGAACATGCTCTTTAAGCAATTTGCCCTTGCCGCCGGCGGGCTGTTCGGCCTCGCGGCGGCCGAGCCGATTGACCCACGAAAGATTCTCCTGGTTAGCACTTTCGATGGCGGTGTCGAGAACCAGGTGATCAAGGACGCTACGTATCAGTTCGTGGCGACCACCGTCACCCCTGCCCAGTTCCAGCAAATGACTGAGGAAGACTTTGGCAAATACAACGCTATCGTGATCGGAGACTCGGGATCCTGCGACCTGTCCGACATCGCGTTCCTGACGCCGGAAGTCTCTGCAACACTTTCCCGGTCCGTCACTGGCCGCGTCGAGTTCCTCGGCACCAGTCTCGCCAACGAGCGTGTCAGGAGAATAGCGGCTGATCCGTCTGCCGACCTGACCGACCTTAACAACTTTGCCTACGACGGGGCCCAAAGAGTTTCTCAGCCGAACGCGATTGGACTGTACATCTCCCTGTCCTGCTACTACCAAAACGTCATCGGAGCCCCTCAGCCCGTCACCTCGCTGTCCGGCTTCGGTAACTTCCTGATGCGGGCGCCTCACCAGAGCTCCGGAGGTGGCTGCGTGTCAGATGTGTCCTACCGCGCTGGTGCCCAACAGGCCGTCTTCCCTGGCGTTACCCAGGAGCAGCTGCAGTCATGGAAGTGCGCCGCTCGCGGCGTCTTCACCACGTATCCCCTGACGGCCTTCACTGGCTTTGACTGGATCATCCAGTCAGATGGCGCCGAGACCACTGACGTCCCGCCGCAGTCCGGAGTCCCCTACGTGGTCGGCCGCGAGGTCTTCTCCCCCGCCTGCGGCAGCGGACACCGCGACGTTGTCTTTGGTGAGGAGTGCGACTTGGGAACTGCAAACGGCGGCACGGTCTGCGATTCCAACTGCAAGTGTGTCTCTGGCCTGAATGCCTTCGGCAAAGGCTGCAACAACTTCTGCGGAAATTTCGCGATCGAGCCCAACAACCCGAACGGCCCCGAGCAGTGCGATGATGGCCCGGAAGGATCCGCCACCTGCGGAACGGACTGCCGGTGTATCTTTGGTGTAAAGGAAGGTGGTGGCTGTAATGGTCAGGCTACGGACACCTCGACCACGAACACCGTGCCATCCACCACCAGCACACCTACAAGCTCGCCTACCAGCTCACCCACCAGCGAGCCTACCAGCGAGCCTACGTCGACTGACAGCTCCACCACCGCTGCCACGACTCCTGCTACATCGAGCCCTGCTTCATCCCAGCCGACATCTTCGACCGTGCCGCCTTCCTCTTCTGTCCCGCCCAGCTCTTCCCCGGTATCGTCCCCCACCAGCAGCTCATCCGCTGCTGCCACGGCCGACTCCCTGCCTCCCCGGATCAACCAGTTCGCCTTCAAGGCGTGCACCGGCTCCGTCCAGAACTACCCGTCCTTCCAGTACAAGTTCTCGAGCGACGAGATGACCCTGGAGATGTGCATCGAGGGCTGTGCCGGAAGCCTGTACTCGGGCACCCACGTCAGCGACTGCTACTGCGCCAACGAGTACGACGCCATCGTCGAGGTAGCCAAGGACAGGTGCTCGGTCCCCTGCCCCGGCAACCCCCTCGAGTCCTGCGGTGGTTACCGCGGCACTGAGGACCTCCAGCGCCGCCAGGCCAACGGCTTCGTTCCTGCCAACGCCCTCCTCGCCATCTACGAGTTCTCCCCCGTCGCGTCCAACCCCGCCACGACTACTACTGTCCAGAACACCGCCACCAACACCGCCGTCGTCACCTCCGTCGTCACCACCACCGCGGGTGCTGGCACTGGCTTCGGCTCCGGCTCGTGCACCACCGGCTTCTGCCACGCCGCCGGCTACATCTTCGAGCTCTGCCACGGCCTCCCGGTTGCCGGCGAGGCCGTCTTCCTGCTCGAGGCCTGCAGCTGCGCCGGCGGCTTCCGCTACGTGCCTGCCGGCTGCGACGGCGCGGCTTGCGGTAGCCAGGAGGTGTACCGGTGCGTTCCCTACGCGGGCGGTGACAACGGCACCGTGTACCAGGCGCAGGCCTGCTCCAGCTGTGCCGGTGGCCTCGTCTTTGAGCAGGGCTCCGGCTCCGGCTCCGGCTCCGGCAGCGGCGGTAACGGCGGCAGCGGCGGTAACGGCGGCAACGGCGGCAATGGCGTCGCTGTCGTCACTGGGGGCTATGGAGGGTCTGCGAACACCACTGGCTATGTCGTTGTTGTGGCTGGCGCGAGCAAGGTCGCCGGCTACCTGGGCTCCCTGGTCGGTGTTGTTGGTGGTCTTCTCCTACTGCTGTAGATTTCGGAGGTCTTGTACTTTTCTTTCTAAGCTTTGGAGACTGTTAGGTCAAAGGAATTATCTTGAGTATTTTTGGAGTATGGTAATGATGGGTAATGGATGGGTATGGTGTCTGGTGTAGGGCTTGTCAGATTCTAGTCAAGACTTCTTAAGGAACATGGTCAATTGAGTTTATTGTTCCATCTTGCTGATGCTGTCCTCCTGAGGTTCCCTCTTCCAACAATCATAACGCCCCATGAATGACAAAAGTAGTCTTGCGCCATTAAGCGTAACTTGAGAAGCCATAATAAGTGAGACTACATTACTTAACGTAAATAGAGATGTAATGAACAAAGACCTCAGCGGATTCGCGTGAACTGACTTCCTCAGCCTGTCATCGACTTTTGCTTGAGGTCGAGCCTAGTTTCGCTGTTGCTCGGACTGTGCCTCAACCTGAGCACCTTTCTCCGGAACACCCTCCGATGGACCCATGGGCTGCGATCCGCTCTGAATGGGCATAGTATGTCTTTGACCAGGCCGTTGGTGCTGTTGTTGCTCCTGCTGTTGCATCCGTCGCTGCACCACCTCGGCCGTCGTCTGCACTCCCGCCTGGGGCCCGACCTTGTTCGGGTCCGGCCCCAACAGCTCGACCGGGTACCTATGCGTGAAGCCCCATTCCCACCAGAGCCTCCACCGCTCGCCGGCGGTCATCCTCTTCCACTGCTGCTCGAGCAGAGCGCGGTCCTCTTTGCTCCTACCGGGCACGGAGCGAGTGCAACACAGCGCGATCAGGGTCATGCAGATCCAGGAGATAGTGCCGAAGCGCAGGGCGCCGCCGCCACGCATCATGCGCCGGAACCAAAGGTAGTTCTCGACGAAGCCGAGGACGAACAGCGAGGGCAGGACGGAGGCGAGAACCGTGATGTAGATGCGGCGGTCCCGCTCGGCCTCTTCGATGCAGGTGTAGCAGCTGTAGCCGTAGTAGGCCCGCGAGCGTAGAGCCTCTGCTGTTCGGCCGGTAATCATGGGTGCAGCGTTGGCAGCTCCGACAAGCAGAAGACCTGCGAGCATATTGCGTAGTTGGAAGGACATTGCTGCCTTGGATGAATGTGAAGTTATCTTAAGGAGTGTTCAAGACGGCCACGGCATGCCCTGTTGTCAGAAAGCACAAGTCGATACATTGAAAAATTTCGGTTTGACATGATACGAGAATAATTTGCTGCTTTATATCTGTCGTTTCCATCACCTGAAGCCCTCTTTGTGCGACTATTTCGGCTTGTCCAAGAAAGTCTCGGGAGCCAAGACCTGCTAAAACTCAGCCGCGACCAAACAAGCCTTTTAGCCCTTCCAACACTGACAGAATTCGGCATAGGCCAGTGGGCCGAATGTGCTTCAAAGTACGGGACGAGGCAGATTCAAACCCACGTGTTGGTTTATCTGGAGCATAACGGTTCTTGGGTTGAAACAATGTGAGGCTCAGCCTCTTGGAAGCGACTTGTGACTTGGTCACTCCATTACACCTACCGACACGACCCAGCCACATCATGAGATGTCGCATTAGTCAAGGGGCTTATATCATGCAGACTTCAAGAAGTTTCCGAAGTCAGGTTCTATGGTTGTTACAGGTGTTTTAGCGAGCGATGGACATTGCCAAGATTGTTGCAGATAAAACTCGCGCATTCAGGTTCTTATTTATGTCCTTTACAGTGGAGACCGAATATGTCCCCCGAGGTGGCTGATATTGCTCGGCAGCGCCAGGAAAACCATTCGCAGGGAGTAAGGAGTCTTTCCGGACAGCAGGCACTACTTGTGAGTGCTGCTGATATATGTATCCCCGTTCCACCGCATTCATTGAGAAATAGGAGAAGTAGTATGATAGACATGAAGGACATGAAGGGCATTACTTTCTTCGACCTTACATTTCCGTCTTGGTCAAGATCAGAGGCAGTGCCGGCACATTGAGCGTAAATGTGTCCTTAGCCTGCTGATCAAACTGCTCAATATCAGCGCCGGCGGGGAACGCCAGATCGTACTTCAACGCGATTCGGCTTAGCACCATGCGCAGCTCCATCAGCGCCAGATTGCGACCTGGACAGACGTACTGCCCGCGGGTGAAGGGGATCCAAGGCGCCTTCTCAGGCGACAGCCCCTCCCAGCGCTCCGGGCGGAACTCCAAGGCATCGCTGCCCCAATAGCGCTCGTCCCTGTGGATGGTCCAGGTAGGCACTGACACGACTGTGTCGCCGGGGATAGACAGCTCATCGATCTGCAAGCCGCCAGGTGGGGTGAGTCGGCTCAGTCCGGCGGGAATGGACGGCTTCAGGCGAAGGGTCTCTTGGGCGATGTGATCGAGGTAGGCGATGGTTTTGGCCTTTTCGTACGTCCATTCGCTGTCGCCGCCGGGGAAGGTCTCGCGCACAAGGTGTTGGAGCTTGCTGTAGACAGCTGGATACTTAGTCAGGTAGTAGAGCCTGCGGTTCTGATTAGTGATGCAGTCGCAAGGACTGATGTAGAGATGTATTAAGAGAAGAAGTCTTTCACTTACGAATTCGCCAATGCCACACTCGTAGTGTCACTAGAGCACACCATGTCAGTCTTCCCCGTCGGACACTAGTGTCAGGGTGCCGCAGGCAGCACTTACCTGCCAGCTATGATCATGAGGCGGGAATCCTCGTGGAATGCGCCTTCGCCGGGAGGTGCTGATTCGTCATTCTCATCTTTCATCTTCAGCAGCCACGACAAGACGTCCCGAGGATCTTGATCCTTGTTTACGGCCTTTTCACGTTCCATGACCTAGGGCAGTCCATGAAGTCAGTCATCTTAAGACCATATTGCATCAGCAGAGCAGACCGTTGTACACACCTCGCGTTTAGCATTAAACTCTTGAGCACACCAGGAGGTGAAGCGCTCGTAGGTTCCTGTTGCGCCGGGGATCTTGCTAGCCATGGACAGCAGCCACGGGACGGTACCGCCGATGCCCACGGCTGCCATGTTGTCGTGAAGGCCGCGGATAGCAGGGTGCTCCACACCGGACTCCAACATGTGAAAGTCCTTGGAGAATCCTGACCAAGGCCATGTTAGGGACTGAATCACGGACGAAGAGCACGAGAAAGGCGACGTGGGCATCGCAGTGGACTGTGGTGCATTAAATCAATGACAAGGCTGTACTTACCAACTTCACCCATAACATCAAAGCCGAAGAACATGGCCAACTCTGTCATATTGATTGGTGCCCCAGCAGTCGCGTCGATCCGCGACAATAGCAGGTCAACCTTGGGCTTGATTCGAGGTTCGTATACCGACAGAGCTGTTGATGCAACGTTTCAGCTTCCTCGGGACACACTGTATATGGCGGGCTGAACATCGGACCACCGTGGACATACCTCTAAAGCTCAAGGCCTTCTCCCATGCCCTCTTCCGGCACTTGTGCAGGTCGACAGCTCTGGTCGAGTTGATTGATATCTTGGTCACATCATCGGATACCTGACTGTACCAAGGTGACTTTGTGCATCTTGTTTGAGGGCCGTAGATAAGAGGAACGGCAGCAGGGCGGTTGATCGAGATCTCGCGAGGCCCTGTTTGGCATGTGGTTAGCCTAGTGCCGTAGAATCCATAAGGGAAGTCTGTGGACGTCCAACATACCAACTCGAACGACATCGCCATATTGAGCATGCAACTTTTGCGTCTCAACATTGCCCTGTAGAGTTTTGGCTACCTTGAACGTGGTGTAGAAACGAGACAGCTTGGCCGCAAAAGGGCCCGGAAAGCGGTGCAGTGGGTGCAAAAAGGCCCGGTAGATCAGGATGCTGGCGGTCAGACCGACGTTGAACGACGTCGCAACCACGAACGTGCGGCCCAGGGAGGCAAGGATGCCGAAGTGACCAACAAATACATAGCCGGAAAGGAAAGCGGCAAGGACAGCTTGATACACAAAGACGAGTGTCCAGGCCTGGTAATCAATCTCGTAGGGTCGGATGGAGAGGTGGAAAGCGATGCCGCACAACAGGGCCACGCCAGCCGTCTGAGGGACGGTGGCGTCGAGGAGAGTCATGGCTGAATGTTGTATTTGCAGGACTCCTTCCTACTTCTCGGTATGCTACTGCAAAGGGGCGGAACGGGGTCGTTTCGAAGGACGGCTTATGCGTCTGTATTTACGAAGTCGAAGAAGTGCGGAAGACTGCCGTGCGCCCGGTGCTTCATGTTTCGTAATGTCCCTGCTTCTAGTGGATCGTCAGAAGGGCAAAATAGCTGAACCTGGTATTGATCAGCCTCTTGCAGAACCGAGCAGCGGGGTATATCTCCAGCACGCAAAAAGACGCCTGCTCAGGTATGGTGCTATGCACATCCTGATAGGAGCGACCTCGAATCGGGGCGACCCGCGAACCAGGGTCTTGGTCGATCCCAGTGGAGAAATGTCCGAGCCCGGCAACGGTTCTCCCAAGAGGTTTTGACAAGCTTTTGTGCCGCTTATCCCCAGCAATGCCGCAGGGAGCGCACAGGTCTCTCCAGCAAAGCGAAGCTATCCACTCTGATGATGTGCCTTTAGGAACTGAAGAACACTTGCCAAACCACTTCATCCCGTCAATAATCTAGTACACTTTGGATTCATCACTGGGTGCATGCCCTCTGTGGGGACCGCTTTGCGGCTTTTCTCCCGCGAATGAGGCACCTTGCAATACGACATCGAAGTTTTATCGCTGGATTGGGCAAATCCGTAAGCACACTAGCTTCATCTGGTGTAATCTTTCGACCTTGCCCCATTTTGCATGCAGGGGATTCCGGGAGCCCGGAATTGGACTGTGCAGGTTTCGACTTAGCCCCGGGGACTTCGCTGATGAGATCGTCAGGAGGTAGACATCTGAACGAGGGAGCCAGCATGATTATGCCGTTAGACCGCCAGAATATATCTACGTTGGGCACAAAACAAGCATCCGGTCCACTGCCGTGTAACAAAGATCCACGGCATGACAACCTGGAATAGCTTTCGTGCTTATCTACCCTGCAATCTTTACCTATTTTCTCCACTGGCCCCTGGATGTGAGTGTCACCTCGCATCCTTCCATGGAGCTGTGTCGAGGAAACATACCGAGGAACGAATTTAAAGATTTAGAAGCCCCCTCGGGCAAGCCAAGACACAATGAAGACTCTTGCAGTGACAGCTCTGCAACATTTCGACAAATGTCGACTCGAGGCAGGGCGTGTTACCTCCGTCTAACTCGACAGTAGCTCACCCAACAACAGCACTCACGCATTCAATCCACGCTTTGCGGGGACCAACCGTCAAGATGCAGGACCTACGACCGCTCTCGTACATCTTGATTTCGATCCTATGGGCCATTGGAACTATTACCATATTGATGCGAATGTACATTCGCGGCTTGGTCATGAAGACGTTCGGTGTCGATGACTGGGTCATGACCAGTATGCTGGTGAGTAGGCAGACATGGAAAGGAGATGAACGAGACCGACTTACCAAAGTCCCCCTTCGTGCCAGGTTTTCAATGCTGTTCAGCAAGGAGTCCTTTACTACTTCCTGCACTTTGGTGGTGGCCTGTAGGAATACCCAGACCCGGATGTCGATTCTCATCGCACAATGGCTGACACAGAATGTAGACACATAGAGCAAGTCATGACGGAGCACCCCGAATGGATGCCGTTTCTTCTCAAGGTATGCCTTACTTTCACTGCCATGCATCCATCCAGTCCCGCCCAGTCTCTTGCTGACCACCGTCTGGTTAGGGTCTCCTCTTCGAGGAGTTTTGGTACATCCTGATGCAGTTCACTGCCAAGATGTGCTTCCTCTGCTTCTTCTTCCGGCTCGCCAATACGCCAAAGTTTAGGATCGCATTGTGGTCCGTCACTGGGTTTCACATCGCTTCCACCATCGTTCTCTGGCTTATTTACGCGCTACAATGTATACCACTTGCCGCTTTCTATGAGCCCGAGAAACATCCCAATACGAAGTGTCTAGACAACAACATGTAAGGTCGCCCCCAGCCTTCTACTGTGTGCCTACCGAGATCGAAACATACTGACTTTCCTTCTGCTTAGTACCTACTTCGTCCCATACACTCTGGTAAAGAAACCTCCTATCTTTGACATACCAAAATCCCCCTTAAGCACGGCGAATGCAGACACAAACGCTGGATCTAGGTCCTGGGAACGGAACGCAAAGTTGAAGAGCCATAAGCTAACATCATTCTTCTCTTACACAGAACATGGTCACCGACGTCGCGATCCTCGTCCTCCCCCTCCCCGTGATCTGGCAGCTCCAGATGTCCATGAAGCGCCGCCTCGGCGTCCTCGTCGTCATCACGACCGGCGGCTCGGCCGTGCTCGTCGGCGCCCTGCGCGCCATCATCCTCGCCGAGTTTGGCAGCTCGCCCGACTTCACCTGGTCCCTGGGCAAGATGGTCATCATCTCCAACGTCGAGATGCAGGTCGCCATCCTCGCCGCCAACATGCCCGCCCTCAAGGCCTTCTACGAGTGCTGGCGCAAGGGCACCCTGCTGCCCGGCAGCCGGCCCACGGGCGCCAGCAGCTATGCCGCCAACGGTAGTGGTGGCGACGGGTCCGGTGCTGGCCTGTCGGGTCGGCGTGGCGATATGGAGCTCAACAGCGGCTTGAGGTCTGGTCAGAAAAGGTCGGCTAGCACGGACCCGATGGCGCTGACTATGACGGAGAGCGAGGAGAAGTTGTTCGAGACTCAGCACCAGAAGCACGGCTTGGCAGCGGCTTCGGTGTATCAAAGCTCAGAACGAAGCGCTTGAAGCGGATTGAGGGATCAATATCATCGTCTCTGGAGGAAATTGGTACAAGACAGGTTGGAGAAGGTGGCACCTCTTTCCCTGGAAAGCCGGAACTGCCTCGGACCGGCTACCTAAGTAGTTAGACCATGCGGATCATCAGCCATCACCAACAGTGCTGGCGAAGAAATCTGCAGGCTTAGTTTCAACCATCCTGCCTTCAATGTTGTATTTTTAGGAAATTCACAGAAAAATGTCTTGGGATGTAAACCAGCTCGCATCCAGCGACGGAATGTCGTCTAGCCCAAAGTCCCACATCTGTTGCCAATCTTCTGGTACCATCCCCTCATCGGCCATAGTTGAGATAGTCGAGGAGGTGGGGTTGGTGTTCACCATAGAAGAAAGGATAGACTTGCGAAACTTTTCCAGCAGACTGATACCATGCTCTGCATTGGAAACATGTCGGCGATGATAGTCAAAGAGTTGATGGACTCGACCCCAAGAAGTCTGTGCTTCGCCAACATACAGGTCAACTCCCAAGTCGGCTATCAGTGTCGCAGCTACAAGAGTGGATCCGGCAGTGAATGTGACTGGCATCCGTATCAGTCTTGTCAACGAGATTTAGGCTTTTAGGGTTTCTTACAGAAAAGCGCGTGCCATGGGGTCGTCCGGAGCATTCCGGACAATGCTACCTGCAACTCCTCCAAAACTTCGTGAGCAGCCTGGACGCAAAGCCTGCACATGTCATGCGCAAGGTCGCGCCGACTTTCTTCAGCTGTGGCCACCGTATTGCTTGCTTGTTGGTCTCGAGGGGCCGTTGACAACAAAACCTCTTGGAGTAAAATGGGCCGAAGCATCCAGAGTCTCAAGTACTTCAGACGAGCAATTATACTGCGCTTTTGTAACTCAAAGCATGGCTGCAACGACTCGGTGGCAGCAAGCCCGTTAGAGAGGCCCCCTAAGAAGGACGGAAGGTTGCTTTTGAATTTGTCAAGTGATCGACAGACATCTAGAATTGCCCCAAGCTCTGCCGTGTTGTAGACGGATGTATTACGATCAGCGTGCTCTTGCTGCAACCTATGAACTTTATCACCAAACTTGAAGACCTCAAGTGAGAGGCGATTAAAAGTCAATCGGGATGGCTGATTCCCCGGCTGGCGACCGTCTTTACCAGACTCTGAAGAGAGATACTCGTCATCAATCTCCGCAAAGAGTGGCACCTGCGTATCTCTAGGAAGAAGCAATGGACGTCCGAATACACTCGAGGTTATTCTGATTGAAGTATTAGCTTGATGCGTACAGTGTTTATACAAGACAACCACTTACCGATCGATCATGACGCACGAATACCAAACCCTTCGCCGCATTTCCACGACCAGCTGACTCGGTTTCTGATCATCAAGCTTTCTGCTATCGAGCCCAATTGCTTGTGCTGCCCGAATGGCGACGCTCGCTGTGGACCAGCAGCGCTCTGCGTACGGTGTATATAGCAGCCACATGGCTCTAAGTAAAAGGAGCTGTACGATCGGCAGCGAGTAAATATCGAGATCTTCGATCGAGACTAGCCTCCTCGATCGCTGGTAGAACTCGTTCCCAAGGCTCTCTCTCTTGTCTGTATCAAATATTTCGTTTCTTTGGCAACCCAAGGCTAGAATGATGTTGATGGTAGCATACAGGAGTATCTCCTCAAAATCAACTTCATGGCCTCTCGATGAAGAAGATTCCCAGAGGCTATCGTATTGACGCCTGATAGTTGGTTCGTGAAGCGTTGGAGAAATCGGCTGGATGAATTCGAGGTAGCATTGAAAGAGCTCATCAGCCAGTCGCCGTGGTGGAAGTATCAAATCTTTCATGTCACACGGGGTCGACTGAAGCGATCTTGGTTCTCTGCGAGTGAGTTCGGTGAGCAAATCTATGCCATGGTCGTTGTGTATAGCAGTGGCATCGTGAACCTCGCGAATGAAATCGGTATTGGCGGATGCGCCGAAAGGAACTCCATGGTCAGGTGCGCTTCGTCCATCTCGAGTTACTGGGATGGTGGAGGTGCGTCCATGATTATGTGGTGACGGCGTACTGGTTGTAGCTTGGGCCGTGACAATTGAAGACGCGCTTTGAGTCGAAGGACTGGAATGCCCCTTGCCTTCGAGACTCATGAGACGCTTCTCGATGCCGACAAGAGTGCTCGTACTCCGTCAGTATCCTGGCGGAAAGGGAAGAGAGCCGCTGATCGAGTCGACGAGGAGCTGTCCTTCAATGTACTTACAGTGCACGGGACCCTGTCACACCATTTGAATATATGCAATTATCTTGCCAGCCACGGGAGATACACGGTCCGCAGTGTGGACGACCGCCGTCGCAACCTGTTTTGCGGGCGCGGCATGACGCGCATGCCAGCTGTGTCTTCTTACGCCGCTTTGGGGTCGGCACTCCGTCAGACGCTGGACTATTGTCGATGGGACCCGACATGTTCATCGTAGCCATTGATAGAGCTCTGTTTTGCTGTGCTCCAATATCTCTCGGGGGCGTCGGCAGGTTACGAGGCATGTGGACTGCACACAAGATGGTTCCGAAATGTCCCCCATAACCCTGTTCCGATGTCCCCGATGGCTGTAAGAATGGCAGACTAAAGTCTTACGCATACCCCAAGTACTCAATCTGGAATTGGGGGCAAATATCCTGCTTAATTCTCTAGTCTGAACGGCCTGAGCAGGCTGTAACTTTCTTACCGTCACTTGTCTAGCGCCGTATTTGGTGGAGCCAACCTGGACCACTCCCCATTCCGATGCCCCCGATGTCCAACGATGGGAACGGGAAACGCCTTACAATTATACCCCCTTCGTGATAAATTGTATGTCATCCCAGGTGCTGACGAATCTAAGGTGTATATTCTAATAGCCTCCCGGAACCACAGGCCTCGGAACAGGACAGCCAGCCCTAGTATAAATACGGTGCATATGTGCCCATCTCTAGGAGCACTGGCTTGACTTCAGCAGCTCTGCAGCTGAAACCTGGCACATCGTCAACTTCATCTAGATTCAATCTCCATATCTTTATCTTTGATACTCTGACACAATATGACTCAGACCCAAGGCCAGATGCAGCAGGAGGCACCTCCGCTCGAGCCAAATGCCGCTTTGAACAGATTCCAACGAGAGCAGTTCGTGTACAAGACGCTAGGCAGTGTCGACTTTGAGGTTGCTGTTGCAGTGCCCAAGGCATTGGCAGCCTTGGAGGCTCACATGAATGCGCCTTTGCTTGTGCACTTTCATGGGGGAGGCTTGGTCATGGGAACTGTTCTTGAGCCTTTCTTCATTTCTCTATGGTTGGTATTCCTTTCCGTGGATCTGATACATCCTCCTAACCTCCTCCCGCATCAGGCCGCTCGAGTTGGCTGAGAGTCGGAATGCCGTAGTTATTTCACCATAATATAGTCTGATGCCCGAAGCCAACGGCGCCGACATCCTCGAGGACATCAAGGACTTCTGGGCTTGGGTTCACCATGATTTATTCTCCCTTGTGCAGTCAAAATGGCCACATATCACAATCGACCTGGACAAGATTGCCGTATGGGGCGAGAGTGCAGGCGGCTACCTTGCGCTGCAGTCAGCTTTCCTCTTTCCAGAAGCCAATATCAAGGTGGCCATGCCACAATACTGTTGCATGTATACGGATCTTGTCGAGTATCAACATGACGCGATCGATGATCCCAAGGCTCACGCCTTGGTCGATGATTACGTAGCTGGCCTCCGCCCTGGCAGCATACGAGTCGTGTCGCCTTTTCCTGAGAACATCAACTTACTGCTCTCTATCAACAAGACGAGACGCCATCTAGACTTCTTTGGTACCGATGAGCGCCTGCGACTAGACCACGTCCTTCGAGTTGCCAAAAGAATCCCACCCATTTGGGTGATGCAAGGAACAGAGGATGTCTTGGTGGGTCCTGTCGATTGAAAGGGCATCATGCATGTATCATGTCGACGATTCATACTAATTGATTTCTCCCTAGGTCAAAAAAGACTCTACAGACGAGGTAGTTGCACGGATCCGGAAAACTCATCCCGAGACACCATTGCTATACAGCGTGGAGACGGGTGGTCACGGCTTCGACACAGGGCACGGGTTGGCAGAGCCATACATTGCCGAGGGAATTGAGTTTGTTCGCAAGTACTGGCCGTAAGGCTCACGATAGCTAGGCACAGGCTTTTATATTACAATAACATTCTGTTATCCTGCCTCACTCCTCACGACTTCAACCAAGTCGATTGTGAATCTCATCATGTTACTTTTCTTCTCAGCTTCCCCCACATCCCCCACACTGGCTTGGTCATGACGGACAGGTCTACCTATCCATCACTCTCGCACCTCTTGTTGCTTCTCTGTGACTTCCGGGGCCTTCAATGGCTCGCTTGCCAGTGTCGTGACAATATGCTGATGAGTCGGAACCCACTTGGAACTATGTCGTGCACTCTTGACGGTCTCGTATAGCTCATCAACTTCCTCCAAGGTCAAATGCTTGGTCTCATAGATGAAGAAGTATGTGAAGAATGCCATGATAATGGTAGCACCGAACCATACGAAGAAGATCTTGGACTGCAAGTTAGCATATCCCTTACCATAGTCAACGAGATACGGCGAGGAGTAAGCGAGAGCCCAATTGACAAGCCACTGCAGAATCTGTGTTAGCAAGACGGCCACAGACTCGGGTGTCCGGTCCAAGAACAAAAACATACCAGACTTGCTGTTGTCAGCGAAAGCGCCTTTGCTCTGGTTTCCAGAGGATAGATCTCTCCAGTAACCACCCATGTGCTGGATCCCCAAGATGCCGCGAAGAAGAAGATGTTGATGCACACAAAAGCCACGAGAGCCTTCTGTGCACTGTAGTTGAGGACAATGATGTTTCCGTCGGCATCTTGCGTCGTGCTCAAAGTGCCGAGCAACCCAACTGCTAGTTGCCCAACACCTTGGCCAATGGCACCCCAAAATAGCAACGGCCGTCTTCCTAGCTTATCGATAGCGATCATGCCGGGGATAGTGGAGACAACGTTCGTCGTTGAAGTGATCATAGAGACGATGAATGGGTTGGACACGCCAGAGTTGGCGAAGAAGGTCGTGCCGTAGTAGAAGATGAAGTTGACACCTGGATACGAATGATTAGTCATTACGGTCAAACAGTAGGCGAAGAGATTTCTGCAACGCACCACTCATCTGCTGGAGGGCCTGCAAGATGATGCCAGTCAAGGTCCTCTTGAGCATACGCCCGCGGAAGCAGTCTAGGTAGCTTCCTCCTCCCGAAGAGCGCTCGAGCTCGTCGCGGTGATTAGCTTGGACCTCAGTGAGCTCGGCGACGATGGCCTCATGGTCGACTGGGAGCCCACGGAGTCTAGCAAGAGCTCGAGCTGCAGCATCCGACTTGCCCTGTTTAATGAGGAACCTCGGCGTTTCCGGGAGCACGAGCATACCAGCAATAAGAACGACCGCCCAGATGAATTGTAGTATAATGGGAATGCGATATGAATAGGTGTCCTTGCGGTCCTTTGTTGCGTTGTTGACTATAGCCGCCAAAAGTAGACCGATCGTGATGGCGAGCTGGTATGCGGCAACGATAGCGCCTCGAATCCGCTTCGGAGCTGTTTCTGACTGATACATGGGAACTAGACAGGGCCCAGTTGTCAGTCAGGTCCCTACACTTGCACACTTGACACGAAGACCACTGTGCCGGCGCGGGGAAACATACTGATTGCTGAAACAAGACCGACACCAACTCCGGCAAAGAACCGACCTGCCAGCATCATTGGAATAGCAGCTGCAGCAGATTGTAGGATAATACCCAGCATAAAGATACAGCAAGAAGCGATGAGGCCGAAACGTCGACCGATCTTGTCGGCTAACAAAGGGCAGCCTAGAGCGCCGAAGAAGGTACCGGCCGATAGGATGGACACAACAGCAGAAGACTGAGACGGGGTGATGTTGAGATCGCCATGACTATCTCGATGACCAGTAGAAAAGTCATCCTTGAACTTTCTCATGGCAAGGATGCCGCTGATGATTCCAGTGTCGTATCTACAACGTTCTTAGCATGAGTAGCATAAGCAGGAGGTAAAGCGAACTCAGATCTTACCCGAATAACACACCCCCAAAAGACACAACAAGTCCGATCAAGAGGGACCTCCAAATATTATCGGCTCCATTGTGAGCTTGAAGAAGGCTCTTGCTGAAAGCCATGGCTGCTGCTTGGAATTTCAAGATTGGTGATGAGACAGTCAGAGTCTCATTTGTGAATGGCTGGAGAGAATACCTTTGGGTTTTATAGGCTCTTTCTACACATTCAGAACCCATGATCTGGACTCCTCCGCATCCATGATTCCCCAGACGAGATCCGGTGGTACTGGAGAGAACGCCACGCGACTACCAATCACTTACATCGGACTCTTGCATTCGCATGGGGGAAGGAGGCTTCGGATAGTCTAGCCCAGTTAGGACAGCAATGGCCCAGTTTTCCAGAAAAATTGCCCAAGTGGGATCAAGCTAGCTGTGACCCATCGGATCGGATTCCCAAGTTCGGATCCCTCACTGACAAGGCCCAATCGGTGCCACTCGCAGTATTCGCATGTTTAATTCATTTCATCATGGAAAAGAAGTCTGGGCAACCCCGCGCGCTACCGAGACTAACTATCTCTCCCGCATCCTGCGGAAATTGTTCGGCGTTGTCAAATTTGTGATGCAGTCAATCATACGGACAATCTCCATGTTGGGATCGCCGGCCCAGACCACGCGTGGGAACCAGGTTGTCGGGTATGGCTTTGTTGGCCCGACCTTGATCTGAATGAGGGGGTTTGGTGCTCATTCTTTTGTTCTGGTTTGGAGCATAGAGACACTACTGTTCCTATGGACTGAGAATACCAGAGGTTGCTTTTTCTTGCATGCCTCCTCACCAGAATCATGGGCGTCTGATCAATAAAGAAAAATCTTAAGACGTTATGAGGTCCATCCGAGCGAGCCTCTTTATAAACCGACATGACTATTGCACGAGCATTTCATTTGCACCTTTTTATGACCACCTTAAGCAGCAAATATATACACATATGTAATCCAGATCAGTTCTGGAAGCTGGTCTTCAGGATGTACGGCTTGCGTTGCTCGAGGTCGAGTATCATCTCTCCGAATAGGCCGTTGACCCACGCAAACCTAGAATAAGACATTAGCAAAGACTTGTTCCTCATCTGATACAGATACGAGGGAATGAGGCTCACCATGGACGAGTAAAAGCAGTCTGGTCCGAGGCAAATATAGATTCGTGGCAGAGACCTGGAAGATCAAACGTCAGCTTGCGTACGGACAAGCAATGTGACAGGGTACTTACCAAGTCCGTTAGTGCTGCTGACGAGCTCCTTGAGGCAAGTCTTGATCTCGTTATCGTCGTCGCTCGTCATGATTTGCATGATGGTAGCCATTGGCCAGCTCCACCCGGGTCCGATATGAGGGCTACCGATGGCACTGAGGATTGGTCCGCGCGACCAGTAAGGGTTGCCCGTGCTCAGGACTCTACGCCTAGTCGCCTGATAAATGGGGTCACGACGGTCGGTGTAACCGAGATACGGGGCTGAAAGTAGACTCGGAACGCCGGCGTCATCCATGTAGTTGAGGGAGCCGAAGCCATCGGTCTCGAAAGCCCAGCCGTTTTGCCTGTCAGTGGCATGCTTCTTGATCCCCTGGCGGATATCGCAGGCACGTTGCTTGACAGCCTTGAGCAAGTCTTGCTGCCCTTTGAGGGCCTGCACAAGCGGGATGGTAGCCTCGAGCTTGGCGGCGAGCATCATGTTTCCCGGGATGAAGAGGTTGTAGATGCAAGCGTCATCGGACGGACGGAAGGTGGATCGAATCAGTCCCGTGCCTCCACCAACTGGATTGCCGTAGCCGTTGTTGCTCAAAGTCTCGGTGGCACGATTCGTCATGGCGGTGAAGGTGTATGGTGCAATATTGATGGGCCCCTCGGCGGAGTAGGTTGGGTAGGTCTGATCCTGAATGAGCTTCATTGCAATGTTGACAGTGTTGAGCCACGTCTTGGAGTTGGCAAAGAAGTCGATATCCTTGGTGACCTGATAATACTCGGATGAGACCTGAAAGAAGCTTGCGATGGAGTCAATCTCGTATTTGCACTCGAACACGATGTTGTCATCAGGCTCAGGGAACACTCTTGTCTGTGCGAAGGCGTCGGAGTTGTTCACGGGAGCTAGCTTGGACTCAACAGGTGGCTGGAAGGCGTTGCAATAGGGGAACATCGTGATATATCGAGACTGGATGTTGATAAGACCGCGCCAAAGCTTGGCAAAATCATCGTTCTTGTTCTTCAAGAAGGGAAGATAAGAGTGAAGCTGCGATGCCGAGTCTCTAACCCACATGGCGTCACTGGACAGTGAGTCCTGGTCAGCAGTAGTCCTTCCAAATTTGCTAGACAGGAGAAGGGGGACGTAGGCTCACATGTCTCCCGTAATGATGAAAGTGAGCTCTTCATTAGAGCTATCAGCCTGTCCAAGCCACTTGACCGTGGTATCGAGAGTGTTTGGGTAGCTATTCTCGAAGAGCCTGAAGAGATCAGGGTCCTTGATCACACTGCGCATACTCTCGATTTTCTTGTCGACCTGGTCAGAGACAAAGGTTCGACATTCCTTGGGCGGACGCATGTAGGCTAGCTTGTATTTGCCAGATGACAGAGGTTCATGAGGCTCGCTGGCGTACTTGGCGTACGGAATAGAGCAATTGGCTGGAGCTCGAGGTTCCAAGTCACCGCCGAGAGTCCGACCACAGGCTGTACCGAACGCCCCTAAAAGACAAAGAGCTTTGGTGAGAGACATATCGAAGAAGAGGTGGTAAGGATGGCCCAAGTGGCATCCGGAACTCAAGATGAAGATGACGGTATCTCAACCTGACAACTTGACTTAGAAAGAGCTAGACAGGACGATCTCATCTTTATAGCTGCTTCCAAGCTCAAGCCAAGACCCGACATGTTTCCTCCGGAGCAGCAAGTTTATGACACCCCGGTTTCTCCAGCTGCATCATAGCTACCTCCCCCGCAACAAAAAGAACATGCAGTTCTTTCAAGAACTATGAACCCCTGTATTCTCCTCATTTCCGGGCTGGCGGTGATATAGCGGGGTGCCAGAAGGCGGAGATCTTCTGGAGAACTACCACTTCAGGGGTAGCCGCTTTCGCTAGGCCATCCTCCTTCTGAGCTACGGCCTCACAGTTCCACTGGAGCCCCTCACTAGACCGAGGAGGCAAATCGTTCCGATACCTCGTCCTTCAGCGCTGAGCGGTGAAAAGCGACTGTACAATGCGGCGAGATGACCCGACGGCCGAACACCGAGTGCTCAGCTTCCCGAAGCAGTTTTGCCGAGATCCTGACGTGGTGTGTGGAAGTTAGATTGCGTGGAACTCATTCCGAGCTGCCATCTTGTTCAGGTTTGGGGAACTGGTGAACGCACGCTCGCAAAGGTGCTCATCTATGCATAGGTCCAAGGCTCTCAATGGTAAGGTCCTGGAAAGAAGAAATCTCAATGTATCACTTGAGCTTCTCCTTACTATTCTTAACGATTCAGGCTTTCAGGATCACATAGTTGATGCTTCACGTTCAACTTATCTATCCTCTGCCCTTGGATCCTTAAGCAAACCAATAGTGTCGATTATCTTGAACGGCGCCAAATCTTCAGAGGCATTTCTCCTGGCACCATATTAAAGTGCTCCACGCGTTCCAGCTCCCAACATGACGAAGGAAGTGCCATCTCATACCTGCTGACAAGCGAAGCCACCAACATTGTCTGCTCCAGGTAGCTGATATTACGGCCAATACATCCCCTTGCCCCAGCACTGAAAGTGATAAAGAACGGCTGCAGCTGCTTTCCCGCTTCACCCAGCCACCGCTCGGGGATGTACTTGTCTGCGTCTGGGAACATTCTCTCATCCCTGTGCGCCACGTAGGAGGAGATTGACACTTGGACATTGCCGGCAACGAACTCGCCCGCAATCCCGCACCCTTCAGGCGGTGTTTTGCGTGGTAGTCCAAAGGTCGTGGGAGGGAAAAGGCGCATGCTCTCATCTAAACACGCGCGCAGGTAGGGCAGATCTTTGACTCTATCGTACGAGATGACGGGGTCGTCGACGTCGTCTGTGACACTGTCGATCTCTTCGCGCAACTTGGCCATCACAGGTGGGTTGCGGATGAGTTGGTATATGGCGTTCTGTATAGCGATGGCTGTCGTGACGGATCCAGCGTTCACTAACCAAGGACGGTCAGTATATGTGGCAAGGGATGATTTGCGGTGGGACCTTACACATGACGCTCATCTCAGCGTAGAGTTCACCAAAAGGTAGCTGATTAGGAACTCCTTCCTTTGTCTCTAACAGAGCCTGAAAGAAGTCGTCAAGCTTCTCGCCTTCCTGATATCTCTGCAATCTTTTCCGGGTCTGATGAAGGACAATTCCGTCGAAGTCCTTGCCGACCTCTTGAAGCTTCTTATACTTAGGGGAGAAGAACGGCGCAACCTTGTAGACCATCTTGAACCAGTCCAATGACCAGACGAGATGAGACTGCGCGGTGAGAAGGCTGTGAATACCTTTGCGGTAGTGCGCTGGACGACGCGAGCCATCCAGTGATTCTGCCACAGTCTCGTCGTGTCCCTTGTCGAGGAAGCCTAGAATATTGCTCAGACCAATATCGACAATGGCCTCCATGGTGAAGAAGTTGACCCATTTTCGGAACTCGACTGTCAAGTCTTGCGGTGACACGTTTCCGTTCTTCTCGACGGGTGGGCTGGTGCATAGCT
Source organism: [Phialemoniopsis] sp. UDSM-2020 (assembly GCA_018873225.1). NCBI lineage: Eukaryota > Fungi > Ascomycota > Sordariomycetes > Thyridiales > Thyridiaceae > Thyridium > [Phialemoniopsis] sp. UDSM-2020. Next base: position 75,829 of record JAEILZ010000005.1, read on the forward strand.
TGTCGAACTGCTTGATGAGGCGCTCGACCTTGTCGACAACTTTGAACTCCCAGGACTCCAGGTTCTTGAGGGCATATGCGCGAGACAAGTACTTTCTTTTACGCTGATGATCCTTCCTGTCGATGACATCGGCCACGTGGTAGTGAGTACCAGCCATAGTCTGGTAGAAATCGCCTTTCGAACATTTCGTGCCGTGTCCGTAGATATCCTAGCTATGCTTTAGCATCGGTATTCTTCATCAAGAATTGTTATGATCAAGCGAACCTTGATAGCCCTTGCATCGCAGTAAGACAGGGAATTGGGGCCAATGCGAAGAACAGGCTTGTTCTGGTGCAACTCAGCTAAGTGACGGCTGCGTGATCCTGTAGACGACTCCCACATGTAAGGCCAATCGCTCAGGCCAGACCAGGTAGACATGGATGGGTGTTTCCGTAGGCCATGGGGATCGGCCAGCCATCGAAGCACCGGCCAAGCTACCAAGCGCCCGAGCGTCACGACAAGAACGAGAAGCCAGAACATCGTTCGTCTTTCCAATAAAGCAGTAGACGAGCCAGAACGTGTCAAGAAATCAATTTAGTCAGTGACTTTGACATTGAGCACATCTTCAAGCAGGAAGAGCCAAGAAGTATGGGCTCATGAATTATTTGTGTTCTTGCGCCGTCAAGAAAACCCTCATGCCTTTCTGTGTGACGCATCATCACGTAGGTGCTGCTCAGGTTGGCTGCTCTGGATCTGTCTCTTGTTGTGGCCATGGGCGAATTGCCTAAAGTGGAAATTCTCAAAGTGCCATGCTGAAGCTTCGGGCCCACATTCCCGATCTGACATTGGATCCATCGGGCCACCTTTCCGTTCCTGGATACTGTCTTTGGGTGGTTGCCAAAGTTGCAGCAGAACATCCCTAAATTTAACTTGACCATCTCCGGCCGGTTTCCGAAGTAGGCTCGAACGAAGTTGGGGGAAGCTTGGTCGTCAATGACATAAGGGATGATCGGATGATTTCACCTGAAGAGAACGGTATGCTTCATCACCACAAACGGAGTAGCCGAGACCTGTTGTGAGCGATGGGTAAGACTCTGGACTCGCCATCCAAAGGCTCAGTCGAATCAAAGGCATACCTCTGCCCAGGTCATTGGCATTTAATGTCAAAATTCCGCATTGTCGACAGAAGCTCTAAGATTCGACTCTACCTTACTACTCCCTTGTCATCTTGGCCTCTTTGTCAACAATGTCGACTATGGCACTCAACGCCTTGCTCCCCGATGCGCTGGGTGTCGCTATGCGTCACTCTAGCTGGGCTGATCTAATTGCGTTCGTTGCTGCAGCATCCGCAGGCGCGATCTGGGTAGAGACCAAGAAGAAACATCCACTCTATCACCTCTGGTTTGAGCGCCCCCAGGCCCATCTCAAAGGCGCCAAAGCGGCAGAGACGGCAGAGAAGGACATATCCAAGCATATGTCTGAAGTAGTATGTTCCCTCCAGATTCTTTTGATGCATGTACCAGTCAGGAAATTACTAACAAGTAGCAGGGATCAAAGATTGTAATCTTCTACGGGACCCAGAGTGGTACAGCCCAACGCCTAGCACGAACACTGGCTCAGTCGATAGACCAACGCTTCTCCCAAAAGGTCTGCGTGGCGAGTTTGTCAGACTATGATGCCTCGTCAATAGCATCCATCGACCGGGACGCCCTAGCAATCTTCATACTGTCCACATACGGAGAAGGAGACCCTCCAGACAATGCATATGCCTTTGCCGACTGGCTCCGGTTGGACCTAGTCAAGGGGTCCCTTACCGGGTTGCGCTTCGCTATGCTTGGAGTCGGCAGCAGCAACTACAAGTGTTACAATCAGTTCTCACGCACTGCACATGATGCGTTGTGTAAAGCTGGGGCATCTCCCGTCGTGAACCTCTGTCTTGCAGATGACGCGCAAGGCATGGTTGATGAGGGTTACTTCTCCTGGTCCATGAAGTTGTTCGATTGCTTCAAAAATAAGTTGAGAATACTGGAGGAAGTGCGTCCATATCAGCCATCCTTGGACATTCAGCCCTGTGCTGACGATATTTCCGCCGACCGAACCGATGCTTCCTCGATGATCGACATGTACGCGCCCAAACCACAAGGCGCCCAACCGAAGTCCAGCGTGTCGCCTTTGCGTAAACTACCCGTTTCTGACGGTCGATTACTGGTCACAGAAACCAAGTCTGAACGCGCTTTTGTCCATCTGGAAGTCGACATATCTGCCCACCCTTACCTTAAATACGTCACTGGTGATCACTTGGCCGTATGGCCTGAGAATCCAACGTCTGAAGTCGAAATTTTGTTTCGGAAACTTGGCATCTCTCATCAACAAACCTCGAAACTTGTCAAGATTGTCAAGACGAGCCCAGACGCCCCCATATGGCACCCCGCTTGGGATAACCCTGTATCCCTTGAAGCTCTGTTCAGGGTTCATATGGACATCGGAGCAGCCTTTTCTCGAGAACTCATACAGTCTCTCCTCCAATTTGCACCATCCGCCTCGGCGGCTGACTTCTTACGCTCTATATCTGGAGATCAGAACGAGTATCGAAAGTATCGATCATCCAAGCCTCTCAGTCTAGCGGCTCTACTCAAAGATGCGAGCCCGGACAAGACATGGGACATACCGATGTCGTTCGTTTTGGAGAGACTTCCTCCCATGAAGCCAAGATACTACTCCATCTCGTCAGCTTCCAGTGTCCAGCCACGACGGATCTCTATTACTGTGCAGGTACAGAATGACATACTCGGCCACAAGAGCAGTGGTGGGGCGGTCGTCCGCGGACTAGCCTCCTGCTATCTTCACTCTCGTTGTACGGACAGCACCAACCTCGACCGCGACAGTACACGAGCAGTTGAAGCTCCGAGTTTGCAACTACCAGGGCTCTGGTGCCACATAAGGCGATCAAAGTTCAAGCTCCCGATGACCATGACTCGACCCATGTTAATGATTGCCACGGGATCTGGCATCGCTCCGTTCAGGGGTTTCATCCAGCACGGCCTGAAGCAACTCAAGCTGGGCCATGAAGTGGGACAGATGGTCTTGATCTTTGGCTGCCGCAACTTGAAAGAACACTTGTATAAGGAAGAGCTCGATGCGGCGGAGAAAGTATCTGTGCTGAAGAATAGCAATGACCAGGGGCAGAACAAGACGATACTGCAGACCATCACTGCCTACTCTCGAGATGGAGACCGACCATACCATGTTCAGGACAGGATTCGTGACAACCAAGCTTTGATAGAAGATCTCATATTGACACGTGAGGCAAACGTGTATATCTGTGGATCGACGGCGATGGCCGCGGGTGTTCGAGAGGCAATAATGGAGGTGGTCTGCCAGGCCCAAGGCTGGGACGGCGAACAGTTTGCTTCTTTTGAGTCGGGAGCGAAAAGGTCTCGCCGCTGGCAAGAGGATGTTTGGGGCTGAAAGAGTTCTAGTCTTGTATGAGCTTAATAATCAAGTAGGATTGTTGACATACTCTTTTCAATCTGTACTCGTATCGCTTGATTGAGACAGAGACTTTTCCATTTCCATCGCCTGTTTACACTATGAACAGCCCCATTTCATTCTTGCCAGGAGCTCAGCAGCCCCGCAGTTATCGAACTAGTCTGCCATCCATGCTTGTCTTGCGTCTCATTAAGGATGCGCAAAAGGTATTCTCGCTCATAGGGTAGAGTGATTCTGTCCCCGATCAAAGAGATACCAAGGCTCGCCAAGAACATACCAGGCCCGAAGTTGGGGTCGGCTAGCCCGGTACCGCAGAGATACCTCAGTAGTGAAATAATGGTGTCCTGATTCTTCTGCAACATTGATCGACTGCCTAACCCCAATGTCGGCACGGTTGGGTTGAGTGAGGACAACAAAATCTTGGAGAAGGTCAAGTATTGTTGCACATGGACTAGGAGTGAAGGATGTTGCGTTAGACAAGTGTGCCTAGAAATGCATGGGTGGTATACTTACTGGCTGTTTCACTGAGCAGCCACACCTGAGGAAACGAGAAGGAGTCTTCCTGTATAGACTCAGGGATATAGTAGAAGGACTGATACTCGGCAGGCACATTGGATGACAGCTGCGCAGTGTAGTTCCACAGCTCTTGCCATAAAGCCTTGTTGTTTCGTCTCGTCGACAGCTCTGCCGTCTCTCCGAAACAGTACATAATGATGTTGGCGAGGTTCATGATGCATTGTTGTGTCCATAGCACCGTATTGGACGAATCGGGTACCGAAGACGGTGAGGAGGGTGACAAGGACGACTCCTCGAGGAAAGAAATATTGAGATTAATGGTCAACGGGCGGTGCCGGACCAACGAACAGTGGATCTCCTGGCGAAGCGCTACCCAGTAGATTGCTTTTCGAAAGAAGTTCATCTCATGCTCAAAGCGTTCAGAATTAGTGAATGCCTTGATTCCTAGCAAGTACACTTCACGTTCCATGAGTTGAGCTGGGGACAGCCAGAGATTAGTAGGGCGTTCTAGAGAAATCGTAGAAAGAATGATATAGTCGTATTAGGCCAAGAATGGGAAAGTCTCTCACCTTCCATTTCCTCTTTCGTCCTAAGGATGACAGTCGCAGCAAATATATGGTCGTCAACCAGAACTTCTGGGTTTGTCAGTCGCGGAATCAAGTCATTCATACATTCATTGTGATAATGCTCTGCCCGTTCCGGATCGAGTTGTGACAGGTTTGCAAGATGTCTAGAAGCAAGAGCGTGTATCGCTTTCAACAATAAGCGACTCTTGGAGCTCCTCCTGAAGAGTTCTCTGCTGCAGTTCTTCGCCCAGTCATTGATATCAAACTAGAATAACGGAGTAATCGCGTCATTAGTGTCAGAACTCTTCGTTGTTGACTTAGTACATACCCAAGAACTCATCTTGGTGAAAAAGTGCCGGAACAAGACGGCTTCCTCAGCCGTGGCTAGGGGCAAAAACGTGGGTGATGCTCCGTCGAAGCAAGGGTCACTGAAAGGGTCGACGCTACCTAATTCTGTCGGGTATATCTCTGTGTCTTGTTGAACCTCCATATCTTGTTGGATAATATCGTTCAATGTAGCCGTGTGCAAGGGTAGAGCCTGAGATTCGATAGCATGTTGAGAGTCACCAGAAGATGCAGAGTCGGCAATTGGATGTCGTAGATCAACTTCGGGTGTTGATGGTTCTTCCGCAAAGTCACCGACAAATGACACTTTGAACTCTTAGTAAGATAGCCTGCCACGTTGTATAGTTTGTACATACGCTCATTTGGGATGTCGGCCCAACGCTGATCGGTAGAAAAGGTGAAGGCGTTTGCCGCAGATGATGTTGAGCGGGTGGCATCGCTGACACTATTGGGTATCAGTTTATGAAGATGATACGTGTTGACACTGGTAACTGACCGTGTCATGTGTCGAAACTTGAGCCCACGATACCTTTCGCAAGGAATCTGTAGGTGCTCGCACGAGGCACAAGAGGGTTGCTTGTTGTCGCCTAAAAGCGCAGCCACAGAGCCGACCAGATGTCAGAGACCGGTCTACCGAAGGTCATTGGATTTTGGGAAGTCACAGATGATACTCACATCTAGTATGCCTCCGCCGACAGGACTTTGAACGAGAGTCAGAGGTCACGAAGTCGCTGCATTGGAGAGAAACATACCACGCAGCCGTCCTTGATACGAAGTGAGCTCCTCGTGGTTGTTTCGCGGCCTTCGGTTTCGCCCCCTTCCGACTCATCACTAGAATCATACATAGCGTCTTTTCATGGTCCTTCCAGAAAATCAGTTTCGACCAAGGAGCAAGTTCCTTCATGAGAGGTCGCTGGTGAGTGAGAACCAAATACGTCGATGTCACGTGGAGAGCAACGTCTAACTATTTCTAGCCCTTCCCCGCACCAGGGGCCTGCAGAGACGGGACCCGAACTCCACTAATAGCCAACTAAAGGATGATGGTTGGGCAGTAAGAATGCAGCAGGCATTGATCAAATTTAACTGCCTAGAACTCTACTACCACACCCAGAACCCACACTCAACCAAGCTTGAGTTTTGTCTCAACCGCCACAGGATCAAACGCATCCACATGGATCTTGCCAATGCCCAGCCTTTCAACCACGCCATCCTTATCAGGAGCCGATAACAACAGCACATTGAAGACTGGCCAGTACTTGTAGTCCTTGAACACCCGTAGATCGAACGGCTCATGGTTGTAGGATTCGTAAGAATCGGGATCCTCGACGGTACCGCTCTCGGGGTGGTCCCAAGAGCGGAAGACCTGCTCGTCCTCGTCCCATGAAGGATCAACATCTGTGCGGTCCCGCGTCGTGCGGGATAACGCAAGGAACTTGTGCGTCTTGTCCTTCGATTCCGGCACTAAGCTGCCATCAACGAAGATGGTGCCAGCAACATTGCCCTGTGCATCAAAAACGGCAAGATGGCAGAGAACATGGCGGTCATCCTCGCAGGTCGATCGAAGAACAAACATGTCTGTGTGCTTGTCTGTCAATCTAAACTCTGCTACTTTGCCCTGGACCGTCAGTGTGCCGTTCTGGTCAGCAGCAAGCAGCCGTGCATCCGAATCCTTCGCGTGTACCAAAGGCCGAGGATAGCGAATGCCGTCGGGGCTAGGCTTATCGGAATCTAGTGTATAGTATGCGCCCAGACTGTCCTCATCGATGTGTCTCTGCCATGATTCCCCTCCCGCATTCATGGATGCCTCACGGTGCTTTGTCGGACAGTCAACTGTGTGGCTTAGCTCGACACCGTGAGCGGCCTGAATGTCACATTGACTTGCCGTGCACTCTCCCATGTTTGTAAAGCTGTCCTTCTTCTGGTATCGCACGGGTCCCACCCAGCCGGCCCACGTCCAAGACGGAAAAGTCTTGTCTCGTGTACACGTGCCGACGGGAGACCACAGCAACCCGACATCAAACAGAGTGGATGGTATGCCAAAGTAGAACGGCCCACGGAATGGTTCGGTCAGACGATTGAGGGCACCCAGGAGTGCACGGATCTTATCCTTGGGATCAGTGAAGTTGCGCTTGGTGTACTCGCCTACAGACATGGCGTATGCTTCAAAGAGGTCCTGAAACTCGTAGTCAAGGCTGTACCGTGCGTCAAAATCGGTCAGCGTTGCAGTGCCATCATCAGGATGAAGGTCTTCCCGTCCATAGCACCCTTTATCGCACACGTAGTACACCTGTGAGTCTGTGAAGGTCAGTAGCCTCCTTGAGAGCAGGCGTTCCTGGTACGTCCAGCCCCGGGTGTTCCATCTGGAAAAGTTGATCGCATCAGAATGGCTGTCGAGCATGTTGGCAATCGTCAAGCCCCGGACGTTCGCCTGCATCTGGACCTTTGTGCGTGGAATATTCTTATCTACTCCAGGGAGTCCACTGTCGGCGTCGATGCCCGCAGCTGCCACGATGGTCAACCACGCCGCCTCATAGACTTGGTCCATCCTTCCCACGTTCTGGAGGACATTCTCCATGTCGTCTTGCGTGATGCAAAGTGCGTCGACCCACACAAACTGACAGCCGAGTTTGCGTGTAACTTCCATCGCATGCACGATGGTCGTCGACGGCCTGTTTGCTTCTTGACCAAAGAACCCGGGTTGCCCCATTGCTCCTCGATTGGCCAACTTCTGCTTCATCTTCTGGTCTTTGCCCCACATGTAGCTCAGGGCAATGTATCGGGCTCCCTTCGGAAGGGGCATGATGCAGCCGCGAGTCACGTCAATGACGGTGAGTTGAAAGTCTAGGCTGAGCCCAGACAGTCTTGTCGCGAGTGTGTCCTCGGAGGGACCGGTCTCCGGTTGGTGCGAGATATGCTGTGCCTCGCACCTCTGCAGCCATTTCGAGACATGCTCCCAGTCGATGGCCTCAGGCGCAACCTCTCGTCCGAAGAGTGCAAGCTGGTTCTGCTGTAGCCCCTCGTCGTTGCCCAGGAGAAGGTGAATTTTGGGCGCGATTCTCGCGGCTTCGTATTCATCCCCGGTATCTCTGTCCAGTCTCTCAAGTACAGGATACGATGTATGGAGCTCTAGGTAAAGCGCAATGCGCTCCTTTGGATCTAGTTTGGGGTCGTTGACGATGTCTTTTTGCAGGTCATGCGGCGACTGATTGCAGACCAGAACGCAGCCACGCTGTTCGTCAAGCTTGCTGGCAACGTACTGGGCACCATAGTGCTGCTCGATAGTGTACTTGAGCAGGCGACAGAAGCCGCAGTTGTCGTTTGACCATGTTTCCCTCAAGGTGCCCAGATGAACGTCGACATCGTCCAGCTTGTGGAGAGTACGTGGTTTGGTGAATAGGGTCTGAAGTGGCAACTGGCCACATCGCTCGCACAAGTTCAGCTCTGTCCCTGACCCCGCAGCGCCCACCACTGGTGGGGGTTCGGGTGCTCCCATGGCGGAGTCGCTGACTTCTCGCCAGGGTGATTGCCGCGCAGATTGCTGGGATGTCGCGATCCGATGCCACCTTCTACTGGAGTATTAGTAGCAGGAATCAGTCGTGATGCAGGCAGGCATTCCAAAATCATGGAAAGGTTGGTGCGAAGTCACTAGGGCAGATGCCAAGTGGTCCCTGTCAGCATTGTTGCAGGGGTTTGTCGCATCACGACAACGACACGCAGGTAGGACGCGCGACTACTGGTTTTGACATTTGAGAACATGGACACAGACAAACTGTCCAATGTCGACCCGGCTTATTCATGTGATGATATCGTGATTACTTCCCACTAATCTTTAATCATACCGTTTCCTAATTCCATAAAATCCCATTGCTTTCATCATTTCCAGATCTAGACCTGCTCGGTGCCCTGCACCTTCTCGTTGACCGGGGCATCGTAGGCGTGTCCGGGCCTGTGGATGGTCTTGTTGACAAAGTTGGTCAGGTACTTGGAGACATCCTGGACGAAGAGGGACGCGATGATGGCGAGCGCGCCGAACGAGATGGAGGACAGGAAGACGATCTTGAAGCTCGAGTGGTACGCAGTCTTGGTGCCCGAGTCCACGGCCGCGAGGATGCTCGGCGTCATGCCGGGGACAGCCTGGAGGGCGGCGGCGGTGCCGTTGCCCATGGCCGTGAAAAGGTCTGGCAAGCTGCTCTGGGGCAGACCGGCACCCGAAGCCGCGGCAGTCACATCACGAGGCAGGAAGGCCTTGAGACGGTCGGAGTAGATCGAGACGTAGACACTCACTAGAAGCACCAAAGTTTAGCAAACGCATTTGGAGTATGGTCGTAGGAAATGAGATAAGTAGAACTCACGGGAAATGGTACCGCCAACAGCACGCATACTGGAGAAGAAACCCTGACCAGCGCCAATGTCCTCGGGAGGCGTCACAAGACCGGCGATGACGATTGCCACGGCCTCGATCCAACCGACGCACAGACCAGCGAGAATGGTAAGCTAGAAGGGTAGAGGCAATCAGTACAGCTTCAAAACCTAGAGTCAGATCGAGTGAACTTACAGCGATGCCAATATCCTTGCCCTTTCCATCATTGCTGACCAGGGACATCAGCGCGCAGAACAGAGTGAGCAGGGTAGCCGCGGCGCAGAGCTGATAGTTTGGTCGACCGACGATCTTGAAGAACGGGGCAACGATGACCTCTCCGAGGGCCAGACTGGCACCGGTCGTGCAGGACATGAGACCAATGGTGATGTTGTCGGTCGTGAGGAAGGTGGTGATGATGATAGGCCAGAGCAGGTTCAGGGCGTAGTAGACCATCTGGCCGACAATACCAACGACCACGACAGCAGAGAAGTTTCGGATCTTGAGGAGCTTGATAGGCATCAGAGGCTGCTTTAGAGGGACGTAGGCCTCTGTGTTGACATGTTAGTGGGAGTAACTAGGACAAGGATACTGTGGCATTGATGACTCACCATAGAAGAAAAAGACCACGACGAGGGCAGCTCCAATGATCAGAGGCGCAAGAACGTGGGCAGAAGCCCAAGGGTAGGTTCCTTGGCCCCAAGCTGTTAAGAAGAAATTGATTAGACTTTCGTTCATTCACAGGTAGACCAGAATGCTTACTGAAACCGAGGAGCAGAAGAACCAGACCAGCCGAGTAGAGGAAAATGCCTCCGTAGTCCAGCTCGCGGAGCTCCTGCATCTTTGTTTTGTCTCCGTTGATGTTTCTGAAGTTGGGAGGAAAGTCTAGTTCTTGTTAGGGGTGCCCGTGCGACACAGACGATGGCATGGACTTACAGCAAGTCAGATACAGAATAATGGCGAGACCGGACACAATCACATTAAGCCAGTAGCACCACCTATTTTATGTCAGCAGGGAAGTTTTAGGTCTCAAGCACGTCAGGATAAGCAACGGACCTCCAACCGAGCACGGTGTTCTGTACGAAAGCTCTGGCAATGACGGGCCCGAAACCAATGGTAGGCAAGATGCCCACTGTGATGAAGGCCTGGGCATAGAAGCGGAACTTGTTGGGAACAAGCTCTGCAACCAGAAGAGGATATAGCTGCTGGCCAGCTCCGGCGATACCGGATAGAACCGAGGAAGCCACTAGGGTGTCGACGTTCTTCGCAGTGGCGCCGATGATGGATCCGACAAGACCGATAGTCTGTGTTCCAATGATGAAGTATCGACGGCCGATGATATCGCTGAGTCGTCCGACGAGGAGGAGAAGGACACCACTGACAAGCGTCCATGTCATGGAGACGAGGTAGATATTGGGAGATGGGCCGATATCAGCGTCGATGACAGTGAGAACATTGACCTGTCAACTAGTCGTTAGCTTCAGGACGATGGAAAGGAAGATTTCTCATGGGATGTCCTACAGGCATAGCATATCCGATGAAGCAGCAATTTGCCATCAAGCAGATGGCAAGCAGAGAGCCCAAGAACCGGAACGAACCCCAGTACCCCTGGGGTGCCGGCGGGTCATCCTCACCAGAGGACGAGCCGGGATAGTCGACATGTGTAGGCTCAGTGTTGTGCTGTGCCTTCTCTTCGGTCGTGGACGCCATTTTGTAGGTGGTAGGCGGTTGGGGGCTGAGTGTGCAACGGCGAAGGATGGTTCTCAGAGCTGAAGAGGTCAAGATCCTGGGAAAGATCGTGGGGGCAAGGCGAGAATCATATACCCGTCTGAAAAACAGGGTGGTCCCCCCTCGTTTACCTCCGCCACTAAGGCTACCCCAGGTTTGTTGCGTTGACGAAGGGGGTGCGGAGACACCGGAGGCTGCGGAGCGTGTGCAAAGGCTGGTGGCAGGGGTCTGGACCGATGGAAGGAGAACGCTTTCCCCGCAGCTAGGTTGGAGTTGCACACTATCGACGGAAAGGGGTAGAGAATCTTGACTCGGTACTAGAACACGCGTGTTTGCTAGGGTGTGACCTCGTGGCAGCCAAGAGTTAAGTTAGAACCCTATCGCTGGGATGCAAAGGGGTGCTGCTTTTGTGTGTTTTGGAGAGGTTTTGGCACCAGAAATGATCCTTGAGGGAAATCATGATCACCTTGATCCGGGAGATGGAAGAGCTGATTTCCGGCAAGGCTAAGACCACTAGTGAATCAGCGGGGCAAAACCTTGCGAAGCTGAGCCCTAAAGCGCCGGCAGATCATCCTGGGCTTGTTCCCATACTGCTTCTGTACGTCTCATCGTTTTTTTTTTATCGCAGGGCATCATAGCACTTGCAAGGGCCTCGCGTGGCAACCGCGTTCTATGGAATGTATGATGTCTTGACGATATGTAAATGCTGTGGGCAACAGCCATGTTACACAACACCAAAGCAGATTGCAACGCGAGGAGACGCGCGGGCAAGGATACCCGTCACAACGGTAATGTTTAAACATGCATCTGACCCTGAAAGACGCACTGTAGCCACTCAGACGTAACCCTGGCTCGCAGTTCGCTCTTGTTTTGGAAGTAACCTGGTGCCCAACGTCCCTGATGTGGAGGTACTGGAGGAGAAATCACAGGGAACTGGGGGAATGGGGATTAGCCTCACCCACTCGCTACTCTAGCAATGCCCTCATCTTAAAGCTGCTGTCCTGAGTGGCCATATCTCCGCACGCCATGTGGACTCGCCCAGGCCGCTTCCCCGCACCCAGGAGCAGCCCTTGGACAAAGTCTATCAGCTAGTGCCGGATCCTCGGAGTCTCGGAGGCGCTAATTCCTGGGGATGTCGTATTGCCTGGCTTTCTATTCGTGAAACTCAATCGCCCTCATGTGCCCTCCGCACTATTGTCGCGGGATGGCGGGGACACGGAGCCATTCACTCCCCGAGTGACCCCAGAATAAGCGAAGAAATGTTCTTTGCGCAGAGGTTCGCGCAAATAGCTCAAGGGTTGTCAGAATCATCGACCGCATCCAGCGAGGAACTCAAACGGCCGCGTTGCGAGGACCATCATCTCCGTCTCATTCAGCGTCAAAGGCCACTACCAGACCAATGACCACATGATGCAGATAGACTCGTAATCTAGAACAAGCCCTAGTCCATGGCGATGGGTCGGGAACGCGGCTGAAGCGCATGGTGCAGCTCAGGAATGACCCACAGTGCCAGCGTGGCTGTCACCTAACACTAATGAAATTGAAATCAATTCACTGTCAGGAGCAGGAAGAATATGTGCCTAACCGGGGAGGGAAGCAGTCGCCGGTTCCCTTTGGACCAGGGCTAGTTGGAGTCACATTCGACAAACTTGCTGCCATGTCGGTTCTGTTTGCATGAACTAGCTGGCAGACCATGGCTACCGCACCCAGCCGATGCCAAGCCGTAAGAATGACACGCATCGGTCACTTGCATACCATACGTTGACGTTGCGACACTCGAACCCGATACAACGGGCAGGCCATGGAAGGGTCGGCATGCACCTGCAAAGGACTATCACACCGAGCAGACAGTGCCTCGCGCCGCTGGTCCAGACCACAGGACCCCGGTCAGCTGGAATCTTCTTCCCATGGCTGTGCAAAGGGTCACAGTCTAGAATCTGGGATCTAGCATCTAATTGGCCCCTGCTAGGGGGCGCTCTCCCGTCAGGGAGGTCGATGTGTCCGGGTCTAGCCTTTGAGTGGCAGCACAGATCCACCTAATTTCAAGAGTGATGGTACCTTCTCTCTTGGTCCTGAGTGTTGGAGCATGAAGCTATGTGCACTTCACAAATATCTGCATGCAAAACGGTTGTTGGTTATGTCAGAAAGACCTTTGATCGGATTCTATGCGGGTGATCTGGATTCAGTAACCTTGTTACCGATGCACACCTGCACGTGTAAGAGCTCATCTCGGCTTATCTGGCATCTGGTCCGAGCAGGATGAACGACAGGCGCTTAGGCTATGACAGTTTCGGCGGCTTGATGCAAGCAAACTCATTGAGATCATGAAAAGGATCACCCCCATCCTCTACTGACGTTTGGCTTGAGAGTAAAGAAAGAGATGACCAGTTCACACTGAATTGCACATCTCAAGCCGTTTACAACTTTCATATTGACCGATCTGTGTGATCTTCAGTCCTCAGTTGGAACTAGCACCTGTCTACACTTCGAACTCTTTATCACAGCTCCATCATTGTCATCATGCGTCTATTCTTTCCTACCTTTGCCCTTCTCTTTACTGCCGTGACGTCTTCGTCTCTGTAGGCCAATGCCCGCAGAGGAGATACAGACCCAGATCCTGAACGATACTCGTCCTGCGCTGTTGAAGATTCAGGGTGAGTATCAAGTCCGGGAGGCTTAGCCTGCTCTTTCCTTTGTTGATTCCGTCAGCTTGCTAAAAGAGTTTTCTTCTACAGATTCGTGCCAGCGGATGCTGTGCAGGCGGCCAACTTTGTGGTTGAGAAGCTCATCCCTAAGGTTGGCCTCTACATTACCACTAACTACTGCTATTACAAATTGTTGAGCACGACCATTGTTGGTGTACGCAAAGGTGCCGCTCGCGACCGTACCATCACGGTTGACGAGACTCGCCGCGGCATCGACCAGGTTGTGAAGGATCAGCGGATACCATGTGGTGAACAACCTGACATTCTCCATGTACGGCGTTGGGGGCGTGCCTACCCTAATTTCCCAGGCTGGGCTGATGAAGAACCCGAGATTGTTCCAGTGTTTAAGTAGAACAGGAGGCCTTTAGAATATAGTCTCGAGCTCGAAATGGCCAAGGCGGCTGTTTGCTATGTAGTTCGCGGATAAGCCGCGGAGCAATCGGAGTCAAATTTATCAGGACGTGAGAGTGAGACTCTAAGTGATGCAAACACGAATTTTAGCTGTCTAGGGTCCCATATGTTCATTTTACTCGAAGTGAACAATAGGATAGAGTAAAAATGTAGCCGTTCTGAGGTAACGCTGGAATAGCTTGGCCCCCCTGGTGGTTGTGTTGTGGTACTTGGGCGCAGTCGATGTGTTACGACGATACATGTACGACATGACTGACTGCCTTTGGCGCGCCAACTAGCTTGTCAACAGGCCAATGTCTGACCGAACAGTTTTCCATCTTACTGCTGCTACGCCTCTGATCAAGACGTCATTTCACAGCTGTTGGGTGCTAAATCATTGTGATATTACCCGGGCGCCTAATGTCAAGAGGATCCATCTCCCATCTGCTTTACTCTGCTATTCGTCAGGCAGTCCCGACAGTATGGTTGAGTCGGTGATCGACCCACACGGCCCGGCCCCAACGATGTGATAGACAACCTTGTGGCGGGCGGGACACTTCCAGGAGGGCGGAATCCTGCCACAGCACACCCCTGTAGCCTTTCTCTATATTTGACACGAGACGCCCAGCCACCAGTCCCTTGCCAGTTTCGTTTACCTTCAAATCTCGAGTACTCCTAAACTTTGTCTACTCTGAGTTTACCAAGCCGCCGTCCAACAAACACGCCTCACACGCCATGAATAATTCAACTGCATCCTGCCCCTATGTCTACATGACAAGCCTGCTCGTCCCGATGAGGTCATCATCCTATGTCGACCCTCGAGATGATTACTTCACCTGCTACGCGCCCTATCTACCAGACCAGACTGGCAACTACAGCGACACGACAATCCATACCTTAAAGACTTGTTGTGGAAGCGATCCCGTCATTGTCCAAGACGACACACTTCGCTCAGTCCGCAACTGTTGGTACAGCTGCAACGTCACGAAATTTGGAGCCGACGAAATAAAGAAGGACGACAAGTCTGCTTCGACCTTTTGGAATATCCAAGAGTGCATCCAGACACGTACTGATCGCTCAACGAGCCTCGAAAACCTGGGAATGTGTTATACCAAGAACTCTAGTGGGGGCAAAATCGGTGTGTCGACAACGTCGCAAGTCGGGCTTCTTTCATTGGTTGTCACTGGCATACTCTTGGGGTGATCAGGTTGAAGCATCGTGGTAGAGCCGATAGGCGTCTCAACTCACTATTCAAGAAGGACGGCCAAATAGTGCGAATACACGGAGGTGGCGTAGAATATGTCTCAATCAATATGTATAAAGAACAAGTGGCCTCTCTTCCACATAATACCACAAGGTCCCATGGCCCTGGTGGTTAGCGCTCGGTGATCCGAGGAAGCTCCGATTGTAAATTTCATAGAGTGGCAAGAGGCATTGCACAAAAACAATAAAGTCCCTGGCAGCACCAGACAAACAGATGGAACTGAAAAGATGCAAAGCCCTATGGGAGCTTTGCCGACTACAGGCAGTTCCCTGATCGTTCAACAATGCAAGCAGTTTTATTGGCCCAAGGTCGCTGTTATAGGCTCCTTCCTCGATCATCGAAGAAGTTTCTACACGTCCTTCTAGTTATTCAGGGATCCCATTCATGTCGGTCATTTCCGGCCAAGAATGCTGACTGTTACTCCCCTCGCTTACACGAACGAGAACGGCTTATTATCCAACTTGGACTAGAATGACACTATTCAATACTCTTCCTATCGACAATGTTAATGTGGGATGTTATCATGCAAAGGGATTGAAGAAAATCCAACGTTCCGAGTGTAAAGAAAATACCATTGCGATACTTGTAGATGCGGCCAGTTATCTTGGAGACACGACATGATTATGCATGAACTCATTGATCTGTTTCATGGTTCTATATCAGGGTGACATTCGGATGCTGTCTCCCATACTCTAGGAAGGACTCTTCACATCTTTATGGCCAACAGTACGCTGACACTTGGGCTCACGGGACTTCAAGACATAGATGACATATTACCAGTAGAAATCTCATGAATACAAGTAAAACTTTGTGTTAGTCTGAAGAGCCAGTGATCTTGTAGGTTGTCATAATCACGGCTACTACTCTGAGATGGACAGGGCACTCTGTGATAGCACTTGCAACACTCGCGAAAGGTTTACCACTTCCTTTGGCCCGGGCAATGAGAATCTGTTATATGTTTCCAGATATACGAAAAAGGCGTATTACACAGGAGATTTTGATAGGCCAGACACCCCATTGAGCCCGTCGCTATCGCTTATGCCCCTACGAAAATCGTACATGTCGCCCAGCTCATACACCTCCCGGATAAACCTGTCTGCTTCTCCGATTATCCTGACGCTCTGTTCCACGCTGGGAGACGCCGGCCCGCCGCACACCTGCTGCCACCCTTCTAGAAGCTGCTTCAGGTGGTCCCCAGAGAGCAAGACCTCTGGCCCGATCAGCGATTGGAGCGACGGGACGCGGCAGGCCGCCAGGAGTACGAGCATTGCCCCCGCCATGCTAAGAAGAACGCATTTGTCAACTCAAACTCACACAACTGACAGCAGAGATCAAGAAAGGGAACAAACTTACGAAAGCGAGCAGATCCACGTATCGACCAGGACCGTGTGCGCGAACCCGCGGAGATTCAAGATGTGCAGCAGGCACGCGTCGAGACACGTCTTGCAGTTCTTGAGCACGTCCTGCGACACGGCGAACCCGCTCCCGCAGGGCGCCGCCACGCCCAGCTCCGTCGTGCCCACGCCGCTGAGCATCCACATGAGGTACGGCCTGTAGATGACGCTCCGGCAGGTCAGGTACCTCTGGCGCAGGAAGCCGCCGTGCTCCGACGCCGCGCTGCTGCTGCCGCCGGCCTCCTCGTAGTCGACGGAGAAGTGGAAGGCCGCCGGGAGCACGTCGCGCCACTCCTCGAGCTGGTGGTCGAGCTCGGCGACGACGTAGGGGAAGCGCGAGGGGTCGAGCGAGGCGCCTGTGCCGCGCGCGTATAGGAGCTGGTGCACGCGGTTGAGGAGGCGTCGCATCGAGATACACGCGAGGAAGTAGAGCGCGGACTGCTCCTCTTCGTCCGGGGCGGCGTGGGTGTGGTACTCGCCCGGCAGGGGAATGGAGCTCTCGATGCGAGCGATGCCCGACTGTGGCAGCGCTGAGAGCTCGGCCAGGTAGTCACTGATGCGTCCCTTGTGTTAGATTCACCGCTTGAGCTTCCACGACTAAGGGGAGAAGGGTGTCACTGTACCTCTCCAGAATGTAACAGGACCAAAATATCCTGCGTATTCTTTCCTGATCCTCTGGCTTATCTTGTGTTGGCGGATAGGACAGTAGGAGCAGACACTTCGCTGCCGCTGCGTTGATGTACTCCCAGGCCTGGAGAGGTCGTCGGAGAAAGGCAAAGTACATCCTACAATTCACTTAGATCCGGTCCAGAGAGCATGGGACTCAAGCTTACTTACGCGACAAAGAACAGCGATTGAGTAGCTGTGGAAGTGATACCGGTATGGGCAACGTGCAGTTGAGACAGCGCCTTGTCGAAATAGCTGTCGCCCAGCGTTCGGTAATCAAGGTGTGGTCTCGTCTCGTCTTGACTGGAAGCATAACTTGGCACGAGATTCGACGTCAACCGACTTGCGCAACCGAGAGCCATGGCCAGCAGAGCCAAGCAGCTTTCAGGGCTTGGCTCCTCGACCGTCCCCGACAGGATGATATGCCGCGCTGTCTCCAGCTGGGACTGCGACATGGTCGGATATGAGAAGTTGATATTGTGCTCGAACGACTGCAGGATCTCGTTGATCTCCTCCGTCGTCAGGTCCGGGATGCAGCCGCCCGCATTCGCCTGGAGTCCTGGTCGAGCCTGCTCCAGCTGGAAGATGGAAGTGTAGTCATTCCTCAAGGACGGAAAGATGTCAAAGTGCGGCCACTGGAGCACAGATTCCGTCGTCGATGTGTGCATGGAATCGAGGACGGCATTTTCCAGACTGTTGCTGTTGGGGTTGTGCACCTCGCTGACCGGGGTCCTCTGTTGCTGCGGCTGAGGGAACCGCTGGGTCGGGTCGGCACATGGTGAGCTAGAGAAGCTCTCTGCCGAGGAGCAGCCCGTGGCCAAGGCGAGCCGACGCTCTGGAAATGCGGATATCGCCGGGGTGCCCTGTGTGCCTGGATGTTAGGAAGCGATCTACAGCGGCGGGAGCAGAGCGACGCCACTGACGAGGCTGGCATTGATCTCGTGCAAGAACCTCTCTACGCGAAGCACGCCTTCCAGGATGAGATCACTCTTGCCGCGACTTGGCACGCGTCGCATTAGTATTTGATCCTTCTGAAGCGCCTTTCGAGGGAAATATCTCACGAATTGGCCTCTGATCCATAGGTGCACTCGTGCTCAGCCACGGCGCATGCGGCGCAAGGATTCTCTCCATTGCATCTGGGAAGGGCAACTTTGGTTAGCGATGTGTGTCTGCCGACAGCCAATCATGGAATGTGAAATCCGCCTACCGAATCTTGCGGGCCCGGCAGACATCGCACTGCATTCGGCAGCAACATTAGCACTCGGTGATCATGACTTGTACCCGCACTTCATCAGACACGTACCGCATGCGATGTCCTGAGGCGCTTTCGAGACGGTCCATTGCTGTCGGTGTCCATGGCCACAGGTGCTGCTGAAAAGGGGATCTACATGCTCGGTTTTTTGAGAAGAGGGCTAGGGCGAGCGGTCAAGGGGGAACTGGCCAGAACAGCTCGGGAGTTGCGCGCCTTATTTGGGGCCAGCGTGCTTGGCCTTAAAGAGCTCGGATTGCGGGGGATTGTGCGGGGGGCAGATGGCAGCTATGACAGGCACGGTGACCAGGGTTTTTGTCTGGTGGTGGCATGACGATCCCTCCAGAATGCTCCTCGAGACGGCGGTGGCCCGAAAGGGGCGTATCCCGGAATCCTCAGTCCGCATTCCTTGGCGGCTTCAAACTTCCAAAGTTCTTCGAAGGCAACACAGGCCTTGAGTGATCTTAGCCACAATAAAGCCGAAACGAACCCAATTGCATCTCGAGCCGCAAGCACACGGTTCGCACGGCGCCACTCGTCATCTACAGGCCCGGGAATCCGAAAGAGCGGCCAGAGTTTAGCGCACCAATGAGACCCCAGGCTATCGCCACTAATCACAGTAGCAATGGTCACTAGCAGGGGGTTGTCTTAATACGAGGGGAATGGATGCTCCCGAGATCGCGCTCGCATGTGATGGATGATGGAACATCCCGCGCGCGCGCAAGCAACGGCGGTGCCACATGTGTCAGACGCCGAATAAGTATTGAGGCCTAATCTGCGCTTCTGTTAAATATACGGATATTCCCTTATATGTTCCGCGAATTGCCCTTTTGGTCCCAACCTTGTTTTGACACGCCCTGATATGGAAGTTGATTCCACGATTTCAAGTTACAACACCCGAGGACCTTGTACACCACACCGCCGCCATGCTACTGCGTACTCCAATCGCGCCGAATAAATGTTGAAGGCAATCACTTCTTGACTGCCGGAGACACTTTAAGTCTCCGTTTCTCCCTCACCAAAGCTGATACACAACCCACCCCGCTCGCCATGCTACTGAACTCAGGACAATATACACAAATGAGGACGATTTATGGCTCGCCACCCCAGATCTCGTCGGCAATCTCCCTGACGAGCGCGAGCTTCTTCTTCTCGTCCTCGAGGCTGAGCGGGTAGCCCTCGGAGTGCGTGCTGAAGCCGCACTGCGGCGAGACGCAGACGCTCTTGAGGGCCTCCTCGCGCGTCTCGCCGCGGCCCTTGGCGATGAAGTCGGCGGCCTGGTAGACGCGCTTCTTCATCTCCTCCTTGTCCTCGAGCTCGCGCAGCTTGGTGCTGATGATGCCGACGACGACGAACTTGTTCTTGGGCAGCATGGCGAGGGGCTCGAAGCCGCCCGCGCGCTCCGTGTCGTACTCGAGGAAGAAGGTCGTCACGTTGAGGTTCTGGAAGAGCTTCTTGGCGATGATGTCGTAGGCGCCCTCCTATCGTGTCACACACTGGATGTCAGTATCTTTTGCTACGTGAAGTTTGCCACGGCTGGACGAACCGCAAAGTGCCTGCCGCCGATAAAGTTGCCTCGGCACAGGTGAACACCAACGTGCATGTCGCTGGGGACATTGGCGATGCAGTCGTTGTACAGCTTGATGTAGGCGTCGAGAAGGTCGTCGACGGTGCCGATGTTGTCCTTGTCCTCCTCCCATCCCTTGCGGAACTTCTCCGAGCAGAAGTCTTCCTCCTTGTTAGTCTCGGTTGGATGTGATGCGAACTTCGATCATGAAGTTACTCACAGGCTAGACCGGGGTCGTCAAACTGGATATTCCTCAGACCGGCCTTGTAGAGGTGGTCCAGCTCGGCAGCGTAGACCTTGGCAACGTCCTTGAAGTACTCGGCGTCGTTGGCGTACGCCTCGGGGGTGTAAGCCCGGCCTTGCTTGTATCGCCTTCACGAGCCACGATAGTTAGTCCTTGAACACCCAAGACCACTACCCAGTGAAGACCTACATGTGGAACCACGCCGGCGTGATCATGGTCATCTTGATGTTCCCCCACTCCTCCTTGGGCGTGACGCTCTGCACAAGCCGCAGCTCATGCACGTTGGACACGCTCTTGGCCGGGTTGTGCTTGAGCTTGCCCCCGGCAATAACAGAGTCTCCCGGCATGACCTTGCGGTCCTTCTCGATGAGCGACACGACGTCCGGGTGGTACAGGCGGAACATGCTGGCCTCGGCGTCCTGCAGGCGGATCGTGCCCTCGAACTCGTCCCAGGTCAGGCCCCAGAAGCGCGTGCGCGTGTACTCGCCGTCGGTGACGGCGCGCAGGCCGAGCTGCCGCTGCAGGGCGACGACGTCGGCCACGGCGCGCTTCTCGGTCTCGGGCAGGCCGGTCTCCTGCGGGGTGCGGCCGGCGTCGACGGCGTGGCGGGCGTCGAGGAGGTCGCGCGGACGCAGGAGGGAGCCTAGGTGCTCGGCGCGGAAGGGAGGGGGAGCCATTGTGATGTGCGGTGGGTGAGGAGGGGAGAGACTGGGAATATTAGGGTGATGGGTGGTGTTATGATAGCTCAATTGCTGCAGAGTCACTATCAAAGAGCTTGGTTTACGACCGTCGATGAAGCTAGCAGTAGCAGCATATGATGTGAGCTCCAAGCAATTGATCAATTGATCTCATCATCTGGCCATGTGAAGCGGGGGCGGGGCAGCCAGCAAGTTTTGTATGATGAGCGTCTCGCGGGACCAACGGACCCCACTACCGAGTTCCGCGGGCTGGAAGAGCAGAGGAACATGGCATGGGGATGCTACGGAATATCGCCTCTATTTTCGAGACGACGGCAGGCTAATTGAGTTTGGTAAGCATATCTGAGGGAGACTAGATGGGCAGGGTATGATCTCCGGTGGAGGTGAGCAGCGCATGGTCATACAAGCAAGCTTGCATATGTCAACTCCTTTCCCCGCCAAACATCCATGGATTGATGGGATCGGAGGTGGATGAGTGGGTATCTTCCTGCAGCGTCATATTTCATGATTGGACTCGGAGACCGCATTGACATAAGCCATGCATTCCTTTCTATTAGCATATTCCTATCGATCTGACCGGATGCCATTACCCCACGCCCGCCGTCTCACCGATCCGGAGGTTTTTGTTGGCTCCTTGCGCCACCTCACTCCTCGCCCTTCCTCCTCAGACAATCCCCGAAGCCGAGCTGCTCGGACCCACCGAACCAGGAAGCACAAATGCTTGACAGCCTGTATCTCATCTAGGCCCTTGTGCATATAGATATCAGACGTACTCCTCCTTGGATGGCACGTCGGTCTCGTTGACCTGCAGCGTGTTGAGCACGGTGTGAGCATCCCGCTTCTCCAGACTCTTCTTGACCGGGTTCGGCGCAGAGAACACCTCCTCCAGCTCCTCGAGGGTGCGGTCCTTGGTCTCGGGGAAGAAGAAGTACATGAACACGGCCTCGAGCAGGTCCCAGCCGACAAACACTAGGTAGAAGTAGTAGCCGATCTTGTCAAAGGCGGGTCCGGAGCTGTACTGGAGGACCGTGCCGGCTGCCGAGGAGACTAGGTTTCCAACAGCAGTGCCCTTGGCTCTCGTGGAAGTGGGTAGGGTCTCTGCGATGTACATGGACTGCAGCGGCGTCCAGCCGAACGAGAAGACGATGCCAAAGATAAAGATGAAAGCGATCGTCGCGTTCGCGGCGCCAATCTGATGCGGGTCGTCGGTGGCCATCTTGGAGGTGCCGGTGATGATGGCGAAGCAGCACGCGCAAAAGACAGTCGTGTACAGCAGCAACGGGCGACGGCCGATCACATCGGTCATGCGAGCGCCGAGGACCGCGCCAAAGAGGCAGAGCACCGGGTTGATGCCGTTGAGCGCCAGGACCTTGTGCTCCTCAGTGATGTTGGCCGACTGCAGCATGGCCACCATGTAGTAGCTGCTCAACGAGTTGCCGGACGACTGGCCGAACCAGGCCATGCCGAGGACGCAGATGAGGCGGCGGCGCGCCGAGTGCGTGTTCCATAGCTCGTGGTAGTCCCACCACTTCTTGTCGGACGCCTCGGTCGCGATTTGGGTCGTCATCTCCTTGAGCTGCAGCTGGACCATGGGGTGGTCAAGGCTGCCCTCGCCGTGGTAGGTCGCGAGGACCTGGGCAGCGGCTTCGTGGCGGTCTTGGGCCATGAGCCAGCGCGGGGACTCGGGCAGCCAGAGGACGCTGACGAGGACGATGCCGCTCGTGATCATCTGGCACCAGATGGGGATGCGCCAGGCGCTGTTGCTGTCGACGAAGGAGCAGCCGTAGACGACCCAGCTGGCTATGATGGAGCCAATGTACCATGTACAATTGTACAGGCCGGTGATTGTGCCTCGCCATCTCGGGTGAGCCTGTAGATGTGATGTGTCAACAACGAGCAACTTCAAGTGGCACACACGTTTAACTTACCATCTCACTGACGTAGCACGGAGCGCTCACGCAGCAGAAGCTGACACCGAAGCCCAGTACAAACCTTCCCGCGAGAAATTGCCCGCGGGTGTGGCAAGGACCTGTACAGTGTCAACTTGGAATAGTCCTCGTAGTAGTCCAGGAGTCCTTACCTTGAACGCAGGTGCCAATGATGACTATCAGTGCGCCTACAAACATGCCAACCTATCGATGGATTGATGTCAGAGCTTCTGTCTCGACGAGATGTGCTATCCGGGTGTAACTTACCCTTCTACCAAAGTAATCATTGACGGGTCCCGTGAAGAACACAGCCGCGACAGATCCGATGTTGTACATAGCAAAGACTAGGCCGGTGCTCGAGTCGGCGACCTTCCTGTGATAACATACGTTCAGCATCTGAATCCTCGGAACGGCGACAGGTGCATCCGGAAAGACTTACATGCCAAAGTAGTTTCGGTAGCTCTTCATGCCATTGAGACCGCCCATGAGACTGCCATCGTAGCCGTTGAGACAGCCGCAAAGATAGGCCACAGTCAGGACGAGGTAGAGACGCAGCATGCGTTTGCTCCACGGAGAATAGTACTCGGTCTCGACATCGTGAGCAAGCTGGACAGCCACGCCGGTGTCCTCGGCCTTCTCGTGATGCTGGCCTTGGGTGGCCTCGGCTCTCTCAACGCCAGTGTCTGCCATGACTGCGATGTGTTTGTCGCGATGTCTCTCGAGATTGGATGCACAAGAGATTGATGACCAGACCGGGAGGCTGCATCAGCTTCGTGCGGGAACGTTGGCCGATATATGAGGGTTACCTCGAGGCGACGAAGGGGGAACCAGGTTCTCGGTACGAGACGAACCGAGGAAAGAGAAAGCAGGACTTTTGCCTCGAGGCACTGGGCATGATCACGCTTGATGATTGTTGGCAAACAACCCTGGGCGCTCCTTTCGTTTCCCCGCATACGAGCTGGGGGCCAAGGACCGCGTAGGGTCGCAGCGGCCGAGCTGTCCCCGGCACTAATACTGCCTATAAGCGCCAGTCCGGGCCAACTACCGGTGCAGCCATATTGGCGCTCCGCGAAAACAACAGCCCAGAATGGGATGAGGCGAGACAGGGGTGGTCAGTCGCGCCAAGACTGCGTCTCCACTGGGTGTCGCTCGGCTCCGGCATCCCCGGTGGGGTGAGAGCGCACGAACTCTCGACTTGCCAATTTGAGGATGTTTAGCCTGCTGGACGCATTCACATGATGGGGAAACAAAGGTGATTAGCTGGAAGAACAGGATAATGTCCAACGGGGAGGAGGCCGGGGATTGGCACAGGCAGGACGTTTCTCCTGTCGCACAACAGACTGGCTCAGTGCTTGTGCCTTTTTGTGGTCCGTCAACGGTGCGGAAATAACCGCCGGTTCGACAGCTAGGTTGGTGAAGAGCACTAGCTCTGAGGTCATTCATCAGGTAGGAATTCTAGAATCAGAGGAATAGCCTCAACTCTTTCAGCTGGAGAGCATAGGGCTATTAACCAATGCGGTCAGTCAATCGAGCCCAGTTCCCCTCACCAACTGCTCTACTTAGTAGGGCTCAGGTGAGGGATCCAGGGCTGGAAGACGGCCAGCGAAGCCGGAGGTGCGGGGTTGTTACACCTGGGCACCCACCGTACAGCACAGCAGCCCGCTACAACAGCTCTGCCCGACCCACTGTAGCTCCAACTTAGCCCTCCGAAACCCACCATAGCTCCAGGCGGTGGAACCCCGACAAGCTCACCGGCGGCGTCTCACAATGACGTTCATTTCCCGAGAGGTTACCCGACGGCTCGAGACACGTGGAAAACGCAAATCTAATCTTTGAGAGCAAAGCACGGCCGGCCGCAGAAAGGGCATCTTTGCATCGCTTAGGCGGCGGTTCTCGTAGACTGTCCGATAAAAATAACTCCCTCGACTATAAGGAGGTCGCCAGTCTCTCCTACGAAACCAGGGCGAGCCCAATTCGGGTTCTGTATCTTTCCTCTTTGTCCGCCGTCTCAAGACAGTCCGTCGTCTTCTAGCGCCGTTCGGATCAGCCACATTTACCCAGCATGGCTTCCGTCACCGGCCTTCCTCTCCGCCAGGAGAAGGACAAGAACGACTTCGAAAATGAAGCTGTGTTTCGTCGAAACTGCTTGCCACCCCGCGCATATCACATCCCAGAGACGTCCCTCCTGCTCAATGGCAAATGGGATTTCCACCTGGCCTCGACGGCCCTCGACGCCCCCGAGCCCGCGCCGCCGGCCTCCGGGAAAGCGCCCGGGAGCTCGGCCGAAGCCTGGGAGAGCATCCAGGTGCCCGGCCACTGGCAGCTCCAGGGATGGGGCCACCCGCATTACACCAACGTGCAGTTCCCCATCCCTGTCTGCCCGCCTTATGTGCCCACGGAGAACCCGACTGGGACATATCGCCGGACGTTCCACGTGCCCCCTGTGTGGGAGGCAGACGCGCAGCTGAGGCTGCGGTTCGAGGGCGTCGACAGCGCTTACCACGTCTGGGTCAACGGGGTCCTGGTCGGCTATGCGCAGGGCTCGAGGAACCCCTCCGAGTTCGATGTAACAGACCTTGTGGTCCGAGGCGGGCCGAACGAGGTCTTTGTCAGAGTGTACCAGTGGTCTGATGGATCTTACATCGAGGACCAGGACCAATGGTGGCTCTCCGGTAAGCCAGCAGTGCAGCATTCTCCCGCCTATCTTCCCTGCACTACTCACACCATCATGCAGGAATATTCCGCGATGTCTATCTTCTCGCATTTCCTCAGGACTGCAGGATCGAAGACTGGTTCATCGAGGGCGACCTGGACAAGGACTACAGAGATGGCTTGCTGCGAGCCACTGTAAACGTGGTCACGTCCAAGCCGACAACACTGACTCTGACTCTGCATGAGCTTGCCAAGAATAGCGGCGCCTTAGTGGGCACCACCAAGACTACAGTCGATCCCACAGAGAAGGACAATGTCCTCAAACTCAACCTAACAATAGCACATCCAGAGCAGTGGACTGCCGAGACACCTTACCTCTATCGGGCTGAGTTGACTCTGACCAACGGTGACAAGACCTACACTGTAAACCAAAACATTGGCTTCCGCAAGGTCGAGCTGCTTGATGGCCACATATGCGTCAATGGCAAGCGAATTAACATTCGCGGCGTCAACCGCCATGACCACCACCCCCTGTTCGGTCGAGCCGTGCCTCTCGAGTTCATCAAGCAGGACTTGATCCTCATGAAGAAGCACAACATCAACTCGCTCCGATGCAGCCACTACCCCTCGCACCCCAAGCTCTATGACCTGGCAGACGAGTTGGGGCTCTGGGTCATGGATGAAGCGGATCTAGAATGCCACGGCTTCTACGATGCTATTGCCCGACCCATGGATGTACCCGAGGGCATGGACTACGAGGAACGCAAGAAGCTTGTGTTTGGCAAGGCCGCCCTCTACACATCCGACAACCCTACCTGGAAGGAGGCATATGTGGATCGTATCCGCAGCATGTTCTACCGAGACAGAAACCACGCGAGTATCATCATTTGGTCATTCGGCAACGAGGCCTTCTACGGCCAGAACCACAAGGCCATGTGGGACTACATCAAGAAGCGCGACCCGGGTCGCCTCGCCCATTACGAGGGCGACGCAAAAGCCGAGACGACAGACATGTATTCGTATATGTACCCAGCTCTCGATCGCCTCGAGAAGCTCGCCAAAACAGAGGGTGTCGGTAACGATGGCTCCTATGATAAGCCAATTATCCTCTGTGAGTATGGCCACGCGATGGGTAACGGTCCAGGCCTGCTCAGCGACTACGAGAAGCTCTTCCGCAAATACCCACGTCTTCAAGGCGGTTACATCTGGGAATGGGCCAACCATGGCCTGCTCAAGAAGGATGGAGACAAGTCCTACTATGGGTACGGAGGCGACTTCAACGACTTCCCCAACGACGGAACCTTTGTCATGGACGGACTGTGCAACTCGGTTCACCAGCCTACCCCAGGCTTGCTGGAGTTGAAGCGTGTTATCCAACCGGTCAGGATTTCGCTTCAGGGACGGGACCTGGTCGTCGAGAACCTCCACGACTTCATTGATCTCGATCATCTCACCCTGACTTACAAGGTCGAAGAATTCGACAATGAGTGAGTGTCTTGTCAATAGCTCTCGGAATCGCACATGCTAATCATAGTAGGGTCACCCAACTTGCCGCCGGCGTCCAACGGTTCCCTACTGTGGAAGCTGGCCACTCAGTAGAGGTCGAGCTTCCGGATAAAGTCTTTGGCCACAAGAGTCAGCATGAGATTGTGCTTACTGTGGCCTTGCGCTTGCGCGAGTCGACTGCCTGGGCCGATGTTGGGCACACAGTCGCCTGGTCCCAATTCTATCTCACAGAGCAGCGCAAGCACATGATGATGACGCTCCCACCTTCGGGTCCCTTCCGGCCCACCTCTCAGGTGGTGACTAAGTCTTCTGGGTCTCTGCTGGAGGTGTCTGGCGTCGACTGGACTTTTGAGTTCGATCAGGCAAGAGGCTACCTGAAGAGGTGGATCTCGGGTGGTGCAACGATCCTGGAACCGGATCAGAAGACTGGCGCGGCCATCATCCCGTCATTCTGGCGGCCCCCTACTGATAATGATATGCCACAATCACTACCGTACTGGAAGCGCTTTGGAGTCGATGACTTGAAGAGCCAGCTTCGCAGCTTCAATGTCAATAGTGACACCGACGGGGTGATCATCGAAGCGACCACTTTCCTGTCGCCGCCGGTTCTAGATTGGGGTTGGACCGCCGTGATCGAGTACATGATTCTCAACACCGGAACACTCGACATCCGCGTCAAGCTCCACCCTTCAGGAGCCTTCCCCGAACACATACCCCGGGTCGGCCTCAACTTGCGGGTCAACAAGTCTCTCGACAAGCCCCGCTGGTACGGCCTCGGACCAGGCGAGGCTTACCCCGACAAGCGTACAGCCCAGCAAAATGGCATCTGGGAAGTGCCCACTGTTGCAGACCTGCACACCCACTACGACGTGCCCCAGGAGGGCGGCAACCGCATGGGAGCCGGCTGGGTCACGCTGACGGAGCCGCACGGCAAGGGTTTACGCGCCCGCATCAGCGCCGCACCTGACGACGAGCAGTGGAGGCACATGCACGAGGGCTTCAACTGGGCTGCCAGCAAGTACAGCGCCAAGACCATTGAGGATGCGAAGCACCCTTGCGACCTGGTGGAGGAGGACGCGACCCTGCTCCAGCTCGACGCCGAGGTGGCTGGTGTCGGGTCTGCGGCTTGCGGTCCGGGCGTGAAGGACGGCGATTTGGTGCATGTCAGAGAGATGGGCTTTGCATTTGTGCTGGACATCGTCGGAAGCTGATTCAAGATATCACTGTTTACTTTCGAGGTATCATCGATTTCTGGATATTGAATTTAGAATGGCTTGCCAATGAATTTCATTACACATGTTTCCCTTTTTTCCCTCATACAGCCATACCACCATTGACCCGAACGACCTGCCCCGTCATCCACGCGCTCCCAGGTCCCGAAAGGAACGCAAACACCTCGGCCATATCCGTCGGCTCGCCGATCTTGTTGAACGGGTTCGTGCTCTTGATGTGGTTGACGAGCTGCTCGCTCTTGCCCTCGTAGAAAAGCTCCGTCGCCGCGGGGCCCGGCGCCACGGCGTTGACCATGATGCCCTTGGCCGCCAGACCCTTGGACAGCACGCGCGTCATCTGGTCGACCGCGCCCTTGGTCGCAGAGTACAAGAGGTAAGGCGGCAGGACCGAGCTAAACGCGTTGACCGTCGTCGAGACGAGCACGACTCTCGAGCCCGAGGGCATGTGCGGCAGGGCCTTTTGCACAAGGAAGTAGGGCCCCTTGACGTTGATGGCGAACATCGAGTCGAAGTCCTCCTCGGTCGTGTTCTCGACGGTGCGCATGATCATCCGACCGGCGTTGGGGATGAGCACGTCGATGCGACCGAAGCGCTCGACGGCCTTGGCGACGAGGGTCTCTACGCCCGAGACCTTGGAGACGTCGGCCGCGACGGCGAGGGCGCGGTCGGGACCGCCGATCTGTTCTACGACGGCGTCGGCGGCGGCCTTGTCGGAGCCGTAGCCTACGACGACGTTGGCGCCGTCGGCGGCGAGGCGCAGGGCGACGGCCTTGCCTATGCCCTTGGAGGCGCCGGTGATGAGGGCGACTTTGCCTTGGAGAGACATTGTGAAGGTGTAGGTGTGTTTTCTAGGCTTGTTGAGAGATCCGGGTGTGTCTGAGATGGATAAAGTATCTTTGACGATGTTACTGACTTTGAGCGTGCTGGGTTTGGGAGTGATTCTGTCGTTTTCAATACAGCATGTCACGGAGGAGCCAAGACCTTGAATTTATATCTGTCGAGAGCATGGAGAGGAAGCGTTCTCGCGCTTCGGACTCGGAGATCCCACTTCATCGCATATGTACTGAATTAAAAGGCTGTCTGAAAAATCCGATTCATTTACCTGCCCTAATCCCCGGGTTTGGTGCGCGAGTCGCCAAAACGGATTTTCATGACTCCAGGCTCGGGATTACTTGGCGCCAGATAAAACCGATGAAAAGTGGCATGGAAATTCGCCCACCTCCAACGGTGCCGGATGAACCCGCCTGAGGCGCACTAGCAAAAGAGAAATCAATCTCTACACCAGGTAGATCGTTCTACTTCATAAAGCCCATTTCGTCTTGACAAAAGGCTATGAAAACTTGACTTTAGTCAGCACTGCATGCCGAAATGCTTAAACATCCTTCGCTTATCTCTCGCGTATGCGGTCATCCCATCCCACCTGATGGTCCGGTACGGCGATGATCATTGAATGGGATGCCCGAAGTAGACACGGACATGGACTTGTAGAACACGGCCGATTGTTCAAGGTAGCTGATATTTCCGACCGAGATGGCGAACATGTCCGCTCATTCAGGTCGTCGACAAGACAAATGAAGGATACGATAGCTAGCTGCCTTTAAAGGATCTCCACAGGTTCACGATGATGGGGTGAAATTGTCAAGGTCATTGGATAGTCACCTTCAGGCTCGGGGCTCGCACAACAAGAGTACACATTCCCGGTGCAGAGCAAGGTGATATTTGATGGTGTTAGAAGCCTCTCTCATTTTTTTAACTACAAGACAGACCTAGCGGCGGATGCGGTCTGCTATGTTATTGGCATTGGTTCGGTGCTGCTGTTTACCAAGTTATCTTTGAGGGTCAAGAGATGGACGACGTAACCTAAGCCTGCATATAGGAGAGATTGCACAACATCGTATTCACAACACCCTCGTCCTTGTAGCTTATTTGATTTTGATCTCGTCAGAGAGAACACAACCCTCTCAATCCCAACTTCTGTGCTACACTCAGCACCATCCTATTCTGCGCCCGGAACTCCAGAGGAATACATATTACATCGTCAAGACAGCTCTGAAGCGTGCCTTGCCGGACGTCATGTGGTCAAACGCCTTCTGGACGTCGCTCAGGGGGAACTTCTCCACCATACACTCGATCCCATGGGTCTGCGCAAACTTGACTGCCTCCTCCGAGTCGAGCGCGTGGCCCGACGGCCAGCCGTGCACCGACGCGCCCTTGGTCACCATGGTCACCGTGTCGAACGGCACGGGGCCCACGGGCGCGAGGCACAGGAGCTTGCCGCCGGCCTGCAGGCCGCCGACGAGCGGCGAGATGACCTCCGGGTTCGGCGCCGTCGCGACGATGAGCGCGGCGCCGCCCAGCTTCGTGAGCGCCTCAGCCGCGTCCTCGGA
The DNA here is from genome assembly GCA_018873225.1 of [Phialemoniopsis] sp. UDSM-2020. Taxonomy (NCBI): domain Eukaryota; kingdom Fungi; phylum Ascomycota; class Sordariomycetes; order Thyridiales; family Thyridiaceae; genus Thyridium; species [Phialemoniopsis] sp. UDSM-2020. Next base: position 106,691 of record JAEILZ010000005.1, read on the forward strand.
GCTGCTATCGATGAACTCGTGCGCGCCGAGCTTTTTCGCGAAGTCGCGCTTGTCCGACGCGCCCGACGACGACAGCACGACGACCTGGTAGCCCATGGCGCGCGCGTACTGCACGGCCAGGTGGCCGAGCCCGCCGAGCCCCTGGACGGCGACGAGGTTGCCCTGCTCGACGTGCAGCTTGCGGATGCCGTTGAAGACGGTGACGCCCGCGCAGAGGAGCGGCGCGGCCTGGGCCGGGTCGATATCGGAGGGCAGGCGGACGGCGGCCTCGGCGCGCAGGATGGCGTACTCTGCGTAGCCGCCGTCGGTGGTGACGCCGTTGACGGCCTTGTTGTCGCAGGCCTGGTAGAAGCCGCGCTGGCAGGAGCGGCAGACGGAGTCGTGTCCTACGATGGTTTTGTGTGAGCAATTGGTTCAAAAACACGTGTCGCTGTTGGGTACTCACCACCATGCCAGCCACCGCCCACTCTGTCGTTGACCTTGATCTTCTTGACGCCATCGCCCACAGCGACGACATCACCGACGTACTCGTGACCCAGGACGAGGGGGAAGATGTCGCCAAAAGCTCCCTGCTGAACTCCAGCATCCGTTCCGCACACTCCGTTGGCGATGATCTTTACGAGGACTTCGCCAGCCTCGGGCTTCTTGAGAGGCACATCTTTGAGGACGAGCTTCCCGCCAGTCTTCTCGACCACGGCGGCCTTGTATGTCTTTGGTAGCGAGTTACTCATGATGTCTGTTTGTCTGGTTATTGGATGGCAAATGTAGAATAGGGAAGTGAGATATGTATGAGAAATGGTGTCGAGGATGCTAGGGCTTATAGGTATCTCGATTAGTGATCCGAGACCTCGGATTCTCCTCAACCTTATCCCACCTCCCTCTGGTATCATGCATTGCGGGCAGATGACGACGACAGTCCACTGAACAGCCTATGACGTGAATCAGTCGGTCCGCGAGCCTAGGCTTGATGGAATGGAGCTTGAGTGGGCCGGCTTCTGTCTCTGCCGGATCCGCCACTTAGATCGGACTTCTGATTCACCAAGCTGGCCCTTAAATCCGGCGCCGAAACAGAGAATTTACACCAAAGTTACAGTTACGCTAATGGGCATCTGAGCTTAATAATGCTTATCTCTGCTGATCATTGCCTGGTTGCTCGCGCTATCCCGCGACCTGCATGTTCCACCTTGGTTCTAGCTTGATCTTTGAAGAAATGTGTGCGCCGTCTCGGGGGACATGTGAATTCAGCACTGTCGTGCTTCGTACCGCATTCCAAGCCCCTCAAATAATCGTGATTGTGCACCCATCCTTTCCGTCCCAGGTCTTCCAGTACTTCTGGTTGATTTTCGAGTCCTTCCATATCCCCTCCCTCAATCGCGTCATGTTTCGAAACTTCAAGAGGGCCCAGTCTGCCAGGTCTCTGTGCATCTTGCCAGGGGCAATCTCAAAGTAACCGACTCTAACGAACAGCCCTCGCTCATTGATGACCTCCACCTTGCCTTGGGGAAACTTCGTGCACGCCGGTATAAGTAGAAGTCCGCAGTCAACCCCTAGCCTATCCGCCCACGGATAGCGTAAGTCCGCTTCAGCGACTTTGAGTGCAAAGATGCGGCAACCCCTTGGGACTTCTCGGTCAAACTTCATCTCGCAAGGATAGTCAGCCTTGAGGCCCTTGCCCTTGAACACGATTCGAGGCTCCCGGTCTAGAAATTGCCATGTACAGGTTTTAGGATCGTCTTTGCTCGTGACATCGCGCCAGAAGCTCCCGTGCAAGGGACCGAGTGAATACCGTGAGATGCGACGAACGCGAACTTCTGTGAGAGGTCCGCGGAGTACTAGGGCTGCTGTAGGTGTTGCATCGGGTTTCTCGAAGTCAGAATGAACCATGTCAGTGAGGCGTGTCGATAAAGGTGGTGTGTCTATAACGTTGACGGCGATCTGTGGCTCGGTTTGGGCTCGAAAGAGGAAGTTGAACTTGACCCGAGCGTGTGTGGACGCCCATGACCAGCTAGGCGCGACGGGAATGCTGCCTTGCTTCGATATCTCGTCGCTGTACCACAGAAGCAACAGCGGAAGGCTGGGCTGCTGCCAAAGCCCCGTTAGGTATTGTTCCTTGGGAAAGATGGCGGCCATTTGCTCTGCGACACCATCAATGGCCACTAGCTTGTCGCTTTCCTTGGAGAGGGCTCCGATACTATACTGTGTCACAATGGAAGCCCAAGCGTAGACAAACCGCTCCGCAATTTCCGACTGCAACGAGCCACCCGCCGCTCGATCACTCGTCAAGAGGGAGGTGTATACGTGCTTGAAGCGGCCATCCTCGACATCCTGCACACCTTCTGGCAACCTCTCGGCGACATCGAAGTCTTTGAACCGATATTTGAGATCCCAAGGCCCACCATCGGGACACACCTCGGAAGCATACAGTTCGCCACACTCCCAGAAGAGCATGTTGTGGGCGAAGAACACTGTGCCGCGGGACAGAAGACGTTCTTGGAAAGCCCACGCCCGACTCGACAACGGAGATTGAACGACAGCTGCTACCCATGGATCATCAGGCACGACATTGAACGCGCCTTGGAGACCAATGCCAGGCCATTTCAGTTCGATCTGGGCACCGTTGATTGCAGAGGGGTTGCGTTTGCGGAACAGCCCTCCTTCTGCATCTTTTGACGCCGTCGCGGCGAGCGTGATGGCGGAGTACGAGTACACCTTGGCCATCGTCATAGCCTCCTGCTTCCAGTCGTCTATTGAGTCTTGCATGATACAGAGAGAGTCGACCCAGAGATACCGAAGGCCAAGACGCCACGCTGCAACAATAGCGTCACGAAAAGTGGTTGGCAGTTCTCGGATAGAGACTCCGGTCGTCGTCATGGCACCTAAGTTGGACCGGGTGAGTCTGATGAAGGAAGGGTTCGGGCCCCAGCAGTAGCTGAGAGCCGCGTACTCCATTACATTGGCCCCATAATCAAACTTGGCGGTCTCTTCCACGAGTATCTCTTTCGGCGCTCCATCAGGTGGAGCGACGATCTTCACAAGACGAGCTGGAAGCCAACGAGTGTCCTGAGGCTTCCGAGTGTGCAGCTTGTTGCATGATTGGTGGTTCTGCAAGCAGTTCTTGATCCAGTACGACAAGCAGCCGAAACTAGCATCGCTGTTTGTGCTTCTAGAGGCCGAATCTATCGGTTTATGGCACATCATTCGAGGATCTGGACCTATCAGCATCACGATTTGCAAGGCAAGTCCGTGATGGGGACACCTGAGCGTTGCACGTACCAGAGGCTTCAAAGAGCCGCATACAAGATCCTTCTCTCCCCAATTCTTCATCCTTGTACCTTTGCAGCCTGAGCTCAGCCGATATATGGCCGTCATAAGTATACTCGTCATACTCCCAAGAACAAAGCAGTGGCTCATTGGCGTAGCCCGGGCGGGGCGCGTGGATATCATGATTGGCGAATCCGTCGGATCCGGACTTGTTAAGGGCTCGGTGCTCGGCCGACAATCCGATCGTAAAGGCGCAGAAGTCGCAGTCGCGGATCGACTTGGCGACGTCAGCAAGGTCCTGCTGCTTACCTGACCAGCCGTCGAAGGCTTCCCAAGGCCGCTCATGAAACGGAGTGAAGCCAAAGGACCAAGGATGTATCTTGCCCGCTTTTGGCGACACAAACGCCTCTCGGCACGCTTTACAATGCTTGGGCCCTGTCCCGGCCATTGTCTTGACCGTGAGTCGGACAAGACCATCTGTCCAGGAGGCTCGTCAGACTGCCATATTGTCAGATCTCATTTCGTCGAGCGGGGCCGGAATCTGACGCGAAACGAATCACAGCTATTGCCGCGGGGCACAGCCCCCACGGTCAAACAGAGGTGGTCAAATAAGACGTCCCTGCGATGTATTGACCCAGATAGCTTTGGGTAGTGGGATAACCCTCTTGCCAGCAGTCGATACCCGACAGTGGGGTAGAAATTTTGGCCTCAATCTTCGTACAGTCGAAAGAACAGGCATTGATCTCCAAGCAAGGACTTATTTCTGTATTCATGTTCATTCTATACTCTGTACGCTTCGCAAGGGGGGTTCCGCCGTATTAGTACGGGCTACGATCGCCCCCATCATACAACTCCGGACCAGAAATGCGGAGATGCTTCTGCTGTCCAACCGTAGTGATCCGCTCCTTATCTTCGTCGCTCAGCTTGAGGTCCAGCGCCGCAAAGTACTCCTTCATCCGCTCTACTTTCTTGGTTGTGTTGAGCACGATGATGCCTTGGTCCAGCTGCCAGCGGATCAATATCGAGTTTGCGTTCGCGTTGTACTTCTTGGCCAGCTCCTCCAGCGTGCTGTCCAGGTGGTTGCCCTTGAGCCAGGTGAGCGGGATGAGGCCCATCCAGCTCTCCACGGCAATGCCTTGGGACTGGAGCCACTTGACGTATTCCGGAGCCCCACCCACGTACGCGTTGAACATGATCTGGTTCACGACGGGCTTGATCTCTGCTGTCTTCAGCAGATTCTCCATGTGGAGCTTGCGGAAGTTGGAGACGCCGATGGCGCGGGCTTTGCCCCCTCGGTGGATCTCCTCCATGAGCTTCCACTGCTTTGCAACAACAGCTTCAGTGTACCTCTTGTCCTTGTTGGTGTATGGAGTATGAATAAGGTACCTAAAACCGATTAATATCACAAGCTTTCGAGATTTAAGCTGGGAAAGTTATCTCACAGATCAACATAGTCCATCTGCAGACGTTTCAAGCTGTTCTCGAAACCGACGGCTACATCTTCAAGATTGCCCTCATGTAGGGTCTCGGCAATCTTGGTCGTGATAAAGAACTCCTCACGGGGAATGCCACTCTCTTTGATGGCGTCACCTAGCTCCTTTTCGGTGCCGTAGCACTCTGCACAGTCGAAATGTCTGTAGCCGGCAGCGATGGCCTCTTTGAGCATGTCCGTCGCCTCACGGTTGTAGGGGGCGAAGCGGTCCAGCTTGTACCAGGCTGTTCCACTGCCAAAACCCATCTGTTCACATAGTCAGTACCTGCCATGCCAGAGCCGCCGCCCGGTGCCAAGAGAGTATCGTACTGCGGGGATCTGCGTGCCATCGCGCAGCTTCACAAGAGGGATATCGGCACCTGTAGGCATGATTATGGAATCAACAGATCAATGACAAGGATGATAAGGAGGTATGATGGTATGGTCGGTTTGATCTCTCGGGAAGAGGTTAGTGGAATGAATGTCTTTCTTTATATCACCGCCCGCCGAGGATCTTTCCCACTCCGCGACCCCGCCACGGACGTTGGACCGGATTCCTAGTGCCATGATTCATCCTGCACCATGATAGAGTGACCCCACCGGGATCGTGTAATCGTCCTAAAAGGGCGATAGCTGGAGTCAAATTGCCGCCATTAAGCTGCTATTACGGGTACGCTAATTCCCCACATCAGCACTGCGTGGTTTGCGTCACCGCCACTCACAGCTGAAGCTTCAGGCTCTGATCCGTTCAGTCCGGACACCAAATATCAGGGACCCCAAGTTGACTTGGCCATTGGGCCAGGCCGCTGACAAATGAAATGTGGGTGATGCCGATGCCTCTCGGGATAACCCAAGTATCCTACCCCTCCAAGAATAGCTGCGAGAATAAATTACGATCCTGTGCAGTGCCTTGCCTTTACGCTGCTTACCCGTCACTAAAAAATATCTTTCAGGGGTAATCTTCCTTCGTCACCCTTCTCATACTAGTCGGATGACACCACATCCACTTCAGGACTAATAGACGAGTCAACGGAGATAACTTTGACTCGATCGTTTCCCGTCCATCCAAGTCGGCATATGTGTGTACATCTGGGTGATTATTCCATGGGCTGGCACACCATCATGCGTGCATCTATCAAGGTAAATGGGACGTGATGAAGCCTGACCCGTGTGTCTGCACATTCAGTAGTGAGATTAATGAAATGCAGTCTATTATATAAGAAGTCTCATCGCCATCCTACGGGCTACCAGTCGCTACGGACTTGAACGCGGCACCGCTCCCTTCCGGCGTCCAATAGCCTGGCTTTGCCGCCTGACCCCTGATCCCGAACCACCACTTGCCTCCCGTGTCCTGCCACGAGCGCATGTCATAACGCTTCTCTTCCGCTGCAAGCATACTATACTCTCCACCTCTCGTATACATGAACGCGGAGCCTAACATCGGGTCCGAGAGGCACGCCCGGCTCTGTCTCTTGTTGTTGCTATCCGCGTCGCCGTCGACGAGGAGCGTAGCCGTCCCGGCGATCGAGCATGGGTTGTGAGGTAGCACGTCGTTGACCCGGAGAAGAAGTCGCATGCCAATGACGCCGAGCATGATGCAGCCTAGCATGATCTGCAATGCGAGCTTCGGCTGGGCGTTCTGGACCAGGCGGCTCCGAGCTCCTCGGCCGCTCTGGACCAGCGTACCGTTGATCAAGTCAGGCTCCTGCCTTGGCTTGACTGAGCCCGTAAGTATGATGTTGTCGTCCTGTAGCGTTGTCTCAGAACGAGGGACGCGCATGTTTTGTGAGATCGCCTGCGCCATGTAGCGACTGTACAACTTCTCAGTCGCAAATGACAATGCATTTGCATTCCTCTCTCCTGAAATGTCATCAAGCCCAACGCCGTCTTGCTCCCAAACTAGTGCTTCGATGAAACCGTCCAGGTCCCCATTCCTTCGTTCGGGCCAGCTGAGGTCTCGGGACAGTGCAGACAGCATGCCGTTAACCGGAAATTCGAAGCTAGTGCCTTGAGTCGCCGGGTTCTGTAGCAGCCTAGTCGTCCTCTGGACCTCATAGGGCTCCTTCAAGAGGCGTAGACTCGGGTAACCCATGTGTAAGGCTAGTGTCGACCATTTCCATCTCCTGCCAGCACACCAGAGTGCTGACATCGGCATCTATCTTCCACTGCTCCCAACCCGCCGTGCTGTCCACCGAGGCCGCGACGGTGCCTAGTGTTACTGCGAAAGAGGGACACCCATAACCCCTGACTTGAGCGGACTGTGAGCCCGGGGCAATAGCACCGTCGCCCTGAACGAAAGGACCTTCTTCATCCCACATGAGTTGAGTGGCCTTGCCGATATGGTTTGCAGTAGAGTCATTTGTCACGTAGAAGTATTGGTTCCATATAGGCTGCGGTGCGCCGGTGGGCGGCTGGCGCTCACACAGGGACCAGTCGAGATTCGTCGCAGCACGGAGGAGGAGTGATCCTTCCTGGTAGACAAATGGAGCTTGCTGCCCGGAGAAGCGCTGGCCGTGAAGGCTTACGTCTGTGTATTGAAGCTTGAGATCCCTCTGGGAAATGGGGATAGTGGTGCAATTGAGCTTCGCACGAGTAGCTGTGACCTGAAGGTCGATGTTGCCCGGCGTATTGTTCGTTAGCTGGGCAGGGATGGAGAGTTGTGGAAATGCAAGGTCGTCATACGTCCAATCGGGGTATGATAAGTTGCTGTGAGTGATAAGATCAAATGTTGTCCCTGCGCCGCCATCCTCAATAAGAACATTAGCTCTGCTAAGGTCGAATCTGTCTACCTGCTGAAGTCCCATCGTCGTAATGATGTCTACCTGCGAGATAGAAAAGAGGCCGGAAATGACAACTGTCAAGAAAGGCGCTACCAAATTTGCAATCAAGATGCTAGCGAGGCCAAAATGTCCATTTTTGAGTGACAAGAACCACGTAGACGGACCATTCGAAGTGATGTAGTTGACGGACACCGATTTGGACGCAGGCGCGTTGCCTTTGCGCAAGGAGGCAAAAGGCTCAAATACAGCTGCTGCCATGACCATACTACTCAGAACAGCAACCAGAGGTACTGTGACAGCTGCAGGTATGTAGCAAGCCAAAACGCCCGAAGAGTGCAGCATGACATCAAGCAGTCCTTCATTGGAGTCGGATAGGTACTGAATCCCCTCCAGAGCTCCAATGAGTCCTGCGCAAGCGACAAGAACTGCCACCGTGAGCCAGCCTCGGACCGCAAACGGCTTCCACCATCGCACATCCGGATGGGACAGATCCGTGATGAGCTTGCCCTCGAAAGATGTAGCGATGTCGATCACAAAGCGGCCAGTGTCAGGATGGGTCCGACTCGCAAACGTTTCGCCAGCAAGCGCCCTCTTGATCCTAGCTGTCCTCGCGTGCCCCATGCCGCCGAGCTGGTAAATCAACTCGGTGCTAGACTCTGTCAAAGTTTGCACCGCCGATATCGGAACGGGGTCGATAGGGACAACATCATGAGGCCTTGTCAAGAGTATTACGGCACTGAATATGGCCATAAGGATGAAGCAGAAGCACATCATTCCTGTGGATATGGCCTTGACGTGCAGTCTATCCACGATTGAGGTGACGGTTCCTAGTACCACTGACTCGGTGTCCTGACTGAGCAGCATTTGTCTGACAAGCTGTGCTGCAGTTCCTTCCAAGGCTTTCGTTGCGCTGCTTCCCAAGAGCCGAGAATCCATAAAAGCCTCGAGGGTGGTGTTGTTGTTGATCAGTTGCAACATCTTGAAGAGCGAAGGGGACTCGTCATCTGCCCCTTGGGTTGTACCTCCAGTAGAGAACTGTCGAGCTGACCTGAGCACGGCTGGGCCCAGGTCCGCGTCGAGAAACCCAGGACTTCGCGTGTTCGTCCTTCCCACCTTGTCGATGGCCACTCCGCCTTGTTCGTCAAGCGTAACGTAGTACGAGTAGACTGCGTATGAAGGTTTGCACAATACGGCGGTGATCTTCTCAGTCCACAGGGCGTCAGGAGTGTTCTGACCTTCAGCCCTCGCGGAATATTCCGCAATGTCGGCTACAGTGAGCAGGACACGGCGGTCCGCGTTTTCCGTGACGTTCTCAGGTACGTCACTCGAGATTATGCTGTAGTCAACGCCACTGTTGCAGCTATAGTCGTCGACCGAGGCTTGATATCTTTGTAGCAGTCCGGTTGTCTGTCGTTCGTTGATCGAAGCCCCTCCTACCCTTGCGTTCAAAATACCGCAGTCCGGCGATGTGACGTTCGCGAAAAGGGCCGATCCCATCCTGGTCGCGTTGCGAATATCGATCGCCTCACACTTCACCATGATCTCAACGCCGGGAACAGTTGCAGCGTGGCTTTCCCCGTGCCCAATTGAGCTGTTGCCATTCTCACGAGAGAACATTGGAAGCACAGCAGACCCCGAGATGCTTGGCGTAAATTGAACCATGTTCATCTCTGTAGCGTAGAACATGCTCGCCGGGCCTGCGCCAACATTATCAATGCCATATTGGGACCCATCAAATGTTCCTCGAGAAAAGGGAACGTTTTCCTCCATCACCACTGTCGGCTCCAGCACGAGCAGGCCCGTCGAAAGGACTGTCGCCAGCGGGAGAATGATGTGTCCAATAAGCACTGCAACCACTGGCCAGTGCCCATAGACGAGGGCCTTTTTAAAGCTGGTAAATACGGTTGGTGAGATGTAGTCGAGCAACAGCGTCGTGTTGGCATTGTTCGGACCGTGTCGAAGCTCCTTCCAGGGCATAAGCGACCTGACGGCAAGGCTGATCATGTGCCAGAGGCTGGCTATCAATACCAACACTGTGGTGATGTTAGGACGCATTGGCATGTGTACTAGTAGTAAGGGGCGACATACATGCTGAGGGACCATATTTCCAGGCAAAGTGATGCGCTTCATGCTGGTTGGTCAGACCTTTGTTCTTCTCCGAAAAGTGATACATAAGCCCCGTCGCCACGGTCAGCAAGAGAAAGAGAGCAATGGCGAACGCAAGTAGTACGGGGTGAAGCCAGAGGGGATTCCAGGTCCCAGAAGGTTTGACACGGCCATCTTCCGAAGCTTTTGGGTCCCAGCTTGCGATTCTCTCGGCCAAAGTCTGCTTCTTCTCCTGCAATGGTGGTGCCAGCTGTGCCTTGGCACTGACCGGGCTGACAGAGAAGTGTTCACGAAAAGCCGTAGAGCGTCGCTGGGGAGCTGGGTCCTCCTCTGTAGTATCACCGTCGACGTCCTCCCTTGCCTCTGTAATCTCGCTGTCCCTTCTTCGTGTCTCCAAGACATCTTCCAGCCTTTCGTTGATCAGCCTTAACAATGGCGACTCTGCTTCGTCCGGTGAAGGGAGGTTCTTCGGGTTCGGAAATCGCTTGCTCGGGTGTGGACGTAGCTCGAACGGTCGTTGTGAGGACTGTTGCCATCCATTTGGCTGTCCTCCCGGGCGAAAGGGTTCCATGATTCACAAGCCCGACCATCACGAACTGCCTCTGTCGACTCGCGCAAAGGTGAGAGCATGAGCGCCGTCTGTAGTATTCAGGAGAAAGCCTTTGTGCTGCCATTCTGGTCGGAACCCGGGTCGCATCCAGTCCCCAACACACGTTATGGCCCGCCCACGACCGTAGACCGATGCGTCGAAAGCGTCTGATCCTTCGACCAGATCAAGGTTCTGACCTCCACCGGCCATCCCTGCGACACGTCGATGATTATGGCCATTTTCAAAGCGTGCCATTCATCTGGTACCCACCTTCATTTGACCTCAGCCTCTTTGGCGGGCGGCATTGACCTTAATCCGAGACCAAGCCACCCCTGCTAGCAAAGACCGTTGGGTCAGAAGGATCGCGAACCCCGATGATCGCTTCAGTAATGTGGGGATCGGGATCTGAGGGATGCAGCGGCGGGATCCAAGTCCATGGCGCTCGCAATATCCAGGCGGTATCTAATTTTAGACATCCTAGGCCTACCTTTATTTACCACAAGAGAGCTAGCTTGATAAAGGATCATGACGCGCACTTGACACACGCGCAACGACAAACCAGCTTCTTCGGCAAGGCACTTCTTATGCCCCTCAATCGAGTTGCATTCCTCGAGATGAACTTCGAAGGATCTGAAGTAAGGACCTAGAAATAAAGAACGTTATGCAGAAGCAATAGCGAACGTCCAGATTGGAAATGAAGTTGGCGAGCTAATCGAAATAACCCTCCCATCGAAGTGAGCAACAGCTGGACGCTTTCCGAGACCAAACATCCGGCATACCCAGGAATTGCTGGCCGCTTTCACACAGACGCCTGCAAACTTTTTCGTCTGTACTGGGGCAAAGATTGGTAACGATTCAGACTGGTCAGGGCCACGCGGAAATCGTTACGATATGCAGAATGTTGCGATATGCCGCCGCTTGGCAGCTTTTCCTCGCCTGTTAAGCCACTTCATTGGCCACTACGAGGATACTCAACCACACAATCTCACTACTGAATCTGCTCAGTGCTAGCTCTTCCCGTAAATGCCGGTTAAGACATCTGGGAGTGGCGGCAGGTGCTATGGTTACAGTCTATAAGACAGGACCAAGCCGAGCATGTTGCAAGGTCTACTCGCAGCTGTCGTCAGCCAGGGTCGGTAAATCGTGCATCTTAACCAGCGTAGTAGTAACGTCATCGACGTGGGTTGAGGCATACGAACCCAGGGTCATGAGCCGCAGGAACTTTGTCACATTTGCTTGGCATAAATCTCCAACATCGAGCTCATACCGGACAGGTCCGCCGTCCAGCCGCCGATGCCCGTGTGCACGTGCGCCGTGGAGTCCATCGACCGGGTAGCAAATGACAAAGATCAACAGCGCGGTCTCACGATACGCTCGTTGCATCCGATGTAGACACAATAGACCTTGGGGACGCATGACAAGCCATCGAGGAACACTTCGATCAGCTCGCTGTCTGTGGCTTCCTCCAAGTTGGTTTTAAGACGCGGTTCGAGGGCGAATTGCAGCTTGCGCGAGTAAGGCAGCAGCTGGGTTGTCACGCACGAAGTCGCCGCGAGTGTAGCCTGAGGGCAACGGTCCTTTAAAGGGATGTTGTTTCAAGAGGTCAAACCCGACCAACACAGCGGTCCCAGGCCATGAATCGCCAGCATAATCTAGCTCCGTCCTGACGTGAGGTCATGTTGTGAGTCTCTCAGATGAGGACGTGGCAAGAGATTGTGGCCGAGGAAGGCTATTGTTAGGTTAAGATTTTGTTCATTGTAGAGCTCGACGAAACCTACCCTATTCAGAATCTCGTGCATCAGGTTTAGGGATGATGGTACTGAACGATGCGCCTTATTGCCCCACCTTTACGCGGCAAGGTTGCAACGGTGGTGTCCCTTGCGGCTGGCAATGCTACATCGTCGAGGGGCATCTGCGGCATGACCATAACAGTTGAGGTACTAATCGAAGATGCTTAACCAAACTACCTATATACGACATATAGGCCGACCAAGTCTCGTGCGATATATCTGGTAGTGGTCAGACGATATTGATGACCCTTGTTCTGTCTTGACGGTCGACCGGGCAGAGACGGCCGTTCTCGCTGCCGATATCAAGCAGCTAGATCGTACGTGCCACGGCCTTGGTATGCAACATAGAGTGACACAATTACACCATATGTCGGCCACAGCTCCGCGTTCAGTCTAGACCACCAAAATTCTTTGCTGCAATGTACGTGAATGTCGGTCGATAGAGTCTAGCGGCACAGGTTTATCAAATATTTGCATCTCAATGGAACAATTAGCTGCATGTCAGAATTCGGTTAATTTGAACTGTATCTATGCGGCCCCACCATCTGACATGCAGGGCTCAACGGCCGTACTTTGTTTGCACTTCTCAGGAAAACATCAGGTGGAAATTGTCTGTCGGCTCAACAGTGCAAGACTCCGGGATCTTGAGTCTTGGTGTCCTGTTGTTCTTAACTATGTGTGGCAGGTCGGCCTACCCCTCTTTCGTACCACATTTGTCGCACAGTTCCGCTCAGGCAAAGAGGCGTAGGGGGAACTACGCAGCAGATACCACTTTCCAGGTGACCAGGCCATGCAAATCCGGGAAGATGCCAAGACAAATTACCTGCATGATCAGTCAGACCACATGAATCAAAGGCAGTCATCATCATCAGCACTCACGTTTGACCAACTTTCTTACCTTTAAAACTTGACTACTACTAACACTCCAGCTTTAGATTTCCATCTCAATATGCTGTCAAAGTCTCTGCTCGTCCTTACGGCTGCTGCCGTCCCGGCCCTCGCTAACTTCCAAGGAATGAATGCTCCGTCAATCATCGTCCCGGACAGCCCTTTCAACATCACCGGTCAGTTTTCATTGTCGGACAAAAGAGGCGTTCCCATTGCGGCATGGCTGGGCGTCTTCCCAATCTACGACGCCGGATACGTACCAGATCGGACTTATGGCTCACTAGGAAGGACGCTGGCCCCCTTTGACGTCAGTAAGTACAACATCAGTTCAAGCTACCAGATGCGAAGTCGTAGTCTAACAATGTCTCTTACCTTCTAGCTACCGTATACGGGGTACCGTATTACTTCACTCTCGAGAACTTCGTTGTTCCTAACGACGCACTCGGGGGTTACGAGTCATTCTATCTTCAGTGGTTTCAGATGATCAAAACTGGCGTTATAAACAACGTTGATGCCGAGTCATATCTGATGGGTCCAATTACTGTTGGCTCTCAGGTTAGCTCCACGCTTGTGGCCGCTGATGTGAAGAAGTTTGGAATTAGGGAGTCGCCCTGAAAGCAGGACCAACAGAATCTTAGACGAATATCGAGTTGGAGCTAGGTACTATACGACAGTTCAATTGCATCTTATAAGTCAAATACGGGTTAATCCAGAGTCAAAATGCAATAATCTCCATCCTCTTACGTAAACATTATCTACTTGTCACGACTCTCCACCTCTTCACGCTTCGCGCTCGGAACCAAAGCCCTTCTCGCCTCTTCTAGTCTTTCCACAATCTTGAGATACTGCCTACGGCCGGCTAGGTAGCAGACGTGCTTCGGAACGTTCCACTCAGGATGAGGTAAGTCGATATCCGCGCCGCTGGCCAACAGCGCATCGACGACGTCAAGGTGTCCCAACCCCATAGCCAACTGCACAACCCACCCACACCTGCTAGGACCTGCTACCCACTCATGCTTGTCCTTGAGTCCCATCTCCTCCTGCCATGAGCTGTTGAAATCAGGGATAAAGCTCTCTATAAAATGATATGCGGAATTGGGGTCCGCGCCGTTGTCCAGCAAAAGTCGTACCATGTCCGCATCCCCCTGCCTTGCCGCCCTGACCATGGGTGATAAGTGGTGATGTGGCTCTGGATCGTCCAGCTCATGGTAACAACATGGATATGCCCAAGGACTCGGTGGCCTCGTTGGGGCGGGCAACATCCGATCGCGCTCCTCAAAATCACACGGGACGCCCTGGGAGAACATCGCTCTCACGAGCGAGGTCTCCTTCAATTCGACTGCGAGACAAAGCGCTCTGACGCAAAAGATACGGCTGGTCTTCGATGCCAGCAGCTCCACAAGCGGCAAGTTCTTTGTCCTCGTAGCCCTTGTCAACCCCGGTCCATCCACCTCGTCATCAGTCCGATCTGGATCCGCACCATGCTCCAAGAAAAGGGAGACGAGATCAATCCGCCCAAGTTCCACCGCCCACTCGAGGGCTGTGATGTTTGCTCTTTCTCTGTCGTCGAGTTCCCATATAATGTTTGCAATGGGGGCCTGCTTGACTTGAGCGATTGAAGAATTGAGGAGATCGGCTACCGCGGCAGCGCAGGTGCCAAGGATCTGGGCCACTGATTGCGTGGCCCAACCTTCGTGCAATGCCTCTTTGAGCTGCAACCTGGCGACTTCAGAGCTAGAGTCCTTGTCTTTGAGTTCTCCAGTATCACTCAGATCCGGCTCTTCGGTCGCCTCAGGAAGAACTGCATCGAAAATTTCCGAAGAAGATCTCCGCACTTCACCCATGGGCAGTCGAACCTCGGGCACTGGTCCAAAGGCGAATAGTTTATAAAGCGATCCATCTTCTTCTACATATCTCACTGGCTCCCGCGGAGGTGACGGCTTCCTGGGCTTGGTAGTTGAGTTCCTGGAGACGTTCACCAGTAAGTCTGGTGATGGGATGAAGGGGGTCGACTTAGGCTGAGGCCCTGTACAGACAAGCTCATGCCAGTCCAAGCCGCCAAAGAATGTGTGGCTCTTTATCTCCGATATTCCATTTACTGCGCCTAGACGACGTGATGGATCCTTCTCGAGGAGGCGAAACAAGATATCTGCCGCAGTGTCGGATACGTACTCAGGAACATGCATGGGTACTGTAAGGACTTTGCGGTCCCTCTCTTCCATATCTGAATCGTAGAATGGAGGCAGCCCGGTCAACATCTCGTAGAGAAAGGCCCCCAAGACCCACAAGTCTCCAGCGGACGTTGTTGCATCACCACGGAGGATCTCGGGAGGCGGATATTCCACTAGATTTACGCGAGACTTGTCGGAAGTGAACAAAGCTGGTGTGCAGACGCGGATGTTGCCAAATAGATCTAAGAAGACATTATCCGAGCCCAGGAGGGCGGTGACTCCCATGTCATGGAGGGCCTCCACGATGCACACAAGTTGAGCAGCGCATAAGCGTGCTTGGTCGATGGGAAATCGCCTTTGTCTCTGAAGCTGGTCTAAAAGCTGCCCACCGCCTGGCATTGGGCTCATAAGATGAAGTAGGCCTGGTGACTCGTAGACAAAGCTAACAGGTGCCAAAAGGGGTTCTTTCAAGGATGTGGTGGCTGAGCCGTGCCGGTAGTCGCCGCGTGAGATGGTCGACGTAAGATACAGATTTCGCGTGTCCCTGTCCTTGGAAAAGTCCACTTCATTATAATCTAGAGTCAGATTCTCCCACGATCCCCTTCTCGGCATAGATTGAAGAGCTGTCCAAGAGAATGAAACTTCGAAGTCGATCGTAGCGGTGCTATCTTGTAACGCATAAGTTCGCCTATCTTGAGGGAAAGAGTCCATAAACGGCCCTAACTTGACAGTTCCAAGATAAATGGTGTCATCTCGTCCGATCTCAAACTTGCGAAAAAGGAGATGTGCAATTGCCTCGCAGGATCGATTCTGGTAGGCAGGCGCTTGTAAATGAATGATAGTCCGTCGGGATGCATACCACACGGTGTCGTCGCCCCACCCTTCTGCCCTCCAATTCGCCCAGTCAATGAGAACCTGGTGATCGGCTAGCTCCAAAACAACGAGCGGCTTCCATCGCCTGTGCAATCGAGTTCTGACTTCGCAAAGCCGAAGTGACAGAAGACCATACTCGAAGTCGTTGGCAGTATTAGAGAGGCGAGAAACAGGAGCATCCTGAGCGTCTAGGCTTAGGGTATCCATTGCGTCTGGCCATTGGCAAGGTGTAGCGACAGGCGAGGGCGGACAATCCGCCTTCTGCGCCCATAGCTTGTTGTAAAATCCGGTCCAGTCTGGAGTAGGATCTATTGTATGCTGTTAGTGAATTGGAGATATCCTTGGCATGGCATCCTAAAGTAGTTTTACCTTGATCTGTGGCCTCAGCCATTCTGAGTCGGTGCTTAAGCGCTTCACTCGATGTTGAGGGCTCTTGTAGCGAAACTCAAGCAGGATGGAGATCTGTCATCCTGAAAGGACAGCAGGAACTTGGAGGCATGGCCTAAGCCACGATTGCGAATCGAAAGGTGCTTGGTATAATGCCAGATTAAAAGCAGTCAGGGGTTTTACGCGCAAATTAGCCGGGGGTTGCACTGCCACTGTTGTCATGTCGTTGGTCGAATCCTTGTCTAAGCCGAGTAACACGCGCTGCTTAGGCTCTAAGGTCTAGACCGCCGCAAAACGTGCGTGTATGCTCCTTTTGAGATTGGGACACCTTCGTACGTTGGAAATCTAATCTACCGCGGGTGGCCGGACACTAATGCGAGATGTCCAGACTTTATGCACCGAACACTGCCAGTCCTATCATCCCGTCCAGACCCATGAAATGTGAACGGCCCCAAAGCTGCAACCACCCGCCTGGAACCATACCAAAGTATGAAAGCTCACGCCGAATCCCGGCCTGCCGGATCGGAGTTAGACCTACAAGTTTCCCTCGGCCCGGAGGCTTATGGGTCCACTTCTTTTCGGCCCTCGACTCGTGAGCCGGCACACATTCGGAACAGTCAATGTTGAAGTTGGGAGCTTTTTCTGCTGAGGCACACAAATCCGCAAACAGCTTCCCAGTTCGGGTCTAGTGTAGTAGCCCCTTTGCTCGCTACCCCCTGAAAGGTGGCGCTTAAGTACGGGTTAACACTCCTTGACAAACCAAAACACGAGCCAAAATCCGCCAAGCTCAAATAGTTGACCGGCACTACAGCAAAATGACTGGATCGCCGTTATCGCAGTGGGAGACTGTCCCCCCGCAGCCCCACTGAGAAGAAGACCAGCGTTTGAAGATCTGATAAGATCGTCTTGACTTAGTCCTGAACACATTTGCATTTCTAGACTGACGAACTCAAGCTATCTCAGGCCTTTGTTTCTTCGAGTCTCTCCTCGTTGGTGTGAGTGAATTGTACAGACGGGCCAAGCCAACGGATTCGAGCAGGTCAACCCATAATACATTGCTGCCCGGTCGCTGTCGTTACCCCTCCAAGCTCATCAGTCCACATACTTCAGACTCCCATACATCATGGGCTCGCAAGGAACGGCCGAGCCTCTACCAGGCGGCGATGTGCTCCTCGTCAACGGCCAGATCTTTCAGGCCAGCGGCCAAGGCGGCGCGGCGCAAGCCCGCTTCCACAATGCCATGCTTGTACGGGGCGGCGTGATCAAATACGTCGGGTCTGAGGACGACGAGCCCATCCGCTCGGCCCGCGCTGCCGAATCCGGCATCACTGTGCAGGACTTGCGGGGCCGGACCGTCCTGCCGGGCTTCTTCGACGGCCACCTGCACATCCTGATCCTGGGCCAGTCCCTCGCCAAGGTCAGCCTCGACCACTGCAAGTCGCTGCAAGACATCCGCGCAGCCATCCGCGACTATGCCGCCGCCAACCCGGACGTGCCGCGCATCTTCTGCAAGGGGTGGATGCACGCCATGACCCCCGACGGCGTCGACCACACCATGCTCGACGACCTCGACCCCCGGCCAATCTTTGTCGACACAAAGGACCTGCACTCGACCTGGCTCAGTGCCCCGGCCATTGCCGAGCTCAAGCTGCAGGACTTGCCGTCGCCCGAGGGCGGCGAGATCCACCGCTTCCCCGACAGCGGCAAGCCGACGGGCCTGCTCAGCGAGGCCGCTGTCTTCAACATCGTGTGGCCCTTTGTCGCCGTCGTCGCGTCGGTCGAGGACCGCGCAGAGGCTATCCGCCAGGCCATGGTGGCCTACAACGCCGCGGGTTACACGGGCATGATCGACATGGCTATGGACGAGAACATCCTCGAGGCCGTCCTGCACCTGCGCCGCTCCTGGGCCTTGCCCCTACGCCTCGCGGCCTACTGGCTCATCAAGCCCTGCGCCACCGAGGCCGAGCACATCGCGCAGGTCAACCGCGCCGCCGAGCTCGCGGCGCAGTACAACAGCGACAACAGCCCGGACTTCCGCGTCGTCGGCGTCAAGGTCATATGCGACGGCATCGTCGACGCCTGCACGGCCTCGCTGACGGAGCCCTACTCCTCCAACGCGAAATCGACCGACCCCTTCTGGCCGCCAGAGATGCTGTCCCCAGTCGTCCAACGCGCCGACGAGCTGCGCCTGCAGTGCGCGCTGCACGCCATCGGCGACCGCACCGTGACCATGGTCGTCGACGCCCTCGAGGCCCACGCCTCGCGCGACCGCCGGCCCCGAGTCGAGCACCTCGAGCTCGCGTCCGAGCGCGACGCCGCGCGCCTGGGCGTCCTGGGCATCACGGCGTCGGTGCAGGCCGTGCACGCGGACCCGGCGATCCTGCGCGCCTGGCCCAGGCTCATCGGCGAGCACCGGTGCTCCCGCGCGTTCGCGTACCGCGAGTTCGCCGACGGCGGGGCGCCGCTGGCCCTCGGGTCCGACGCACCGACGGCGCCGCACGCGCCGCTGGCCAACGCGTATGTCGCGACGACGCGGCGGTCGGCGCGGGAGCCCGATTACGAGGTCGCGGTGAACCCCCATTTCGCGCTGGGGCTGTGCGAGGCCGTTGTCGCGGGCACGAAGGGCGCGGCGTACTCGTGCTTTGCGGACGAGGTCACGGGTAGCCTTGAGGTGGGCAAGAGCGCTGACTTTGTGGTGGTGGAGATGGAGTGGGCGCCGGAGAAACTGTTGGCTTCCAAGATTGAGGAGACTTGGTTTGAGGGGAGGAGGGTGTTCAAGGCGTCTTCTTAGTGGGTATGTATTACTGATGGCAGGCTGGCGTGCTGGGAACGGTGTCGTGTGTATGCTGTATGGTGTTTGTGGGTTGAATGGAGTTGGAAAGGATTGTGTTGGTTGTTGTTGGTCTTGGTACCTGGGCTGGGGTGTCCAAGGCAGTGTCAGCGCCAAAAAGATATACAGTGAACAGACTTTCCAGGAAGAACAGAATTCTAGAACGCCCGCTGGAGCGGCAAAGACGTCCCATCCTCGTGAACGAAGAATCACGCAATGGCCTTCATCGCCATAGCCACAGCCACCACACTTGGGGAAAGACTTCCCCACATGCTATATGATTGAGCAGCATCAAGGCTTTAAACTCTATTCTACCTGGAAAACTTGTCTTCAGGATACTTGCTCAGCATGTTTGCATTCCTTTATCCACTCTACAAAGCGGCACGAGTCCAGCGCTGCTCCTGCTCCCGGTCCATCTTCTCCACCTCCACGAAGCGTTTGTAAAACTCTAGGCAGTCAGGGTTGGCGATGGTCGGGGAGATCTTCGTTGGCTTGTCGCTTATGATTTTCTTCACTACAATCTCAACTTTCTTGCCATTAACCGTGTGAGGAATGTCAGGCACCTGAAAGATATAGCGTGGAGCATGACGACGG
The DNA here is from genome assembly GCA_018873225.1 of [Phialemoniopsis] sp. UDSM-2020. Taxonomy (NCBI): domain Eukaryota; kingdom Fungi; phylum Ascomycota; class Sordariomycetes; order Thyridiales; family Thyridiaceae; genus Thyridium; species [Phialemoniopsis] sp. UDSM-2020. The sequence continues at coordinate 126,431 of JAEILZ010000005.1, forward strand.
CTGAGCTTGGAGGAAATGGCATCCCTGAGCCTCTCAGCAACATGACGTGTGAGCCTCCGTCCTTCGGGCAGCTGCACGAAGAGAATGACGATTTCGTCTGCATCACTGGGCCGTCTCTGTCCAACGCATAAACTGTCGACAATATCCGAATCTTGGTCTACCACATTGTATATCTCTGCCGAGCCGAATCGGACACCTGCCGGGTTGAGCACTCCATCCGAGCGACCGTGCGTGAGGAAGCCTCCGGTCGCTGGATTCATGGATATAAAGTCGCCCTGTGCCCATATACGATCGCCATAAGCCGCAAAGTAGGAGTTCCGATACTTTTCTCCGTCGTCATCGTTGAGAAAGAAGACGGGCTGGCTGGGAAACGGCTGCGTACAGACCAGCTCCCCCGACTCGCCTATTTCCCTCACGGAAGTTCCCTGCTGTCTGTCCACTTCGAACACATCGACAGCCATCCCGATCGACATTGCTTGGATCTCGCCTGCGTACATAGGTATCGTTGCGGCCCCCGAGATGAGGGAGCACGCAAGATCAGTGCCGCCACATGTCGACAAGAGATGGATATGTCGCGGGAAACCCTCATCATAGAACCATTCTGCGACCTGCCCTGTCAACGTACTTCCCGTGGAAGTGATCGTGCGCAGACTAGACAGATCAAGGCTCTCTCGTGGCCTCACCCCGGCGGCTTTGAGCAAGGAAAGGAATTTTGCCGACGTTCCAAAGACATTGACTTTCAGCTTCTCAACCAGCCTCAACAGCACGAGTGGATCGGGAAGCATTGGAGAACCATCGTAGACCACAACCTTTCCCCCAAAGGACAGTGACACCAAGACCATGGCCCACATGATCCACGCCGTGGTTGTGTACTGTAGAATTGTGTCTCCGGGTCTGACATCGTAGCTCAGCAACGCATCTTTGCGAACTTGCAGAAGTAACCCGCCAGCGGAGTGCACGATGCATTTTGGCGGCCCGCTGGTACCGGAAGAGTACACGATGAAAGCTGGCTGATTGAATGGTAATTGTCGGAACGTAAGTTTCCTGGGAACCGCCTTGGCAACGAAAGTGTCCCACGATATCATTTTCAACGCCTGGTCCTCGACTGTCTGGCCTGGCGGCGTGATCACCACCACATTCTTGAGACTGGAATTTCCGCCCAGAGCACGAGCCCATGCCCGGTGGCCCTTCATCAGGTCTCTCCTTTTGCCGTTATACACGACCTCGCTCTCGCAAAATACCAGCTTGGGCTCAATCTGTCGCAGCCGGTCGAGCACCGCTTCCGGCCCCATGTCCGGAGACGAGCTTGACCAGACGGCGCCGAGCGAGAGGGCTGCCAGGCATATCGATATCGTTTCTTGCCGATTGGAGATCACCGCCGCGACCCGGTCGCCGACGCCGACGCCCGACTCCGCCATGGCGCTCGCGATGGTCGACACCTGGTCTCGTAGCTGGCGCCACGTGACGTCTCGCACCGTCGCACCGCCCTCGGGGACAACGTGCAGAATGACGTCGTCTGGAGGGCGGTCGCCCAGGATATTCTCGGCAAAGTTCATTTGTATCCCGGGGAAGAATTGGGGAGGCTTGTATAGTGGTGGTGGCTGGGACGTCTAGTTGGTAGTCGCGGGTGTCAGAGCAGGAAAGGGAAATGAGTGCGGCTTGTCAGGCCAGTGAGTGTTTGGCAGATCTACCTTGGTTGAATATGCGATGGTCGGCTTGCGGTTTGACTTCAGACCGAGGAAATCGAATAGCTCAACCCAGAATAGGGGCGCCGTAGTAGGGCTTGTAGACCACCGCCAGAGATCCCCGTAATCCTTGATGTCGGTGCCATGCTTTGCATTGACTCTGTGAAAGAGCTGTTTCAGATTCTCGCCAGAAGTCGGCAGTGGCTCCCAAAGAAGGGTTGGTTTTGTATGCAGCACTTGCGATGACTCTGATGCCATGCTTGTAATGTTCGATTGTCGTAGTTACAGCTGAACTTCGAGTCAAAAGACCTTCAGTTTTCAGCAAATCAAATCTTTCTTTGTAAAAGGACTTAGTATGCCTGACAAACCATCACATTCACATGCCTTTTGCTTCACGCGAGGCGCTGCTTGATTGGTTGCTTTCAAGCCCGGAAGCCCGGGAGTTCCAGTGTTCCGGAAAAGGCCGGGGTAAGGTGGGACCCGATTCGTCTAGCAAAGCCATGACACGTAGGGTTGGGACCACCATTGAGCACAAACTGTTCTGAAAACACAAGGAATCGCCTCTTGGATTCGGCAACTGTGGTGTATTAAGCTGTCCTGACCAAGACTGACCAGATGCTCATCCCAAGTAGTGTCCAGGCAGTGATGGCTGGCGATTGCTATCCTAAATTAGGATGACATCCTTCATGAATATTAGTATAAATTCTTGAGGAAATGGGGCATTGGACATTGTAGAGTAGCCAACAAAGCTTCACGGATTATTAATCAGATGTTACAAGTGCTAATCGCCGTGTGACTGGAAGGCTAATAATACAGAGATAATAAGCCCGATCAAGGTACAACGAGACAGTAATAGCATCCCACCCTCACACTTCACTCCGGTACACTCATAATGCCTGTATCGTTGTCACCCTCAACAGCCATGGGGTCGCACGGCTCTAGTGTGGGATCCTCTTCGGTCGGAAGTGGATTGCTGTAAATGTGATCCATAGCATAATCTGCCAGGGTGAACGGCGTAATAGGGAACTCATCGCATAATGTTGCTTGGTCTGGAAGGGCGACTACCGGGTTGCCGTTGAAAAAGAATGTGAGATCCTCTGGGGAGACTTCCTCGCCCCACGGGAGACTCGTCGGGGTCTCATCAATGTGGGTCATGCCCATCCAGTTTTGTTCGTTCTGAATAGGGACTTGGCCAGCGAGGTTAGCAAGGTCAATATCGAATGAGGCTGTGTCAATTTGAGGATGAATAGAGTTGGCTCCAGTCTGATCAGTTGAGGGACCGGTGGTCGCTTCCTGGGAGTCCAGTCGTGTGGTGTTTGTGGACTGGCTTTTGAGAAATGCGCTCATCTCTGGAACTCCCAAGACCTTTCCACTGCTGAGACTCAGGTCAATAGCGATAGAAAGCCGGAGGTAGCCATTTGGAGAGAGCGACAACAGCTGTGTCCAGTCCGTAATCGATCCGCCTGATGTTTCTATGCTTTGTTGTGCGACCTGTATTGCACAGCGAATGATCTTTGCCACCCAGTCAACTCCGTCGTATTGCGGGTAAAGGATTCTCAAGGCTTCAATCAGATTGCTTGGTTTTGCCTTCAGAATGCCCTGGTCTTCTTTGTCCGCTAGGCTGCCCCCTGGTGTGGGTGATAGATGCCAGTCAAGGACTTGGAGCGTCAACGGAAAGACAATGTATGCAACTCTAGGAAGATCCGTTAGGCTCGCTCGTCTCCTGAGTAAAGTCTCTGGGCGTCCTGTACTTACGCCGTGATTGGAAGGTACTTCGTTAAATGAAGTCTGTTGAGACTTTCCAGATACTGATTGATACGACTTGCGGCGTGGTGAAGCTCATATCTTGTCTCATTGATCCTGGTTTCGTCAATTGCTTCTGTTGGATTTAGAGTACACAACTGAAGCTCCCGGTGACAGAGGACGGCCCGTGCAGTTCTGTTGATGACGGTTGGCTTAGCTCGAAGTAAGAAGGCAACTTATCACACGACTTACTGGTAGTAGATCAGCATGAGTGTCGTGTATAGAGTGACTGAAGCGTGGCGAGATTTGCCAGGATCCTGGCATAAGGCATCAGAGCTCGCATCTTCGAACCATCGTCGAAGTCGGACGTCTTTGCACTCCCGGATCTTTTCTCTCTCTACCTCTGGTTGTTTGCTACTGTGGGCAGCTCCGTCTAGCAAGGTGAAAGCCAGGACTAGAATATCGGTCAAGATGACGCAGAGCTCCGCGATCCACAGAACAATCCGCATCAACTCCTTCTTTGTTTGTGAGTCGTACACTAGACAGCTGTGATCCTCATCCTCTAGGTCGGCGAGTTCGAGTCTGGGATATTTTTCACAGTCGAAATCGTCTCGTGATATTTGGACACTCCGTCGCAGGCCCAGCGCCATGATTCTATCGCGCATGATGCAACACCACCACAGTCGTCTGAGCACGTTGTGGTGTTTTGCAGTTGAAGGGGTGGCCGTGGACGGCGAGGTAAGGGCAGATTGGTGATCTGCTCGTGCTGATCTGGCATTTTGGATGGCGATGCTTAGCCAAGTCGTGTTGGGCTTGGTGTCGATACGTGCCGGTGGCGTCCAGTAGGTGAGGTGCAGAGCGGCCTGGGCAATGGCAATGGGGCAAGACTCCGTGCCGAAATCATAGAGTAGCTATATTTGGTAAATGTCAGTCCCAGGAACCATCATTCACGTCGACGACCTACGTACTTTTGCTTTTCGATAGAATGCGGCCCTTGCGTCCCGAATGCTATCATAGCCCATGGACCGAAGAATGTCAAGATGCACGAGCTTCATGTATTTAGTCGGAGAGCTAATGTGACCAATAGACAGGCATAACTCACATTGCAGGAAGCAAACAATGCAGCCTGGAATGCAAGGAGAGAGAGCTTCGGGCACTGCGTCGGACCGGAGCTGCAGTACATCTTCCAGAAGTCGCTCTCGTTGATCAGCGGCAAAAGCGGATGGACATGGAGGAAGTACTGCTGCAGGAAATGACTTAGGACATCGCGTGTAGGAACATGAAGACATCCCTGAGCGTCGAGAAACGCGACATCCTGCGGCAGACAGTTTGATATGTTATTCGCCTCCAAGAATGGATAGTAGGAATAGTAGACATTCATCGGGCTTGGCTGGGCTGGTGGCCGCTCTGGGGATTCGGAGGCACGTTGCGATGATCCATTGACTGATATTGCGGCTTCATATTGTAAGTGCATGTCTCGTTTGTAGATACGACAAAGATGCCCACCGTCTGTATCCTGCACTTTGCTGTTCTCCTCAGTCACGGGCGTGTTCTTGTCCCAGACAGTGTACAGAACTGGCCCGAGTGGATCTTTCGACTTTGAGGAGTCGACTTCTTGGTCAGGTACCGTCCTTTCGCAAACTTCCTCTCGATCCAGTGGCTTGAACTTCCATGTTTTCTCATATTGTTGTTTGATAGGCTTGTCGTAATGGGCACGATCCACGCGCCTCGGTCTATTGGCGAAGTTAGTTTGGATGGGCAGTCTTGTATTCGCCACCTTCATACCGCTTGCTCGTGACCGCGCATCCTGTGCCATCCAAGGAGCAATTCGTGCATGGAACGCCACGATGGCAAACATCGCAGCGTACTTTTCGAGACCGGCAGGCAATGCATGCTTTTGGTGCTCTCTTGCTCTTCTTCTTCCTTCTCGGGCTTTGGTCTGCTACTGGCTCCATGACAAAGGGCTGCGGATATTTTACGCAGGCTCGGAGCTTCAGTTTGACTTGCTTAAAATAGGAGCTTTGATTGCCGTGCTTGGCATGAACCAGTCAAAAAGTCCAGCTTAGTAGCGAATGACATAATCAGCATATCCGCTGCAGCATATGGCTCTGCAAGTTCGCCAGACCCGTACACTCGGGCCGGAATGCGTTCTTCCGGATCACATCGGTTCCGAACCCGAAGCGTCATGTATCCCAGTACCAGCAAAGCGTACTACCTACATCATGAGTTGCAATGTGTATCGTTGTCCTCTAAAAGCTCCCAGTGTTAGGATTGTCTCCCACTTGATTGATTAATAGCATGCTAGACAGCGTGAGGAATTTCGCCCACGATATCACAACACACAACACTGAACCAAGCATGGGCTACAGTACCGATTCGGCGTCATGGCCATCAGACATACAAATTCCCGTGGCTGTAAAAGACCTTATAGATCGACTGTACGGCTTGCTTGACAGTGATAGTGCCGACGTCGGGGACATCCTGGCAGACGAGATCTTTGCGGCTGATGGTGTCGCATTCTTTGGCGGGCATCCGTCTCGGGGTACGACAGGTAAGTGCGACAAAAACGCAGCTCTCTATTGGATTTCTCTGAGACCTAAAGGATACTATCATTTCCCTGCAGAGATCCGGAAATCCAGAGACAATGCTTGGGCGGCCATCGCCACTCGCAGACACGTGGTCGAAAGAGTATATGTGAACAGCACCGATGCCAGTGACATTCTCTTCGTAGCGAACGTAGAGATAGGCCTTCGCAACGGCAAGAGCGTGGAGGGCCCTTTTGCCGGACGTCTCGTCATCGCAGAGCCGCAAAGTTCTAGCCCCAAGTTAAAGCTTTACCAAGTGTGGGGGGTACGTGAAACCCGTCCACACAGTCAAGTCCGCGAGCGTCTCTAATATCAAAATGTCTATCAGGATTCCGGAACACTTCTGAAGGCCCTTCAAGAGAAGTGATTGGTGTGGATACGCTTGGGTTGCTCGTGCTCATTGTGATGTAGCAACTGCGATGGTGTACTGGTCGGAATTGGTTGTCTTATTCCCTAGAGGCAAGCCGATTGAAATTGATCATCTCACGGTAGGGCTGCCAGTTCTAGATCTCCTCGCTCTTGTTGTAGAGCTAGCCCAAATCAGCAAACGTTGAAAACCGTGTCGCACGATGCTCTGTAACGTGTATGTCTATTCAAGGAAGCCAGAATACTAAGCAGCTACCGCATGGCAAGTGATTGCCGGGCCGGCCGCGGATAAGTGATGGCAGACCGTGTACTGTAGCCCGGTCGAAGGCCCCGCCGGTCTTCCACCAGTCGGAAGTCGAAGTCCTTCTTCCAGGGCTATACAACAATAAAGAATCAGGACTGGCTCATGACAAACTCTCGAAGTGCTTCGGTCTAACACGCAAAGGCTATCTGTATTCTTGCTATTCAGCACAGACACTCGCCATCATGGCAAAGGACGCTGTTGTCTCTGACAAGGTCACATCCCCCAAGGGTTTGGCTCACGTCGTGCTGAGAACCTCGAACTTCAAGCCCATGGTCGCCTTCTACAAAGCTTTCCTCGGGGCACATGCGACATGGGAGGGGCCCTTCCTGGCTTTTCTCACCTACGACGACGAGCACCACCGTATCGCCATCGGCGAAGTCCCCGGCACCGGCCCGAAAGTACCCACCTCCGCGGGACTTGAGCACATCGCTTTCAGTTTTGAGACACTAGGCGATTTGCTACTCGCGTATCAGCAGCGCAAGGCGCGTGGGATTCTTCCTATTTGGAGCGTCAATCACGGTCCCACGACGAGCATTTACTACCAAGATCCGGATGGGAACCAGCTGGAGACGCAGGTGGACAATTTCGATACCATTGAAGAAAGCAATGCCTTCATGAAGTCGCCCTGCTTTGCCGAAAACCCAGTGGGCGTCGACTTCGATCCGGAGGAGCTGATTGCCAAGCATAAATCAGGAGTGGACGAGAAAGTGCTGAAGCAGAGGCCGAATATCGGTCCGAGGGGCATTGACAGTATTCCACCACCTCCGAAGCCCGAAAGTCGTGAGGATTACAATGTCACAGTAGCTCCATAATTATAGGTCGATGATCATAGCTATATGGACATATCTTACAATGGAAGGAGATCTGTGACTTCAACCAGTAAAATGATGCATGCTAATCAAGCTTTGAAATCGCTGAAGCATTCCGCGGAAAGTACTGGACCATCCCCGCAAAATCGAGACGTCCCGATTGGCAGGGACGGGTCTGTGGAATCGAGGCCGCTACCCCGGAAGGCATGTGGTCGGTCGGGAGCACCATTCAAGGGCTATGTATGAAATGTCTGGCTGAGCTCGTGTATTTGCTGCATCCAGGAAGGATAAGAAAGATTAGAATCCTCGAATCTATAGTACATCGCATCAACGATAACAAGCTTCAACACAGACATAAGAAGCCCCGCAATTCTATCTCGTCACAATGGAGAACTGGAAGACCGAGGTAGGTGTTGAAGTGATGAGCTCTAATTCATATGGCTTACGCTGGGTCGACCAGAACGACTTTACAACGGTCGAAGCCCTTCACAAGGACCTTCCGTTTGCTCCTTCTAAGGTCAGTACACGTTTTGGCGATCGTGTCTCATTAGTTGTTGCTTAGTCCCGCTACAGTACCATGATCCGACTCTTGTGTCAACCGAACAGGAAATCCTCGAGTTCTTCAAGCGGTTTGGCAATTTTCTCAATGTTGAATGTCGCACGAATGTCTCAGCCGGCAAGGCCTTGTTTGAGATGAAGGATTACGCGATTTTTGATCTCATGGGGATCCTGCACCGTCCGAATCTGGAGCCCCATTATGACCACATCACGCCCTACATGGGACACACGAATCAAAAGTTTCGTGACGTCGAGATTGTAGCTGTGACTCCAGAGTTTGGCTACATCACTGCTGTTCAGCGTGTCGAAGGCACTGCTACGGATGGTGCTCCGTACAACTTCACTTATCGCACGACGTCGCTTGTTCGCAAGGTCGAAGGAGGGGAGTGGAAGTACGTGCACGAGCACTATTCGTTCCCGGTCAACATGGCGACGAAAATAGCGGACACAACTTGCACGCAGAAGCTTAGCGACTCGGTTGCATTTCAGTAGTTAGATCCTACAATGTGTATACGAGGAACCGCGCTTGCTTCAGTCATCAAGACTCCTTAGAACGATACAAGTTCCAGATAGGATTAAGATCATATATATCGTTAAGTAACACAACACGTCGTTATGCTTAAAAAGATCATATTCCTTATAGGAAATACTGTCCATCGCACTAATTCTACTTTCTCGTCCATTATTCACACCATAGTGCTTCGCATAAGGTGGAGAGAAGGAATAGCATATTGAACCCCAGCCGGGAGGCTCTTGATTTGATTCCGAGTGGCGACGATTGGCTGCTGCTGGATGAGCAACTATATCCGGCCGCATCTTAGGGGAGCCGGAACGCCCAAAGATCCTCCGGAAAATAAACAAATCGACCAGCAGAGGCAACTTACGGACTCGGAAAATACAAAGACCCGCATAGCTACGGTCGTCACATATAGGATCGCAACAGATCAGATGAGCGTGAACAGTACCCACTGTGTCAAGTAGACCCAGTCGACAAACTCAGCCGAGGAGCATCGTACAAAACTTGCAACTCGAGTATTGTTGACATATTCCATCTGTTTGTAGGCTTGGCTGCCAGCACCATCGCACATAACATCACCCTCTTCAATTACACCCAGGCAGTTACATGATGGCCGGTGCAAACTTGGTGCAGAGTCTCCCGTCGAGCTTCCTAGGACGACTTGCGGTTTTGGCCGTCTTGGTATGTTCAATCACTACCGAAGCTTAGAAAACTATCATACTAACATTAGGGGCTCTTTGCTTACTGTTGTAATTGCTTACCGAAAAGCCTCGCGAGACAAACGGCGCGATAGCCTGCCTCCCGGTCCCAAAGGCTATCCCATTATCGGAAATCTGCTGGCTTTAGCAGACGTCGACAAGATCCCCGACATTACGAGGCAATGGACAAAACAATATGGACCCGTCGTGTACACCAAGATGGGTGCGCAAGATTGGGTTTGGCTCAATACTCCCAAAGCCATCAAGGACCTTATCGACAAACGCGGTGGAAAGTACTCCTCTCGCCCAAGACTACCCATGGCGTTCGAGGCCCACTCCAACGAGAACCGCATCATCTTCATGCCCTACGGTGAGCGGTGGAGAAATCTCAGAAAGATTGCTCATTCAGGCCTGAACGCCACCACGAGTGCAACATACAAGCCTGTTCAAGATTTTGAGTCAAAGCAGCTGCTGTTCGAGCTGTGTCAGGTCAAGGATGACAAGGCGTTTTACGATATCAACCGCCGTTATTCAGCTAGCGTCATCATGACCGTTGCGTACGGACATCGAGTCTCCGATTGGGATGACCCTTGGATCAAAGACGTCTACTCAGTACTCGATCGCTTCAACCGCGTGTCAGAACCTGGGCGATGGCTTGTTGACGTCTTCCCGTCACTCGCGTCTCTGCCCTCATGGATGGTGCAGGGATGGTGGGCTACAGGTCGTGCCTGTCACATGCTAGACAGCGAGATCTACCTCAACTACTATCGCACTCTCGTTAAGCAGATCAAGGAAGGCACCGCTCCAGACTGCTTCATCCGCGACTTCTACGAGAGTGGGCCGGAGAAGCTCGGCCTCGACGAGGAAGCCGCCGCCTACTCCGCCGGTTCTCTTGTCGAAGCAGGGAGTGAGTCGACATCGACTGTTCTGAATGCTTGGACCCTTGCGTGCCAGCTCTTCCCACGGGTAATCACAGAAGCCCAGGAGGAGATGGACCGGGTGATCGGTCGAGATAGGATGCCCACATTTGAAGACGAAGACAATCTGCCCTATATCCGGGCTATGGTCAAGGAGACCCTTCGCTGGTGGCCTATTACCAAGGCCGGCATGAATCACGCCACGGCTGAGGATGACTGGTACGAAGGCCACTTCATACCCAAGGGCAGTGTCATCATGTTGAATTGGTGGTGAGTCACTTTTCGTACATAAAATCGCTTTTCAAAGATACTAACAAGATGTTAGGGTGGCTAACCATTATCGCTGGGATAATGGGCTTGAATATGATCCGAAAAGGTTTCTGAACGACCCCAACTCCACTGCCGAGTGCGTCAATCTCTCCGATCCAAATTTGAGAGATCACTTCGGCTATGGTTCTGGCCGTCGTATCTGCCCTGGTCTACACTTGGCACAAAACTCCCTCTTCATCACCATGGCACGTATCGTCTGGGCCTTCAACATTGAACGGGCTGTCGATGACGACGGCACGGAAATTGAGCCCAAGTTCGCAACGATGCCTGGGTTCCTCATGGTCCCAGAGCCGTTCCGTGCCCGATTCGTGCCTAGGAGCAAGAAGCACGTAGAACTCCTGGAGGCGGAGTGGGAAACGGCGCAAGAGAAAGGCCTGGATTGGTCACGCAAGAAGACGATGCGCGCCAAAGAGTGAGATATATCATGTCATGGACAACAAGTAGAAATTGCAAAGTCGTGTTACGCTCCAAATTGGTTATGTTATTGAACCGCGTATCAGCTAGCCTTACAGTACACTCATAATATCACAATGTACGGCCCTCTTGTCACGGCTGCGCAATCAGCTGCTCGATGCAGAAATCGATTATGGGTCAGACTACGTGCGGACGGAAGCAGACCAGACCTATTTCCAGTTCAATGTCGACGCTGTCGCAAAGTAGATCGATTCAACACTCAGCTTTTTCACCTGGAGAAAGACGACTGAAGCCTATGCAGGAGTAGGAATGGCTCGCTGCTCCCTTACTTCTACAAGGGCTTGATCGAGGTCAACCCGGAGCTCGTAGCCATCGTGACTGGCAGCGCCGACGCCAAAACGACGAGCTACGCCAGCGCCGTCACCCATGTGTGGTTTGAGACAGGGGCAATCCACCTCAAGCACCTGGAGCACAGTCTGTTTGTTGGCACTGTGCACTTTGCGGTCCTTGGCGGGGGCAAGTTTGCAGTAGAGTTCAAGGTCAGCAGGGTTGCCGGGTGATTCGGAGATGCAGCTGGTGGGTCGTGTGTTGCCGAAGGGAATGTCGGGGCCGCAAGTAGACTTACTAACTAGTGGGTGTAGACTATGCGGAGTCGAGCAAGGATTCCCATCCAAGAGCTACCAACCAACCGGAGGACGCACACCATAGCCTCCGTACCAATCGGAAGACGAGGAGCTTTTAGGTTCCGGATCAACCCCCTGAAATTGTGCCTGTCCATACCCGCCGGGAATACTAGTGCTCTAGGGCCCGCCCATGTAGTACGTCCGGCATCTTTGGCAGCCGCTTCCTCAAGATGACCAACGCGGGCATCTTCATCATTGTGTGGATGAGCGAGTTCGTCTTTGACTTTGTCGTGGAGAATCTGGCCATTCTCATCATCCAGGGGTACGGGCACGCCAAGACCCATGGGCCGCTGACACTGTGGCCTGGTAAGACCTGCCAGTTCCCAGTCTAGTAGCCCATCTCTGTGGCCACGCTGGGCACCTTCTTTAGTGCTATGCCCCTCAAGGCCTATGACTTTGGCGTCTCACCCAATGAGCGAGGCTTTTGGAAATGGCACCCGGCTCTTAGTTATCACTCTGCACAGCATGAAAATACACTGGTTTTAAAAACTTCTATCTTCTGATACAGTAGCGGCTACTCGAAAACATACTTGTTCCTGATCTTGCCAACCCCCTCAATCTCGATCTCTACCTCGTCTCCATTCTTCAACCATCTCTTGGGTTCCATGAAAGCCGCCACCCCGCTGGGGGTGCCTGTCAAAATCACCGTGCCAGGGTCGAGCGTGACACCCCTGCTTAGGTGGACAATGAGCTCCCCGACACCAAACAGCAAATCGTCCGTGCCTGCACGCTGCCTCTCTTCCCCATTTACTCGCGTGACAAGTGCGAGCCCGCCGGGCCTGGCAGGATCCAACTTGGTAGCAGCCGTGATCACCGGCCCCAGGGGCGCAAATCCGTCAAAGCTCTTCGCATAGCCATGCTGGCCGCCACTCACCTCGGGCATCTGCCACTGCCGGCTTGACACGTCATTAGCAACCGCATAGCCCAGCACTGCGTCGAGAGCTTCGACGGGCGAGGCCGCGTTCTTGATCTCGCGGCCGATGATAACAGCGAGCTCACCCTCGTAGTCCATCGTCTTGGCGCAGTCTGGATGGATGTGCACCTCAGCGAAGGGCCCGTTGAGGGCACGCGGAGGCTTCGTGAAGACCGATGGGTGGGAGGGGGTGGGCCAGCCCGCCTCGGCGATGTGTGCCTTGTAGTTCAGCCCTATGCCGTAGATGATGGGCGCGGCAGGTAAAGGGGCGAGGACCTGGAACGGGTTTAGTTGCTAGTTATAACAGGTGTGCTTCATGGTCCCCCTCAGTTCTTTACCTCGGCAATCTTGGCTTGCTGATTGGTGCTTTGAAGGTTCCATGGGACTACTCCTTCGTAGACAATGACACTTTGTCCGACGAAACTGTCTCCCTCGGGTGCTTCGCCGTAAAGTGTGTTCCCGTCCTCGTCCTTGAAGCGTACAAGCTTCTCAAAGACGGTCTTCATGATGGCAGCACAGATCGTGACGGAACGGGAGGGTAGAGATTCGAGTTGGAGCACACGATTGCACGTGTACACCAACAAATCACTGATGTGAATAGATACATTTTCTCAAAGCATTGTGCTGGCCGAGCTTACTTGTTGAAGGTGGAAGTGATGATGTGGATGTACTCGGAGTGGAACGAACAGCTCCGAAACTCCCGGTCCGAATCCACCCAAGTGGTAGAGAAGGGTCCGAAAGAAGGGAAATGCATTGTTCCGTCGCGTCACATATGATCCCATTTCAGGCTTCACTGGCCCAAGTAATGTTTGCTGTCAGTTTCGGTTCCCGGATCTCTCGGGTTGCGCGGTCTCATCTGTGATGAACCTTCAAGCCTGTCCTACGGGCATGAGCGTCTAACAATGACCGCATTCGAATTTACGGTTCTTAGCCTGGCCCGCCTCAAGCCAAAGACGCATATCTTAATTTGGCTTCATATTTTCCGTCCTGTCCGTCTGACTTCGATCACCGAAACTTCTTCGAACATGGCATTAATCCAAATACATGTCCCATTGATTCGATCACCAGTACATGCAAGTGCCATTCTCCTGGGTCCTGGGAGAGGGGACTAATTGTGAAGCCTAGTGCTGCGTCCATTTGCACTGTGTGATGTGATGTGCTCCGACGAGAGAGGCATAGTTACCCACTTTCCCCATTCCCCAGGTTTGAGTTTCTCATCCACCCCGCCTTTCGGTCCGTCTTCCTCCCTTTCCCTGCCACGGTGACGCCGGCCTGAATGTGCTGCATGCACAACGAGCGAAATCATCAGCCCGCGATTCGTCCGCGGTAGTTTCTTGATCCTCGTTTGCCTTCAGTCCCGACACCCTTGCACTGAAAGGACATTTAGCCGTAAATCCGCCCGCGATGTCTTTCCCGCGTTCAAGAACAGCGACCGTGAAATGCCCTCTTGCATGTCATTACTGCAGGCTGAAAAAGGCAAAATGTATGTCATCCACACGCTTAGAGGTGATGACGGACGAGTGCTGACTATATTTCGTGTGGCTGTAGGCAGCGGCGAGAGGCCATGCGGAACTTGTGTCGTATGCTTTACCATCGATGTTTGACAGCATCTCGAGCACATTCCCTGACCAGAACAATAGGACCACAACGAGCAATGTACCTACCCAGAGGCTCAGAAACAAAAAAGAAAGCGAAAAGAGAAGGATAGGGAGCTTGAGGACCGACTTGCTCGAATGGAGATGCTACTTCGCGCCGCTACTCAGAGTAATCCCATGGATGACTCGTCAACCCAACCAAGCAATCTTGCTCCATCGACATCGCAGACCAACGTCTCGAGGCCGGAGACTATGGAACAGACCATCGCCGTCGCCCACCAACCGCCAAGTACAGACTCTGTCACAGTGGGCAACGTCGCCAGTCCACAGCACCAGCCCCAGATCCAGCCTCCATCGCCATCCTCATTTTCAATCCCTCAAGGCACAACATTGTTGGCTGCATCACCGTCACAAGGAATCCGGACAGTGCTCGGGCAAGGAATGTCACCATACAGACACATTCAGGACCTGTGCTCTCTTCCCACAGATGACGTCCACTCTGCGACAACTCAGGGACCTCCGATGGTGCCCGAAGCAGTGATGGGCCCTCCTCAACCCGATGCTCACCTATCGCCCCCCCACGAGCTAGTCACGCCCCCGAGCACAACGACGGAAGACGATATCGCGGTTATCTCCGACCGATGCGACAGCGTAAGTCCAGCCTGTAATTATGCAGCTGCTTTGGTCTGCTGATTGCTAATATCATGTCATGCTCTAGGACACTTTCGACCAGATAGGTGCGTCAGGCTCAAAAGAATACCACGTGAAGAAGCCTGTACTGATGGTCCACAGCGGATGCCTCATACCTTTCAATATGCTCCGACCCCGCAGCTGAGTGGGTGTCACGCCAGATAGGCACTCCCGACTTCATCGCCAGCGCCCGCCGCCTGTCCGCCGACGTCGTCCGGGGAGAGAGGCTTGATCGTATCATCGGCGCCACACGAACGCCAGAACCGGACATGAAGCTAGCTTTCCACTGGACAGAGGGTGAGTACCTGTCTTGACAGTGTAAGCCTTCGTCTGTGTTGACCTATGCCAGCATACTTCAATGACTGCCTTGACTCAGTCTTTGGTGTCCTGAGTCGAAAGAAGTACATGGCCAGACTACGTCTGCACTTTGAAGGTGACCCGGCATCATGCGGTGACCAGGCCTGGTATGCTCTGCGGAACGTAGTGTATGCATCCGGGTGCCGCCTCACCTTGTCGGAGGATGCGAGCCCAGCCGCCTTCGCCGAGTCAAAATCGCAGTCTTGGCGATACTACGAGAACGCTCTCTCTGTCCACACCAACCTGATCTACACAAAGACCAGTCTTGACTCGGTCCGAGCTCTGTTGCTCATGGTATGTCGAGTTTGGAATCACCTATCTGTCACAGCCAATCACTGAAGTCGGATCAGGCATTCTACGCGGAAGCGCTCGGTAGTCCAGGTCTGGAGTTCATGATGCTGTCCAATGCTACTCGACTCGCACAGGCCAAGGGTCTGCATTTGGGAACACCCGCCACTTGGAACCTGACGCCAGAAGATACAGCATCAAGGCATTGGCTTTGGTGGACATTGTACTCCTATGATAAACACTTGACGTATCGGTGTGGTCGCCCATCCGTATGTGTTGCCGCTCATTGCAGTGTGAGTTGCTCAAAGCTGACAAATTCCTTAGGCAATCGATGATGACTACATCAGCTGTCCAATTCCAACGATGCCCGGAAGTAGCAATCACGCAGGAGACCTGTTTCGCGTAAAGACCGCCGAGCATGCACAGATATCCTCCGCCATATCGAAACAATTGACTAGCGCACGAACAATACATGATTCACCGGAGAAGCTCATGGCAGCTGTACAAGAGCTTGAGAGTCGTCTGGATGCATGGTGGCAGTCATTGCCGCCTGTCTTCCAAGCGCGACCACCATCCAAGAGTGTGCCATCGCCTAGCGGACCGCAGCTCTTCCACATCATGTTTCTGCAGTTCTCTTACCATGTTTCCATCATCGCCACTCACGGCGTCTTTTGCTATCCGTGGAACAGGCCCGGTATACACAGTAGCACTGATCCTGAGATACGGGCGCAGATTCAGAGAAGCACGGAGATGGTAGCAGAGGCGTCAAGGCAGATTATCTTGAGGACACAAAGACTCGAAATCACCGCTGCCCTTCCCCTTTGGTAAGACTCCTGCTTGGTCCTCTGAATTCTCATCGCCTTTGCTGATGCAGTCGTTGGTAGGCTCACTTTCTACTACCCACTCGTGGGGTTGATCAACTTGTTCATATCAGTGCTGAAGCGGCCCTTGAGCCCGACGGTACCGTCCGATTTGTCTCTCATGGACATTGTCATCGGTCATTTCGGATATTTGGAGTTTGTTTCGTCATCGGAAATGGTCTTCCCCTTCCCGCGAGAGATAACATCTTTCGCACGGAATCTAGTAAAGAAGGCACAAGAAGCTCCGGATGGTGCGATGCCCGGCCCCGTGATGGACGGCAAGGACGTAGACATGAGCTTGAACCTTTCTGCTAGTCCCTTTTTCACTGACGTAAGAAGGAGTCACTTTTGAAGCTCACAAAGAGAACGGATGGCTAACTAGTGTGTGACAGGCATCAAATATGACGTTCAATCTCGATAGCACCTTCGTCGGACTTGATGACTGGCGGACTTTTCTCCCGTCGTACTCGCAGGGGCCATCATTCATGATGAGCGGATCGGCGAGCGAGTGCGATCTGAATTTTCTGCCAGCTAACCCATGATGAAGGACTTATTGGCTTGGTGGAGGAGATGGTGTGGTGAGGGTTTGCACGATGTAAATGTAGTTTAACAATATGGCGCACTATCAACCACCCACATATGGGCTCGGACTTGACAACACTCTGCGACATGAAATATTGAACGGAGGACCAGAAATCATGCCATTAATTTCCAACACTCTGATTCCATGTTATAGACAGCAAATCTGATCATCGGAAGGCGGGAAGGCGGTTCCGGCGGGTTGTCTAGTTCCTGACACCACGGGATGCAGTGAGATCATCCGCGGCTTCTGTGACGCGGTCGACCACCCACGGTGTGGCCACCAATCTCGTTATTATATATCTCCCCAGCTCCGTATACGATACACATTATCGAAATGCCATCCATCTTGATCGTACCTTGACAGTCTTGCTCACAACGGCCACACAAACATGTCACTCGCCAACCTCAAAGTCATCGTCATTGGTGCCGGATATGGTGGGCTGTCCAGCGCCATCGAGCTCGGGCGCCGCGGCGCTAGCGTTAGAGTCTTTGAAGCGGCGCCTGATATGAGCAGGCAGGGTAGGACTGTAACAGACAATTCTATCAAGCTTGAACGTTGAAGCTGATCGTATATCTTCCGTACCTCGCAGGCGATGTCATACAAATCGGAGCGAACGCCACCCGGCTGATGAAGCCATGGGGCAAGGTGCTCGACGAGGTCAAGAAGATCTCATCGATGCCGAAAATCATGAACATTATGGACCAAAGCGGCAAGACATGGCTGAATCAGGACTTGCACGCCGAGTTTGACGGTTATCCCAACGCATATGGCAAGCGCGGAGCCATCCAGCGTGCGATGTACGACCATGCCGTGTCACTTGGCGTCGACATCAGTTTCAACACACCCGTGAAGGACATCTTCGAGGCCGGAGATAAAGGAGGGGTTGTCCTCGATTCCGGCGAGAAGCACGAGGCCGACTTTGTCATCGCGGCGGATGGCGTCCGCGGCCAATCGCGAAAGCATGTCGTAGGCGTGGCAGATCGGCCGAAGAAGAGCGGCTTTGCTGTTTTCAGATCTTGGTTCTCCCTAGATAGTTTGCTTGATGATCCCCTGACGGCTCCCATCGCACAGGAGAAGGAATCTAAGTTCAAGGTTTGGATCGGAGACAATACGCACGCCATCCTTACGACAAACACGGCGATGCGGGGCGTGACTTGCTTTGTCACTCACAAGGTGAGTGCATAAAAACTTACAGTTTTGTGTGGAAAGCTCATCTCATCGCAATGCTATACTAGGACATCACAGATATCTCGGAAGACTGGAACAATCCCGGCGATCCCGACGTCATGCTCTCCTATGTAGAAGGCTGGGATCCGGTCCTTCGGGCCATCATCAAGCACATCCCGCGCGACTGTCTCATTGACTACAAGCTACTCTGGAGAGACCCGGTACGGAAGTGGGTATCGGACAACGGCCGTGTCTGCCTTGTGGGAGACGCGTCGCATCCCCATCTCGCAACATCGGGTACGGGTGCCGCTCAGGCTCTCGAGGACGCAGCAACAATCGGAACACTGCTGAAGAAGATGGGCAGCGACCTCGACATCCCTCTCGCGCTCAGGGCGTTCGAGAAGTTGCGATACGAACGGACCAGCCTCACTCAACGCATGGGCTGGGAGACTCGTCACGTGTGGCACCAAACGGACTGGGAGGCTGTGTCCAAGAACCCGGACGCCATCAAGCTTCCCCAGCCGGCTTGGCTCCTTGGTTCCGATGCGGCTGACTATGCAGCTGAGAACTTTGATGCTGTGATCTCTCACCTGAAGAATGGAACGCCGTTTAGCTCCAAGAATATTCCAGAGGGTCATGTTCATCAGGACTGGAACATGGAGACAATGCTCGAGTTTGAGGATAAGACAGCCAATGACTCTTTCTACCAAAGCAGAGGCGAGTAGCAAGGTTATTCGATACCGCCTAGATACAAATATCATCTCATCAGTATCACAAGCATCCTGGCTACATGTGCAATGTCCAAATGCCAGGTCGCGGTACTATCAAATACTACCCTCTCAAGAATGGAGAATAGTTGCAATATTCATAACGTTACCAAAGCGTTCTTTCCGGTCCTCCGCACGCGTGGGTGGAGGCTAAGCGTTCCTGCCAGGGATGGTCAAGTCCGATACCATATCTGTGTTTTCGAGTACTGGGAACTGGGGATGTGTTTTGGAGCACGGGCAGCTACATGGAACCCGGGACAGATGCGCGCCCTCCGGCTCCAAAGGCGAAACGAAAGCGCTTCGGTGAGTCCTGGCTCGTCAAGGTGGCGTGCGTATGGCTTGGGTTAGTCACTCATCTAGACCAAAGCGCATGTATCCGGAGGTCATTCGTAGAGGCTGATTTCCCGGGCAAGCATCACGGTGACCCCACTCTAAAACTGCTGGTACCCCCCGGCTCCGGCGAGTGCTTCGGAACCACACCGGAGCCCGCTACGACGTCCAAAGCCGTGCTGGAAGTGATTCACGAGGCGGCCGAATCGCCCAAGTACCCCGGCGGAAGTATTGTAGAGGTCCCGCCGTTAGGAGCGAAGAGCAACCCTGCGTGGCATATCGACCCTCCAGGCATCGTAGATGGGAGGATGACTGAAGGCACAGACGCCCCGCCCAAGATGGTCCAGAAGGCCCTCGGTCCGATTCTGATTGTCACAGCAAAAAAGAAAACTGCTTCATCGGAGTCGAAGGTGTCAGTGCCAACAATAATGTTTTGTAATCTGCAAGTAACAAAACAAGTGTCAGTAGATTGATTGTCATTGCTCTTGAGTGTCCATGCATAGATTCCGGTCCGATTGGTCAAGAGTTTGCAAAGAGGGGCTCCGCGCGCGCGCGCCGGCCGAACCTGGATGTAACTGTTCCGAGGTGACGACTCTCAGGTCGGAGACTGGAATCTGATAAATGGCAAGCTTGCGCGGCTGGGATGCCCCTTTTATTCTGAGCGAGAAAGCATTGCCACGCGCCTTCGACTATTCTCCCGATCGCTTCGGCCATGGGGCCCAAACTCGAAAATGTCCACGCGCTGCCCGACGACTGCGTGCTAATCGCAGGCGGTGGGCCGGTAGGCTTGGTCACTGCATATGTGCTCGCACACTACGGTGTTCGCTCCATCGTTTTCGAAAGAAACCTGAGCACGACAAAGTTAGTTTCCGGCCATCATATCGCTCAGACAAAAATAGCGACTGACGCGCAACAGATGGCCGAAGATGGATCTCACCAATGTGAGGTCGATGGAGCTCTTCAGCCGAATCGGGCTGGCAGATGAGCTGCGCTCCAAAGGTTGATGACGCGCAATGGTCCTGAAATGAAGTCTATGATTCCGATGCTGAATATCGTCGCCAGGTATACCATCACACATACCGTACACTGTACTCATGTCGAATGGCCTGAGCCAAGATGAAGCCATCACGAAGTGGGACCATCCAAGTGTTGACGAGTTTCGCAAGCGAATTCGTGACACGAACGATGGAACACAGCCAAGAGAGCCCTACCAGCGCATATCACAATCCGTTTTCGAAGCCTGGATGAAGGAGAAGTGTCAAGAAAATCCACTTATCGATCTTCGGTTCGGGTGGAAATTGGACACGATTACTGAATCTGCAGACGGGGTGGAGGCAACTGTCAAGACTTCCACAGGAATCACACACTTCTTCAAGTCGAAGTATGCTGTTGGTTGTGATGGGGCCTCTAGCAAGACACGCAGGTCCCTAGAAATACCCCTAGATGGTGGTTCAACGTGAGTTTTTTTTTTTTTTTAGAAAGCCACTATGTTTCTTATCATCACTGACACTTTCATATAGTCCCGTGTCTTTTTTGCTTGTCCATTTCAAATCGTCAGACCTTACCAAGCTTCATAAGCAAGGCCGGTTCTGGCACTTATTCATGCTGCTTGATGGCACCTTTGGCGGGGCTTGTATATCACAAGACGAGAAGGTTTGTCTACAAACAGGATACCCCCAGCACTATGACGCTTGCTGATAGATAATCGGGCTTTAGGAGATCTTCACTATCCATCTTCCCCTCCCACCTGGGATAGATCCCACAACGATTCAATCCGAAGATGCTATCGCCAGTCTTCTCGGTGGGCTGGATGGGCCGTTCAAGGTTCAAATCGACGAGATCCTAGTCCGATCAACCTACCAGCCCAGCATTGCAGTCGCTCGTCAGTATGCAGGCCCCGAGCTTCGAGTGTTCTTGGCCGGAGATTCGGCTCACCAGAACGTCCCCACTGGCGGATATGGTATGAACACCGGCCTGGGTGATGCGTTTGATATCGCCTGGAAGCTTGCCGCAGTCATCAACAGATACGGAAGACGCGGTCTACTCCGGTCATATGAGCAAGAACGACGGCCCGTAGCCCTCGTAAACGTTGAGAGATCTGGCGTGCATATGGCAGCACATATACAAGCAGTGGACATTCTGAAGGGCAAAGCCACTGATATCCAGCAGCGAAGCGCAGAGGGGTGCCGTGTGAGGGCTGCAGTTGATAAACATTACCAAGAACACAACGGTGAGAATACAGATCTAGGTATCGAACTGGGCTATCGGTACTCTTCGGTCATTTGCTCCACTGAAGGAGAAGAGGCTCCAGCTTTCGATCCGCATATCTATATCCCTACCACCATTCCAGGGAGCCGGCCTCCACATGTCTTCCTCGAGGATGGATCATCCATCTTTGATCGCTTCGGTAAAGACTTCAGTCTCATAGACTTTGGTCAAGCTGACAGCACCCGCAAGAGTCTGATCGGTGCTGCCAAGGAGCTGAACGTACCTCTCAAGTGCATACAAATCCATGGCGAAGAGCATGTAGCAAGGATATGGGAAAAGAGGCTGGTATTGGTCCGGCCAGATGGCCACGTCTCGTGGCGGGGCGACTTCTTACCGGATGATACCGGAGCGCGTCAAGTCATCGAGACTGCTGTTGGCTATCATGAAGAGGGAAACGGAGCCGGAAGGGCTCAGGACCCCAAGTCTCCTGGTCACTTTACAATGACAGAAGGGATGGACACTCAAGTCACAGAGTACAAGCTGCGCAACATGGGCGAGTTTCAGAAGTAGTTCTTTTTACATCTAAAAGAAGATGTCACTTTTATCTTATTTATTCGTATGATATCAAAGAAAGAGAGCAAGGCTACTCGTCCGCATAGTACTTCCTAGGCCAGATATTCATCGCCGTCTTGAGCCCACCCCCGATCGGCAAGCCCGCGTGCATCGTCCGCCTGTCCCCCGTCCCATTAGCATGCAGGTTCATCCAAAACACAGCGTTGCCCGCCACCGGCCGGAACGCTAACCCTCCCTCCGGGTGTAGCCTCCACTCCGGATCCGCCCCCGTCCAGACCCAGTCCTCGTCCTTCTTCCCGTCTGCCACTGCGGGCCGCGTCCGCCCCACCTGCCGCGCCGGCGTTTCTAGATAGGGGAAATGAGTCTCCCCTCCCGTGCAGTTGTCCTGCAGTATCACAAAGAAGCTCGCGACGCGGTTCCACGTCCTGCCGGACCCGTCGGCCGCGGCGCGCGGCGAGTCGTACCAGTCGTGGTGTATGTTGAACCGCTGGCCCGCCGTGTACCGCACGAGCTGCGGCGGGCCCATCTCGTCCCAGCCGTCGGTCATCACGCCGCCGAGGAAGTGCCGCGCGCGGTCGAGCACGCAGACCACGGCCGGGTCGTCGCGGGGCAGGCCTGCGGACGACGAGGTGCGGTCCGAGGAGCGCTGGTCGTGGCCGTACTTGGCGACGCGGGAGGGGGCGAAGCGCGACTCGCCCGCCGCGAGGAGGCCCGCCGTGTCGGAGGCGGAGGTGAAGTTGTGGATGTAGATGACTAGGGGGTCGAGGGAGACGAGCTCGGTCTGGTAGGACTGGGAGCGGCAGACGAAGGGTTCGTCGGCAGAGGTGTTGTTGGTAGTGGCTTGGAACGAGGATGTGAAGAGGCTTGTGCGGAGGGATATGGGGAGATGGTCGTCCAGTACGGAGACGTCTGGGAAGAAGGAGAGCAGGGACGGGGTTTGCGTGATGTAGGGCAGCGTGAGGGCGAGGAAGCCGGTGCTCGTTGCCAGCACGGCGACTTTGGATAGCCACGAGGTAGCCATGTTGGACGAGTATAGACTGTTACGACATGGGATGCAATCACCGAAACAGAGCAAACATGAGCTATTCAGAAATTTGGCATTTCAAGAGCGCGAGCAAATAGAGCATATGTGAATTTGTTCCTCCCTCACAGATTATATGTCTAGTTACCTACCTGCTCACCGACCAACCGAAACTGCTTCCATACATTGCTAGACCACCATCACTCATACTCTCTTACCAATTTGTAGTAAGAGGACTGGCTGGCTGGTCGGTGGCAGACTGCCAGAGAGGCAGGTCTGAACGAATACTGATATCTGGAAGAGCAGGCTCCGATCCGGGCAGAAATGCCGAGATCCCTGCAGGTGAGGGCGCGGAGAACCAGGATAGCATGACCATATTGGGGAGCGAGGACAGCTCGTTGGCGTAGGCGGAAATAGCCGAAAGCAGGATAGGGGGGAGCTCTCCGCATCAGGATTGGTGACCGGTGAGACGCTTGGCTTGTTCGAGTAAAGCCGTTGTCGACGAGGTGTAACCCCAGACTTCTGAGTATCTCGTACCTCTGATTCTGCCAGAGGCGAGGGCTAAGTGGTGGGATTTGATACCTGCCTCGAGAGGAGAAGTGATTGCCTGTCGCATGTTGAATGAGCATGGGCCTTGGCTGGCCTAAATCCTGATGGATGGTATTGGAGCTGTGTTAGTGGGTTAATCAAGATGTCGTCCGACTTCCCCGCAGATGCAGTCGGCATCAGTCCAAGAGGAGGGCTTCGACTATCTTCAGCTGCTTCGAAAGGAACGAGCTGTTGCTCCTGGCCTTCCTGGTGGAGATTTACGTTTCTTGCTACTATCGTGCGGGGTGGTGCTCTTGGCCAGACGGTATTTGGCGCTCATGACAGCTTGGCGTCAATGAAAACCAGACTTTGAACATGCCTGCGCTCCTGCTCTGCGCATGTTCTTCCTTTGACATCTAATTGACCTTTGACCATGGTCTTGATCTCGACATGTTCAAGTCGATCCATAGTCCAAAGCGGCCCAGTGTGAGGCTCGTCTCCTGCAGGGTCCCTCTGCCGTGTTGATGATCCGCAAGCGAGCGAGCCATGGGCGGGTGCGCGCACAAGCCACCGGCTCGCTCGTTACCGAGCCGTCAACCTGTCGAGCAGCTTTGGCGACAGCAGACCAAGCATCGATAAGCTCACCTGGGCGGACTGGGCAGGGTGGCCAAGTCTTAATGATGTGACCGGCACTTGCACTGCGATTTCAAAGAGAAAACTAGAAACAAACCCTTGGATTAACATGGCAGGCGCCACGCTTGGCCGTTTGGACCCTGAAATCGTGAGCATGGGCCATTGTCAAGTGGGCAATTGGAGACGAGACGAAATGGCAGCGGAAAACCTGGTCGCTGCAATTGCGCTTTGGGCTTCTTTTGGTGGAGACCCAGTTCCCAGAGCATCCGTGAATCCTCTGGGGAAAACATGATTTCGCGCCAGAAAACCTGCCAGTGTCGAGTTTTGGGACGCGTTTCGCGTTCATCTGCTGCAGCTATCGATTATTCGCATGAGCGATGGAAGTGCACACCTGCGAGATGCACGCTGAGCGATGCGAATGCACTCACCCAAGGCCTGGAAGAGCGGGGCCAGCACTGAGGAAGGCACATCTTTGCAAAGTGTCCCCCGTAACGGAAACCCGGCTCGCTTGCATTTGCAGCCAAAAGCCAAGACTTGGGATTATGGTTGCGTTTAGTTGATGCAAGAGACGCTTCCGGAAAACGGCACAGGCGGGCGAGCAGCTTAGCGACAAAACGGAACGCTACCGACGCGCTTCTCCGTCAAAAAAAGCGACGCTACTGGGCGAAACAGAGGGGAAATGGGCTGAGGAAAGGAGGGGCAGCAAATACACCGCAGAAAATAAGCATGGGAAAGTTGGGTCACTGAATGGACTTTCTAGACAAGTAAGATTGATGATGATCATCGCTGCCAGCTGAGCTTCAGGGCTTGAGCTGAGGCGTGGAAAGGTGGCCATGGGCTTGTACCAGAAGGCACATCATGGGTTTCAACGGTGCATCACGTTTTGTTCGCGACGCGTTGCATCCTGCGTGTTTGCCGTTTGTGATTCGAGGCGTCAAACGTGTTGTCGCGAGTTTGGGCAGAAATGGGTACTGACGTCACTGGAGAGTCGCTGATCTCAATGGCGGGGGATCAGAATATCGCCATATTACCCGCCCCATTGACATCCATGGATGACAGATGCCCTTGAAAAAAATAAAGAAAAAAGCCAGGGTGCGAGATCTCAAGCCCTTACCGCCGCTAGATACCCGTTCCTGCACCATCAGCCACAAACATGGCTGCAGATGGCAGGGGAGGAATCAGGACTGGGGAAATGAGGATGGGCAAGATTGGGCTTGACCGGCCGGTCTGTCTTGGGTGTCGGGCTCGGGAAGAAGAGGGGAGAAGAGACAGAGAACAGCACGTTTGCTTAGCATTTTCGGGCTGGCCCTTGTCTGATGCATTTGCGACTGCTGGTTTGCAGCCGCTGGCGCTCTTCAATTAGCTCTAGCTGTTGACGAGAGTCATGATGTCAAAAGTCGGGAGGCAGCGCAGTCTACCGGCAGAGCCTCCTGTGCGCTAAATTTCTCGCCGCCAGCCTGTGCGCCTCGCCTGTCAAAGCCATCTGTGTGGGTGAGTGGCCAGAGTGAGTTATTATCAGCGATCTGGCTCAACCACACCATCCATCCCAAACGGCACCAGAAGGGATGGACGGAGCAGATCCAGCGCCATTACGTCTAGTGCGACAGATCGGCCCATCAGGCCATGTCACACGGTCGACTAGCTGCATCCTGTGGTAGGTTTGATTGCGTCGTTGATGGGAACGAAGTCTCCGGGCAATAGACAATGGGAGCATCGTAGCAGCGAAGCGACGATGATAATCGCACCCGAGTTGGGATCTGGATTCGTCAACAAACATGGAGGGGGATGCGGCCAAGGTAGCATCGAGAGCCAGGCTCCCCCCAATTCAGCTACCGGGGATGTGTGTCAGCTGAAATGGTGCTGAAAATGCCATGGTGTCCGTTTTGCTGGGCTCGTCACGCGATTCAGGGCCCTGCAGAGAGAAAAAAGACCGCCTGTGGAGCTGGTGATACAGTGGATAACATGTCCTGGCCAGTTGATGGTGTCCCGTACCTGGACAAGTCGAGCCACGTGCTGACAAAACAAGAGCATTCCTTCTGCCAGGGTTGGGATCAAGGCCATCGGCTCGGGCGGGTGTGCGCGTGTGTCAGCATGAGAACTGGTTTTTAATTGATTCATCTCGTGCCAGATCCGGATGAGCAGCAGGCGCGTGTGCAGAGGAGCAGAACAAGATTTATTAATCCTGCTCGAGTGAGAATTGATGTCCCGGCTGTTTCAGGATGGGCACACGATAGTGGTGGTACAGCAGTGTGTGCCCCCCAAGCGCAAGGGAGATAAGACGGGCTCGCTCTACTATCGTACCGTATGTACCAGATTACTGCCATGACGATGGGATTGGAAACGCTCTACGAATTAGAGCGAAAGAAGTTTGATTTAAATTGCTCTGGTTCTTTGGTGAAGCGATTGCCTGGTCAGTCTGCGCTTCGCTTGGGTCGACTGAAGAATACTTGGGTAGGTACATCCACCTAGGCGTCTTTCCTTACCCTTGTCAATTTTGTCATGGAAGAAAAGCGGAGATTGACGCCTGCGACTGCGCCTCTGATTGGTAGACTTGCACTCCCTGATCTCCCCAAAAGTGGATCGTCATGAGCGTTCAGCGCATTCAGGGAAAACGGATGACGCTGCCAACGACGTCATATGGGGGCTCCCAAATGCTGGGAATGCTGGAAAGTGGCAGCCATCGATCGGCCCCTGGACCATTGACGGCACCCAGATCATGGATTTCCCAAGCCAGAAAAAGACGAAGAACCCGGGCAATCAAACCGTGGTAGGAGAAAGCCAAGATCCCATTCTCATTCCTCTCGACGCTGTTGCTGCCCCAGAGTCCCAGAGGAGCCCACATTTTTCCTGGACTGGCGTTGTTGTCTGCCTCTTGCCGAACCCTCATCTCCGTCACTGGCGTCCTTTTTGGCGCAATTGCCCACTTGATTTTCTCAGTGCAATCCCTGTTTCCCTGACCTCACTTGCCGCTGCGACCACCAGAAAGCAGCCCCTCCTCTCTCTTCCACGCCGTCGCCGCAACGCCGCCTCTCTGTCTGTCTGTCTCTCTCTTGCTGCTATTCTGCCTCGTAAAGTGAGTAAAATAGGAGGAAGCCGTCACAAGGATACTCTAGGTACGTAATCGAAGAAGCATTACGCACCGTCTCGTCTACTACTGCTCCGTCCTACCGTTTCCACCTTTTTTCCTGCATCCTGCACATTGCCTGCCCACACACACTCCCACGCACTCTCTGCATACATCCTGCCCTCCTGCTATTTTCCTGTTCTTTCTCGGTACTCGCACCGATCTCACCTGCATCGAACCGTTCTGTATCGCCTCCTTGTCTCGATAGCAGAGCAAATCTTTGCTCAAGTTAGTAATCAGCTGTTCTCTGCTGGAGGCTTTGCTCCAACAGTCTGGCTAACCAGCGTTCTACGATCCAGCAGCCCGTTGCAGTCTCGACCAATACCGGCTCGCACATCGATTCAAAGGCGTGATAGCGAAGCAGGACCGCACCCACTCATCCCCGATCTCATTCCGTCACAGCTGTGGCTATCCTCCGGCCCTTCGTCATAGGTCTCTCCCCCGGTGCGCCTCGACCCCATCTTGCCTTGGCCCGGCACCTTGAACCAACACCAGCCTACCTACCGCCAGCTTGGTCACCTACCTGCCTACTCGTCCATAGGCCTCGCCTTATTTTCCATCACCTTCCCACTCAAGCTCTACATCCTGCTCCCTCTCCCTCCGACAGTTGATCGTACCTCTGTTTCGAATCATTGCCGTCTTCCTCAGTCTGCGAACGTCCGCACTTGACTTTCTCAACACCTTGACATCGCCCTCACC
Source organism: [Phialemoniopsis] sp. UDSM-2020 (assembly GCA_018873225.1). NCBI lineage: Eukaryota > Fungi > Ascomycota > Sordariomycetes > Thyridiales > Thyridiaceae > Thyridium > [Phialemoniopsis] sp. UDSM-2020. Next base: position 154,376 of record JAEILZ010000005.1, read on the forward strand.
TCACCTTCCTCGCACTCGATCCGTCCTTTGACTCTCTCGATCACACCCGACCGCCGCCGACCACGACTCTTGCCGCCCGCGTTGCAGCGTTTCCCAAGTTCGATTACATCACCAGCCGCAAGGCTAGTGCGAGGTGACAAGGTTGGAGAAGCAGGCACATTTGGGCCTCCGGTTGTACAACGGGTTCCTACCTACTGGCAGCCGAGCCACTTTGCAGGTGGACTGAAGCCCAGCCTGGTGGACGGGAGGAACATCAGCAGCAATTTGCTTTCGCATCTGCATTGTGCAGCCGTTTGTCGTTCCCCTTCGGACTTTTAGATCGCCCTACAGCGGCGACCCGTTTTAGACAAAGATGTCGACGATACAACAGCTTAAGAACTTTATACGTCATGGTAAGCATTCCTGCACAGCCTCTGGCATGCAAAAAAATAAGACTGTCCCAAACCTTACTTTACTTGCACGCTTCCGTTATCTCTTGGACATCCTCGTACTCTTTACTTTTGTATCCAGCGATTCTAACATTTTCTACTCGCCATCAGGCAAGCAGGCCAGGAATTACGACGAGACCCCGCGGAAGGCCGACTACTCGCCCCCAGCACCGCAAGCTCAGGTACACCAGAAGCAGCACGACATGGCTGGCATCTCAGAACCAGTTCTCGGTGCCAATCAAGAAAATCAGCCGCTCCACGAGGCCTACTCTATGAACGCCGCAGATGCCACCAACCGAGTCGCTCAAGCAGGTCACGCAGCTGCTCACCACAACGAACCAGCTCAGGTCATCCACCACGGCGCCGCCGCCACACCGAAGACTAAGAGCAAACGCGTCGACGATGCCAACATCGCCAAGCTCGTTGCTGAGGAGAATGAGAGCCGTAGCAAGTTCCCGAGGTATCCTGGCCTCGAGAGGTGGGAGCTGCTCGAGAAGATGGGCGATGGTGCCTTCAGCAACGTCTACCGGGCTCGCGACCTCGACGGCAATTTCAACGGCGAAGTTGCCATCAAGGTTGTACGCAAGTTCGAAATGAACAGTCTGCAGGTGAGTTTTCAACAATCGAGCATGGCGCCTCTCCTCTCTTGCGTCGCATTTTGTTTTCCTCTTCTCTCTGTCTCTTCCTCCCCTTCTCTCGCTTGACTTGATCGCAAACTCTCTTTTCTTTTCTTTTTCGCTATTGTCTTCTTTTTACCAACTCCCGGATCGCCATAGGGAAACAAGCATTTACACCCGGACTTTAAGCCGAAGGTGCCCAAGGCTGCAGAGGTGCGATAAACTTTCTTTTCCTTTGTCATATCTCCTCGTCGTCTATGTCATCATCTATCGTCCATTCCGGTCCTCAGCATCGTCTTTCCTGCATCTCGCGCAGGGCTTTCGCCACAGATCGAGTGTGCCGGAGGCGCAGCCCTAGACGCCCAAGACCAGTATCAGCAGAAGTGTACTGACTACTAAACCATGACAGCGAGCAAACATCCTCAAGGAAGTGCAGATCATGCGCCAGCTCGATCACCCCAACATCATCAAACTCGTCGACTTCTCCGAGTCCAAACAATATTACTACATCATCCTCGAGCTCGCACCGGGTGGCGAACTCTTCCATCAGATCGTGAGGCTCACGTACTTCAGTGAAGACCTGTCACGGCATGTCATCACACAGGTCGCCAAAGCGCTGGAATATCTCCACGAGGAGAAGGGTGTTGTTCATCGGTAAGTGGCCCCCCCCTGTCTGGTCTCATTGACGTCATAAGTCAGCCAAAGCGACGCCACAAAACGTGGTGGCCTGTATCGGAATTGGACACTAACGCCTCGCCATTTCGTAGTGATATCAAGCCAGAGAACATTCTTTACCGCCCCATTCCGTTTGTTCCCTCCAAGCAACCCAAGCCGAAACAACCTGGCGACGAAGATAAGGTTGACGAGGGCGAGTTTGTCCCCGGCCAGGGCGCCGGTGGTATTGGGCAAATCAAGATCGCCGATTTTGGTCTCTCCAAAATCGTGTGGGAGAACAAGACGACCACCCCATGCGGCACTGTTGGCTACACAGCACCCGAGATCGTCAAGGACGAAAGGTACTCGAAGTCAGTAGACATGTGGGCTCTGGGGTGTGTTCTCTACACGCTCTTGTGCGGCTTCCCGCCATTCTACGACGAGAGCATCGAGGTTCTCACCGAGAAGGTCGCCAAGGGACAGTATACCTTCCTTTCGCCCTGGTGGGACGACATCTCCAAGTCGGCTCAGGATCTGATTACACACCTTCTGGCCGTGGATCCCGAGAAGCGGTACACCATTACCGAGTTCTTGAACCACCCCTGGATCCAGGCTTCCGGACCTACACCCCGTGACGAGAAGAAGCAGCCGCAGCTCTCCCAGGACGGCATGCTTCGCGCCTTTGATGCAAGCAAGCTCATTGATGGTGATAAGAGGTACGACTTCCGCTCACCAGGCGCTGTCAACCTCCGTGAGGTATTCGATGTCGGTTATGCGGTGCACCGTCAGGAAGAGGAGGGCAAGCGACGCAAGCAGGTCGGTTCCAAGGCCGCTGGCGTGTCATCCAATCTCGCCGGGCTCAACGAGGAAGACGAGGAGGATGAGCAGATGGCTGATGTCGGCGACGACAACCGCGAATACGTCCACAAGACGAACCCGGCACAAACGGCGACGCACCAGCTGGAGCAGAGCATGCGCAATACCAATATCAAGGACGAGCATCGCGGTAGGGAGCGAGAGCAACGCGAGAAACAGCACGGTCATGGGCACGCCGCCGATAAGGGCTACGGGCAACACTCGGCGGCCGTCACGGCGGCGGCCCGACAGCAGGTTAGAGACCGCAACCGGGCCAAGGGCGCGTTTGAACTCAACCTGGACGGTGCGACTCTACTCGGCCGGCGAGGTGCCAAGCCTTCTGCAAGGGTGGCATAGAGTGCTAAGGACGAGGACATCCCTAACGAAGTTGTTTACAATTTGCGAGGGTACAAAAGCAATCTCTATACAACGGTAAACGAGATAAGAACCTCCGATAGGTACCCCAAGGTTGCGGTGCCCAGCCTGCTGCCGAGGAGTTCGGCTGGTAGGCGCCGGCAACAGGAGAATAAGCCTGCCGCGTCGCTGCCCAGTGGAAATAAGGAACGGGAGGAGCCTTCCATAACTATAGAGGAGAAGAGTCCCGAAGAGAAGGAAGAGGCGAGCCATGCAACGGATCCGGTGCCGCAGCCACCGTTCATGTATGAAGGTGGAGGAGCGATGATGGGCTAGGTTTTTGATGGTCATGTGTGTCTGGATTTTAGGTTTCGTTGCCTCGAGGGGGGTTTTCAAATATTTCGCGGTTGTCATGCTGCTCTTGCCGCCTCTTGGGGGAGGCATGGAAAGGAAGGGAAATCTTGTTCAGCGGCTTTGAGATGATGGTTCTTTTTCTCTCTTCACTTACCCGAGGTCATGGCGTTTGAGTCACATTGACATCATTTCTTGTTTTACACTACTTCTTTTATTATGATTTTTTATTATTATTCGAACCAGACTCATGGGTAGCGCAGAGAAATACTACATCAACCTTGTCTCATTGATCATTTTGACGCGTCTACAATGGTGTCCGTGGTTTACATCATGAATATGTGTCAGCCAAGGCTTTCAGCTAGGCTCACTGACGCGGGAGATGTGGCTTACTGCGGCCCCGTTGATGGAGGTACGTGATTCGCCTGCATGCATGAGGCGTTTGCGTCGTCAAATGGCAAGCATGCCACAAAATGTACTGCATTTCCATTTGTCCAAAAAATAAAATCACCGCCCCCATTGCACCCCTCTCAGCCTGTTTCCTCGGCTCGCCCAATTTCTCGACCTTCTAGGTCATTACAACCTTCTCCTCTCGAATGACCCATCTCATTCTGTCCACATACCATAGTACGACGCGTACGGCACTCTGATGGGGATGTATAAGGTCGTCGATTAGCATGCGCTCGTGTTGCGCCTCATCTGTTCCGGAGACGGTCCCGCCCTTCACAGCCTTACTCCCACCCAATATTCAAATGGGACCCTTTTAGACATCCCGGCAGTTAGAATCGCAATAAAGGCATTCTGTACCGCGAATCGCCATGGCGAGGCAATACACGGTCAATGACAAGGGTTTCACGGTGCTACATGAGCATGAGCACCCAATGGTAGAGTATGTGCTTCACATTTATTGTCGAATTGTGGCTGATGACTCGAAGTGTTGTATTCGTTCACGGATTCACAGGCCATCCGAGAGATACATGGACATTCAAGAAGTCCAAACGACAGTCGGCGAAACGCGCAACGAAGCATGGTCAAGACGAAGCGATAGACTCCCCTCGACACTCTAAAACCCGGAGATGGCTGTCATTCGGCCGAAATTCTTCAACTGCGACACCTTCTACTACTCAACCCACCCGAACATTGACGACGGAAAGTACCGATGGAAGAAAGGATGGAAGAAACATTGAAGGCCCTGATGATGTCTACTGGCCAGCACACCTCGCGTCCAAATCTTTGCCAAAGTCAAGAATACTTACGTATGGATATGACACAAAGATTCGACATTGGGTTGCGGGACCAGTAAGCAAGAACACAGTCTATGATTATGCATGGGACTTTCTATGCTCTCTGGAATCTCTAAGACGAGACATAAACGTGAAGTACAGACCGATTCTCTTCATCGCCCACAGCCTAGGCGGCATCATTGTCAAGGAAGCTTTACGAAGATCCCGAGCTTGCACGTCGACGAAGGCACACCTTCGCGATATTTTCGGAGCAACGGTGGGCGTGATGTTCTTTGGAACCCCACACCGGGGGGCAAATCCTGGTAACTGGCTGCATCATGTCCTCTCAGCCTCGGGGCAGATGATGGGTGCCCAGGTTAACCGCGAGATCGTCAGCGCACTGATGCCAAATGCCGAACGCTTAACGGAGCTAAGAGACGAGTTTTCCACCATGTGTCACGAGAAGAAGTGGCATATATATTCGTTTCAGGAGGAGTATGGCGTTGCAGGACTTTTCGGAACCAAGGTCGTCAATGACGATTCTTCCTGCTTGGATGATCCCACGGTGGAAACAAAACAGCATATTTCCAGCAACCACATGGACATGTGCCGCTTTTCTGGGCTTCAAGACTCTGAATACCTGAAGGTGGTCGCTGCAATGGATATCATACAAGCAATGCTTGAGAACGGCACACAGCATTATGACGAACAACACCGAGATCCTGCTCTATCGTCAGAGTTCCAAGGAGGGAAGGAGAACCCGTCCTCCAGCGCCAGCCTCTCTCTCAATGGTACTATCAAACAGTTATTGATAGATAAGCTTTACTTCGCAGAGATCGATGAACGCTTGACATACTTACCACCGGCCCAAGAAAAAACATGCCGTTGGTTCTTTACCAGACCCGAGTACACGTCCTGGCAAAATACAACACGACAATCAAGTCATGGCGTTTTCCTCTGGATCATCGGCCACCCCGGCACCGGAAAGTCAACCCTGATGAAGCTCCTCTTTGAAGAGACCAAATCTCAAGCAAGGAATGATCCCTCGCGGATTGTATTATCGTTCTTCTTCCTCGCACGGGGATCGGCAGAAGAAAAGTCAACTACAGGTTTGTATCGCTCCTTGCTCCACCAGCTTTTCGAGAAGGAGCCGGAATTGAGTAAAAGCTTGGACTGGGTGACAGCCGATGGCGCGAAAGCGATACAGCGGCTTGGATGGTCTGAGGAACCATTAAAGCAGACGCTGACTCATGCAATTCGCAAGCTCGAGGGTCGGCAGCTAACGATATTTGTCGATGCACTGGATGAGTGCAGAGATACCCAGGCTCAGAGCATGATTTGTTTCTTTGAGGAGTTATGCGACCTTGCGCGAGAGCTGCAGGTGAGGTTGCAAATTTGCTTCTCCAGCCGGCACTATCCGCATATTGAGACCAAGGAGGGCATGGAGATCACTCTAGAAGACGAAAGTGGGCACGAAGAAGACATACGCGAATACATCAAGTCAAAACTTAGGCTACACAAGTCGAAACAAGCCGAGTTGCTGAAATCAGAAATTCTGAGGAAATCTTCTCGTATCTTCCTTTGGGTTGTCTTGGTTGTCAACATTCTCACCTCTGAACATTACCCTGTCAAGCCTATCGAAAGGATGTGGGAACGTCTCCAAGAGATCCCGCAGAAGCTTGCTGACTTGTTTGAGATGATTATCACACGAGACGGAAAGGACCCTGACCAGCTAAGAATCTGTCTCCAATGGATTCTATTCACAAATACCCCTCTAAAACCACAAGAGCTCTATTTCGCCGTTCAGTTTGGTTTGGACAAAAATTGCTCAGGCAATTGGGACGCGGAGGATATAACCACGGACCAGCTGAAGGCTTTTGTGAGAAGCTCTTCCAAAGGTCTTGCCGAAGTCACGCGAAACAAGGCTACTGAAGTCCAATTCATCCACGAATCAGTTCGCGAGTTTTTATTGTCTCGATACAAATCTCAGTGGTCCGAAACATCTGGTAATTTTGTAGGCCATACTCATGAGGCTCTGAGGGACTGTTGCTTGGCGCAGCTGAATGCCCCGATCGACGAATTTCTGTCCCTGTCCTCAAGCTTTCTACGAAAACGACTAAAATCTGGAAAGGTCTCTCTCAGAAAAGTTCTGAGCGAAAGGTTCCCATTTGGCCAATACGCAATATCTAACGTCCTCCGTCACGCGAACAGCGCTCAACACTACGGAGTGGATCAAGGAAACTTCCTGGTCGATTTCCCCCTATCGCGATGGGTGGTCCTCGTCGATTTCTTCGAGCGATACGGAGCTCAGCGATACACGGCATCGGTAGACCTCCTTTACATCCTTGCAGAGAGAAATTTAGCCGATCTTGTGGACATCCACCCGAACAATGTATCCTCCTTCGAGCTCAATGCGGAGAAGTACGGGCCACCGATGTTTGCCGCACTCGCTACCTCAAGTCATGAAGCAGTCCGGGCGCTGTTAGAAGCCCAGGAGAAAAGTCAGCCAGCAGAGCCTCGACTTCAAGGCCTAGGTCAACGGTACTACAATCGTAACAAACATACATATGTGATACAACTCAGCGGCCCGAACAGAGAGAACATGCTTTGTCGTCTTGTCGAACAGTGCGAAGAGGAGATAACAATTGCCTTTCTATTACATCAAGGCGAATCCAATGTCGACTGGGATAACATCCATAGCTGGAAGCCTTTGCTGTGTACTGCGGCTGAGAGAGGCCACACGATCGCCCTGCAATTGCTGATCGACATGGGCCGTCTCGACATAAACGCAAATGATCATCTCGGCCAAACACCACTCTCGGTCGCCGCTAGGGCTGGTCACGAGACGATCGTGCAGCTACTACTCGCCACAGGCTTAGCGGACGTGAACACGAAGGATCGCATTGGGCGGACGCCTCTCATATGGGCTGCTGAAGAAGGCAAGGCGCCTGTCGTACAGCTACTTCTCGACACAGGTCGAGTTGATGTGCAGGCGGAGGATGATTCGGGTCACACAGCGCTCTCATGGGCGATCAGGAACGGCCATAGGTCTGTTGTGCGGTTGATGCAGGGCTCACAGAATGGTTTGACATGATCGGCTCGGAGTGACAATGACGATATTTTTTAATATGACATTCCTATCTAATGGTTGCGAATGGGTTTTGGCATTGACCATTTGATACTTTAACTCTAATTGTAGATACATGTTACGGGGCCAAGTTCATAGTGTCTTTGTCCCAAAATGCGGGCAACTAACACAAAAGTTATTAAATCGAGCAGCACTCCTGAATCTTACATTTTGGTTACTGAGGAAAGACTTCTGCGTCCTTGCAGAATGTCGACTCGACTGGTGCGGTCAATCAAGTTATGCATTATGCGTCGTGCGTTGCACTCTTGCTTTGTTGTCGTATCCGTCCTCCATACTAAACAACATTAGCTTTCTCTGTACACTCAAGGCGGTCGAATTTACTGACATAATATAGAACAAATGGAATGGGTATGAAGAGTATGGCTAAGCCACCCAGCAATGAGTTGCCGGGGCCAACACCTAGATTGCGGAACAAGGCTCGTGCCTGGTATTTTTGGAATTAGCAAAGCAAAGCAAGATAAAACGACAGGTAAGGTCAGATGCTCACAAAAAGTGGAAACACGGTTCCGCTACAAGCTCTGAAGAGGGCATTTCCAGCCAGTACTGAAGCCGCATACTGAGGGTAAGCCATGCCTAGGTAGGTGAGGATAGGCATGAAGAGCGTGACAATACTGATGGTGAAGGAGCTAGATCCGACAATGGGAACCATCCAGTGTATCGAGCTTCGTGACGTCCACCCGTACCAGAACAGGCATATCGGAAGGGCGACGGCTCCAAAGAAAGTTGGCGGGAGGATGACCTCCGGGAAGATGGGCGGGTGCTGGAAGCTAGGGATGAGACGCTTCTTGATCCACCACAGGTAACAGGGGACAGTGATGAAGCCACCGACGCAAATGCCGAGGAAGACTACACCTTGTTGACCAATGCTGAAGCCGTATATGTCCCCGAAGACAATCGGGAAGGATTCGAACCAAATGTACAGAACACCATACAACAGTGCACTGTAGAGATCCACGAAAAAGACGACAGGCTCAGAAAAAGTCAGGGTGAAGGCCCTGCCCAGCATGACCAAGTGGTCTTTGACCGTAACTTGTGCGGCGTCGATCTCAGACTGGCTTTTCAGATTCTGGTTCCCTGTCGACTTTCGCAATCTCTTCGCCCTCCTGTACAGAATATTGGGTCCATGGGTTTCAGGCATGGCAAAGAAGAGCACAGCCAAGACTGCCGTGCATAGCCAGGTGAGCACCCATATCGTCCATCGCCACCCCTTGGCCTGCGCCGTAAAGCCGCCAATCAATGGCCCCAAGACAGGACCCATGACCCCGACCGAGCCAAATATTCCGATCCAGAAGGGCACTTCTTGCGGCGGGTACATGTCAATGACTGTCCCGCCACCTGTAGCGAGCACAGGCCCACCGAAGAAGCCGGTCAGGAATCGAAAGATGGCTAGCATAGGCATGTTGACGGCGTATCCAGTCGGCAGTTGTAGGACGACGAAGGCGAAGAGGGTCCAGAAGTAGATCCGGCTGCGACCGATCGTTGGGATTTCGGACATGGGCGAGAAGAGCATGGGGCCGAGGCCATATCCACTGCATAAGAGAGATGATTAGTTTAGCTGAACGTATATGGACCATGGACTGCCCTACAACTTCTGAAGGTGGGCTGTAGGTAAGATTGGGGCATTTGACCTACGTGACGAATAGCGAGAGTCCGAGTGTGGCCACAACCTCGGTGGTCTGAAACTCCTCGATGACACTCAACTCCCCAGGCGCGTAGATGGAGCTTCCTATGTATATTCCGAAGTTGAGAATGCAAATCTGTAGAAAGACCCCGAGTTTTCTCGCCTTTGACCAGTTCTGGGGGTTCTGCGCACTCCGAATTAGTTTCCGTCGAGCTGCTGCTTCCTGGCGGCTGTGGCCTTACTTCTGGATCTGTATCTCCATACCAGTCTACGAGAGTGACTTCGTCGCGGCCTTTCGAGTCGTATTTCTCGGAGTGAGCTCGTAGGCCTGGGCTCGACTTTTCTCCGTTGGTGTCGGTAGTTGTCTCGTTCTCATCTGCATTGTCGCCGACTCGCTCTGCCGCTGAAGGGCCTGTCAGCTCTTGGTGAGCACTTGAATGATCCGAGGTCGGTATCGTTGACGAGACCGACTGTTTCCATAACGTAGGATCTTTCTCATCCGGGAATTGGAGCAGTTGGTTCCCAGAACAAAGCCGAACCAGTTGGCCAAAGACCGTGTCTCGAAGATAGGCACTCATCGCGACTCTAAGATATGTCAATCTGATGTTGTCTCTCTCATGTCTGCAGATAACCTCGAGTAGTGAATGATATTATATAGACCTCTCACGATGATGATGTTTTGTTTTGGATTTCTCAGCATAATTTGCTGGTCTAACATTGCTGGGCGGAGTTAACGGATTTGGCACTAATACCAGCAACAAACCGGCGTTTTTGAGGCTGGGCAAATCCCCGGGCAACCGGATTTACTGCCACTCACGCCGCAAAAATCAATTCAAGCGCATAGAACAGGCCTTTACTATCGTCTGCATCCAGTAGCTTACTGTCCCTAGTTTCAGAAAGGCCAACTAAGTCGTTTCATCGCCAGCCTCGCGATCAACACCCCGACCGGAGAATATCTCAACGTTATCCACAATCGTTAATTCCGAGTTGATCATGATGATACTAGGAGCGCCACTCTCGCTTCAATAAAGAATTAATAATCCTATTTCACAGACATCGTCAATTTTTCAAGACTTTCTGCGGTGATGCTTACTCTTCCGACTTGGTTGCCAAGACATTGGTCGGTGGCTACGGCATGTGTTTCGAAGACTGCATCATGGCACAGCATGCGCGAAGAGCATGAATTTGCAGCGAGCACAGATTTTGTGGCATTGCGCTGACCACAAAGCACCTCAGTGTTTCCAATGTACGTCATTTCGCGAACCTTGATCACCTGGTCCTCATCGTCACCAGTTGCATGCAGCTTTAATCCACCATGCGGTAATTTCACTCTTCGACATGCTGTTACACAACGTAACTAGCCACTTGGCAATCCAATTCTAGAGTGTTTCCCAACATCGGTCGAAGCCCGTCCTAGGTGGCCTACCAAATAATGCGGGGAAGCCACTTTGTAGAGTGGACTGCTCTCTGAACAGCCGATGTCACCTTAATGAGGACGATCTGCGGAAGAACCGTCTGCTGTACCAGCCTCATAAAGGCAGGTCCCTTTAGCCGCCTCGAGAGTCCCCAAGCAGCCAAGAAGCCAGGAGGGACAAGCCGGCCTGTATCCCCCGCCGCAATGTTATCACATGAATTAATCGCCTTCCCCGCCATGTAGGGCAGGCATAGCCATTGGCGCGGCATGCAGTGACCCTGATTGGGGTAATCGACATGGGTACGATGGCGTCCAAAAGGACCGCAGAAACCAACGTTACATATTGATCAACGATGGGATATCACCTGGGCTCAAAAGGTATGAAAGCCGGTCTCCCCTTCACGATGGCCACTTCCCCATCATCGGCATGCCTTGTCCAGTCAAACATCTACCACTCTCAGCATGCGAATCCAGCTGACGTCAATCAGTGCCGCTGTCCTAGCTGGAGCGGCACAGGTTGTCGGCGCTCCTTTGGTGTCGGAAGCCGGTCAGAGGGCATCGATTCCCTCTTGGGATGTAGAGTCCACGGCAAAAGCTGGCAATGACCTATCGAAGCTGTCACAGACCGGTCAAGATATCGCCTCATGGCACCATGCCGATACCTCGCGATGCACGGTGATGGCCTGCCTCATCAAGGCTGGAATGTACCTGGATAGCGAACTCTTCTACTCCGACAGTCTCGACCGATTCGACACGAGCTTCTTCAAAGTTCCTTGGATCTACCGAAACGAATTTGCTCTACAGCCCAGCAAAGGCCAACACTACTTTCTCCATACCAACGGCATCACCTCGCGTGCCGACATCTTCCTCAATGGCAAGGAGGTCGCAAACAAGACCACCCAAGCTGGCGCCTACGGGGGACACGTCTACGACATCTCGGCTTTGGTCGCGGAGAACAACGCCCTGGCCGTGAAGGCCTACCCGACCGACTACCAGTACGACTTTGGCGTAGGCTTCGTCGATTGGAACCCGAGCCCGCCCGACAATGGAACAGGGATCTGGCGCGACGTGGTCATCAGCCAGACTGGCCCGATAGCACTTGGACCGCTGCGCGTCGTGACATACCTCCCGGAGCCGATTGGCGGCACGGCCTATGTGACGCTCAAAGCGACCGCACAGAATCTGGAAGACACCGAGGTCACGTTCGTTGCCAAGGGCGCCATGTCGCTGGCGAGCGGTGAATCTGCTCAGGCTGTGGATCGTACTTACACGCTCGGACCTAAGCAGAGCGTCGAAGTAAACGTGACAGCAGACTACCGCAACCCGTCGCTGTGGTGGCCTAAGTCTTGGGGAGAGCCGACTTTGTACAAGGCGCAGCTCAGCGTATCTGTTGGTGATGTGGTCTCGGACAAATCGCAGGAGAAGAAGTTCGGTCTGCGCACCGTTTCTTCGGTGCTTAACAAACACAACGACACGCAATTCTTCGTCAACGGCCAGCCGTTCCAGGTCCTCGGTGGTGGGTACTCTTCAGACATGTTCCTCCGCTTCGACCCCGATCGATTCACCACGGAAGCCAAGTATATGCTCGACATGGGGCAGAACACGGTTAGGCTTGAGGGTAAGATGGAGCACCCCGAGCTCTACGACATTGCAGATAGTCTCGGTCTCATGGTCATTGCGGGCTGGGAGTGCTGCGACAAGTTCGAGGCCTGGAAGTACAACGAGGATCTTCCAGTCAATCCTCCCGCTGTGTGGAGCGACGCCGACTACGACATTGCCAAAGCGCAGATGCTCCATGAGGCAGCCATGATGCAGAATCATCCGAGCATGTTGACCTTCCTCATCGGCAGCGACTACTGGCCGGATGACAGAGCGACGGCGATCTACGTTGACGCCGCCAAGGCTGCGGACCTCAACATCCCCATCATCGCCTCTGCCTCGAAGCGCAGTTTCCCTACAGCTCTTGGGCCTTCAGGCATGAAGATGGAGGGACCGTATGATTGGGTTTCTCCCAACTACTGGTGGGACACGGAGCCCTCAGAGGACCGGCTCGGCTCTGCCTTCGGCTTTGGCTCAGAACTCGGTGCCGGCGTAGGCACCCCTGAGCTGTCCAGTCTCAACAAGTTCCTGTCACCTTCGGACCTAGACGATCTCTGGAAGCAGCCAAACAAGGGCCTCTACCACATGTCGACAAAGGTGTCGTCCTTCTACGACCGCAAGATCTACAACGACGGCCTCCGGCGCCGCTACGGCGCCCCCTCGTCGCTCGAGGACTACCTGCTCAAGGCGCAGATGGCGGACTACGAGGCGACACGCGCCCAGTACGAAGGCTACGCGAGCATGTGGAGCGCTGAGCGGCCCGCCACGGGGCTCATCTACTGGATGCTGAGCAACGCGTGGCCGAGTCTGCACTGGAACCAGTACGACTATTACCTCCACCAGGCCGGCTCGTTCTACGGGAGCAAAGTTGGGAGTAGGCTGGAGCACGTCGCCTACGACTACATCAAGAAGTCCATTTGGCTTATCAATCGTGCTCTTCCGGGAAAGACGGATGATGCTAGGACGGTAACTGTCGAACTCTTGGACTTGAATGGGAAGGCCATCTCCACTTCTACGATATCTGCCAAGACACAGCCGAACGCAAGCAAGAATATCGGTGCCGTCAAGGGCATCGAGTCCATCAAAGATGTCGGGCTTCTGCGCCTCGTGCTCGCGGACAGCAAGAATAGTACCATCAGTCGGAACGTGTACTGGCTGACCAAAGCCACGGACAAACTGGATTGGGAGAACTCGAGCTGGTTTAATACACCGGTGACCCAATATGTCGACTTTACGGCTCTAAACAAGGTGAAGACTGCCGATGTAGCTGTCAGCATCAAGGCATGCGGCTCGACGGGGAATGGGCGAGCCGTGGTGCTCGAGAACAAGTCAGACGTCCCCGCCGTGTTCATTCGCCTCAACCTCATTGGCAAGGGTGGGGAGGATGTTACTCCGGTGTTTTGGTCGGATAACTACGTTACGCTGTGGCCGCATGAGAAGATTGAACTCAAGGTCAAGGCGGAGGATATGACTGGGGCAATTGAGATCAGTGGGAAGAATGTCAAGAGTGCTGAGATAACATTGTAGAGGCTAGAGTCTAGTCTGCTTGGTGAAACAATGCAATGCTAGTTGCAGGTGTGTTCTTCTTAAATTTCTAGTGGTAACGAGAAGGATTAGACCATCGTGCTCTCCGGCCTCATCCAATCAAAGGTATCCAGAAGTTCAAGATTAAAGATGTCGTTCATGTCGTTCGGTATGCCCCAGTCCAGGTCTGCTATCTCGCTAGTCGTCATCTGACTTGAGCTAGGGGTGTTGAGCGTATGATCGAGCACACGCTTGACAACCTCCTTTACCCTCCCACAGAGGTCGCCGTTAGGCTGGGAGGGACCAACCCACTCGAGAAAGCCAATCAGGAAGTTCAGTTGCTGGATGACTTCGGATCTTGTCCGCGTTGACGAGTGCTGGGGCTGAAGGAGACTGAGGCATAGCACGCCTGCTGCGGGCGTGGCAAATGACATGACCTGACCACTGATTAGCAACGTGTCGAGTCCTCTCTTGAGCATGTTTGCTCGCGATAAAAAATTCACCATCCATCCAAAGTCTCCTCGGAAGCCCTGGAATTTGTCCGCGTGAGTCCAGAGTATCACGGTCAGGGAGACCATCTCGTAGCTGACGTCTACTAGATTGTTTGTTGGACCTTGAAACTCTTCTGACAGAAGCCGATCGATGAAGAACAGGTTCTGTAGATGCTCCAACCTGACAAGTAAAGTAGAGTAAATCGTCCCAGCGCGGACTTCTGGATGGTGCAAAGCCGCAGGAGAATAGAGCAACTTTGAGGGGAAGGTGGCGTACAATGCTACTTGTTCTTCTCGCAGGCGACTGCGTCCGTTAGTATTACGGTTCCTGAATCGCCAAGAGTAGAAACACCTACCAGAGATGCTCGGCGTCCCGAACGCCGTCATCAGCGAGGACCATTTCCAAGATACTGTCCTTAATCAGGGCCATTGAAGCTCTGGCTCGGAGAACACTAGCAGAGCCAAGCGTTTGGCTGGAACGATCCCATCCGTCCGGGTCTAATTGCTTGATCCTGGCTCGAAGGACTTCAGGTGGAGAAAAGAGATCTTCGTTCGTGAGGTCCAGGGGAAGTGGTGTAGAAAAGTATCGCCTCCCTAGAAGCGGTGGTCTGCCCGTGAACACGCTTGCCACCTTGTCGATATTATATACAACGGCTTGATGGCATGACAGGTTAACAATGATGTACCGGAATGCTCGAATTACGAGACTGCTTACCTGCTAATCGTCTCCATATATGAGCTACTGCAGAATCGGCTGGTTTTGGACAGCTTGCGGCCACATGCAACCCAAGATATGTCATGGCGGCAGCCATCTCGCCGTGCTTTCTCCAAGTACCGAAACCTGTACGGCAAGATCAGTCTTGGCCTCGAGTCCGAGCAACGTGTCCAACTTACTCGCGTCACCAGAGATATTCGACTCGATAATGGTGAGCTTATACAGGACATAGACGAACAAGGTGTTGCATTGGCTGTTTCGACTTCCCAGTGTGACACAGTCCGTTGCACATCTTTGAAAGAATAACAGGGCTCTCTTCGAGTTGGGCACTGGTGGACCGGCACGTTCCCCTGACATATATGTCCGGTGTGCCCAGTGGGTAAAGAGAATTCCGAGCGACTCCCATCGCATGTTGGTTCCAGAGAAGGACGACACCCACTCGTTGGGGTCCTCTTGGCTTTCTTGGAGAGGTCGCGCAGAATTCTGGGACAGCACCTCCGCCATTCTTTGCAATTGGCTAGGTATCTTGGCCTTCAGCACCTCACCGAATGTGTCAAACAACGAGACGAGCACTTTTTCGGCAGCAAGTTGGCACCAGCCGTCATTAGGGTTGGTATGGCCTTGGGTCCCGATGTGATGTCAGTTATGGCTCTGACCTACATGCCAATAACTCGTTAGAATTACGCGTTCTGCACCGGTGACTCACCATGGAAATATTCGTGAGCGGGAGACTCGTCCGGTATTGATGCCAGAACATTGACGGCCATGTGCAGGGATTCCTTGTCTAGACATGTCGCCGGTGAAGAGATCTCGGTCTCTCCCGGGGTGGTGTGGAATGAAGGAGAGTCTATAGCTGGTACACTGTCGGGGCCAGATAAATGATTCTGTGTCTCCTGAAAGACTGCGGAAAAGCTCGTGGCTCCGAGGTAGCCTGACTGGGTGTTCAGAGGCTCCGAGCTGTCGATATCCACAGTTATCTCTGCTGGGCCAGCTCGCGAGCCTATGATGATTGATGACCTGGGACGGGGAAGGGTACTACTGTCGGTACTGCTGGTTGCGGGGGAGAAGCCGAGACTCCGCCGCGACGGCATGTCATCCTGAACCACGTAGACACAGCTGTTGGGCGTGTTACGTTTTCTGCACCGTGTGCAGACAGGCAGGGTATGATCGCAGGCGACTTTCCTCCGCCGGCATGGATTGCAGGCCTGGAGTCGTCCGTTCCGCCGCCTCGGCGCTACACCGCTGGGGCTCGTCGGCATGGTGCGGGATAGCTTAATCGGAACTCAAGGTTCTGTCAGGCTTTATCACTCCACTGAAACAGATCGAAACAGACTCGCTGCACAGAGGGAGTCTTACGGTTTCCAGTGAAAGTCTTAAGCAAGTCTGCTGCCTTGACCCCAGATGAGGCATGCCCCTCGGCTTGAAGTCGGCTTTGCCCCGCTTTTCATAGCTTTTCTTAGCGGCTCTCGGCTTCGGCTTCGGCTTTAACCCCTGATCCCAACGCCAGCTTTCGTGCTCTCACTTAATATACCTTGAAATTCAGATACAAAAGGATCTAGAGTTATTATCCAAGTTTAACACACAATGCAAAAGTCTACAAAAGTCTGTTTGATACCTGTTGGTATTCGCTGCTGCTTCTCTTGCCTCCTGTACGTCTCAAGGTGCCATCGTATGAACGTAATGTAGACCAGGTCCAAAGCTAACTATGTGCAGCATGATTAATGCCACACTGAGGCCTTCCTGGTTGCTGCAGTCTGGAAACTTACAAATGCTGTGCTGATGGAAGTATCAGTCTTGCAAGAGGTGCATCGAGATGGGAACTCGATTAGTTTCAAGCAACGGCATTGCCTATCACGCAGTCGGTTTGACCGATTGGTAGCCTGCTTGGCTTTGATATCCCTTACTCGATCACCCAGAGGCTGAAACGAACATGCAAATGCAGATTGCATGAAAATGTCAGTTTAGGTACTGCCACATCCCATTGCTTCCATTCGCTGAGTCCACATTCAAAGACATTGGGAATCTCCTCTTCGGTCTCTTGGAAGCGCCGACGAGGACGTACGGAGGTCTTGTATCGCAGTACGAGATACGAGATAGCCAATCACCACTTCGGAAAGGCTATCACGACATGACCGCAACGAGAGCCGTGCGGGTTACGCATTGCCTGAATAACCCATTTGCCGACTGCAAGACGGCCAGGTGGTTCCAGTATTCGAGGTCCGGCCCCGGCTGCTAGGGCTGACAGTGCACGTCAAAGACGCCCCGTTTCTACGTTGGTCATAGCCTGTTGCGGACTCGGTGCTGACCGTTTTGCACCTTTGCTGCGAGGCGTAAGCTTCCCATCGCGGGATTCGCCAGAGACGGCCATGTCAGCTCTCCAGACGGATATGCATGTCAGCACAATGAGCTTAGCGGCTCCCACCCGGGCAGCTGGGACCACATAAACTTTGATGCCCATGACAAAATTGCCCAATTCCAACGGTCTCTGATCGTCGAGACTCGTGGGGCTCGGGTTTCCCTTCGACAGGGGTTTAATTCGTTGCGGGACGAATTGGGTGCGGACCGGGTGAGACAGTTACACAGCCCAAGGGGGGACATGAGCTGCGAATCGACACGGTCGTGGCCCGGCTCATCGATATTGAGCAGTGAGACAAAATACAGCCACTCGATAGATGTGCTCGTCACGATGTGCCGGATCTACCAAAGGTATATAAGGTGGACGACTTCCTCGAGTAGCACAAAGTTGAGTCGGCTCTTGTCGTCAGCTCAACGTCTGCTTCTGTAGTTAAATCTTCATCATTGTGATATCAGTCTCCTCCAATCTCAAGCCATGGCAACGGCAAAGAAAAGCCCCCGTACTTCGGATCCGGACGTCGGGGCCGAGAGTGCAGAGCTGACGGAGTCGTCCCACGACAGAGCCGCACACGGTCACGCCGACTCCAAGCCTCCACGCGACATCTTCGGCTTCAAGTGGGCGGTCGTCGTCCTCGCCATCCTCTCTTCGACCTTCCTGTTTGCACTCGATAACACCGTTGTCGCCGATGTCCAGCCCCAGATTGTGCTTCAATTCGACTCCGTCGGCCGCATCGCCTGGCTGTCGGTGGCCTTCATTATGGCGGCCGTGTCGACTGGTCTCTTGTATGGTCAGCTATACAGCCAAGTACCGGCCAAATGGCTGTACATCGCGAGTGCTGTGGTGTTCGAAATTGGCTCGGCGCTCTGCGGTGCTGCGCCGAATATGTCGACCCTGATCGCTGGTAGGGCTATTGCTGGATTCGGAGGCATGGGCTTGTATCTGGGGTACGTCGGCTTTCATCTCGGGCATGAAGTGATTTGGGACTAACTGTTGTTGTACTGCAGCGTCATGTCTCTGCTCGCTCAGACGACAACTATCCAGGAGCGACCGCTATATGTGGCCGGCATTGGTCTGACCTGGGGCTTGGGCACCATTTTGGGTAGGTTGTCCTTGACAGGGATCGTGCCGTGAATAGCGACTGACATTCATACAGGCCCCGTCATTGGAGGTGCTTTCGCAGACTCGAAAGCAACTTGGAGGTACATCGCCCCTACGAATCTTTCCCTTATCAACGGCTGACATGTCTTGACAGATGGGCGTTCTACATCAACCTCCTCGTCTTTGCCGTCGCAGCTCCAGTCTACCTGTTCCTCCTTCCGAGCTCAGACCCCCGCCCCGGCGTAAGCACCAAAGAGCGCCTCGCACGAATCGACTGGGTCGGCGCGCCCCTGCTGCTCGGCGCCATCGTCGCCTTCGTCATGGGCATCAACTTCGGCGGCATCATGTACGAGTGGGACTCGCCGACCGAGATCGCCCTCTTCGTCGTCAGCGGCGTGCTCTTCCTCGTCTTTGGCCTCCAGCAGGGGTTCAGCATCGGCGTGCGCAAAGAAGACCGCATCTTCCCCGTCGAGTTCCTGTCGGTGCGCCGCGCGCGCACCGTGCTCATCATGTTCGGCACCACGGCGGCCGGCGGGTGCGGCATCTTCCTGCCGACCTTCTTCATCCCGCTCTTCTTCCAGTTTACGCGCGGCGACAGCCCCATCGAGGCGGCCGTGCGTCTGCTGCCGTTCATCCTGGTCATGGTCGTCGTGACGCTGACGCAGGGCGCCGTGCTGTCAAGGGCCGGGTTTTACATGCCGTGGTTCCTTCTCGGGGGTCTGCTCGCCACGGCGGGCGGAGCACTCATGTTTACGATCGACGCGGATACCTCGACGGCGCGGGTCTACGGGTACTCGGTGCTTGTCGGAGCCGGAGTGGGCATGTTTAGTCAGAGCGGTAAGAACTTCCTAAAGCATCACAGCCAACAGCTAGCGCGTCTAACATATCTGTAGGCTTCTCCATCGCCCATGCCAGCGTCCCACACGAGCAAGCTCACGTTGCGTCGGCGTTCATTGCCCTCGCCCAGTCAGCGGGCATTACCATTTCGCTGGCCATTGGGAACGCCGTCTTTGTCAACAGGGCCGAGGATGGTCTGGAGAAGGTGCTTCCCGGCGTGCCCAAGAGTCAGATCCAGGCCGCCATTGCGGGTATTTCCACCGATCTCGTGACTAGACTGAGCCCGGAGCTACAGAGGCGGGTCCTGGACGTGATTGTTGACGCGATCAGCAGAGCTTATATTCTCATGATCACTGCCGGTGCTCTTGTCGCTGTTCTGAGCCTCGTCATGAAGCGTGAGAGGCTGTTTATTGCGCCTACAGCTGTGGGAGCTTAAGACGACTAGGGCTCTGGTGGTCTGGTCTTGGACGACCCAGGAGGACTCAAAGGCATGCATACGGGGCAGGTGACTTCTTTCATCCCTTCTTTCGGAGTCATAATAAGATGCTGGCCTGATACTTACTAATGTCGCGTTACGAAAGCCTGTCTCATTTCTTTGTATGGCTGCGGTGATCGGATTAATAGTCTGGGGTTGTGGAGAGTGCTTAAACGCTTTGCCGTCTCCATTATCCGATGCGTCGGGGATTGTTAGAGTTTAGCTCCGACCTGCAAGTTTAGGCCATATGGCGCCAGGTTATGGGGGAATGAAACCAAATTCAGCGCCGTTGATTCGCCCGTCATTCACGATCTCCCCCCAGAACTCGGAGCTCGGCCCCTGATGCTCGGGCGTGTGAGTGGGTATCCAGAACGGACCTCTCTTCCGCACCTCCACTCGTGAAAGCAATGACACACAAATTGCACGCTTTGGTCCTAGTAACCGACACCGGAGGACATTTCGCCATGGGTTAGGACTTTTTGGACATTTTTTCTCGCTTGCGCAGAGGGCCCCCGGCCGCTGTTCTCCCCGAATGATGATTCACAATTTTCCCTCCGGGTCGGCGCGAACAAAAGTACTCTTAAACCGGACGCGGAGCCGTTTTTGTAAATCCGGCATGGCTTTCCGCAATTATTCTTGTTGTCATCAAGAGTCCAATGTTGAAGTCGTCGGTTGACGCATCCCTCCCGTCCACCACACCACCACCCTCTTCCGACCGGTCAAGCGTGTTCGGCAAGGACCTCCGCTGAAAAGTGCACATAAGCATCAGTCTTTGTCGGTCCCCTTTCCCCTCCTTCCGAGCCTCCTCTCGAGGTGGCCGCCACGGGCTTCCGAATGGCGATTCGGGGCTTCGACCTCAAGCCCTCATCCACCGATCCGAAATCCTCGACATTGACCTCGACGACCATCATGGAGACCACAACCGTCGCGGCGGAGCAGACCCGCGAGAAGACCCCGGAGCCGACGGAGGAGGAGGCCGCGGGAGTTGTCCTCCTGGCCGAGGAGACCATTCCGGATGGTGGACTCAAGGCGTGGCTACAAGTCGCCGGCGCTTTCTTTCTGCTCTTCAACTCATGGTAAGCAGCAATTGAGCCCAAACATTCTGGGGCTTGCAGCTAATCGTCTCTTCCAGGGGTGTCGTAAACAGCTTCGGCGCATTCCAGACCTACTACGAGACCGTCTACCTCCGCGACATCACCCCGTCGACAATAGCCTGGATCGGCTCCGTCCAGCCCTTCCTCCTCCTCGGCGGCGGCGCCATTGCGGGGCCCCTACTCGACGCCGGCTGGTGCACCTCCCTCCTGGCCATGGGCACCTTCTGCATCGCCTTCGGCACCATGATGACGAGCGTCGGCACGCAGTACTGGCACATCCTCCTGTCGCAGGGGTTCTGCGTCGGCCTAGGCGCGGGCTGCATCGTCGTCCCCGGCCTCGCCGTCCTGCCGCAGTGGTTCCTGCGCCGGCGCGCCCTCGTCACGGGCATCGCCGTCTGCGGCGGCAGTTTAGGTGGCGTCGTCTACCCGCTCATCTTCCAGAACCTGCTCGACAAGATCGGCTTCGGCTGGACCCTGCGCGTCCTCGGCTTCTTGTCGCTGGCCACCTGCGGCTTCAGCGTGCTCGTCATGCGCACGCGCTTCGCGCCCCGCCGCGTCAGGTCCCTCATCGACCCCTCGGCCTTCCGCGAGTGGCCCTACCTCTTCTACTGCACCGCCATGTTCTGCTCCAACTTCGGCTTCTTCATCCCGCTCTTCTACCTGCAGACCTACGCCCTGGGCCACGGCTTGACGGACAAGAACGTCGCCCTCAACCTCGTCGCCATCCTCAACGCCGCATCGTCCGTCGGCCGCCTGGCCCCCGCCCACCTCGCCGTGCACATCGGGCCCCTACACACGATCGTGCTCGTCGTCTGCATGTCGGCCATCACCTGCTTCTGCTGGATCAGCGTCAACTCGGCGGCGGGCAACGTCGTCTTCGCCGTCATGTACGGCTTCGCGTCGGGCGGCATCGTGAGCCTGCCGCTCGTCGTGCTCGCGAGCATCACGAGCGACCTCAAGTTCCTCGGCGCGCGCTTCGGCATCTCGGGCCTCTTCAACGCCTTCGCCGCGCTGTGCGGCGCGCCCTTGGCCGGCGCCATCCTCAAGAACACGGGCGGGTATCTCGGCCTGCAGCTCTTTGCGGGCTTCGTCATCAGCATGACGGCCATCTCCTTCACGGCGGCGCGCGTCGCCAAGGTTGGTTGGAAACTCCGTGTCAAGTGCTGATCTCTCCTTGCTATTTTTCCCACCTACGACCAGCCTTCAGTACCGACCGTCCATGCAGCCGCCTTCCACCCACAATGTGACTCTCGGACTCCCTTGCATGACTGTATGACCCTTACCCGACATATATAAAAAGCGAATTCTGTTTTTGAGTATGATATAGATGCTTAGTATATACACGTATATAATTGACATAATATAGAGTACAATAAGATTATGTGACACTGTACGGATGAATGGCCGGGGCTGACGTGGACTCACCTCACCTGTGGTGAAACATGATGGGATACATTTGAGTGAGACTCGGGTTACCCTGTCTTACGAAAGGGTCTAAGACCGCCGAGCGGTGAATACATGTAAGCTCCTTACGAGTGAACAAGGTACTCACACATGTCACTCACTCATCCATGTTCGCAGTCAAGGATTCGCCCTTCGTAACAGAGAAAGCATTATTTTGTCATCATTTTACATCTAAGTGTACAGAGTGTCTATCGCTCACATGACATGTCATGTTGTTCCCGGCATGCTTTCTACCAAAAGCGAAATTAATAAATATCAAGCAAAATGCGCAAGCCGTGCCGTGGTACAGAAATGACATTGCGATTCTAGACGGAGTTCTCCTCCTTCTTGGTGATGCAGCACACCTCCTTCATGCAGTCGATGCTGCGCATGTCCTTGGAGATGGGGTGCTTGTTGCCGTCAACCATCTTGTCGTCGATGAGCTCGTAGATGTACTTGGTCATCGTCTTGACGGCCGGGTCGTTGCCGTTCTTGCCGTCGCCGCCGTAGCTCGTCATGTACGACGTCTGCAGGTCCTCGACGAAGTAGAGGGCGCCGGGCTTGACGATGCCCCAGAGCTCCTCGAGCGAGTTGCGCTGCTGCGTCATGCTGTGCCCTCCGTCGTCGATGATGATGTCAAAGTCGCCGCCCGACTCCTCGACGAAGCGCCGCAGGAAGGTGCGGTCGGCCTGGTCGCCGGTGAAGATGGTGGCGCCCGAGGTCTTGTCCTTCCACTTCTCGGCGCAGGCGGCGTCGTACTCGATGTAGTACAGGTCGACGTTGGGGAAGAACTCGAGCCACGTGTGATACGACTTGCCGGGGCCGTAGTTCTGGATAGCCGTGGTTTGTCAGTGTGCCGTTCCTTGGGTCGTGTGCGCGCGCTGCACGTGTACATGCGTGCCACGGGGGGCGACGAGTGACGTGAAAGAGGGCACTCACCATGTTGCAGCCAAGGCCAATCTCCAGCATCTTGAGCTTCTTCTCCCGGAGCGGCTCAAGGTACTTCTCATACATGAACCAGTACTGGTGGGTGGTGACCTTGTCGGTGCCATACCCAAGGGCGACTTCCTTGAAGCTGGGCCGCCGACTATCATTCTCATCATGTCAGTATCTTGTGCGACGTTATCAAATTCTCGAGGCCGGAATGTGGCGAGTGGGAGGATGAGGCAATATGAAAAAACCTTCGTAGGACAGACGAGTCTCACCTTGCCGAACCAGTCGAGCCTGCCGTGGCCTCTTGCCAAGGCTTCTTGATGGTATCAATGACCTGGTCGTGCTGGCGAGCCAGTCCCAGCAGCAGCAAGAGGGCCGCCGCGGCGAGCAGGATGTAGTGGAATCGAGTGACAGCCATGTTGAGTAGGCGTATTGTGTCAAGGTTCAGGTTTGTTGCAAGTCTGGTGGAGCAGACAGGAACCCTTGGTGGTGAAAAGAGTGAATAAGCCCGCCCTGCTGCGAACCAGGGTTGCGGGAAGGAGTGATAAGGTTGTGTTCTGTTTACTTTGGTCGGGAAGGAGGGAAGGAGTGATCAAGCGGGTGGTCCGGGAAAGAGGCAGCGGGTGGGAGAGACATGGACTGCTCTTTATTCATGTTCCCGTTCTGTGAAATGTGTCCGGGTGTGGCGTTTGCTGACTGCTTTGCCCCGTCCGTGGTGAAGTGACATGAGTGACCTGAGTGACCTCTTGCTGACCGTCTGAAGCTTGGACATCGCACTGGGCCCTGGAGATCAGCCCGCGGCGCGCATCTTAGTCCATGTCTCGAGATAGCCCCGACCCCTTGCAATCCAGCACCTGAACCGACCGAGTCGAAACGGGTCCAAGGAGAAACCAGTCAAGACACTGCCCACCAGCTCAGTTGTCGTTGGGCTTAACCTCTGTCACTAACCAGGTCTGGGCAAAAGCACGTCTTGCTAGTCTCGCCGCCCCACCATTGGGGAATTATTGAGGGGACCTTTGAACCATATCATCACATATCAATCGAGCGTGTCTCCAAAGCTCGTAAAAGCCCCCCTCCCCGCGTTCACTAACGAAAAGGTACGGGGCCGGGGAGGCAAGCTAAGCAAGGGGTGGATTCCAGACCCAAAAGCACCGTTCTCGTCCAATAGCACCTCCTCGCAGCAGCTAAATCCAGATAAACTTTTGTCGGAACGAGCTGCATGAGCATAACGCCAACCTGCTCTGGTATGTGAAGACTAGCGGATGGTTCCAGCTGAACCGCTTAATCCGGGACGCAAGTGCCCCTGGATCTTCACGCCTCTTTTCGCAGCCCTTACGTCGGGCGCATGGCATGTGCTTTCTCGTCGCGGTCCACACGCGTTGAAGGAGGGAGGAGGTTGAGCGCGGTGATATGATCGCCACAAGCAGACGCGGAAGAGTGGGAAAAAGGCTATTACAGCACACGTCGCATCATTTCAAAACGAGCATCTCTTTGCAAATCGGTGGAACAAGTGGATGTCAGATCATATGGCACGGCAGACTTGGGTCTACAGAAATGCCCACATAATGCTGGACCTGGGACCTTTTGCCAAGACCAAACCCCGATCTTTGAAGCCAATTCGGGTGACTGGTTCGGGGGTTGCCTGTCGGGAACCGTCCCAGGGACCGTCTGTAAATAGAAGCACGACCGATGGGAAGCTTAGTTGATGCGACCTTATTTACCACCTTACTTCGTCGTCTTCGTCCCTAGTCGCACGATAAGGCGGTAGGGGAGGGGGAGTGTGTGCAGATACGAATTTGGTGGCGCACCCAACGTGACAGTCCATTCCGAACGACACGGGCGTGTGGTATGATTGCCATGATGTGACTGGTCTGCGAGCAAGGGGAAAACACAAGAAGAAAAGAAAGGGAAATGAGAGCAGATTACCCCTTCGGAATGCATTCTGGCTCCTGTTCAATCTGTGAATCTCTCGAATCCTTTCTTGGACAGGTCTGCGTTTGTTTTGTCTGTACGGAGTAATCTGCGTCATGTACAATGACGCTGGGCGGACAGGGATCTAGGGATTCAAATGGAGCTCCAAATGACTGAAGATAACAACATTTGCGGCGCTGTTTGAAGATCGCCAGGGCTGTGTTGTAGGGGTGTGTAGGGCGCGTTAAGGTATGCCTGGCCGCTGGAACACTCCCCTAAATAAAAAGAGCCCACTTCTTCCGAGGGTCCGACTTTGCATTCCTCCACACCAAAACCACACGCCTTCCTTCGCCCCGCTGATTGCCGGTTTCAAGTACAATTTGTCCAACACTTGCCGCACGAGAGCTGGAGCCCGCCAGCTGGAAGTTATGGGGCGTGGGTACTAAAGGGCGAGAAGAGAAATAGGGCCATTCCAGCGTGTGTACAACCCCGGGCATGATCGCCCACTTCTGTGCCGCGCGCTGGCTGGATTGGCAAGGGCGGATCCAATAGGGATGACATGGTGGTAAGGCAATCCCAATTCATTGGGAATCGGGATTAGACATTTGGGAAGGGGTGTTCCGTTTGGGGGAATACATTTCCCCGAAAAAGGGAATCCGCATGGGGTTATGCATACGAGACTGGGCTGATTAGGAGCAGGTTGATGAGTGAGATCAATTCATTCGGTAGAGAGGTAGGTATTCTAAGCAGCGGGTGCCAAGGTACCTGCTAGCCCACACTCGAGGTCTCCATGGCTCAAGCCGCACCCAATAGACACCAAGATTGTCAGACATTGTTTAAGAAAGGAGATGGTTTCCCGCCAGCAAACTATGATCATTGACATGCCAGGGCACCGCCAGGCCAGCGCCAAAGGCCATAACCAGGCACTGCCCAGCCTGGATCGCCAGGCAACACAGAACAGAACAAGTGGGCGAATCCTAAAAAAAGGTGGGCTCGTCAGACATGTTTGACATCAACCCTCCCAAGGCTTGATGTTATCGATGCTTCCCACCCAAAAAAGGTACACAGTGCGCGACACTTTCTATGGGTCGTGACTTTCCGAGGCGCACCTGCCTCACCAGCAGGACCACGGGTACTCCTTCCCTCGTCGTCACTCGAATAAAGACAGGCAAGCACACCAATGATTGATATGACCACCTTTTCACTGCCTGCCAGTCTCTGTCTGTTTGTCCGACCTCCCGGCCATGCTCAGAACACGGTAGTCCTCAACGACGAAGTGTTGGCTTTATCTCTCCTTCTTTTTCCTCCATCAACGTAGGAACAGCATCAGTCCGTGTTCTTGTTCACCACGACTGTTACCACCGCTGCCACCATGATGGACTTTTATCAAATCAACTTGGGTGTGCTCGTCGCCACCAACACCTACCTCCTCTGGTCCCAGTACCGCCGCACAAAGAACGATGAGGCCCTGACCCTCCTCGACCCTGCTCAAGAGGAGCGCGGCGAGAAGGCCGATGGCACCGGCAACGCTCGTCGATTCCAGCTCAACTTCTTCATCCCGTACGCCCTAGCTGTCGCCGCCGACTGGCTCCAAGTAAGTCGATATCCTCCCCGCAACTTGGCTTTCTCCACGCCCTAGAGGTGGGAACGCTAACATATCGCTCCCCGACAGGGCCCGCACATCTACGCCATCTACAAGTATGAGAAGGAAATCCCGGAGAAGATGGTGGCCGCCCTCTACGCCGCCGGCTTTGTCTCTGGAGGCATCAGCGCATCGTTCGCAGGTGGATATGCCGACAGGTTCGGCCGGAAGCGGGCTTGCCTCTTGTACTGCGTCCTGTACATCGTCACCTGCCTCACCATGCTCAGCAACGACATGCGCGTGCTCTTCTTTGGACGTCTCTGCGGTGGTGTCAGCACAACTCTGCTCTTCAGCGTCTTCGAGGCCTGGATGATTTCCGACTACCACGAGCAGTGCATCCAGACTGCCGAGCTCAACCTGAGCTCCGTCTTCAGCACGATGACCACCCTGAGCTGCATCGTCGCTATCGCTTCCGGTGTCGTTGGTGATGCGCTCGTCACGGCTTCTGGCACGCGCACTTGGCCCTTCCTCGCCGCCGTGGTGTGCTGCATCGGCTCTGGGTTCATCATCTCCACTCGATGGGTAAGTTGCTCTCTGAACAAACGGCCGGGTTTCCGTTTACTAATCCCCTTTTCAGAAAGAGAACTACGGTGTGCGATCGTCAGACTCGACCTCTCTTCAAGATGTCAAGGCTGGCGTCCGAGCCATCTTCCGCGACCGCAAGATCTTGTCTCTAGGCATCACATCGTGCGTTTTCGAGGGCACCATGTACCTCTTCATTTTCTTCTGGTCCGCTGCCCTGAAGAGCGCCAGGACCTCCTCCGGCTGGACCGACGAGCTCCCTTTCGGCCTCATCTTTTCCTGCTACATGTGCACCATGATGGCCGGCTCAGCGCTCTTCACGCGGCTCAAGGTGTCTGAGGGCGGCATTCAGGGCTCTGCCGACATGCTGATGAAGGTCACCCTAATGGTCAGCTGCTGTCTGGGCCTGGCCGTCATCCTCAAGGACGAGAGGCTGGTATTCTGGGTTTTCTGCCTGCTCGAGGGCTGCATCGGAGCCTACTTCCCCGCCATGGCGTGCCTCAAGAGTGAGCTTGTCGATGACGGCATCCGTGGCCGTGTCTACAGCATCCTCCGATTCCCACTGAACGTGTTTGTCGTCATTGCTCACAGCCTGGACGAAGAAGGTACGTGTTGCAATAATCATTTAATTGAATCCAGCGAGACTTCTGCTAACAGCTCCATTACAGGTGATGGCCACCGGAACCATGTGTTTTCCGTTTGCGGCGGACTGCTTCTCGTCGCCTTCCTTTTCAGCCGCAAATACTTTGCCTAAAGATCCTGGCTCAAACGAGCATTTCTATCATCTAGGGAGCCTAGACACATGAGCACACGCATATCTCTTTGTTGGGCCGGATATGTAGAGAAAATTGGACCGAGATCTTGAGAAAAGGGCCCGAGAAGGATTGTACCAGGTCACATGTAAACCTAGAAAGACATTGTATCAATAGTATTATGACGATTTTGATGATCAATATTTCGTCCGATTGGCTCCTGGTGATGCAGTCCAACTGACGCCACAGTTCGCTCCAACCACTTGGGTACCATGGTTGTCGCAAAGTATGCAAGGTACCACGGTTGGTCACCCCTTGGCACTGGTCGAACCGCACTTGAGGGGCTAGAACAATCCATTGCGTTCGGCGAAGACCTAGCTCGCAACATGTGATACCGTTGGCCTGGACCCTGCATTGGTAATACTAATGCAGATGTAAGTTGCGCCTGAATGCAGCTAGTGATCTACTACAAGCATGTACTGAACAATCTCAGCCCTAGGAGACTGATTACAGCAGCAGGCTATGGCTCATGAGACAGTATCCCCCAGGTTCCACGACGCACAAGCCGCCTTTCGCGCCGAGGGCAGCATCATCAGCGAGGCATCCAGCGAGAAGTCAATGAAGCTCCGGTACGTCTTGACGGTGGACTGGTTCAATGGTTCTGGGAGTGTTAGGCTCGACTGGGTGTCAGGCTTCAGGGGTATGCCCTGCGCGACGACATCCCGTTCGGATGTATACAGCTCGGGATACTTGCCGAAGAAGGCCGGGTCGAGCTTGTAGAAGGCCACGCCCTGGTCCATCTTGAGCTTCTTGAACGCGGCGCGCGCGGTCTCGGGCGAGGAGAATAGCATTGAGGCGTCGGCAGCAGGGAGTGATCCGGCGGTAGACTGGTCATCGCTTGATGCCATCCGCGTACTGAGGTCGGCTACGCGGATGTAAGCCGGCACAGGCGGTGCACCGGCGACCAGCTCTAACATGACGGTCTCGACGACGTAGCTACTGACCACGTCGCAGAAGATCTGGTCGATGCGAGGATTCGCAGAGTGCAGCTGGATGAGCCCGTCGCGGATCGAGGAGAAGGGGATCCAGTCTATCACTTTTGGGTGGCGTCGTTCCATCTGGAGCTTGGTGGGCTGGTACCGGTGATGGATGTTCTGGAACGTCTCGACGCACGGATGGAGTTGCCAAGCCGTGAGCTCGATGATGTGGTAGAAGCGCGTGCTCGCGTACCAGGTCATGACGTCCGGGCGAGTGATGCTGTTGAACATGGATAGGACCATCACGACGGAGTGGTATAGCCTGTCGCATCAAGGACCACTGCATTAGTCACAGACGTTCAGATTATATTGACGAAACGCATTGACCCTTACCTAGACAGCAAGTGCTCGTCTGATAGGCAATTCTCGTAAAGTCTTGGCTTCACGAGCTTGTGCAGCACATCCACGTGGTCCGAGAATGGCGAGTTCGAGTCGGTCCACTGCTTCCCCAGCACCATGTCCGACGTGTGCACTGTGTCAAGAGCGTCTGCATACACTTCCGGGCCCATCTGGTAATTAAAGGTCCAGATGTTGGCAAGGGGTTGATGGCCCAGCGATACTGGCACAGTGTCGAGGGTCGTGCATGTGCCGCCGGATGTCGCATCGTCGAACAATCCTTCTGCATTGTTAGCGTGTAACTCGTCAGATAAAACCGCCTTATCTAGAATTCAAGATCAGTCTTATCTCACCATTCAAATCTTCTACGAGGGTCTCTGACGGTGGGTCAAATGAGAAATCTGGTATAATACATGAACCAAGCTTTGGGCTCTGCACGCGGACGGGCTGCTTCTCGTTGTCTGAAACGGGTCTCGAGGCGACATCTTGTTCCCTCTCGTCATCAGAGCCATCCACAAAGGATGCTTTTGTCGTTTGGTCAAGGGTGGTCGCTACCGAGTCGTTGAGCGATTGCGTCGTGACGATGAGCCGCGACAATTTTGACTGGACATTAACGAGCGCTATCCTGATCCTTCGGTTCTCTTCCTCCAGCTCCGCAATCCTCTCATTAGCAGGCTGCCCTGTCGATTGGACGCGGTCCCGCAGAGCTTTCATGTTCTCAGCTTGCCGTCGGCGGAAAGCTCGCTGAGACAGGCGATTGCGAAGCCTCCTATGGTGATCGCGTGAACATAATGTTCCCGTGAGCTGCTTGGGTCACGTACTTTTTGTCATCATTAGTCTTCATCTTGGGCTCGTCGTCTGTCTCTCGTCGGCTGCTACCCAGGTGATGCAAGGACTCGGTCTCGTCCATGATATTCCGCTCTCGGTTGACAATAGCAGTGCTTTGTCCTATTTGCTCATTGTACGTTGACTACCTGCACGATGGTCATTTATTACGGTCAAGTGATAAGTCATGCCGGTCTCGGCTACCATCGCCGTGATCCATTTATTAGACTCATCGTTGCGGGGATGGCCGCCCTCGTGTTTCCCTGCAAGCCGCTAACATTGCGCGTGTGGAGTGCGGAGAACGGCGCGCACTAGGGTTGGTGTACCGGAGTACCCCGACTCCAGACAGTCATTCCATTCGACTGAGTACGCATGTTGTTTTGACTCTTCATCAATAATAAAGGTCAGCTTTGTCACCGTGATGTGTCCAGCTCTCTGGAGAAAGCTCAGGAAAATAAGCGCCCATATGTTGCACTACGTACTACATGCAGCTTGCAGCAATTGTGACTATCAGGAATAGGAAACATAAACGGTCGTCCCGAAGAGTACAATGACAGTTTCGGATTGCAGGGATGTAATCTAGATTTGCCTCAGGATCTTGAGCAGATCACCCATGACACCCATGGCCGTCACGTCACCGCCAGCCCCAGCGCCGCGGATCGTCAGGGGCATCGCACCATAACGCTTCGTGTAGAAGCTGATGATGTTATCGCTGCCCTCCAACCCGGCAATCGGGTGGGATCGGTCGAAATATTCCATGCCCACCTTGACCTGCTTCGTCGCCATGTCCACACTGCCCACGAAGCGGACGACCTTGTTCTCCTTCTCGGCCGCAAGCTTCTGGGCTTCCATGCGGCTGTCGAACTCTGGCAGCTTGTCGAGGAACTCGGCACTGCTTGAAACCCTTTCGAGCTCTGGTGGAATGAGGCTCTGCACAGGGAACGAGCTGGGAGACTCAATGGGGAGGCCGGCAATACGACCCAGGATTGTGAGCTTTCGGGCAACATCAAGGCCGTTAAGGTCATCCCGCGGATCAGGCTCAGTGTAACCCAGATCTTTAGCTTTTTTCACCTCGGACGACCATTTCCCGCCGGAGCCTTGTAGAGGAGCGAACGAGTTGAAGAGATAGGACATCGTTCCGCTGAAGACACCTTCGATACGCGTGATCTTGTCACCGGTATCGACCAGCTCGTTCAGAGTCGAGATGATGGGCATGCCCGCCCCGACTGAGGACTCGTGGTACACGAATGAGTTGCCCTTGACAGCCGAGTTGAACACCTCGTTCCAGAGCTCGTAACTGCCGGAGAAAGCCTTCTTGTTAGGCGTGATGATACTCATCCCTTTGCGGAGGAATGAAGGATATGCGGAGGCGATACTCTGGGCGCTCGTATTGTCTACCACGATGACTTTGCCGGGTGCCGATGCGAGGTAGTTAATAACGAACGGAAGGTCGGGCAAGTCTGTGCCATTCGTCTCGAGAGCGTTGAGGGCATCAGACATGTCGATAGCCTGATAGTCTGGATAGTAAAGGGCTTTGTCGATGATGGCAATGTAGCACAGACGGAGGCGACTGTAAGGTTCGGTCTTGGACATATCGGCGAGTTGCTGCACGAACTTGGATCCCACCCCTCCGGCGCCTAGCGAACCTGGTTAGTGTTTGCATAGAACAGGTGTGTAGTGCGGCATACCAATGATGGCGATAAACAGCTGATCTCGTTGGCTCATTTTGGGCTTCTGATAGACTTCGATTGTATAAATTCTGCGTCTGTGGGAGCTGCTTGAGTGACGGTGGTTGCTGAAAATCGGCGGTCGTGATATGATGAGGATTCGCCTGCTGTTGCGGGTTGTGGGTTATGGCCTGAAGTAATGGTCGACAATATAGTTCCTGTTCATTAGAACGCAGCTAAGCATGAGTGTCCTGCCTGAGTAACAAATGTGTTATTCTTGACGGGACATGACAAAGCGTCCGATGACATACGTGCGCTACGGGTCCGGCTCCGGTGAGGAGAAGCGTGCAATGCCGAAGGGGCTAGCTGCCCCGATTACTACTCTGGCGATTACGGCTTCTGACACCCTGTGAATAGCTTATATAAAATGTACACACGAGGGTTTCTTCAGGTCTCGGGATTTGGACGGTTTTCTGGCCATCTTACTACTAGAGAAGATCTGTTCGTTCGAAGCTCTTAAGTATGGCGCAAGATTTACCTTTCAAGGTCTGTTCTTCTACTTCAGACACCTGCTAGTTGCTCGAGGTAACTGAATGTTATTATCATAGCTAAATGACCCAAGCCTCTTACACGAGGCATCGCTCTTGAATGGCGAATGGGTCGGATCAAAGTCCGGAAAACGCATCGAAGTCGAAGGTACGCCTGTCTCCTTGAATACACTAAACATTTACATTTCCCTGTCCATTACCCCATCGCGGGCAGCACTAAGGAGTAGTTACTGACAGCCGCTACGCGGTCAAATAGACCCGGGTACCAAGAAGGTGTGGGCGACATGCCCGACAAATGAAATCGGCGACGTCGACCAATATGTCGAGACTTCCCAAGCAGCTTTCGAAAAGTACCGCCAGCTGAACCCCCGTGACCGCGCCAAGATCCTTCTGACATGGTATGACCTGATCCTCGAGGCCAAGGAGGACATCGCCACTCTAGTCACGTACGAGACCGGCAAGCCCCTCGGCGAAGCGCGTGGTGAAGTGGACTACGCATCGGGATTCGCCTGGTGGTTCGCCGGCGAGGCCGAACGCGTCCGGGGCTCCGTGGCGCAGCCTTCAATATCCAACCGCCGCACCTACGTTATCAAGCAACCCATTGGCGTGAGCGTCGCGCTGGTCCCCTGGAACTTCCCGGTGGCCATGATCATCCGCAAGGTCGCTGCCGCATTGGCTGCAGGGTGCTCCATGATAGTCAAGCCATCGCCGGAGACGCCTCTCAGCATCATGGCATTGGCGGATCTCGCAATGCGCGCTGGGCTGCCTGCAGGTGTTCTGAATGTTATTACTACTGATAATGCTAACACCCCCGCCGTTAGCGAGCGTCTGTGCAAGCATGAGCTTGTACGCAAGGTGACGTTCACTGGCAGTACGACCGTAGGGAGTATCGTTGCGAAGCACTGTGCCGACGGTCTGAAGAAAGTCACCATGGAGCTTGGAGGCAACTGCCCCTTTATCATCTTTGATGATGGAGACCTGGAGCAGGCTGTTGCTGCCCTCATGATACTCAAGTGGAGAACGGCTGGTCAAGCATGTACCCACGCAAATCGCGTGTATGTTCAGAGTGGCGTCTTTGACAAGTTCAGCCAAATGATGGTGGAAGCCACGCAAAAGCTACAGGTCGGCCACGGCGCGGCGGCCGGCACTACCATGGGCCCCTTGACCACGGACCGGGGTGTCGACAAGGTGAAGAAGCACATTGAGGACGCGGTCAGCAAGGGCGGCAAGATCCTCTGTGGCGGCAAGCAGCCAAGCACAGACGGCTATTTTTTCGAGCCGACAATCATTACCGGGATGACGTCGGACATGCTTACCACTCGGGAAGAAATATTTGGACCACTCTTGGGACTGTACAAGTTCGAAACCGAGGCGGAGGTTGTTCAGAAAGCCAATGCCACGTCGATGGGTCTTGCCTCGTATTTCTACACGAGGGATGTCAGCCGTAGCTGGAGGCTTCTGGAAAGCCTCGAAGCCGGTATGATTGGCATGAACACTGGTAAGCTCTTCCGGTTCTCTTCATCACTAGCAATTGTGACTGACTCTAGAGTAGGAAACGCATCCTGTGCCGAATCAGCTTTTGGTGGTATCAAGATGTCCGGATACGGCAAGGAGGCGGGCAAAGATGTCGCAATCGAGGAGTATCTGATACAGAAGACGGGCACCTTGACTGTGGAGGATGCGCCGCATACGTAGGACTTTCAAACATGACCAATTCAAGAAATTACACATGTGACCTATGGGGCCTCTCTCCCTCTGCCTTTTACACATGAACCTTGTCAATAGCCTTCGTTTTTCGGTGCTTCCAGTCCATACAGCAGAACAGATGAAACCGTGATTTAATTACACCTTCTCTTGAATGCCTCCAGGACAACGCAGGCAAGTGGGTGTCAGAAAGGTTGACGGTTTTGGATCAATCTCTACCCAAGCTACTAATAGATTGAATGAGCCTTGTACTCTGAGGCAGTGGGATAATCTTGGGCACTGACTTAAGTATTGAGGTACATCGAGAAGGAAAACCGTCAACTAATCTGTCACACAATTGGCAGGATAGCCGTAAATGCACTTGCAGCTTGTAGATTCCGGGTGTTCCACATCTTTCCGTGCTGAGACGCTACTCCTGACTCCACTAAGGAGGCCGGGTGCGTGCCGTAATCGTTCGCTTACGTGGGTTTCTCCGTAATCGGCAAGTGACACGGATCTGGGCGATGGGTACCGACAATCCGACGCACCGTTCCTAGCCCGCTTCCTTTGACGAGCAAGACACTAGTAGCTGATACTTGTATTTGAGATGGTCAACCGGTATTCTTAGACACTCTCATTCAAGACACGGCGACGCGAAATGGTCTCAATCTATCTCAACTTTTACTAGTTTAATTCTATTTTGATGTATGCATTATCTCATGATACAGCATAGCTCACTTCAGGCCCAGGACCCGTTTTGTCCTGGAGATATCCCGAGGAACAAGCCGGACAGTGCAGTTGCGTGGCGTCGCGACGAACGACTCCTTGTGGAGAAGTCCTTCCAGCGGGTCAAGAATGTGCACATCGCTCTCACTTCCTGCCGCAGGTAAGATCTCAAAGTGTGCAACAAGCTGCAAGAATGCCGTATACAGTGCCTTGTGGGCCAGGTGGTTGGCGATGCACATGCGGCTGCCCATTCCGAAGGCGAACTGGTGTTGGTGCGTGGTGCCCTCTTGGAGCCAGCGCTCCGGCGCAAACGTGTTTGGGTTCGGGAAGACCTTAGCATCTATCGACATGTCAGTATTTATACACAGAGCAACACGAGGGTCGAGCATACCTTGAGAACAGGCCCACCCGTTGAGGAACAACAAGGTCTTGGGCGGGATCAAAGCCCCGTTCCAGTTGGCGCCGACTTCATCTGAAGTGGCTCGAGGCAAGCCCAGTTTCAGCGAAGTGTAATACCGCCCGACCTCCTTGGTGAAGGCGTCGAGGTAATCAGCCTTGGAGTGTGACACATCGGGACTGCTGAGGAGGCTGCTGTCCGTCTGGATGATAGACTCGAACGCCTTGCGTTGGATGTCTTGCCTCTGAGAGAGCAAGAGCATCGCCCAAGCCACGGTCGGCTGGCTCGTGTCGGCTCCCGCCATCATGCTCAAGCTGACACTGAGGAGTTCACCCTCTGACAGGCTCTTGCTCTCTGGGTCCTTAAGGACGTTGCCTTGGATGCATGGCTTGTCGCTGCCGGTGGCAACTTCAGCTCGCAGGTTCTCCAGCAGCACCTTGTGATATCCGACTCTGCGCTTGCCAATCTGTGCCATGTACTTGCCGTCTCCAATGCCAAGCCAGTCTGTAAAAGTCTTGATAGGTCGCAGCAGTGGAATGTAATTCTCAAAGTTGCCAGAAGTGTTTCGAAGGCGCGATATTTCGGTCTCGACGTGCACCATT
Organism: [Phialemoniopsis] sp. UDSM-2020; assembly: GCA_018873225.1. NCBI lineage: Eukaryota > Fungi > Ascomycota > Sordariomycetes > Thyridiales > Thyridiaceae > Thyridium > [Phialemoniopsis] sp. UDSM-2020. The sequence goes on from JAEILZ010000005.1 coordinate 190,254, forward strand.
TCCGCAAAGATGGTATCTCCGCGTAGCTGTTTGATATCCTCGACCCTGAATGGGACGTACTGTTAGTCGTCCAAGTTTGATTACACACAAGAATGTGGGCCATACCGGGTTCCATAGTTCAAAGTCAGAACCAAGTTCATGGCGTACTTGCGCACGGGGTCACGGAAGTCGACGGTCCCGTCGGCACTCTGCTGCGACAATGCTAGCAAATCTGAAAGAAAGCTTCTGGACTCTGAGTTGATGATCTGTTTCATTCACGAGTCTTGATCAGCTTCTGCAACAATGAAATGAAAGACATATGTATGAATAAGCATACCGGCTGGTAGGAGTCGACTGCAACCCTGTTCATGGCCGTAGCTCCGACTTTGCGACGTTGCTTGCAGCTGTCGCTCCATGGACTCGTCCCAATGCTGGTGATGGCTGATCCGCCTTGCACCTTGCCGTGAAGAACGTAGAAGAACGGGCGAGACTTGGTCGCCTCACGCTGACCCAGGAAGAGGGCTCGTGCCGCCTCGGAAGAGTTGACGACCACCGCGGTGCGCTCGCCCAACTGGACTTGGAAGACGTCGCCATACTTCTCTGACCACTGACGGTACACCTCTGCGTGAACCTTGCCCCGAAGCCAGGGCAAGCTGCCGACAAGGGGTAGCCCCCGGGGACCAGGAAGGTTTGGTATCCTGGCAGAGTACCGGGTGATTTCGCTTTTCACTACATAGAGAATAAAGGCAAAAATTGAGAAACCCAGAGCGTAGTAGATCAAGCTCTCAGAAGATAATGTTGAAGGTAACAGGCCTGAACGACCTTTGAGGCCCGTGTTGCTCAGTGATGGTGCCATATTGTCGCTGATCTGAAGTGATGCCACAGCTGCCAGGGTTGCAGCGAAGACAAAACTTGGAGAAATTATGTGGCTTATCAATTCTCCTCCCTCGAGTACATTGCGCGAGGCAGTTTCCACAGCCCCATCCTGTCTAGATCAAGAATGATCGAGTCCTCATCAATTAGTAAAACCTCGAACGATCAGGAAGAGCCCCGTTCCCCAGCTTCGGGAAAGGCATGTAAGTGGAAACACTCGTTAAAACCGAATATTCCCGTATTGAGTTGTGTGCTAGGCAGTTCTTGGGAGCATTGTTGTGCCTGGCAGGCGATGGTGTGCTTCGAGCCAATATTGTGCGTCAATTGCATCATCCTGGGCTAAACTACGTGAACATCTGGAACCTGTAAACCACCCAGTCTTCCGACTCAACTTGTAATAGCTCTTGAGATAGCTTCACTTGGTTTGCCACGGCCAAGATGTCTAGGAATTCCTTATCCACACTTCTCCCTTGCAAGACCACATGGGCAGCATGCCGCCAGTGGAGGAGGCATGGCAAGGGTGATGATAGCGTTCTTGGACGATCTACCTACGTGAATGTGCTACCAGGACTGTGGCACGCCGAAGCCACCCTTGCACTTCCTTGTCGCTCTGTCGCAGAATTTGCCGACCACTTTTTTCTATAATAGGATCGGCACCCAGAGGGTTTCCGGATCGAGAAGCAGTCAGCAATCCCGCCTAAGCCATTGTTGCAGATTGAATCACTACTTTTCAAAGCAGTCCTCTCACGCTGTTTCTCTTCAGCATCTGTCAACACCATGGCAATCTTCGGCTCGGACAAGAGTGCCGCACGCGGCCAGGATACGGAGTTGAGTGACACTAGCTCGGCCGTACAGCTTGATGAAGCTGCCGTCCGCCGTCTTGTCCGCAAGACGGACCTGATTCTGATGCCGGCTCTTGGTCAGTATTGCCATGCGACGAATACACCAATAAAGTCGTATTGACGTTTAACAGTGCTCTCGTATTATACACACACACTTGATCGGGCCAACCTCGGAAATGCAAAGACGGCCGGCATCGAGGCCGATCTAGGCATGGTCGGCAACCAGTACAGTCTTGTCCTTGTTGCCTTCTACATCACCTATTCAGTGATGACCATCCCCTGGACTGTTGCTGCAAAACGTTTCAGTCCGGCCGTTGTCATGCCCATCCTCATTGCTGGATGGGGTATCTGCACCCTTGGCAGCGTCGGCGTCAAGTAAGTCTGCCATGTAACTTGCGACCTTATACCACGCAACAACTGACCAAGCATCTCGTTATAGAACCTTTGGACAGCTCTTGGCTTGCAGAACCCTCATGGGCGTGTTCGAGGCAGCGTTCCTTCCTTGCGCTGTCTACTACTGCTCCCTGTTCTACACTCGTCGTGAGCTAGGTTTCCGGACTGCAATCTTCTACCAGATGGGTGTCATTGCAGTAAGTCTCCTGCACCCGATCTGCTGTGTGAAACCTGATCTAACGTATTGGACCAGTCAGCCACCAGCGGTTTGATCTCTTGGAGTGTCTTCCAGTGGAACAAGGAACTGAAGGTTCGTCATGCTCAAGAGCCACTATGAGATCCGCACGCTAATATACCTTAGGGGTGGCAATACCTCTTCATCATCGAGGGTGTCATCACAGTTGGCATGGCCGTCTTCCTCGCCATCGTTCTGCCCAGCAGCCCTGCATCTTGCCGCTGGTTCTCAAAGGAAGAGAAGGCACTGGCTCAGGCTCGACTTGAGCTGGACTCGCAGGACAAGCACTCGACAATCACCCTGGCCGACGTGGGTGCGCAACTCCGGCATGGCCCCTCCTGGGTCTTTACCGTAATGGCATTCTGCCACGGTGTAGGCTTTGCCAGCAGTTCCAACTTCTTGCCCGTCATCATCAAGCGACTCACTAAGGACACGGTCAAGGCCAATCTCTACACTATCGGCCCCAACCTGGAGGCATCCGTCGCTCTGTTGTCGGCGAGCTACCTTTCCGACCGCTTTGGACAGCGTGCCCTCTTCTCCTGCGGCCCTCTTGCTGTGTCACTAATCGGCTTCGTTCTCCTTGGCTCGCTCGATCTGGTGAACCTCGTTGAGGTCGGCTACTTCCTGACTTTCCTGCTCACCTTTGGCGTCTTCACTCCCGGCCTCATTACCCCTGTGTGGCTGTCGTCAAACATCCCCACCACTAGCGGTAGAGCCGTGTCGCTGGGTATGAGTTATCTGGGTCAGAACCTGGCTGGTATCGTGTCTTCGCTTGTCTTCCGGAACCAAGACGCTCCCGTGTATCGGCCTGCTCTGATCACTGCTGCCGTCTGCCAGGCCGGTTACCTTGTGCTGGCAATGATTCTACGGCAGTATTACGTGCGTATTAACAAGAAGGTGGACCGCGGAGAAATCCCGCACGTTGAGGGCATGGAGAAGAACCCTAGCTACCGCTACGCAATCTGATCGCGTGTTGTTAGAGTGGATAGAGGCGAAGGATCTCGTAGGAAAATCGGGATCTGGCATTCCGAGATAGTGTGAATGGGGAAGAATAGACTAGAATCTAGAATTTAAGATGTTTCCAGTGGCTGCGACTAAGACCAGAATGTGCCGCGCACCTCGCCCATGCATGACCGATCTAGAACATCCGACGCGTGCTTCGAGATGCTACCCCGATTCAGTGACAGGCCGGGTTGAGTGAAACAGAAGTGTGATTGCTGGGAATACCTGACGATTTCAGGCTTATTCCCACTGCCAAGCCGCAAAGTCCACATGGCTTTGTTGACATTTGGCGCTATGTAAGGCATTTTGGTGATAGTCGATATCACAACTAAAGGCTCCAGAATCACGCAATCTCACCAAGTGAGAAGTGGCAGGCTAACTCCGTTCTGGAAATAAATGCCCCGCGTAGTGTATGGCATCAACGCGACTAACAGCTGGAGCTTGGCGAACTTTTTTTCCTGTCAAAAAACTTTGGCATTGGAAGTTCCCTTGTTTCTGAAGAGTTCCGTTCCATTACGAGGTTTGAGCGAGCATCAGCGTCAGGTTGGAAGATGGCAGACATCCACTCCCCAAGCGCTGATCGACGGGATCACGTCACCTCGGCGTCAGACTCAGACATCAATGACCGCGCGCTCGTTGTCCAGTCGCAAGCTGCAGGCGCTGGTGGACGCGCATGGTACCGGTATCCGTTGCTCGCTGCGGGAGTCGCCCTCTTCCTCAGCCCGCTCACGTTCTTCTGGCCAGGTGAAGGACCAGTAGACCCGACAAACTACGCGGAGCGAACAAGAAGAGTTCTAAAGACAACGCCGTAAGTTTTACTACAACAATTTATCTCGGTATCACTGACAGGTCATTCACCAGCTTGATTGACGGTCATAACGATCTACCATGGCAGCTCAGGCTCGAGCTTCACAATCGCATATACGATGGGAAGGTAGACCTGAAGAAGAAGCTTCTAGGCCACACAGACCTTGTCAGAATGCGACAAGGAATGGTTGGTGGCCAGTTCTGGAGCGTGTATGTTGACTGCGACGTCAACCAGAAGCATTTTGAGGATCCTTCGGTATGGCATTTCGCAACACTCTGATAATTGACACTGCTAACCCTTTTATAGTGGATTGTGAGAGACACACTCGAGCAGATCGATGTCACGCGCCGGTTCATCAACGAGCATCCCAATGATCTCCAGTACTGCGACACTGCCGCATGCGCCCGCAGCGCCTTCAAGGCTGGCCGCATCTCCAGCATGATTGGTATCGAGGGTGCGCACCAGGTTGGTGGAAGCATTGGCAGTATTCGCCAGGTGTACAACCTGGGTGCTCGCTATATCACTCTGACGCACAACTGCGACAACGCCTTTGCGACCTCGACATCGACTGTGGCCGCTGGTGGCCAGGATGATGGTCTGACCAAGCTCGGCGAGGAGGCTGTTAGGGAGATGAACCGCCTGGGCATGATGGTTGACCTTTCCCATGTGTCCCACAAGACGATGCGCGATGTTCTCAGCATAGCGAGAGCGCCCGTCATCTTCTCCCACTCCGGCGCATACAGTGTCGAGCCTCATCTCCGCCACGTTCCCGATGACGTGCTGCGTTCGGTAAAGCAGAACGGGGGCATTGTCATGGCCGTCTTCGTCAACCGCTTCCTTAATATGAAGGACCCAGACTCGGCAACCATCCACGATGTTGTGGAGCACATCCTGCGCATTGCCGAAGTCTGCGGATGGGAGTGTGTCGGCATTGGCAGTGACTTCTCAGGAACTCCCTACGTCCCTATCGGATTGGAGGATGTTTCCAAGTTCCCAGCACTGATAGAGCTGCTCATGGAGCGTGGCGTTACTGATGACCAGATCCGGCTGCTGGCTGGAGAGAATATCCTGCGAGTCTGGTCGAATATTGAGCAGAGAGCTAAGGAGATCCAGGCTACTGGCGAGAAGCCGAGCGAGGCCGAGTACGAAGGTCGGAAGTGGCACAAGGGACTGAAGAACTCGCCATGGATGCTGAGGCGGAGCCGTGAAGAGATTACCGACTTTGGTGATGGCGACTACCATCAGTTCAGTGTAGACAGCCAGGGGAAGCACAAAGGCGCTGTGAAGAACGTCTAGTTCAAAGTGCACATAGACAGAGATAAGAACGAACTTACTCGAACCCGGGTACCCTGATGTGTCCAGGTCAAGACCTAGATTTGATTTCGGTCGGGTTCTCTACGCCTTTTGCGAATTGCAACTACCCTGTAGTATCGATTGTATAATCTAGTATGCTTAGAGGCTGAACAACAAACCAATCATGCAAGACTTTCCGCTACGGCACTATCAAAGCCAGGGCCATGCTTCCCAAGGTCAGTGCCCATCCCATCTTCCCCAGCTCTAGACCCGGTGCCGCGCTACGGATCTTCTTATTCAGCACATCAAAGTCGATCCATTCGCACCTTGCGCCATACTGATCCCACGTCTTGGCGGCTTTCGCAGTGTCGTTCAGCTTATCATATTCCTCCTTTGCGACCCTCGCAACACACTCCCCATAGTTCTTGGCCGTAGTCTCATTGTTGGTGTAGCAGAACGTCATTCGGCAATTGTATTCAGCTCGGTAAATCGTGTCCCATTCTCCATTACCCGAGCCACTGGACGGGCAACACTGGTGGAATAGATCTGCTTCGTTTCCGAAGCTCCCGCCGATATATGGGAGCGTGCTGTTGAGAGGAACGACGGTCGTTTGGTATCCGCCAAGCGTGAGGCATGCTATGGAAATATTCCAATCTGGCATTGGTCGCCCACAAAAAGTGCGCTGATGGTCCCAGTGCCATTGCACCCTCTACTTCGAGTGAGCATCGTCAATGCTTAGCTTTGTGTGCGTAGAGACGGGAGTGACACTGGGCCTTGATCTACCTACTTCATTCAGCGGTGCACCCGAGCCGGTGAAGTTGGGCTTGAAGATCTCGTCCATGGCGAATGATCAAAATTGGTGTATATAAGATGCGTCAGGGTTCGCACTTCGCAGCGACATTCGGAACGAGTTGTCAAGGGGTCCACGCGATCCGATTAGCCCGGGATAGGCGGGGATCTTTGCATTTATATCGGCCTATTTTGGCTTGCTCTGAACATCTGCCAGGCATTGAATCGTTCGTCGAAGCTGTCTGACCATGACGCCATAAGTCGAGGTTGGTCGACTTGGCATTCATCTTTTGAGCGACAGAATTATTGCCCCATACGGCTTCAGCCGCTCTCACCAGCCTCCATTCTGCTTAGCGGACATGAGCCTCACCTGATAAACTTGTGGGACATGGACAGCACGAAATCAAATTCTGGTTAAGCTTAGAATCTGGCAGGCAGGTACTGACGTACAGCCAAGGGTCAGCTAGGGCATAGGGCAGCGATCTGGCAAAACAGTCATGCGCCATTCGTGGAGTGGCGCGCAAAGCGAGGGGCTTCAATGTCTTCGTTCTGATCAAAACTGTGCATCTTATCAGATTGCGCGTCAAGTCCAAATCGGCAGTCTTCGACGACTGGACCCACAAAAGCTACACGCTGGCTTCTGTCACCAGACAATTCCGCGGAAGCCGGGGGAGGCGTTCCGGGGACTACGGTATCGCTCCCTAGAGGGAAGATTTTGGAACTTACTGCTTCGAATGGTGTTCCTTTCCATCTCCAAACACGGAAATCGATTCGAGTATTCCATGGATTGAGTCGTCAGCACCAGACGCGTGAGATGCTACGTCAGCCGGTTCATTGCGGGGTCAGAAGCCGAAGGATGAGCTATATTCTGCTTACGCCTAGAAAAGGACTCATATTGAGAATATGCTTAGATTTAAACCTCTTACATACCGTCATCCACTCTGCATCTCTCATCACTATGGCCTTCTCGGAGTGCTGCGTCAAAGGCTTCAGGTGGGGTGGGAATCCTCTCGGCCGCGAAGAAAAGCTTGGCGAAAACAACACCTACATCTCCGGAGACAACAACGATGCAGCTGTCATGATTATCCACGACGCCTTTGGCTGGACCTTCAACAACCTGAGGCTCTTGGCGGACCACTACGCCCAGGAAGCGGATGTCACTGTGTATCTCCCAGACTTGTGAGCTGCTCCTTTTTTATATCCCTTGACGAACCCTATAATTACTAATGCCAGTGCACCAGCTTCGGCGGCGAGGTTCTAGACGCCGAGGTGCTTGCGACAGGAGACTGGAAGACACTCGACATGAAAGGCTTCATGGCTCGCAATAACAAAGGCACGAGAATGGAAGAGATCTTTGCCTGCGCCAAGATTCTTCGCGACCAGTACAAGCGCGTCGGAGCGATGGGCTTCTGCTTTGGCGGCTGGGGCGTGTTTAACCTTGGCGCCAAAGGCAACGGGCTTGTGGACTGCATATCGACTGCGCACCCGACGCATCTTACGAAAGAGGAGATCGAAGCTGTGGGAGTCCCTGTCCAGATCCTCGCACCAGAGCAAGATCCTATGTTTACGGTGGAGTTGCGGGAACACTGCAACAAGGTGATACCCGAACTACGGCTGCCATACGACTTGCAGTTCTTCCCTGGTGTTGTTCACGGCTTTTCCACGCGGGGTCAGCTGGACGACGAGGTCGAGCTGAAGGCGATGACCCGGGCAAAGAATGCTGCCGTTGCTTGGTTCAGACTGTGGCTTCATGACTGAAGCTTCTTAGACGCACCTTTCATCTCTCTTACTTGAGTGGCTTGTTTTCCGAATTATGTTATGATTTCCGCGTGTTTCCTGTTCCCCGCGAAGTCCAGACTGTCTTTTCAAGCCACAAAAGAGAATCAAGCAAACGAGTGGTCCACCCAGCTGCTCAAGAGATTGACACATATACACAGAATTGGACATACCCTAACCGAATATACATACGTGAAACTCGTTCAATTTCCGCGAGCCGTTTGGAAAAACTGATAAGCATACACGTTCTAGCCCCAACTCATGCTTTTCTCCATGCCGATCGCTGTGCGGGAAGCCGCCCCATGTCAAAGCGGCGCTGCGCAGTCTGCCGTTTCGGGCATCGCAACTCTGCAACGGGCGAGCTGAACGGCCCCTTTGCGCCTAGCGGCCGTGCAGGATCATCGCGATTCTCTCGGCGGCGCGCCCACAAACGGGCGCTGCCGCCCAATAGTCGTGTTTCCACGCGGGCGCCCACAGATATGGGAAAGGATCATTTCTTCCCGAAGGGCCAATGTCTTTCGCTAAAGAGTATATCAGCTGGCGCCCCGGTACCCTTGTGTCGTGCTACTGCACGATGATGTGCCCTCCCCGGTCGAGGTCTCATGGGCGCATGCACGAAAAAAGGACACAATGGAAGGATTTCCCCGGGAGACGGTTCCGAGAGTCCTCGTGAGGTCTTTTGTGAGGTGTTTTGCCCCTTCAATGAGGGCGCTTGTCCCATACTCTGAGTCGAGCGTCATCTCGAGATCTCTCTTTATCCCTCCTCAACTCATTCTACTGCGTCGAAACGCCAACAAAAGCAGCGAAAATGGCGTCCTTCATGGAGGCCGCAATGCGCCTCGCCTTCAAGCGACACCCCCGCGAAGGACGCCTCGACGAGGAACACGCAGCAGCCACCACCGGCTCAGTAGGCATGTCCTCCACGCTCGGCGGCGGCACCTTCGTCCCCTCGCACCAGACGCAACACGGCGGCGTCTACCACACCACTGTCCCCGACGACGACAACCTGGCTCTCTTCCGCCTGATGCTCGGCATCACGGCCTCGCCGCACCTGGGCTTCAGCGCCCACGGGCCCGTCGGCACGCGCCCGGCGCCCAACGTCGGCCTCTACGCGCGCGTCGTGCACTCGGAGCAAAAGGCGAAAGACAGCTACAAGGTCTTCTCGGTCGTCATCAACGCGTGCTACCTGCTGCAGATCATCGTCGCCGCCGCGCTGACGGCCATGGGCGCCGCCGCCGTCGACAACAAGGCCATCACGGCGTTTGGCGCCATCAACACTATCATCGCGGGGTTTCTGACGTTTCTCAAAGGTTCGGGCTTGCCAGGCAGGCTCAAGTACTTCGGGGGCGAGTGGAAGAAGATCCGCGAGTTCATTGAGCAGAGGGAGCGCGATTTCTCGAGGAGAGGGTGTGAGCTGGACGTACACGAGACGGTGGCGGCGATCGAGGCCATGTACGCCAATACGAAGCGCGAGATCGAGATGAACACGCCCGAGAGCTTCAACTCGGTGAGCAACATGCAGGCCTTGGCGAGCAGTCCCACGAGGGTCGGCATGGGCCTTGGCCAAGATCAACAGCAGCACAAGATTGCCGGCGTCGACGTGTCCAAGATCGAGGGCATCGTGGGCAAGCTCAAGAGCCTGGACGGCACGATTGGCAATATCAAAGCGCGTATCGAGAAGAAAGGGCACGAGGTGCACGACGCGGCGCATCATCTCGAGGCGGACGAGAAACGGGCCGAGGAGGAGCTGCATAGACTGGGGAAATCAATCGAAGCTGGAATTGAAGAACACAAGCCCAAGTTGGTCAGAGAAATGTCTCATGCCGTCGACGAGGCAGCACGGGCGGCCCGGGAGCAGGTCACCGAGCGGGCTGGTCAATTGGCTGCAGAGGCGAGAACCACAACCGAGTACGCACGAGATGAAGCCATGTCCGGTATGGCGCGAGAAGTCAGAAGAACAGCAGATGATTTTGATCCGAGCTCGACACGAAAGGGATGGTAATCATATGGTCTGTTTCCAGTGTTGGTGAATGTCTCGCACAAGGAGTCTGGAGCTTGGCATGGGCCATCATAGGAGCCACGGGAATCATTTAGGAGTCTTTAAGTGAACATACAGCTTTTGTTATGTCCTTGTTTCTATTGAATAGTGACCATCTAATTTACAGAGATGATAATGAAGAGTATTAAAGAGAGAAAGAAGAAAGACACCAGCACTCCAATCTTTTATGTTTACCCATATATCCATGTCGACCCATTAACCCTTCCGTCAGTCAAGCATATCATAACAGCTCCCTTATAAGGAGTAAGGACACCACTTTACTGCTTCTTGGTAGCAGGGGTGTAGGTGGTGCCGTGCGGGTCGCCGAGCAGCTCGGCGTTGAGGTCGAGGATGTCCTTGTCCTGGCCCAGCACGTAGAGGCAGTTGTCGACAGCGACGCCGTCCTTGATCGTGGCGCCGAGGCAGTCGTTGAGCGTGCCGAGCTGCAGCGTGAGCTTGATGCCGTCCTCCTGGCACTTGGCGAGGCAGTCCTTGGCGTCGGTGGCCGTGGTCGTGGTGCCGTTGCCCAGCGAGGTGCCGCAGTGGGGCTGGAACTCGCGGTTGATGGGCTTCTTGTCCTTGCTGTCGCCGCCGAGACCCAGGAGGCCGCCCAGGAGGCCGCCCAGGATGTCGTCGAGGGTGTCGACGAGACCCTCGAGCAGGCCGGCGAGGTCGAGGAAGACCTTCAGGTCGGCGACGTCGATGCCCAGGAGGGACAGGTCCAGTGTCAGGAGGGGCTCGGTGCACTCGGCGGTGGCGGTAGGGCTAGCCGAGAACGAGGTCGTGGAAGCAGTGGAGGAAGCACCGCCATTACCAGTGGAGGAGGCACCGCCGTTGCCGGTGGAAGAACCGCCGCTGCCACCGTTGCCAGTGGAGCTGCCGCCGTTTCCACCGTTTCCGGTAGAAGAGGCACCACCATTGCCGCCGTTGCCGCCAGTGGAAGAGCCGTTGTCACCGTTGCCCGAGCCGGAGCTAGTGGGGGAAGAACCGCCAGTGGTCTGGCTCTCAGGCGGGCACCAAGTAGTAGTGGACTGAGGACGGCGGGTCGAGGTCGACAGTGTGGAGTCGCCGCGAACGGGGTAAGAAGAGGGAGGGTTGACGGGCTTGGTCGGGTACTGCGACGGGACCGAGGCAGGATAAGAGTTGTGGCAGCCTTTGGTGCAGGGCTTCTTGGAGGTAGAAGCGGAGTAATCGCCAGTCTAGTTGCTGTTGTTAGCAATGTTGAACTCATGAGGACCATGGATCTGGATAGCTGCACTTACGCTGCTGGGGAGCGATGCCGTCGTGGTGACGCAGATGGTCTCCGGGATGACGGTCACATTGGGGTTCTTGTGGGTGTCAATGACGATGTTGGGGCAGTTGCCGATGATGGCCTGGATGTCGATGAGACAGGCGGCACCCTGGAGCAGGGTGACATCCAGCTGGCCGATGAGAGGTCCGACAGACATGATGATGATTAAGATTAGGGGTTCTCGGAAAGAGTGACGAGAATCGAAGTGGTGAATGAGAGACTGGGGTGAGAGTCTATGCACAGGTTGAAGAAGAAAGACTGATATCTATCTGGATGAGCTTGTCGTTTGCTGCTGGTTCTTCCGAGTTCTTGAAAGTAGGTCGAGCGGACGAACCTTTATATCTTGTCCCTCGACCTGTAATCACAAGGGATCCAGTTGCATCACAACAGCATCCTCGTATTGCCCAACCATCTTTGCTCTCTCGTCGTCCGAGTCCTCCCTGGTGGCTGCAGCAACTCCATCAGGGCGGTTGAAAGTGGACATCGATGCGCAAGGGCAGGTTGCCACCATTGACTAGGTCCAACACCGGTCTCCGTCGTCCTAAGCCCGTCGCGGCGGCATCTTGACTGACAGGCCCCATCTCCGGCACTTCAACTCGCCGGTCAAACAAGCAAGGAAGTCTGGGTAATCACCAAATACAGTCCTCGGATCTATATCCGGCACTGAGGGGCGCTCTTAAACCCCTGGGAAGATGTGATAGCGGCCTGGAGGGAAGCACAACTCGATGCCCGATTGGGAATAGGCTTGCCAATTGAGTTGTCCCTGATCGACTGCAACTCCAGCAGTGGAGGACCGAAGGGCATCCGTTGGACCCGTCGCCACTCTGGCATTGCGCAACACTCGCAGCAGCGCGATCCCGGATGCAGTCCAGCGCCGAGGTGTCATCGCCAGGAGACGGGGGCAATTATGGAGAACTCCCGGGAGAGGGAATCCTCCCTCGGTCCAGGAACGGCAGCGCTAGGATTGCCGTAGTCGCCGTTTGGGTTGGCAGCGGCCACTAAACGGCCAAACAGCATTCCCTTCCCCGCAACACTAGCATTAGCCTCGCAGCAAAAAGCAACGACACTGCTGTCATCACACCACCATAATTCGCCGCAATTATTACTGAACCCAGGGATGCATTTCCTGATTGTGATCGGCGCTCCTTCAGGTGGCTTGGTTTTGTTACATCTCTTGACTGTCTGTTTGGTGTGTCCTGGGACGAAGCAGAGGTTTTTGCGGCTGAACCTGACCTCTGGGTTCGGGTACACGGCGGCGCCAGGGATTCAAGACATGCATGCATGACTCCATTTGGCAGTGAGAAACTAATCAAAAACTCCCCTGGTTTGGATACGAGCCACTCGACTGCAGGACGAAATGCAGCATCGCAGACCAAGAATCACTTGACGTTGCCAGATAGGCGCAACCTCATTGGGTTTCTTTTTCTCTTCAGGGTCCTGCTCCTTAAAAACAAGCAATAATTAGATTTGCCACCAGCTAATCAATTGCTGTACATCTTGCCAGCCCACTGTGACCTGCAGCGGCTCCCCTTCTCTCAGGCCCTGTTCAGCTGGCAAAGTCATCTCGAGGGATTCCGTTCATACAAATCGTCGAGATCGAGTTGAATTGCCTGCAGATCATATACAGCTTTTGGATGTTGACATTGCCTCACTCAACACTAGTGGATCCTGATGATACTCTTGCTGAAGTTCTATGATCATCTAGACCACCATAAGCAATTCCTCCTCCACTTCCAACAGATCATACTGCTTAGCTCCGATATTGAGCCGCCAGATCAGACCAGCATATCGTCCGCACTCTGGAAAAGAGTCATCCAGTCGCCGAGACCAAACAAATCAGCTGGCCAATCTGTGCCAAACAGATCCGAGAAGCTGCCGTTTTCCGTGGGCAGTAGCATATCCTCTGTCGTGACATCTTCCCTTGGCCGACCCAGAGACAATCTCCTGCCGCGACCTCGCAGGTAGTCTCGCGCCGAGGTCTCGCCGCCAAATACAGGTCCAATCTCAGGAGCCATGGCGTCTGCATTCTCAGCCTCCTGCCCCTGCGTCAGCTGGTCGTGAACCCGCAGCATGCGTCGCAGTAGCTTATGTGCAGCATCTGCCATCGGCAACTCCAGAGAGTTGCCACTCAGATCGTCGATGACCATTTTAATGTCTTGCCTCAGGCTCTCGGGAGCTACTCGCTCTACCAAAAGGAATGCAGCAAGCTGCACTGCACTGCTATATGCCTGGTAGGCAGTGATTTGAAACTTGGGACTCGAGTGCAGCATCGGGTACGATCGGAGGAGCTTGTAGCTGTCCAAAGCCTCGCGTGCTGCCTGGATGCTCGCCTCAAGAGCGGCAGGCTGTGCTGCGAGGAAGGGCCTTAATATGCGGAGTCTCTGGATGCGTATAGAGCTGTGAATGACATAGTGCTGCCAGATTAAAGCCTGTGGTACAACCAGAGTGGGATCGACAAAAGGTCTACCCCTGTCCCATTCTGCCTGCTGGAAGAACCAGGGGAGTTCACGGTCAACTTCTTGAAGCTCTCCAAGAAGGCCAGAGACATGGTCCCAGGAAGTCATATGTTCCCTATCATCGGTGAAGAGACGATGCAAGACTTTGAAGTACTTGACGCAGACAATCACTGCGCTCGCATCCGTAGCTTCTTCGGTAGGGCGACTCGTGATCGACGTCTCTGCGATATCGACATCGTTGCAGTTTGCTGGCGGAGGTACGCGGTCCGGCCGAGTCTGAATCAGCGGTGTGCGCCCGTAGCTCAAGCACCTGTCAATATCGGCAATCCAAAGCTGCCACCAAATTCGCCTCCGCATTTCCGTCTCGAGCGGCGTTACCCCAGGCGTGTCCCTATCCACCCTCAGAACCTGGGCACTATGTACTGCCTGTGCCAGACTGGCATTGCGGGTTTCCATATCGCCCATTGCGTACCAGTAAAGCTGCATGTTGATGAAAGAAACGAGTTGACACAGTTGTGGTTTTGACTCGTAACCTCCGGCATACATAGCTTGTCTCGAGGCAAAGTACCATGTCTGAGCGAGGCTCTGGATCGATAATGCATCAAGCCCTACGGCGCTACCGAGCTCCTTCGGCATGTACGTAGCGCTCAAGCACAGTATAGTGAAAAGGAGCGCTAGCCATATCAGATCTACATCTTCGCGCCTGGCCGATCTACCCCAAAAGTGCTGATATTCGTGACGAAAGGAAGGCTCATGAACGACAGAGAAGATGAAGTTGATGTTGTCCATGAAGAACGCGACGAGGATATCGCTTTGGTTCCGAGTTGGCAGCAGAGCTACTAATTGTGCTCGCCAAAATGCCTGGGATGCAAGCTTGTCCGGTAGCAGTTGTAGCTGCAGGGCGGAAAGCAGCGAATTTGTGGGAAGAATCGAGAATATCGGCACTGAGCCACTTCCCAAAGCCAAGCTTTTGCCGGCCTGAGCTTTCGAGTGCACCTCTAATGGGCTCCGAACTAGACTGACCGAATTCGTTGCGTCGGCATCCCCGCCGGTGTCAACTCCCCGGGGAGGTGCAGGAGGGTCGGAGTTGACCCGGTGCTTGGCAATAGTTCGGATCAAGGCTGTGCTGGCCCCGTCACCCGGGGCTCGCCGTCTTGGAGCGGCCGGGTTCCGACCACACTCGTCAGTACGCTCCCACCGGACGCAGCTTTGGCAAGGTAGTTTTCGGTCGCATTTCAACCGGTGTCGCCGACACGGCAGACAGCTCAGAGGCCCGCGTTTAGCCCTAGGTCTACCCACGCCTTGGGCGTTCGAATCACTCATCGCGTCCAGGTCGGGCTAAGCCAGAGTGCTGTGAGGCAATTCGCGGGTTTCAAGCTCGGGACTCGCGGAAGTAAGATTACAATTGCATGATTGGCGGAAGTCTGTAGAGAGGGGCACGTCGTGAGAGCTTACTGGCGGAACTCACGCGAGTGTCCACATTCCAACACCACGGTCATTAGCGTTTCAAAAGTTAGCTGTAAATAAGACTCACAGACAAGGTACTCACTCGCTTTCTGAACCGTTAGCAATACCTACCAACGGTCAGTGACTTTAACCGCGCAAATTCCGCTTCGAGACCGGAAGTCAACTCACGACTACCTAGGATATAATAAGCCGCCTTTCGGTCTTCTTTTCCCTCTTGTTCATATTTTCCTTAATGTTTGAGTAGCATTAAATCTAAATAATCGTAACCCATACCGTCTCCGGCCTCGTGACAGCAATCATAGCCGACAAACTCGCTGTACAAAAGGACAAGAAACACAATAATGAGTGCGAATCGCGGCGTGCGGCTCACGCTGCACTGGTTAGTCACTGGCACTCGTCGTCTGCAACTAGATTGTTAATGACAATCGTAGGCTTGAGCGTTCTCGGGCGCAACGCATCATGTGGATCATGGAAGAGCTTAATCTTTCATATGAAATCAAGACCTATAAAAGAAGTCCAATCGGGGCAGCACCTCCCGAGCTAAAACAAGTCCATCCTCTCGGCAAATCGCCACTGCTCGAGGTTCAGCCTCCCAATGCGAAATCTCTCACCCTTGCAGAGTCGGGACCTATCCTGAAGTATCTGTTGGACCACTACGGCGACGGCAAGCTTACTCCACAGAGATATGAAGCTGGGAAAGAGGACCAGGTCGGTGGAGAGACCGAGGCCTGGATGCGATACCGGTACTTCATGCACTACGCTGAGGGGAGCTTGATGTCGCCCATTCAAGTACAGCTCATCATGAATGGTGAATCTACCTGAGACCTCTTTCACGATCCTATAACGAGTTTATGATGCTAACTTGGTAAATACTAGCTCTGAAGGGCCCAGCGGTGCCGTTCTTTGTACGGCCCATCACCGGACTAGTTGCTAGCAGACTCGGTACAGAGTTCTTGGATGAGGAGCTCAAGACACACTTCGACTTTCTAGAGGAGCGGCTTGCATCAGCCCCAGACGGTGGCCCTTACTTTTGTGGCCCTGTCTTGACAGCTGCAGACATCCAGATGAGCATTCCGGTACTTGTGGCGCTCACTCTCGAAATCATAGCAAAAGGCCGATACCCGAACTTGGAGAAATACGCGGAAAAGATTCAAAGCGCGGCAGGATACAAGAAGTCCGTTGCAAGGATTGAAGAGCTTCAGGGATCCAAGTTCATCCCTATCTAGATGTATACGAATCAGGCACAATCGGATCATGCCCCCGAGGTGTTCAGTTCACGCCCATCATACGTTGAAAGCGATGAGCCTGCCCTTGGCGTCCACGTCATACTGGAAATTCTGGATCAAATCGACCACGAGCGCGAAGTATGCTAGACTGTCTGGTTGAAACACATTAATACCACTTCACACAAGTTTAGGGTTGATAATAGGCCTCACCAGCATTGCTTTCGGATTTCGCCTTGAGAACGTTGAGCCACCCATAACTGTCCTTTGCAGCCGTGTCTACAGTGTCTCCAGTAAACCTCAAGTGTGTGAGCTATGCAATGGTCAGCTAAGGGTTCGAAAGAAGACTGAGTTCAGTACGGAGTGTACCTCGTGGTGCGTCAAGAGCTCTGGAGTATTTAAGATATCGACCTTTGTGGTAAACATGCCCTTCGGCGGTTTGAGTTTCTTTGCAATGCGGTCCTTTAAATTGTTGCTGGCCGCTTTCTTAACGCGGTCGGCGTCAAATTTGATATCATTCTCCACTGCATAGGGAATGTAGTCCGGGTGGTAGGTAATGATCTCGGGCGCCCAAGGCGGCCATCTCCCGTTGTCCTCTTGAGGAATTGCGGGTGATGTGACAGCATCGACATCTGAATTTGGATCTTTGAGCTGGAGAATCAAAGCACCGTCTGGCACAGGAATGTCTTGTACCGTGTCATGCCAGTGTACGTTGGGCTCAATAACGATGTCGTCTTTCAGTTCAGTTATATAGTCGGTATTGCAGCGGATTTCCTACTCCGTAGGGCATAGGTCAGCCTGGGGACAAAGAGATCTTGTGGCATTGACCACTTTATCTTACTAGATCCTGGAAATCTCTGTCATCCTTCCACTCCGTGCTTTCAACGTCCATATCAACATAGACATACTTCCTAATCTGGTCGAAGGTGTCTGGTTAAAACTGGTTAGTCGAGTTGAGAATGATAATGAAAAGCTGCATGGTGTGCAGCACCGAGAAAGTCTGGAAAGACCTTACTGAATAGAGCATTGGCAAGAGTAACATCATTTTTGCCAAAGATCTGTTGCATTTGGTTCATGATACGGTCGCTGGGTTTGGCACCGGAGGCGACGTAGGGCTGAAGAACGTTCAAGACCAGCGTAGATCGAGCTTGAGCGACACTGACATATTCTTTGACCTTGTCGTGTATGATGTCCTCTGTACAGTTGTGTTATCACCTGCATCGGAGATGGTGGGAGGCGCCTCTGAACTCACTGCATGATTTTCTGTCAATGACATAGCGAGATGCGCTAAGTGCTGCTGGCACATAAGCAACGATGAGGAATCTACCGAGCCTCATGGCGTTGGTTGGTCTTGCGGTGAACTTGATCTAAGAGGATGTGTTTGGTTTACTCGGTAGACGACCTTTGAAGATGATCACCCGAATATATACTAAACTGAACAGAAAGGTCTTTCAGTCTTGTGTACCTTGATTCATAGGAAATGTTCCGGGCAGTTTTGTCCTTGCTATTCGCGTCGATCCTCACCCTTTACAAGGCTTTTGTACATTCGGGCACCGTATACCACGCGGTCGTCCTCTCTTTGTTTGTGCATCGCAACTTCATTTACTATGCTCTCCAACATCTCGATCCTACGCTTGTCTGTTGGTTATGTCCAAGTGGAAAGTGATTGGTGATATAAAGGGAGTTAAAAGTGGCGTCTTACGCCCCCACGGTGTTGGTTGAGACACCAAGACCGAGAGCTTGCGTGTTAGTTAGCAATCATCGTTCCTACACGACCAACCCGACCTTTCATCATCATTGACAAACAATGACTTGCCCACAAAGGCATCTTTAGAATAAGACAACGGGAGATCAGCGGGCCGCGGCCTGTTTCACCTTGCGGTGTTAGTCACGAAGGGGTCCATCCTATGCGGGGGTAAACACACCGTCGTATCCGGACCGTATCTACGACCCCGGACTGGGCGCGTAACACAGCCCCCATCGCCCCCAAACTCTGAATCATATAGACCAACAACACGCGGTACTTCTCGAGAGCGGATGTTTCATTTACACCAGGCCGCATTAACAAGAAGGTGTGTAGGCGGAATGGTCCCAACAACGACTATCTCGTCAATGACATGATTAATTTAGATCAACCTCGGCCAACATTTCGACGACCCGGTGTCTATGATGGCAGTATTGTTCTTAGTCCCCAGGAGCGTAGGTAAGGGGCGATGTTGGTTTCAACAAATGGTCTCCATCTGCGCAAGTCTATGGTCTTCACAGTGCGTGCGTCGAGTATCTTGACGTGAAACTACTTGGAGTCAAGAGTTGAGGTGCACCGTGGTACAGGCGTCATATCAACGACCACTTACAAAAGACCGGGGGCGCCGCCTTGAAACCCGAATTCACTATAGTCAACTCAGATCATTGAATTGTCCACTGTCCTCACCACGAAAAGTACATTCTGATATCGTGCCCACAGGACAACATGTATTTGCGATTCGCTGTCGTGTTGGCTTCCTCTCTCATCACTCACGGTTCTTGTCAGGCAGCCTCAGCTGTACTGAGAGCCTCTGATGGTGTTCGCATCGCGGCCATCGTTCCAACAAAAGCCGGGCAAATTGGCATCAACCCGGTGGATATCCCTCCTCAGGAAAGCATGTATGTAACGGGCCATTGGACTTCCCTCCCATATGTACCAGCATTGACACGACGGCAGAATCGCCCCTATCGGCGTTGATACAGCTTACCTTACGGAAGTGGTCGTAGATTCGAAAACAACAACCTCTGTAAGTAAGATTCAAAGCCCGAACATGAGTCTATATAAATACTCATCTGATTCAGTGGCACGCTGCGCAAACAGACTTTGGCACCGCAACCATCACAACCACGGGTGCAGACGGCAAACCCACGCCGACGAGTATCCCCGAAGGCTTCAAAGTCGCTCTAGATGCCTCCGGAAAGCTTGAGATTACCCTCAGCCAGTATCTAAAGGATGCACTGAAGGACATCGCTGCCCAGCTCCCGTCCTGTCTGGCAAAAGTCAGACGCGAATGGGACAGCCGGACTCACCATCACATTGAGAAGCGAGCTCCTCCTGTCGAATGCGTCCGTACGCGGGCCGGCCGCCTTGCTGAGCTTCTCAGTGAGCGTCCCAATGTCATGAATCAGATGACACGCCTGAACGAGGAAGTCGCAAGGGTCACCGGCAACGACGCCGTTGCTTTAGCCGAGAGCGAACAGATGATGGCCTTCGTGGAGCCACCGGTTGTGGATGCGTTTGCCGAAGCTTCTGGAGTGGTCATCGAAATTAATCCAATTGCCCTTGCACTCGAGGCCTTCGGCGTGTTCATATCCATAGCCTTCTACTTTGGCGCAGTTGAGTACCTTGAAGGACTGTGGAAGCTCCGAGCAGACCCCCAGCCTCCTATGTCGTTTGCCAAGTTCAATACCCCGACAAGTACACAGCCAGGATCCTGCCCAACTGCCACCCCTGCTTGCATGGGCACCCGCTGTAGTGGCAAGGGAGGCAAATGCTCAAGAGAGTGGAAAGACTGTGACTGCTTGCCGTCGTCTAAGCATATTGGAGACCCCATGTTTTTCGGTGCAGACTGGGCTGCTGTCGAAGAAGAAATTGCTCAATATGTCCTCGGCCCCCCGGCCCCCAGGTGTACTTCTGGACTGGTTGATCACAACAATTACGCCAACGTGGAGTCGTCGTTCTGGAATCGGTATTTGCTCTCTTGCTCCGTTTGCTTGACAAGTACTTAGTGCTAACATGACATAGGCTCCTCGAGAAGTTCTGCAGCGATAAAAAGAGTCTATCAGGTAGCTTCCAACAAACGATGAAGCCATCGGATATCGGCGAGACAGCATACAAGGATTGGACTTTTGACTTTACCCTGGAGACAACGCGGGAAAACGCCTGCACCGCCCACAGCTGCGTGGACGTTTTCGGGCAATTTGCGACATGTAAGAAGATTGTTCTAAGTACATTGGACGCCGAGTGTAACTAACTCATCATAGGCAGCGTAGACTCCCACACAAAGTTTGCCACTGGGGAGCTCAAACTCGACTGCGGTACCGCCAAGTACGCCATGCACGACCCCAAGAAGGCATCTCCGAAGAACACACCTCCACCGCCACCTCCTGAACCTCCTCAGGAGACTCCTCCTCCTACCCAGAACACACCCCCGCCTCCTCCTAAGACACAACTCAAGATGCAAAATGACATGTGCTACGGCAGAGACGATTTCGGCAAGCACGGTGACGTTCACAGCGAGTGGGTGACCAAGTACTCTGCCTTCGCGTGCGCTGGATCAGCATTGAAATCAGTACAAGCTGGGAAGCGGGACACCTTTCTCTCGTTCTACACTAATACCAATAACGCTCCTTACCAGTATAATATCTACTGGAAGGATGGATGTGAACTCGAAGGCGGGCAAACCGAGATGTATGCCTCAAACCCACTAAACGAAAAAGACGCCCCGCCGACCAAGTGTCAGGATCTCCTCACCGAGGACTACAAGAGGTGCAACAACGGAGGCGTCGGTGGGAGCATCCAGGCAGGTTGTCTGGTATATGAGTTCAAGGCACAGAAGAAGGATTGATCTAAAGTTAATTCTGTAGGATACAGTGAGCTTGAATACTGGGTATACTCGGAAAGGCGGACTTGGGCACTAAGAGCGATACTGAATAGAGCTATGTTGGCAAAGAACTTCTATCTAAGATATCCGCGCTTATGGGGACGACGAGATGGGTATCCGTAATAAGTGCCGAATACCAACGGAGGCTGCGGCACACCGGGTTCGGCACTCGCCCACAATTCGGTGATCAAGAACGGTGTCACCGTCTCCTCTGAAGCTCGGAAGGGCGGCCAGCCTCGTGCGCGAATCTTGAACGTCGGCTTGATACCAGTGACTCCTTGCAAGGCCTCGGGTCGTTCGGGGTTCAAGGGCAGGTCAACTGTCAGCATGCTGGCCAACCTGTCGTTGAAGACATATGGGTTCGCCATGCCCTCTTGCACCTCGCTGAGCACTCCTCGCCAGCTAGGCTTCAGGGTGTCTAGCCAAAGATCGACCGCTACCAGATTCTTCAGTTCTCCCAACGCTTGGCAGCAGTCTCGCCAGACGATCATGGTGTTGCGGTCGACCGGAATCAGCTCCTTTTTTGATTCACGAACCACCGGTAGACGGATAGCGAGGTTCAGGTATTCGACTTCCTCGATAAATCGCGGACGTCGGTGACAGGTGATACTGTGCAAAGTCTTGATGTCGTGGATCACAAAGGTCACATCGCTGTAGATGGATGTACGGCACTCGAGGTACCTTGGGTAGATGTAAGCTTATCATCTCATGATGATTCGATACCTTCTGGTCTTACTCACATTTGTTTGCAGCCGAGTAACATCGCAAGAAATGGGCGGTTCCATAATGGGTCCTGGACAGACTCTTCACACTCCCAGTGGTTGCCCCACGTCGACATCAGGCGTCGCCAGATTACTTCGTCTGCAAATTGGCCCCGTTCGTGATCATAGCACTCTTTCATGAGGTCATTCGAGGCTTGGTGATTTGTGATGCATCTCGTCGATGTGTAACGACCATCTCGAAGCATGATGTGATAGGCAAGGCCTGCATCCGCCCACAATAGCTCGTAGATTGCAATTCGGATCTCCAGCGGCAGGCTCATCAGTCTCGAGTTACCTTGTGGATGCGCAGTCAGGACTATGCTTTCGATATCAGGGCCGTCGCGTCGCCTGCTCGGTCTCAAACGAGTCGCCAGCTTTGTGTGGAGATCGCGAAGTTTCATCTTTGATAAGGCCGGTGAGCAAGACAAGCTCGTTCTTCCTTTCGAGATTCAGAGGTGGCTAAGAAAGCTGGAATGCTGAGTTTGAGTGTCGTGGACTGGGAGTCGGTTCATAACGAGATCAAATGCTCAGGTCCGAAGCAAGGGTTATGCCTCTTGATATCATGTGCGGGGAAGGCAAAAGGCCGGCCGCCCCCAAAGGCCAACCAACAGTCTATCTCAGCCAACTGCATAAATCCGCTACATAGCCCCCATGCCATCAACCCCTGCACGTACCGCCCCCACCCTCACCATGCCGGTCACAACATAACTTGACCTGCAATTGACCCTGTACTCATTGGTCCCTTCTCTCCTGGCCCGCCATAAGGTTACTCTCCTCATCGACTGGGGTGCTTTGCTGCGGGGCTGGTGACTTATTCTTTTGCATGCTGACCCAGATCGCAGCTCCAATGATCAGAACGCTGCCAAAAAGACTCTCGACGCGAGGGGTGGTGCCCCAGACGACTCGCTCGATGATAAGTGCAAAAATCATTTGCGAGTACTAAAAACTTCAGCAGACACTTCTAGAGAGTCACGAGCTGGGACGAAACTTACAATCATGTTCGTTGCTCTTCCCGCCTTCTCCTTCTGCAATCCTATCGTCAGGAAAAGTTGTAGAAGGAAGCCCGCCAGCCCGATTGTGACGATAAGGGACCTAACAACGTCAGCCTCGGTAATAGAGCTAGGTAAAAGGTGTGAAGGACATACCACTGTGCGGCACCATGCGGCATCTGGAAATGGAGATCCGGATGAACGAGAATGATCACAGCCGAGCCCACTGTTGCCAGAACGGCGAAGTAATTGACGCTGACAAGGGCGTGGGCGCGCTTGCCAATGACCCTGATGCAGGCGTATGCCGCCGCGGCGCCGACAGCTCCCAGAAGTGCGCCGAGCACAGCCAAGGTTCGTTGCGCGGGAGAGATTACGGGTTCCGGATCGACTATGCCTCCAGAGTTATCTAGCAGGAACAGCGCCGAGCCCTCCACCCTAGGCGGAAAGAGAAACGTCGGTCGAGCCACGAACACTACGCCGACGAACGCAATGATCCCTGCCATGCCTTCTTGTAGCGTGTAGGGTTCCTTGAGCATAGGTTAGCCCTGTCGTGCAGTTGCAAGATCATCACAAAACTTACCCTAAGAGCTAGGAAACAGATGATGGCGGTGAGTGTCGGGACCAGGAAGGTGATCACGGTGGCGTCAGAGATATTCAGAAACGACAGCGAATCTGCAATCCAGTCAGTCCAAAAGTCGCTTTTGCATGGATAGCAGGATTGGAGACAGACAGTATAGCCCAAAGAGGCCGCTGAAGCCAGACAGTCCACGCACGCACAACAAGCCTCTAACTCCTCGCGGGCCAAGTGGGAAATCGGGAACTTGCTTGTACCACATGTACAAGGACCCCAGCACTGCCGTAACAATCATGCGCACAAAGATGATCTGCAGTGCATGAAACTTGACCGAGAAACTCGTAGACAAGAGCTTCGCTGCCATGCTCATCTTGAAATAGTTCGTTAGCACAGAAACATCTGAAGCTCGGGACACCACTCACGATGGACGCAAAGAGTTGGCCCATGAGGACGAACATGAGGCCAATGTTCCTGTCGTAGAAGCCTTTTAATCTCTGATATAAGGTATGGGCCGATTCCGGTTCCGGCTCCGCACTGCCAGTGCTTGGTTCTTCCGGTAGACTGGCCTCGCATGGTGCGTGGGCGGTGCCGAAAGAGCCCGCGCCATTCTCGGGGCTGTGGCTGGCAGCCCCATCCTGCGGTGCCTTGACTGTCCCGTAGTTCGCCATAAGTCCTTCCAAATGAGTCGGCCCAAACTTAAGATTCGCCGTTCACACAGCGAGTTCTCAGTGCGAGCGTTGCCGGTGTCTGATTGCCGCCACCATCAATTTTGTCAAATTTTGGCCTGGTGACCCCACTGCGGGCACGCGTTTGGCCTCCCTGTGCTGCTTATTCCGTGGGCTAGAGTCTTGATCCACAAGCCGAGGTCCATCCAATGATGATCCGGGGTGGCTCCGTCATTCATGTCCTTCTTCTAAACGAAACCAGGAGGCTGACATCAACACATAGCACATGCACGATTGGATCCAGATCGGTCATTGATTGGATATAGAACTCAGCATCTGTCTCACGTCCTTCTTGCTGTCCATCTAGCGCCCGCTCGGAGTAAAAGAAAAAAAACATGCCCGCCGCGCTCTCGGAGCTCACGGCCGTGGAGCAGACCGGCCCGGACCAGTTCGTCTCCAAGGCCCTGCCCATGCGCCTCGGCAACATCCTCCCCATCGCCTACGGCGGGTGCACCATCGCCGTCGCCGTGCGCGCCGCCTGCGCCACCGTCTCCAACCCAAACGTCCACCTCTACTCGGTGCTCGGCCACTTCCTCGGCCCGGCCTCGACCGAGCGCAAGCTGCACGCCGTCGTCCACCGCACGCGCGACACGCGCAGCTTCTCGACGCGCCGCGTCGAGATCAAGCAGGAGGTCGGCGGTGACGGCAAGGGGGAGCTGCGCACGTGCCTCGAGGTCCTGCTCGACTTCCACGCCGCCGAGCCCTCGACGCTCGAGTACTCGGCCCCGCCGTCCGAGAGCTACCCGCCGCCGCACCTGTGCCCCGTCTTCGACGAGGGGTACATGGCCGCGCTGGAGCAGCGCGGCGTCGCGACCGAGGCGCAGACGCAGGTGTGCGTCATGGCCTTTGGCGAGGCGCGCAACTTTTGGACGACGCGGGCGTGTCCCAATGGCGTGGCGGCGCAGAACGCGTGGGGCGTGATCAAGGAGCTCAAGACGAGCCAGGAGGGGCGGGGGCCGACGGAGCAGACGTCGGCCGAGTGGCAGGAGCCCGTCGCGGCGGATGGGGGAGGGCCTGGGACGTTTGACACGGCGGCTGAGAATCTGGCTGCGCTTGCTTTCCTGATGGACGGGGGGATCGCATTTCTGCCGCTGACGCACGGGCACATGTTCTTTGACGACGTGACGGCGTGCTCGACGTTGGACTTTGCACTGCGGATTTACACGCCTAACCTGTCGATGAACGGCTGGACGTTGCGCGAGAGGAAGGTCTCGAGGGCGGGGAGCGGGAGGACGTACTCCGAGGGGAGGTTATGGGACGCAAATGGCAACCTGATCGCCTCAAATTCACAGCAGTCGATCTTAAGGTTGAAAGAGGGAGTGAAGCCCAATCTGTAAGGGGTGGAAACACAAGGATCTATCGTATCACTGTATAGTATTAAGATATAGACAAGAAGTCCACACGGCAAGTCGGTGAAAGAAACCTGTTAGCAACCCGTTTTCCCTCTAGAAATACATGATTCTATCTCTGGACAATGCATTGGAAAAACTTTGCACAGAACGATCAAGACGGAGTGGCTGTCCGCACCGCTTCAAGCTCAACATGATCCGTGTCCACGGCCTGCCGCCCTTTGTTCTTGCGCCATCTCGCAAAGACCATGCCGCTTATAGCAGCTAGGAGAAGCACTGCCGTGACAACACCCAGAATGGCCCTCCCGGGATGAGATCGCTGCTTTTCGTCGATCTTCTCAATAGACCATGGAAAGCAGTCCGACTTGGTGATGATGAACATCCCGAGGCCCACGTAGAGGAGCGGCACAAGGATGCGCGCGCATACTTCGTGGCCAGCTTCAGGATCTGCTTCTGCTTCATGACGAGCCAGCCGACGGCGCACCAGACGCCGAGCAGGATGTAGAATACGACGATGAAGATGGCGATCTCGGCTCCTTTGGCTTGTGAGAACAGAGGGACATAGGTGCTGATGTTGTCGGCTCCGTTCATGACGGTGATGGATGTCACCTTGCTGAGTGTTCTTAGCCATGAGCCGACTGCCTTGAGCCTCGAGGTGGCCGCTACCGCTGCAGTTGCAGCAGCACCAGCTATCACCGCGGCGCCTCCGGTGCCGTTGCCGGTCTCGGACTCACCTCGCGCCTCAGCAGACTCCTCAGCATGATCAGGCTGGTCGGACGCAGATTCTTCGGCAGCAAAGATGACACCAAGTCCCCACCAAACACCCAGAAGGATAGGGGCGAGGCCGAGAAACCCAATGGGTTCGGGGGAGAAGAGATACGAAGCTCCGAATCCGATGAGGCTGATGGCGATGATGATGGAAAAGCCTGCGTATTGGCCGATGGTAATGTTTAGCGGGGTCAATTTCGAGCCTGGCGACGAAGACTCAGTGAAGAAGGTGACGAGAGCGAACATGTCGTCGATGTTCGTGACGGCGAAGGACGCGCATCCTGTCGCGATTGTTTTGCCAAAGTCCATCTCGGCAGCAAAGAGACGGCGAGAAGAAGCTGTCGAAGTCCTGTACGGGCGACAGAGTTGTACGTTGGTGAGATGGATGCAGGAGGCGCATTCATTTTGTACGCGGTCTTAGCACGCCCAGAATTTGTTGGGGGCAGTGCAATGAAATCGTCTCCGCTGAATGGCGTGCTCTTCTTGTCTTTTCAGTACCTGCCAATTGTATGCTAAGCCCCAAATGCAACTTCACCGAAGCCTATTCTACAGCTTCAGCCTCTGAAAGGGGGTACCAATTGCAACACCCCTCAAACAAGACTTTACTGTTTGTTAAATACAACAGGTCTGGTTTAGAAGTATCTCTCGGGCTAGAAAATCCACAAGCTAGACTCGAGTACGATCCTCATCCGTGCGCTGAACATGCAATAAGTCGCTGCAATCATTTAATCGTTAAACTTCCCGTTCTTTACAAAGAAGAACGCATGCTGGCCTCGAATGCAAAGGCCGCACGTTGAGCGAGCTCCTGCACTGCAAGTCTGATCTCGGGATCTTGATCTTCAACTTGAAGGGGAACTGGAAGCCTGAAGGGCTTTCCATCAGGCTCGCACACAGTATCAGCCCGCGGTAACGTTCCGTTCTGGAAGTATGCCCTAATCGCTCGGGCCGTGCACGAAGACGGAGTCGAGAGACTCGTATGCTGCAGAAACGCTGTTAGTCCCAACTCTATTTTCCGGATGGGTAACACAACGTACGCCGTAGGAGTTCTGAATCAACACCACCGACCCCGGAAAAGACTGGGAGTTGTTTCTAGCGCTGATCAACGGCGTGATGTTGTCTGCGATGTTGTTCACGAACAGGATTGGGTAGCTCGTGTTGGCATTGAAAGGTCCTGACATCGAGTGGTTAGACGCAATGAACCAACATGAGAAACCAGAGATACCCGCAACTGACCTGCAACACGCCACTTGGGCCGAATCTGCCTGCTGACGCAGCCCATGCGGTTCACGGCATTGACGGCTCCTACAGAATAGCTCATCTTCTGCACCGCATCCGCATATTCCACAAAGTCTTCTAGGGTGTCGTTCATGGGCGGGGTATCCGCACACAGAACAGCAGAGAAGACGTCTGCTGTGCCTTCCATCAGGGTTGTGGGCGGCACCGTCGGCGGTATCGTTTCCACAGCACACATCGACAACATGTCGTTGGGTTTGACAATATCGTAAAAGGCCCGACCATCACGTTTCTCAACAGTCGCAAGAACCTTGGCGAGTAGCTCAAAGGTGTGATATGGTCGATAGAGGCTAGTCGAGATAAAAGCCTTGATTTTGGAAAAGGTAACCAGGTGCGGTAAGATAGGGCCTTGGTCACTCGGAGGTACTACGAGCGGGCTTCTTCGTATGTCCTCGAGTAAAGCATCAATTCTGCTTCTGATAGACTCTGGATCTTTGTCACACATCGGACACTTGATGGGTCCCGCCTCGATGCAAAGCTCGTAGAAGGCATCCATGACTTTGTCGGCGTCTTGCAAGAAGTTGATGTGCTCTCTAAGGAACCACTCGCGGTAATCAACATTTCCTACATATCACTAAAGTCAGTACTGTATAGGTCATAGTGAAAACATGAGAGCCCTACCATCACTGACGATCCGGTCAACCTTGTCCGGATACATCGCAGCAAAGGCGCCTGCAAGGATGGTGCCGTAGCTGAATCCCCAGAACTTAAGCTTCTCTTCGCCTAGCTCCTTGGAGATCTGTAACAAGTCGGCTGCATGGGAGGCAGTGGCCGAGTGACGCAGAATCCCGGATGCGTTCAAAGTTCGTTCGCAGGTCTGCGAGAATGCAGATGCCCTAGCAAATACATCGGAAAGGACTCCTGGATGCGAGTCAATGGTTCCAGGAGCTTGCAGGTCCCACAGACTCCGCGCCTGCTCCGTCTCCCAGCACTCGATACGTGGAACGGACGCCCCGACTATGGCCAGGGAATGTTAGTAACTCATCGTGTGTAACTTAAGAGTATTGATTAGGATCCTACCTCCGCGAGGGTCAAACGTGACGATATCCTGCAGCCACACAATGATCAGCCATATCCAGGAATAAGCATTTGACAAGTTGACTGACAAAATTGGTCCCGACGATGGACTGGATGTACTTTCCATGGTCTACTAGACTCCAAATTCCAGAACCTCCTGGACCCTAGAAATAACTGCATTAGCCTAAGACTGGCAAGGCCTCATGGGCACGATTCTCACCCCAGGGTTGAAGATGACCGGGCCACGGTAATCCTTGCGATCTTTCGCACGAAGCCTTGCAAGCGCAAGTATGACTCTCTCGTCGTCTGAAGGATCAAGCCAGTCCATCGGTAGCTTAGAATGTTAGCGTATCACCGCATTCCGTCGATAAGGCTGAATGCACTCACATCCAGGCGGGCACAGTCCAGAGTCCCTTGGTAGCACGAATGCCACTCTATCATCCGGCTTGGTTCGATCTGTATCTCCAAGTCAGCATCCATTACTGATTTCGAGCAACTTATCTATGCAACGTCTCTGCTCACATCTGTCCAGTGCCAGTCGCCCCGTTGGGACTGCTTGGGCGAAGGAAATGGAGCCCTTGGCCCGAAGCGGAAGCTAGCGGTGTACCAGAACGCCACAGCCGCCAGCACCGAAGCAGCAGCCAGTCTCCAAACGGGCCATCGCTGTCGTGTATTAGGCCCAGAGCCTATCGGCGACGAGACGGTCTGCTGTTTTTGATCCATCTCTTGGGGAGTGAGATGATGAAACTCTTTCATGATGCCTCCGCCTCGGGCGACGACTTGCGACAAAGGAAGGGATGAAAATCCCGCTAATGGCGGTCGGTCATGCGAGGGACCGTAGTGGGTGTGGCGGATAATGTCAAGCCCCACGCCGCCAAGTGCAGAGCTCCATACGTACAATTGCGGATCAGATCAACGCCTTTATCTTATCAATCTTCAAAGACCTTGGCGATCGAGACGCAGGTGCAGACAGAGTCTCGTCAATACTGAGGAATCTTGTGTCACCTTCACTCTGCTGGGATACTTGTCCAAACTGTAAGCTGTCCTTCAGGGCCCCCAGAACGCCATTGACGATGAACGGCCAATGAGCTATCTCATCACATTTCCTTAAACAGTCAGTGTCGAAAAGCTAGCTCACGCACAACCTGGGCGACGCATTACCTGAGGCATTCCTGCAGATGATCACACCCTTCTCTATTGGTAGGCGTGCCACGTCACGATAGATAAGGTCACGAGGCTGTGCTGATGCCCAATATTGAGACACTTCGCCATGACCATCATTATTGATGACAGATAGTGAAGCAACATCATCTAACTCGCCATCACCATTCTCTCATCGTTTCTTTGCACAAGCTCTGCTTAGGTGTATCCTGCTATGCGTCTATTAAATGCTGAGACGAAAAAGGTCGTCGAATTTAACGGCGATGAGATACCGCCCTATGCGATCTTATCCCACACATGGGGACAGGATGAGATCAAGCTCCAAGATTTGGAACACTTGTACCACAACGCGTCACCCACGCTTTGCGATTCGACATCACCGCAGCGCGAACAATCCCTCGCAAAGATTAACGGCTGTTGTGACAGGGCTTTGGAGGATGGGCTGGACTGGACCTGGATTGATACTTGCTGCATAGACAAGACCAGCAACGCAGAGCTGTCCGAGGCCATCAATTCTATGTTTAGATGGTATCATGATGCGGTGGTATGTTATGTATACCTCGCGGATGTGCCTGGCGATGACGATATTATGGAGTCTACATCTTGCTTTGGTGATAGTAGGTGGTTCACGCGAGGTTGGACATTGCAGGAGCTCTTAGCTCCAGAGCAAGTCCATTTCTTTAACAATTCTTGGAAGTCACTCGGCAATCGCGACACGCTCTGTGCGGCCTGTTCGTTTCGGTTGCAGGTATATTCCAACAATGGGGCTGGCTTCATGTTCTGTCTTGCTCTATTCTTGCTGCTATGGGAAATGCTTTATTAGCGCTTGGGTTACAGCGAGGACTCTCGGAGAGCGGCTCCTTCGTGATACAAAGTCACGCGTCCTTGGGTTTCTTTATTGTCCTGCTCGTGGAATCGTTTGCGTTTCTACTATGACGCATCGCGGAAATAGATCTAAGGTCATGGCACTGCCTGGTTATAAATTAATGGGAACTGATCACTCCAAGATAACAGCTCTTGAACATGACAGGCCACAAACTATCCACCACGTCGTACATTCTTACGGTCTCAAATCGAGGGGCTATGACCAATGACCTCGTGCTTAGCTTGCTACAAGAGAATTATGGGAAGGACTGATGGGCCACTTGTAGACGGAGGGATTTCACCTCTGTTGACAGGCTGAATGGCTAGTATGCATCACCCAGAAAGGACTTCGTTGGATTTCGATGATATGTGACTTGAAGGGGACTCGCCTAGTTGTCCTGCAAGGCGTGCGGCTTCTGCCTGTTCGTCGCGAAACAAACGATGTTGAGACCGAGTATTACTTTGTTGACTGTTGTGGTTGGGCTTTTGCTGGCGGCGTTTTTATGCAACCATGGATGAACACAAGTTTTGTGGAAGGGTAAATGGGTGTAAATGAAATAAGGACGCGTAAGTTTGATACAATTATTCACAACCTTTCCACAGTAAGACTCAATCTTCTCCTTAAAATGAGCCTTTACAATGCCTGTCTCAGGAGTACTGATTGCTTCACCGAGTCTAAAGGTGTGAAAGTCTAATTACGGTCAATCTCGATCAGGAACAAAGTGGCCATATATGGGAAAGCTAAGAAGATTTAAGTTGTTTTGTAGCTACCAACATCAAGTTCCTTGGCGATATCCTGTAATTAAAAACAGGAAGAACTTCGACATGTTTAGCTTCACGTTCAACGAGATACCAGTACCGGTCCATGGCAATGACACTCTCAACGATCTTGCAACATGTTATACTGAGGGTCCATAAGATAGCCACTCTCCCTTCGTGACCCCGGTATCGTTCCTCGTATGCCAAAAGCTCCTCTTCTGATATTCTTTTCTCGTCGATGCCTACGCTCTGCATGGCGCGCCTCGCAAATGCTTGGAAGTTTGCCAGATCTCCTTTGCGTATCCCCCATGTCGGTCGGTGACTCGGATCAAGATGGATCTTCTTGTCATAGAAGACCTTCTCCAATAGAGTGCGGTAAAATCGCCTTCTAGAATGCGTACTTGTTGTCTTGGCCGGGTCTGCTCGCTCCCACTTGCTTGGGGCTTGACACCCCGTCATCATGGCCGTCGGACTCAGGGTGACATCTTTCGCCCTCATTCGGTTACTTATGGGAAAGCCTTCGGGGCAAGATTCGGATCGTGGAACGATGTGATTGTAGCAGCACCCGACAGCGCCAAGAGAGTCAATTGAGGGAACAGTGGTGAAGTATCGCAACATGTGCTCCGATAGTTGGCCGCACGCATGGAGACCAACGAGCATGCACTTCTCTCCTCCAGCCCATGCCTCGATCTCTTCAACAAGTCCAGGAGGCCCATCGATATAGCGAACCAGATGTGTGATCCTATCTTCGGAGACTCCAAGTGAGGCAGCAAACGCTTGAGAGCCAGCGACTTGCGACTGACTGCCGTCGATTGCGAGCACGCGAAGGGCCGGGAAAAGAAAGGCGAGAGACGCAGACAGATAGCCCTGCCCAGACCCCATGTCTATAACATGCGTTATGCCACCTTCTCGACACCTTTTCTCGATGAATACAACGGCTGTTGATACTTCAGCTATCTTTTTGGTGTTCATCCGGCTCTTCAAGACATCGGGCAAATCGTAGGTAGACATGGGCCGCTGAATCCTGGAGACGCTGAGCGATCTCAACGATCTCAACCATGCCGTAAGAGACTCCGGTCGGTCTTGATTCTCGGGTAAGTCCTGTTCTTCTTCGATGCTGTCGATCAAGTCCTGCTGGGCAACGCGATGGTCTGGAAGTGACTCCCACCAGGCTGCCCACTCTGGTGGCAACGCGTCCCACGCATTGTAGACAAGGGCATCGTTGACGTGGATGCCTCCGGTTATTTGTTGCACCAAAGGCGTGCGAATGAAGTCTATGAGATCATCTGTATACTCCTGGAGCCTGATAGACGGAGTTGTGTTGGATGATACATCCATGCTTGGGATGTCAAGAGGTTGAGCCAAAATTGACATTCCGTCAAATCAGCTCATGTGGGTCACCCGCTCCTAGAAGTGAGGGGGAAAAGTAGTGCGCCTTCACTAAGTACTTAGCTTGGTGGGTTAAGGTGTGTTAGCCCCGTTAGATACCTGATAGTAGAGCCAGAACTTATACCAGCTTCTACGTCCCAGTTCCGGGATGACACTAAATGATAGACGGAATTCCAGTCATTTTGAACGGAACTCCGATTCCAGTCTTCCCGGATTCCTACCCCTTCCCTCGATTTATCCTGGAAAGTGATCCAACTACCTAATTACAACCTTTTTCGAGAGGTCAACACCATGGAAAACGCCATACCGATCGGGTCAACGGCTTACGGCCACGCCTGCACCGAGTGTGCGCGGGCCAAGACGCGGTGCATGCCCCGCGCCTCCAGCGGTGGCACGAGCTGCCAGAGATGCCACCGCCTAAACAAGGACTGTCGGCCGGCGGTGCGGATGCGCAAGCCGAAGCCGTTGTCCAAGACGGCGCGTCTGGAGCAGAAAATGGACGGCTTAATGACGCTGCTAAAGACGTCGTCGGCTGCCGGCGGCGCCGAGCAAGGAACGCCACCCACGGCCTTGGCGACGCCTCCCGACCGGCCAACACCCGTCCAGGGCCAGAATAACATCCAAAAGACGCTGTTAGATCCGCTAGTGAGCAGGGTTCACGACATTGACTTTTCTCGGGCTTCGGTCGATCAACAAGAGGAGCACCTGCGCTCATTTCGCACCGAGAAGCTGCCCTACTTGCCTTTTGTTCACATCCCTGCAGACATGTCTGTTCAAGAACTGAAGCAGGAGTTCCCCTTCTTTTGGCGCTGTATCGAAGCGATACAGACCAAAGATATTACACGTCAGAGAGACCTCGTCCAATATTGTCGCGAATATGGGGCTAGAGTGATGGTCGTTGAGTGCCAAAAGAGCCTTGACCTGCTTCTAGGTCTTTTAGTGAACCTAATGTGGTAATATTCTACCAGCCTCTTCGTTCGCGCTTTCTCTGAAGCATTCATTGACATATGACAGGATGTCGTATCAGGCCCAGCCAATGACTAGTTGCCTCTGCATCTACATGCAGCTTGCAGTTGCGCTGCTTACTGAAATGGGCCTCACCAGGCCTCCTCCACCTCCACCCCCGCCAGACGTCAACACTGAAGCTGGCAATTACACAACACCGCAGGATATACCGCACCTCAGGCCGCCCATCTCAACAGTCCGCACAATGAACCAGCGGCGAGCAGTGATTAGCTGCTACATTTTGAGCTCAGTGTAAGCAACAAGTATGCACTTTGCTCCTCGAAGGCATTCTAACTGATAATCTGATCAGAATTGCACACTTCCTGGGACGGATGGATCCCATGAGGTGGACGCCGCATCTTTCCGAATGTCTTGAAGTCTTGGCTCAGAGTACAGAGACCGAAGGAGACCAGTTCTTAGCTCATGTCGCTCGTATCCGTTTAGTTGCCGACAAATCCTGGCTGGTTACGACCCGCGATTTTAACATCTCTGACACTACTCAGGCACCCGTCCTGTTTCATTTAGAATCATTCAAGTGGCAGCTAGACGACCTTAAGACGCGCATACCACCTAGCTTTCTCTCCAGAGGTAGGCAACTTCGAGGATGCTTCTCAACTCAACCTACTCTTCACTGACTCCTTAATGGCAGATACGATCCGCCTACATATTGCGTACGCCGAATTTGCTTTGTATTCGCCAGCCCTGAAGATATCGACTTCCTCTCAAGAGTACTCGGATCCAAAACGCATCGACTACCTCTGGGCCTGCCTGATGGCCGTGAAACAATTCCTTGACATCATATGCACCGTGCCACCCGCCGCGTATGCTTCTCTCTCCATTGTGCACTTCTCACAGACCTCAAGTGCACTGATTACCCTGTTTTATCTCTCCGTATTGGAGCTACCCGGTTGGGACCGTGCGGCCGTCCGCAGGACGGCGGATATTATGGCCATCTCAGCCCATATCGAGCACCAGCTTAACCAAACTGGAGACGCCATAGGAATCCGCATAAGCGGTGCAGAGCGGGACGCGTTTGTTGGCGGAGCTAGTATTATCCGCAAGCTGAGAAGTGGATGGGGTGCTAGACTGGGAGAGCTGGCCGAGCCTCCTGCAAAAAGCGTGGATGTAGACGGGCTGACACCGGAGTCGGCAGACGTCATGTTTCTTGATAACATGTTCGGCTGGCCCGTAGACATGTGGTTTCCAGATCCAGTATTTGGCGATAACATGATGAATAATGGTTTCTAGAAGACTTGAAATTAAGATAATAGACAAGACATAGGAAATGTCCAGTCCCCAATGAATAGACCTCCAATGCAGCTTAAACAATTCAACCACGCTGCTGCAGCTCTGGAGTTTTGTCAGAGTGGGCTAGAATCTCAGAGCTTGTGGTGTTGAGTCAAGTCATTCTCCCTGTAGCACTCAGCCTCTCCAGCTTTCTAGACTCCCTGTCGCGATTAAAAGGGCCGATATCTGTCCAAACGCCGTCATCTTCCACCGTGGCTGCGATGTCGGCGGGCTCGTAAGTCAGGAGTGCCACGTAGAACTTGGTAATCAGAGACGTGACGGCCACCTTGATACACCCCGAGTACGATAGCTTCTTGCCTTCGGACCGGTGTAGAGAAGCGTCGACGGCCTTGACGAACGGCGCCGAGTCGGGCCTCCTATCCACCACCGAGCGCATGCACTCCTCGTCCACCATGAGGCACATGCTCGTCACCATGCCCGGCTCGGGCCCGCCAGGCCAGCCCTCTGCGACCTCGTCATCGTCATCGTCCTCCTCATCTTCTATGCAGAGCTGGTACAGGTATGAAACGCCTTCGGGGGTCTGATTCGCCATGTCTTCGTCTGACACGAAACGCACCATGACATTGTCGTCCAGGCGGCTAATGCCGGACTCGGCGGGCGCTGCGGCGATTCCCTCATTGAGCAGCTGGAAGAAGCCAGTCTGAAAGGTCTTCCATAGACCTGTATCGGAAAAGTATGTCCGGAAGGCCCAGAAGCCAAAGTTCTCCCAGCCCTCAGCTTCCACCCGCTGCACAAGGATCTGCAAGTTCTCTGCCGTAGGATCTGGCGGCGTAGACTCCGAGGCATCGGTCTCTTCCGGGAGCAAAATGGGGCGTGCGCCGCGAGCAACTCGTTCTTCATTCTTCTTGCCCACCCATTCAAGTGTTTCCACGTGCGTCTCGGCCGCAGTGCGGTCCATGACCTTTTGGAGTTGCTCTTCTGTAAGTGCCTCGTAATCTGCATCGCTAGCGTTCCTGTACTTTTCTTCAGTCCATCCAGGAGGCAGGTAGCTCAATATAGGATTGTCCGCCATTGTAGTTGATCCCGGGTGTAGGGAATTCGAGGCGAGACGTGCTGTATGAAGGAAAGATGATGAGAACCAAAGGTAAGATTTGGCAGCGAAGGGCTCCTGCATGAATCACTTTAATGTCGAACTCCAAGGTTGTGCAAAGCTGCAGCTGAGCCGCCTGTGTGACTGGCGGTCCATGGCGCAAGTGGAGTATGCTAATGTGGGCCATTTAGCGCTGATTGCCCCTACAGCAACCTCAAAAGTCACTTCAAGTTTCGTCCGGGTCCAACCCGACTCTATGGGACACATCACCAACTCTATGAAACGAAGAGACTTGTATCTTCATTATAACAGCGGCATGTTGTTCTATTCAAAAATCATGACTGTGTCTATCATAATTTAGAAAAGTCATTGCTCGTTCAGTAAGCCACCATCCCATCCATCATTGCATGCATACATCATTCAGTCAAACCATTACCATATCCAAAAGTGACAAAAGAAAACAAACCATCCACTCAACGAAGGACAACCAACAAATGAAATGAGAAGCAGGAAAAAAGTCATGTCCATAATCATGCAAAAACGTGAAATCGTCAAATCCTCCTTCACTCCCTAAACCTCACCAGCAATCTTCTTCTTCAAGCCCTCAGCAGCCACGCCGCCAAGCTGCCTCAGCGTGCCGGACCCCATGATCTCGAGGGTGCTGATCTCGAGCGCGAATGTCTGCTTCCACCACCGGCGCAGCTCGATCGCCATGAGCGAGTCCATGCCGATCTGCGCCAGCGACAGCGAGACGTCGACCTCGGCCTCGTCCTTCATCATAAACGCAAAGATCTTGAGCCCGATCTCCTGCGCCAGGTATTCGACGCTGTCGTCGCCGTCGAGCACGTCCGGGTTGTTGGAGGCGCCCGCCAGAAAGGCCTTGAGCGCGCCGGACGAGCCGCTGCCGCCCTCGGCGACGGCCGAGCTGTCGCGCACGTTGTGGTAGGTGCCCATGCGGCGGTCGCGGCGCCACTCGGTCTGGCATTTGGCGTCGTCGAGGTGGACCTCGGACCGGAGGCCCATGACGATGTTGCCGTCGCCGCGCCAGGGAGCCAGGCTGTTCGACTTGTCAGACTCCTCTGGAAGCTGGTTCAGCAGTAGCAGCTCCATGTACTCCATGAACTCCTTCTCCGTCAGGAAGTAGAGCCCCTGAGACCTGAGCTTCTTCCTCGCGACATTGTTGTCGGCGATGAAGCCGACATCGT
Organism: [Phialemoniopsis] sp. UDSM-2020; assembly: GCA_018873225.1. Taxonomy (NCBI): domain Eukaryota; kingdom Fungi; phylum Ascomycota; class Sordariomycetes; order Thyridiales; family Thyridiaceae; genus Thyridium; species [Phialemoniopsis] sp. UDSM-2020. The sequence goes on from JAEILZ010000005.1 coordinate 227,544, forward strand.
CAACAGGGCAGATGTTCAAAACCGTCGCGGGAAGGCCTTGACGACGGCGGAAGATGGTGAAGGCCTCCAGGAAACAATTGGCGGCGGAGTAGTTGCTCTGGCCAATGTGGTCTGCGAATGTCGTGACGCCAGAGCTCGTAGAGATGAAGAAATCGAGCTTCTGTCCCTCAAGGGCGTTGTGCAGGTTCCATGCACCGTTGACTTTGGGCGCAATGGCAGCACACCAGTCCTCGTGTGGCATGTCGACAAACTTTTGGTCCTACAGAATGCATCAATACCAACACTGTGCAATCAGATGTAAGATTACTTACTCGTAGCACCATGGCCATGTGAATAACACCCTTGATGGGCGAGGGAGCCAGGGCGATGGCAGAGTTGACGGCCTCCATATCTTCCGCCTTTCCAGCGACAGCACCAGCTGTGCAGCCCATGCTCCGCAGCTCCTCGAAGAACTCCTGGTCGCTTGTCGTTGTGCCAGCGCTGCGGCTGATGAACACAAAGTTGCGAGCCCCGTGCTCAGCCATCCAGACTGCTATCGCTCGGCCCAGACCGCCGAGACCTCCGGTCAGAAGGTAAGTAGCCTCCGCGTCCAGCTTCATCGCAGTCGCAGTGTTAGTGCTGGGGATCAGCGATGCATCTGAAGGGACCTTGACGACCGCTTTGCCGATATGGTCTCCCTTTTGGAGGTGGCGGAAGGTATGCTCAATCTCCTGAGCTTCGAACAGAGTGATGGTCTCCATGGGCTTGATCCTGCCGTCGCGGCACATGTCCATGACCTGGTCGAGGATCTTGCCGGCTTGCTTGGGCTTCTTCTGGATCATGTGCGCAAGGTCAACGCAGCAGTACGAGCGGTTCATCAGGAATGGCTCCATGTCGAGCTTGCCGAAGCCCACGAGGTCTCGCTTACCCAGCTCAATCATCTTGCCGAACTCGGCCACGCACTTCCACGAGGCGTGGAGCAGTTTGCCGGACAGCGAGTTGAGCACAATGTCAACGCCCTGTCCGTTCGTCTCCCTCAGGACATCGGCCACGAAGGAGTCGTCGCGGGAGTGGAAGATGCGGTTGCGCGGGAGACCATAGATGTCCATCGCGTACTGGGCCTTGACGTCGCTTCCGACGGTCACAAAGATCTCTGCGCCGACCGCTTTGCAGAGCGCAACGGCCGCATGACCGATACCACCACATACAGAGTGGATAAGCACCGTCGTCTCAGAGGTCAGCTGCCCGACGGTGTGAAGAGCATAAAGAGCAGTCATGTACACGCAGGGTATGGTTGCAGCCTCCTCGAAAGAGAAGGTCTCGGGGAGAACCGCGCATAGAGCAGAGTCGACCACAGCCTTGGTTGAGAACGCTCCGTCGAGCGCCACGCCAACAACCCTGTCACCAACCGCGACGGTGCTGACGTTCGCGCCGACTCTGCTTACGATGCCGGAAACTTCGATACCGAGGGGGTGTTTGCCGTCAAAGGACAGAACGCCCATTGCAACCATGACATCCTGGCATCAATTTAGCATAATGTCCATCTGTCGGAGGGATCTCAACACTTACACGGAAGTTCAGGCCAACAGCCCTCGTCTCAATCTCCACCTCATCCTCACCAAGGGTCTTGGCCGGTACATCAACCCAGTGAAGCGTCTCCAAGAGGCCAGGCTTGCCGATAGCAAGCTCCTTCTTGGCAGCGCCAGTCCCGCTCGCGCTCTTGCGCCCGACCTCCTCCTCGAGGTGGAACGCGCCGAACCGCGGGATCTTGATCACGCCGTTGTCAACGGCGTACTCGCGGTCAGGCCGCAAGATACCGTCGTCGTCGTCGGTCCGGTGCACCTTGCGCAGGACCTTGAGTACGAGCTCCGCAAAGCTTGGCTCGGCCGTCGAGATCTCGAGCGTATGGAAGGGCACACCGAGCTCGGCCTGGGCGCCGCGCAGAGCGCCTAGAGACTGAGCGTGGCGCGGGTTCGGGCAGTTGATTTGCGTCGGCGGCATGAGCCACAGCAGCTTCTGGTCGCTGTGCTCGCGGCAGAGGGTCTGGAACTCCTCGAAGCGCTGCTTGGATATGTTCTCAAAGAAGGGCGTCCCCAGGTCGACGGTGGCCAGGACGGGTTGTCCTACAGGGATCGGGCCCTCGCCGAAGCGGACGACGGAGACTTCAATGTCCTGCGACTGGACGTGCGAGATCAAGGTCTGAGTGTAGTGCTGCTCAGGGTTGTCGCAAAGGACAGTGACGGCCGGGAGCTCTGACTTGTTCTGCTTAGCAGTTGTCGTCGAGACGATAGCGGCGCAGTACTGGTATGGCTCCTCAGCATCAACGACGGCGGTGTCAACTCCGGTGAATCCCGCGCCCTTGAGCTCCGTCTCCCAGCGATCCAGGAAGATATACGGCTCCCACTTGCGGCCGTCTGCTTCACCCATCCACCAACCGGAGAAGTTGCCAAAGATGTAGCCGGGACCACGGGCGACGGCGCAAACCTCGGTCAAGACCAGCTGGCCACCAGGCTTGAGGAGCGGCTGGAGGTTGCTCAGGGTAGTGTACAAGCTCGGCGTGGCGTGCACGACGTTGGGCGCGAGGATCAAGTCGTAGCTCTCAGGAGTGTAGCCCTGGTCGAACGGACAGCTGGAAATATCAAATACCTTGTATTCCATGTTAGGCGCGTAGGAGAAGCGCTCAGTGGCTTGCGGGAAGAAACCGGCTGAGATGTCGGTGAAGGTGTACGTCGAGTACAGCGGGTTTTGTGAAGTGCTGACGAGATCCCGCAGGATCATCTCGGTCGTTCCTCCGGTGCCAGCGCCGACTTCCAGGATACGGAGGTTGGGCTTGGAGATGGCGAGCATCTTGACGAATTTGGAGAAGCCGAAGGAGATGCAGTTGTAGATGCCGGTCAGCACACCGTCCTCCATCAGGATCTCGAGGGTATCCTTCTGGCCAGTAAACAGGTCCTCAGTGTTCTCCCAGATGCGGAGGATGCCACGGGCAACATCGCCGAAGGAGGGATCGGCGCAGATCTTGTCAGCTCGCTCGAGAATCGCGGCCTTGCGCTCTTCCTTGGTGAGTTTCGTGTACGGCAAAGTGTCCTTGATGATGGGGGGATATGTTCCATCGCCCGCACGTCCCCTTTCGCGGTGCAGCCACTCCCGGAAGTTGTTGAAGTGAGGCTGGCCAGCAGTCAAGCCCTCCACGCGGTCTGCAGAGTCCAGTGTGCAGAGCAGAACCATCTCTTCAAGTGTCAGTTTCACGTTGTTGTCGATCGTAGGTGGGTTGAACAGCGGTCCGACGTCCATGAAGTCGACGTCAGGGTACCATTCCAGTCTTGCAGCCGCATGGATATCCTCACCCGAGGCATCCTTGTCGTCCTCGAGAGGGTTTAGGCGCACACCGCGCAGGCGAAGTGCGACCTGACCATCGGCGATACATTCGATGCCGACATCAGCCTCACCGGCGGAACCCCAGGCTTCAGCGACCATGCTCTCAGTCCCTGGGAAGACGTCAATCTCTTCAATCAGCGTGGGTACGACCAGATGCTTCAGATTACGACCAAGACCTTGAGCAGCTGCGGCGATGACGAGCTGGAAGCAGGTATCCATGGTCGTTGGGTGGAACAGGAAGGGCCTCTCGACCTTGCCGGCAATCTCACCAACCGCACGAGACGAAGTCACCGAAGTCTGAAGGCTGGTCACGCCCTGAAATTCGAGCCCATAGTTGAGACCGACATGGCCTAGCATCTTGTACCATCTCGAGGCGGAGATCCTACGAGGAAGTGAAGAGATCTGCCTGGCGTCAGCGAGACGTTCTCCCGACGGCTTGACAGTGCCCTCGCAGTGCCTCATCCAGGCAGAGCCAGAGTAAGAAGAGATGGTGAAATCCCAGTATTCAGATTCGGATGAGTCCGTCAGCTTCCGCTTGCGCAGGGACGTGAGCAGCTCCACGGGCTTAGAGACGTTGAGCACCAAGGCCGTAGGCACAATGACGTGGCGGACACTGTAGCCGGTTTCGACGCCGGTGGTCTGGCGGATCGCCTCACCGGCCATTGAGACGTAGCCAGCGAATGGGAAGATGATGTCGTCTCGGACCTTGTGGTCAGCCAGCCACGGCACGTCCTCGAGATCCAAAACGCACCGCCAAGCGGGCTCCAGCTCGCTGAGCTCAGGGATGCGCTGGCCCAGCAGCGCGTGGTGTCCAAATTCCCGGAAGCGCCATTCCTTGGCGATGCGGCTCTCGTACCAATATCTGGTCGAGTGGTCCCAGGGGTATAGTGGCAAGTCTGTCAAGACCTTGCCGCGGGGGAAGAGGGAACCAAAGTCGACGCCAGCGCCCTGCTGCCATAGCTGCCCGATCGCAGACGTGAAGCTCTCAGAGCAGTCCGCGCCGCGGATCATGGTGGAGATGTAGTTGCAGGGTGCGCGTGCCTCGGCACAGATCTGTCGCAGCGGTCCAGCCATCTGCGAGTGAGGTCCAACCTCAAGGAACAGAGCCTGCGGCAGCTCCTTGATCAGCGCATTGACAGCAGGCAGGAACTTGACGGGTGAGACCAGATTGTCCACCCAGTACTGAGCAGTTAGGGGCCGAGTGTGGGGTTTGGAAGTGACACTAGAGAACATGGGAATCTTGGGACGATGGTTATCGTCTCCAGCATCCATCTCGACCTGTAGTAGATTGAGATAGTGTCGAGCGAGTGACGACATGTGATCTGTTGAAAGAGTAAGTCAGTATAGTTTCTACCACTGACAGACCTGGCAACTTACGCGAATGATACGCCATATCGACCTGCAATTTCCTCGCAAGGACATCAGGCTTGGCGGCCTTGACCGCCGCGATCACCTCCTCCAGCTTGTCAAGATCACCCGAGATAGTCGTCGCCGAAGGGCTGTTCTCAGCAGCAACAACGACGCCATCGACAAGAAACTCAGCCGTCTCAGCAGCGCTCAGGCCAACGGCAGCCATACCGCCCTTGAGCTCCTGGTACTTCGTAGTCAGACCACGATAATACGACGCCAGTATCGCTTCCCGCAGCGACATCGCCCCCGCAGCATACGCAGCCGCAATCTCGCCGCTCGAGTGGCCCACAACCGCATCCGGCACGATTCCGACGCGCCGCAGGCTGTTAACAAGCGCGACCTGCACGGCCGTGCACAGCGGCTGCGACAGCTCGGCGCGGTACACATTGCTCGTCTCCTTGGGCCGCAGGAGCTCGTCCTCGAGCGTCCAGGCCGGCGGGATCTTGGCCCGCGACAGGATCTCGTCCATGGCCCGCACGTCATCGCGGAAGTTGGCGTCGGACTCGAGGAGCTGCCGGCCCATCTGCGGCCACTGCGCGCCCTGGCCCGTGAACACGAGCGCCAGGGGCGCCGCCTGCTGCGGGGACTTGGCGCTCGGCGCCGGCTCCGACGCCTTGCCGTTGGTCACGACGACGAAGGAGCGGTGCGGCAGGGCCTCGCGTCTGCGCGCGAGGGTGTACGCCAGGGCGTCCGCGCGCTCTGGGTGGATCTGTAGGTAGGCGACCGTGTCCTCGACGACCTTCTTGACGGCGTCCTGCGAGTTGGCCGAGCAGACCAGCAGCTGGGCGGCCGGGCCGGCCTTGGAGTGGAAGCCATTCGTCTCGTAGGACGGCAGGTAGCTTTTGGCCGAGTCAACGATACACTATACGACAAGTTAGCGCCTCCGGACTTGGCGGTATGAATGTTGTTAGAAAGTCATACGTGGGCATTGGTCCCGCCAATACCGAAAGAGTTGATGCTCACGCGCTCAGCGCGGTTCGAGGGCCATGGCACCGGCTTCAGCGGCACAGCAAGGTTGAACTCGTCGAATTTGACTAGAACGCATCCGGCACGTCAGCAATGCAGCTCTTGTCACGTATACACAGGGGTGTGGAGAAGAGATGGGAATTCCTTACTTTTGGGGTTCGGTTTGCCAAACTTGATATTGGGCGGAATGGTCTTGTTCTCCAAAGCCAACACGGCCTTGATGAGACCGGTCAAGCCGGAGGCGCCTTCAGAGTGACCGAAGTTGGGTTTTGACTAAGAGATTATTACATAAAGTTAGGATATTGTTGCGTCGTCATCTTTACCGTTAAGGTTGTTTCATATATGGCAGGGATAAGGAAGAGGGGAAAGAAGGATGGTGGTGGTCTCGGGTACACTAACAGAGCCAATGTAAATACCCCTGTCCTTGAACAGGTTGCCCACAGCATGGGTCTCGATAGGATCGCCGGTCGGGGTCCCTGTCCCGTGGCACTGTCACACACACACACACCTCTCGGTTAGCTTTACCGATCCCAAAACCCCTGATCGCCAGGACACATGGCGATCGTGGGGGCCGAAGGAAGAGGAAAAGAAAAGGGGAGACTAACCTCAATGAACGGCGTGTCTGTGGGGTTGAGCCCGGCGTCCTGGTACAGCTTTCTCATAAGAGCCTCTTGGGCCGCAGAGCTCGGGTTCAGCAGACCCTGGCTCTTACCGTCGCTGTTGGTCCCGCTGTTGCGGATGACAGCCCGGATCGGGTTGCCGTCTCGTATCGCATCCTCGAGCCGCTTGAGATAGACAGCGTTGATGCCCTCCGCACGCGCGAAGCCATTGGCCTCGGCGTCGAATGTTTTACATGACCCCTCGGGCGACAAGACTCCCTCGGAGGTCATGGTGGAGTAGATAGTCGGGCCCATGAGCAAACTTGTGCCGGCCACGATGGCTGACGTGCAGCCTCCTGTCTGCAGGGACATACACGCCTCATGCAGTCCTACCAAGGAAGCGGAGCAACCCGTCTTGATGACCATGCTATATTGTCTCTTGTTAGTGTATAGTCCTTCCTCTCCACGCACAAGGTGTTTAAGGACAGTTCTTGCAACATACCTAGGTCCCTTGAGGTCATACTCGTACGACAACCTATTAGCAATCATCAAGTCGCCGCTAAAGTTGTACCCTCCCGTAAACTGCGGCTCACGCGACTGCATATGCAGCCAGTCCTCTCCAAAGGTACCAACGTAGCAACCCACAAGCTTGCCGCGGTAGTCAGCCTCGCCGGCGTTCTCAAAGCACTCGCGCGCAACCTCGAGCAGCAGTCGCTGCTGCGGGTCCGTCTTCTCGACCTCGAGCTTGCTCATGCTAAAGAAGGAAGTGTCTAGGTAGCCCAGGTCCTCGTCGAGGAAGTACCCATGGCGCGTGTCGACCTGGCCCTTCTTGCCCAGCTTGCCGTCGAAGCCGTCAATGTTGAAGCGGTCGGCGGGTATGGGCCCGCGCAGGTCCTTACCTTGGCTGACGACGTCCCAGAAGGCCTCGGCCGTGCGGACGCCGCCTGGGTAGCGCATGGCCATGCCGCAGATGGCGATGGGCTCCGGGGCTGAGACCTTGGGCTTGTGCTCGCCATTGGCTAGCCATTTCTCCTGGCTGTCGTGGGTAGTTGCCTTGGGAGCTTGGGTGCGTTCCTGTTGCTGCTCCAGGGCGAGAGCTGGGTCGGCTCCATTGAGATGCTTGCCGTTGACAGGATCCTTGAGCTCGTTCTTGACGACATCCAGGCCACTCAGGATGGGAACGACTCCGTTACGGGCCGTAAGGATCTCAGGTCCTGATCCATTGTCGTCCTGCACTTCGACAGTGGAGATCTCTGGTTGAATCAGTGCCTTCTTCTCTGAGGCACCATTCGTGGCAGTCTGGGGGTCATTGGACTCCTGTAGATGTCCGTTCTGGTGATGTGACTGGCTGGAGAGAGTGATGTCCTGGTCACTCTCTATAGAGTCGATAGTAGCGTCTGAGCCCGCGCTTAGACGGGACGCCTTGGCCTTGCGCTCATTCAAGCGGGCAATGCCGTCCTCGGGCAGCGCACGGGGCACGGCCGAGAGGTCAAGCTCGTCAACAGGCCGTCCGTCCTGCGGCCGGGCTTCCGAGCCGCTGAGGATGACATACTGCTGCTCGTCGAGCTTAGGGGATGTGACCTTGGTGTCCTCCATAGTCGGTTACCTCTTCTAGTTGATAGGTGAGGTGAACCAACAAACAAGTGTACAAAAAGGGGGAAGGTTATCCCTCTCTCCCTTTATAAATGAGACCTCTACTCAACAAACTCTTGGACACAACAAAGGACCAAGAGTAAAGAAGAGGTTTACAAGTAGAAATTTGAGAATAGAAGATGAGATGAAGCTACCGAGGCACTTCGGGACGAGGTGAAGTGGTGCGTTGTTCGACAATCCTCCTGTCCTGCGAGCCAGGGGAGTCCTTGTAATTCTTATATGGAACTCGAGCCGCGATCGAGCACTAGTGGCTATTCACCAGGACCGTGTTGGAATAAGACGGATCCACCACCCTCCAGGACGGGTTCTTTTCAACGGGCAAGATCCCAGCAACGGAAACAAGCACGAAGATACTAAAAGCGAAAGAAAAAAGTACGGCACGCACGCACCAGGTGTGTGACGCCAAGGAGCTGGAACCCACGGCCTAGTGAGGTGGCCCCTTACTGAGATGGGTAGGGGCTAATGTCATTCATTACAAACCTGATGCCCAATCCTTCCCGGCCATGGGGTCTGTACGTGTCTGCACATTCACTCAGACTACACGAACAGGACCAGTCCAGCTGGTATCTGTCCAAGGGTTCACCTTGTTCCCCCACTGTCCCCGTTTTTTGATCCCGGCAGTGAATGTGCTTCGAGCCTGCATATGATCCATGTAGCATATTTGATACCAGGGCTGATCTGTTACCCCCCACGGCAATTGACCGATGATCTCCAGTTCACCTACCCTGGGGGACCGAATCGTTAGCTCATAGATGCATCTGCATTGCAACGCTGGCCGACGAGGACCCTGTGGGGTCCACGAAGGGGACAAACAACGAGACATCTGACTGACGGCTGCCATACTCGGCAAGGCCGCCGTTCAACCTTCAATGGTTGGCATCACCATTGACGTGAAGCCTTTCCTATCTAGGGTTCTTCAAGGAAGAATAGACATGTCAGTGGCGCAGAAAAGAGAGACACGACACCACTCCGCCGGTTTGGTGAAGGGTGGCTGACGGGCGGGACCCTACGATGAGACGAAAAAGACGACACGGCATTTTTTCCCACCGCGAACCTGGAAGCAAGGGCGAGGTCACGAGCAGCGGGTTGGAACGAGAGTGGAGCAGAGTAACGTACCAAGTACGAAGTACAAGCAGGAAAAAGCCCCGGTGCTCCGTTTTCCCAGCCCACTAACCGCTCGCTTGGTGAGGGTTCCATAGAAAGCGATGACGGGGTCACGACGGGCCGAGCCACGATTTGTTCGAGAAGGTCTCGGATTTTGGCGAGTCAGTAAAGGCTTGGCCCAGAGAACAGGGAGCTGGCTCAGCACAACACGCTCCTTGCCTATCTCTGGGTGTGGGATGAGCAAAAAGAAAGGATTCGTTCCCCGGCGCAGGGCTAGTCTCCAGCGGTTTCCCAACGGCGACAGGGCATGCAGCCATCGGCCACGCAGCTCTGGATCTGGGCCATGGCATCGACGGCGCCGAGATGGTCTTCGATCCGTCATACCCGGACCTAGGTCTGACAGGAAGCCGCCTGCAGAACTACTGCTCTGTACTCTTGTCAATTCTGCAGGAAAAGCACCCCCAAACCCAACAGAGTTCAATAACCGCGGGATTCAGCCGTGTGCAACGTCGGTGGCTGTTGGTCTTGACCGTTATTCCAGTCCGGCGCCCGACCGTTGTTGCTTCACCTTGGCCACGTGTTGAAAGCGTACTGCGTACCATGTAGCTGGGATCGAGAGGGGGAATATGCTGTCCCTCTCCACGGCTTGTTGCTACCCATGAGAGTTCTGGCATAACCCTGCTCCACTACGCATCCCACCACACCTGGAAAAGTACGAGTGCATTAGCTTGCTGGAGGTCCAGCTAATAGTATCCCTTGGAGTCGGTGTACTGCAGGCTCGCGAACGCCCAAGAGGCGGGTAGCAGGTACAGAGGGAGAAGAAAGACGACGAAAGGAATAGAGGGGGGGAAATCCAGATACCTGCCCCCTCTAGCATGGTTAGCTCCCCGTTTAGCGTGTATATTGTTGGCTGTAACGCGATGGTGGGTTCTGTGATCCTGAAGGTGGTGGAGGTGGAGACACGCACGGCCGGGCTCTCGCCAAGCAAACCCAGACGTTCCAACTGCTCGTCGTCATGGTCAGCCATTCCGTAGACTGGCGTGATGACAGGTCTGGCACGAGGTCGGGACAGATAGCGAGATCAGTCCTTTTCGAATGGGTGTGCGCGGGATGTAGATGTCCAGATCGGGAATAGACGGTGCTAGACCATTGGCTTTTCCCCCGAGGACTTCCCGTGTTTGCCATTGCCAGATCGGATCTATTTGATCGATGGCACAAAACAGCTGCCGGCAGTCAGGACGGGTGTTGGGAAGCAGGAACATTTCTTCATCACATGTGCAGTCAACCAACATGTGTCCCCGATCGACGTCAGTGCCAGGACATCGGGAGAGAGATCTGGCGTGCGATTGGCAGATGTGACATCCGAGCTAGATTCTGTATTTATTGCTGATGGTCGGGACGATCCATTGGATATTGAAGCTTGATCCCACCCGCGTCAGCCGTTGAGCACTACGGGCGGGCGAGAGAGAGGGGGGTTCATCGGCGGCGCCGTTCTGCGGGATTGATTACCAAGCCCGACCGTATTTCAAGGACATCATAACGCGCCCACGGAATCGGTCAGGAGGCTCAACTAACCCCGAGTTCGGATGAACACGAGGTAAATTGTCGGAGTTTGTGCGGGTGCGGATGTGCACATCTATTGGGAGTCGAGGTGTAAGAGGCACTCGTTAGCCTGTGGCAAGACACCACCATTCGATTCTAGGCAGTTTTGCCTCTTCCTCTTCCTCTTTCGATCCCAAAACGACAAGACTGGGTTTTTGGGGGTATTGGCAGGACCCCGTATGCATTTTTTGGCAAGGTTAGCAAACGACCGGACGACGCGGAAAACCACTCGTCGCCAAAACTTTCTCTTTTCCATTCTCAGCAAATCGTCCATTTGGACAAAGTGGTGGACCGGATCCTCTCTCGATCGCGAATTGGAGGCAGGGCGCAACACGCAGGCCCGCTCCAGAGGTGCAGTAGTTCTGCACCAGGCCACGTCGGTGTCAGCCCCAAGCCTGGCCTAGTAGACTTGAAGCTGCTCGAGGGTGACCAGTCATAACGTCTAGAGCACTTCGGACGATTGTGCGCTTTCGTTATCTGTCGCCTGTCGGGGACGCATCCAAGGACCGCCGGGATCAGGCAAATGGAGACCAGGGTTCGTCGGGCGAGTTGCTTGAGCTGTGCTTCTGGTAGGCTCGGACCACCCATGACTCCGTGCCCGTTACATTCCTGAAGAAGTGGTCCGTTCAGACGTCAATTGGGTCGAGAGACGTTGAAATGCGGCTCGAGGAACCCTGTCCAGGATTGGCAAGAGGTCGAAAGAGCGGTGAACCCCCTTGAGAGCGGACCTGGTAGGAAGTTCATCATGCGTTTTCTGCGAACTGGCAGAGCTCGTGAAGGGGAAGGATGAGGTCTAGATTGAGGCCTATGAGATGCCAGCGCGCGCCAGCCGTTTGCTTTTCCGTCTAGCCAGGGCAGAAGTGTGCTTTGTAGGGATTGGAGTAAGTAGCAGCAAGAGGAACAGCCCTGATCCTTGAGCTCTTCGGGCCGTGATGCAGCACCATGGATTTATGGTTATTGGCAAGGATGGGTGGATGGTTCAAGAGACGGGAAGACAAGGGGAGGAGCGGGGAGAGCAAGACGATCAATGGATCTCGCCAGGGTACAGGGTCAAGGTCGCGATGGAGCCCCCTGGAGCTTTGATCCCGACCTCACTAAGCCCTCCAAAGCCCATGGCCCTACAGGGGTCCTTTCAGCTGTCCAGACCAGAGCTCTAGGGCTTCTAGATGCCTGGGACTACCTAAATACTCTTCAGCTGGCCCGTGACAAGACCTGCGTGTGTCAATGTGAATGTCATCACATACCATTTCATCGCCATGATGTGCATGATGCTCGATCTGGGAGGAGGAAGTTAGGGTTGCATCCCAGGCCGTATGTTGGAGAACAAAAGAGACACTGCTGGCAGACATCCCCCAGCCTGGGAAATTCACATCTTCCAACTGTCTCCTTCGATGCAACGCAGCAGCTCCGAATCAAGTTACCCTCTCCTTGACCGCCATCTCTCAATGAAACGTGCTGCAAAAACTGGTTGATATTAACCGCGAGAATTAAGACACAGCAAGCAATGCTCCATACATTGCTCCACCAAGATGCGGGCGAATGCCTTCGTATCATTCACGTTCACAGAAACGAGAAAGCATCGGTCGATGCCAGGGAGCTCTGTCAAATCCAGTTCGACCGCCAACTCGAATTTCGTAGCGAAAAGCGCTATGGTATATGTCATCTAACCTCCTCACTCCCCTAACGCCGATAACCATGTGAAATACAATCAAATCATAGAGTGTTGCGCGGATGAATGGAGCATATCCATTACGCAAGAGCAAGCTTTTGGTGTTCCAGACCATCATGAGTCGACCTTCTTGTCGGTCGCTGTCGAGGCTTCCTCAGTATCCTTGGAAGCGCTGTCCTCCTTGCTGTCGGTCTTCTTCTCCTCTGGCTTATCGGCCTCCTTAGACGCGTCGGCCTCAGCAGTCGTCTCCGCCTTGGTAGCCGATGGCGACGGTGACTTTTGCTTGTCGGCCACAGGCTCTGTCTTGGCTTCGGCCTCGGTTGTAGGCTCAGCTGACTTGGCCTTCTCGGCGTCCGTACCACTGACAGACTGTTGACCCTCGACCTCCTCCTTCTTGATCTCGGGCTTGTCGGACACCGGAGCATCTGCCTCTCCCATGTCAACATCGCCATCGTTGTCCACCTTGGAAGTCTCCTTGGCGCCATCATCTGCAGTCTCTGTCGTCTCGGTGGGGCCGGCAGCCTCGACGTCTTCCATGGTGACCTCCTCGGGCTCCGCATTGGAATCGTTTGCGCCGTTTTGCGGAGGCGAACCAGCAGCAACGGGAGTCGCCAACCCGCTATCCATCTCAACATCTGCGTAGGGGTTGGGGTGGTCGAGGATGGAGGGTCGCTTGCGCTCGACGGTGTGAACGCCGTTGGCCTGGGCCATGTCCTCGTCGTCGCTGTCGTCAAACTCATCCTGCCTCGCCACGGTCTTCTCCCACCGCCTCTGAGTCATTCGGACGTCCTTGTTCTCGTCATCGTCAAGATCGTCTAGTTCGGCTTCCTCCTCGTCAGATAAGCCTAAGCTTTGTCGCGGGATGTCGGTCATCTGGACTGAGGGGACAGGCGCTGTCTTCTTGAGGTTCTCGATGATAGCGATCTTGATCTTCTCAAGGTACTCGTGGCTGTTGGCGTTCTCCATGTTGGAAGCTCGCACGTCTAGCTCGTAGTTCGGTCCATAGTACTGAGATAGACGAGATCTGTTAGTCAAGGGAACTCATTGCACATCAAGAGTGTTTTGGGTTACTCACCTCGTAGTATTCGTTATAAGGGAGTACAGGATCCAGGTCAATGCCGACAAGCTTTCCAGTCTCGTAGGCCCATGTACGGGCAACGTTGCGCATGGTGTAACCACCGCCGCCGAGGACTAGAGTAGGGAGGTTGAAGCCGCGCACGTAGTTAACGCACTGGGCATGGCCGCGCATACTCAGGTTGAAACATCCCAGCCTATCGCCGGAAAGGGAATCGCCACCGCACTGTAGAACGACGGCCTCGGGCTGGTAGTACTTCATGATAGCATCGATGATAGGCTCGAAGAAACTTTTATAGCTCTCATCATTGATGCCGTCGCGAAGCGGAACGTTGACGGCATAGTTCTTGCCAGAGCCAATACCGATGTCGCGAAGCTCGCCGGTACCGGGAAAGTATTCACCGTACTTGTGAAAGGAACAGGTCATGACGCGGTCGGTAGTGTAGAAGGCTTCCTCGACACCATCGCCGTGGTGGACATCAATGTCGATGTAGAGCACGCGCTTTTTAAATCGGAGAAGCTCAATGATGGCAAGCACGATGTCTAAAAGGTGAGGGGAAACCGAGAGTCAGCCAAGCTCAACACATACAATTGCGCAGATAGGAATCGATGGTTCAAACGTACCGTTCACGTAGCAGAAACCACTAGCCTCGCTCTTCTTCGCATGGTGCAGACCACCAGCCCAATTGACGGCGATGTCGCACTTCTGACGATTCAGTCGCGCAGCACCCTCCATACTACCACCGGCACTGATGCCACAGAGCTCGAAGAGGCCATCGAACACGGGGCAGTCGTCACCGACGTTGTATTTGCTCTGCTCGCGCATGTACGAGTCCATGTTGTCGGGCGTGACCTTCTGGAGGAAATCGATGTACTCATCAGTATGGAACTGGGTCATCTCGGTGAAGACCGCGGGCTTCGCGCGCTGCATCGCAATAATCCGGTTAGTCTCAATGACATAGTGAGGGAGCCGTATTGTACGCAGGAACCGGGGAGACGTACGTAAACCTCGAGGAACTTGTAGACGCCATAATTCATGACCAGACTGTGCGCAAGACGAATGCGGTGCGGTTTCATGGGATGTCCAGTAGGATACGAGTAGTTTCCAATATCGGAATCGTAGAAGTAGGCAACACGCTTCTTGTCATTGTTCGTGACCTGGTAGAGCGGTCGAGTGCGCTCGACGCCTGCCGGATCGGTCACCATGGCTGCGGCTGGTGTTGCTGATCAAGCCCAAGGGAACAAATGTCCAGGCTTGGTCGTGGAGAGGTGATACTGCAAGATGGCAGCAGTAAAAAGACCGCAAAGGGTGCAGAATAATTGCAGAAGGTCAAGGGCCTCAACACCTTGGATTGGGAAGGAGGATTGACCGGACTGACTTTTGGTGGTCGCGATGTTTCTCGATCACCACTCGGCATTGGCCGTGGCAGCTTCGGCCAGCCCACACCATCACCGAGAGGCTGGCGCTAGCTTTGTTGGGTTAGCCACTAGCAGCCTTTGTTGGAGCTGCTAGCCAATCGATGCATTGTGGGCAATAAGCTCGTGCGGGACCCTATCACTCAGCCAATCAGCAGGCGCAAAATACTGCAAGGCTGTTTGTCGCACTGGGCAGGTCTGTGGGTTATGCACGTGACCTGGCGCACGTTGTCGATTCGAGCTCCAGGCTGCTCCAGAGCTGGCGTCAACAAGTGGTCCCAGGGAAAGCAAAGCTACCACGACTCCATCTGGGTAGCCTCTCGAACTGCCCTCAGATTTGTCACCACTTTCTTCTGTCTCCTCATCCTCCCGACGAATCACCTTGACGTCCATCAGTTTTACGAAAGCGTTGTAGTGCCATAGCTGATCCCTTCCATCTCAACCGTCTCGTTTTTGATACCAAGATGGAGCGGTTCCGGAGCATGCTGTCTGGTGGAGGCATGGGTGGGCTTGGAGCTGCACCAGGCACGGTACGTGATACATCTTGAATTGCGACGGTGTTATGCCCTAGTCCTACCGACCGGTTGCGCTGCAACCACTCTTCCAAGTACCGCTCGTGCTGACAGGTTTCACATTCTAGGACAACACCAACCTCATCGACAACTCCGAAACCGTCTACATCTCCTCGCTCGCCCTCCTCAAGATGCTGCGGCACGGTCGCGCCGGTGTACCCATGGAAGTGATGGGACTGATGTTGGGAGAGTTTGTGGATGACTTCACAGTGCGCGTGGTGGATGTGTTTGCCATGCCTCAGAGCGGTACCGGCGTCAGTGTCGAGGCCGTCGACCCCGTGTTCCAGATGAAGATGATGGACATGCTGCGGCAAACAGGAAGGTGAGCCAATGCGTCGAAGTCCTTTATCACCCTATCATCATTTTGCTGACGATACGTGCCCCAGACCGGAGTCAGTTGTCGGATGGTACCACTCCCATCCTGGTTTCGGCTGCTGGCTGTCGTCAGTCGATATCAACACCCAACAGTCGTTCGAGCAGCTGACCCCTCGCGCCGTCGCCGTCGTCGTCGATCCCATCCAGTCGGTCAAGGGCAAGGTCGTTATTGACGCCTTCCGCCTGATTAACCCGCAATCCTTGATGCTGGGTCAAGAGCCCCGCCAGAGCACGTCCAACCTGGGTCACCTGAACAAGCCCTCCATTCAAGCCCTTATCCACGGCCTAAATCGCCACTACTATTCGATCGGCATCAACTACCGCAAGACCGCGCTGGAGGAGAACATGCTCATGAACCTGCACAAACACGTCTGGACCGAGGCCCTCGAGATGGAAGACTTCCGGTCCGAGGGTGACAGAAACAAGGAGAGGCTCGAGAGGCTCGTCAGCCTGGCCGAGGGCTACGAGAAGCGCGTCAAGGAAGAAACGGAGCTCACCAAGGACCAGCTGAAGACGCGCTACGTCGGAAAACTGGACCCCAAGAAGCATTTGGAGGACGTCGGCCAACAGCTCATCGAGGACAACATCGTCGCTGTGTCAAGACAGATGATCGACAAGGAGGCCACTATGCCCAAGAAGGAGCAGGCGGGCAGTGCCAACGGTCAATCGAGTGCGGATCAGATGGATGTCGAGGAAGAGCTATGATGAATTCACTTGAAGGGGTGGTAGTTCGGGCATTTGTACGAATAGGCGTTAGGCTGATGGAACGCTGCATCTAGACAGGTAAAATGCACATGTCACCGTCGCTCGGTCATGAATTCATGGGATCTTGTTGTTCCTGGATTTCTCTTTCGTGAATACCCGCGGTCGTATTGATTCGCGGTTGTTTCCTTTGCTCTCGGGCTTTGTTGTAAGTGAAGCGCATTGAAGCAAGGCTTTGTCTGGACTTGTTGTTGATGCGACACTCTCTTTCTTAAGTCACTTAGCACAATGACCTTGTCCATCTCGTCCAGCAACCTATATAAGTCGCATTGTCGGCCCAAGTACACACCTCGACGATCCTCCGACATGTTTCCCAGCAACCCAACATCCAGATATCGTCATTTCTCTGTCTCTGGCAGAGCGATCCTCTACTTTCTTCTTTCAAAGGATAGAGACCGCTTGCTTGATTAGTAACAACAATGTCGAAGTCTACGAAAAGCCTCGCAAGTGCATTCCGAAAGGGACTCAGCTCCGTCCGGGCCAAGATTCGTTCCCACGCCCCCTCCTTCAAACGCAAGTTCAAGTCTGTCAGGAACAGACCTCCTACCCCTTATATCAAACAAGTCGCCCCTATCTCACCATACTACCTCCAGAACAAACCGCTTCCCCCCACGCCGAGGTCCCTCTCCACCATCAACATCTTCCTGGACGAAGATCCCTTGCCATCCACGGCGAACAACACACCGCCCTCGTCACAGTCCAGCGCCTCCCATCCCTCGTCTACATCCAGCCTCCGCGCTCGTGCCCGACGCCAGCAGCAGCAGCAGCCCAATATCAGCACCGAGCCCATGGACCAGGCCATCCTCGCCGAGGCCCTGTCCAAGCTCTCGGCAGCGCTCTCACACATCCCGCACGCCCTCTGCGGCCGTGCCGCCCTCGCAGCCTGGGGCTACACCGACCGGCGTGTCCGCCGGCTCGCCGTCAACGTGCCTGAGTCTTCACGCGAGGTCCTCCGCTCCTGGGCCGCGGCGAGCGGCATGCACGTTTATGACACCAACTCCGACGTGCTAGGGCTGATGACCTCTGACGGCGTCCTGCGCAAGGTGTCGGTGCGGTTTGTCACTGATGACGAGTTTGCCGCGCTGTGTATTATTGAAAGGGTAGTGCAGCCTGTCACACCCATGCAGATGGACCGTCAGTGTTTATGCAGGGAGGACAACGTTGTCAGGGTCAAAGTGCTCAGTCTGGCCAGTCTGCTTGACTGCGCCGCACGGGCGTGGCGCGCGGACTGGCGGGTGCGGAGAAGGGGCGATCTCCGGCGGCGCATGGCGGAGGACTGCGTTTGGATGCTGAGGCGGCTGGTGGCGGGTGGTTTTGTCGAGGAAGGGGCTGAGATGCTGAGGCCCGAAGATGTGCCGCACGTTGCGGACCGTCGTTTCCTAGACGAGTTTGTGACCGAGCAGCCTTGTGTGCTGGCGCTGTTGGATGAGCTTGGGCTTGTGATACGGCCGATGGAACAGTGTCAAAAGCAATGGGAAGGTGCAAATGCTAGATCAGGGTGGAGAAAGAGAGTCGAGAGGGTGAGGAATAGCGGAAGGAGGGATGGTGGTTATGGGTGGAATCGTATGCTTCAAGGGGAAGGCGTGGATGGGAAGGTGCGGTGATGTTTGTGTCTCATTGGTGATGAGCGTCATTAGGCGTTAGGTTCGTTCTTCCCAACTTTGTTTACGTATCCGCAAATTACGGCCTCGAGTTTTGAATTGAGTGTTATCCCACTGCCTACACCCAGATGTGATCCCTTGGCTCGTCCTGCCATGTGATCACCCCTACCAAGTCTATGCTTTCGAGCCGTACTTGCAACAAGCACTCATAGGCTTCGGCCATGCCTTCCATAGGTATACCAGCAGGGAGGTACATTCTCCCCTGTTTGTCAACATGATTCCCCTTCCGCACGACCAGCAACCAGCAACCAGCAGAAAAGACTTTGTCGACATTCATCTCTTGTCATCATTCATCACCCTTCCGCATTAGCAACCGAGATATCCTTTCTCAAACAAGATGGCCTCTTGTTTGGCGTGTCAGGCCGAGATTTTGGTGGTGTTCGATGGACAGCGCACTCAAGAAGACATCAAGAGAGTGGAGGAGTCTATGAAGACTCGCCATGGGTATTGGAAGCCCACTGTCTTCACATACGCGCTTTCGAACTGCGGGGCAGTGCACTGGGATATGTTGACAATGAGGTGCACGGTATTGGTAGGAAGCAACAAGACTCGCCAAAATCGCCAAATTATCCGACTCAAACCGCAAGACCAGGTCCACCATACTCCAACATCGACAAAGACGTGTTTCATCATGACATCAATCTTCTGGGAGAGACAAACGCAAGAGGCTGGCTACGCATATAGTTGGGATGGGTCAGGCGCAGCAACTGCAGTCGCAGATCGCTTCCCGGGGACATGGATTGGCAGAATAAGGGGAGGACCAGTACGCTGCTACTATCACGTATGTATAGCTGCTCTCGGTCATGCAAACTGGTGGGAAGAAGGCTGGGACCGAATTGTCATCGTCTTGGATGTAGACGGCTTTCAAAACACGACGAGGACGATGAATGAGGGCCTCGACAGGCTAAACAAGGACACGTCTGATCACGACGTGATGAGCCCACAAAAGAACCAACTGAGCACACTGCTAGGAACATATGCCCAGGCCGGCTGTGAGGTCAGCATTTGCAATTCAATGGTACTTCCCGGCATGCGAGAGCTTGCGAGGCAGGCTGCTACCAGCGGCCACCCGACGCCCGCATCCGAGCCTCCTTTAGACGGTGCAAACGATCTGGACAAATCCCTCGTCAATCTCCCAGCCAACAATGACAGTCAATACGGTGATATCGATGAGGAGAACTGGGCCTTAAAGGACTATTCCATCGGCGGACCGAATGATGTCAACTTGGATCAGCATGTCGCCCAACAAGCACAACGCTTAACATCCGTCATCAACTCCTCCATGGAGCGTGGTCAAACACTGTTCCAAGCTCTGTATGAACTCATGAGCCAAAGCTCTCTCGTCTGAATAGGGGGGTGGCCGAGCCTGGTTATCCCACAGCCTAATCAATCGACAGCGTTGTGTGATGTGGAGGAGTTCGGAGAGCCGCATGGAAGAAACTAGTGGTCCAACATGGGGTTAACCAATTGTCATAAATCATGCATGATATCGAAACAGTATTTTAGCTCAGCAGCGGCTTAGGACAAATCAGGGATAACCTAGGCATATTCAAGTAAAGAAGATTTCGTTGCTCCATTTGGCATTGATGCTAACGGAGCTGGGCCGCCTTTTCCTTCTTTGACGGAACGTGTGCTTCCATGCATCTCCATTCGATCATTCATAGGTGGCTTCAACTCGTTTCACCCCAGCAGGGGTTCGGCTTCCGGGCGGATAATTACACTGCGTCCCGCAAGTCTTATTGTAAAGGGTCTGGCCAATTCTATAACGTCAATGGAAATATCGAATGTTGGGTTGCACTTCTAGAACTTCGTCCTTTGCTACCATCTACACGTGCAAAGGCCCTCATTGATTTGCAGTTCACTCGCTGACGCCAAACCCGCCTCCCGTCCAAGATGCTCAATTCCGAGGAGCCCCAAGGCTTCACCGCAGAGGAGCATGCTCTGTTCGAGAAGCTCAACATTGGCAAGGAGGGAGGTCTCCCCCTGCCCTCCTTCATCAAGCCCAGCGAGGTAGAGGCCCAGGCGCGCCCGCTGGCCGAGAGCATCTTCAAAGATTGGGCGCTGCTCAAGCTCATCGTCGAGCGCCACGAGGAGAGGTTACTCGAGCGGTGGCGCGGGCTCAAGCGCAAGAAGCGCAGGGACATGTTGCTGGCCGCCTGGCCCGCCATGGCGCCGCACCGCCGCCCCGATATCGTGTGCTGGCGCGAAAAGTACGGCGAGACGAACCGCCAGGCCGTGGACAAGGAGGACCGGGAGGCGTTCCTCTGGCCGCACATCAACCTGCAGGACCTGTGCGCGACGAGGCCGATCTGGCTGCTCATGAAGTCGCGCGGTCGGAATGCGCCCGAGGCGTTTGCCGCTGCAGACCTCGACGGCATTCGCTTCGGCAAGGCGTGTTTGGCGCTTATGCCGCGGTATCTCAATCAGTACTCTATGCTCTTCACCGGCAGGACCACGGCAGAGAGCTACGGCCAGCTGTATGCATGGGACAAGCTCCCCTCGGGGGAGAGATCGCTGTTCGAGAACCGCGGCACGCATCCGGGCGAGGGCCTCTGGATCCTCGAGATCCAGGCCCGCCTGTACTCCTTCCTCGTCGACATGGCCCAGCGCCTCATCCCCGGCGTCACAGACTCCCTGTCCGACGACGCCGCCCCCGCAAAGCCATCACTCGACCACACGAGGTCCGACGCAGAATTCCAGTCCCTGCCGGCCCTCTCCCTCGAGGCGCCCTACTCCCTGCCCGCCAAGCTCAACATCCAGAACCTGCTCAACCTCGCCTACGCCAAGCTCTGGGAGGCCGAGGACCACCTCTGGGCCATGCGCGAGGACCCGGCCTACTTCGCCGCCACCCTGCGCGCCTGGCGCGAGCACCGCCGCGAGGCCATCCTCGGCACCGACGGGAAGCCGCACCCTGTCAGTACAGAAATCCTGTGGACGCGCACCGTCGGCCTGGCCGTCAAGCGCGCGCTCGAGGAGGTCGAGACGTGGAACATCGTCTACTCGAAGTGCCACCTCGCCGCGCAGCGCATGCAGGCGCACGCGGCGGCGCTGGCCCGCCCGGACGCGGGCGACAGGCCCCTGCCGCAGGACCTCGCGCTCGCGCTGTACAGCCTGTACCACCACCTGCGGCAGCTGCAGAACGAGCCCGTGGGGAACCTCAAGACCGGGTGCTTCGCGTCACCCGGTCTGCGCGAGTACTTCCGGGTCGTGCCGCCGCAGGACGAGCGCGACAGCGCCATCGCGCTGACGACGGCCGACGAGGCGCCCGAGCGGGGCGCGACGCGCGAGCTGGTGTGGTGCCTCGGCGCGCTGCAGAACGACGGGAGCAGGGCTCTGCTCGGGGCGCCGACGCTGCTGGACAACATTGAGATGCTGATGCAGCCGTCGCAGGCTGGCAGCGGCGTGAGCAACGGCAACGATGACAGCAGCGGTGCTGAAGGGGAGCAGTCACGCGTGTCGCCCTGGGTGGCGGACCAGCTGTCCACACTCTCCGTCTACGCCGAGTGCGTGCGCGAGGTCGAGCGCTTCCAGCCCTGGGCTGCGAGCTTCGAGGTCGAGATGCAGGACAAGGAAGTGGCCAACGTGCTCGACGTCGACTTCCAAAAGTCGCTGCAGCGCCTGCGGCCCTTGTTCCAGCACCAGATGCGCGACAGGGTCGTCAG
Organism: [Phialemoniopsis] sp. UDSM-2020; assembly: GCA_018873225.1. Lineage (NCBI taxonomy): Eukaryota > Fungi > Ascomycota > Sordariomycetes > Thyridiales > Thyridiaceae > Thyridium > [Phialemoniopsis] sp. UDSM-2020. The sequence continues at coordinate 249,426 of JAEILZ010000005.1, forward strand.
GCTCGCCGTCCCGGACGATGGCCGCTTCGACTACCCCGAGCTAACGGCAGACAACGATGACCAGGCGTCCGTGCTCGAGCAGCGCAGACGCGCTGAGCGCGCCCTCGACGCCTTCTGGACCAAGCTACATCACAGCTTCGAGAAGCACCACGCCCTGACGCCGCGCGCGCGAGAGGTCCTGACCAAGATGCCCATCCAGCGGACTCCAGCCAGCACCAGCCACGCCGCGAATAGCGGGACCAGCAAGCCGAAGCCCCTCGTCGCCAAGAGGAACAAGAGGAAAGTCGACCGGCGCGCACTCAAGACGCTGCGCACGCTGTTTCCAGACGAAGGGGCAGAGGCGCAGGCGGCGCCCAAGTCGTGGACGGCGGCGGAGCTGGCCTGGCCCGACTTTGTGCACGCCATGCGCGCGGCCAAGCTCGACGTGCTCAAGCTGTACGGTTCGGCGTGGCTATTTGTGCCGGTGAGGCAGCAGGGCAGTGCGGCGGCGGGCAGCAGTGGCCACCGGCCGATCTTGTTCCACCAGCCGTGGCCCGGGGCGGGTAAGATTAGTCCTTCGGAGGCGAGGTGGCTGGGCAAGAGGCTGACGCGGGCTTTCGGATGGACGAGGGAGACCTTTGATGCTGAGGGGTGAGGACTGGTTGCGAGGAAGGATCGTGGCTTCTGACGGTTTGTCTTGAGCCGGAGTCGGGAGGAGAACCGGTCTAGAAGCGATCAGCAAGTAGGGTACAAACTGTGACGGTTACTTGGTATTTTGTAAACCAGCATCATCAAATCCATTTCATTCCAAAGCAACGTCCACGTCTATTTGCGATTTTGAATGTACGCCGAGCTTAGTACAAGCATGCCCTAAAGAAATACACATGAACCTAACCTAGATGCAAAGACTTTACACAGAGAAGATCGCATTGCCGCGAAGAGCAGCGACATCTCGTCTTGCAGCGTACATTCACCGATGGCCTTCCTACGGCTCTTGATCGTGACAATACCCCAAGGGAAGCTCGGAAGCAGCTTTAAGCAATGGCACCAACGGCAGCCATGAGGACAGCACCAGCAACCACGGCCAAGAAGGCATTCCGCCTCTTCGTACCCCGCAGGGTCTGGTAGCTCTTCTCCGACAAGAAGTCCTCGGCGAGTAGCTGCACGAGGCCGGCGAAGACCAACAGGCCAGCCGATATGGCGTTCATAATACCAACCATCAGCAGGCCCATCTGGCTCATCGGGTCGTAAAGCCGGTGTACTCCTAGACCGATGGCCTGGCCGATGGGCGTCGTGGTTCCGTAGGCCAGAACCATGAGCCAGGGCCTGAGGGAGCTCTTGGGGAAGTGGATGGCGGCGATCCGGCTGCCGAGGGCGAGGCCTTCAAAAGTCTGATGGAACGCGATGGCCACCAGGAAAACCACAAAGCCGGGCCCTGTTGCGACAGACAGGGCCATACCGATGAACACACTGTGAAACAGGATACCGGCCTCAAGAAGCAGACATTGCAATAGCAATCGCTTCTGCTCGTCGGCATCTGGAATTGTAGGTTCGTGAGGTCCTGCGCGGTGTGATCTAGAGCCCGACGCCTTGTTAAGGGGGCGCGCTTGAGACCGAAGGTCCTCCATCGGGGCGGGGTCTAGCTCGTTAATGTCGAGGGCAAGCTCGAGGGACTCTCGGTCGTCGTCGTCATCATCGTTGTCACCATGCTTCATTGTGTTCTTGCCATTCGCCTGGGTCGTTGGCGTCGACTCGGGCAAGGGTGAGACTCCCGCCATCAAGCCCTCACTGGCACCTAGATCCTCGAGCGCAATATTGTTTGGTCGATGTCCGGAACCCCTTCGAGCCGACAAACCGACGCTGGCAGCATGTGTAGGTAGGTGAGCCTCAGACCCGGCGTCACTGTCGTCGTCCTCCCACAGCTCATGTGAATGTGAATGTCCTGCACCACGGGTGGTCAGGTATGACTCGACGGCAATGACGGCCAGCGCAAAGGACATGGCGATGAGGCCGGCTAGCGGCTGGTAGCTCTTGTTGAAGAAGTCGGGAAGGCATGGGTTCGTCAGGGAGATGAAGGCGGTCGGGAGGAGGTGGACGAATGCGGTCGCGATTAGGACGCCGGTTCCGAAGTGCTGGCAGTAGAAGATGATCCTGCGTTGCCTTTTGCTCTGCGAGGACAGGTGGCTAAGAAGCGGAAAGCCGCATGCTGGGGAGTGTTAGCCCGGGCTCATGTTGATATACAGCAATGCAAGTATATGCGCCAACATTGAAGGTAAGAAGCTTGGCATGATGGTGACACAAAGGGGGAGCTTCATCCCTTGACAACAGCCAATGCGCACAGCTCCTCCGAAGTTCCCAACAAGAAGCCACGTAGTGTTTTTTGAGGTCGAGAGCAAGCAATAAAGCAAAATAAGGTCGCGTGACAACAATCCCGGAGAGGCCGGACGTACCTGCGCAGCTCAGAACCAGAATCAGTATCAGGGCGAAGACATGCAGTGCCGTGTCGTAGTGGCCCTGCTTGTCAGAACCGCATTGCGGCTTCTCCTTTGCGTCGGCTCGTCTCGAAAGCTCTGCGGCGAGCAAGTGTGTAGGTATCGTCGACCATGAGAAGCCTAGGTGAGTGATGCGACGGTCAGCAGGGGAGGTGGTGGACATCCGGGTCCTTCATAAAGGAGGCCTCGGAGGGTGCATCGCTCATGATGCTCGAGCACCGAACGGAGGCACATACCTTGTCCGAGCTCGTCGGAGGCAGCCATAATGTACTACTGGAAAGGCTCGCGATGTCGAAATACCAGTAAGACCATGGTGGAAAGAGGAGTGAGTCCAAAACGGTGCAATATTAGCTCTGTCTCGAAACTTTTGAGGTGTTGCTTGCCTGTCCCCACGATATCGGACAAGAAGCAAGGAGTGCAAGTGGAGCTGGATGCGATAGCGCCATTTGCGGGTATATTTAGCGCGAGTTTCCAGTCGCTGCAGGTGCTGCAGCCACCGCAGAGGCCACTGATCCAGGCACGTGGACCGGCCTTTTCAGCGCTCGCCAAGCACTAAGGAATTGCCCCAACTGGGTTTAATGCTGCGTATCACGTGTACCCCTTGGACATCACATCTCTCTCTTGTCAAGCTGTTCAAGAACTCCTATTTGTTGCAAACTTGGGAGTCGAAGCAGTGATGGCTCTATTTTGATGCCAATCGTCCCTACAGCTTCCTACTGTGTCTACAGAAGCGCCCCACGCATCAGGCTTTGCCGGGCACGGCCGTCACCCAGGGGTACGCCGTTGTCATGGGCGATCCGTACGTGCCCAGGTTATTGAAGTCCTTGGTTGGCGTCGTACCAAAGAAGATCTTCTGGACAAAGGGCAAAATAGACGAGAATCCACTCATATCACAGTGGCCACCTCCTCTGACGCTCATGCCTATCTTGTCTCCCACACCGAGCCAGTCGTAGACCACCTTGGCAGCCGGACTTGAAGAGGGTCAGCTTCATCCTCAAAGTCAGGATATTCACCAGCTATCACTTACTAGACAATGACTGCGGTAGCCTTGGAGTTTGTGAACTGGTCACCCGTGCCCTGATCGATGATGAGAGCCCTCGGGGCTAGAGCTGCAGCGAGAGTATGCGCGTCGTACGGTAGGTTCTCAGCGTGGTTGACAAAGGTTCCCAGGACGCTGTTCGTCCACCAGCCTGCTCCCTGCTTTGAGTTCTCCAAAGTCTCATCTTGCCCGCTCATGGCATGGTAACGATATGGGCCCAGTCCTTGGACGCCCGAAGACATCGGCATCGTCAAGGTGATGCGCTTGTCGAAGAGGCCGGCCGCCATGGCACCCTTGCCGAGACGAGAGCAGCCAGTGACGCCAACCTTGGTCGCGTCGATCTCGGGGACAGTCGCCTCGATCGCATCAAGGACGCGGTGGAAACCCCATGCCCATGCGGTCAGGACACCTGAAGCGTCTGTATCAGCATCACATCTGACCACAACCACCATCGCACCTCATCCCTTACCAATGTCCTTGCCCTTGTAGATATCCCAAAACGCCCCCGTCTTCGAATTGCTGTCCGCCGCGACGTTGCCATAGTTGAACTCGGCAATCGCAATCCCGGCCTGAAGGTACGGCTGGTTCTGCATGCCCCCGATGGCAATGACCACGGGCGCCTTCTTGCTCTCGCTCGCCCCCGACGGCAGCGAGATGGTCGCCGAGAATTTGCCCGTCTTGCCCCCGGCCGTCACCGAGATGCTCAGCGTCTTGCCCGACCGCGTCGCCTCGACCTTTTCTTGGGAGTGGTCCGGGTAGTACCCGAACTGGTACTCCTGCAGCATCGCCATGAGCTCCGGCTGCCGGCATTGATACCACTCCTCGGGTGTCATCGCACGCTTGGGACCTTTACCCGTCATGACTGCCTGTGCGAAGGCGCTAGCCCCGCCCGCCGCCGCGGCGTTGTCGTTGGTCGTATACTTGAGGTAGAGGAAGGGGTCGGGCATGGTTGTCTGAGTCGGCAGGTCGGACCACTTGGGGAAGGGCGACGGAATCGGCGGGCACTCTATCGAGGCGTTGCCCCCTCCCCCGCCAGCCTGAGGACTGGGAAGGGCATGGCTGAGACCGGCGAGGGCCGAGGCGGCTGCGATCGTGGACGGAATGGATCTCATCTTGGACGGGAGACCTTGGGCTAGAGCAACCTGGCTTTCGAGGACAAAGGCCTTGGGATCCAACGTGCGTAGGTTTCTACGGTCTATGGTCTCATATATCTCAGTTGCATCCGCAAGCCCGGTTTTGCCTCCCCATCGTCCCCTCGATTTCTCTTGTCCCGGGAGCCCTGAAGTGGGGAAAGAGCTGTATTTACCGTCTTAGCCGCTGTCTTCGAGATGTACATTGCCGTGGGCGTGGTATATAACGGTGCATATTAAGCATCGCAACGTGCCTATCGACAAATTCTCCGGGCCCAAAGCGGCATCTCAAGATCTGCGTGGATTGCTAGGATTTAGCCGGGACTGACACCTGCAGGTTCGCTTTGGGGTAGACATTCGGATAATTTATTCCTTTTCACAGCTGTGGGTATAGGGTTGGCAAACGTGGGTCGATCATACATTATCATGGGGGGATCTTTGGGGTTCATAGGGTTGGAGTGTAGTAAGATTCGTTGCAGAGTATTGACAGGGTTTGAGTAATGTACATGAAAGACTAACAAGAGTTGCTTCCACTCAACAGTAGTCTCTGCAAAGTGTCACAGAGACTTCCACCTTACTTTTCGCCATCCGATCTCATATGCTCATATGTTCTTTCTCTCCTTGTCGTCATCTCAAAATAATCGCGATCGACCTGATGCCTCCATCTTTAACCCCAACTTGCTGAGTCTGGCCTCCTCTAGCCTCCCCTCGACCAGACAGTCATCAAATTCAAAGTCCGAAAGATCCTCCTCAGCTTTATCATCGAGACTCAAATTCTCAAATGCCACTGTAATATCCGAAATGGGCGCTTCCTGGACCCTCTCCATCCGGCCTTTAATCGTTGCGGCCTTCCACTGCCTAGCGCTGCGAGGATTCTCAGGCGCTACTTCTCCGGTGATGATACATTTGGCGACATCGTCGGCAAAGGTAAGGGTCTTCTTGTCTTGGTTGTCGTCAACAACGAGATAATCGGTGTCTTTCAACGAGCTCTTGCCAGGTAGAAGTCCCATGCGGTGGGCTGGGAGTCTCGGGGCGGTAATCCGGCCGGTGGCGAGATCGTCACGCTCAGCCTTTGTGAGGCTCTCATTCTCAGATCGTACGAAGGTAATGCGAAGCATGTTCTTAATCCTGCCCAATGTGACGTTTGGTAAAGAGTTTCGTCTCTCATTTCGCGATCGTGTGGATTGTTGACCCATCGTTGTTTTGGAGAGCCTGACTTCTCCGTTGGCCATGTCGAAACAGAGTTCGCAAGACTGAGATCGATTCGACGATGAAGATCTGGTTTGAAATGGACAGGGAAAGGTGTCAATCCTGATAAGAGTCGTGTGATGATAGTGGTGTTGATGAAAAGAGGGGATAAAGAGGAACGAAGCGTGGCGAGCTGTTTGTTTGTCCTGCTGTGGGCATTGCTGTGGTGAATTTCGGTGCCTTGTGGTGAATTCACCCTGGGCCTTGAGAGCCTTGAGAAGAGTTGCCGTCATGACTGAGAATAATATTTCGCCGATGGAGTTGGCAAACATGGTGAAGCAGAGACTTGCAGTCAAGTGACCAGACCTGCGACAGTGGTTCAGAAAGACTAGCAAGAGTCATATAGACACGCAGTTCTTAGTAAAAAATAGTTGTTTGAATAATGTGTATATAACTGAGAGAAAGCTTATCAATATGAGGCACAGTGCAATGTTGATCTTAACCTGGAATATTATTGTAAGGAGAATATACTTGAGTAGGGTATATGAATCCATTTTACCAGATTTTTAATGATGTATAGAAAAGGTTTTACAGGGCTGTATAACAACTTCATTGGCTATTTGCTTCTTTTGTTGGTCATCAACAATCAAACTATAGGTTGTTGTCATCATGATTTTGGTTGATACAGATATTATGTGTGATAAGGATGATCACGACTTTGGTGAGCTGATCAGCGGTCTTGTTTGCGATCTTCTTGGTTTGTTGCTGGTCATCCTCTTGAGATGAGGGTTCCCCAAGTACAGGTCTTATATCCTTCGTTCCAGTCCGTTCAATTTCGTCTATTCTTTGCTGGAGATGTAGACGGAAACTCTGAGTACAAGTCTTCGACGCCACGCCTTGATCGTCCCCCCCCCCTTAAAATCTTAGTCCCTCTTTCTAGTCGAACGCTTCTTCACATTCTGCAACTGGATCCTGCAAAGTCTTGCCCGCTCCAAATTTTCCTCGACTAGATAATCCTCAGCGGCGAAATCAGCACAGTCTTCCTCTGTCTTGCCTTGAAGGCTCGAATTGCCGGATGACGAGGTGAGGTCTTTGGTAGGTCTGTCCTTGCCCTCCTCGGTGCTCTCGTATCTCAAAAATACGGCCTTCTTCCACTCTCTGGTGCTGCGGGTGGTTTGGGGCACGGGCTCGCCGGTGATAATACAGCGAGCAAGGTCGTCAGAGAAGCTAATCGATTTGTTGACAGGAAGGGGCTGGTCTCTGGTGTCCTTGTCTTTGAGGCAGCCCCTGTGTTTCTGGGGAAGGCTTTCCTGGCGATGTATGGAAGGTCGGGGACAGGTGATGCATCCCGTCGCGAGGTCCTTCTTTTCCGCCGTAGTGAGGTTCTTATGCTCCAAGCGGGCGAGAGCATCACGGACGGTCTTCTTGAACCATTCCATTTCGCAAGTCGCGACAGTGCTCATGTTCCAAGATCGTGAAGGCTTCGGTTGAGACGAGAAAGACAACATATTATCGGCGAAGCAGATAGGTTGGTTGAGATGGACTGTCCTTGCGGGATGAAAAGGATAGTTGGAGTTGATAAGCCTAACCTGGCCGAGGTTGTTGTGGTCGGAAACAAGACATGGGGAGAGCAGCGATCTTGTCAAGAGTTCAAAGATAAAGAACCGCGATCCTCGGCGGACTAGTTATTTTGAATGGCGGCATCGTGGTGAAGGTCTCTGCCTGATCATTGAATCGTGTTGTGCAGCGAGGGCAATATGGACAGCTTTGTAGAGAATGCTACATGCAATGACAGATAATGATTAAGTGTAGTGAAGGATAGATCGGGAGGCCCACCAAGACTTCGATGTTTTGACAGTGAATAGCGTTTCGTAAAACTGACTTCATCAACGCCTTCTTCCTTCACTCCGTCATTCTAATCCAAACAGCTTAACTCTTTTCAGTTATCAATTTCCAGAGCATCATGAGCGGACTCGATACCGTCATTTACACGCTGACACTATCTCATCATTAAAATATCCTCTGTGATTAAATTTATAGGTTGCTAAGATCATATGTCTCCAATATTTCCATGATCACTATATCTCACGAGTGAATTGATTTAGCCTTCCTAAGATTCAAGACAGATGTGACGGAAAGCCTCGCGGCGAGCATGTCAACCTTGGTTGCTGGTTATTTCGACTCAAATTAAACAATCAATATGTCTTCCAGTCCGACAACAGGCTCTGATGGGATGTCGCCCGCTCAGAGTCAATTCTCCATGACCTCTGATGCGGCTGGTGTTATTCGAGAGCTGACTCGTTGAATGACACATTCCGACCAATAACTTTGAGTCTGTGCAGTGCCTTCAAGCCACAAACTATCTTGAATAGATGTTGCCTTATCTTGATTTTCTTATGGCTGGGCTGAGTTAAGGTTGAGATCGATGGATCTTCAGGACCTTGTTGGTCTTGGCATTCTTCACCCCCTGACTAACTCGCCGATCCGCGATGCGGGAGCCCGACGGTGGCCCGTGACGACCGCCCGAACCACCCCCTGTACAAGCTAATAATAGGGGCTCTGCGCGCTAACTCACAGGGCTTGTCTCACCCGACATCCGTGAGTCTTGGCTCCAGGCTCATCGCTTTCACTAAATCTTAAATGATGCGGCAGCAGCCCAACACCTGAGTGCTCTCATCCATCTGGCCGGGCGTTTCGCACTGGTTTACCGGGGTGTGACTGACCTGGATCAAGAGTAACGTCAAAGGTAGAGAAACGCTGGAGAACCGTCACTGATCTACTTCGTAGAGCATGTTTCATATCGTCGAAACTTCCGTACTCAGCGACGCTAGAGACAAGAGTCCGATTCACCTTCGGATTGATAATATTGAGTTGGGATTCCCCAGCCGAACAAAGGATGATGCCAAGGAGGTCTGGCCAGGACACTGTCAATCATGACAAACGCCATGGTGGTTCATGGTCGCATAATGAGTCCGAATTCGTAAAAGCAATCACCGCCAAAGTCTTGGGGGACTAGCCAACCCCGGACGATTGGGTCTCTAGGGGTCCTGGGTCGCGACGAAATGATGCGTTCTTCCCAGTTCCGACTCCTGCATCAAAGCGCACGTACAGCGAAGCATGGACCACCGAGACGATGGGATGCCCATCCTGGACACACCGGGGGATTCAAACCAATGCATGAATTGACCCAAGTCGATGTTGGACAGGGCTGCACCAACCCGAGACTATGGTCAAGGGTGGGTGCACCAACTGCGCCAACGAATTTGGGAGGGTGCGGCCGCCCGATCCCAATTCCGGAGATACCAAATACTGTTGGGAGGCCTAAATAAATCCGCGCAAAACATGCCACCCGGGGAATGAATGTGTCAATAACTGGCAGGGTTTGATGTGATGGGGAGTTGGGTGAGATCGGTGCCCTGCTACTTCTAGAGCCCACGTGTTCAGAGGAGAGGGCAGAATTGTGTTGATTTTGTGGTAGCATCGGATTTGTCTGAGAAATGCATTCCATGCTCCAACGCATTTGAGGATTGACCAAAATAAGTACCCAAGTCAGGAGTAAAGAGCACAGCATTCCAGCGCAAATGGATAAGCTTCCGGTTCGCTGTTTTGGAACGGTGGGCTGTCTCCGTCGAACCACTTTTGGGGGATCCATGGGGGTCTTGTCTTGTTCCGGGTACCAGTTCAGCTCCCGGCTCTACTGGCTCTGCAGCCCCTTGTGCCAGTTGGAGCAAGGTGTGCTCGTGGCGGGTGGGCCTCTCTTATTTGCTTACTGAAGATCCCGGGCCAGATTGACTCCACGATTCTCGCCCCCCCGTCGAAAGGATGCTTTAGCGGTTTGAGTGCTGACGGAATGCTGGGGAATTCATCCTCCTTCCCAAGCTTCAAGCTTGATCCCGCGATTCGTCTGGAGGCGCCCCAAGGTCTTACTCAGGTAGCAAACTTTGGGGTAGTCAATTGTCAGAGATGTACCGAGTAAGTAAGCAAACCGTTTTCGTGGGGTGGCGTTGGAGAGTATCACACCCAACATCCTAGAGCCAGCCCACACCACCATCAGGACTGCTGTTGGAAAGGGGATAAGAAGAAAAAGAAAGAAAAAGAGGCCACCAAACCCACAGTTCTCCTGCGTTAAGGTTAACTTAGTATGCCTGCAAGTGGATTGTGGGCGTTTCGAGAGCCCCGCTGTAAATGCCAGTCCTCAACGCCTCGTTGGCCCGTCGCCGCGGCCCCTGGGGCGCCAGAGAACCTCCATCTCGTATCCAGTCAAGCCATCCATTTCTCTCATTGCTCTTCTGCGTGCGTGCTTTTCTGGTGTCGCACCGACTCAGGATCTTCAGCTAGGGTAGCAGTGCTTGTCTTTCTTTTTTTGGCATCTTGCTTTCCACTTCTTACCCACCTAAATACTACCACCCTGCGTTACCTTCACCTGTGTTTCCCCTTACCCTTGCCTATCTCTCTGTTTCTGTACCTATCCTTTGTCGCCTGTCAGCTCTTGGCTTTCTTTTCTTCTCTTCTTCCTATTCTCTGTTCTCACGGTTTTGCCATGGTTTTGCTGCCCATAGCCATGCCTAACACCTGCCGCACCGCTGCACCACCACCATAAGACGACGATAAACCGCCCCTCCCAGCAAATTCCCCCTCCAAACCCGCCCGGGATATCGGGTAGGCATCGTAAGCCATGCTTCTGACACAGAGGCCGTCGGGCTTCCGACTTGCCCTGATCGCCTGGGCCGCCTTTTGCATCTGCGTCCTCCTCTACCACTTTAGCACAATTCGCAGCCACCTCGCGCCGACCGCCGACCTCCTGCGCCAAAAGGCCGGCGAGAAATGGGGTTCCGCCACCGCGCCTGAGGCTCCGGCGGCGAAAACGACTGCCACAGCAAAAGCGACAGCCACAGCCAAAGTGACACCCGCCGCCACCAGCAGCGATAGCAAGAAGGAGAAACCACAGAAGCAGCCTGAACAGAAACAAAAACAACCGCCGCCGCCGCCGCCGCCGCCGCCAAAACAGCCAAAGCACATCCCCAAGAAGCTGTGGTACAAGACCGGGCCCAAGGGCCTGACCGACGACATGCGCGCCTGGCACGACTCGTGCACCAAGCGCAACACGCACTACCGCGCGACCTACCTCAACGACGACAGCGCCGACGCCTACGTCCAGGAGAACTACGCCGCCGAGCGGCCCGACGTCGTCGACACGTACATGAGCCTGACAATCCCGATCCTGAAAGCCGACTTTTTGCGGTACCTGCTGCTCTACCGCGAGGGCGGCGTGTGGTTCGACCTCGACGTCTCGTGCGAGACGGTGCCCATCGACGACTGGATCCCGGACGAGTACAAGAACGACACGGCCATCGTCGTCGGCTGGGAGTTCGACGTCGGCTGGGGCGAGGGGTTCCAGCGCCAGTTCAACAGCTGGACGATCCTGTCGGAGCAAGGGTCGCCGCACATGCTGCAGGTCATCGACGACATTGTCGGGGCCATGAAGGCGAGCTCCGAGAAGCACCGCGTGCCCGTCGGCAACCTGACGCTCGAGATGGTCGGCGACGTCGTCGACTACACGGGCCCGCGGCGCATGACCGAGGGCATCTTCCGCAGCCTCGAGCGCCAGCGCGGCGAGAAGATCGACCGGGCGAAGCTGTCGAACCTGCGCCAGCCCAAGATGATTGGCGACGTGCTGATCCTGCCCGGGTACGCGCTGGCCATGTCGTCCAACACGTACGAGGGCGAGCAGGTCGGCCCCTCGCTCGTCACGCACCACTACGCCGGGTCGTGGAAGAACGACAAGGGCGGCGAGACGAAGCGCAGGAGGAGGAGATGGGCGCCGGCAGCATGAGACTGTCGAGAGTCACAAAAAGCATGACTGGATTTTTGCACATATCGGCGTCTTTTGGGTCTGGGCTTGGTACGATATAGATGGAAACTGGACCTCTTTCGTTATGTACAATAATGTCATTTTCCTGGAGTAATGGGACAGCGGGGACACCAGAGGAACCTGCGGACAAAGCAACTAATAGACTTACCAAATACCCTTATCAGGTCGTCGGTTCGCGAATCTCTCGTTTGCGGTGTTTGTGCTCTTCGTGCAATACACTTGAGCTGCTCATCTTGAAGTCATGGCTCAGCGACAAGAGTCGCCACGACACGTTGTCCAAATTACATTTAAAACCACTGTTGTATGGGTGTGTCACTCTAAGCCATAATTCGGGCGGGTAGGCCCGGTTCACACCATGGATTCAGTATGCTTGGGGGTTTCGAGCTCGACCGTGGTCGAGTTCATTGGACGTCTGGCCGTTCCTTGCAGAAACACAGTGCTAGCATTAGAGCTTTTCTGCCTTGACTCCCCCTTGACGAACAAAACACTGCCATGGGCCTAAGGCTCTTTGAAACCAAATGTCAGATGGAAGATTTAATTGTTAATTTTGACGAGGCAATCCCCAGACAAGTAAATGTCTGCTAAAATAGGGGAATGCTCAACTTTCTCCAGACCGAAGGCCAACGAGGAAAGCACGTGTTTGACACAGCTGAAACAATGAATGAAAGCGAGTCACTACGAGGTCCTAATGATAGTTTAATAGGACAAGATGATGTGACGACTGTGATCGGATCGGCGCCAGTGCCAGGCCGGCGAAGCGTCACTTCAATGTTGCACCATTTGGTGTTCGAGGCCAACCCTGGAAATTTGAGCGTGGGGGGGGGGGGGGGGGGTCCAGCGCCCCCCCGTCCAGCGCAGATGAGTACTCAGATTTCTTTAGGGCGTAACAAGAACATGTAAATTCACCAGAGTATCTTTTGCTTCGGAGATCCATCTGCAAGTGAGAAGTCTCTCGTCCTTCGCTATTGCAGAGCACACAGCAGTTATTGTCGCCATGGTGCTTGCCATCTCGAGGGCACAGAGCTTGCTGCGCTAAAGTGGTGGGGGAGCTGGTCTGGTGTGACCAGGATGCACCTGATGGTGGGAGAAATGCGGGCCTTTCCGCCTGGGAGGACCTGAAACAGCGCCAAAGGGTGGGGTTTGCTGGGTCCACGGGTGTATCGAGCTTAGCGCCAGTCCGCCCTGGATCAGCCCTATGAGCCTCAATCACTCGATGTAGACATAACTTGGTGTGTTGTGACCACGGTTGAGTCGGGGTGATTTTGTAGGCTACCAGGGCGAAGTGTAAACGCCCCGAATCACATTGGTGATTGCTTTTTGACCGTAATTCAGAATGCCATAATCAGAACCGGTGCGGTTCGGAGTAGATCATGAACGAGTCGAGAATGCTGAGTTCGCCGTTTGAAGGGATTAGATAGACGAGATGCTGCTATGCTTCGAGATGTGTGAGAGCCTTCAAGTGGGCCAATGTTTCTATAAGGAGTGTGTCAAACTTCGTGTCGATGCAGTAGGTAGGTGGTGGCATCGCGAATCTTGTTTGCGTTTGCGACTTCACCTTCGCGGGCTCCACTATCGCGATATGGCGATGACGGCAGGGCCTTTCACGTCGTAGACGTCCGGAAAGCAAATTTGAGGCCTAAATTTAGGGGGAGGCTTAAATTCCTTAATAAGCTTCAATTCTTTCACCCAAGCGAGCTGGGATGGTGTAAGCGGTTAGGTGAGGTGTCACCTCGCTGCAATGACCACTATCCCGTTTGACTCCTTCAGACACGGATTCTAACCCCTGCCCGAGGTCCTGAGTTCGATCCGCCCCTAAATCACCTTATGGGGCAGGTTGCGCTGTGATGGACCTCGAGATGCGAGGTTATCCATATTGAAACCGCAAAGAAATACCGCCACAGAGATCACCTCCCCCGAAAGGGGTGGCGGGGTGCTGTAGCTGCTGGATTAGCCCAGTGGGCAGGACCTTCAAAGAAGGGCTTCTTCTTTTTGCCTTTTCTTTTTTATTTCATCTTGACTTCAGCACACTTTCAATACTTCTCTACGCACTACTAGCATCTCTAAAAGCTTCCTGCCCCTTTAAATCTCCTTGATAAAGCCAACTTCAACCACCTTGTCAGCATCAATGTCGAGGTCTGCAAGCTTGGTCCGCGAGTTTTCACGCAGCCAGAGAAACACCCAAAGAACGTACGCGCGGAGGCGCGGCCACACAGCCCACGAGCGCGACGCCGGCCTCTTGATCTTCATGGTCTCCTTGCCCAGGACGTACACCATCTGCGAGTCTCGCGCAGCGCGCAGAACCTCTAGCTCCTGAGCTACACCTGCCCCGTGACTCCGACCGCTCGAGGACGAAGTGAGCGCGAGCTCCACCTGTGACAGTAAGTCCCGCGCCAGACCCCGGTGCAGCACGTTCTCGGCGTACCCGTGCCGCAGCGTGACGGCGTAGCAACCCGGCAACTCGCCGCCGCCGCCACCGACACGCGTGACGATGTACCGCTCAGAAACTGGGGTGACAGCAGGCACGGACAGCGCGCGCATGTGGAAGAGCACTACGACGGCCGGGCGGGCGGCGAACTTGGCGACGAACTGTGCGAACGAGGGCGGCAGGCGTGCTGGCTGGCCGGACTTGTCGAAGAAGATGCCTATGCCGGGTACCGTTGAGAGCGGCGTGCCGCCGAGGGCGGGGCTAAGTGATAGGTGTGATGGGTCGACTGCGTTGGCTGAAGAAGAGGAAGTGGGCGGGTGTTGCAGGAGGCTGGCAAGGGAAAGCTGGTCTATCGACTCGGCCCTCCACTGGCACTCCTTGCCGAAGCGCCAGACGGTGAAGATGGCCGAGAGGATGAAGGCCAGGAGTAGGGTGAACCAGGCGCCGTCGGGGACCTTCTCGTAAACGGACGAGAGGAAAGCGCCGTCGAGCGCGGCGAAGACGACCCACACTGGAACGACGGCGTAAGCGGGAAGACGCCAAACGAGGATAGCCACGAGGGCGACCATGCAAGTGGTGACTAGACACAAGGGAGGTTAGCAAAGATGCGGATGTGGGGCATGGGAGGTTGCTCTCAAGGCCATACTGAACGTGACTGTGATGACGCATACACCGTATGCGTTTCCCAGGGATGTAGTCTGCCCAGTGTCAGTACCGATCTCAATCGTAGATGAAGTGGTCTAGCTCTGACGTACATTGTTGTACACCGCCGTCACTACAACCGCGCCGATCATCAGCAACCAGTTGGCCATGGGCATATACACCTGCTCGTGGAACACATTGCTCGTGTGCACGACCTTGATGTGCGGAAAGTAAGAGAGGCGCATGATCTGCCGCAGCAGCTGGAACGTCGACGTGATCATAGCCTGCGACGCGACGATGGCCGCGAGCACGGCGATGACGAGGCTAAAGTAGAAGCTTCCTGGGGGCACGGTGCGGAAGAACGGCGATGAGTACGCTGTCTGGCTCTCATCGCGCGAAATGTAAGCCGCTTGGCCGATATAGGCAAACAGCAGGCATGGGTAGGCTAGGCATGCCCAGGAGATCTGCACGGCGCGCTTGCTGAAGGCGCCTAGGTCGGCGAAGAGGGCCTCGACGCCGGTGAAAGCGAGGAGCAGGCCACCGAGTGACTTCCAGCCGTCGTGGCCATTGCGCACCAGATAGGTGAAGGCGTAGTGCGGGCTGAAGGCCCGGAGGACGGTGTAGTCGTGCGCGACGAGGTTGTAGATGCCGGCGCAGAGGTTAAAGAGCAGCCACACACACACAATTGGGGCGAAAGTGGTGCCAATCTTGGCGGTGCCAAAGGGCTGGATCAGGAACAGGACGACGAGGATCGCGCAGGATATGCCGACGATGGCCGAGGTGCCAAGGTCAGGGCTGGCTACCGTGATGCCCTGGATGGCGCCGAGGACGGACTGGGCTGGTGTCAGGACACCATCTGCCATGACCATGGAGACGCCGAGCACGCCGATGAATTGGAGAGCAAACTGCAGGACCTTGGAGTGCTCGAGTAGGGCACGAAGGCTCCTACCTCCGGACTTGAGGTCATTAGTGCGGTAGCGTCGCATCTGCACAGTCGCATTCTCCCTAGGGTCGCGACGTACGATATCGGTGTACCTCGACAGGAGGCTGTAGAGGGCGAAGGTGCCTCCCTGACCATCATCATCGGCACGGAGAACGATCAGGCAGTATTTGACGGTGACGATCAGGGTGAGCGACCAGATAATGATGGACAGGGCGCCGACGAGATCATCCCAGGAAGGATGGGCCGAGAAGGTGGAGGAGAAGACGTAGAGGGGCGAGGTACCGATGTCGCCGTAGATGACACCGGTGGCCTGGAAGCTGAGCCACAGGAGTACGAAGCCGCTGTAGGTCTAGAAGCGAGATGAGTGTGTTAGCCAAGATGCTTTGGGGGTGCAATGAGGAGGTAGATGTCAGAGGAAGGTATTAAGGTCAAGACATACTTGCTTTCGCGAGCCTTGTAGATCCTGCTCTGCGACTACTCTCGCTTTTTCTTCATCCCCAATGCTGGCACGCCTATCGGCAAAAGTACCTGCCATGCTTGGGACTTTGCCATTGTTGCTTTCCTCTGGGCCAGGATCGCCCTGTGCCCCTGTCGGAAGGGTTATTGGATCGGGTAACTCTTGAGCCATGGTGAAAATGGGTTGCGAGTCTTAAGCGTCTGTTAGTACATATCGGTCAAAGTAAGCGAAGAGATCTGTTCTTACAGACGAGTTCATGCAGTGCAATGTACGCGCGATTATGACGATCAATGCAGGCAAATCAGAGTCAACTGGGAGGTGTGAATTATCATTCAAGGAGCGGCATATATAAGCATCAAAAGCCGCGGGCAGGGCTGCACTTTAAGTGACCATACCATGGCCGACCAGGTCATTCTCTTGGTAATAATCATGACCGTCATAATTCAAGCCGTTTCCGGCTTGCCTGTCGGGATATAGACCGACTCTCGAATTGGCTGCCTCCCCATCTCAGTGAGTGGGAAAATCCCGCATACCAACCCTCGAGAGGCAACACGCCTTGTGCCATTTCACATTGCAACGATATTTGGGTTGCCTACAAAACTAGCTCGACGCGTAATTAAATCCCCATACAAGTCTGACGGTATGGAGGCCTGATCCAGACTAGGGATTCTCGCAAGTGTGGGGATGGCCATATCGTCAAATCCAGATTCGTGGAGAGAAATCACATGCCTGTTGGTGAGGAAAGGGTAGATATCAGTAACCAAAGAGAAAAATGCCTCAAGCAGCAGCAACGTGTTCCTGAAGCGCGGTTCAATATCCTCTTTGGAATTAGGCCAGATTTAATAATTTTGTCGCTGGTTTTGTGAAATGATTGTAGTGGCGCTCAGCGGGGGTGGTGTTTTGCTGTGAGGCGATTTCAAGTTGCGGACAACCTCGTGCTGGCAGCGGAGCTTTTATGTAAAAAAAAAAAAAAAAAAAAACACGTCCAGCGTCGTAAGAACATCGACCACTTAAAATCAAACAAAAGTTCGGAATGAAACGTGACACAGATCATCTATTGTACGTAGACTGCTACTTGTTCTAATGACAGATAAGAGGCTTATCGTACGCAGCAATTTATCTGGTCTTTATGATACCAAAATCAAGGTATATCAGTCTAAGCTTGCTTAGTATGAAGGTAGTATTCATCACTTCCGTTAAAACAATTTGTAATGACGACGTCAGGATGTGATTCCCTGAACAAGCATTCCCTTTTTCTTTTTTTCTTAATGGAATAAAAGAGCCTGTCCTTAGGCAGTTTAACTTTCTAGCTGCCTTGAAGAGCTATAGTACCACCTTTCCAGTCAATGAGTGCCAAGGAAGGGAACCTATAGCACTGGCTGTTCTGAAAGCCTCGCACGCACAGTCCACGAAGAAGACTGCGACGCGTTATTTTAATGCTCGCTTGTATATCATTCTGATGTTTCCTGTCGCCGAATTGTAAGACCATACCCTTCCGGGTCGTAACATAATATGTCTGAACCTGGCGAGTCCTCGCGACGACCAAAAATCCAATACTCGTACCTATCCGTGGTAAGTCGCTCGAACCAGGGGTCAGGCATTTCAGTTGCATACAATTTCATCCAACCACAGTAATTGTCGCAGTCGTCAAAACCCTGATACCGCCTTACGGCTTGGGAATCCACTAGCCAAACGTATGCCCATGCGCAAGGTGCCGCGCGAGCCTGTTCACAGTCCCTTTTGGTTAGTAATAGAGACATCAAGAGGTGCACCGAGCAAAGCATACATATCTTTCCTCGCGTGGCCCCAGCTCCGGGGTCGGTACTTCGTTCGGCAAGGCGGCCAAGGATCGGAGTGAGTCTTCGTCAACCACAAGGAAGTCGAGGTATCTAGGATTGCCGACGCGTTTGAAATCAAGAGTTCCCACCGTTCTGTGAGCCCACCCTTCAAAGATACTTGTGAGAGACTCTATATCTGTCTGACTAGCTTTCGCGATATCAGATAAGTTCAGGGCCTTGAGCTCTGGGCCCTCAACCGCCTCAAGAACGAATCGACGACCTAGTTCTTCGTTCAGTGAGGGGTCGGGCTTGTTCGAAGCTAGGCGATTGTTGTGGATGATGAAGTCAGAAACCCATCGCGTGAGCTTATCGAGAGCTGCAGGCCACAGTGCATCTGACTCGGGCGAGTAGGCGGTACGTAGCACTGAGAACTTATTAGACCATTGCGCATCAAAGAAACATAGGCGGTAACAAGATGACCTGCAAGAAGCTAAACATACCGGTGTAGCCCCAAGTTCCTCGGGCATATTCGTCACCAAATTGGCGGAACTGGCCCATGCCCCAATACATATGCCTTATCCAATACAGTGCCTGATCATCCCGATATTTCGAACCAGGCCGCGATCCCTCAAAAGGAGGCTGCGGAAACGACACTTTGATGGACATAGTGTATCTAGTTGCTGGTGAAGGTTGAAAGTCAGGCAAAGCGGTGAGTGTGTGGAGATATCAGGCGTCGAAGGAAAGGCCTCTTCGCTAAACCCTACCCCTGAAATAGGCAGCCAAACTCCATTACATTGAGTCTTGGCAACAAGCGAGTAGATGACAATAAAGATCTAGATCAGAACAGGCAATACGGTATCACTTAACATCAATGTGCTGCCACCGCCTTATTCAATATACTTCCGTAGATCCTTTTTTAATAGAAACAAGCCCTTGAGCGGAAGCAAAGAAACAATATCACACGTTGCCGGCCAGAGAGTGGGAGGATGTGTAAGCCCAAGTGACCAAGTGATCTGTAGTGTCAGACTGGATACTATATTTCAATGTCTAGTGTTACTCTGGTCAATATATTAGGTCATGAATTGATAAAGTCTAACTGTGGGTATCGTATATGAGTTTCGGACTTCTTGGTGATATATCAATTGGAGCTTACGTAGAGATGAAAGTCAGGACATCACTCGAAAGCTTATATGCTAACCCATAAATTCTCGGTTGAGCCTATGTCGTTGCAAGATCCTCGCCACCCACTTGTGCGGTGGTGATTTTCAGTAATATGTGGAACAGAACCAGAAATACCCAGACTCTGGAGGAATTTTCTTCCGATCAAATATTGCAGTCTCGCTGGTTTCACGCCTTGCAACCCTCTCGAACCAAGAGCTTGTGATGTTGCCGGGACTGAGCTTCATCAAGCCATCATAATTGTCCCCGTTGTCGACACCTTCATAACGCTTCGCGGCGTGCGGATCGACCAACCAGACGTATGCGAAGTCCCAGTGCACTTGCTGATTCTATGCAAGCATAATGAGCATTAACGTCTATGGAAGCGACTCATAGCGTACTTGCCAAATATTCTGTGAGAGGGACCGGGTCCGCAGGCGGTATTTCTCCAGCGAGCTTCGCAAGGGACCGGAGTGCACCTTCGTCAATGACTAGAAAGTCCCAAAATCTAGGATTGAACCTGCGAGCTTCCTGGACGCCACCGACAACATCGCGATACCAAGTATCAAAGACATCAGCAAGAGCTAAGACATCGGCGCGGCTGGCCTTGGACATGTCGGGAATCTGCAGATTTTCAGATTGGGGATCCTGCAGGGTTTCGAGGACAAATCGGCGGCCCATTTCTTCATTGACCGACCCGTCCGTTTTCCCCGGAGCTATGGGGGTCACAGGTAGGCGGGTCTGATGGACAAAGTATTGTGATACCCAGCGCTTCAATCTGTCGAGAGCAACGGGCCATAGCTTGGTGGACTCTTCTGAATAGATTGTACGGATGACTTCACTGGGTAAGCGTCTGTGCAACCAGCAGAGGGGTGTGACGCAAACCTGTATAACCCCATGAGTAGAGCCCATAGGACACACCGGACTCTTTACAGTTATACATGCCATCGCACATCTCCTGCATCCGCAACATGGCGTCGAAGTCCTTCTCGCGAGTCCGCAGGACCGCCTGGTAATGGCGGGGTGAAGGAGGCTCGAAGGACTGCATGTTGGGAAAACCACGGCCTGTGACGGCGCAACAGTTTAGGAGTTGTCGGAAGAGCTCAAGTTGCAATAGCCTTGCGACTTCATGGCGAATGCTCAAGAAATGAAGCACGTTTCTTGATTCGTAAAGACAGCTTCTAGAGTCCTTGAAAGGTGGGCGCGCGGGGCCAGACTGGGGTTGCATTCGTGGCGGGCCATAACTCAGTCAACCACAATACCAGCTGTAGTAATCCACCAACATCCCAAACCCTCCGACATGTTGTCAGAACGACAGAAATACAGCACCAAAATGGGTGACTGAGACAGCATCAAGTACAGCCGCACTTCGCAGGTCTCTTGATACGCTTAGGTAATTGGGAGGATCTTCGCGAATAATTGTACCCCGTACCCGACAGGGAGGTTCAAAGCCTACACGCTCCCGCCCTCACTTCTTTTGGAGCTAAATCTAGAACGGAATGTCAAAGCGAATAGATTCGTCGTGAACATTGAAGCCAAGACATGCAACAACTACCGTGACAACTTGACCCAAACCCTCGGGACGGGTTTGCAGTTCCTTCAGCAGTATTAAGAGACCCATAGCAGTTGCTTCCACAGACTTGGACGACAGTGCACAATGAGAAATGCGTCACGATAGGGGTCCAGACAAGTGGTCAACGGGTAGCATATTGATCAAGGGTTCTCTCAAGCTCTTGGCATCTAAACATGTCAGACGAGGTGTGGAGTCGATACCATGCTTCGCTGCGTCATTAGCGCCACGGCTGATCCAAGACAATGGCAGTTGCTGAATCACTAACTCTTGATTCGGGACCTGCGGAACACATCATGTCCACATTCGTCTAAGTTTGTTGTGCTTGTTTTGCTCATTACCAGAAACCCGGGAGAAGAGGCTGACTGAACCCTTGGCAAATGTAGTGAACGACCTTTCAAGCCACCAAATCCGTGCGCTTCTGCAGAAGGATAAGCAGAAGCGAGCTATAGTTTTGGTTTCTTGAGCAGCTGTCACGGCTCATCAGTACACTCCAGCTATTCTGTCAGATTCTATCGCCGGACTGCGGGCCTCCCAGACTAGGTAACGGGCGATATTGATCGAACCATGGGATCAAATCATGCCGCAAACACTGAGATCCTATGCGGGTCAGCTCTACCAAAGAGGCCGACTCCGCACTTCCCCGTGGGGAATAGGCCATCCTGGGCGAACGCCGCATCCGCCGATCCCAGTCTCATCGGAAAACGAAAACCGTTGCGCCTGCAGAACGCGCGCTCCGCATCCCGGCCAACACGCGGAAACAGTAGCCGCAAAGTGCCTATCAGGATCCACGATGCAGATCCCGGGAACCAGGACTGCAATGTAAAGAGTGACTGATGACCCGCCCTGGCCTGGACCCGATCGTCCCCTGCCAAGTAGACTTGTCATGCTGCAGGACGCGTCGAAAAAAGTTCTGAATGAATTTGTTTACTTTGTCACCTGAACTTTGCAACTGAAGCACATACCGACTGTATTCGTACGTCATGTCTAGCGAAGTTGAGAGGGCTCCGGCCGCCCCGGACCGCTCGAGTGTTCAGGCGTCGGATGTCGAGAAGCCTCACGCCCATCATCATCACCACGTCAATCAAGATGACAGTGCCGGCGCGACGTTTGAAATGAACGAGGATGAGCTGCCGCCGGGATACTTTAAGAGTCCATTCTTCGTTGGCACCATGCTGGCTCTCGGAACTGGCCTCCTCGCTGGTGTCGCCGGCTTTGGATACGCTGCCCCGGTGTTGACTTTGATCAACAATGATATCGGTCCGGTAAGAAAACCAGTCTTCATAATGAGGCGGTTTGAGTTGGAGCGGAATTGCAGACGCGATGTTGAAACAGGCAACTGACAATTGACTGCACAGGATCCCAACATCATCTGGGTAGCGCTCTCATACACGCTTACTTCCGCCGTTACGCTCGCGACCATCGGCCGAGTCACCGACATCTTCGGACGCCGCTGGATGTTCGTCGGCGGCGCCGTCCTGGGCATCATCGGCTCCATCATCTCCGCCACGGCCACCAACGTCAGCATGCTCATCGGCGGCACCACCATCATCGGCATCGCAGCCGCTACGCAGCTCTCCTACTTTTACGTCATGGCCGAAATCGTGCCCATGCAGTGGCGCTTCGCAGGCAACGCCTTTTGCTACTGCTTCCAGATCCCGAGTTCCGGCCTCGCGCCCGCCATCTCCAACTCGCTCATCCTGCACACCAAGGTCGGCTGGCGTGGCATGTACTACATCCTCATCGCCATCAACACCTTTTCCTTCCTCTGCTGGTTCTTCTTCTACCACCCGCCGACGTTCCACATGAAGCACCAGAACGCCAGCGCGTGGAAGTACATCAAGAACTTTGACTACGTGGGCACGGCGCTCTTTACCGGAGGACTCTTGGTGATCATGCTGGGCCTCAACTGGGGCGGCACGGTGCACCCCTGGAAGTCGGCCTATGTCATTGCTAGCATCGTGTGTGGTGCCGTGGCTCTCATCGCCTTTTGCCTCTGGGAGGTCTTTATGGATCTCAAGGAGCCTCTGGTGCAGATGGAACTGTTTGAGAACCGCGCTTGGCTGCTCTCTACCATTCTCTCCGGCATCGGCGCATCGCTGTACTATGCTCTGGCTGTGGTAAGTTCTGACGAGAGAGATCTTTCCTAGTAGTGACTTGTGGCTAATAAGTATCTATAGGTCTGGCCAAGTATGGTCGCCATCCTCTACTCTGACGCCAGCAACCCCATGTACGGCCCGTGGCTTGCCTCTCTGATCGGTCTTTTCATCGTCGTCGGCGAGATCGTTGCTGGTTTCCTCGGCAAGCCCCTCAAGCACATCAAACTCCAGACCATAGTCACCACCACGATTGCAGGTGTCTTCTTCGCTTGCACGGCAACCTGCGGACCGGACAGCAAAGTCGCTGCCGGCGTGCTGGTGTCTCTGGGCGCCTTTTTCATCGGCTGGACTGAGAGTCTGGCCATTACGCTGCTCACCATGGCCGCGACGGACCAGAACAACTTGGGCAGTGCCAGTGGTCTCGCCGGATCGATCCGCTTCCTGATCAGCAGCATCGCCTCGACCGTGTACAACGTCATCCTAAACAACCGGCTCGCAACCACGATTCCCAACACGGTTCCGCCAGCACTGATAGGCGCAGGCCTACCGGCTGACTCGGTGACCAAGGTCATCACAGGCTTGACAACAGGAAAGTTCGAGGACAACATCCCAGGCCTGACGCCCGACATCTTAGCTATCGGAACCCGAGCGTTTCAAGTCGCCAACGCGGCGGCGTACAAGACAGTCTTCCTGTCGACGATTGCTTTTACGGGTATCGCCATCCTGTGCACGGTGGGGCTTCCGCGAGGGCTTGATGGGCTTCTGACTGGTCGTGTTGTTACGACTCTGCATGATGGAAAGAAGGAGAAGAGAATACTTGGCGACGCCCGGACTGAGCCAGCACCCAAGACTGTTCAGGAGGCTTGAAGAGGCTGAACTTCACAAAACGTTTTGGGTGCATGCTGCACACGATTCTGTATCGACAGCATACTAATTAGAAATCTAGATTGGGAACTAATTCCTTGTTCAGATCAATATTACGTTCCATCCGACCCCTGTCTCAATTATAGGCGAGCATGAATATCGACATGGCAATCACAGTGCTGGTCCCGAATTAGCCTGTAGGAGCATAATCCAGATCGACACCACTGATAACTCTGGAGCACTATGATGAGCTGGAATTGATTGGATCAAAGGTCTCCCTTCTGTCTTCGGTTTTGTGGTATTAAGCATTGTTCCTGGGCTCGCTTGCCGTAACACCTATATCTCCCGGTAGATTGGGTCGCATTATGATCTATTCTAGGTAGTTCCCCAGAAGATCGACCATGAGGACAACCGTTTGGAGGAACCGCTTCAATTTGGGCATGTATAGAAGCTGTTTCTCGACCAGGTGCTTGGTGCAAATATGATATGCGCTGACTTCTGGACATTGCGTGATCGATTCACACTACGTACGAGATCTCCTGCTCGCGACGCCTGTCAAAATGAAGTCTCTAAATGGGATAACGGCGCTACTTGTCGCTGCCTTTCACGCTCTGACTGCCAATGGCGCTCCCAATTGCCCAATGCAGGGTCCGGTCTTCCCTCGTCCAGGAAGTCTGGCCAAGGACGCGACTCTGCAGGAAGCCTTCAAGAACCTGACGGCGACCTTCACCCAGCGCGACCAGGACAATGCCACGGGAGCCGACTCCATGTCCTACTCGGTGGAAGTCTTCTCGATTGCAGACGATAATCCTGTTTGGTCTTGGTACCATACTGCACCTGGGCTTCCGTCCAACACGACTGGGGTCAAAAAGGTGGACGGTGACACTGTCTACAGACTAGGTAGCCTGACCAAGATATTTACCATCTACGCGTGGCTAGTCGAGGTTGGAGACAAGCACTTCAATGAGCCGGTGTCCAAGTACGTGCCGGAGGTCGCGGCGATGGCAACAGCGGCGGATGCGAAGAAGGATCCTGTGAACAATGTCGACTG
The DNA here is from genome assembly GCA_018873225.1 of [Phialemoniopsis] sp. UDSM-2020. Classification (NCBI taxonomy): domain Eukaryota; kingdom Fungi; phylum Ascomycota; class Sordariomycetes; order Thyridiales; family Thyridiaceae; genus Thyridium; species [Phialemoniopsis] sp. UDSM-2020. The sequence continues at coordinate 274,113 of JAEILZ010000005.1, forward strand.
GGATAGCGTGACTATCGGGTCGATCGCCGCCCAGTTGACTGGCTTGGTGCGAGATTGTGAGTCTGCATGTCGAGTAAGTATCAGAGAACTACTAATGGACATTTGGCAGATGCACAAGTTGGTGAGATCACCCAGGAGTTCAATCAAAGCTCCGCGATGGCTCTGGGTTTCCCTCCGCTGGCCAACGCCTCCATCCCAACCTGCGGAGAGTGGCCACTGTGCAACAGAACACGTATGTCTTGCCCCTTTCCACTCTCGGATGGCATGTGTAGAGCTGATCCCTGGACTCCCAGAGTTCTTCGAGGGTATGAAGCACGTCATCCCCTCTTACGCCCCGTCGCAGACAGCCACCTACTCCGACGCCTCGTGGCAAATCCTGGCATACGCCCTCGAAACCATAACGGGCAAGAAGTTCCAGGCCATGCTCGAGGACGACGTACTCAAGCCCCTCGGCATGAACCACACGTTCCTCTTCGCGCCCAACGAGACACTGGGCGCCATCCCCTCTGAGAAGTCCCGCACGAGCTGGTACTACAGCCTTGGGGAGACAGCACCGTAAGCCCCTGCCCAACCCATTCTTTCCCACGCCCCAGTGCGTCATTGTGCTAACCCCTTCCCTGCACAGAGCAGGAAACATGTACTCCTCAACGCACGACATATCGACCCTCGGCCGCGCCGTCCTGCGCTCAACCCAGCTTTCCGCGGCCCAGACCCGCCGCTGGCTGAAACCCGCCTCGCTGACCTCGGAGCTCATCGCCGGCGTCGGCTACCCCTGGGGCGTGAGGCGCGTGTCCCTGCAGGTCTATGCCAATGGCAAGCGCGTCGTCGACGCGTACAACAAGGCCGGCAGCATCGGCGCGTGGCGCTCCCTGTTCGTCCTGCTGCCCGACTACGGCGTCGGCTTCGCGGCGCTGTTTTCGGGGGATGCCATCCCGGGCAACACCAACTTCAACGTCGCCGACGTGCTGTCGGCGGCGCTGCTGCCGGCGCTGGAAAAGGCGGCCCGCGAGCAGGCGGACGCGGCGTTTGCGGGCGTGTACGAGGCGGATGGGGGAGGTGTCAACTCGAGCGTGGTGGTGACGACGCAGGCGGACCGCCCGGGTCTGGGGATCGACTCGTGGGTGAGCAACGGGACGGACATGAAGGCCGTGGCGGTGAACCTGCAGTCTGGGTATTTGGTCGACCACCCGAGCATACGCCTGTACCCTACGGATCTGGAGACTGTCAACACAGACGGCAGCAAGAGGGTGGCCTTCAAGGCGGTGTTTGAGGACCTGGACGCGCCAACCCGCAACACGATGATGTCGACTGACTGTGGCACATGGGTCGGCCAGACGGCTGTCGTGTACGGGGAGACGCCACTGGACCAGTTCGTCTTCAACCTGGATAAAGACGGCACAGTGACTAGCGTGGAACCATTAGCTCTGCGGGTGCAGCTCAAGAAGCATTAGCCATAGCACAAGAGTGAACGGACAGGGATGGAACAAAACATGGCTTTTTATTCGCTGCTATGCCGCTGAGATCGCTGCTTCTATGGTATTCACCTTGCCATGCCAAACAAATCGAAGTGCTAATGTGGTCGCTTAAAACAAACCGGGGAATCTGTGGTCGTGTCCATGACGCCGTGAGTCCATGCATCCCCTTGCCAATGATATCAACGCCAAAGAATGTTGCAAATTGAATATGATCACCGATGAGGCCGTTGTTGCTTCATCTGCATCCTCCGCAGACCCATCCACATCGACTTGGAGTCGTGCTTGCGGGTCTTCGGGTCCCACCATGAGTAGACGTCAATCACGACGTACGCGTGCGTCGTCTCTAGCTCGACTAACCCGGACACAAGAATGCAGCCGGGGGGAGGGAGTTCCCTCAAGGGCCTCCACTTTTGTGCCAGACTCTTCCTCATCTGCGCCCACGCGCCGTTGATGTTTGCCTTTACCCGGTCGTAAGGATACATGTCTTTGGGACTCGGGCTTCGAGGTGTCCCATCAGAAGTCGCTGCCGCGGGTGTCTCTGCACCGACGGCAGGTGTGCCTTCTGGTGTCTGTTGCTTCGCCAAAGTCCTGGGGTCTTTGATCGACTGTGGGTTCTTGGTGCTCTGCTGCTGTAGGCGCTCAATGGTCTGCTTGATCGCCGGATTCGGTCCGTCGCTGAACTTCTGGCTCTCGCTAGGTTGGTAACCGAAATATCGGGCGGCGTCGAAGATATTCTGCTTGAACAGGGTGCCTGCAAAACTGAACATGGAAGAGGCCATCGGCGATGGCCAGAGGATACGTTGAATCCGCATCGCCGTGGTGGAGTCGATGTCCCTGCTCGCCCATGTGATCTCCTTCTCTCCTATTTCAATGCTGTGGCCGGTTAGCCTCTGCCAGGACTTGGCATATGCCGGTGGTAGACTTACCCAGAGCGCTGATACTTTGGCGGCGGGCGGTAAGGATAGTCTACGTCCATCCACCACCTCCGAATCTTCCAGCTCTTGCCGCACTTCTGAACTAGTAGCGGGTTCGCTTCGGCGACTGTCCGCACCGTGTTCGCTAGTTCCTCTATGGACGACTTGTTAGGTATGCCATGGCCAAGACAGTAGGGTAGTAGAACGTACTCAGTATTCGTGATTGTAGCTCCTTGTCCTTGCTAATCTTTACAAACTGAGCCCACTCAGGATCTGTCCCCCGATATGGTTCCCTAGGAACCGACCGGATTGTGAGTGGAAAAGGTATAAACATCGGCTCCCTATCGATCTTGTCGATTTCGTTCAGCTCTTCGTCGGATAGGCTGTCCATTTGCTTCTCGATCCAGCTGAGCCATGGATCGATAACCAGGGTGCCATAGGCCTGGAAGCAAACAAACAGGGCGCCGCCACCGATGAGTAGGTTTCTGCACGAAAGCACAAGTCAGCACGGACTGCCTCCTCTCGGGCGAAGATCAAGGGCTGCGATGCATACCGTATCCTTGAGGGGCGACGGCTGAGCTTGACCCTCTGTAGCACAGCAACTTGGGATCCCCGGACTTGTCTCGAGACACTCTGGTACGCCAGCGGCGACTTCGCCTTTCGGAAAAGGCGAAACATGATGAGGATTCGAGGGCACGCCGGAACAGGCGGCCGTTAGAGGGGTGCTAGATTCGCTCTTTGGTGGCGTGCGCAACGGTCGAAGCGATTTGGAAATTCAGCGGCCGAGGCGATGCTTCGCCTAGTTAGGTATGTTTGATGCTCTCCCAGAAGCAGAGAAAGTCTCTTTCTGAGCTTATGTATGCAATTCTTTACTGAAATCTGTGAGGGGGAGAGGCGGCGGCGATGGAGGCGCGGATTGCGTGGAGTGACTATTCGGGTTGCCGATGTTTCCCACGAGGATGAAGATCAATCTTATCGCCTCAGTCGTGACAAAGACATCGGCTCCAGGCCCTTTCCCACTAGAGCGCCAGCCTGTTCCGAGGTGCGGACCGTGCTAACGCGGGTGTGGTTGGCGCTAGACAAGGACGTTTTCAGCACCGCGAATGACGAAAATAGGCTAAGATACAGTGGGGGAAGGGCAGGGTCCCAAGAATTTTGGCGGGCCCGGCCAGCTCGCATCGGGTCCGGAGCAATGATCATCCACCTTAGGTGCGCGTCAGCGGGACCAAGCATTGAACTGGCCCATTGATCTGGGGATAGCTTGCTTGCCTGGAGGACAGTCAACCTCAGAGCTCAACAGCATCATCACCTTTCATCCGCCACACAGCTTCTGCTTCGGCATCGAATTGCCATCATGAAGCTAGAAGTAGGCCTCGCCCTGACGGCGCTCACGAGCGCGGCTTTGGCCGCGTATGAACCCGCCCAGGTCTACATTATCCGCCAACAACCCCAGAGCAACAGTGCACCAACCATACCACGACAGGTTACTCGACAAATAATGCTTCAGAGGCTCGGCGCCGACCAGAGCGGACTTTTACAAGAGATTTCGGACGCAAAGAGTCAGGAGGAGGCTATCTCATACATTAACACGTTTGGCAAGACGACGCCCTCGTTGTTCTCCCAGACCACCGCCAGCGAGCCCGCGCAACTAGTTCTCATGATCGAAGGGCTGAGCAAGGATAAGCTATGGGACTTTGAAGAGTCGGTACGAACACATAAACGGGGCAGGACCTTTGTGTTAGACAAGGCTCCATCGGCATCTGCCAACTCATACCTTTTCGAGGAGGATCTCGTCGCTGCCGGCGTCAAGCCCAGCGGTTGCAAGATCGATGCCGCGTTCAACCCTTATGCGCCCACGTGCTGGGAGAACAACGTCTTCGTCGAGAAGTACGACTTGAACAAGGTCAGTTTACCATCATCCAAGCCATAGACAAGCTTAATTTGCTAATCCCTGCCACAGTCACCCTCTGACCTCGACACTCTCATCGAGAACATCCCCACGCTCTTCAAGCTGGCCAACAGCGGCGACATGGAGGCCATGCTCGTCATGATGCCAGAGACCAGCCGCTCCTCCTCCGTGAAGCAGTGGACCACCAACCCCAACCTCCACCGACGTGCCTTCCGAGACCCCGAGACGGTGATCGTGGAGGACACCCCGGAGAAGTCGACCCAGGCCGCCACGCCTGGCGAGAAACTTGGCGCCCACGTATGGGCCGCGCCCAAGGGCAACATCCAGGCTTGCTTCCAGTCCTTCAACGCCTGCGCGACCACGACCAACAACTGCACCGGCCACGGACGCTGCGTGAACAAGTACGCCCGCGGCGACGCCTCCGCCAGGCGTGCCGACGCCCCTGCCGAGTGCTGGGCGTGCCAGTGCCTCGCGACGGAGGAGCACAACGAGGGCAAGATCAACACGGGCCGCAAGACGACGCACTGGGGCGGGTCCATGTGCCAGAAGAAGGACGTCAGCGTGCCCTTCTGGATGTTTGCCGGCTTCACCATCGCCTTCCTGGGTGCCATCACCTTCACCATTGGTATGCTCTTCAGCGTGGGCGAGGAGAAGCTACCCGGTGTCATTGGGGCCGGCGTGAGCAGGAACAAGTAGAAGCATGGGTCGGGGGATGTTTAATTGCTGTAACGAGCGGTGTATTGATATAACGGCGTCTGCATCGGGTTTGGTTTTTTATATCGGGGGAAATATAGAGCCCTTGTTACCACAGGTCATTAAATATACTCTTTCCTTGTTCAATGCATGTCCTAAATGTCGTTGCAATTGCTTGTACAAATCTTTATTGGGTATCTCATATCTTTGACAACATCTTTATAACTCATCAACATCGGGCCGCTTGGTTGGCGTCGTACCGAGACTTTCCAGACCGCGCTCCATGGGTATGTCACCCGCCAGACCAGGCGGAATCGGCCTCAGCGGCGACTGCGTGGCCAGCTTGACTGCATCCGCACTCCCCATGACGGATTGGTATTTCTGACCAGCCTTGTCCAGGATATCCTGCACCTCCTTCTCGCGGTCAAGGATCTCCTGCTTCTCCCTCTCTAGCTCGGCCATCTTCCTGCGCTTCTTGGTTACTTCGTCCTCGAGCCCCTGGACGATGCTCTGCATGCGCGCCAGGCAGTCGGCCAGCTCCGGCAGCGGCTTCATCTTGGGTATCATGGCGGGGCCCGTCGATCCAAGCGCCCCGCCGTCCTCGTAGCCGTTCTCCGCCTTGGCTAGTCCGTCCATGCCCGCCCTCGTCTGCGCCGCCTCGTACGCCGCCCGGCGCTCTGCCTCCGAGTCGTCGCTGTCCTGGTCCTCGTTGTCCTCGGCCGCGTTGATGAGCTCCGCCATCTCGGCCTTCCTCCTCTTGCGGGCCTCGCGCTCGGCCTTTCTACCGAGTGAGAGCCCCTCATCTTCTACGAACTCGTCGAAGCCCTCGCCGAGGTCCTCGTCCTCGCGGACTAGCCTCGTCTCGTCCTTCTTCTTCCCCGGTAGTAATGAGATGTAGCTCCTGTTCGCCTCGTCGTCTGAGGTGTCCAACGGCATGTAATCTTGCTCCCGCGCCAACCTCGCCCTCCGCTCCTTCTTTTCCCTGATCTCCGCCTCGGTCAAGATGTGTGGTGCCGAAGTTGCTGTGGCATTGGCAGGTGCCAGCTCAGATGACTCAACCACCATCGCGCCTTCGAGCTCGGAGGGGTCAAGTTCCATCTCATCGTCATCGTGTATCCTTAGCGACGACAGGTTTTGCGGTGTGTTGGGGGTCGAGCTCTGCAGCTCGTCGAGGTACTCCTTGTTGTACCGCGGCCGATCCTCGTCCGCGTCCCTTATCGGTAACCGCTGCCGCGATATTGACTTTTTGAAGGCGCTATTTTCGACGGCTTTCTGCCCTAGCCCCAGCGAGTTCTTCTTGGGCGTGAACACAGCTGCCCCGCCATCGCCCTCGTCTTCTGCTGCCTCGGCGCCTGGTCCAAATGATAGGCGCGAGGACGATGCGCGCTTCTTCAGTTTCGTTGACCCAGACCGACCGATATTGGGTCGTACGACGACCGGAGCGCCGTCATCGTCGCCGTTTATTGTGCTTGGCGCCGAGGTGGGCGCGTCCCCGGACTCGGTGTCTTCGTCATCGTTGACGTTGATGCTGCGCCGGAGTGAGGAGGACTTGAGGGGCCGCTTGCCGAACTTTAACGGTGCCTGGGGAGCGTCTTGGCTTGATGCTGCAAGAAATACACATTAGCTGGCTTGTCGATATCAGCAAAGCAGATTTTGTCGCCAGCGGGAGTATTAACATACCATCTTTCGAGTTGTCATTAGGCCCGCTGCCTAGCTCCGGGTTGTCGTCCTCAAAGGTCTGGATAATGCGCGGTTTCCGCTTAGATGTAAAAGACATGATGCTATTATTATCCGCCTCGAGGAGGCCAGAAATAAATCGCAGAGCAAGGAAGTGTCTTTTAAGTATACTTTGTCGAGGTCATGCTGGCGTCGCGAGGTCCGAAGGTCAATAATTCGCGGATTTGCGACCTATCTTATCGCCACGTGATCTAAAATTTCCCCATCCAGCTGCAGCTTCGAGCTTCATCGGTCGCGCGTGTCGCAACCTCGAGCCTGAACGGACCAAACTTTTCGAGGAAAGCCCATCACCACAGACAAGATGGCGCCCGCACAACCCGAGCTTAAGAAGGTACGCGCATCTGCCCTAGTGCTTGTGTATTCTGCGCGGAGATGATGGTGGACTGAGGGCACATGGTCTCGACCTCCTGGTTCTGTTTGCTAACTTGCCTCGACAGTATCTCGACAAGCGACTGTTCGTCCAGCTGAACGGCAGCCGAAAGGTCATTGGCCTGCTTCGCGGTTACGATGTATGTTCTGGATTTTGAATCAAAGAGTTTGTCCCCGGGACTAACAGAGGGCGCGCTAGGTCTTCCTGAACATCGTCCTCGATGATGCGGTCGAGGAGAAGGCCAACGGCGAGAAGGTCAAGATTGGCATGGTCGTACGTGACGTCTCCCTGACATCTTGGGATCAGCTACTAACCCTTCATCTTTCAGGTCATCCGAGGCAACTCTGTTGTCATGCTGGAAGCGCTCGAGAGGATCGGCGGCGACGACAGGAGGCAGCAACATCATTAGACGGATCGACTTGCAGGAGACACGGGCGGGGATAACCATTGCATGATGGGCGAATATTTGTTGATCCGGCATGGAATATTGTCAGCGTGATACACGGAGACCGGCGTTGAATCGGATTACAGGGTCAAAATGAGACGTGGCGGGTAGTCCACGCAGGCAGGCAACTCAGTCAAGCTCAGCCAGATACCAGAAATTGCGTTCTATTTGAATTGCTCCCAGTACTTGGGCTCCCAAGCATCCATCAGCGATGGCCCATAAGCCTTGACCCAACCTTTGATGCCGCCCTTGAGGATCAGCGACTGCAGACGGCCCTCGCCGCGCTCATCAATGTAGTCCTGCATCCAGTTGGCGGAGCGTGGGCCGCGTCCGTTTGATGAGCCTGAACCGCGACCATTAGCATAAGAACTGCGCATTGCCTTGTGGTCGTCGTGACTCACCGCAGTAGAAAATGATCTTTGTGATGCCGGCCTGCACGCACAGGTCGTAGATGATCTGGCGGGTTTGGTACAGCGTCTGCGCGGGGAAGTTGATGGATGAGCTGATCGTGCCGCCTTCCCAGTCTGTCTGGCGCACGTCTACCAGCAAAAAGTCGCGCTTTGCTGTCAAGTCCTGCTCAAGGCGCTCCAGCATCGCCTTCACCTCGGCCCCTTCGACGGTAGGGCAGCTGGCCTTGGGCGGGGGAAACGCATCCCACCACTTGGCAGCTGATTGTGCTGTGGCAGCCATAACTTCTGAACTTTCACGAGCTTTCTGAAGGTTCGCTCCGTTTGTCAGGGTTTGCCTCGATCTTTTGCCCGTTTAGTCAAGGTCCGATGCACTGATGCGATGACACCTGTTGTTGAGTGTCGTTTGCTCTCGGTAGTTTTGGAGGCAGCCCCGCACTTTTCGAGCTCGCCCGGCTCCGGTTTGCGCCGGCTTCACTCGCCTCCCGGGATCGGCGCCCCGAGAGCAAGCGGACAGACTCGTCCGGAAGCAACAAGCAAGGACGGCACAATGCGCTTCACATCGTAGCCGGGGCGGTCATGTAACGAAGCATTTTGGCTGAAGCTGACCGTATCATTCCCTCCGCTACACCTTCGCCATCCCTAGTTCTTTGCCGTGTCCGCCTTTCCCGGCAGAGCACACCATCTCGTCAGAAGCGATTGATCACATCTGGTAACTTCTCAAATACGATGGCTATGTCTTTTCGCAATTTTTCTGGTGTGCTGCGGTTTTTTCTCTCCTTGCTTATTCGGTCCGCGGCATCTCAAGAATGTAGATCGCAGGTTAGCACTCTTGGCTGCCAGCTCGCACGTACATGGGAGATATCGCCAAGCATGCAATTAGCCGGCTTAGGTTATCACCATCGAATCCTTCTGATTTTGTAGCCGTCGTGAACAGTATTTCAGCTCCTGGGCCGCGGGACCTAGATTTCTATTTTTGTCTGTAGATTCGCTTAAACTAGCCGCTACCGCTCGCGGAGCGGGCTTTAATCTAAGAGGCAATTTATAACGGTGCAACATTGAGCTGAACTCGAATGTCTTTCGGCCTTGGAGCATTCGCGGTTGCAACATTCCATGATGGTCCCTCCGCTGCCAAGTGATTCACCCCAGGTTTTCCGGCCTCCCGGCCGTGATGCCCCCTTAAACCAGAAGGCTGGTGCGGACCTGGATCCTATTAAAACGCATCATCTGCCTCAGACCAGCTTCTTTTCGATACGGGCAACGACATAAATCAAAGCTGTCGATTATTTCCCTATTACGCAATGCATTACTCCAAATCTACTTTACTCGCTGTGCTTGCGGCCACTGGCTGGTGAGATACACTCAGCAAGTCCTTGAAATAGGCTATGCAGCTATGGCTGACCTTTACGCTCCTCTAGCAATGCTGAAGTTGCCAAAACTCGCACTCGGATACCGTCCCTGACAACATTGACCGTGCCCAGTCCCACGCCTACCCAGCCTGCACACTGTACTACCGAGGTCAAGGACGCCGACAACCCCTTCGGCGTCACTCACACGCATTCGTGCTACACATACACATCTTACACGCAAGCAGGTATGTGCATGCTCCGAAAATGAAGCAGTTATGAGAATTGCACAATCAGCTGATGATGCGTCTGTCCAGAGGAGTGCAAATGTACTCAAGACTCGGAGGTCATGTGCCCTCTGTATCTCAGGGTGACGACGTCTGACGTGCCGTGCAAGTAAGTAGACGATAACATGGGAAACGGCCCGATAGGGAGTATGAGAGGCGGCCAATGACTGATATACCGTGAAGGACCGACTGCTGCCCGACGACAACTACGACCACGATCCGGACGTGCCCGCCCACTTGCAACCCGAAGGCATGCACCATCCCGACGATCACCGAGTACTACACCACGGGTTGTGAGAAGGGGCCGAAGGCTACCAAGGCCTACTAACCGAGATCAGCTCCAAGATCTATACTGTTGGATTAGCCATCTCCTGCTCTCGACGAAGACGTTCACATTCAGAGTTCAGTTCCACTGAAAATAGGCTTCCAGAGTAGAATTCAATGCAGTAGAGAAATGTCAAAAAGAACAAAAAGCACTGCCTGTTTCTACTTTTCCGTTATCAGCCTCTTGCAACTCCCAGGCTTCATGGGGTGCACGGACTCACCGTGATTGTAGGCTCGCCGCTGACTTCGCAGTCGTTCATCAAGCTCGTTATCAGTTTGAGATCATGCAAATCTACCAAGTCCATCCGTCAGCAACAACGCCGCAACTGACGACGTGGAGGTGTCAGAGGCCAGCCATTGTGCACCCCCACAGCGGCGGGTACACCTCCCATCGGAACTCAGGCCGGATGTGCTCTTGAGAGGAGGACGCAATTGGACAGAGCATTATTCATCATGCCTGACCATCGGGATCTTGCACAATCGCACACCAGCCGGGCGCGGAATTTCGACAGCCCCAGCTCGGAATGCTCGCGAGAGCTCATTCGAGGATGAGGCGTTATGCTGTGAGATTCGGCCGGCAGCGCCAAAACGGCATAACACCGTTTGTGGCTTGAGTCTAGACCTGTACCGGAAAGCTGAGGGCAAGGGAGATCTTTCATTCCCAAAGTGGTCAGCTGCATAACGCCTCTTTCCAAACCGTCGACGTAAAGATCACGAAACTGGAAAGAAGTGAATTCTTTTTGCATCTAATATCAGATCATTGTGCTTCTGGCCATTTCGATCTCCTCAATCGAAGGCTCGCAGCGACGAGTACCATCCGCCGACTTGCGCTTCCATCCACATGTTTCTGGAATGGACATACCGCTGTTGCACAGTCAGGATTTGTAGCGGCTTGGCCATGTCGCAGTGTCATCTATACGCGATCACATGTCTTAGCCGGCCTGGATGGATCAGTGGATGCAAGTCTCACCGCGGAAACATTCCATGAGGACTTTTCTCGAAGCTGGAGACCGCGACCCTTGTCCATGTTTCGCGGATCGTGCACCAAGCTTAGGGCACTTGACGTTCCTGTTTTTTAAAACCTCTTGGCCAGCGGGATGATGCTGAAGTTGTGATGGTTTTGTATTGTAAGTTGATCAGCAGTGCCAACAGTCATGGGATGACTCAACCCGGGCTCTCGAGAATTCCAAATGACTTTGACAATTGTCTCGTGTGAAGCCCCACGGGGAAGCTCGTGGTACGACATGTTTCTTCTCTTCACGTTGTATCGTGGCCGTGAGTAAGACAAGGATACGTTCTGGCAACCAAAGTTTCAGCAAGGCCATGTTTGTTCAAAGCTTGAGGGGTTGACCTATTCTTAGCTGCTGTCATGGCCCCAGTTTCGTGATTCAAACGGTCGAAAAGACAAAGACACAACCTGCAAACCTCTTAGCTTTGTAACTCGCAGCATGGTGAACGTGCTTGTGTCCTATGGCCTGCGCTTTTGTATAGAGCTGAAAATGGTTCTTAGAGCTATGAGCAGCATTATATCATCTATACAACATTGAACAAGTTCGTGTCATAACATGACTAACTACACAATCAACGTACTTGATCCCAATGCCACTTGAGCAAACCGTTCTAGATAGCCGACTGTGGCAGGTCAACTCGGAAGCCAACGTTCAAACCGACCTCTCCCAGGATGAATTGCTGCAGCCGACCGAGTGCCCGTCCTTGTGTAACGTCGCTCTTGGGGCAAATCACATCGGACCCGCATTGCTCTCCGCCTCACTGGCACTGTCTACTGTTGCGGGCCAACACGTTGCCCCTCGGCCCCGAACACTAATTTCGCCCTTAATTCTGAGGCTTCGTGACAACCCCTGACGAAATCTCAAGCATCTGTGATAATCGGCGAATTCCGTTCCCCCGCTACTCATACGCCTGCGCAGGAGCAGGAAGCTGGCCAATCACCTCCCGCATCCAAGCGTTATGATCTGCACGTCAGCACGGGAAGCGCTGCCGTCCTGCGTACCCTGGGTGCAAAGACCTGCAGACGCAGATGCGCTTCCAGAAGCAAATCTCAGTAATGTCGGGGCCACATTCATCCATCACTTGTCTGGGAAGCGGAACAATTATCAAAATTTGAACCGTGGGCTCTGGCTCTATCTCGCTAAACCGTTACATCGTGTACCATACCTGATTGCCTCTGAGCTGCAAGCATGAGCTTTTGATAGATATTGTCCCATGTCTCCTCAGCTCTTGGCTTCAACCACGGTTAGGGGTCGCGGGGATGGGCCCGTAAGCGAGACAAGTAGCTGTGGTGGCTGAAGCCCATCCGACACCCTGCAGGCCACGAGAGACGTGTTGCATGCACATTCCTCCAGTCATCATTTGGCAAGTCGCCCAAAACATCCCGCCTTCAGCAGTGCCATAAGAAAACGAGCAGTGCATGTTGTGCCGTTGCACGAGATAGCGAATTTCAAACGTCTCTGACTGGCGGCCTTTTTTCTGACGTCAGTCTTGGCTCCTTTGGATATTGAAAACCTACTTGACTTGGCTCTGTAAGTGACCGAATGCGGCCGCTCCATGGCCTAGGTGCCTCGCCACGCCAGGGCTTCAACGGATGTCTAAGCTCTCACCTGCAGGGCTGATTTCATGTAAGCACGGCAGCTAGCAGCAATTAATCTGAGCTTCTTTTCTTTCTTGCACGGTCTGGCGTGCCTTGATGGGACGACGTAATACTCGCAATCCTCGGAGTGCTGGATATCTTATCAGGTTAAGCATGGCTGCCCTCCAACCCTACCAACCCTTTAGCTGCTAAGATCAGGTAGAAACGGTCCGCAAGGACGCCACAGCCGCAACTTTGAAATCGGGAATTACTCCTATTGGCAAGCTCCCCTCCGAGATCTGCCCCTGCAAGTTGACAAGTGCCTTGAATCGCGATGCTCTTCTCATGTGGCTGCATGAGACTGGCTGTGCTGGCCACTCCAGGGCGTACGAGTCCAACGCTTAATCTTGTCTCACATTAGCTCCATCTTAGCATCTCTCAGCTGTTGCTACGCTTACTGGATGCTCTGTTTGTGGCTGGCTGTCGGCGCTTTTCCTACTGCAGGTCTACAGATGCTTCTTTTTCGTAGTTGCTCACGGGCATATACAACATGATGTTCCATGTACAGTATAGGTGATTACAGGATCGCCACTGGAAATCTCTCCACATGTACGCTGCTATTGTCTTCCAGACCTCAGAATTGCGTGATGAGGAACAGCCTCAGCGGCTTCTGGCCCTTTGAAACCCGGACCGTTGGCGTGCTCGCGGAGTAATACACGCCTGGGCAGAATGCTACCGTGACGGTCCCCTCGCGCCAATGGCGGATCGTGCACACGGCACAAATGCGCTGGGAGGACCGCCCAGGCAAACGTGTAAAACAGTCTCAGACCTATTGGGCGATAAGCATCCTCTTGGCGCTCGGTGAGGAAATAGTCAACCTCTTCCGCGGAGCTGAGATCAGGTAAAAGGCCCCCAGACAGGGCAGCAAACGAGATACTTGTTGGCCAAAGATAGAGTGTAAGAGCCTCTCTGTATCTCTTGGCCGTTCACTAGGCATTTCTAAGCATTTCCCCAAGCTTTTTCAGCTCCGATCCCGCGTGTGGAGAGAGTGGACGAGCCACGATGCAGCAGCCGCCCCTTGCTTGACCTTTTTAATTGCACTTATTCCCAAATACTCGGGGTTTTCACTTTCCCGGACTTTTGACTTAATATCCAGATTTCTGAGCCGCTCGGTAAACGCGCCTCCCTCCGGGCCCGAAGTACCAGAAAGATGAGATCGGCCCCAGCATCAAAGGCACAACAGTCCAAACCGCCAAAGTACAAGGATAGTTGTGACAGCTGCGCACATTCCAAGGTGAAGTGCAGCAGAGTCAGACCAGAGTGTCAGAGATGCGTTCGCAACGGGATCAGCTGCCACTATAGCTTAGCAAGGAGAGGGAAAGACAGGCTTTTGTACACCGACAAGCCAGGCGGACGAGCCAAGCAGTCGTCGTCATCAAAGTCGATGCTCACACCGCCCAGTCCATCTTCTCCCGACCAACAGGACCACTATCCCGCTGTCTCGGCTTCATCGGGACCACTGTTTGAGAGCGATGCTCTAGGATTCGCGACGGAGGCCTACAGACTCGCGGCAGACCGGGGCATGACGCATCCCGTAATTGCATCTGCATCATGCGAGAACGTCGCTGGCATGCGCGTCCCCACGCCCGGGAGTCAACCCATGATCTCCACCCGCGGAACTGCCGGCAGAATGGCATGGTGTAACCCCGAGCTCAGTATCTTTCCCGGTCACCAGACCTTGCTGCCGGACGACAACCACATCAACAACGATGCCAGGGATGCCATCTCGTCTGGGCACCAGCACGCACCCGTGTTGCCCCTGCACTGGACAAACTTCAACATCCCCGCAGATCTACACAACGTCAGCAGCGAAGGGGCCAGTCTGCCGCTCTCCTCCCCACTTCTAGATCCCCTCCTTACACCGGCGAGCATGGCAACCACTCTATTCACTGGAGTACCAACCGCCAAGCATCCACAAGATATCCAGCATCTAGCCACAGAGATTTCACCGGAGACGCGTCAGCAACGAAGCCCCCGCCATCATAGGTGCACGCGTCTCGCCTTATCTACGTACGAGAGTCTGCAGACACCTAGCTCTTCAACGTGTGGTATCACTTTAGACAACATGGAGGAAGGAGTGGGTGACCATTCTATTGTGACTGGTCCTCGCAAGCAAACAATGGATGTGGTGTTGAAACGAAGCCGCGCGGCCATGGAAAATATTCGCACCATCCTGCAGTGCCACTGCGGTGGAACGAATGCAGATGACAGTACCAGTAGTCTAACGATCCTGTTGATACTCATCTGCAGCAGTGTGATCGATACCTTCCAGCAGATACCGCTCATCCGGGAGGCCATCCGTACGGGCCGCGACAGTGAGGATGACGAGCAGCCCCAGGGCAGCAGTGGGCAGATAGCTTTTATGGACACACCTCAGAGCTACACGTCAGAGACTGGAATCATGGATCTGGATGTCCCTATTGCGATTGGTGGGTATGTATTGGATGGGCATGCCAAGAGAAAAGCTATTGCCAGCGTCTTGCTCAGTCAACTTTACGAAGTGGCGGCAGTTGTAAAGCGAGTGGCCAATGAGGAAATTCAAGGACGACTCATGGAGTCGTCGGGACACCAGCTCAACGGGGAAATGGGAAGCACTGGAGAAATGGCACGGGTGCTCAAGTCCACTTTGATGAACAGGTTACGAGTCACGATTATTGCTCTTAAAGCCGAGGCCGAGTTCTGAGCCCGACATGTACCTACGGATAAACTATAGAGTCATGTGTATTGATCATAAGCAAGCATAGTTCGCATGGCTCTGTGGTAGATGCTGCATACCCGCCACTTTGCAGCAGCGCATGTTTCATGTATACGACTCGCTGGACCTGTCCTGTTGTAGTAGCGAAGCAAGCGCGGTCTCTGCACCTTCTGCATGACCGTTGTTATCTATGGTGGATAGTATCTGCAGCGACCCTCTGTCCAACCACTTCTCAGCAGACCAACCCTCTCAAGCTTGTACAGTATCACAGGTGCGTGAGAGCAGTGAATGGAACCCCAGTCCATCAACCACATGGTTCATCAGGACACGTAATGATTTGATCTTCAGTCTAGACCTTAACGTACAACAGCCTCTATAACTACATTATACACAGAACATAACAAGAGCCGGCAGGGCGGCAATCATCACAATCAAAGCTGAGCTCCTCGAGACTGCAACCGTGCTCGCTGCTGACTTGTTTTGCGGAGAAGAGGATGGCGTTGCGGATGGCGAAACTGCCACTGCCTGGGTTGCGACATTCTTTGCTCTCAGACAACGCATGACATGGAAGTCTGTCTCTCCATCCGAGTCGTCAGCGTCTGAGTCACTGCTAGAGTTGCCCTTGTTGCGGAAGATCAGCAGAGTCGGCCAGATATTGGCGACGGCCTCCTCAAAACGGCCCTCCTGCCCCTTCCGAGCCGGCACTGCGCCGTACATCAGGAAACGCGAGTCCTCCTCGAGATCCCGCAGATCAAACTCTGGATCCTCATTAGTCCTTGACACAAGAACAGTACACGCTCTCTATTCAGCATTGAGCAAACTTACTATTGCCCCACAGCGCAAATCCGGTCTCGCTTTCGCGCTCAAAGAGGGCATCGCGGCAGCTCTCCGGGATGGGCGGCGCGTCGTTGTTGCAGCTGTCGCGGGAGCGGACGATCTTCATGATAGCCTCGCCCAAATCGGCAGCGCACTGATCGTTGCCGAACGCCAAGCTGCAGCTCCCGTCGTCATCCTGGGCCGCCATCATCCTGCTCCACTCGACGCCGGCAAACACGAGCGCGCAGATGCTCCAGTCCGAGTCGTCGGCCTGGCTGAGCGACTTGCCGCCGAAGCGAAGGGCGGTGATGGCCGACGTCTTGGCCGAGTCCAGGAAGCTCACGTGCTGGCCGTTCTCGAGCGAGACGTCGGCCGTGACCTCGATCTTGAGCTCAAAGGTGGAGTTGCTGCCGTCGCCGCCGAGCTTAGGCCCGGTGACGGGGAACGTGCCGGTGGCATTGGGATGCGCCGTCGCGTTGGTGAGCTCGTCGCCGGGGATGCCAAATGGGCCCCTGTCGCTGAAGTCTGTCTTGTCCGAGGCGAACCAGGAGTCGTCATCAGCGACGCGGCTGAAGTTGTATGCGGCTGAGAGTGGCGTCAGGAGAAGGAGCACGAACGAGAGCCATGCTCCGCGCCGCGTTGTGGCTGGTATCGAAGCCATGGTTGCTCGGCTCGGCCCGTCGTCAACATGCAGAAGTCTGAAAGTTTAAAAGGGGATCGAGGTCTCGTCGCGGTGGTCAAAAGGGAGGATTCATATTTGTGGGTACGGGGGAAATTTGAAAGTCTTGGCATGATGTTTTGGAATATCGACACTAGCAAGGATCCTGGTCCGATCCAGACCGGGCCGATCGGCGAAGTGGCAATCAATAGGCTTCGTTCCCCAATGATAAGTATTCTAGAATTCTAAATCGGTCTATGGTATCACAAAAAAGTTCTAGAAACAAGATGCCGCCTAATGTTGTACATACTATCATTACATCCTACCAAGGCCCTCGCATACAGGGGAACTTGAGCAACCTTGTATCTTCCAATTGTTTGTCCATATCCTGGAAGTCCTCGGGATGGGCTTGCGTGATGTGATCCTTCGTTTCAGTCTTCGTAGCGAAGGGCTTACTGTCGCAGGCTCTGAGCGGGCACTGAACTTGCGTACAGAAGGTGAACCGCAACCAACGGTCGTAGGTCTTGTACCGCTCTCGCCGTTTCGTGACCAGGATCGTCGCCACCCTCTTCAGCTCCTCCTGTATCTTTGGGTTCTTGAGATACTCCTCGATCCAGGCTTCCATATTTCGAAAGGTCTCATCTTTCCATCCGTCAAGCTCCAGCGCGCCAACCTTGAGTCCTCCGTCCCACTTGTGGTAGTTGAGCGCGCCTTCGGACCTATCCGCCTCGTGTCGCATCATTCTCTCAGTAGAGTCCGAACTCGTCGCGGCATCAGCAGCGGTCTTCACAATTCCTAATCTATTTGCGATGAAGCCTTTTACTGCTTCTTTGAAAGTCGGCTTGAGTCCTGTCCCTAGAGTCAAAAGTAACCGGACTGGTGACGTTGTTCTATCCTTGTATCCCATCTTACGCTCTTTGGTTTCGACTTCTGAGAAAAGTTCCCATGACGGGTCATTGCAACCCACTGCGCCGTCAATGTACTTTTCATCTAGAACAAGCGCGGACTTGAAGTAGGACGGTGCTGCCGACGTCGCCCGCGCAACTTGCCAGATGAAACAGTCTGGTGCGGGACCGGGATTCAACGGACGAGTACTTTTCCCGTCTTCGTGCTTGTAGGTTCGAAACAAATATGGCTGGGTTCTCGCTCGTTTCCTTCTCGCCACAACTACACTGAAACAGTGGTTAGTACTCGGAGATAGGCTTGCTCAGATAATGGCATGACTTACGTTCGACACAGATCCTCCGGGCTTGCAAGCTTCAAGAAATGCGCTGCTGGGTTGTTCGGTGGCGCATGCTCACGAACAATATCTTCAATTTCGTCTTCGAGGCAGTGGTAGTCGTACTTGTCTCTCAGTACCCTTCCTAGATGGAGTCTTCGCGGGCGGCTGAAAATACGTTCTGCCATAGCCGGATAGCGTCCAACACATTCTTCTGCCGACATTCGTAGTCGCCCGAGCATCAAAGCGGCAAGCCTGGCGGAACAGGTATACTGCTTTAGCGGCTATTGTCCAGTGTGAGATAGAGTCCAAGACTTACCCTCCTGTACTTGTGCCTCCAATAAAGTCAAAATAATGACATGGAAGAAACTTGTCCTCGCGAGATTGAAGGTCCTGGTGCGTTTGCTTTAGCCTCTCGGCCTTGGCTGTGTCGGAGCGCGCCATGCGAAATCGCCTGTCTTGGGTCTGTGTCCGCGAGGCAGGTGGTTTCTCGGGCAGGTCAGAGGAACTGTTGTATTGGTTGCGCGGATATGGAGGAGGGCCGAAACTGGATGTGTGCGGTTTCCAGTCTGGATCCTGGAAACCTTCGGGTGGCTGGGAGGATAGTTCAAGATCTCTGACTACTCGCATGAGTCGTTGAAGTAGCAGAAGACTGGCATAGCCCCTAGATCCTCCACCCTCTGTATGGCGTTAGCCGATGTTTCGAGACTTTTTCGAGACATTGCAAGCTCACCTAGGGCCAATATCAGCTTTCTAGCCCACGGGTCGATATCGACATGGTAGTGACGGTCTTGGTCTGCCATGATGAAGGATGTGTATCGTGGGTCAATGATGTTGGCATTGTGGAGCACCAACGACACGGGAGGAGTTTTAAATCAGACTTCGTGGCCTCCGGCGGCATCATGCAAACCACCTGCGAGGCTCTCCCCCGTCGCAAATACGCGCCGGTGGCTGAGTTCATTGCCTTTTTGGCGATCCAGCCTTGCTGGGCTTGTCCGTAAGAAGGTGTATTGAAGAATTCGTGCTCAAGGCAGAGCATGCAGCCACAAGTGCGCAGCTGAGGTAGCCAACCCGATAAATATATGCGAGCGGCCATTTGCGACCGCAAAACAGCGCAAGTCTCTTTTCCAGTGGTGTACACTGTACGCCAACCGCATAATGTGGCGTCCCTCTTTCTATCCTTTCCGGTTTCAACAATATAGGCAACCCGAACTTTGTGGTGTGAAGAGACATTCAGCTGACCAGAAATGGACGTGATAGTCAGCCCCTTCCCTCTTACTGGCCCCCAAAGGTGGTCGTCCGCCCGACAATCAATTGGCAAGTGACCTTTGTGTTGACCTACCCAATAGCACACCATTGCATATGTGGCTGGCTAGGCGCCTTTCAAGGCCAATTTGATCAACACGGCTGCCACCTGCCGACGTGCCCCAACTTAAGAATAACATACCACCTTTCAGCAGGTCCTCAACCCCTCTTCTTGACGCTCCAGACGTAAATCAGCATATTTCAAGTCATCGTATCTTGTGGACAATGACTGGTCTTGAACATACAGCTCGGCAACTAGCAAGGGTCAATCTCGAGGATTATCGAGATGACCCGGACAAAGTATGGAAGTACGCGAAATCAGCCCAGGAAGTCCTTATCGAAGAGATATCGAAAGATGAGGGAGATCCAGCGTTCTGGCCAGGACGCGAGTGGGTACATGCCGAGAACAGCTACCCAGGAGACTCTATCAAAGACATAGGTTGCCTTGGTTGTCAGCCAAAGACAATCTCTGTAATCGAATACAACTGTGCAACGGGCATGGCTTACGTCAAGGGACTGGAAGAGCTTCACAGTAAGTCTCCTATTTTTGGGTTTTAGTCTGCCTCTGTTAAGGATGAAACAGGTCGTAAAGCTCTCTTCTCGCGTCTTCCATCGAGGATGAATCGGACTCTCTATGTGTACATGGAGAGATGCACCCCTTGGGATGCAAAGAATGCTCCGAGGTTTCGGGTGACAGACCGGCATACCCGGTCGAAGAGCATGATTGAGCGCCAGAGAATCAAGCTCGATCAGCTATCTGTAGGCGAACGGTTCAAGATCTTCATTGGCCAAATCCAGTGGATCTTCATTCTCAATGCATCGCGGGAGTTCTCAGGATTAAGTGAGAAGAGTATGAGGTCGGACACTTCGTGAAACACTGGCATTCGATTTTCGGCTTGACTGTTGTCCATCTTGCATAATCGGTGTTTGGGGCGTGACAGGGGACCGGGGTCACATCGGGAAACATTTGGTTCTGTCCTTGGGTGATTTTGGAACAAGCACATGGACTTGCTATGTATTCAATCGAGTAATGAACTATTCGTACTTTTAAAAGGTTGTCGAGTCCACTTATCGCAGCCGTCTAGACCGATCGCTCTAAGTGCTTACAACACTATCTCCAGTGACCAGATCTTCGAAGCCAAAGTTGTCCATCTGCTCATCGTAGTAAGGAAACCCCGGTATCGTCTCCGCGTCAGGGAAGAGGGCTGGTCCAGTTCCAATGCCCGCGGCAGAGCCCACCAGATTTTCCTGCTCCAACAAGTACTGATCGACAGTCACGATGGCTCTTTTGCTCAAGGCATCGATGACGAGTTTCAACGAATCGAAAACCCGTGAGGGCGTGGCATCAAACTCCCGATCGTATATCTCCATGGATGCCTTTACCAGCTCCAGATCCTGCGGTGCACTTGGCTGCACTGCGTAGGTGAGAATATTGGCGAGCAAAACAATCAGGCCGGAGAAATGAGCGCATGTGCCTTGCCTAGAGCATGTTAGCTGTCACTCAATCATCGAAGGGGAGAGCGAATAGTGCGTACCAGATCAGAGATCGCGATGGTGTCGTGCTTTGAAAGAGCCTAATACAGCTGCGGCTCATCTCCACACAGCAATCCCATCCCTTCGGTAGAGGCCTGTTCTGAGCGTTGATGCATGTGAGGACCTTGGCACCATACGAAGCCGAGGCAAAGTCCTCCACCGCGGCTCTGCCTAGAGCACCTATGCTTCCCATCCAATCTGTCTTGCAACTCCACACCCCATGTGTAGAGACAAGACAAGCCAGGTAGATGTGATACAATGCTGATAGTTGAAGCAAGTCTGCATCTTCCACAGAACCAGCAACATTGTCAGGTTTGAACGCGAATGGGATGCGGTTGACCCATTCGCTGAGCATATTGTCCAGCTTTTCGACCCGGGCCTGCCGTGCTGTGGGGTCAAGTTTCAAGAAGTGACTGGAGTAGAGGAGTTCATATACCTTGCCCTCAATTCGAGCTAGCTCTAGGCGGTAGCCAAAGATGTTGAAGTTGCTGCTGCGGTCCTTGGTCCAAATGAGGCTTGTCTCATCTGGAGATACGTGCGGGCTAAATGGGATACTGATGTCGGCATCAGAAAGCATAGAAGGTGTTTTCGTCTTGAGACAAATATCCTACAATGGTGTTAGGCTACACGCGAGTTTTGGTGGCAAGACTTTTCATACCTTATCAGCCATATAAGTGACCCAGAAGACATTTGACCTTTCCAAGGCTTCCTCTTGTGTGAAGTATTGCGATGAATCTTGATAATGCAGCTGCATACGGTGCGCCAACCGTACTGCCATTCCAAGAAGGATGCTCGATGGCCTGATGTCGAGGGAGTTTCGGAATAGAAGGGACAACCCTACGAGCACTTGGACGCCGACTAAGTCCTGATCCCTGACCACGAGTTCCGGGACCAGAGCTTGAACATTTCGCATGCAATAGTCTGTCCATTTCCTCTTCTCATCGGGACTAAGTCCTGATTTGTTCCCTAGGGCGGGACTAGACTGGAGACCTAGCCCTATGACTACAAGGATAGCTCCCCATGAAGCTGAGTCGTGCGCGGGGTCATGACTGAACCACCTCGTTACCATCCTCATAAACGAGGCTTGGTTGAACAGGGGTATCGACGGGTTTAGAAACTTGAAGTAGTCGTCAAGCATGGGTTCGATCTCCTGTACAGGTTAGCAAGTCGTCTGGCTCGCCGCCCAAGGAGCCAAGGGTTCGAACCTACATCAAGCGGTGGCAGGGACAAAGGCGCATCTTGAGGACCATAATATAAAGTAGGATTTATCGGGTCAAACGTCCATAAGCTGATCCCGTCCTCATGTGTGACACTGGTAGATGCGTTCATAGAAGCCGCAGACGGCTCAGCCTCGGCGGCCACAACGCTTTCGGCGGCATCTTGAATGGCCTGGACTGCTGTTGCCAGTCCCGGGTCCAGATTTTCGAGGTCCCTAAGGCACAGAGCATCAGTTCATCGAATATCAATCTGAACCAAACACAGATCGTTATGCTAACTGTTCAGCCTCCAAAGAGCCTGTGTGACCTTGCTTTGCCGAGCTTGCTTTACGTCGAGATATGATCTGGCGACACTCTGTCTTGTAAAGCACACAATTGGAGCACTGAGGCTTGCGAGAGTCGCACTTGATCTTCTTGATGAAGCAAAGGTCGCAAGCTATGCAATCTTAGTCAGGAACCTTTGACATGAGGCAGGTGACAGGCGGCATGGGAAGCAGGATAGGTAGGTACCTTTCGTTCGCCGGCCACGAGCTGGGCGGGGCGATGGCAAGGGAGGCATACTGACAGTTCACGACTGGCTCCGTCTGCTTGATAACTGGTAACTGGATGTTTGATATGTCAAGATGAGAGAACGATTCTAAAGCATTTCATGTCACCACAGAGACCGGGGGTCGTGTGTACAATGCAGTAGTCAAAACTTGGTGAAGGTGATGAAGTGGGCCTATGATGACAAATTCGTCGATTATCTCCGCTCCCAGAAACACCCGTGCTTGGCGATGTCAGATTACATCACAAGTTTCTAACCAGCCCTATGATTGATGTTCATTGACCAGAACCAATCGGTAGCGTGGCTTTCCTGCCTCCAGGTCCACCAGGGCTTGATTCGCCTCCTTCAGAGGCATCGTCTGTACCCACGGTTTAATCTTTTCCTTAGCAGCGAGCTCGAGCATGTCCCTCATCTCGGTCGGTGTCCCGCAAATGGCTCCGGCGATAGTCAGTCCCCGGAAGAGGAGCGTCAAGGCGCTGAATGGCGGGAATTGACCCCCTTCGTGGGCGCTGCGAAAGACTCTTAGCAATGTACAGCAGTGAAAAGGGCGTACTACCAACCCGACTTGCACAAGAACTCCTCCGGTCTTGAGCAGTTTGAGATATGGGGTCAGATCCATATCTGGACTGGACGCTGTGACAATGACAATGTCCAGTGTCCCGAAGTTCTCGTCATCCCAGCTTTTGTCATCCGCCGTCGCGATGTATTTGTCCGCTCCGAGCGCAAGGGCGTCTTGTGCTTTGGACGATCTCCGAGAGATGGCGATGACCTGCTCGGCCTTGAGAGCCCGCGCGAACAGAATACCGAAATGACCCAGACCGCCGAGACCTACGATGGCGACTTTCTTACCCGGCCCGCAGCCGTACTTCTTCAGGGGCGCGTACATTGTGATGCCGGCGCAGAACATCGATGCCGCGTCTTCGGATGCTACCCCGTCCGGGATCTTGAACACGAACCTGTGATGAACTCGAGTGTAGTTGCCAAAGCCCCCGTAAGATTTGCCAATGTCGTCGGGGTAGACCGCTCCGTAGGTGGCTACAGCGCGCGGACAATAGTTTGACTGGTCCGAGGAGCATTCGTAGCAGTCCGGCCGCTCGCAGCTTCGTGCTTGTGGGCCCACGCCGACCCTGTCGCCGACTTTGATGTTCTCGACGTGGTCGCCGACACGTACGACTTTACCCACCAGCTCATGTCCGACAACGCATGCTGTGTATCATCTTGTTAGCTAGAGCCTGTTTCCACTTGTAGCTTGTGTACGGCTGATCTTACGGTAGGGGGTAGCCCCGAAGTCAGCGCGGAGAGTGTGAAGGTCGGTTGCGCAGATCCCACAATGGGACACCTGAATGTCGACGTCATGCTCCTCCCATTTCTTTGGCTCGAAAGTGCCCCATTCCATGTGGCCTTCGGCGGCTTTGGCGTCATGGCCAAGCCACCCCTCAAACCTGTAGGCAGGTACTGGCGCGCCCATCTCTAGGTTTCGTATTGAGGTTTGAAGTTTGGGATATTCTCAAATGATGAGAGTTACAATTCATGAAATGAAGACATAAAATAGATAGCTTGAATCATTGTTTGCGCCTTGTTGAGCAAGGTTGTTATAAATATTTGGGTTTGTCCATAGTCACCTGCGTACCAGCATTTTCTTAATCCACGGACAATTCCAACAGTCTTGGCGTTGCAAAGTCCACGGACAAATCAGCCACTGCCCGGAGAACCCTAGTACTTACTTGAGTCATCTGTTCCTCTAATACAAACCATATCTCATTCTCATATCTGTATTTAATTAGCTAGATGTTGAAGAATCTTCCATCTTCTTCCCTTCACAAGCACGTTGAGTGATCTCTTCCCCACACTTTGATACACCGGTACACCACATCACCCTACGCAGCTGGGATCTCTTTCAAAATGTCTACCGCCAAAGCGATAGTAGTTCTTCCTGAAGAAAAAATTGCTGGAATTAGAGATGTTCCTGTTCCCAGGATCCGAGATGGTTGGACCCTTGTCAGGGTAAAGGCTGTGGCTCTCAACCCAACCGATTGGAAGCACATTGACTTTGGCTACGCGAATGCTGGGGCCAGAATAGGCTGCGAATACGCCGGCATTGTGGAAGAGGTCGGTGCTAATGTCACAACTGTGAAGAACGGCGATCGTGTTGCTGGCTTCTGCCATGGAGGGTTAGTACTTCGATGGATTGTCCTTGACTTGTAGTCTCCAGAATATTGACACACAACCCTCCTATTCTTAGACACCGCAGCGACCACGAAACCGGTGCTTTTGGCGAATATGTCCTCGGGAAGGCGTGCGGACAGTTCAAGATCCCCTTGAGCATGTCATTTAGACAGGCGGTGACGCTTCCGATCTCGACTTTTACTTGTGTAAGCCACCCTCATGTTCACAGACGTTGTCAAGCGGTGCCACTGACTGTCATCATAGGGTCTCGGTCTATACAAATCTCTCCAACTTCCTCCCCCCGACCGGCCCGCGAAGGAACCGTTTCCCATCCTCATACACGGCGGCAGCACCTCGACTGGCATGCGTGCCATTCAGTTCGCAAAGGCTTCGGGGCTGAACGTAATGGCAACCGCATCGCCTCATAATTTCGATTACCTCAAGTCGCTTGGCGCAGACGCGGTCTTCGACTACAGATCTCCGACGTGCGGTTCAGACATAAGGTCCTTTACGAAGAACAAGTTGAGGTACGCCTGGGACTGTGTCGGTGGCGGCGAGACACTATGTTGCAAAGCCTCGAGTGACGCCGAGCCAAGCAAGTACGGTGCCATCAACGCATCTAACGAGCCCGACGGAGACCTCCTGAAATCCACCAACCCGATGGTCGAGGGCCCGTTCTTTGTCTACGCATACAACATCCTCAACGAGCCGTACGAGTGGCAGGGCGCAATTGTCCGGCCGCCGGTTGACGAGATGGAGTTTGCCCAGTCGTTCAAGCAGCTGACTCTGGATCTTTTCGATGAAGGAAAGCTCACCTTTGTCAAGATCAGTCTCAATAGAGGCGGTGCCGGTCTGGAGGGTGTCATGAAGGGACTAGACGAAATGCGAGCGGGCAGGGTCAGCGGTGAGAAGCTAGTATACACGCTGTAAGCTAGAGCTTCCGTAAGCACCACTCGGTCCACTCTCCTATCATATCTCATCAATAATGCTGTTCGCTGGGTCGCGCGCGCACGCGTCGTTGATTCGGTAATAAAATTTTGGGCAGAAGTACCGCGCGTTTCCACAACTTACCAATGAAATGTCTCGAAGGGTCCGTCATCATAAATCCTTCTGTCCATCCTCGGACTCTGTCGTACTTCGAAACTATGCCTTGATTAGGCTTGGTCCTTCATGTTGCCGATGAGCCGCCGACCAATTTCACGTCTACGTCGTACCTCAGTGAAGGAGGACTCTAGTAGCGTACTTAAAGTCAATGGGAATCAGCTACAGCAACCACCTTGAAGAAGTGACACGTCAATAACATATTGTCTGAAAGTCACTTACTTGCCATTTTGCTCAATAGAATGGCTGCACCTCAATTCACCCACCCCGACCGGCCGCTCACATGGCTCATCACGGGCTGCTCCTCGGACATCGGCTTCGGCATGACCCTCACCCGCATCGCCCAGGCAGCCGGTCACACCGTCGTCGCTACCTCTCGTGACCCGTCCCGATCACCGAAACTCGTAGAGGAAGTCGAATCCAAAGGCGGGCGCTGGCTGCCCCTCGACGTCGATGACCTCGACCAGGGCCGTGACCTGATTGACATCCTGGAGAAAGAGGGCACGCACGTCGATATCCTGGTCAACAATGCCGGGTACGCCACGCTGAGCACCGTCGAGAGCTTCACCGAGGACGAGGTGCGCGGGCACATGGAGACCATGTACTTTGGGCCGTTCCGGCTCATCCGCGCCGTGCTGCCGTACATGCGGCAGAGACGCTTCGGCGTCATCGTACACATGAGCACCGCGTCTGCGTTCGAGCCGCCCGAGTCGATGACGCTTTATGGCGCGTCAAAGGCCGCTTTGGATAGTATGTAGACAAGGACATGGTGTGATCATCTGGAAGGAAATGCTGACAAGGCACGACACTCAGCTGTGACCAAGTCCCTCGCCAAGGAGGTCGCCCCCTTCAACATCCGCGCGTTCAGTGTCGTGCTCGGCACATTCCGGACCAACGCCGGCGCGTCGATCAAGCCGGGGGAGACTCCGCTCCCCGATGACTACAAGGGGAGCATGGTGGAGATGCTCGTCAACTTCTTGGGCAACGGCGGTCACGGTAAGCAAGGCCCTGTAGGCGACCCAGTCAAGGGCATGCAGGCGATATTCGACCTTGTGATGGGGCAAGGGGCGGGTAAAGGAAGAGAAGGCGAAGTCTTGCTCACCTTGGGAAAGGACGCGATCGCCCATGCAAAGGCTGTCAGGGACAAATTTGACCATTCTCTAGAGGTATTCGCCGATGTAGGCAATGATGTGTACACACCCTAGCGTATGGTTAGAAGGAAGTTGGTATCATTCTCAATATCAGTATGAGTCCTGAACGCCTCTATAATACATGATCAGTCCTAAATATCCATACTCTTCATGCAGCTCATCCCAATGCAATGTCATGCGGGACGCCCTATGTGACAGCAGGAAAGTTATCGAGCATCGTCATGTCAAAGTCGGCTTCCGCGCAATCAAACCAGAAGCCCGACGCCAAACCACCGTACTCCTCGTACGGATCGCGACTCCAGAGATTGTGGTCCAGCGCCTCCAGACTCGGACCACCCGCAGCAATGTTTCCTCCTGACATTTGTGTCGGATGCGGCATGTGCGCATCCGACCGGCCCGCCGGGAAGGTGCCGATATTCCCACTGAACGAAGCACTGAGAGGATCCCATGCTGTCGAAGCGGCGCTCGGATCAGCCCTGGCACCTTCCTCGTCCTCGTCGATCTCATCCTCGCTGTCCGTGTCCTGAGCGCCCTTCATCAGCAGCGCCTCGGTGCCCTGCATGGCGTACTCGGCCCAGTGCTCGAGCTTGGCGCGCATGATCATGATCTTGCGCGCCGACAGGCTCCAGATGCTCATCTCGCGGTTGCCGCGCGAGTCGAGCGGGCCGATGTTGAGGATCTCCTTGTCCACCTGGGCGAACCGCTTGCTCAGGCCCGCCAGGATGCCCGTGATGTCGAGTCCCAGCTCCGGCTGTGCCTGCAGCTGCGACTTGAGCGCCGCGATGGCGGCGGGCATGGCCGGGTCGGTCGACTCGCGCACGCTCGGGGACGCAGAGGTGGCGCTTGGCGAAGGCTGTACTGCGGCGATGAGTATCGCGTCTCCGGGCGTACGTGCACCTGACGCCGGGTTGTTCGCGCTGGGGTCATTTGGTGCCGGGGTCTTGCCCGAGCCGGCCGGCGGGTCAACGGGGATGACGAGCTTGCTCCATCTGCTCAGCATGATGACGGAGTATATGAGCTGGCAGCACATCGGCATGGGTAGCCATTGGTATGACGAGACCGAGATGGAAAAGAAATGGTCAAACCACGTGCGAAGTGCACCGTGTGACCGGTAGAATATGTCCAGTGCGGATGGCTGATGTGGATTCAGCGTTGTGATCGAGTCGGTGATCTTGTTCACGAGAGCGGAGTCGACGGTAGGGGGCTCGTATAAATGTAGTGCTGCGGTGTGTACGTGGCACATGAGGAATTCTGGACGAGCTTGTTAGTAAAAGAATCGAAAGTAGGGCGCACGCATCACTCACTGTTGTTCTTGAGGGACTTTGTCAACGAGCCCTGTATCCTGTCTAGTTCATGCTGGAAAGCGGACTGATAAGCCGACACTGGTGCTCTCGGTATCCCGGGCAGGTCCTCGCCTTCATCCTCTTGATTGATCCGCGATATCTTTTCGCTCAAGTGTTGCAGCTTGATGAGATGGACGAGAAAGAGATCTGTGTCGTATTCCTTGGAGTCTTCGAGCTCCTTTAAACATTGACCCATGTAACGCGAGAACCTCATGGGCTCTATCCTTCCGAAACCGAGAGATATTCTGCACAAGATCAGATACTTGACCCACCGCCCTGAGAGATTGTGCAGACTTACATCGAATTCAAGTACCAGACTCCCAACAACGCTCGCCTCTCCGCATTGGTACGTGGCATCGGCTCGATCGGATCCATCACCATCATCTTGGTCCGTTCTGGCATGATTGGGGGCTTATTGAATCCCAGGCTCCCTACCAGGCTGATGGCTAGGGCAATGAGGTTGTTCATCTGGGCGTGCATCAGACAGTGGTGGTGATACCACCCCAGCACCACAATGAGACCCTGGAGCAAGTCCAATGACCGACCGGCTCGCATCAGCATGTCGTCGGAGAGAAACTCCATGCACTGAAACATCTGACCCTGCATCACCTGGCGGTTGTTGATCGACGCCACCATCTTGATGCACATGAAGAGGAATGGTCTCGTCGCGCGGAGCTGTTGCGGTATCGTTCCGGGGTGGATGACCACGAATGGAAAGAGAGGGCTCATGTGCTTTTGGAATCTCTCTACCATCACTTCGTCGGTCTCGGTGGGCTCGGGGTATAGGCCGCTGTCTGGCCGGCAGATGCAGGTCGGCGGGGTGAACGACATGTAAGTCGACGGTATGTGGATGAAGCCATGTTTCTTGAGTGTCTCTTGCGATATGCCCGCGGGTAATTGGCTGCCAGGACTCTCTGTGGGCTGATTAACTTTAGTTCTCCCATTGTGTACACCGGGGTTGCTCACGGTTTTGAGAGGCACCGTCGGTTGCGACAGAGGAGCCGTGTGCCGAGTCTTCGTTCCCACTGGACCGTGGGGGAAGTTCGCCCGTCGCCTTGAGGAGATCTACTAGGCCATTGAGGCGTAGTTCTAGCTGAGCGGTCCTCCTACAAAGAGTGTCAGTTGGAGAGGGTCAGTCCAAGAGGGTTGTCGGGGTGGGGTGGCGGTCCGAGCTGCCAAGGCCGGGCTGCAGACGCCGCGGATCGGCATGCAGGGACGTCGGTCGGTGCGGTCGGGTTTGCTGCAAGAAACGGACGGTGCTCGAGACGCGGGACAATACTCACGACGGCTTGCTAACACGCTTCTTCCGCGGCCGGTGGACCTGGCCGGTGCATTCTTTCGCTAATCTCTGACACCTGGGGAAAGGTCAATCACCGGCACGAGACATATTGAGACAACGAAGATACAAGAGAAGGAGGGCGTATTTACCTGTCGCACTTCGAATCTTGGGCCTGATTGGAGCGTATACACTTGGCCTTGGCCGCCGCGCAGGGAGCACATGCCGCTCCCCATTTGGCCACGTTCTTTTGCCCATCCATAACGCCGTTTCTTGCCGTCATACAAGGGGGTGAGTCGAGCCGACAATGAGACGAGGGAAAACACTCCGGCGGACTTTTCACGTCTGAAAGAGGATAAAAATGGGCGGATATCTCTCGTTCGTCTCCTGATAATTCGAGCACCGGAGCCGGAAAGATGCATCAAGTAACGGACTTTATTGAAATTCTCCGATCCCTGGAGGGTCAAGTCGGCGCAGCAGGCTAAGCCCTACGACATGATGACCTAAGCGCCCTTAAATCCGGGTAAATTTGCGTGAAATTAGCTCGTGCGGAGTTTTTCATAAATCCCGTCTCACCCGGATGAAGTCCGTATTTACTCCACTTCCAGGTAGTTAACCCATTTGACAGTCCCACCATCGACGACACTACGAAGTGCTTATTCTAATGCTGTCAAAATGCCACGCGTCATGACCTTCTTATTGCAGTTAGACAGTCGAGAGCTTATTTACAGTACAGGACTGCCAAAGCGCGCCAAGCAAATCTAAGCCTCAAATCTCATGTGTTGATGGCACTCAGATCGTTCTCGAACCCTGTCACGAACATGTAGCCGAACTTGGCGGCCCTCTCGAACTTGTCAGCCAGCTCCCTCTCGCCCAGGACCCTGTAGGCCTCTGACGCGTGCTTGAGCGCGCTGACGACGTGGATGGTCATGAGCGAGTTTGCGCTCGTCTTGCCGTGGAACATGTCCTCGATGCTGTCGACCCGCTCCACCAGGAAGCCAAAGTTGCGCAGGATCTTCTTGGCGTACGCGACGACCTTGATGTGGTTCTTGCGGCCGCGGTGGGCTTCGAGGAGCCACATGGTAGGGAAGATGAGCGTGAGACGCGGCATGTCCCCGTATACCTCCTCTTCGTGCAGCTCTTCCAGCTGTCTGGCTAGCCTGTCAATGGTCCGGATCGCTGACTCTGGCACGAACTTGCCCGGCTCCTTGTGCTTGCTGGCGAGCTTGTCCACCTTGGCCAGGATCTGCTGACGACGCTTGTGGTTCGGAAGGGCAGACTTGGCCTCGGTTGAGCAAAGAGGGCACACACACTCGAACCCCCAGTTGGCTTTGAACTGCGCCTGCCGGACCGTGAGATCGGCCTTGATCGGAACATACAGCTGGAAGATCTCTTCGCCAGCAGAAATATCGCGCACCGCGCGGCTGATGAGCATGTCGCCGACGAACGAGCGCATCGTGTTGGGCACGCAGTTGTGATTCATGTGCGACGCATGCGCCCAGACGCCCTTGGCCATCCGGCCCTCGTCGTGCGACTCGGGCTTGGTATTGTCGAACGTCGACAGCGGGCTGCTGAAGCAGTTGCGCAGGCGGATGCTCTCGAGCAGGAAGACGTCGACGACAGGGATACCGTCCACGATGCTACCCTCCAGCCCAGTCCGTGCGTAGTCGCCTCCGTAAAGGGGAAGGATGGTCTTGGCCAGCGAAGGGTTGTCGTACAGCTGCCGCGCCATCATGGCGTAGAGCGCGGCAGAAGCCCTGGCCGGCTCGTACTGGTTCGGCATGAGCGCCGCCTTTTCGCAAAACACTAGCTCCCCCGCCCGGATGTCTCTTGCTGCAAAGATGCCGCGGCCGTGCAGCGGCGAGTCCGCGATCTTGGTGTTGCTGAGGAAGCTTGCAGCGTCGACGTGCACGTTCTGCTTGGTCACGCCTGCGATCATGTCGCGGAAGTCGTAGCCTCCCTCTTGCTCCTCTCTCACCCGCGCAAGGCAACGCTCATACTCCTTTTGCAGGTTGGGCGCCTTGGGGTTCTTCTCTAGTGCAGAGTCAAGGAACGACTTGCAGGACTGGTATTCGCAGAGGCCGTACGCGGCTTTAGATGCTGTAAAGTAGCATTTCCAGTCTGACTCTTCGCCAGTCCGGGATGCGAGCGCATCTTCCATCGCTGCGTCGTAGTGGCCTAGCATCAGGTTTGTTCCCGCTCGCTTGGCGAACACGCCTGCTCTTGCGGCAGTGTTGTCTTTGTCCATCCCTTCCAGTGCTTCGGAGTAACTTCGAGTAACGCATCAGTGTCTCTGTCTGAACTGAAGACCGTCTCCTGAGGTTTGAGCTTACCAGTACACGGCAGTCGGAAAGTCCCGCTGGATAAAGGCCGCATCACCAGTCGCCTTCCACTCGTCAGGTGACTTCGCCATTGCCTCCTCAACACCCCGTCTCAGTACTTCAGGGATGATGGGATCATTGAATCTCAGAAGGAGCACGTCCGAAGGGTGGTCGACACAGATCATAAAGTCATTCTCGCCATTGAGCTTGTAGTACGGCTCCTTGACGGCGACGATGCAGCCTTCTGGTGGGTTCGAGAGGATAGAGGTGTCGCTGTGGTTGTAAATGGCCAGCTTGTCCACATTTCCGTGCTCATCTTCAACGACTGTCACTGCACCTGCGCCTCGGTATGGAGGCGCGATGGTGCGCACGATGATGCCCCGGCCTCGATGGTGGACCTCAACCTTGAGCTCACTGAGAGGGATCTGCCCTCCGCAATTAGTTTATGTGCCATCGCGATTTGATCGTGCATCTTTACCCATTCGAGGTCCCGTATTGATTTCGTTGACGCAGCGTAAGCCTCCTGGAGATGAGGCTGCTTCACTGGTCGGACGCCTGGGGCCTGGACATGCTGCTGCGAGTTGACATGGGTTTGATGGGTCTTGAGCAGCGTGGTCTTGAGGGTCTTGCTTGGAGGCACCGTGCCAATCAGTTTGTTAGCCATGATCGAGTCGGAAAGAATATATAATCAACACCACCTGGCTTGACGAGTTGATACGACGATAGTGGTGATATGATTTTGAAGTAGACGCGACAGCACAAGTGGCCACTTGGACGACGAAAGACCCCTCCTACACAGAAATGAAAGATCGACGCCAAGCCAGCTTGCAATGTGGCATTTCGGAACCGAAAGAGCCGCATCTTAATTACAATGTGTCTGGGGTAGAAATCGCGGGTGGCGAGATTAGCCTGTTGCCGAGCGCGAACGATCATTTGAGGCTGGTGCTGATGGTCAGTGAGCCTCGAGGCTCTCGCGGAGCTTCAATCGGCTAGGAGAGCTAGGACAGAGAAGAGATTGACCGGAGCTACCGTGAGGTACTGCATTGCGCGTGAACCTTAGATCATGTTTGTGTAAGCCGACGGGGAAGTATTGGGGCTGAAGCTGAAAATGGTGTGTTGAATGTTTGGCCAGCAATGGGAAAGTACTTGTTTGAGTTTTTTGGAACCAGAGTTCAAGGACTCCGGCGCCACCGTTGAAAGAGCAAAGGTTTAATGGGCTTTCGATCAATTCAAATTCTTAATCCTGTTCATTCTCTGCTGCAAATTCTCCATCATCCTAAAGAAACATCACCACCCATCATTTTTAGTGGTGAACACCTCGTCGTCATCGAGAGCGGCGAAACTTGTCCAGGCAGGTATACGCCAACAGTACCCTCCACGTCTCAGTTCATAGACAAACACGACTGACATCACAGATTCTGAGGTACCTACTTCCCTCCAAAAAATCACCCGACAGCTCAGTATGGCGTGGGCCAGTCTCAACAACGTTGCCACCATCGTCAGATCCTACTTCGGTCCTGCCATTGTCGACGGTGAATTGAATCCGGTCCACGTCACGTTCGGATCCCGTGCATACTCGATCCAGTCGCACATTCTGCGCATCCCAGACGCATTCGGCCTCTTTGCTCCGGGGCCAGCCAGACTTCAAGCAGTGGACAGCGCAAGTTTTGGGTTAATGATCGTCGGTCTCGTCTGCTTGAATATTTACGGCATGTTCTGTGCGCGGATATTGCGTCAGCGAGGATATCGCACGGGCTTATGGATGGTGGCAATGGCGGTATCTACATGTGCATTGGCGGCGTCGATGCGGATGATCGCATGCTACACCCACATACTGGACAAACATCAGGCATCACTTGAGCATGTCAAGATCGGTAGCAGCAGCTGAAAGAAGTCTAAGAGATAGACAGTGTGAAAGCATTCAGATTTCATTCATCTCTGATCTCGGCCTGTGTTAGATCTGCACTGACAGTGGTCCCTTCATCTTTCGGAACCTAGATGTCAATTTGATTGAATGATCTTACCTACTTGCCGTATACGCTGCAAATTTTGCAATCAATCCCGGTAGGACCCTACAAGTTGAGAGCTTAACGAAGCTAGCGGTGAGTAAGATTTGATCAGGACAGTGTGTTCCACCCTACCACTATCAGTCCAGGATAAAGAATGTTGAGTTTTTTGTGTCTGTCTTAATGAGGCAGTATGCTAAAAACAAAATCTTGAATAGATTCACCTGAATGATGTTTAATGTCGTCTAGAGGACGAAGACGTCAGTTGCAACGACTAGCGGGCTTGAAATGGGCAGAGGGCCCGGGAGAGGGGGGTAGAATGAAAAAAAAAAACGCAAAGGTAAAAAGTGAGGAAAGAAGAATCGAAATCGGTCAGTCGACAGAGGGTGGGGGAATGGGGATTGAAGATTTGAGAGAGGTAAGTGAAATGCTTCAAATTGTGTCATGAAAGATCGTCACGTAAGTCGTTTATCCGTTTCTTTTTGTGTTCTCGTTTTCGTCTTTTTTTTGTTCGTTTTTTTGCGTTGTTTCGATTTTTTTGTGCTTCGTATTTTACCGATATCTGGGTATTTCGTCCCTGTTCTTCCTTGTTTCTGTTCCTTCGCATTCCAATACCCGTAGGTAGCGCGATCATCAAAGAACCAAGCGACACATAGCCTCACTTGACAAGTGACCTTCGATATCGCATTTGCTTTCGCTTTCGAGTGGCACCGCTTGCCGTAATTTGTGGAACGATCTCGGTGACGGAACCAACGAAGTGTGGTCATCAGACCAGTCTTTCGGTGTTGAATACCATCCCGAGATCCGGTTCCTCGAAGAAAAGAATGTGGGACTACCAAGCCTAATAGCCAGGCCCTTCAAGGTGAAGAGTCCGTCTTCGATGCCGTATAGGACTCCTTTGGTTGTTTTGGTTCAAACAACTCAACATGAGGGGCTGGAGTCAGGAACTCAATGCTCTATCCTGAGCATTTGATGCAGAGAATGCGATTGCAATCTCAGCAATGCCTTCAAGATAAGCACCCACGCCGGAGAGCGGTTCGTCGACTGAACGAAGGGAGACGGTGAGGTGCACGCTCCAGCGTAGAAGCGTTTTTTCCTGTCTTAATTCAAATATGCTGGTAGGGGTAAGGGCTTTTTCCCAGCACTCAAAACGGTGTTTCGCCCGAGTCTTTCACTCATAGAGTTGATTCGTCATGGTGTCTGCACGCCGGCCCTTCTGGGTGCGGCATGTTCTCAAGTGTCCCAAATGGTCATGTTTGTCAAGAGAGGTGTGGTTGCCACAACCGCAAGCATAAGCTTGGGCTACCTTGTGACAATTCTTGACGTGCCTGACGTAGTTGTCTTTGCGCGCTGTTGAAAAGCGCCCGCACGCACATCGAAATCCATCGGACTGGTCCTGATTGTGCGTTCTGCTGTTGTAGTGGCGATCCAGGTCTCTTCGATCTGGGAAGTGTTTATTGTCGCACCCTCGCTCACATTTGAAGCGGTGTTTTTGGTGCATGTGACGACTTGTTGAAGATTAGTCCTCAGGTACAAGAAACCGAGGTCACAAGAGTATGAGCTTACTTGAGAGACTGTTGGTTGGTAAACAGCTTGCCACAGACATTGCAGCTTGCTCTAGGAGCTCGTGCCAGGTAGGGCCTATCGCTTGCAGGCCTTGTAGGCGACGGAGTGTCCCCTTCTGGCAAGGATACAGTTGCAGAGCTCTCCTTGATCGTACTAGGGGTGGGCCTAGCGCTAGACGGGCCGACGCTTGATGGGGACGTCATGATGGGGATTTGAGACTGAGATGAGGGTGGTGAACCAAGATTGTAGTGAAAGGCTGGAGTGAAAACGGTACCGGGGTTGTTGTTATTGAGATCGCATCCTACGATAGTAGTTGTGGCCTCGCAGTTGTCCGAGAGTCGGGTTTGTTGCATGAGATGGGAAGGATCAATGGTTTCAGATTCGCTAGACGCCCAGTCGAGGTAGGTGTGAGTTGCACCGTCGACCACGATCCCAACAAACGGCTCTTCGTAGACATCAACCCCATGATAATCGGATCGAAAGCAAGTGACATCGTGTCCTTGTTGTGAGGTATGCTCGCTACCTGTTAAGTGACGATCATGTTGGCTTCTCAGAATGAAGCCGACGCGGGGTTTCTAGCCCCGCAGCTGGGCACCGAGTAGCTGATTGCGTTTGAATCGTATATGATCTTTGAACGGAGTAACGACACGATTCTCAAGGTAGGCGTGTCAACGTAGTGGCCTCAGACTCCCGCGTGAGTCTGCCCCCCTACGCCATCCACACGAGAAAGCTACCCTAGTCGGCATGTAGATGAGGGAAGGATTTGACCGGAAGCTCATCAACTCTTATATGTATTTCACAATGATTTATATTGAGAAATTGGTATGAACAGATGGTTCTTCTTGGCATCATCAGTTGTTGGCCGCCTCAAATCCGTGCATCATTCGAAAAGGGGGGAAGAGAAAGTCTAAGCGCCGCCCGGCTATCTGGCTTACGCGCGACATCCCACCAGCGACGGGCTGTGCTGCAGAAGTTGCTGCATGTGAGAACACTTTTAGAACTGCAGCATGGGGGACGTTGTAATGATTGGTTGCTTAAAATAGGTCACTCCCGTTAAAGGTTTAGGGGAAAAGGTGCCACTGCCTTGATGGGGAATCAGGCTGCCCAACCACATCTGATATATCTACGCCACTCTATGAAAGCTGGCCTATGAACTCACGGCGCTTGAGTAATGTGGGCTAGAGACTTGAGGCCGGCGTTAGCCACCACTAGTTACAGTCCGTTGCTGCGGAGTTGTTTGACATCTGGACTCCGAAAACTTTGTCATATTGGCACTTGTTCAATGCGTGCATAATATCTATATGCGTGGGCCAGCAATTCTCGACGAACACGAGCCCGACTTGCCATCCCTTCTTTTAGACCCGGACGCAACGGTCTTACCCCTTCTGCAGAAACAAGACGATTCGATCTTGATGTCCGCGATAGACAAAGCCTTGTCGAGACGCACCTTGACGTCATCAGCCTCCTGCCTTCTACCCAGCCTGATCAAACACTCGTGGTATCCATGCAGCGCCCACACATTATCTTCGTGTCGCAGCTGACGCGGAAGCTGCGCCCCTGTCTTTGGGTCTGGCAGGCCCAAGTCTAGAGCATACTCAGTGGCCGCCTCATCTACGCGGCCTTGCTCCAATAGCAGAGCACCAAGGGCATGCCGAGGCGGCTGCATCCAGGCCCAGGGTTCTTCGTACGGCAGGATATCAGACTTGTCGCCTGACCGGCGCAGCAGGGCGAATGCGGTCTCAAAGTCACGCTTCCGGTAGGCGATCTCGCCGTCCAGCATGTCGGACGCGATCTTCATGATGTCGACACACTTGTTGTGCAGGTGTGTGCGCGACTCGGGCACCTTCTTGACCGCCTCATGGAACAGCTCGCGCTCCGCGTCCGCCTCGGCGATGTTTCCCAGGGCCGCGTGGGCGATGCCCTTGGCGTAGTGCGTCATGGCGTAGGTCACGCAGTAGAGCTCCGGGTTCTTGGGCAAGGGTAGAGCGACGAGGTCCTCCCAGCGGCCGAAGCGGATGTAGATGTGCAGGCGCAGGGTGCAAAAGGCCTCTAGCCAGTTGGCCATGCTCGGCTCACCCGTGAGCAGGAGCTCGTCGCTGATCGAGTCCTCGAGCTTCTTGCACGTGTCGACGGCGACCCTGTACTGGCCCGCGAACATGGCGGCGTAGACGAGGAAGTGGTAGTCGTGGAAGCGGTAGACGGTGTAGAAGTTGAGGTCGCCGTTCCGGTGCGCGTACTTTTCGTTGGCTGCCGCGGCTTCGGTGTTGCAGTTGACGGCTTCTTGGTAGTTGCCGCAAAGGATGTGGAGGTGCGATGGCATGTGGTGGAGGTGGCCGGCATCCGGCACCATGCCCCGAAGACGATCCGCGACCTTGACGGCGACTTCCGGTGTGGGAGACATCTCCATGAGGTGGATGTAGAGATGGATCACGCCTGGGTGCCAGTCGCCACCGCTGGCGAGTGCCTTCTCAAGAACATCCTTGGTCTCTATTGTCCGGGCTCCCTTGACAGGCTTGCCGGAAGCCACGCTCCACATCTGCCAGGGCGTCAGATTCATCATCGCGTCTGCATAGAGCGCCGCCACGTCCAAGTCGTCAGGGAACTCGTCGTAGACCATCTTCATGGCGTCTGCGTATTCGATGTTCCAGACCGAAAAGTTCTCCTTGGCGTCTTGAGGCGGGTACCGGTAGTCGAGAGCTCGAATGAGAGCCTGCTCCACGGGTGTTGCCCGGCACGCCTTCGCGCGCTCGACCGCCTTGTGTGTCTGCAGCCTCACGTTCTTGTACTCGTCCCTGCCGAACAGCTGCCAGGACCGGTTGTAGTTGGGTCCCAGGGCGTAGGCGAAACCCCAGTAGGCCATGGCACATTCGGGGTCATGGTCTATTGCGTGCTGAAAACATACAACACCCTCTTCGTGATTGAATCCGTAGCACCACATCAGCCCGCGATTGAACCATTGCTGGGTGTCGTTTGATTCTGTAGAAATGGCACGACTGTAAGTACCGAGGTCATAATGGTAGCTTCCCGCGGGACATGGCATCCCCTTCAAATCCGCCATTGGAGCGCCGGGATTACTGCGAGTGCATGCAGCAGCTGGGAACAAGAGATAGATCCTTCAGAATAGA
Source organism: [Phialemoniopsis] sp. UDSM-2020 (assembly GCA_018873225.1). NCBI lineage: Eukaryota > Fungi > Ascomycota > Sordariomycetes > Thyridiales > Thyridiaceae > Thyridium > [Phialemoniopsis] sp. UDSM-2020. The sequence continues at coordinate 312,712 of JAEILZ010000005.1, forward strand.
AAGGCTTCCGGCTAAAGCTGGTGTTGTCGTAATGATGCAAGATGATGGGGAGTCTCGAGTTGTTGAGGTCACGAGGGATGGAGTAGCGGTCGAGAAAATGCTGGCCAATCGACAGTTGGCTCCCCTAAGAGGCTAGTGGCGGAATCGACCTTCCACGCCTGCAGGGCTGAAGTGGCGGGCGTCATCCACGCGTAACCACAGCACTGTGCTCACTCCTCCTTCCGCCGTAGAGTACGCTATTTCCTCGGGCTGCCACAGCCTTCCAGTGGAGGTTCCTCTTGCTGGCTAGTTTTTCGTCGCTCGTGAAATAGCTGCCCCAGTCTCTCACTTGAGTCCAGAGTCAAGTGATGTCCTTCGACAAGGACAACGCGTCTCTTCTGCACCCCACGCGCGGCCCGAGAAGCGGGTTCCATGCGGGGTAGAAATGTTGAGACAACTACCTCAGACTGGACTACACGCATGCATTCTGGTATATCTGCTTCCTATCTAGGAAAAAGAGGGGGGGAAAAATATATAGAAACACTGTCCCTCTGATAACAATGGTCTTTGAAGAGAAACTTCTGCAATCAACAAGGATGGTTTGGTTGGATAGCGTCTCCACATCCTAGCCAGGGGAGGGGTCGGTCTGCCAGCTTCAACCAAAAGCGGTGCCCCGAGTAAACCCCAATGACTTTTACTCGGTGTGCCGTTCTTTGCTTTTTCCTAAAAACGAGCACGAAACTCAAGGGGAATCGCACTACCTTCTGCTCTTCCAATTAGTGTTTTTCCTCACTGACTTCCCACTTCTGTTACCGCCTCAAGATGCCACCAAAGACGAAGCGTCCTACCCTCACCCTGCAGCCGCGGTGCTGCGAGATCTGCAAGTCTAAGCAGGACCTCAAGCAATGCGCCCGCTGCCACGTCACCTGGTACTGCGGGCGCGAGCACCAGACCACCGACTGGAAGACCAAACACCGGCGCGCGTGCCCTGAGATAGCGAAATCGCGCCGCCAGTACGAGACCGCCGAGACGCAGCTGCGCGGGGGCGGAGAACTGGTCGACGTCTTTTACAACGGCGTCGGCTACTTCTGGGGCATCCCCGAAACGCGGCCCTACATGTCCGCCCGCTTCGCTCACGCCGACCTCGTCCTGCAGCTGTACGCGCCCGCCGGCGGCCACAAGGAGGTCGTCGAGGACGCGCTCAGGCATTATCTGGATATGCTGCGTCTTTCCCGCAAGGACAACATGGGCATCCGCAACGCCGTGCCAGCGCTGTATATTCGGCTCGGCCGGGACCAGGAGGCGTATGACTTTCTCAAGTGGTGGGCTGATTTTGGCCTGACAGATCTGCCGCACGGTGATGTGAAGAATGAGGATATACTCGAGGCACCTCACAAGGAATGGACAGACGGGTCCTTCCTCGACGTCAGCCAGGTGCTCTCTGCGACTCTTATCAAAGTTAGAACGCTGCTGGACCTGCAATCCCTTCAGAATGCCACCCGCGCATTCAAAGGCAGCGTGCCACAGGAGATTATCGATGAAGTACGCGGCCACTTGCTCAGCGACGGCCTGGCCTCCCGACCGGATATCCTCAAGAAGAGTGAGGAGGAACTCTCGAAACTTATCGAGCTGAACAGACAGTACCTGCGTACCCTGGACAGGGTCGTTCAGAAACATAACAAGCACCTCTGGGGGCTCCTCCTTACCAAGGACGAGGACTATTTTGATGATAGACCCGATTCGATGATGCTTGGCTCGGTTGAGGAGGCTATGCTATCTGTCGCTCAGAATTACACGGCATGGGCCGAGACGCCGGGTGCGATAGATCTGATGGAGGAGGTGCACACTCTCTGGGGGCTGGATTCACTTGTCAATGATGCAAAGGCGATGAGGTTGCAGAACGAAAATCAACCACGATAAGGGACCCGCCGTTGATCGTATAGGCAACAAGGGATGCTGAGCTATGTGAAGTTGCCGTCTATTTTGGTGAAATCTTAGCCATTGAAGGGCTTGCACCATGGCCACTCCGCTGCTTTGGCGAGAGACACAGTCAGGTGTGTATACAATGTTTGGCCCAGTTTCAGACCACCTCAGTCTCATATTCACACCAGGTCTGGCTTATATATATTGGCGAATTGTAAACCTCTCGGCTGCCCTTCTTGGCCTTCCTTTCGTCTGGCTCAATCTGTTCCACCTTGGTTTTGTGATCACTATCTGTTCTTCATATGATCTCAAAGAGCGCCCTTCCCTCTTCATCCACCTCGATGTATTCCCCGTCTCCCAAGTCCCTGAGAATTGGACTCCCTGGCATTGATATTGAGTCCGGTCTGTCGCCTCCACTTCCTCCAAACGTATCGCTCTTCGAAAAGATCTCACGACGAACCAGTTTCAAGAGCCTTCTGCCGAAGTCGTTGTCTGGTCCTTCTTCATATTGATAAAACGCATTACTCCTGAATGCCCCCCGACGACAAAATTTCCCCTCCCCAGCAACACGTTGAAGAATGAGTCCCTCAATCCTCCACAGGCCCCTTCGATGCATTAGTGGAACAAAATAGAAAATGCTTGCGGATAACTCGCTGTCCGGTGCCATTGCCCAATCTTGAGTAGCCTCGCAGTGAGCCTGCCAACTGTCCCAGAAAATGCTCGCTTTCTCACTCGTCACATTATTGGGCTCGCCCAAGTCTTTGTCCCCTACAGTGGCTTTCTTGTCGTCGAATAAGTAATCTTTCACGTCAACCCATGCAGATCTTGAGGGGTCAGGGCCTGCATTCAGATCTTTGACCCATTCCCAGTCGGTGCCAAGCACTCGAATACATCGCAGAAGCTTCGTTCCCGACTCTTCTCCTGGCTGTGTCTTCACCGTCTTGAACGAGTATTCAAATAGCATGGCAACCCCACGCAAATGAACCGTGCCACCTCTCACCTCCCCAAATGCATCCGAAGTACGCGTCTACACATGTATGTGTTGCACCGATGCGAGGAAATGATCCTCTGTCGAAATATAATCGCCAGGAGAATATAGATATAGCCAGGGAACAGAACCGTGCAACGAAGACCACGACCACGATGGTCCACTGTGCCTGCATGCTGTGTTGCCGCATTGAGCTGACGGGTGTTCTGAGAATCCAACTCTCCAGTTGAGCTGCCCTACAAAGTCTTGCCTCCACATCCCAGCAACATAATCGGACTCGCTTATCCCAACCTTCTGGGCAATGGCTCGTGAGATAGCCGAAATGGCAGGCAGTCTGTCGGGGCATAAGGATAGTTTGGCGTGCATATAATAGGATATGATCGTGGTGTAATCTTTGAACCACTGGTTTCTGTTGGACACTAGGAATGTGTGTTTGAGACTCTGCTCCAGAGGAGCAACTTTCGCGTCGGTGAGTGACATTGGCCCGCTTGGACCAGATTGGCAGACCGCCTGTTTGCACTCCCAGAAAACCTGGTCCGTACAAAAGTGCACAATACGTGGCGCGAGGAGCCTCTCTTGAAGGACCCAGGCTCTGAGTTGTATTGGGCCGTGCTCGACGTTACTTATCCATGGATGTATCCGTCCTGGATAAAACATAGCCTTTAGTAGCAGAATTTCATCTTCTCCGGCTTCTGACGGCCTCACCCTTCTCAGGACGGGTTGGCTGAGGAGTGGATCCCTATCAGCAAACAGCCCCTGTGATCCGTCGGAAGCCTTGGTAGCCGAAATGTTGAGTGTGGCGTTTTGGTAGATTGACCCCATGTGGGCAATCTCGGCCGTCTTCTCGGCGCTGTCTTCCTGATTTATACAGATGGAGTCAATCCACAAGTAACGGAAACCCAAAGATCTCGTGACCTGTATTGCCTGTCTATACACTGCTCCTCGGTGCGCGAAGAAAAAGGCAGGGGGGATACGTAGGTAAAACTCTTGCAAGTTGTTATTGTTGGTCGAAACGGGTGGTTCGCCGCCCCAGCAATGGCTCAGTGTTAGATACCGTGGCTTTGCTGGGAGATCAGCAGACGAGATTAAGCAGACGTGGTCAGCTTTTGATATCGAGAATCTGTCCATATCGTCCTCGAAGGCCGCATCCTCTAGCGTCGAGAAACTGTCATCTGGGTCTACGTCCAAGAGTCGCAGCGGGAGCTCGCCCGGAGTTGTCTCGGATCTACACTCATGGTTATTCTCACAAGTTTCCATCCATGATCGGACCTGGCGCGCAACCTCCGGTGACCATGAAGAAGGTCCGAGGCTGGACCGGGCGTTTTCCAACGAGTGTACTAGAGCAAGTTATTAGTAATTGTGTTATCATTGTCGGAATTTTCATCTCACACTGCGAGACTGTACACCGTATCAAGCGAATCTTCACTGAGCCGAAAAAGTCGAGCCGGGATGTACTGCCGTTTGGAGATAACCACAAATCCAGATCGGGTTTTCTTTCATCATACCATTTATCTTTGTATAACAGCTTTCTTCGGTCAAAAGGGTGCAGTATGCGCCGAGTGATGCTCGTGTTCTCTGGGTGGCTCATTTGTCGACAGGGATGACATGTTAGAACGCGCCTTTTGTCAGACTGGTCGCTACTGGTTTGACTGCAGCCATCGTCGTGTTGTGGTAACGTGGCCAAGAGATCCTCTTTGAGACCCGGATGATCAAGCGAGCTGTACGGTGATGTATCGTCGTGGTTGACAGAAAGCAAGAATCTCTCTGCGTTGTTGAGCATCAGCGCGCAGTCCTCACACAGGATATCCATGATCAATCGAGCTGTCGGTTGTAAGACCTCGTAGATTACAGGGCTGGGGATTTGCGGGGTTTTCTGAGCAGTAACGATCCATGGATATCGTCAGCAGAGGGCTCACAGAGCTTGGGATGTCAGGCTGGGGAACGCCTAGCGAATGCATGATGCACTATCACGTGGTGCAATGCACATTGTGCACGTTCTGCTCTCGCAATTGGTGCGGTCGCAATTTGTGGTGCCATTACTGGTCTGCAGGATGTTGCCCAACAACGCAAGACCAGATATCTGTCCCTTGATTACCAATTGGCATTTTTTTGCCTTCATTCTCGACTCAGTAATCCACAGCTGTCCGTAGAGCCCGGTCGAGAAGCTCAGCAATTGCAATGCGTGCCGTGATGTCTGACTTCATCCACCTGCATATGTCTTTGATTCCCTTTACAACCCGGGAGTTGGTTCAGTAGCCGATCCTCAGCGGAGATCGACGTCCAACCCCGCCAAACTAATGTCAGGCGAGATCTACTGCAGTCTACAACTGATTTCTTCTTCACACTTGCATCAACAAAAAAGTCTCTCGGAGGTAAGATCAAATTCGTCATGCTTGCTCTCATACTATGGTTATACCTCGTTCGTCTGGCTGTCGCAGCCGAGTGCACGCCCTACCTGACAGCTACTGCCGTTGTCTCGGAACCGGACGGCATTGCACGCATCGAATGCTGGCAATTTGACACCCCGCTACAAACGTACCCGACGGTCGGGGCTGCGCTGACACTCGCGAACACGACCAATGTGACGTATGTCGTGCTGCCTCCTCGATCAAGCGAGGGCATTCACAAGCCGCCACATCCGATGTCAGACTCTCCTCATAACTCAACCCAGACCGTCCACTTGCTGAACTGCTACATAGGCTCTTCGTTCTTATCTCTGGGCTCGCCCATGTCCATCTTCCGTACGGCGACGACGAGGTTTGGATCATGGAGGGCGTCAACGGGTTCCTGGTTGCAAACGACGTCACGGGCGAGGGTCATTTCACTGATTACCCCTCAGACAAGGAGACCGTTGCGCTGCAGCTGCCATTCGACCAGGGCAAGATCCCCGCACACCAGGTGCTCCATTGCGGTGCTTGCAAGGTCCCGTCCAGTCAGCTACGGTTAGATTGCGGGGACTCTGCACCTGAAACGCACGACGCTGTTTCAAACGCAGAGTTGAGATAGATGACTCTCCGAAGTCTCCTCTTTCAGCTCTTCATGAATGCATTGTCGATAATCGCATGGAGGGTAACTGTCATACACTTTGGGTGATTGGCTAGAAGTACTTTTTCTGTGTTTTAAGCTTAATTGTAAGCGGCAGATCGTCACCCGCCCGAGGATGAAGGTCGAGAGAGACCAGGTTCTGGGGATTGCTTGTCTTGCCGCCAATCCAGAATGGAGGACCGGTTTTCCGAGCGCCCACCGGCATAGTGCGAGCGTAAACGTTGCATTGCAAGGCGATGGAACCTCCTCCGCCGTGGAAGCAACCACAACCAACATGGTTCAATGCTGTCGTTTTTGATGACACATTCTCAAAGAAGTCCATGTCCCCGTGTTTCCAAGTGATAATTGGCCGATATCAAACCTAGCTTGACGACTGACCGGGGCTGTTCACTTCCTTCTGGAAGGTGTAAGCAAAGCACTAACCTCGAATCAGTCAAGTATCAAGGATCACGACGAAGGCTCCACACAAAATTGACACCCAGCCCCAGGCGCAGTCTGGCTCCTCACTCGTTTTCTTCGTTTAACCTCGTGTGTAAGCATAAATCTTCATCTGTCGGTACTCGGCAAGCAAGGATCTGTGAGACTGCCCCCTGACTACCGAAGCAGAACCCCATTGCTCTAAGCCCAAAGAAAAGGAGGGATGCAACTTAGTCCAGGTCAATGGTGACAGGAATTGCCTATCTCGGCCATCAAAGTCTAGTCTTATGGCATGTTGTACGGTGTCGCCAATGGCAGGTCATAATTCACACTCGTTGCAGCTCACCCATTCACTGGCAACGGATCAAGCCTCCAATGTTACTGAAGGGCGCATGATGCTTTGTTGCCCTCTTGTGAGCATCGAGGGAATGGTCAACTCCATACTCATGGTCTCTCCTGAGATATAAAAATAGCGATGGATACCCACCTGATCCTCTGGCGGCCTTCGCGGTCCGATGTTTCCTCGCCCTCTTGAGCGTCTTGCAGAGCCGAGCAAGTTCGTGAGATTTGCGCGTGTATAAAGCCAGCATCCAGGAGCTTCTACGACCATAATCTAGACCCGAGTGATCAGCGTCATCTTCCAGCTCCTATAGACGACATGGTCCTCACAATGCCTCGCCAGCCGCTCCTAGCCTCGCTCCTCCTAGCTGGCGTCGCCATGGCCGCGCCGAAGCTCCAAGAACCACGTGCCGACTGCGACTGCTGGCACACCGACGGTCCTTCATCAGACTATTTTGGCAGCCACAAGATGTTTGACTTCCGCCACCTCTCCCAGTACGCCGGCGAGCCCGCCGTCCTCGATGACCCGGAATCCAACCGCGGCGCCGGCCCGACGAGCGACTTCTTCCGCAACTCGGACTTTGCCAATACCTTCATCCCCATGAACTGGGACAATCAGGCCCGGCTCGACAACGGCGAAGGCGACGCCACCCTGCTCATGGTCAACTCGCCCAACAACATCTACATCCAAAAGAACGAGGACGGCACGCCCGGTGCCGAGACGTGGATGACGATGCGCACGGTGCGCCTGCCGGGCTTCCAGGCCGCCGCGGAGCTCGAGTCCGCGTCGGCGGGCTACCAGTTCATCTCGATGCGCATGCACGCGCGCACGCTCGGCCCTCCCGGCGCCGTGACGGCCATGTTCACCTACTACGAGCCGCCCGCCGCCGAGGTCGAGGAGATCGACATCGAGATCCTGACCTCGGACCCGGAGAACAAGGTGCACTACACGAACCAGCCGTCGTATGACGAGAACGGCGAGCGGCCCGAGGCCACGCGCAACGCGACGATGGCTGGAGGCGCGCGGTGGACGGACTGGGCGACCTGGAGGCTCGACTGGCTGCCCGGCAAGTCGACGTGGTACGTCAACGGGCAGAAGAATGAGGAGATCTCTTTCCAGACGCCCAAGGACCCGAGTAGCCTCCTGTTCAATGTGTGGAGCGACGGCGGCAGCTGGAGCGGCACGATGGCTGAGTGGAACGAGGCGGTGATGCAGATCCAGTGGATCGAGATTGCGTATGGCCTCAAGGCTCAGGGGTCCTGCAGCAATGTGTGCAACATTTAATTGTTGTTAGGTGATCCTGGAGGATGTGATGGTATTTGGGGTCGCTGAGAATTTGCCTGTATCTATTCTATTCAGCTTGTTAGCTTTGGCTATCAAGTCGTTTTGACCAGGGCGTGCTGAATGTTTTGGATTACTAAAAGTACTGCTATGATGCTTTGAGAACTTCTGATTGAAAGAAATGAAAGTGACTTTTCAAAAGGTGAATGATGTACTTTGACGAGTGCTACAGCATCCGCCAAGCTAAACAAAGACCGTTTCCCATGTAACCTGCTGCTTATGCATTCCCAATATTCCATTGCCATCATATCCCACCGGGGTATCACATGCACCGCTGTGGTAAGGCCAAGTCCGCCCCTCTAATCTTCCGAGCATGGCCTTGCCATCTCACGCCACGACTCAACTGCCGACTGCACGATGTCTAAGGCGACATCTAGGCCCACTTGCCGATGAAGCTCATGAGCGCAATGCCAGCAACGAGACCGACACCACCAATCGTAGCAGTCAGGGGATCAGCGCGGTCCATCTCACCACCAAACATCCAGTCGCCGGCCCACATCTCGACGATACCGACCCAGGCAAGGATACCGGCCGAGACAGCGTCGAGAGTACCGATGGCGATGATGGTGGAGGGGTCGTTGCCGTTGAAGTGCTTCAGGACACCGATGCCGATAGCCATGCCGACAGGGGTGACGAGTGCGAAGGCCGAGGCCATGATGCACTTCTTGAAGAGCGACAGATGAGGGATGGGGCAGTCGCCCGGGGCATGCTCTAGCCCGATCGGCATGTTGCCTGCACTAGCGATCCGAGTACCTAGGGCAATACCCTCGAACATCTGGTGGAAGACAATGACCGCAAAGAGGATCTTGAAGAAGGAGTCTCCGGACACGACGAGGGTGATACCAATGACTAAAGAGCAAGATGTGTTAGCATCTCCATTGATATGCGAAAAGTGGCAAACTAGATTACTTACTGATTGAATGGAAGATGATACCAGCCTCAAGGACGAAGATGCTGACAATCTCCTTCCTGTTCTGCCTGTGGAGCTCAAGAGTACTAGCGTCTCCCTCGGCAACCTTCTTTGAGATGGTGGCATGCGCGAACTTGTGGCTGAAGAACTCGATGAGGAAGGATAAGAAGAGACCCCCAGTGAAGATGGCAGCTGTCGTGCCTTCGAATTGGAGTTCGCCGAGACATGAGTTGCCGAACATAAGGTCGGCGTGGGTGTAAAGCTGCGACAACTAGGTCAGAGTCTGGTTTATCCGTGAAAGTTGTGTGTGGGCAAGCTTACATGGACGAAGGCAGTGGCAATGATGACACCAGTGCCGAACTGCTTCAGGATCATCAAGATCCACTTCAAGGGGCCGGCCATGGACCACTTGGTCAGGAAGATGGGAGTGAAGACACCAATGGCACTCGTGACAAGAACGACGAACAGGAGGCCGACTCGGAGTGGGATGTCGTAGTCTCGCTCGACTCTGGCACAGTTCTTGGTGCCGCCGCTCTCGCTCTCTCCAGCGCCGACGCAGTGCCTGATAGAAAAGGTCAGCGGGGATATGATCTATTTGATGCGATGTCTGCGTGTACTCACTCAACGCCGGCATGGAAGTGGCAGTGCTTGCCCTCCGGCTCGCCCGAGGACGACGCAGTTGACTCGGCTTCCTGGCCTGGAGCGAGCACCTGGACATCTTCGCCCTGTGAGTCGATACAGTAACTATTGTGCAAGTGTTAGTGATCGTTCTCTTCATTGTGATGGTGATGAGTAGGACTTACTTCTCAGTGCCGTGCGAGTGGCAGCCGGTGAAGGCAGCCGGGACATCGGTGGTTGCGGTCGGGGTGGTGACAACCTGGTATTCGGCCGTGCCGGCCATACAAAATCTGTTCAAGCCAGTCAGACCAGACGGTCTTAAAGTACAGACTGAAATATCAAGTAAAACTTACACCGTGGTGCCGTGCAGGTGACAGCTTGTGATCTCTTCCGGGAAAGCGGCTGCGGGCGCAGCAGTCGTCGACGCGCTGTCGTGACCGCTCTCCTCCTCGCCGCCCTCCGGGACCAACTCAACATCGTCACCACTCGGGCCGACGCAGTACCTATGGCGAAGTTGTTAGTACGAATGGGATTGCGCGAGAGGTTGCACTTGGAATCGACATACATTGCGGAGCCATGGTGGTGGCAGGCCGTGTATGAGCTGGGCAGATTGTCACCAGAGGTCTTGACCTGGTATTCTGACGCGCCAGCAATGCAGAACCTGTGAGTGACAATAGGTTAGTTCTGGCGGGGATCTTGATTGACTCTTTGAAATCAGGACAACTGACTGTGTGGTGCCGTGCATGTGGCATCCAGTGACGGCGGTGACCTCGGGCGCCGCGGTGGACGAGGCAGAGGCCTGTCGTCGCTGGAATGCGGTTGTGCGCGGGGCCTGCTGGGCGTGGGCGCCCGATGCGAGCAGCAGGGCCGTCAAGGCCGCAGCCAGAGACTTCTGGCCCTTTCCAAACATCTTTTCCTGCTTGTTTTGCAGAACGGGGTTCAAGAAGAATCAGTCTTGGCCGGGAGCTTTTGCTGTGCTTGGGTGGCGCGCGACACGTTTGTTGTGTGCTCTCTCGCTTGCGACTCCGGCTCGCCTTAATAAACAACCACAGAGCTGTCCAACACGGTTGATTCTCTCAATTTTGCTCACGTTATGGATTCGGAAATATCAGATTTTTCTTTTGGCGAAACCCACGAAGGAGAATGGTGTGGGTTCAGAAGTCGACCACGGTCAGTCAATTGACATTCCGCAACGGGTATCTGGTCCGGGCACGAAAAACCTCAACACCAAGCATTGCCCCTCTGGGGGCCCCTCCTCGTACCCGAGCATATTACATTTCATGACAAGCTGAGTGGCCCTCAAGGTTCTCGTCAGAATCTGTCAGTGAGAACCCTGATGAGAGGGCCAAGAAGATAAATATTGGGCCAAAAGGTCGTCTGCCAAGAGGCCGAGAGGGCATCGTGCCTTGGCGTTTTCCACAACACCGGAAGCTTGGCGCGCGACGCAGCAGGGAACCTCAACAACGTGCTCACCTCTTCGACCTACCTCAATGGCCCGTCCGAACCCCCACGCGACATCCGCGTGCTTGTCCCTCGTGTCTTTGCCGCTCTCGCCGCAGAGGGTGGTAAGATCGACCTTCGCTTCGAGAGCTTGTTTTGCGGTGGAGAGGCTGGACAACCGGGGCTGCGGCGATTCTACAAGTAGTCCTTGGTACTTTTGACATTTCAACCGAATTAAGCGCGCATTGGACCAGAACCAGACCAGGTAAGACATGGTCGGGACAAGGGTTCGGTAAAGAACCCGATCGAATCGAAGTGAGAACAAAGCTACTGCAGGACAGAGCAGGAGGATGGGCGTTGAGCTACAGCATGCATGGCAAAGGCGTAGTGCTATGAAGAAACACAGTCCTTACTAACTTTTGCAGGTGGGTTAATTACAAACTCCCAGCCTGGATTTTGAAGTTGTTCAAGATTGAAGACTTTCAGGAGACGGGTAAACGGGTCGATACAGCCCACGAACGAAAGTCAATCCAATCAATTTCAATAATTCAAAAGCCAATATTACTTCAAGTGGTCAAAATGTGTTGATTATCAAAGTTCTATAGATCTCGAAGTGAATAAAAGACAAACCTTTGCGGTTTCTTTATGTCCATTGATAGTTACAGGTTCCCATTGAGTCCCTTCCAAGCTACAAATCAACCAAAGGGTATCCATCACGATACAAACTCTCTCTAGCTAGCGCAACAAGCTTTTTTACAGAGCGAAAGCACCAGCGGCCAGCACGACACCAACGGCAGCAAGGCCGTTGACGGCGTTGGAGTGTGCACCGGCAGTGGGCGCGGCCGAAGGAGAAGTAGTGGCAGCGGTAGAGTTGGAGGCGGCGCCGGTGGCGGGGCCCTTGCAGTGCCAGTGGTCGCCGTGGGGCTCGCAGCCGACGGAAGCAGTTGGGCTGGGAGCCAGAGTCTTGGAGGAGCTGGTAGTGACAGCAGCACCAGTGGCAGGGCCCTTGCAGTGCCAGTGGTCACCATGAGGCTCGCAACCAACAGAGGCCGTCGGGCTGGGTCCAAGGGTCTTGGAGCCGGAGGCATCGTCGTGGTCATCTTCGTCATGGTCATCGTGGTCATGGTCGGCAGCGGTAGTGGCAGCAGCGGTGGCCGGGCCGGCGCAGTGCCAGTGGTCTCCATGGGGCTCGCAGCCGGTCGACTCGGTCGGGCTGGGACCCAGAGCCTTGGTGGTAACCTCGGCGGCGGCAGTGGTGACAGCGGCAGTGGCGGTCTTAGCGCCGGCGCAGTGCCTATGGAATGGTCAGAGATCGGGAGACTTGTGTTATTTTACGATGAGGACTTACCAGTGGTCGCCGTGAGGCTCACATCCGTAAGACTCAGTCGGGCTGGGGGCGATGGTGCCCTGAGCCAGAACGGCCTGCGCAAAGCAGAAAGACAAAATAGCTCCGACGGCCTTCATTTTGACGAGTGACTTTTGAGTTGGCTAAGATGTGCTAACGAGTGAAGCAAGCAGAGCGAATGCAAAGTCGAGAAGGTTACTGCGAGACGACAGAGTTTGACCTGGATAATCACTTGGCAGTGCTGGAGCTGCAGGGTGGGCAGCCGACTTATAACCCGCTCACTCGAGCTCATGCGACCATGGTCGAGCAAGAACGAGCAAAGTCAATCCTTGGCGTCATCTTACGCGAGAACTCGATCGAGTAAGTGGCAGCGAAAGACATATCCACCAACAAAACCCGACAATATTTGTGATCTTGCCAGCCTGAAGTCTTGGCGGTGATGCAGGCACGACAATACATGCTTAGATGAGTATGGTACGGTCCACCGTTCGACCAACGGCTTGCCGAATGTAGTCCAGTTCCTCCGGGCATGTAGCTCGGACCACGCCTCATGGTGGTTCAGCCCGGAGCCACAATTTGCTCGGTCAATCGGCTCTGCGCCGCTCCCAGCCACTCGAGGCTGGTCTCCGAGGCAGGAGACCGGAACAAATCTTGGATGAAAAGAAACTTCTGGCCAATTAGATGCTGGATAACTCCGATCCTTTGTCATTTAACTGACCCCATCATGCAAACCCCCTGTTGGTGTGCTAGGTGGATGTGAACCTTGATGTCCTCTCACCCACGAGCACCCTGATAAACACTTCTTGGCATTTATCAACCTTGCCTGCCCGCTCCTGCTGAACATCCAGGACTAGCTTTGTAAATCTCTGCATATTCCTCAATGCAATGACGCTACGTCCAACAAGAACCCCCACTACCAGTGCCATGGTGCGCCTCTGGCGGCGGACGGCCGACATGGTGCCAACTGAGCCGCAGGCCAATTGAGGTAGAACCCGGCTTCAAACGATCCAGAATGGAAAAACGACCGGTCTTGCCAAGATCTAGATCTGATGTTATTCTTTCTCTAGCTTTCCATGGCTTGAGCTGATGAAAGAATATCTGACATCAGGGTAGACTACGGCAGCCAAGTCTGCACTTGGCAAAGTCGTCCGGGTACCGACCGTCGATCAGAGGCTGAAGATCCGTCCCGAAAGCTCGAGACGGGAGCATCATGCAGCCTCCCATGCCTTGGTCTAGTACCGGTCCAGGCTCGCAGGGTTTTCATGGCGTGCTGTTGAAGCCGCAACTAGCTCTTGAATGCACAGAAGGCTTGGCGTGGGAGATCTCAAGTAGTAAGCAGATGCATGTATAAATCTCGGCACTCCTGCCGGGTTTCTCTCGACAGGAGAAAAGTGGCATCACTGCATTCCAGTCCTGAAACGCGCCGCTGTACTAGAACGAGCCTCAATCTCTTGACATCTCCGTCAAAATGGTCTCTGCCAAGCTTCTCACGGCCGCCCTGGCTGTAGCTCTGCCGGCTTCCGCGCTCCCCAACTTTGTCAAGAGAGACAACGCCGCTTCGCCGCAGACCATCACTGTGACCATCCCTGCCCAGTCTACCGAGACGGCATCTGCGGCATATGACTGGACCAAGGGCGGCCTCAAGGAGTTCACCATCCACCAGTCATGCAACGCCACCGAGCGGGCTCAGCTCCGCCAGGGACTCAATGAGGCCATCGCCTTGGCCACCCACGCCCGAGACCACATCCTCCGTTTTGGCAACAGCTCCGAGTTCTACCAAAAGTACTTTGGCAAGGCTCCTACTGGCGAGCCGATTGGATGGCTCGAGAAGCTCATCAACGGCGACAAGAACGGCTTGATCTTCCGCTGTGATGACGTTGATGGCAACTGCCACCAGGATGGTACGTCTCGCATCTGACACCTCTTTGTCCTCGACAACTTTCTCCCATTTACCGACAACACCCACTGACAATAATTATGTAACAGGATGGGGAGGCCACTGGCGAGGTTCCAACGCCACCTCCGAGACCGTCATCTGCCCGCTCTCCTACGAGACCCGCAAGCCCCTGAACGCCCTCTGCGGCTTCGGCTACACCGTCGCCGGCGGCAAGCTGGCCTGGACCTTTGCTGCCGACCTGGTCCACCGCGCTTACCACCTCCCGCTCATCGGCCAGGACGTCGTCGGCCACTACGGCGACACCTACGACGAATGCCTCGAGCTGGCCAAAAAGGAGCCGGAGAAGGCGGTGCGCAACACCCACTCTCTGCAGTACTTTGCCCTTGACGTCTACGCCTACGATATCGCTCTTCCTGGCGTCGGATGCACTGGCAAGTCGGCTCCCGCTGCGCCTGCTCCCGCTGCCACTGCTTCCGGCACCGACAAGGCGACTCCCTCGCCCACTAAGGAGGCCGCTGCGGTAAGATTGCTTCGCCCCTACCGTACAATGAGGTTTAGCGGAATACTGACTGTATTTGTGATACAGGAATGTCATACTCATGACAATGGCGATGTTCACTGCGCCTAAATAGGCTCCAGTTTGACAGCCGAAGCTGTGAGCTCGCAACATTTGTCTAAAATAATAGCATAATCCATGTTTCACGGCGAAAGTTCTAGATCTAGATTCTCTTGCGGGGTTTAGAGCTTGGAAATACATAGATTACAGCTCATCGACAATGCATACTGAATGCTGTCTGGTTCTCCTGCGTCTACTTTGTGTGATAGCCGGTCTTGTGCCATATCCTTTCCCACAAAGCCGTTCATTAGCACTACATCTCGTACGGGTTCTCAACTTAGGCTTTTGCTCCAATGAACCAGGTTAACAGTAAGAAACAGCAGACTACCCACAGTCAGCGACACATAAATCTTGAATGTGAAGACGCGACTTGAGGGCGATAGGAGCAGAAACGCCATGATAACTAGAATTGCAGAGAATGACATGTAAATAAGGAGCCTGAAGACTTTGGAAAGATAAAGTTGCTCAATGATTGGATCCACTTGTTGGCGTTTGGACTTTTCTCTGGCTGTAAGTAAGATGATATTTTCGCTTCGGCAGGCCTCTGAAAGAGTATCAGCTCTGGTCCACGTCTCAAATGGTTGTATTGGCAATGCGTCTGGCGTCCTCTCAGGATGCTTATCTGAGGGCCTGTTAAACTTGCTTTGTGCGATTTACTCATGGGGCTCCTACCAGTAGCATGTGACACCATCACCATGATTGGCTGCAGCAGTAAAAGTATCGCGAGGACTTGCCCAAAGCCCGGCTTGTTCTCCTGGCCACGAATATCGGCGGGTATGTGGTTTCTAGGGTAAACCAGTCGTACAGTACCCCAGATAAGTGAAAATGTAAGTAACAGTAGGTTCAGTGTTGCCGACTCGAGAACTTCGGCATAGACGACGAACATTACATACAGGGTGAATAAAGACCTGTATTGGAGCTTTCGGAGCCAGCTGAACGGTGCTCGTTTAGTCGATCGCTTCATGGCACCTTCCATAACGCTTTCAATCTTGGCTCGTCCCCAGTATCGCCAAAAGCGCTGGGTTGACTCAAAGAAGCGGGAGAAAGCCCACAGATAAGTGAGGGCAAGGCTTGTATACGACACAATAAAGTCGCGATTGTCATCTCCAATGTCGACCAACCTTGCGATAGGGTCTGTGTTGGACCTCCAAAGGCAGCGAACAGGGATCCAGGACTGACGACCGGAAGTCTGATGACCACCGAGGTCGATGAGAGAGAGAGGCCACCCTTCAAGTACTCTTGCCATAGTGTAATACCAAGAGACGGAGGCAGTTGGGACTAATGCTGCAATGAGCATGATGAACACCAAAATCATGCCGCACAGTCGAGCGTTGCGGAGGACCATGTTCTCGTTCAAGCGTGTTCGAAGGAGTACGAGGGTCATTAAGTGGACCGTAGAGCCGAGCCAGGCCAGATAGATAACGCAGTTCCAGTGGTAAACATCCATGGTGGTAGACCCGAGTTGGTAATACCCAGCGATCAGTACAGCAAGACTTGTGATGAGATGCTGATCGATGAAGATGAGAGCGATGTTCTCCACCACTCGCTTGCCGCGCATCTTCCGTGGGTCGTCAGTTCGAACGAAGAAGAGCCTCCGGTCGACGAGTCGAACAACGTTACCGGGTAGGTATCCGAACCAATGTGCAACCAGGAGCAACACCAAGACGGCGTAGGCTGCGCACAGAAACGCGACCATTACCTGTATATCTCAGTTATCCGATCATGCTGTGACTGTAGCCATGCATACCCCAAGTCCCGCAATGTCGGGGTTTTCAATTAGATCGTTCGAACAGATTTGATAGTCTTGACAAGTAGCTCCTGTCGAAGGTATAATTCGTATCGTTGTGCTTGATTGGACAATCACAGTTGGTGTAGCCACGTCGCTTATGGAACAGAACGATGTTGGGGCAGGTTGTGCCATATTGAAGGCGATTGCCAACCCCCTGAACAAGGTGGCTCCGGCAGAGAATCTGTGGTCATGCTTAGCTTGAGTTTCAATGCTGTTCCCAGAGAAGGAAGAACGTGGTGCGTAGTCATTTATACAAATGTACAGAGATTGAGCTGCCGATTACTTAGAAGTGCTAAGTATAGCGAGTGACTGACTGGAGCGTTGCAGTCGGAGCGGCCGCGGCGGCTGATACGTGCATGCCCCCAAGGGTGATGATTGGATATTTTTATGAAAACGGCCATGCCTGGCGAGGGGTGTACCTCTCATTGGTGAGTTCTAATGTTTGTAACTCTGCATTTCAATTGCCGAGTCAGCTGCCAGAAAGCTGAAGCTGAAGATGATTGGAGGGTAAGCAATATAGACCAGTGGGCTGTCCTGCACATCAGCAAGCCATTGTTATCAAGGTACATCATCATTTAATCTGACAGTCTGCGAGACTTTCGTATTCACTGGTAAAAGTCCCACGCTAACGAGAACGTTCTATGACAGGCTATGGAAAGCTCAAGTGTTCTACCGCAACAGCTGTCTGGTATTTACACCAGGCGCAATGGTAGATGACTACTGCATCTGGCCGCATGTTCAAACTGCAGTACTTGGAGAGACTACCCTTGAGTCAACAAAACCTTAAGTTGTGTACCTGAACCCCTTATATTCCTTGTCCGTCAGATCAAGCCAGTCCTGCGTGGCAGCAGCCTGCTCCTCGGCTTCGGCGCCCCGGCGGCGGTTCTCAAACTTGCAGAGCGCACCGTAGCCGAGCACGCAGATCATGGCGACGGCGTAGCAGACGATCATGGCGATCGTGCCTCCGGTGTACGCAGGCGCCTGCTCCTGGCGGAAGGTCTGGGGCCCGATGATGTTGCCCGTGGCCCAGGCGACGTAGAACCAGGCGTAGAGTGTGACCTTCTTGGTGTGTCCGGCGATGTTGGCCTGGTATACGGAGACGAGGGTAACGTAGGGTGCCCAGTAGGTGTAGAGGATACTGCAAATAGAGGATTAGTATTCCGGATCAACTTTTCAAGGGATGCGTTCAAAGCACTTACTAGAGACCAACAAGCTGACCAGCGAGGTTGTTGCGAGGCAGACAATAGCACAGCAGAGCGCCTAGCAGCGGGAGCAAGATCGATCCGGCCACAATGGGGGTCCTGAACCGTCGAGTCGTAGAGGCAATGTATGACAGCACAATACCGGAGATGGTACTCATGGCTCCAGGAGGCATGGCCAAGAGGGACGTCTGGAGGGGATTGAAGCCGAGACCAGAGATAATGAGCGTGTTGAACGTGGTGAGACCGCCATTGGGAACCTGCAGGGCAATGATGGCGAACCAGATGAGCCAAGTCTTGGCATCCAGGAAGGCCTCTCTGACCTGCGCGGGCTTGAACAACTTGTTCTCGATGCCAGTGTTGTCCGAGGCCTTGCGCTGAATAATGATGTACCTCTCGCGGGGCGAAAGCCGCTTCGCCTCAAGCGGGTTGCTGGGCAGGAAGAAGTAGATGACGGCCGACCAGGCGATGGTGACGCATCCGACGAGCAGGAAGACAATCTTCCATTTCGCGTACGGGCCGTGGTAGTAACCGACAACCCAGGCAACGAAGCCGTTGATGATGGGGGCAATGACGTTGAGGATGATGCTGTTGCGGCGGGGCTGTTCCTCGGGACGGTACCACATGGAGGTGATCAAGGTCACGGCAGGGATGAGCAAGGCCTCGAAGCCACCGAGCAAAAAGCGGCAGGCGAACAGGGATCCAAAGTTGTGGCATGCCGCCATGCAGCAGGCGAGGACACCCCAGCAGAGGACGGCAAACGAGAAGTAGACAACGGCGGAGAGTCTGATTACAAATGTAAGCACTCGTCAAAAACACGAAACGGGTGGGTAGACAAACTTTTGGATCAAGTAAGCGGATGGGCCCATGAAGAGCAGGCCGCCAAAGAACGGCGCAGAGCCAACCCACGAGAACTCGGGACCGGTGAGGTTGAGGTCGGTGCGGATGCCGTAGATGGCTGCCGCCGAGATGGCAGTCTTGTCCAAGCCGGAAAGCGTCGCACACACGAAGAGCTTCGTCCCATTAGCGAATTGAATTACTCTTGTAAAGGCGATGGAAGATTTACAATCGGAACAATCATCCAGTCCACCTTGCGGATGAGCCGCTTCTCCTCCTCAGGTGTCCAGCTTCGGTCAAACTCTTCACCATACTCGGCGATGATCTGGGCGGCGATATCGACATCCTTGGCCTGACCATTCTCGACGGCTTTGACTGCCGACTTGGCAGCAAGAACCTGTCCATCTGCCATGTCGACCGGGGTCGGGGGTCCCTCGGCTTTGGCCGAGATGGAATCATTCGGGTTGCCCATGACTGCTGTTAAGCGTCTAACGATCGTACGACCGACAATGAGATTTGTGAATAATGGGCAGATGTCTGTGTCGCTTGACCTCTTCTGCGAACGAGGTCGACAGTGTGTTTTATGGGACAGAGATCGCGCTACCAAGTGCACGGAGTATTTCCCAAGAAGGGCTTGGAAGTCATGATAAGATGCCTTCGACTAATTACTCGAGCGAGAGAGATCTATCTCAATTGAGTCGGCCAAGTCGAGGGCAAATGATATGCAAGGGATTAGTACAACGACGTCTTGGAGAAAGACTCCCGAGCGTGGCTAACATTTGTTGCAGTACGCTGCACCAGGAATGACTGTGATGATACTGGCCGCGATAAGAGTTCCCAGCCGTTTGTCATAGCTGATAACAGCAACGGATACCTGTTTATCGTTGGCCGCACTCTATCGTCGCGGCCAACTCTAAATGGCGGCCAGCACTAGACCATTGATCCACGGCATCTAAGTGGGACCGCGGGGGAAGGGCGATGAGAGCGGCGCATGGCTCGGCGGCGCCCTGCTTGACATCGAATCTGCTGCTAAATAAAAAGAGGACAAGTGCAGTTGGTGATGGGAACATGTTTGACTGATTAGATACGCATCTCTCATACCAAGAGAAAGACTCAGCGATACCTAAACCTATCCTCTCTGTAACTTTGTCCAAGTCCTCACAATGATTGCCAAGGAGGAATCGACCATCGAGGTCAAGGCCAATGGCAAGGGTGGCCCTCTGTACCCCGAGTATTTGCGTAAGTGACCTCTCATGCTGTGGTTCTTTCATATCACGACAGAGTTACCAACACGAAATCAGCACACTATGACCCTCTTGAGCATGTCGAGCCCGTTGGGCCGTTCGAACATGACGATCCCGGCTTCCGTGCCGACCCCAAGATGCCCAATCTACTCCACGAGGGTGTTGAGCAAATCGAACTTTCTCCTCATTGCGGTACGGAGCTAAGGAACATTCAAATAGTATGTCTGAGCTAGGTTCGACCAGAAAGAAGTCCGAACTGACAGGTCCTTTACCGTAACAGTCCGAACTCTCCAATGCAGGCCTCGACGAGCTAGCCCTTCTCTGCGCGCAGCGCGGCTGCCTCGTCTTCCGCGACCAAGACTTCACCAACCTAGGCTTCGAGAAGCAAAAAGAGATTGCGTCGTACTTTGGTCCCCTGCACAAGCACGGCTGGATGCCGCATCCCAAGAACGGTCCCGAGGAGTTTGTCATTGTGTACGACAGCAAGGACGACCTGCGCATCCGCAAGTCGTGGTCACGCAAGAGCCCCGTACAGTTCCACGTTGATCAGTCTCCCGAGGTCCAGCCTCCCGGTGCGACGTTCTTTTGCATGCTCGAGTCTCCTCCAGGAGCGGGCGGCGACACCATCATCTCCAGCGTAAGTAGTCCAAGACAATTCCCGGGAGGTTCCTCCAGGTCAGCTAACCTCTCATTCTCAGACCGTCCGCGCCTTCGAGCGCCTCTCTCCCTCCTTCCGCAAGCGTCTCGAGGGCCTCAAGGCCATCCACACCACCGCCAAGCCCATCGAGCGCGAGATCCGCGACAACGGCGACGCCGCCGTCCTCCGGCGGCCCATCTCCAAGTCGATCCACCCCGTCGTGACCGTGCACCCCGTCACGGGGCAAAAGAACCTGTTTGTCAACTCGTCGTACACGCAGCGCATCGTCGGCTGGGACGACGAGGAGTCGGACTACCTGCTCGGCTTCCTCTTCGACCACATCAACCGCGGCCACGACTTTTGCTGCCGCGTGCGGTACGAGCCCGGGACGGTGGTCATCTGGGACCAGCGCGTGACGCAGCACTCGCAGACGCTTGATTACCAGGCTGGCGCGCGGCGGCATGCGTTCCGTCTGACGCCGTTGGCGAATGTGCCGATTCCGAGTCTGGTCGAGGAGGACGATGGGGAGTGTCAGAAGGATGAGGGGAGGATGTTGTTGAACCTTTGTTAGATACGATATAAGCGAAACAAGTCTTTTTGTATGATTCAGAAAATGTTTAATTTATTGCTTGCATCATGATTCGCATTGCTGTCATGGTCCTTCACTAGCCAACAATCGTGCCAGCATGATCTCTACCCTCAGCAGACCCAAGTTTGCAAGCCCCTTTGCACCAGCCGCGCCTGTAGCGCATGCCCGGCTCGCAGTCCTCCACCTCCCGATCCATACACGCAGCTCCTGATCTTCGCTGGCGAGACCCATATCCCCTTCGACGTGGTTCGAGGCCGACGTGATGTGCAACAGGTGCACCATGAACGAGCCGGCAATGGCAAAGTTCTGCCGGCTCCAGCTGTGCCAGAAGCCGTTCCACTGCGCGGCCGTCATGTTCTCTAGCATCTCGACGAATTCCTTGACGCAAAGGATCGATCCTTTAAATACCGCCTTGGCCGCGCTGAAGAGGTCTTCGCTTGTAGTTCCCAGAGGTGACGGAGGAGCGATGGAGGGCCACTTGTCCAGTGGACGGAGAAGGGCACGAAACAGCGTCATGTGCGTAGTGATGTACGCTAGGTACACTGCGCCGATCCCAGTCATGATGGCGCTGGCGGTTTCTTGCATCCCATTGACGCTTACGGGTGAGGTCGGTGCGAAGAGCTGGGATGCGGGAGGTAGATGATCGCGCCATTCCTTCAGCCTAGCTCGAGCTGACCGGGCGAGATCTAGCGAGTATTGGAGGTCATGTGCGGTTCTGCTCATGCCCCGCGTCGTGTAGTAAGTCTGGTGGATGTCCGCCATGATCCGAGTCACTTTGACTAGCTCACAGAAATGTGTCCGATTATGAGCCGGGGGTGACAGACTGTCTGAAACGTCTTCCGGAATCAAGTCGGGGACATCAAAATCGTCTTCATGGACGTGACTCGGCATGCCCCTCGTCAGAGACACCCACTTCTCCATCGTCCATACTGCCCACCACAGGCGTCTCCTGAGCTTTCGTTCCCACGGAGGTACTGTTTCCCATGGGCTTGGGTCGCGGTGGAGTCCTATGGTCTGCGCGACCGATATGGTGCTCGACACAAGGGTCCACGAGAAGGCTGTGTCTGACAGGTAAGGATTCGTAGGTAGTCTCTGCTGCAGCAGGAGACAAGCTTGCAGTGTCGCTAGGGTGGGCGAGTGAAATTGCTGCGAGATGTCCAGCCAGCAGAGCCTGTAAAGACGCTGACTGGATGGTGGATGCAAGAGCAACCCGTACAAGCTCTCATCGTGCATTACGAATGGGAGAGCTGATGCACAAAGAGCCGCCAGCAGCCCCAACGGCATGTTACCGAGGTCCTCTGGGCTTGACGGTAGCTGCTGAGACGCGATGATCGGGAAGCATGGTTCGACGAAGCGACTGAAAAGTTGTATGAGGCGCCATGCTGTGTCCGTGTCGAGAATATTCCATAGTTCGCTCCACGCATCTTCAATGACGGCTTTGTCCACCCTAGGCTCGGTGTTGGTCAGAAGCTTCTGATCTGTGATGCCAAATATGACTGGTGTGTCTGGTATGACCGCCGTTCTCAGGCGGCGATATCGAAGACCGCTCAGCCGGGGACGCGCGACTTCGTCTGCATCGTAGTTCTCACGGCTAAGCAAATGGACGTCGGCTGCTCCCGTGGGGCCAATGTAGAAGCTGAATGCCCCGGGGACATTCTCAAGGGAGTGGTAGGCTCCCGCGTCCGGGTTAGCTGACGGCGATACGATTGTCGTGCTGTCATGACGACCCTGAAGATGGGAGTCTTGTCGGATGGGCGAGGTACCTGCCAGATTCAGTGCAGGATACGAAGCAAGGGAAGACGCGTCTGGTCCGATCGACATCCGAGAGCCAATCTCAGGGAAGACAAGGTCCTGGAAGTTTTGGAAGTCATCGTTAAGAAATACATTTTCTGATTGTCCGAAGAAGTCTTGGATTGGCAATTCGTGATGCGAGGTGTCATCCCACATGCTGTGTCACAAAGTCAGCCATGACTTCTCTAAGAGTGGGCGTCGTCGTGTGTACCCCGTAGAATCCGAGATATCCTCTAGGCCCAAGGACAACCTCTTCCTCTTCCGTTCGCCTGGGCCCTGCACGAACGTGCATGACAGGTCACGGGTGGAACAGCGGCGGCAGGGTGGGCCCTTTGGCATGTCACAGACGACCTTTCGCTTGCGGCAGCAGTCGCAGGGACGTGACTTGCGGGACTTGTAGAAGCGGCCAGTAAGCGGCCGGGGAGAGCCCGGTTCTTGCGCCGGTTCCATGCTGCTGGGCGCCGCTGGAAGGGAAGATGCGGAGTGGGAGAACATGGAATGGAGGGATCGGCCAGGGCAGCATGAGGAGGGGGAAAGTCTGGGGAAGTGCAATCCCGAGCAGTAGCGTGCATTGGCATTTCGTGACTGATAAGAGATGCGGCGGTCTATGAACATTCGGCCAATCACGCGAGACTCTTTTCAAGCAACTGCGCCGAACCGGACCCGTCCGTCCAATCAACTGCTCCGATTGCCCGACCTTGGCCGTCAATCCGTTCGGCTACCGGCATGCATTGACCTACACAATCTGGCGTCTAGAGTGTCGCCTCTAGCTGAAGCAATTTCTGGAGATATGGGTCTGCAAACATCTTATCCGCCTCACCCTCGTCCATCAATGGCAGCGGTCGTCGCGAGACCGCACTGTAGCCGAAATGTCTGTGTAGCAGCATCTTCATCCCGTGTATCTAGCAATCGCGGGATGTCAGTATAGTTCGCATTGTCACAGAGATTGAAGTCCTTACACCCATCTTGAGTTGGATGCGATCCGCCAGCGACACTAGGTTTTGCATTTCCAGAGCTTCTTTGGCCGTGTCGGGCGACTGGCACAGCTCCCATAGTTTCACGCAGACTTTCTGTTCTCGTCGGTTAGCTTATCAATGGAGTGTGACTGATGATCGAAACGTACCGGAGCGACATTCGGTAAGCCACTGATGGCACCTCCGGCGCCAACCGCAACCGATGGAAGAAGGAAGTCGATGAATCCGTCAATGGCAGTGAATTCTAGATCTTGATGCCGTCGGGGATATGCAGTCTTGAATTCTGCACTTCCGGTCTCCGCCAGGATCCTCGTCAATTTGCCCACATTAGCGCAGGTGAGCTTGATACCACAGATGTTGGGCGATGCCTTGACGATATCGACCACGAGGTCGCTATCCATATCAATGCCGCCGGAAACAGCCGGGAAGTTGTAGATGATGCTACAAGAGAACGGTTAGTTAACTCACTGATCCAGCAATGCCGAATTGACGAGTTCGGGCTGGAGGCTCACATGGGCAGCGGCGATGCTTCCGCAATGTCGACGAAGAAGTCCTTCAGGCACTGCTTGTTGGTCACCAAGGCGCCGGCGTAGTATCCCGGAGGAATGACCATTCCGTAGTCGGCGCCCGCTTGGGCCGCATCGTGGGCGAGTTTGATGGACTCGCGCGTGCTCGCGGCGCCCACACCGGCGACTATGGGTACCGAAGTGAGCCCAATGCTATCGAGTGTTGCCCTAGCCACCTTGATCAACTGTATTCTCTCTTCTCGGTCCTGGAATGGTTCAGTCAACAAACGGAAACTGTCGATGAACAGGCCTCAGGATCACGAACCAGATGGACGGCCTCACCAGCGCTTCCTGATATGACCGGTATTGTCCCTGCTTGTGCGACATCTACGCAGAATCGGCCTGTCAGTATGTTGTAACGACCTCAGTCAGCATCGTACCAACATTTTAGGTGGGCTGCAAAAGCATCCAGATCTAGATGAACTATCTTAGTATCCTCATTCTCAACAATGCATTCTGCAATCCTGACCTAGGTCTTCGTCTTGTTTGAAAAAACAAGGAAGGGGCGTGTAGATTCCCTTTGGTAATGGTCGCATGATCACAGACTTGTTATCCCCGAATTAGAGAACAATAGCGAGTGAGACACAGGCCAATGCAGTATTCTGCTCGCGTATTGTTAACAAGAGCCAGACTCGAGTGAGGCCAATCGCTCGTCGCCTGGTTCTTGGCCGAAAAAGACCC
Source organism: [Phialemoniopsis] sp. UDSM-2020 (assembly GCA_018873225.1). Lineage (NCBI taxonomy): Eukaryota > Fungi > Ascomycota > Sordariomycetes > Thyridiales > Thyridiaceae > Thyridium > [Phialemoniopsis] sp. UDSM-2020. The sequence continues at coordinate 337,878 of JAEILZ010000005.1, forward strand.
ACCAGAATACGTCCCCCTCGCGGCCAACGATAAGGGCAATCCGGGCTAAATCACACCGATGCAACATGGTCTCTATCATGATATCATGGAATTTTTCTCTACTCGTCTATATTTCTATGTCCGTCTATATCTACCTTTGTCCAAGTCCGAGTTGGACCGATCTAGCCATTTTAATGGCTTCTACGTCTTCTCGGTCATGCAGGTACTCAATCCGCCCACTTCAGTGCGCCAGGCACCTTGGGGTTCTTCTCCACATACTTGCACTCGTTGAACGTGGTCCACAGCTGGCTCATGAAGTTGCGGTCATCGCGGTGGTACAAGTCGCCCAGCATGTTCTTGATAGCCTCGGTGGCCTCATCAGCATAGTAGAAAGGGATGCGTCTGGAGCCAATGTTAGTCTGGTCTCTCTGTTTGTATTTCAGTGTTCCACAAGCGCAAAACTTACGGGAAAAGGTGGTGAACGACATGCGTCTCGATGATGCCGTGGAACATGTGACGTCCAATGAATCCGAAATCGCGGTCAACCGTGGCCAGAGCACCCTTCACGAAAGTCCAAGACTCAGCTTCGTAATGGGGCAGTTCAGGGTGAGTGTGGTGCAAGTACGTGATAGCGACTAGAGTGGTATGTTAGTATTGTTCGTCACTTTAATATGGAGAGAGGAGCGCATACTAAGCCAGTGGTGAACCCAGAACCATGGGACACCGTACAGCAAGAAAACCGTGCTTCCGCCAAGGACGGTAGATGCCATATAAAGGCAGAAACCCGTGATTGCCAGGCCAAGATCCGAAAGCAGGATATAACCGGCCTCGTTGGGTCGGAACACGGCGCTGAAAGGGTCAAAGTGGCTGTTGCGGAACCAGCTTCCCTCCCACTGGCGGCTGTCCACACCAGACGAGATGTTGAACAAGAGGTATGCCGGCCATCCACCGAGCTGGTGGAACATCAGGCGTACCAACTGAACCACCGGGGCATCCTCGAAATCCTCGATCAATTCGGGGTCTAGGTAGAGCGTGCTAAAGCCCCTCGTTTTCGTGGTGGGGCGGGTCGCGGGCACGAATGCCATGTCCTTCTCCATGTTGCCGGTGTAGCGGTGGTGGCGGTGGTGGGAGAACTTCCACGAGAAGTAGGGGACAGACAGTAGGGAGTGCAGGGTCCAGCCAACGACGTCGTTCAAGGTCTGGTGCGACGAGAAAGCGCCGTGACCGGCCTCATGCGCCAGGATCCAAATGCCAGTACCAACGCAGCCCTGGCAGAAGCCGTAGACAATCCATGCGATTGTACGGTACAGGGTGGTTGGAAGCTGGGGGATGTAGGTCAGAGCCAGCCAGCCTAGAGCGACAGCGAGGGTGAGATCGCGAGCCACGTAGGCCAATGACCGCGCCGTGGACGGCTTGAAGCAATGCGCTGGAATGGCATTCCGGATGCTGTTCACATCAGGGAAAGCGGCTTCGGCGTTCAGAGACTTCTTCTCGGGCTTTCTAGCCGTGACTGTCATGGTGGTCGACATGGTGAATGATGTAGCTCTTGAGATGATGATGATGTATCCTCCTCTCTCGAACCTGAAAAGAGCAGAACCCCAGGAACACGACCGGCCCCGAGGGACCAGCGGCCTCCCGCCATTTTATTTCTCCTCCCTCGAGCTAAGAAAACGGGGTCGCGCGCCAAGCTAAGGGGAAAAGCAGATATCAACAATGGAAAAATTCGATACCAGGGCTCCACCGGCAAGGGGGGGTTAAAACGGTACCAGGGCCCTTCAGGCCCGTGCGGCTCTGTTTTGCCGGGCTTCTGAGTGGTCCAGACTGCCTGGCGGGACCCATCCTGGTGGGGTTCTAGGGCAAAGTCAGGGACTTGCCCGAGATTTAACTTGCTAGATTTGGTTGAGGATCCTCTTCTTAGCCTGGTCTAAAATTTTGCGAAACTGAACCCCTATTTTGTTCGGTTATTACCTAGTGTCTGATCTGCCAACAATTGTCCCTGGCTAGGATTTTCACGTGTCTGGCTTTTTGCTTGTTTGTCTGAAGCTTTGGGGGCCGATCATTTCTACTCCGTATGCTAATTTCTGAATGCCATGGCCCTGTTGTCCATGGGTCTAAGAGATTCAGTCAAGCCAATGGTGTCTTGTCAATGGCAATTTCTCCGGTGCCACACTCCAACACCACCCACACCGACATTTGCTCGCATGGCTTGCCTCACTCACATGCAGTCATTATCTATACTCGGCTGACGTATAGACAGGCTCAAATTGCCAGCTACCTCGTTATTATATCTGATGAGAAAGCCACCATGAACACATATTCCTGGTGTCTGCACACAAACCATCTCCCCTTGACTAGTTCAACACGCCTAGTCCCAGAGTCCGTACGACTGGCTCACTGCACTAGTGGCAAGATGCCAAGAAATAATTCCACAAAGATGCAAGCCTGGAATGATGTCTATGACCGGTGCTATTTGACAGGAAGTTGCGATCAGAGTGTTCCCATTCCGCGCTACGAGACCATTATTTGTGAACCTCCATCTGAAATCTAGCAACATGGTCTGGAGTTGCCCCCTTTCAATGTAGACTTTTGAGATGATGTACCTATAAATACAAGCAGCTCGTTGATATCATTACTCTCACTGCATACATGATTGCCTCGGCAAGATGTGCACGCCTCGTGTCACTTCATTGCTGCAATTCTGAGCCCTTTAAGTCCCAACTCATTTCAGAGCTCCATTCTGACCAGTCCTAGAGACACAAAGCTTACACGGATCTTCTTGCCAAAAAGCTCATTTGCCAGAGACCTTGTGAGATCTCTCTACGGATTGCTAAAGGCTATTAGTGGAATGCCATAGTTCTCCTCGACGCAGTAGAATTCATCCACAGGCAAGTTACATTACGAGCCCGCGAATGTGCTCTTATTTGTCAACCTACTGAAGTTTTGTAGAACTAATGACATGCATAGTCAAGTGCAGGTTGCGGAGTCAATAGTTTACAACTTTCACAGTAACATGACAGAAACTCACCAAAATCCTAGACGCTAGGCGTGCAAATTGGGCTGAGCTGATGCCTGAGACTCTGGGGAGAGTGAGTCTGGTCTACTTGTTCTAAATCTTGCCATCATCTAGTTCTATCTCATGGCTATGGCAATACACGGAATCCACTTCTTTTCATCAAGGGGATCGAGGACCAGCCGAGCTCAGTGTGACCTTGGCAGGGCCAGACAAAGGGGGGACAAGGGCTGACAAAGATCCGGGGTAGCACTTTCTTAGGCATCAGGTAGTGCTAACGGATTGCACCCTCGAAGTGGAGCTGTCCGGTATGCTGGTCATATGGGTGCTTGTCTGCACTAGGACTCCTACAATTTCTTAAACGCGAAAAGACAGCTCGAGAAATCCCGGTACGACGCACCGGCGCGGTTCGTGTTGACGACCGCAAGAGACTCGGGACGCTCGAATACCGAAGGCCTCCTCGGCCTGGAGCTCGAAAAATAGGACCGCATGGTGTCTGCCAACCTTTCATTAGGCAAGGTAGGCTTCTTGAAGCCTGCCAATGACGCTCACTGCGGTCTTGTTAGATTGAATGGAGTCTCCTGCAGCATCGAGCTAGGCAAAGCTACCGCCAAGAGGAATAGGTCTCATTGGACAAGCTACGGTAGAAAGTAAAAATAGATACAAGCTAGAGCGATTGCTAGGGATCGTAAAGGAAACGGTGCTGTTTCCAATTGGCGTCATTTGGAAGTCTTCTTTGTACATGAGCGATTCGGCCTTTTGTCTTTCTGGAGGGAGCCCATGGGCTTGGGCAACTTGCATCCTAGCTAATGAGCATATGCGCGGTGTTGCTTCCGAAGAGCTTGTTTGGCTCCCTCACAAACGTCTTTAGATGTCAAGATTATGCCTCAATTGAGCGGAGTCTAGGACGCTTCAGACGGGCTAGCAAACCCCGAGCTGAAATGTGTCCGTCCCCGGCTAACGGCCATGTCAGCCGCTAGGCGCCGTTGGCCACGGCCACCTTCCCTTTACAGAGACAGGTAGTCTCATTCGAGACAATTTAAGCGATTTTTCAAGGCTGCAGTGGGGGAGCTGATAGTTTGAGCGTTAGCTGTCACTGGGTTGGTTCTCTGCTTTTGAAGAGCCATATGAGTATCCAGGCACCAGGAACACGTGGGGCGCCTTACAATTCGATGGAAACCGAGATCAATCGTGTACGGAGAAGATCGACATCATGGAATGGCACCGCAACCGTTTCGGCCGAGAGCTAGGGCATCTCAGCCGCAAGGAACCCCCGGATGAGCGACAAGAATACGATATGGCGACTGAAGGCTCAGGCAGGATATAACTATATAAGCCTCAGAGATAGAATGGACTAAGACTCGTTAGTCCTTGCAACAGCAACAAACACCGCGCCATTCACAAACTTATCCTCACATACTCTCACTCTAGTCATATTCTCTACGTGCAGCCTACAGCATCTTCGTCCAAAATGACCAAGCTTCCCCCCGTCGAGAAACTTCCCCTTGCCGTCCGCAAGAATGGTATGTAGTCCCAGCAGCCAAGATGGACAATTATATGTTGGCTCACATGCGTGATGTGCAGTTCGTGACGATTGGGAGGCCAAGAAGGACGACTTGGCAAAGGACGTTTCCGAGGTCCTTGGCACAGCTTGGACCGTTGACGTGGATCTTCCCCAGATTTACGCCTACGCCAAGGACGGCTGGGCAAAGGAATCTCTTGGCAGCTGCGTCGCGGAGTAAGCCCACTTCCAGCCCTATCTGTGGCCCATTCACCCTTCCCATCTAACACTTTTCCTTTATTAGGCATATCCGTGTCAACACCCGCCGCCTCCGAGACTTTGTCGAATCCTACGATGCCGAAACCCTAAAAGACCTCAACACCCTCTGCTACGCACATGTTCTGACCCTCGATGTCGACGAGGAAGGCCGCTTTGACTGCGGCGGCGCCGATGTCCTCGACGGCAAGCTACGCATCCTCTTTGAGCCAGCGAGCTTGTCCCGCAACATCGGCGATGCTTTCAACCGCAAAATTCTCCTCCAGGCCCTGAACAACGCCCCCGCTCCCTCGGGGGCCGAGCAGCCCTTGAGTGTTGTCGCTCGCTACGCCAAGAGGACCGAGTACGACAACAGCATTGACGAGGTCCGCAACAAGATTGGCAACATTCTGGGCAAATCTGACATCAAGATCACGCCCAACTTTGAGGATACATTTGCCAAGATCCAAGCCGAGGCTCAGGCTCCTGGAAGCTCCATCAAGAAGGATTACTGGGAGGAGCAAGTGCCGAGTTTCATCTACCTTTACTTTGCTGGCTTCCTGCGAGAGCTGGAGCGACAAGGGTTCGAGAAGGACGACATGCTGCAGGAAGGCTTCAATGATGCTGTTGACAAGGGCGAGATTGCTTTCAGGATCGTGGATGAACTCAAGGGATCCAACTCTTGCGAGTTCGCGATTGAGGGCGGAGTCTTCTACCTTCAGGTGAGTCATGTCGGGCCTTTTACCTCACTTCTGTTTCCTTGTGCTGACTGATTGGACATAGTGCACCGTCAAGACGTGGGGATCGAACATTGATGATGCTGCCAGGAACATTGTGGACCAGCTCTAGGCTATGCAAGCTAGGTCAACGCCCGCAATCTAGCCATGCTTTTTGCGAAGTGAAGGAGAAATTGGTTCGGAAGGAAAAAACTGTATGACATGTGTCCAGTATACGCAAGTTGTTAAACATGAAACGACCGTAGATATCAAGTTCGCGCCTGGTACCTCACCAGAACATGTCATATGCACTGAGCGGGTCACATAAGTCGGTCAAAGCGACGTGAATGACAATTGAGAGCTGTAGACCCTTATTAACGCACGGAGGAGTAAGACAGTGTCTCCCTCGCCGACATGTGCCCGGTTCAACCCCGCATGTGTCAGCCCAGTGTGCCAGGCACAGCTTGATGCGCGACATCAGAGCTTGGCCCGATTACCTTTGCCGGCTACTTCATTGGCTCAATACTACTACCAGATTCGGTTTACGGGCGTCTTACACGCCGAACCTTGTTTCCAGGCCTATCAGGGCTCCATACAGGCATATATCCAGAGAATATTCGTAGCTTGCTCAATTGATTTCATCAGATGATTGGTTGCAACATTGCATTGGCGAAGGATGCGTCTGCCCCTCACCTCTCCTGACGGAGCTGGGTTAGAAATAAGACCAGTCGAGTCGCGACATAGCTGGAAATCTCTGGGACTGCAACATGGGATGTCGGCTTGCCACACATACGAATCAGACCTCCTTGAAGCGTAGCCTGTGCATCCTCGTAAGCACACCCGCCAGTGTCGTCATACGACATCTCGACCTTCCTCGACGACGCCTCTTAACCACCAGCTCGCCAAACTACAATCTCACCATGAGTCGACCTCAGGCAGTCGAGGCGCCCCTGTCTCAGTCAGCGACCTTCCTCGTCCTGACCGCCACCGACCAGCCCGACGCGGCAAAGACCATCCGGTCCACCCTCGCCAGCGTCGCCGACCTGACAAAGAACGTCTCCATCCGCGACCGCGCCGCCAGCCTCTCGTGCACCGTCGGCATCGGCAGCAGCCTCTGGGACAGGATCGTTCCCAACGGCCACGCGCGGCGCCCGGCCGAGCTGCACCCCTTCCCCGAGGTGCGCGGCCCCAAGCACACGGCCGTCTCGACGCCGGGCGACCTGCTCTTCCACATCCGCTCCGAGCGGCGTGACATGGCCTTTGAGTTCGAGCGGCAGCTCATGGCGCAGCTCGGCGGCGCCGTGCGCGTCGAGGACGAGACGGTCGGGTTCCGCTACTTTGACGTGCGCGACGTTCTAGGCTTCGTCGACGGCACGGCCAACCCGTCCGGCGCAGACGACGTCGCCGACGCGGTGCTGCTCACGGCGCGAGACGGCGATCCGGCCGGGGAAGGGGGCAGCTACGTCGTGGTGCAAAAGTACCTGCACGACCTCGACGCGTGGTCGCGGCTCAAGACCGAGGCGCAGGAGGCCATCATCGGGCGCACCAAGCTGGACAACATGGAGCTCGACGACGCCGAGGGCCCGGAGCAAAAGTCGCACAAGACGCTCGCGACGATCGAGGACGAGGACGGCAACGAGCACGACATCCTGCGGGACAACATGCCGTTTGGGTCGCCCGCGCAGGGAGAGTTCGGGACCTACTTCATCGGGTATAGCAAGAAGCTGTGGGTGACGGAGAAGATGATGGAGCGCATGTTCGTCGGGGATCCGCCGGGGAAGTATGATCGGATACTGGACTATTCTCGGCCTGTCACTGGGTCGACGTTCTTTGTGCCCTCGGCAACTTTACTTGAGAGCTTGGATGATGACTGAAAGAATACTGTGCACTGCTATTGTCGTTGGGGACAACATTGCGAGATCTCGTTCGCCAATACCTAGCCTTCGTCAAAAATATTAACTCAAACTCATGGTTTTCAGTCTGGACGGGCACATCCAGAATGTATCTTCATTATTAGTAATCGGGAATTGCGCAGCGGGCAGGGGACAAAGTTCCCCGTGAAAGCCTTGACCATCGGCGAAGCAGGGTCTTTTTTGAGCAGGGGTTGTCTGACCTAAGAAGACAAGGGTGTTGATCCAGCCAACAAGGGTTTCGGTCCAAAGTCGATTTGTTCAGGGGTGAAACACCTCCCCGTGGTCTCTCTAGCCTCATCATTCAGGATCGGACATCTAATCGACTATTATGGGAGCGACTGAAGTGAACAATGCTCGCAAATTGATCATTCGCTGTTCTCATTGGGATATCAAATCTCAAAAATGGCACAGCACCATCGTATTAGGTTCGAGTTCCGAAGTATAGACACGCAGCTTACACAACCGGCTTTGGCTCCTCGTGAAACGATGTCCTGACCAGGTCCACCCGCTTTGAAATACCGCCCGCCTTCAACGAGTCCGAGAACTCTCCATCGCTATCCCGGTCTCTCTCGCTCCCTTTCGTCGAGTTGGAAGTGAAAATGTATTGCTCGTCGCTCGTCCTCGCAGGATTTGGCTTCGCCGGTCCGGAGACGGAGGTCGTCTGACCAGCTTGAGCCTGGCCACGCCACAGCCCCGGGGTGGAGTCGTGGCCCGAGAAGTGTGACAGGTTATAGCCTCTTCCTTGGCGCGGACCTTCCAGATAGTAAGACGAGCTATTCTTGGTCGAGCCGAAGAGGCGAGGGAACATGATACCCAGAGGCTTCTTGAGGACGGGGAGACACGCGCTAATAATGCCGAGGTTCGCTTCGACGAGGGTCCAGATGCCGCGCGGGATGAAATTGTACGTAAGGTCGTCCTTGTTCTTGAGCGAGTTTTGCACAGATGTGACTCGGATGATGGAGGCGATGGTGACACTGGACACAAAGGGCGAGGTCAGTTTACAAATGGGCACTATGGAAGTAGTTTCATGCAACTTACAAGCCACCGAGGCAAAAGATACCGACGAGTAGAATCTTGTCCCGTATGTTCAACTTCAAGCTCAAGATGGAAGGGATGGGCAAGGCCAAGACCATCACATCAGTAATGATGTTGCCAACGGCATAGGCAACCCAAAACACGTCCGAGTTGATGCATGTCGCCTTGGTATTCTTGTCCCACGCTCCCCGGATGGGGTTGCACTGCCCGATGGTCGCGCCCACGGTGGCAATGGTCCAGGCGGCGACGATGGAGAGCACCACAAATGCGGCGATGCGAAAGCTCTTGGTGACGAAGATGCGCAGACAGAAAAGAATGATTGCGACTTTGTTGAGGCCGACGGTGATCTTGTAGGGCGTCTGAGCAATGAAGAACTGCATCAATGTCTTGCTGAGAAGAGGCTTTGGAATGTCGCCCTTGTGCATGCCATAGCCGTTCGAGATGGCAAGGCACATCATTGTCGAGAGCACGACAGAGAAGGCCTGGGATATGTATGTTAGACCTATGAGATCCCGGCAGCTAACAATCAAATGTCGAAAACACTCACCAATGAGACGACAATGACCACATCATCCCAGCCAAGTTTGCCCAGCATCCAGATGCGTGTCGCGCAGCGGGCGATCACGAACAGGCCTGAGAGGATGATCATTACCACAGCGGCAATGGCCATCTGCCAGCCCTGGTCGTCGATCCCGTCGTGGGGAAAGCCCATGCCATAGGGCCCCATCCTGTCAGAAATGTGCTCCGTGTGCTCGCTGGGAAGGATGAGGAGGAAGAGAGGAAGAAGGAATCAGCCAAGTCCCGCTCGAGGCCCCATCTGTATATGAGTGATCACAAAGTTTGACATCTACGGTATGCATTGTGCGCCACGGGGGCTCCGTCCGTGGCCAGATGCGTGGAGACAAAGGGATTTTCGCGGAATGTCTTCCACGGCCAACTACCAACACCGACAGGTAGATACCCCGAAATCTTGCCCAGGCCGTTTTGGGAACCACAAGAAACCAGCCCCAGCTCCCCATACGACATAACTAACCTCTAATGAGCCCTCAACGGTGGAGCTTTTGGGAACAAGGATCGATGGCATGCAGCTCAAGGGGTTGGTACCAGGGCTGATCTTCGGTGGTGGTTTCTAGATAGGGAGTAGGGCGTGCAGGAGGATGGAGAATGCCGAGAGTCGGTAAAGCTGAACTAGACGACGAAAAGGGGTCGTCCTTTGCTCATCCAAAGTGTCTACTCGCATAATTACTTTCATGCTACTATTCTTTACCTCAAGATCGAGACAAGGAATTATTTCGTAAAGCAGACTTTGTTCTTTTCTCACCATTGCGGTCCTCTCACATACCAGCCCGGCAGTTGGTGCTACCACATGCGTCTCGAAGAATGATCCCCCTTTCACGCAAGCATAAAAGGTTAAATAAACACCCGATCTACACAAGGACAGAATCCACCGTTTGCGCGATTTTACTCCATATGGCCCACTCAAGCCCCTTGCACATTACGACTACCGAAGCTGTTAGTTCTGCCGCCAAGGAAGAGGGACCTGGCTAGTTTTCTTTAGGTCTTCAGCTTGTCGTCTCATTATGCGACAGTCCGACATGTCAGGCGATGCGAGCATGCATCCAGGCCATTTGTTTTGCATCAGAAGTGGCAAGCTCCGGCACGAGTGCTTGCAGATTTCATTCTAGACGTATGTACGTACTTCGTTCTGATGCATACAACTACCCTTGTGACCCTGAAAGCCAAGGTAGTAGCACTGGGGCAGGTTATCTCACTTGGGGCTGGAGTTCGTCGATATCGCAGTGGAAGCACACTCTGGCTGGAGCCGAGACTCCGCGCTTGCAGCAGCTCATCTCTCCTGCAAGGTACTGGAGATCAAAACCCTTGCTCTTGCGTACTTCGGATGTCAATCTTGCATTCCGAATCAAGTTCCTGAGACTCGGGTACGTTTACTTTGAAAGCCTGTGCCAAGCTTTTCTTCCACGTGGACCTTCACCCCTACTTTCATCATGAGTGACCCTTGATTCTATTCCCAGTCACATTCGAATGATATGAACGAGAGGAAGGTCATTCATGGCTAGGCTCGCCGTCCTGCCCCGCCAACACTCAAACTAAGAAGCACAAAGTTGCAATCGCTAATAAGTTCAACGGCACTAATTCCAACATCGTTTCCATTCACTAGTGCATGAAGGCTGAGCTCCCGTAATCTTCCCCGTCGCTAGCCAAGCTTCCGCATTCGTTAGTTGGCCGAAACGGGCGCCCGGGAAGCGTGGCCTCCATCATCCTCTGGGGCTCCACCAGCGTAGCATTGCAGCGTCGGATCCGTTCCGTGATTGGCGTCTTAAATACTGGTACTGGTAAGCCTCTGCAGCTCTGTTGACATTGCCCTTTTTCCCCATCCACATACGCCTGTGTGTTGGTTGCATTGCATCATCGCCGCCGTCCCTCACCATGTTTTCGACACTGGTGTTCGGAGCTCTCGCTCTGTGCTCGACCTTTGCTACTGCCTCTCCCTGCAGTGCTTGCAAGTCGGCGGCGGCAAAGTACCTGACGGTCGACTCGTCCAATGGGCCGATCACCGGTCACTTTGCGACCAACACCTCGTGTGTCGTCGAGTACCTCGGCATCCCGTATGCGAAGCCCCCGGTCGGCGACCTCCGGTTCGCGCCGCCGGAACGGTTTGTCGCTACGGAGCCGTATGAAGCCGCCGCATTCGGCAACGACTGCCCTTTGACGGCGTCGAAGCCAGTCGACTACCCGGGCTTCACCCCGCAAGCGCAGAGGGTCATCAATTACTTTGCTTCTGCAGCCGGTACCCCCCAGAGCGAGGACTGCTTGACCCTGAACATCTGGTCCAGGCCTACGTCCAACTCCGACGCGGCGAACAAGCCGGTTCTCGTCTTTTTCTACGGCGGACGTGAGTCCCCAGCAGCCACTGATGCCGTGAAGCTGTGCCGATTGCTGACATGTCTCCAGGTTTCACCATCGGCAACACCAACAGCCCCATGTACAATGGCAAGTACTTCGCCCAAGCTGAGGACATCGTCGTCGTCACCGTCAACTACCGCCTCAACGTCTTTGGCTTCCCCGGCGCTCCCAGCCAGCCCCAGAACCTAGGCCTGCGCGACCAGCGCGCCGCCGTCGAGTGGGTGCGCGACAACATCTGGCGCTTCGGCGGCAACCCGTCCAAGATCACCATCTCGGGCCAGTCCTCCGGCGGCGTCGGCGTCGACTACTGGGCCTACGCGTACAAGAGCGACCCCATCGCCCGCGGCCTCATCGCCCACTCGGGCAACGCCTTCAGCTTCCCGCAAAACACAAAGGCCGTGCAGGAGGCCAACTGGAACACCGTCGTGTCGACCGCCGGCTGCGCCGACGCCGCCGACCAGATGGCCTGCATGCGCCAGGTCGACTGGAAGGTCCTCGAGGCGGCCGCCGCCGCCATCAAGCCCGCCAAGAGCACGAGCGTCCTGCGCTCCATCCCGCCCTTCTGGCCCAAGGCCGACGAGGAGACCGTCTTCTCCGACTACGTGAGCCTGACGGCCAGCGGCGACTTCGCCAAGCTGCCCGTCCTCATGGGCAACTGCGACAACGAGAACGGCTACTACCAGATCCCGGCCTACGCCCAGGGCGTCGTGCCCACCGCCGACCAGGTCAAGTCCTTCCTGCTCGAGTCCTTCACCTGCCCCGTCGCCTACCAGGCCGCGGCCCGCCGCAACCAGAGCGTCCCCGCCTACGTCTACCGCTACTTTGGCGACTGGGAGAACACCCGCCTGTACCCGACCTCGGGCGCCTACCACGGCGTCGACCTGCACATGATCTTTGGCGCCTCTGCCGACACCAGCGGCCTGCCCACCAGCGCCGACCAGCGCGAGCTAACCAAGCTGATGCAGAAGGCGTGGTTCACCTTCACCGACGACCCGGCCAGCGGCCTCGCCAACATGGGCTGGCCCAAGTTCGACCCCAGCGGCAAGACCCTCATCGAGCTTGGCCTGAACAACTCGCCCAAGCCGACGTTCACCAGCCCGTCTGACTTTGACGCACTGTGCCCGAACGTCGTCATGGGTGCCCTGGCTAACATTGTCACTACGGCGGCTGCGGTAGTTTCGGACTTGACCGGTATCTAGGTGATTTGGAAACCAATACGTATATACTTGTTAATAATAATCAAAACACTCTTTAGATCTATGTTGAAGGTTTCGGCCATGTAACAACCTCCTTTTATTTTGTTCATCAAGGATACTTGGGCAGTGGATGTCACTTGTAGTCACCAGTATATACCCATAGAGCCATAGCATAAGACACACGTTGCCATCCTCATTGTTTGTTCAACTTCCCTGCCGTTGGAAAGAAGACCAAGATACTGACTGGTTGACAACGTTCGCAGGCCTTGGCGGATTTCCGCGCAGAAACCGCTCGCTACCTGAGCAAATGTCTCTCGCGTAGGTTCTCCCGAGGCCGCATTGCCTGATGAATAGCCTTCTTCCTTCAAGGAAAGCTTTGCGCAGACATGACGGCCAGGCACAGTCACTCGCGGTCTTCACAGCTTGGACTGAAGGGTTTGTCTGGACGGTCGTGCTTCCCTACGTGATAGACCCGACGGCAGCGAATCGAGGAGCGAAGACTGGGTTCATGTATGGTGGCTTTGGAATTCTCATTTTCCTCTTTGTGTTCTTCTGTACCGCACAGTACAGAGACAGGTCGTTGGAGGAGCTCGATGAGACCCTGAAGAGAGTTGCTCGCCTTGTCTCTTCTGAGTGACAGGTGACAGTAGTTGCCTGTTTCGCCACTTGCCCATTCATTATGTAGACTGTATCAGCGTTGATGTGAGTGAGACACTCTAGATACTGGAGAGTGTATATATCAACTACAGGTCATTCCTAGATCGCCACTACTCTCCCGGCGATCCTTCCGTTGTCCCCATCTTCGCTGCCGCACCTCTATTTGCCAACCCAAATCCCCCCCCTCTCTTCAAGCCTTGGTCGGGATCTCAGTGCAATCTTCAGGGCAGCATCTCTTGGGATGACCCTTATCGCCGTTGCCCTTGAGATTGCAGCAGTTGCAGATCTCGGGGCTCCATACCGCATTCTTGAACTCGTCCTTGCGGGGGAATTCACCTTCCCACTTGCCCCCCTTATCGTGGATGCCGGCAGGGCACTTCTCAGTGGGCCCCATAAGCTCCATATGCCCCTTGACCCTCGTGTACGACGGCCAGACTAGATAGGAGCAGGACCAGTGGCCCCCCTTGGGGCACGTGGCTGCCGAGCCCTCGATCACGCCGGTCGAGACCGACTGCGATACGCTGGCGGAGAGGCCGGCCGACATACCAATGATCTTCTCGAATGCGAGACCGATGTCTCCCCCAACCGTCCAGGACGAAGTGAAGGTGTAAGACTGCGAGAGGCTGATGGCTGTGCGGGCACACAAGAACAGAACAAGTTAGCCACTACATGAACACAGATGCTGGCCAAAGGAAACAGGAGTCGGTGGGGGGAGGGGTGGAGCATACTATCACCGCTCGGTACCGAGACACCGACCTGCTTTGGCTTGCCGGTGAAGTGCTCTTCACTATCGATGACGGGACAATACATCTTGGGCGCAGGCTGCGCGCACCCGGTGCACTGGCGGTCTTCGAGGACCTCATGGGGTGCGGCGAGCACGACGATCGCCGCAAAAGGTGCAGAGATGAGAATATTGGCAAGATACATAGTGAACGCGAGTGTATGTGTTGCGGAAGGCCGAGATGGGGAAAATGGTCGTGATGTCTGGCTGAGATGTAAGATCAGGGCTGTCGTTGGGTGGTCATGCTGGCTTGGTCGGTGGAAAACATGGCACTTTATATAGTTTATTCCGTTCCTCGAAGACCCTGCGTTCCGTCGAGAATGCACTCTCCAAAGTGTCTTGATGGCGACCCCGAGGCCCTGCGCCGCGACCTCATGTCTTTTCCAGGCAAGGCCGTGATGGGGGCGGCGATCTACATTTGATGGCGGAGAACAGCCCCGTTTGCAGATGCTCAGCTGTTACGTAAGGTAAGGGTTTCGGCAGACAAGGGTTTGATAAGGCCTGATCTACTCCCGACCCGTTTCAAGTAATAGCTCTCCTTTATTTTCTTGGCCGTTGGTTCATCATTTCTGTAAACCTTACCGACACTGTTGACCCGGCCCACAATGTGGACTGCAATACCGAGCGCCAGCAGCGTAGATGCCCGTGGGGTAGGAAGTAAGCATAAGCACAGGGTTTGTTTTTATCTTCTCCAGACTGGACTTAAAAGGACCCTTGGGCCATCCCTGTTCAGCTCCAGCCAGAGTCCCGGGCGGTTCGATGTTGCAAGTCCACCGCAACCTTTGATTGATCGTGCGACTTGGTAACTAGACTGCAAGCACTCGGAGACTCGGTGATTTGAAGACTGGTCGGTCAAGCTATATGAGCTAGATTTTGGCTCGGTCGGTCATACCTTAGAACGGCACTGTCCGTTTGAGTTGGCAAGCGTTGGAATCGGCTCTCGCACGTCAATATGATACCCACAACCCTCGTCTTTCAACGTCAGTGACACAAGCCTGGCACGCCTGGGCGGTGACGAACTATGCTTGGGCCCCGACGATAGCTGGGCAATTTTGGGGGCCAAAGACCAGGGTTGCATCAAAAATAGCCCTTTGGTTAGTGACAAGGGTATATATTCAAGTCCTTTAAAAGGACTATGCATCTGATTTACATCAAACCAGGGTCCTAGATATGTAGGGTCCTATGCTGACTGACGCAAGGCTCTCCCCAGCCTGCACAAGTGGGCGTTTGCATGCCTTTCGAGCCCAACTAGGGTACACTGGTTTGGAATTCCCCACGTTAGTTTGCCCCGTACATACACTACTGATGAGTTGCAATGGTCAAGGGACGACACCGCCTTCCTACTCCAGGGCACAGGGCGGGGCTGAGGAGTAGCATCACTGTCAGGGTCAAGCAGCGAAGAAATCAAGACTAAAGCCCGGGTGGTATCGAGGGCGGCCAGAGAACACTCGCCGCTTGCACATAGACACAGCCGAGTTTGCGATGACCGACCTTCCTATAAGGGTATTTGGATCACCAGCCGACAGAGGTATAGCGATTACTTCCGCACCGCTTTAGAGGAGCCCTCTGCGCTGATAGGCCAAGCCGTGGGGCGCTGGGTGGGCTTTGTCGAACATACGAGACGCGGTTGGAGGCGACGAGCGATATCTAAGTACTATTAGACAGTTGATAGGGAATGGCGAGCGTGCCCGTCGTCTCGCCAGAAAGGACTTCATATCAATTTACGGAATTGTTTTGGCAAGTCACATCCACTTTTCCGGCGTTCCATCAATCACCCAGATCACCCTGCTGCCTTCGCCTCACCCGAAATGGCTCCTCTTATCTCCTTGCTGGAAGCGTAGGTGGGGATTCTTAGGGCGAACTTCTATTGTAAATACCATGCAGATATATGCCACTGAGACGAATATGGCAAGCTGCCAGGGGCTTTATTCGCGTCAGCTCTGCATGTACCGGCTGATTAATGACGGCACGGCTTTCAGATGAAAGACAACGTTGTCTGCCTTTTCCGTACCCGCGACAAGGACACGCATCGGCGACTCTCCATACCCACCATTGCGACCAGAGAAATCGGCCCCCGCCATGCTCAGCGTCAACTCGAGAGAGGTTATGGCCGATAAAGCAGCCACTGACAGACGGCTGACTGGTTGCAGAATGCGGTGGTACACTGCCGAGAACACATTGGTGGAGTAGAATATCTTGAACACGTCGGCATAGATGGCTTTGCAGACCAGCATCAGCGCCAGGGAGGGGCGCAAATCTTGCCTTTCTGTCGACCGCATCCGTTTCTGAAGATTCGCCCGACCTTGTTTATCCAAAGGTACTTCCGAGTGTGACGGAAGGCCTGCAAAGACATAGATGCGGCTTCTGATGGGGAAGGGCAGTGCTTGGAGGCAATCGTGCCTCAGCGACATTTTCAAAGAATTTGTTGAACAGATGCTGTGTCAATCAAGATATATAGTACTATCGTCAAGAAACATCAAAAAGCGCTCGATTTGCTGTCGAAAAGTTTTTGTACTTCTTCGCTTCCTGTTTCATGCCCGGCCGTTGGTTGTTATTCATAACCCTGCAAGAACAGGCAGCAGCTGGGTGCCAAGACGGATTAACTCGATAATCACCCAATCGTATTTCGTCTTAACATTCAACGTTGTGACTTATACGAAACATTTACTGGGAGTTCCTAGTGTCACGATAATTGACATGTTCACCGAGTTGTCTTTAGCACCGGTAAGGGCTGCAAATGGTTCAATGTAAAGAGAAAATATAGAAGTCTGGTTCAGAAAGTCCACTGCACCTTGCGAACCCGTTGAGACGAGCTTGCTACATGTGACTCGATCTTGTTAACCACATTCTCGTTGTGCAACCCAAACCTCGCGTAGTTGTTGGCTGCGGCGGCCGAGTGGCCAAGCAAATTCAGGGCGATGAACGCCGTGCAGTAGCGGGCCCCAGATGGCAGAGACGTGCAGCGTGTCCGTTCATAGGCTCGCGTATGTACTCATGCATGGAAGGTGGAAGAATCTGATCTGACAAGGCTGCCAATCATGGATGCAATTCAGTCATGATCCCCAGCAAGTCACGAAAACATAATCGACTACGTGTTTGCTTATTAAATGCAACTACGGCCCATGATACCGACGCCCTTTCTTCTAGTTTATATCCTCGCCAATTCTTTTGAATTAACACACCAGCTCTTCAGGCGCCTTCTTACGGTCAGAACCGAGTGCAACAGGCTTGGTGCTTGTCATAATGTCTTCTGGCTCGGCGCCGAACCTAGAACACGATTTGACTCCGGTGGAGGATCTTTCAGCCGTGGCAGGAACACGCACTCACGGTTTCACGAACGAAGCATTCACTGCGGAATGGGTCCCGGATCCAATCCCCGTGACTAGAAAGATCCTCGTCTTTGACAACTGGAGCCTGAACGCATGGTTCAAAATCATGCGATACGGCCAGGTCAATTTCGAGACCACAATTATGGCGTGGGCCCCTTTTTGGATGCCGCAGTGGTTAACTCGTCGGGTGTCTCTCTATCTGTCTAGATTGCAGGATCCTACGAGGCATGGCTCTGCGAACCGATTCGTCCAGCTTGTAAATACGGTAGTGAAAGTGTATCTTGAGCCGGATGACGTGAGTCTAGCTATGGTAAGAAGACCAAATGATTTATCCAAAGGTTCCGAAACTTATACCTCTTGGCAAGGACTTAACCAGAATCATCTGCTGGTTATCTGGCGGTATGGTTCACAAACAGTTTGTCTGGCGCTTTTTCTGGTCGACGTACTTTATTTTGGCCCTTAATTGGGGGGCATTCATGCACAACTATCTCACCGCATGGAATTTGAAATACTCCGAGTACGTCATTGATGTCTTTCTCGGTCGTTCGGGTCACATCAGGGTTCCATGCCCTCCACCAAATCCAGAAGACGATCATGATAATGTAGAAATGCTCGAGCACTTAATGCATTTTTACAGGCTTCTGAGGATACAAAAGGGCGCAGCTCATACTATAATACCTCAAAGCTTACTGCGGGTAGATGTGATTGAAGTACGTGGTCCTGAAGCTGCAGCCGCTGGGCGCGAAACTGACATTGCGTCCCATCCTCTCTAGCTAGTCCATCGATCCAGGGCGGGCCGAAAAGTCTCCACCATTCACTTCAATGACTTCGGGAACAGGCCCGACGAAAGCGGCCGCATACCCCCGACTGTAGCACTCAGACGGGCCATCGTCACCCGCCTTGTTGCGGAACGAGTCATTCGGCAGACATCAACTTCGGCAGAGTCGGGAGAACCCGAGAGAGGATTGAACTTTGTGCTTGGATGGGACCCATACAGGTCCAGCATGATGGTTCTCATACCCGTGGGCCTCAGTCTGGTCCTTGCGATAGCCTGGCCGATTGTAGCCACCCTACATTATGGGGCAGACGTCCAGACAAGTGTCCAGACCAGCACGTCTGCTGCTAGCTATCTTGTCACTGCAGGTTGGTACCCTCCCGTTTTCGAAGATATAGATCGAGGTCAAAATTCTGACAATCCCTAGTCGCCATCCTCATTGCACTTTTGACTTGGCATGATCAGGTTTATGCAGCCAATGGGACGGAGGAAGACTAATGTGTGACAGTATGGTCAAAGCCTCAACAGTCACTTTGACGGGCTTGGTGGAATTTCGAACGTCCTTCTCGTCATCGCCCAGCGGGCTGTTTGTTTAATCTGCATGGCATACTTGATAGACCTAACCGAAAGTCAGGCCGGTCTTGTAAACCCCCTCGACGTGTCGTATTGTATCAAGCCGAAAGAAAGGTTGCGAGGACAACAATTTGGTTGACCTCTTCTATACGCATGCCTCAAAGAATTGTCGTAGAAGACGCTAATATTTCAAAACTAAGTAGTTTCTCTTACATTAGAGGAAACTAAATCAGTCATTGAGGGCGTTGCAGCCGCCCACGGCAAGCACCGTAGTCTTGCTTTGCAATTCAGATACGAGAGATGAAGCTCCATTCCGCTTTGAGGAAACGTCGAGAAGGCGTCTTTGCTACATATGATAATCAGACTCTTTAAATCAATCGAGGTCGTTCCCATTCCTGACTTCGGGAATGGACCCATCCAGCTGGATTTAAGGTCTGCCCAGTATCGGCAGCTAGCGTTGTCACAGCGGGAGGACCCCTGAAACAGGCAATTGTCCAGGCCAATGAGCGTCGAAATGATTACGACCAGATGCCCCGTCAGCACGTTACTCTCATGCGTTGAGCGCGGACCAGCTCGAATTGGAGCTCCGGGGTTCCAGATTCTGGGCTGATCCTTAGTCGTGGTCGCGATTGCGTGCACGAGGGACGGAGGGGTGCATTGGAGATCATGCCACCCTCCCTCATCCTCCTTGTCTCTCGATCTTGCTTCTCTAGTCTGCCATAGACACGTACGTACATATCTCCTGCATTTTCTCTCCCTCCCACCTCTAACAACGATGGCCGGCCCACGATTCTCCCCTCTCCTCACCTTTGCCATCCTCGCCTTTGGAGTCTTGCTCTCCCGCGCACCCTTCATGATGACCACCCGCCCAGCATCCGAAGCAAAGGCCTGGGCCAGCGGGCCCATCAAGCTCGTCCTGACGCCCCAGTACGCTACGAAAAAGGTAAACCCAGCAGCATTTCTCCCTAACACCTACTCCCAACCCACTGACCCGTGTTTGAATTCCGTAGGACGACATCTTCACCGTCGGCGCCACGCACATGGCCTTGCTGCACAACGCCATCCTGCGCGGCTACAACAGCATCTACGTCCAGGCCCCGCACGTCCCGGACGCCGACAAGGCCGACTTTATCGGCTACTGCCTGACCTGGCACAAGTTTGTCGTTTCGCACCACGACGACGAGGAGGACGTGCTCTTTACCGAGGTCGAGGAGCTGCTCGGCGACAAGACGGTCTGGGCCGAGACGCACAAGGAGCACGGTGAGGTTTCACCCCACCACAAATGAATACACAGATTCCCGTGTGCAATTTACTAACTTGCAAAACAGATTCCTTCCTCAAGGGCCTCGCAGACTTCAAGACCTACCTGACCACCCTCCCCTCCCCGGCCGCCCTCAGCGCCCCCGCACTCCTGCACATCATGTCCTCATTCCAGCACCCCTTCGAGCAGCACTTCAACTCCGAGATCTCCACCATCACTGCTCTCGCAAAACACCCCAACGCGCCCAAGAAGGACACCCCGGAAGAGGCCGCTGCCTCGGCGACCTTCAAGACCTGGGGCAAGGAGACTGTCACCAAGGCGGGCGTGTGGGACGTCGTGCCCTTCTTCCTGCTCAACCTCGACGGCACGGCCGAGGAGGGCACGTGGGCCAACTGGCCGCCCATGCCGGCGCCGATCCGGTGGGGCCTCGTCAACATCGCGGGCGCGTGGAACTCACGCTGGTGGAAATTCTCGAGCTGCGACGCCGGCGGGAGGCCGAGGGAGCTGTATGCGCTGCAGTTCCCGGAGCAGAAGGTTTGAACTCACACCAGTGTGACAGCTTGTGTTTGTATGAGCGATGATATTAATGGAATCTATGAGTTATGATGTACAAAGGTGAGCTAAGAGGATAAAGCACTGATGCTAGGTCATTGTTGGTATTTTTGTTCAGTAGTACTGCCTGAAGAGCCATGGGCGCCGAAATCGGTGGTGTAGCGCCCATCAACACATGTTTCGACACTGTCAGCAATGTCCCCGTACATAGTAGAATAGCCTCTTAAAGAATGTCACAGTTCAGACACCAGGGCACAGATATTGGACTCATTTGACTTCATTACCACTAAGAGCCTAAAGTACAGGGTATGACGAATGCATCGCACCAGCAAGAGAGATATGACAGAATAGCATTACGACATGACGAGAACTTTTCTTTGTTTAGCGGCCGACGCGGATGACACCAGCAGCAATGAGCTTCTGGATCTTGGACCGGACGCTGGGGTTCTTCATGTGCTCCGACAGGGCGGCCGGGTCCGACTGCGCCTGCTGCAGGATGGCCTGCATGACGGGGTCCTGCATGACGCTCATGATCTAGAAGACTCATGTTAGTTCATTGCACACTCAATTGGATTGTAATATCAAAGATGGGAAACATACCTCGGGGTCCTTCATCAGCCTCTCGCGCGTCTGCTCCTCCGTCTCGTTCTCGCGGGCCGAGTACATGGCCGAAATGGCCTTCTGCTGCTGGCCCTCAATTTCGCGGGCGTTGGCGCCGTTGTGCGACTCCTTGTCGACCGTCTCGGCCTCGGAGCACGCATCGAGGCACTTGCTGTACTCGCGCATGCCGAAGTAGGCCTGCGCCTTGCGGATGTAGGCACGGATGAACTTGGGGTCGCGCTTGATGGCGGCGTCGCAGTCCTCGAGGGCGCTCGGGAACTCGAGCAGCTTGACGAAGGCGGCGGCGCGGTTGCTGTAGCCGCGCGGGTCCTCGGGCGCGCGCTTGACCATCTCGGTGTAGGCGGCGACGGCGCCGGGCCAGTCCTGCTCCTTGAACTTCTTGTTGCCCTCCTCGCGCGCCTTCTCGGCCTCCTCCGGGTTGACGTAGGCCTTCTTGGCGTCGTCGATCTTCTTGCGCTCGGCGGCGCGCACCTTGGTGACGACGTCCGGAGTGCGGTGCTCGCGCAGCGACATGTTGTAGAAGTCGATGGCGTTGGCCAGGTCGCCCTGCTTCTCGTAGGCGGAGCCGATGCGCGCGTACGACTTGGCGATCATCTTGAAGTCGGCGTAGATCTGGCGGCCCTCCTCGACGGCCTTGGTGCACGTGTCGATACAGGCCTGGTAGTCGCCCTTCTCGAAGTGGGCGGCGCCGAGATTGTTCAGGTAGGTGATGTCCTTGTGCAGGTCCCAGGCGGCCTGGTAGTGCTTGATGGCCTCGTCAAAGTTGCGCTTCTTGTAGTTCTCAGTGCCCAGGGCCTTCTCCTGGTCGGCCGCCTCCTTGGCCTTCTTCTTCTCCAGCGCCTCCTCGTCTTCGGGTTCCGGCTCCGGTTGCGGCTCGGGTGCCTTCTTGGGTGCCTCTGGCCTCTTAGGCTCGGGCATCAGATCCGGCATCTCCTCGTCCTCCTGCATCTTGGATGCATCGGCCGTGTTGGCTCCCTCTGGGGGCATGCCCATCTGCATGTCGACACCCATCAGGACACCCAGCACCTGGATAAGCCTCGGGTCGCTGAAGAGGTCCTGCGTGTTCTTGGGGTTTTGTTGGATAGACTGCAGCTTCTGCATGAAGGTAGGGTCGGCGAGGAAGGCGCTCGTCTTGGGATTGGCTGCGAGCTTCTGGATGAGTTGAGGGTCGCTGAACATCTGGCCGAGGCCAGCGGCAGGGTCACCCATGCCACCACCACCTGTGAGCAAACAGTCAGCTTTCTGAGAATCTGAAGCTAGTGTGAGTCTGCAATACTAACCTGCACCACCACCGACTTCGGCCTCCATGGCCCTGGTCACGCCAGCGAGGTCGTTCTTCAAGCCGGCATTGTTGGGGTCGAGCTTCAGGCCGGCCTCGTATGCGTCGTTGGCGCCCAGCAGATCACCCTTGCCCCAGAGCGCAGTGCCCTTGCGTCCCCAGCCCTTGGCCCAGTCGGGCTTGATCTCGGTGGTCTTCTCGGCGTCCTTCAGGGCATTGTCCCACTCCTTCTTGGAGGCGTATGCTGCCGAGCGGTTGCTGTAGAGGATGTGGTTGTCGGGTGTGAGCTCAATTGCCTGTGTGAACTTGTCACTGTGCGGTCTGGTCAGCGGACAATGTCTTTGTTGTGAGGTGGTGAGGGTCTCAAGTCGAGGCCGAGGTCATGAACACTTACATAGCCTCGTCGAAGTTCTTGGCCGCAATGGCCTTGTTGCCGAGAGCCTTGAGCTCGTCCGCAGTCGACATCTTGGTGAGGAATATGTGCTATCGAATCTGACGGGAATGTGGGTGAGCTTTGTGGTAGGTAATGGGTGTAGCCTTGGGAGGTTTTCGCAAAGTCTGCTCCAAAGTATGTACGCAAGGCAGACAATGGTGGTGTTGGGGCTTTTTCAGAAAACAGAGGGGATCCATGGATCTTCTAGGCCTTTCGACGAAGGTTGTGGAACCTGAATTTCATTGGCTGGTCCGCTGGCTGAGCTTGAGCACAGGCCAGCCACCCGTCCCATGGCAGGGTGGGGGCCGCAGGGATTCGAGTGACGGCGGTTATCCCACTACCTAGATTCGGACAGAGCAATACCTCGCCGAGGAGTGTTGTCCAGTTTTACCGTCTTCTAAGTCAAATGTGCGTTTTGATGCAAATTTGTATCGTCTTCCTCTTCTTATGAAAGCAGATGGAAGAAAAGGTCCAAAATAAGCCACCAATATGGTACGTTGAGAGGATTGACCAATATGGCTCTGTAGTTTTATTAACAACCTCTGAAGACTACAAAATACTTTGAAGTTAACATGAAATCAAGGACTCGAAGCTTGCTCAAATAGTTGCAAGCATTTGACAAAGGTGTCAATCGCAAAGTTACCAAGACAACGACTCATCAATAGATTTACCCTATTCGCCGATTTATCGATTGTATTCAAGTCTCTCCGCGCGCCTGCCGAGGCTACAGTAGCAAGCTCTTGATCGGTATCAGTGATTGGAAGCACTGAGAACGGTAGCAACCCGTCGGCCTGCTTGATGTTTCGCCGTGTGTTTCTGCCAAGCTTGTACCGCCCTCCACACAGGCAATCCTAACATTGCCATGCTCACGGCCAATTTCAACTTCATGCTCCTCACAGCGCCCAAGGCCAGTTGTGTACTGTGCTCGGCAAATCGCAGACATCAAAATCATTGCCAGGCGACGGCCGCTCGTTCTGAGGCTGTCTCTGTGCAACCTTCGGCCACGGCCACCAACCCTCCAAAGGTCTTTGATCATACACGGCGTTGTAGTTGCTCTCTGGAGATGCAGTGTCAAAATGGTAGATCAACTGCCCTCTACCATTCCAAGCATCGCATGAGTTGATGTTGCTCACTGATAAAGTTTCCGGGTCGAACGCAGCCAAGGTAGCAACATTTGGAGCATGAATAGTGAGTTCTGCCGTCCATGAAGTTGTCAGGAACCCACGAGACCGGAGAAACCATACCCGGGAGTAAGGACAGCCCGTTGTTTGCCCAAGAGGATCGGTCGTATTGAGGTCGATGAAGCCGTACTCTCTCTGAATGTTATCGTATGTCCAATGGAAACCCTCCCTCATCAAATATGTTACGTCCCTGCACTTAACCTCCAATGACCCAAGCCACTGTTGTCCCTGAGGAGGGAGAAGAGGTTGAGGAAGGAAGGAGAACTTGAGCGAGATCGGGTGCTTGGAAGTCAAGTGTGCACTGTAGTATCGGTGACTGGGATTCTCACTGTGTGAGTTGATCTTGGGTTCTTCGTGTGATGAGTCCTGCGAAACAGTTCCGTGTGGTGGCGGTGGTGGTGTCGAGTTCTGATATTGGTGAATGTCACCTTGTGCCTTGTGAGTTGAGCCTGGAGCCAACTTCATCTTGCTTGAATATGTTTGAGTAGAAAGTTGTCTAGTTCCGACTTCGAAGCGCAAGGCGGGGAAGGGAAAAAGGAAGGATGATAAATGCTTTAATGAGAAGTGAAGAAAGAAGTCGTATGCAGTGGGATCAGAGCATTAAATACTTGAATAATGATAGATATCAAAGTAAAAAGGTAGAAAACCTGGGTTCGTGCTTTACGGGTCCAATAATACACTTTACCAGGACCAAGGACCGTGAAAGCATCGGTATTCAACATAATGACCTTTGGGTGTCTTCTTGTTATCTACCGAAGGATTCAATCTTCTGGAAAGGTTGTGTCTGGTTATGGTGATAGTTTGAAAAACTTTTGAATTCCGAGAATGTATTCGGAACGAATCCCACCGTCAGAAATATCAAGACTGTATCTTCTGAGCAGGGTAAGGCTGCATCGTGTGGTTCTTGCCTTGTACGTGTTGATAGACCTCGAATATTCAAAACTTACCGAGACCCGCAACAAACATTGTCAGCTCGTATAGAAACCATCGGCTAGATATTTGCTACTATTCAGAATGCCTTTTATTCAATTGTTGAATGATAGAAATAGGATATTCGCCAGGTAGTCGACGTACCAGGCTGCCAAAAGAGTGTTGAATCTGGTCAAGTATCGATCCCCTCGCCCCACTCGACAGACAGTCTCCAACCTCGACCAAAGTACGGGGTTGGAATGCTAAAATTTTTGTCGCATCCTCGCTATGCTCTGGTGTATCGACCCCTGTCGGGCGGTGTGTTTAGCACCCCTCTCCAGCGCCAATCACCAGCCTTTTAGTGGTAGCCAACCCCACAACTATGACTGTTCGGCGGGGTAGGCCGCCGGTGACTCTGGCAGAAAAAGTTCGGCCGACACATTTTTGAGACGACTCGCACTTGTCACCAACCCAACTCCCTCATCGTCAGTCCAGATCTTCGACCCAGGAACGGCCGCCAATGTTCCCCAAAAGCGTCCAAAAATACTCGTTCAGGTAGCATTGACACACCAGTCACCGGCTACAACAAGAACAGCCAGAGCGATCACTTCAAGTGGTCATCGCCTTTTCTGAGAGTCAGCTCCCGCCTGCGGTCTTCGAAGAGAACGCTCGTTCAGCCGCCCACGATGTCGGGCCTACTAGGCTCCCCGGCGGGGAGCGAGGACCCGACCAAGATCGAGATCCTCAAGGAGTCGCTCTACGATGCCTGCGTGGCCGCCGGCTCGACCAACCGCGTCTTCACCCAGGCCGACTTTATAAACTTCGACATCATCCCCGATGGCAATCTCAACACCCTTATGCGCGTCGTCCAGGAGCTCAGCAACGAGAAGCTCTTCAAACCAGTCGGTGACGGCAGGGGCGGTGTCAACTGGAAGTACCGGAACCCGGAGGATGCTCACAAGTACGGGTGACACACGTTTCCCTCTACGATCGAGAAAGGAAGAATTAAGAGATCTAACCACATTCTCTCTCCTCACACAGATACAAAGGCCTTCAGAATCACGAACAGAGCCTCGTCTACGAGCAGATCGACGACGCCGGCGCCGACGGGATATGGTCGCGCACGCTCAAGGCCCGGCTCGGCCTGCACGAGTCCGTCCTCAAGCAGTGCCTCAAGCACCTCGAGTCCAAGGGCTACATCCGCGACATGAAGAGCGTCGAGCACCCCAACAAGAAGATGTACATCAAGGCCGGCCTCATGCCCTCGGAGAAGGCCACCGGCGGCCCCTGGTACACCGACTCCAACCTCGACGAGGCCTTCATCGAGCAGCTGCAAAAGATCATCTTTGACTTTATCAAGAATCGCTCCGCCTACCTAAGCACCCACGGCAGCGGCAGCGGCGCCACGAAACAGCCCAAGAACGGCGTCGTCAAGGGCGGCGCGGCGGCAGCAGACGCATCGGCGGCCTCGCAGTCTAGGAAACGCACCGCCGACGCCATATCCACAGGCGACACCGCCAAGCCGACCCCTTCCCCGGCGCCCCGCTCCTCCCGGCGGCACAAGGAGCACCTCCTGCCCATGCCGGCCGGCTACATCGGCTACCCGACCAACCGGCAGGTCGCCGAGTTCATCGAGCACTCCGGGATCACCAACAACACGACGCTAGGCGAGACCGACGTCCAGCAGCTCGTCGACGTGCTCCTCTACGACGGCGTCATCGAGGCCGTGCGCAACCCGGACACGCGCGAGACGTGCTACCGCGTCGTCAAGGCCGCGCGCCTCGAGCCCGTCTCCTTCGCCAAGGGCTACGGCCGCGACGACGACCTCGAGCCCCCCAAGCCCATGGGCGCGCCCCTCGCCGACAACGGCTACACGGGCGCCCCCTGCGGGCAGTGCCCCGTCTTCGACCTGTGCGAGGAGGGCGGGCCCGTGCGCCCGAGCAACTGCGTCTACTTCAACCGGTGGCTGGGCATAGACCTCGACTGAGTAGACTTAAGGATGACAAGACTTCTCTTCATGATAAGGGAAGGAGCCATCTTATGCATGAGAAATAACGGCGTTTAGCTTGGCTTTTATAACGGACGGGCATGGGCATAGCATTGATACCAAATTCGGGTGCCGCCTGTCGACACAGGTGACTAGGTGCCTAGGTAGCTAATTGATACCTTTTCTACATGATACGTACCTTATTCGTTATATCTTTGGGAGCAGAGTGACTCGTCCTTGCATGCCGTGACGTCCACCTCCTGTCAAGCAGAGGCTAACTTTTGCACGGAGGACTATCCCACTATCTGAATGTGACTAGTCAACTAAGTAGGACCAAATGCTGGTGGACATGGCTTCTTATCTGGTCGGTATTTTGAAGGAAAGTCGCCGACAAACGATTGTTGGCCATCCCTGGTCTGATATTGATGTGAAGTGGCAAGTTCGGTTTCAAGACGCGAGAGAGTTAGCCCTGGTCATCCTGGTGTTTGCTTTACCCCTACCACTCCTTTCTGCCATGCATCACAATCTTGTAAGTAGTAAAACGCAAGTCACAATATGGTTGTCGAAGAATTGCACATGAGAGACAACGAGGGGATTGTGGGCAATCACTGGCATATCTTATACTGGAGTATTCATCTTTGTGGCGCAAGAGACTTTTGTTTGTAGCATTGGATGCTAAGTAGGAGTTGAGCAGAGCTCATAAAGAGTCATATGTACCACACAACATCCTCCCAAAAAAAATCCCAGCCCAAAATCTGGTTCTTTTTTTCCCTTCGCCCTTTCAGGTAAGGGCTAACCCACTACCGATTCATAGAGGCGTCGCAAGAAGAAAGAGGTTCAACTATATTTACAGCTCACCAGAGTCGACAATGGTAGCCTTCTTAGCATACTTAATGCTGCCGGACTGCGAACCAGTGGCCTCGAGAGCCTTGACGATCTTCATGCCGGCATCGTCGGCAACCTCGCCGAAGACGACGTGGCGGCCGTCCAGCCACGAGGTGGGGACGGTGGTCACGAAGAACTGCGAGCCGTTGCTGTAAAGAAGGGGGTTGGCATGTTAGCAGATGGCTCATGTGGCAGCGGTAGGAGGTTGGCAAGCTTACGTGTTGGGGCCGGCGTTGGCCATGGAGAGCAGACCGGGGCGAACGTGCTTCTTGGTGAAGTTCTCGTCGGCGAACTTCTCGCCGTAGATGGACTTGCCACCGGTGCCCTGTCAATGATTGCATGTTAGCTTGAATGAAGTTCCCGAGCTGGATGGACATTCAGGATGACGTACGTTGCCACGGGTGAAGTCACCACCCTGGAGCATGAAGTCCGGGATGATACGGTGGAAGGAAGAGCCCTTGTAGCCGAAGCCGTTCTTGCCAGTGCAGAGCTCACGGAAGTTGCGGGTGGTCTTGGGAACGACGTCGTCGTAGAGGTTGAAGGTGATGCGACCGCTCTGGGCTGTGAGGGTTTGTTAGCAAGAGGAGCTCCAAAACGAACTGAAGCTGGCGTGATGAAAACAGGCGGGAGAGCTGGGCTGCAGAGAATTGATGGGATTGCCAACGGCAAGCTTGCAGAGAGCTCCTATAAGCTCCAAGTGAGGAGCTGATGGGCCACTGAAGTGCGATTGTGATGAGGATTTGATGGAAACTTACCCTTGACCTCCTTGGTAGGACGGTTGTTGCCGTCAAGGACGGGTCCCTCCCACTCAATGTCGAAATAGCTGTGTAATTGGGTCAGTACAAGCTCCTGATGAGGGAGGATCATAGCTCTCGCGATGCCATCGATTCATCGACGAGGAGCTGAGGGGATCATTCTACTTACACGGACATCTTGGCTGAAGTAGTTCCGAAGGTACGGGCTGAAAGGTTGGAGGCGGAGAAAGTGACGGGAGAGGTCTTGTTGATGGTTGAAGGAAGAATTGAAGAAGAGAAGATTCCTCGAGGGGCCGCAGAGACGAAGCAGTTGTGGCGGGGTAGGAGGGGTCGGAGGACGCTGGCACGCATTTTGCTGCTGGAGGGGCAACAGGGTCAGTCTGTGATGACGCTGGGCCAATCATTACGCAATGAGGGCCCACTCGTGAGACGGTGGGTCCTGAAGGGGAATACTTGAGATGAAGTGGAAGTGAACTTGAAGTGAGGTGCGAGTGGCATGCTAATCTCAGGTACACTTGTTGAGAATGCAAGTACAGGGGGCACGAAAAGGTACATCATCAACCCTCAGAACGCTCCACACCTAACCGGGGAGCTCCAAGGGGATTGAGGCAGAGCTTCAGCATGGAAACTGATGGAGCTTCCCTTTGCTGACAACGCGAATCAAAACAAGAGCTGGTTGATCGGCGTCAAGACGAAACTCAAGACACACCCACACACTGGAGTGACTCCATTCGGGAAAGCGAGGGAAGGGAATTTGTGCAAAATGTTGAGATGATGCATGTGCAACAGCCCCCCGTTGATGACACGCATCTGATGCTTGGACTGCTGGTGCTGCTGCTTGCTCACAGCAGCATGCAAGACACCCAGCTGCCACTCAGCAACCCGGGAAAACAACAGAAACGAGCACAGGTAACAGTGCAGCAAATGGGGCGATGGTGGCGCTCCTGGGCTTGTCCGCATCGGCAAAGCAGGCCAGAGGACCTGGAAGTGCCTCCGAGGCGGTGCGGCCCCAGACCCAATCAAAGTCTCCGCATCAGCCGAACATGCAGCCCGGGTTTCGCTCGGCCAATGTTTGCAACGGGGGTAGGGACAACAAAAAAGCATGGCAGAGCCTGCAGGTGTGCTGGGCTCATGTTCCCTCTTTTGGCTTTGCCCCTAATCATCCATTGCCAATCATGCCCGTGTCCTTGTCAGTGGCCAATGGGTCTGCGAAGCATGTTCCGTGGTGGTTGAGGCAGTGCTTCTTGCGTCAGAGGTTCAACCGCGCGGGTGTCGTCCTCCTTCAGCATTCTTGCAAATACCGTAGGTCCATCTCAGAAGACTTGGGCCAGGTAAGATGGGAATTTGTGCAATGAATGTATCAATGATATGAATAGGAGGCACTTCTGTAGCTGGAAGCTTCCAAACATGGCAGCAGCCGAATGCAGAGCTGCGAAGCGAAGTGACGGAAGGGGCGTGACAAGACGACACAAGGGAAGAGCTGCAAACGTACCTTTCTAAAGTCTCAAAGAGGACAGTCTAAAGTACAAGTAGAAGATGTATAATACAAGAGAGGTGTAAAGAAGACGGCGAGACGGACGAGAATGCGGTTCGATGTTTTGACTCCTTGCTTAACTATCTAGATCCGGACAGCTCCAAGTTTTCTAGGAGAGCTCCAGCACCCCTTTACCGATCTCTGCCTGAGGCATGGCGAGCACCATGTCTAGTTGCAGTTGCATGTGTATTGGGGATTTTTGCAACAGGACCACGCTTCAGAACTGGCATTTCCGAGCCGGTACTGACATGAAATTTCCAAGGGTTATTTAATCAATTGACCCTCTTCTTTCGGCTCAAAACAGATCTCTATTGACATTGTTTTGCTGTAGACAGCGTTTCACTCAAGCAGAGTGTCCAGGTTCAGTCACGTGATCCACAGCGCACTCTCTGTGCTTTGGGCCGCCAGCTTGTCCCTTGGCGGATTGGATGGAGCATTGATTGACCTGGCTGACTTGGCTTGGTTTCCCATGTTCAGGTGTCAACGGGAGCCGCACAGGGGGCACGCACTCCAACATTTGACTTCCATCTAACCAAAAGCTTGCCCTCTCCCTTTGCGACACAAACCACGCCTGGTCCAGGGAGACTTACTCGCTCCGCTATCCTCGTCAACCTCTTATTTTTTTTTTCTCATTTCCTTTTCCCTCTTTCTAGCAAGCGACACGACAAAGATGGATTTCAACAGCCTCAAGGACCAGGTGTCCAATCTGAGCCTCTACGACCTCAAGGCCGGAGTGCGCAAGGTCCAAAATGGTAAGACGGATTGATTGCCCTTTTGTGCGCCGTTGCGCACCCAGAGCAAGCTACTAATCGAGATCCCTCACTGCAGCGGTCATGAATTACACAGAGATGGAGGCCAAGGTATGCTATTATCCCTTCCCTTCCGGATCGCCCCGGCCATCGCTGACGTAGCGTGATGCTTCATAGGTGCGGGAGGCCACCAACAACGAGCCCTGGGGAGCATCGTCAACATTGATGCAGGAGATTGCCAATGGCACCTTCAACTAGTACGCATATCTTCCTCCTCGTCTCCCCAATTTTCCCGAGTATCCGATCTAACCTGTGCCCACGACCACAGCCAGACCCTGAACGAGATTATGCCCATGATATACCGCCGCTTCACCGAAAAGTCCGCCGAGGAATGGCGGCAGATCTACAAGTCCCTCCAGCTACTCGAGTTCCTCATCAAGCACGGCTCAGAACGAGTCATTGACGACGCCCGGTCACACCTCACCCTGCTCAAGATGCTGCGGCAGTTCCACTTTATCGACCAGAACGGCAAGGACCAGGGCATCAACGTCCGGAACCGCGCCAAGGAGCTCGCCGAGATGCTCGGCGACGTCGACCGCATCCGGGCCGAGAGGAAGAAGGCGCGCTCCAACAAGGCCAAGTACACGGGCGTCGAGGGCGGCATGAGCTTTGGCGGCGGGTTCTCCAGCGGCGGCGGCAGCAGCCGGTATGGCGGATTCGGCAGCGAGTCTGCGGGCGCTGGAGGCGGCGGCCGTACCGAGTACGGTGGCTATTCGGGCGGCGTGTACGGCGATGGTGGCGGTTTCGGAGGCCAGACCAGCGACTACCAGGAGTCGAGCTCGAGCAGGCGAGCAGATAAGTTTGAGGAGTACGACGAGTACGACGAGGGAGAACGACCCGCACGGGGTGCCGAGTCCTCGCGGGCGGGCACGCGGCGCACGACGGGCGGCACACCAGTCAAGAAGGCAGAACCAAAGAAGAAGGAGCCCGAGGTGGACCTCTTCTCGTTTGACGAGCCTGCACAGACTTCTGCGGCACCTGCGGCCCCCGCGGCCGTACCCTCGAGCAGCTCTGGTCTGGCGGCGCTCTCCGCTCCGGCCGATGATGACGACTTTGACGACTTCCAGTCCGCAACACCTGAGCCTGCGGCGGGTGCTGGAGGTTTCGCCAAGCCCCTCGCTCCCCCAGTCACCAACAACGCGTCCGGAGCCCAGTTCGCCGCGCCCCAGCCCGTCTCTGCCCCCAAGCAGGCCAACCTCAGCGACATGGTCGGCATGTCGTCCATCTCCCCCACCTCGAGCACCGCCGCCACACCCGGTGCCATTTACTCCTCCTTCAGCTCCCCCATGGCCACCGGCTCCCAGGCGCCCAAGCCCACGGGTTACCAAGCTAGCGGACCCAACTACTTCCAGTCCGTGCAGGTTGGCCAGCAACAGCAGCAATCGGCTGCCTCGACACCCGGCATGGGCATGGGTGCTATGAAGCCCGCTGCTTCTACGACCAGCGCTGCCAAGCCCGCCGGTGGCGACGCCTTTGGCTCCCTGTGGTCCCAGGCCAGCGGCGCCAAGAAGACGAGCTCATCGGGCGCTGGCCCGGCCATGGGCCAGCTCGCCAAGGAGAAGAGCGCCGCCGGTATCTGGGGCGCTCCTTCCTCGTCTTCTACGCCGATGCAGAGCAAGCCGCAACAGCAATTTGGCGGTGGTGGTTTGGATGACCTACTGGGCTAGGGTCTTCGTGTGGCATGACTACGTTGCGGATGGTCTACGGCATGAGGAAAACTGTTCTCTGGAAACATCGAAACGGGTGGCTCTTCCTCCATGCCTCCTTCCCTCTCTCCCTGCAGGCGGCCGATTCGAGCTATCAGATAGTGTGGTACAAAAAGAGAAAGGCGTCCAGGCGTTCAAAATACCAACCATTCTTAGCTTTAGTGTGCACGTACTCGATCTGGTAGTCTACCTACGATCAAATGATGTACCGCCCTTTGTGACATGAGAGTCATACAAGCTCTCGTAGATGTGAGGACGGCACGGCACAGCCTTGATATAACCATGCACAAGATCGAGGTGTATGGATCGACAAAGACTGCAGATGCCTAGATTCAAGCATGCACGCTGCAACCCGTTTCTCGACCTGCCTCAAGGCCCGACTGGAGGGCGCCATAAAACAGGCCGCGCAGAAATGCTCGCACAAAGCAGGCTGGAAGGCCTTTGTCTTGTATGAATGGAGCGGCTTGCTTCCCCGGCCGAGGTCCCCTCCCTCCTTTCATTTCGCACGAACTCTAAACCCACATTCCCGGGTCGCCGTCCCAGCGGCCGGTTTCATGTGTCCCCTCCCAGAGCCTCAGTGGTCGCGCCCGGTATTTCGGGTCGCTTTGTTGAGGCTGGAGGCTGGTCGGTGGTGGAGGTCTAGAGCCGCTCTCCACGCCAAGCTGGTAAGTATTTTTGGCAGAGCCAACCAGCGCTGAAAGCCGGGGTGCTCCACCCACCGCGGGAGCCAAAACACCGCGCCGTAGGCTCTGCCGGGGCTTGATTGGCCCTGCGCTTCTGGCGGGCGTGTTTGTGTAAGCGCGATGAACTTTGCCCATTTCCTTTGCCCGACTCCCGTATTCATCGCGGTTAGCTTTTCTGGCCTTGACGCGCTCGCGGCTGGCAGGCATTCCTTGGACCAGCTAGGAATGATTATTATGCGATGACTGCTGGGCAAGTGATTGGTCTCTGGGTCGCGCGTTTGTATGAATCCCTGAGTGAGGCTACCCGGGGGTGACAAGCGCTGGCGCTGGCTCTGGGTCGACAAAGAAGCCATCATGAAACCGTATGACGAGTCAATTAGATTATGAGGGCCTCTTGCTTCTGGCTCTTTGTTTACTTGCTGTGGTGTAATGCTGGTCATGCTGCTTTTAGAAACTCCTTGCACATGAAACATGGCGCTGGATGGCTGGCTGGCTCGTGTCCAAGGCAGGTGGTGATGATGAGCCTACTTAAGACCTCATGTCCGTCCTCGACGTTTGCAATGGGCTTTTCTTTTCTGCTCATTCAATCAAAGCAAACTACATATTCCTGACAATCCTTTCCTTGTTGTATTTTTCCTTATTTCCTTGGGTTCAATTTCCTTGCTCTCATTCTCTATTTTTACCGGTCTCTATCTCTTGGGTTTCTCTTTCGGATTTCCTTTTGGCAGGCTGGTTTTGCACTCCTTTTCAACGACAAGGACTCGGCTTACACACGAAGCCTACGATTCACGTTCTTTGACATCATCAAGGAAGACACATCAACTCTCATTATCTGAAACGAGCAAAAAAAGTACTTTCTTTAGTGACACGACATTTCGACGACCAAATTCTAAAAAGCATAAAGGGGAAACACACAACAGTCTCTCCAACACGTTTCGTTTGCAACATCTCCTTTTCACCATGGGTATGAAAGACCACGGCTACTACGGCTGGGCCTTTGTCGCCGCCCGGCCCCTGCAGTTCGTCGCCCTCATCACCATTGTCGGTCTCGACGGCCACTTCATCGCCCAGATCGCCCAGGCGAAGCGCGCCGCCCCGGGCGAGCTGATCGGCACCCTCGTCATCGTAAGCTAATTCCACATCAAACCTCATCTCCTTCCTGTCCTAACAAGATCCCCACACAGGCCTGCATCTCCGTCCTCTGGACCCTCCTCTCCTTCACCGCCTACGACGACTCCCACATCCCCTACTTCGTCACCTGCGCCCTCGACGTCCTCTG
Source organism: [Phialemoniopsis] sp. UDSM-2020 (assembly GCA_018873225.1). Classification (NCBI taxonomy): domain Eukaryota; kingdom Fungi; phylum Ascomycota; class Sordariomycetes; order Thyridiales; family Thyridiaceae; genus Thyridium; species [Phialemoniopsis] sp. UDSM-2020. Next base: position 372,397 of record JAEILZ010000005.1, read on the forward strand.
CCTGATCCCCTTCATCGTCATCGCCGCGCTGCTAGGCCAACCCCTGTCCTTCACGACGTGCTCCGACCTGCCCAAGGCCAGCGCCAAGGACAGCCTGTCCTTCCTCGCGCTGCCCATCAGCACCACCGGCGGGGACAAGATCAGCTACCTCCTCTTCGCCGGCGCCGAGCAGACCACCTGCTACGAGCTCATGGCCGCCTGGGGCCTCTCCATCGCGCTGTGCTGCCTCTTCGCCATCAGCGCCTTCGCCACGGCCTTCCTCTTCATCGGCAAGCGCCGCGCCGCCAAGCCTGCTGCTACGTCGCCCGAAGATGCGGAGCTGCGCGACTTTGCCGGACCGCCGCCCGCCAACAAGGAGTTTGACGATGCGAGCAGCTTCCACAGCGCGCACGGGGCGGACTTCCACATGGTCGCGCCGCGGCCTCCGCCTCCGCCGGCGATCCATGTCAGCCGCCCGCACACGCCCGTCGGCGGGTACGCCACCATGCCTGAGCCGCAGCCTGCTCCGGTGCCGATGCACCGCGGCTAGGAACTCGGGGCGCCGCGCGCGGTAGGAGCAGTAGGGACAGCTGAGGGTGACATGTACAGCACGAGAGACGGCGGCGTGGCGCCTGCTGCGGCAGTCGGGGCGCATCGTAGGGAGTACACCGGTGTCCCGCCCGCAAGCAGCGTCTACGACGACGACGGGCGGGGCATGGACACCATTCCCATTGCGCTGTCGTCGCCGCTCTCGAGCCACCCGCCCAGCTTGACCACTACTGCCCATTCAAACGCGGCGCCCATGGGCAGGAGCCTCACGGGCAGCAACCGGTTCCAGGTGAACCAGACGCAGCAGAACAACCAGATGAACGTGGTCGTAATGGGCAGCAAGAATAACAGCGAGAACGAAGAACGGCCCGCTACGCGGGGTAAGGGGAGCCGGTTCCGTGAGGAGCGCGACTCGGTGTGGCTGCGCCGCCTGGAGCGCAAGGACAGGAAGCCCGTGCTCGTGGTGCCGACGAGCCCCGTGGCGGCGCCGCTCGAGATCGTCCCGCCGACGCCCGCGTCGCCGCAGGCGCAGCAGAAGCCGAAGCGCAAGACGATCTTTGAGATCATCGACGGGTGGTGGGACCTCGGCCTGCTGCGCGGCGGGACGGTGAGGGGCCGCACGGCGCCATTCCCCAGCAGCAGCGGGAGGGCCAAGGCGGCGGCGCGTGGTAATAATGATGCGGCTGGGTTTGTCTAATGGCGGGCGTTGGTAGTATCTAAATTGAACAAAATCTGGCTGGAGTTTTTGGGTTAGTAATAGATTGGCTTCAAAAGTAGAAATGGAAATAATCGGTTACCATCAGATCGCTCCCTTCAAATCCCAGTCGTGCCATTTGCTCCTGGCAGAACAAGACGGTATCGTCGAATGACGTGGATCTCCTATTCACACCATGAGCACCCTCCGCCCGAGCACATTGAAGCACTTGGCAAAGTCCCAGTCGCCGCCGCCGTGCGTCTCAATCTCGTCTCTCTTGGCCCAGACGGCCTCCATGATGGCCAGCGCCTCCTTGAGCAGGCCGTACACCTCGAGGCTGCCGACGGCCGCGACGAGGCCCCGGAACGCGCACTCCTCCTCCTTGGTGGCGAGGCAACCCACGACGCACAGCGGCCAGGCCACGGTGCGCAGGCAGTGCGGCGACGGCACCTCCTGCAGCAGGGCGCGCGTCTGGCCCACGCTCTCGCGCACGTCGGCCGCCTGCGGCTGCCACCCGGAGATGACCACCAACAAATATGTCAGCGCGGCCTGGCCCCAGATACGGCTGAGGCTGGACACGGGCGGCATGCGCTGCTGCGGCAGACCCGTGGCGGGCAGGAAAGGGAAGCCCGGGCCGGACGAGAGCGAGGCCTGCGCGAGCGACTCGGCGGCCGCGTCGGCGGCGGACTGCTCGGCGGCGTAGGCGAGGCGGGCGCGCAGCTCGCACTCGATGGGCGCGGCGCGCTTGACGAGCTCGAGCAGCGAGAGCTTGCGCTGGGCGGCCATGTCGCGCTTCCAGGCGGCGAGGGCCGAGATCTGGCCGAGCGCCAGGACGACCCAGTTCTCGACGCCGACGAAGTTCTCGAGGCGCAGGCGCGGGTCGCCTATGCCCGGCTCGAGCTCGGTGAGCAGGTGGGCGTGGAACTTTGCAAGGCGCGGCGGCCTGTCGAGCGCCGTGCTCGAGACGACGTCCATGTGCAGCAGGACGGCGGTGTAGAAGCGCAGAGAGGACTGGTCCGAGTTGTAGGGGACCTTGTTGACGATGTGGGGGAAGAGGCTGCCGTGGTCGGACAGCTGGCCCATGATCTGGCACCACGAGGGGCCCGGGTCCGGGTCGTCGATGGTCGAGTGGTTGCGGATGAGGGTGTCGCAGAGCATGATGGCGGCGTCGAGGTGCATGGGCCAGTTGCTCGTGTTGGCGATGGTGACCTCGAAGACGAGCAGCTGGATGACGCTGGCCATGACGCGCGCGCTCTCGGCGAGGTTGCCCTTGATGCCGCGGCGGTTGAGCTCCTGGACGCCCGAGTGCAGCTCGCGCAGGGACAGCTCCTGCTGCTTCTGGAGCTGCTTGCCGACCTCGAGCTGGCACGCCGTGTGCGACGTGTCGGTGTCGTTGCGCATGGCGACCGAGAAGAAGAAGGACGCCAGGCTGAGCGACGAGTGGAAGAGCGCCCGGTTGTTCATCAGGAGGACGAGCAGCCAGCCGCGGCCGTTGCTGAGCAGGGTCGGGCGGTAGAAGGGGTAGAGAAAGGGGAAGACGTAGTCAATATACATCATGATCATGCTCATCTCGTTCTCCTGTTCGAGGCTGGGGGCGGCTAGGGATGCCTTGAGAGGAGCCCACTTGTCCTTCTTGTCGTGACTTACGGACGTGGATGCCGGGCTAGGATCCGCATGGGCCGGGTGGTAGCTACCTGTGGATGAGACGGGTGTGGCGCCCGAGAAGGAGGCCTCGGAGGCCGTGACCAGGTTGTAGCCGGACTCGGGGCCAGAGTCGTCGGTGACAAAGCCGGTAGTGGTGGCCTCGCTGGTGGCCCTGGGGTTGCCGGCACCGGGGCGGGCGGAGACGTGCTGCTCGCCGTCCGAGTCGGTGATCATCTCAATGTCCTCGGTGCCGTTGCCGATGCTCTGATAGTAGCGCCTCTCGCGGCGCTGGGCGGCTCGGCGCTTGACCTCGGCCTTGAGCTGGTCGGCGCGGTCCTTTTGGCGGTCGCCATTGTCCATCCAGTCGGGCTTGGCATCGCTGTAGAGGCAGTCGATCTCGAGGGCGGCGCACCCGGCGCACATGGGGCGGCCCTCGTCGCACTTCTTGCGGCGCAGGCGGCAGGTCCAGCACCCTTCGGAACTTCTCTGCTTGGACGAGTTCATGGCGGTGGATTCTCTGTTGGGGCTCATGTGATCCCTCATACAATGGCTTTTTCATGAGATTGAGTGAGGGATCCATGCATTTCAATTGAATCCATGCACCCACAAGGCGTAAGGCGGGCGGGCGCACTAGCTGCCACGACTCGGATGCTAAATTTGGTTTAGTCATCGCTGGTGTCGCCTTCGGAGTTTTGCCGATTACAAATCCACTCTGGGCGAGAATCTGCACCCAAACACCAAACGCCACCATATCTTGCGCGATCTGCAGCTTGAGCTCACAAGTGCTGACCTTTGCGCGCGATAACCATCTCGGTCCGTCTCGCATTCAGATATGCTACACAGGCCACACCAATGAGGGTATTATTACGGCCTCTCTGGGCCATTTACTGCCTACTGAATCAATAAGGGCGCACACTTGATGGAAAATGGTGGCCCAGTCCTCGGACCCGTGACAATGGCTGATGGTTTCCAAGGACATGCAGTACACCATCAGATACAACTCTAAGTGAAACTAGGACACTCTGTCCTCTGCAGTATATGTCTTGACGACGGTTAGCTGCATTGGCTGACACCACTAAGCTGCCCAAAGGCAGCTTGGCAGCTCTGATGTACAGCCTGCACTCCCCAGTCTTGCTGTCTTGAGCCTCGTTTATTGACATTGATGTCCCGCGATATTCGATTCTGCTTTTCTTTCTCTGCATTCCCACGTTAATCTCAACCGACAGTCTTGATCGCCACGTCCACTGGAAGATGCTATGTGCGCAATGCCTGGGCGTGTTGATGGACGAGAGGCAGTTCTGGATGACCGATCAGAGCCAGCGACGAGAGGGCGTAGAGAAGCAAGCATACGAACTTGACAATGAAGTTCATACAAAATACCGAGAGATCTGCCAAGCTCGCGGAAACCTGCAGAAGGCCGCTGCTAATGGATGTCGAATATATCTCGTCATAAGCATGATGACAGAAGCTGCCAACCCTTCAACATTGCCACCTTCTCTTGAACCCATTGGACTTTCCATCGCTCTTCATCCATGCCAGTACCGCTGTGGTTGTCAATAACACTCTCGTTGTGGCTGCCCAATACTGTCGGCAGTAAATAGTTGCAGCAGGCCGGCTGCGTCCCGTTCGGCAACCGTATGTTGGAGTGCACCACCCCAAGCCAATGTACCTCATCAATGGCGTCGTTGAGGGGGCCTGTAGCTGCTGCCCGAAGTAGGTTTGTGTGGAAAGCATGGTGACTTCATGTTTACATTGTCGGTGGGAGGTCAAGGCGTATGTCACTGGACCGATCGCTTCCGATATTGCAAATCAGGTATCTAAACCTATCCACGGTAGTAAGGCTCTTTGGGCTCCTCATAGTACTGAGACATGACATTGCCTCCCTTTTCATAGCCGCATTTCACATAGAAAGGCTGCTTCTGGAGGCTGCTGCCCAGTATTGTCTTGTAGCATCCGACGTTTTTCGCAATAGAGCCAAGGGTCGCCAGCAGCTTCAGACCCAGACCTTTGCTTTGGTAATCTTCTTGAATCGCGATTTCCTCAATATGGCCGATGAGGCCAAGGCCATGTATACTAAGCAGTAATAAGCATGATAGCTATGGCTAGGGTTCTGTTTCGAGTGTCTGACTTACAACTTCCTTTCAACAATAACAGTGCCGGTCCCAACAATCCAGTTATTATGCTCAATAACCACATGGAAGTGAACCCCTTGCCCTTGCGTTTTTATCCATTGAAATCTCTCTTCGAACTGTTCCTGAGAAACATCACCCACATCAGAGAGCACCTTCAGGCAATCAAGGAATCCTCGAGCGTAGTCACTACACTCTAGTGGCCGGATGCTATAGCCATCAGGGAACATACGAACGACATCGGATCCAATAAGGTCAGGCGAGAAGAGGGGTTCGTCTGCCGCCATTATGCGCCGCGTGGTCGAGATAATCGAAAGCAAAGAGAACGTTGGGTGCTTCAGCGCGCTTAAGGCCCTCTGGGAGTTCCACGCCTTCAATGCAGGACAATGAACTTGCCAGCTGATTAGACTCGTAGTATCAAAGCCAGCATGAGTGAGAGGCCGGTTTCGTCAGGACGCTCTGAGTTCCGTAAGAACTAAAGAAAACAATGTTTGAAGGCGTATATTCATCGCGCAGATAACAATGACACGTTGCCGAATGCCACAGCGTATGCTAGCTATGGAGGTCGAACTGCAGTCAATTTCTCTATGTACACAGTGCGTAGCTTCTGGTTAATCAGAGCTCATCCTAAGAGAGAAAAAAGAGGAACGTTGCAAACACTGTGGAGTTAGCTTTCCTTGGCAATACTGTGCAAGTGTGTAACTACTCCTCCGCACTAGCTAAAAGGAGGACCAGCTGGGGCGAGTCCGATCACTTCCGAGGTCATAGTGGGCCTTGAACCAGGAGAGCCTTTGAGTTACTGTTCCGGAGTTACGTTGCATCGTTGAATGAGCGGCTCCAAGCGTGAGCCGGCCTGAGATCGAAAGACGCCACGTCTCTTGGCTGATTTGGTTGACGATGTTGTTTATGAGCTTCCTCCTCAGCCTACACTAAAGTGTAGGGGATCGACCCTGAAGAAAGGTCGTTTGCGCACTAGAGAGCAGTGACAACGAGAGCACTCTCATGATGCTGAAGGATATCGGTCAACCTTGTCCTCATACTGATGTCCTACGCCTCAGCCAATCAAGTTGTCTACACGACTGACGACACGCTGGCACACGAGCAGTCGCTACCCTTTGAGAGAATCGTTTCGGGATTGAGTTCAGACAGTGACTGTGCGACCAGGATACTCTAGCTACACAGCTCGGAGTGAACCTAGATACGATGGACGAGAGGCTCCGAGCACGGGCATACACTTGTTAATCTGATTCAAGCGTGTCCCAAAAAGAAAAACAGTATGGCCCCCGTACAATCGAAGCGATTGACTCAGTGCATGAATTGAACTTTTGGGATTGTATTTGTAGACTCTTTTAGATTGAATCTTGGGGCAGAATTCTTAGTTAGAGTAAATGTAGAATCACAGAGGATTCAATGTTTCCAGAGGCATGTTTTGCCTCAGCTCGTCATCTCTTCGTGGATTGCCTTGATCTCGGCAGCCTTCTTGACCTCGGACACATCGATAGTTTTCTTGCCGGTTCGAATATCGTCAACCTTAGGCACGTCAGAGTGTTTCTCGCCCATGAAAATGGCATCGACTTCTTCGAGGGTTGTGCCCTTGGTTTCAACCCAAAATACTATCTGTTTATCGCATTTTATATTAGCGCAAATGGCTCTTCAGGGCGTAGGAGAAAGGGCGAGTAAAATCAACATACGATGAAGATCAGACTGACGACATTCCAGCCTCCGTTGATAAAGTACATCTTCCATGTGATGTTGGCCAGCGCGATCGGAATACAGTACACGAGAACAATACTGCGTAACACGTTGTTAGTAACTCTCTTGGGTGATCAACACTACGCAAACATGTATCAAGATTTTACTCACGCTATTGCTTGCTGAACGATATGAGCCGCTGCTAGACCGTTGGCGCGGATAGCGTAGTGCATGATCTCTGGAGGGTAAAGTGTCGCCAGGGGTGTCCAGGCGATGGAGTATGCGCCTTGGAAGAGGAACACACAAGCAACATTTCCGTAGACGAGACTTTGAGAGGCGCCGGTAGGGTTGCTGGCGTACTTGCTCGATAGTCCGCCGATGATGACAAGGAAGATAACGAGAAAGGACTGTGAGAGGATGGCGAGTGATTTGCGACCCCAATTGGAAGCCATCGCAGTACCGGCCATGGCACAGAACAGACACCAGACGTTCAGGACGACGTTCTGTTTGACGAGCTTTTGTCTTAGCGATTTCTTCCTCACGATAAAGCGCATAAGGAAGCACCAAAGGATAAGAGGAACAGGGCAACTGAGACGGGGTCTAGGTCAGACTTACGACCTTGAGCTGGGCCTGGGCGTCCGTGATGCCAGCAGTTTTCAACATCGGACCTAGATAATACGCAGCAATATTGTTTCCTGCTATGGTTGAGAAGATGAGAGCCGAGCCCCCAATGCATACACGTTTGATGGAGACGGGATCGGCAATGATCTCTTTCGGAGTGGTCTTCTTGCCCTCATTCTTCTCCCATTCGAGGGTATCGAAGATCTCCTTGTAGATAGCAACCGACACGGGATCCGTTATGTCGCCTCTGGAGTTACAGTCGGCGACGGCGGAGCGGGCAGCCTCGTACATCTCCCGGCTGACGAGCCATCGTGGGGACTCCGGAATGAAGGGCAGGATGGCGACGCAGGTCACGGCAAAGATGACCTGCAGCAAGGAAGGCAGGCGCCAGGCCCAAGTAGAATCCCACCGACCCGTGCCGAGAGTGATTCCCGCGGCCATGAGCGCGCCGACGTAGTAGAAATTGTTGAGCAAGCCGGAGCCCCAGGCACGGTACTGACTAGGGAACGTCTCGGTGATATACACGGGAGCGGCAATATCGCTGAGCGCAATGCCCCAACCCATAGTAGCGCGGGCGACGACGAACATGGGCGTGTTCTGCGCGGCCGTCTGCAGCAGATTGCCCACCACGATGGCGATGGAGGACCAGAAGATGGCCGGGCGGCGGCCTAGATAGTCGGTCAGGATACCCGCAGTAAAGAAGCCGATGAACTTTCCGATGAAGACGGAGGCGGTATTGAGGCCCTGGGTGGCCGGGGTGAGACGGAAGTAATCGGTGTAGGAGGGGAGGATATTGAGGCCGTTGAGCATGGAACCGTCGTAGCCGTGGGTGGTGGACTGGACCATGGAGCAGACCATGAGGAGGACGGCGAGAGCCTTGCTGGACTGGGGAACCCAGGCGGGTATCCAGGTGCCCGTGATAGACCTGTGCATAACGGGCGAACAGTCTTCCCGAGATAGATGGAGGTGGGTGTTGTTGTTGTCTCGAGACTGTGCTCGTGCGTGCGACTCGAGGAGAAACGGACCACCAGTGCAGCGAAGCACGTCCGTGATCAAGGTATTTGTACTTTTCCTCTGATAACGAACAAGGCCAGACCAGACCAGACACTATGTCGGGGATATGTCGTGTTGTGCATTTGGGCAATGGAGCGCACCGGAAGATTTCCCAAAAGAGTATCCCGGTGAGGATCCTGGGCGCCCCCGCACAGATGTTCGTCGCCCAGGCCTGCCATTCGCTTATCCCCCGGATCCTCCCCGCACAGTGGGCTTGGGTTGCATCAACGATCCCGTTAGTCGGGTCGTCCAGTCTTGTCGGGTCCTCGGGTCCAGAAGATCCATGAATTGCTGCCCAGGTGGCTTTAGTCTAGTTCAATTTGAGGAATCCATCGACGGTGGTCCACGCAAATCGTAACCCTCAAGGGATTTGCTATCGATTCGTAACGTTGCCCTCTCTCCTCATCCCCTAATCCCCAGTCTTTGAAGGTGGAGCTACGGTATGTAGTACTCAATGTTGACGAGTCTCCTCCCTGCCAAGTCATATATCATCTCGTTATCGCATGTTCAATACGCCAGCAAGTATCAATCATATCAGGTCGGATCATATCGGTAGCTGCGATTCGACGCCACTCATTTCACAATCTGCCATGTCCGTCATCCCGAAACCACAGTCGGTAAACATAAGCGATGGTTACGTCGAGCTCGCAAGTCTTGACGATGTCGTTACCGAGATTGACCCCTCACTGCCACATGAGGGCTACACAATAGACATCACGGCCGCAGGCGTCAACATCAAGGGCGGGTCGGATACAGGTGTATTCTATGCCCGTCAGACACTCCGGCAACTCCTCCCGCCATCCACTCTCAGGAAGGCTGGCAAGACCGAGGGCCCATGGCGGCTGCAAGCACAGCACATCTCCGACGCCCCATCGTCAGGCTTGAGCTGGCGAGGGTGCATGCTAGATGTTGCGCGCCACTTCATGCCCGTCCCGGATGTCCTGCGCTTCATTGAATTGCTGGCATTCCACAAGCTCAACGTACTGCACCTTCACCTCACAGACGACCAAGGCTGGCGGTTCCATGTGCCAAGCTGGCCGCGCCTAACGTCCGTGGGCGGCTGGCGTTCCCGGTCCATGCAAGGCTCCGTCGGGCATGAGTTATACGACAACAGGCCTCATGGCGGATTCTACTCGGAGGATGATCTGCGGGAGATTGTAGCCTTTGCCGAGCAGCGTCACATCACAGTAGTGCCCGAGGTGAACATGCCGGGCCATATGCAAGCCGCGATCGCGGCGTACCCGGAGCTAGGAAACACGGACGTGCCGGGCTACCCGAAGAGCCTCCCCGTGCGCGAGGCCTGGGGCGTCTCGACACACGTGCTGAATGTTTCCGACAAGACGCTTGCATTCTGCCGCGAGATCCTCAACTTCATTTGCGACATTTTCCCGTCCAAAACAGTATGCATCGGCGGTGACGAGTGTCCGTATGAGGAATGGAAAGCGAGTCCCGCCGCGCAGGCCCGGATGAAAGAACTGGGCCTGAAGGAAGAGGTAGAGATACAGGCGTGGTTCACATCCCAGATGACGAGCCACCTAGCCAGTCGCGGAAGACATGCCTATGCATGGGACGAGGTTATGGCCGGCTACACGGGTCCCGTTGACGCCTTCACCGTCGCTGCCTGGAGAGGACCCAGACCGACGCTCGTCGCAGCCCGCCGAGGCTTCAAGACGGTGACGTGCCCGGACATCCACGCCTACTTAGACTACCGCCAGTCCGAGGACCCAGGCGAGCCGACACCCATGGGGACTGTGCTATCACTTGAACACCTCTACGGCTGGCAACCCAGGCCATCCGAGCTGTCATCAGAAGAAGCCGCCAATATCGTTGGCGCACAGGTCAACGTCTGGAGCGAGCACATGGAGACAGCGCGCCGCGTGGAATACATGGCGTTCCCCCGCCTTTGCGCCTTCGCCGAGGTCGCTTGGGGGAAGGGTAGGGACGACAAGGAAGGTTTCAATGAGTTCTGTCAGAGGCTGGAGGATAGACACATAGCAAGACTGGAAGCTCTAGGGGTCAATTACCGGCCGCAGAGTGGGCCGCGGCCTTGGGATGCGCGACCCGGCGCCCCAGGCAAGACACATACGATGGAAGAGCGACTCAAGTGGCGGTACGAGGCAACCTCGGAGTTATAATTGCTTCAGAGAAAACTCAACTCAAGTATAGTTGATCACGATTTAGAGATGGTCAGTCGAATAAAAGCTCTGAAAGACGTCGACCGGCTTCAATCTCATCCCAATCATAAAGTGAGGCCGAAACCCACCGTGTTGCTCGCCCTAGGGAATCAGCATACAAATCACTGCTATAATCATAGTTTAATGGTTGCTATGAAGAAACACATGGAAAAAAAGATTTGGTTGGTATATGTATTGCGCAAGAGAACACGAATTTTCTACATATGGCTAGCAAACGCCCCATGACGAATTCGAGAAGCAGCACCACCAGAACATCATAAGATGAAACGATCGCGAGATAAGAGGTATTTATACAACCGGAGCAGTGACAGGCTCAACACCCTTCACATCCCCGTTCGTGACAGGCGCCTTCTCATGAGCCTCCTTCCACTCCTCCATCATGCCCGTGAAGTCGGACGGCAGATACGGCGACGTGAGCTCAGCGTAGAGGCTGGGCTTCCGATGCGTCTTCACGTTCATGTCCTTCATCAGCAGGTTCACGTAGGGCACGCCCTCAAAGACAAAGTCGGGCAGGCTGGCGCCGTAGCCCATCGGGTAGCGCCACTTGCCCCACTGCGTGTGCAGCATGATCTCGTCGACGATCTCCTGGTTCGTCTTGGGGAAGCGGTCGAGCTGGCCGCCCATGTACGCCGCGATCCAGTGGCCCTGCACCGTCGCGCACACGGCGGTGCTGACGCTCGAGATCATGCCGGCGAAGGCCAGGTTGCGCGACTCGACCATGGTGGAGGGGACGATGAAGCGGTAGTAGCGCAGCGGGTCGGCCTCCTTGGGCACGAAGGCGAGCTTGGGCTGGTCCTTGAGGATGGGGAACTGGCGCAGGACGTCTGCGTCTGCCTTCTCGGCCAGGGCCTTCTTCTCTGCTACGGTGCCGGGGAGGCCAAGCTGCTCCTCTCCCAGACCGGCGAATTTGATGGACGATTCCTTCTTCCAGCCTGTGGAGCAGACGAGCACGTCCGACTCGAGTGTCTCACCGCCAACGAGAACGACCTTGTGGGGTTCTAGGTGATCGATGTTGTCGATGTGCACGCGGATCCTGCCCTGCTTGACGAGGTCGAAGAAGGGTGTCTCGTAGTTAAGAATACTGAGACCGCTGCCGATCCAGAATGCCGAGTTCCACGGTTTGAGCTTCTTCAGTTCTGGGTTGGAATCGTACCCAATAGCAGATGTAACATCATTGCTCAGCACCTTCCAGAATGACCTGACGATGAAACGGCCGAGAGTTGTTCCGTGTAGAAATCTTCGGATGCCAGGGTAGCCGTCCTCGTCGCCCCACGGGCAAGGGCTCATCCAGCTCATGCAGCGAACGTTGAGAAGCTGGTCCAACCGCTTCTTAAGCGGCGTCACAAACGCGGGCGAGATCCAGACCGGCCCATGACCATTGGGTCTCACGATGAGATCCACCTGTGCGCCCTCCTGAACCATGGCGTAGCACACGTCGTACGCAGACTTGGCGCCGCCAACAACAGTCGCGTGCTTGATGTTCTTGAGGTTGGGCGCTTCCTTGCAGAAATCTTTCGCGTGAAAGAACGGCGCCTCGAATTTGTCCGAGTCGCGATATGTGGGCATATTGGGAGTCGACGTCAAGCCGGTGGCCAAGATGAGCTTCGCCGTGTCGACTTTCCGGCTCCCTTCGGGCGTGGTGACGGTCAACCTCCAGCCATCATCGCCATTCTTCTCAACAAGGTTGACTGCCGTGTTGAACTGGATGCGGTCGTAGAAATCGAACTTCTTGGCAAAGTCCGTGAGATATCTGTGCAGCACGGCGCCGGGGATGTGGTTGTTCGGCTTGACGCCGTACTTGTCTTCCGACATGGGGAAATCCGGGTACTCGTAGGTGCCAACCATGTTGTTGGACTTGAGGCCGGGGTAGAGCCGGTTGTTTGACCATGTGCCACCGCACGACTCGGCGGCTTCCAGCACCGCGATCTTGGCGTTGGGGTGCAGCTGTCTGTAGGCCTTTGCAGCAGCCAGACCGAACCAGCCTGAGAATTACACGTCCTGTCAGTCTTCTGCCATCCTACCAATGCGATGTCTACCAGCATCACCTACCTGCACCCACAACGACCGTGTCAAATGATTCCTTCATAACGACTTTTGTGGTATGAAACCTGCGAAAAGGGTTCACAACGCTTCTGACCGGCGCACGATAGGCGACAACAATTGGCTTGCAGACGACAGTGTTACGTGGATGGAGGAACCGACGGACGGGCTCTCGCGCGTAGAATGACATCTGCTACAGAGAAGGAAGGAAGGAGGAGAGAGAGCGCGGACGGAGGGTGGAAGGGCTTCTTGAACGTGGCTTGCGACAGAGACAATGCAATTTGTTATCTACCCCAAAGCGTCGGGTCCCAGGGTATCGAAGCCAAGCCCCTGCTACAGATCTGGTTGGTCAATAACCGGGGTGCATCTATCTCCAACTCGCTAGGAGCCACTGGGCAGCTGCTCGGGAATCTGCGTGAGCTCTTCCCGACAGGCACCAGGGGCATTTCCGCCAGGGAACTTTGCCGACATGCTTGCGATAAGGAGCAGCTGGACAGCTTCAATGGGATGTACTCTTATTGGAAGATGCCTGAATGGCCCTCGGCCAGAAACGCGGGGAAAGCTGCAGGTCTGGGGAAGCAAAAGGGTTGTCACACGGTTCAGGAGCGGAAGCATGTGGCGGACTCCGCTAATCCTTAACCTCGAGACGCCTACATCTGATGCTAGCTTTGACCGAGATTAGCTTCGTGCCCCGGCATCGTTTCCCTGTTCTTGGGTGTGCTTGTCACCCCCGTCTCGCCTGGCGTCGGAAAGTGGGACTGGGTTAGGAAGTTCCGAAGAGTCTGTCGGAACGGCGCTAAGCTCGACCTTGACTGCCAAGGCTGCTTGTCTAAACCCGATATCAACACCTTTGGCGAGCTAGATCTGTGATGCATTATTGGCGTTACGTAAATCCGCCAGATGTTTCAACTTTCCAACAGACCTTGATGATAGAGCCTGGATTCACCACCACCCAGCCGAGTCCTTTGGCAAGAGACACATGTCGCAAAAGAGAAACATAAACGGAGTACATACAAGCTGTTTGGAGCAAACGGTCTCCAATGCGCATCTTAAGTGCTTACTTTGGAGAATGCCTGCATGCGGGGTAGGTAAGCTTAATTGGACCCCAGCCAGACGATTCCTTCAGTCGTGAGACTGCCCTTGCCTACTTAGACGCAGAATAACATCAACCGAGATCAGCAAAATCTGGACATTCCTTGTCCGGAATAAGTCATACTCTGCGCGCGCGTGGTGCAGTCTGAGCCGCGGCTTTGCTGTGCTTATCTCTGTTGTGGCCTGGACTGTTGATCGTGTGGACCCCTGGACGATTAAGCTTGTGCTTGAAGATACGGGAGGCAGATGCCCACCCATCCATCCCAGTGACTAGCTTTATCTCCAAATGGAGGTGTCGGTAAACATCCTGCGGATGTTCCCCAAACTGTCGGGTGAGTTCTTGAGTTTGATCAGCTCTAGTCGTACACTTCTGTCCTCTTTGAAGGGGCCTAGCGAAACTCAGGTATTTCAAATCACTGCTTTGTCTTCAGCTGTGCGGGTGGATCTGGGGTACCTATTATCCGTGTTGGTGGCTTTCGCTCATGATCCGAGCGGCGGCTGGGGTGGACAAAGGCCAAGACCCTTAACCGAACCGCCCTGGTCTGGAGCCATCAACTCAGGTTTAGCTCCCCCAATGATAGACCTTAATTGAGCGGTATCTGTACCCCGCACAGATGCTTTGACACTAGACAGGAAGCTATTTTCGACTAGGGAATGGTGCTAGACCTGTCTTTGTCGAGACTCGTGCTGCTATCTCATGCCCTGTTGCGTACGTTGCCACACCACGCGGCATGTTCTTGGCTCGGTGACCCTTCCCCTCATTGTTCGTCTCCAATGCGTGACCCGAACAAACGCAAGAGAAAGCCGGCATGATGCCTCAGCTACGAGATGGTCGAGTCGTGAAGCGCTCTGGCAATGCCAATGGCAGCGAGCCGGGCAAGCGCCAAAGAGCGCCGTACGCGCTGCGAGCTTGCGATGCATGCCGAAGGCGCAAAGGCAAATGCGATGGAGGCCAACCGTGCGGCCATTGCGCCGGACGTGGGCAGAGCTGTAACTACAACACGAGCTTGGGATCAGACGAATGGTGGCTCTCGTCAGTCGCAAACGAAGTCGCCGATCGTGGTGAACAGCAGCTTCGAGCGAAACGACCGAGTTCAGCAACATCGAGGTAAGCTCGTCCGGCCTGCCGCCTGCGCATGGTCTTCTGTAAGACAGTTGCTCATCCGACTTTGTAGCAACGACAACCTCCAAGCATCTATCATCGAAATGATGTCAAATCTCCAGGGACAACTGGACAGTCTTGCATCCCAAGTTCGATCATCCAACCAGAACCCGACTGGGCCGGCAGCCAACGCCAGTAATGCAAGCGACGGGATCGACGGAGACGACCCGACGCCCTTGACCGAGGCCCCTTCGACAGAGGCGAACACAGGCTTCACCGGCCATGTGGTGCGACGGGCATCGCAACACTTTTACGGACCGACGAGTCCAGAATACAGTCTGAACGTAGCACAGATCAAGCTGCGCCAAATAACGTCCTTGGGGGCGTCCTTACAGAAACAACATCTGCAGCTCGCCAGCATTGACGATGAAGCTGTCTCCGATCATGAAGATGGCAATGAGGTGGATCAATCGACGCCCGCAGGCTCACCGCAGAGCCGCGACCGTGGAGAGACGACGAAGTTGATGCAGTTTCGCTCCCTGATGAGCCTCCAGGAAGCGGTGCGGCTTCTATTTGTATACCAGGAAGTGGTCGGCGACTTTCATCCAATAATAGACATCGACAAGATGATGGCGCGCGTTCGATCGTGCTACGCGGATGTTGACCCGGCACTCTGGGACTGTTCTCCAGGTCGAACAGGTTCTACCTCAGGAGACGAAGAAATCATAATCCTGAACCTTGCTTTGGCGATTGCGCTGCGTGCTGAAGCAAACTCATCGACACACGAAATGGAGGGTCAGATCCGAGAGAGTTTTCAGGACGCAGTCAACAGTCGGATAGCTGCTCCTGCCACTAGTCTCAACTCCGTGACTATCACATTGCTCAAGGTACGTCGTCGACGTGAGCGTGTACCTATTCAGACGCCTAACATCGGGATCGCAGGGTTACTATGACTTCTTCTACGACATGATTCGCTCCGCATGGCGAATGTGCGGAATTGCAGGGCGCATGCTCATGGAACTCGGTCTTCACAACGGCGATCAGTCCAAATACGTACTCGACTCTGATTCACAACGCACAGATGTCTCGACACTTGTGTGTAGCATCGTCATCCTTGACCGCCAATGGAGTGCGTCGACAGGCCTGCCGAAGAACTTTCAAGACTCCCACTTCGACCCTTTGCCCAAAGCATCTGTAAGCAAGATTCTGCGACACTATCACTTTGGAAGGTATTAACCTTTCAATAGATCAAGAATCCTTACCTCAAAGCCATGTTGTCTTTCATCCTGATCAGCGACAAGTTCAACGACCCGATATCCCAAGCTGCCAAGGGCGAGAAATACGACGATGACGATGCTTTCGAGGTGATGAATTTCCAGATCGAGCAATGGCGCAAGAAATCTATTGGCGCGCATTGTCTCACTCATGTAGAGTCATGGCAGACGAACCCGTCGAGCAGGCCGCCTTCGTGGGCCATCTTACTAATTCTTCGAGCCATGTCCATCCGCAGTCTCCTGCTCAAGCCCTGTTTCTTTTCTCCACAGGATGTGGAAGTCAGCAAGAAGTATCTCCGGCCCGCGATAGAGATCGCCTCGACTATGATGAATGTTATGTACATATTGGACACCACGACCGACATCTTCAGGAAACAGCATCCTTATTATCAGCACCTCCTAGCCTCAGCTTCAGCCTTGACCTTCCTAATCGTCGCCTCCCTGGAGCAGAACAGACATACTCGAACGATGAGCCTACCTGCGGACCTCATCGAGTCTCTCAACCGAACTACGGACATGGCGATCATTCTAGCATCCAACTACGCCAAGACTTCGAGAGCATCACGCCGGCTGTTGAAAAAGCTCTCCGAAATGCGGGGGAGTCTGATCAGCCTAGGTCTGACAAGGACGACGACGTCTCATGACAGGCGACAGAGTCAGAGAATCGGCTCAGAGATCTCGCTCGCCAACACCTCTAGAACAGTCCAGAGAAAAGGCATTCCACAACCGCAGGTCTCCCAGCCGGTGTTTGACTTTACTCCTGAATATCCTCCGCCCTTCGACGGCAGTACCTCTGCACCAGCCTTCTCTGGTACGATGGCACCTCTACCCGACTTCGATCTCCAGTGTGGGGGATGGGCCGAGTCTCTCTGGTTTCATTGGCCGCTTGGCACCGAGTCTAGCATGTTTCCTGAACCTGGTACTTAGCATGCAGGCTAGAATGTTGGGTATACACGGAGTCAAGGAGCGCCTCTGCACTGTTTGGGAATCGGTATGAATGGGTATCATGTGCTATTTGTATTCGTCTGTAGCTGTGGCGTTGCAACTATGTAATAGAATAATGCTCATGACATTCATTCAACCTGCTGCTGCACTCGTCTTGCGCTCGACTGATGAGGTTTCTTCGGCTCTCGTCGTGCCACGCTCTCGACTCCCCACCTGCTGGCGCTGGAACCCATCCCAACGCTCAAAACCGTTGGTATGAATTCCCAAAGAGTCCAACATCCTCCCAGAAGTCTGATCGATTAAGTCCTCCAAGCTCGCTGGTCTCGTGTAAAACGCCGGAACGGGCGGGAAGATCGTGGCGCCCGCGCGCCGCAGGAAGAGCATGTTGTCGAGGTGCACGTCGTTGAGCGGGCACTCGCGCACCGCGAGGACCAGCTTGCGGTTCTCCTTGAGGCTGACGTCGGCCGCGCGCGAGATGAGGTCGTCGCAGAAGCCCGAGCGCACGGCGGCCAGCGTCTTCATGCTGCAGGGGACGATGATCATGCCGTCGTGTTGGAAGGACCCGGACGCGATCGGCGCCGAGAGGTCCTTCGCGGTGTATGTCCTGCTCGCCATCCCGCGGATCTCCGCCTCGCTCAGCGACGTCTCGTATTTCATCGTCGCGAGCGCCCACTTGCTTATGACGAGATGCGTCTCGATACCGAGATCTCGTAGGATGGAAAGGATGCGTATTGCGTACACTGTGCCGGTCGCGCCGGTGATGCCTATGACTATCCTCTGTGGTCTCTGGGGTTCCTGTCGGATTCGATGTTGCTGCAGCGTGTTGTGGACGTCATATCGGTGGTCTCTCAACCTCGGAGCTGAGGATGGCAAGTCGTAGTTCGATGCTGGTGGCGTGCCCAGGGGCTGTATCGTATGAAATCCCGCCCGGGCTGATCTGCATAAGACTCGAGATGATTTGGCGCCCCATGTCCAAATGGTTCTACGCAAGCAAGGAGTAGCCATTGTCAAGTCTCACCGAGAATCAAGATATGGTAGATAAGCAAAGTGGGCGGTACTTGCAAGCGAAATAGCTGATATAAGTCACATCCGGAGCACCCCCCACTCAACTAGAGCACTCCAGCGCCAGAAGGCGAAATGCCATGCCATAGTACTCCTCAAAGGTGTGGCTAGGCATTCAAAGCTAGCCTGAGATAACGTGGACTCTACGAATGTGTCCCGGTTCCGAATGTCGGAAGCTCCGTCAATATGGGGTGGATGGGTACTGTTCCCCACACCGGGACAGGAACGCCGGATAACTACCTAGCTTAGGCAAATAATACGGCATGAGTGTTGATAGATAGTGTTGGTTCATGAGATCATAACAACTTGAGGAGCATTGAGGACCTTGTCGCGCAGCTAATTGAAAGCAGAACAAGCAACAATGGTGCGACTTGCGATTACTAGCATCAAGACCCTTCCGTCCCTACGGCACACGGGCTTCAAGGCCTGCTGTGGAGCCCCGTGTTATCGCCAGAAAAGCACGCTCGCATCACAGCCAGAGCATATTGCAGCGCAGCTCGACTTCCGCACTTTCATTGACGTACTGCGAAAGGATGGTGACCTTGCCGAGATCGAGCAGGAGATCGATCCTCACCTCGAAGTAGGCGCCATCGTCAGACGGGTCAGCGAAGTCAACGGCAAAGCGCCTCTTTTCAACAATGTGAAAGGAGCCAAGGATGGGTTATGGAGGATGTTTGGAAACGCTGCGAGTTTAAGAAGATCCGAGGAGGAGAGATACGGGCGAATTGCTCGGTCACTTGGCCTACCGCCGAACTCAAGCTGGAAGGCCATCCTCGAGAGGAGTCAAGAAGGGAAGACTCGTCCTCCACTACCGCCTCGAATTGTGTCCACGGGTCCCTGCAAGCAAAACAAAATCTCTGGTGAAGAGATCGACCTCAACAAGCTGCCAGCACCTATGCTGCATCAGGCCGATGGCGGCAAATACCTTCAATCATACGGAGTTCACGTTTTGCAATCACCAGACGCCTCGTGGACGAACTGGTCAATATTTCGAGGCATGGTCCACGACAGCAGACGTCTTGTCTGCCTCGTAGGTACTGGCCAGCACAATTCTGTCATCAGAGAAAAGTGGCTGGCGGAAGGCAAAACTGAGATGCCCTGGGCTCTGGCTTTTGGTGTCCCTCCTGCTGCCAACTTGGCTGCGGCGTGCCCAATCCCAGAGGGTGTTTCGGAGGCCGAGTTCGTCGGTGCGATCGTTGGCCATCCACTCGAGGTGGTCAAGTGCGAGACCAATGACCTTATGGTGCCTGCAAACAGCGAGATTGTCTTTGAGGGTACCTTCTCCCTTGTTGACAAGGCCTTCGAAGGACCATTCGAGGATTATCAGGGCCTTCACTTTGACGACGATAGGCACATGCACCCTCTCTTTACTGTCAACACTATCACGTATCGAAATGATGCTATTCTGCCTGTGTCCGTTCCTGGAAGAATCACGGACGAATCAGTAAGTCTTGCAAATCCAATACGGGTTGCACCAGTCTTTACTGAACTTATTCACGCAGCATACGACCGCATCAATGGCCTCGGAAGAGCTTTTGATGTTCTGCAGAAAGCATGACCTTCCCATCCTAGACGCGTTTGCCCCCCTTGAGACCATGGCCACTTGGTGTGCCCTAAAAGTTGATACCGACAGACTCACTGAACTCAAGACCAACTCGAAAGAGTTTTGTGAGAAGCTGGGCCGCATAGTCTTCAACGATAAGAGCTCCATGCTCATCAATCGCATTATGCTCTTCGGGCACGATGTCGACGTCCGCAATTTCAAGGATATTATGTGGGCACTGGTGACCAGGTGTCGACCAGGCCAGGACGAGTATGTCTTTGAAGACGTCCCCGGTTTTCCGTTGACACCATATATGTCACATGGAGGAGGCAACCCAAAGATGGGTGGCAAGGTCATCTCGGACTGTTTGTTTCCGATGGAGTACAAGGGAGAGAAGTCCTTTAGAGGCGTCGACTTTGAGAGGAGCTATACGAAGGAGGTCAAGGACCGAGTACTTGCCAACTGGACAGCGATGGGGTTTGACCAGGTTTAGTTATTTATTCAAGTGCCGGGTCATCTTGTACACATATAGTTGAGAATTGCGACACGGTGGTCGTAAGACGATGCCCGAATACTCCATTGTATTTTTTTTGGTGCATCCCTGCATTGACTTCTAAATCTCACAGCTATACAGCTCGCCAAAGTCTGTTGGAACGCCCGATTGGCCACAATTGTACAACCCGGAAGTGCCGCGTCTTTTCCGGACAGCAGTGGACGAATCAGCAACCGTCCACGACCTCGAAAGAGCAATGGACCGCAAGTACCTGTACGCAAGATGCATATCTTGAAAAGGTTGACTAGCTAATGAGTTTGATGTGCTCATGAGACAAGGAAAGAATCAGAAGCGCCGTTTCCTCATTTGGAAAAGTCGCTACTTCGGAAAATGATACCGATGGCTCCTCCCCAGATTTTACCCCGCTTGAAAGTCCGCGGCCAATCCAAAAGTTACTGATACTAAGCAGACAAACAGCGAAGACGACGCCATGGCGAAATTCATATCAGCACGAGAGCTAGCCAAGCATGACAGGATAGATGATGTCTGGATTGTGGTTGATGGCGAGGTGTATGATATGACGAAGTTTGCGCCGGAGCATCCAGGAGGGGCTGAAGGTACGTGTTGCTGTTCTCTTGATCGCGTTCAGCGACTGATGTTCCTTCAACTTCAGTCGTCTACCAATATGCTGGCAGTGATGCATCAGCAGCGTACAATGAAGTACATGCACCTTCACTCATTCGAAAGTCTCTTGAGCCCGGATGTCACATGGGCAAACTGGATCCGAAGGGTGCGGTGGAGAAGAAGAGTAGTACATCTGCGCTTTCCACTGCGACTGGTGTAGCAGCAGACTTTTCACAAAAACGGCCGGATCTAGACTCGATCATCAATCTCGATGACTTCGAGGCAGTGGCGGCCAAGTCTCTTTCTAAAAAGGCTTGGGCTTTCATCAGCAGTGGATCGAACGACAACATTACCCGAGACGCGAACAGCTCCATTCTCAAGCGCATCTGGCTCCGCCCCGAGGTCATGAAAGACGTTTCCAAAGTCAAGACAGCAACTAGCTTGTTTGGTGTTGACTTAGATATCCCCGTATACATTGCCCCCACGGGTGGTGCCAAGACCGGCGGTGCAGAGGGAGAACTGACACTTGCTCGCGGCGCGGCAGCTGGTGGTATCATACATTGTTTCGCCACACCATCCTCATATCCCTACGGTGAGATCCTAGAGGTTACACCGGGACATTGTATGTTCCAACTCTACGTGAACAAGGACCGAGCGAAGTCCGAGGCAGCGATTCGAGAAGTTGTCGCATCCGGAAAGGCGAGGGCCATCCTTGTCACTGTCGACGTGCCTGTGATACCCAAGCGTGAAGCAGATGAGCGCATCAGGTCCTCAGAGCCTATTGCGTTGGCAGGACTCAAGCTGGCTATCACTGCTGGGGACAAGAAAGGCGGTGGACTGGCGCGGCAGACATCCTCCTTCATCGATTCGAGCGTGGACTGGAGCATCATTCCCTGGATCCGCAGTATCTGCTCCCTGCCAATCTTGGTTAAGGGTATTCAGACCGCTCGTGACGCCAAGACTGCTCTTTCGAAAGGCTGCGACGGCATCGTCTTGAGCAACCACGGCGGCCGCGCTGCAGATCATGCCCCTCCTGCAATGCTCATCCTGCTCGAGATCCAGAAGAACTGCCCCGAGGTTCTGGAATCCATGGAAGTGTTGGTAGACGGCGGTTTTCGGAGAGGCGGGGACGTTGTGAAAGCGATCTGCCTGGGGGCTTCTGTCGTTGGACTTGGCCGGCCCTTCTTGTATTCACTGAGCTATGGTCAAGAGGGAGTCGAGCATGCCATCTCGAGTAAGTACCGTTCTTGCTATTCCATTCAAAGAGTCACCATCAAATATTGGGCGAGGAAGAGCTAACCATGACAATCTTTACAGTACTTCATGACGAGATCGAGACTGCAATGAGATTGTGCGGGATGACCGACCTGTTCAGAGATGCACATCCGCGCTTTGTGAATACACTGGACGTCGACTATCTGGTACCCCAGGAAAACCATCCATACGCAAGGCAGATTGTGAGGAGGACCTCGAGGCTCTGATCGGTGGTCTTATATAGACATAGAGGTCACGGTACAGTGCTGCTCACAAACCATAGACAGACGTATATCTCATTCAATTGAAACAAAGCACGATTATACATAGAATTACTCCATCCAAGTGACAGTCTTGTAGTACAGGAACTCGTCCAGTCCTTGGTAGCCGTTGAAGCGACCAAATCCACTCTTCTTCACTCCTCCGTGGGGAAGCGGGTACTCGTCGTGGACCGTCATGGAATTGATATGAACGGCACCCGACTCTAGCCCATCAGCAATACGGAAACCTGTTCCGAGGTTCTCGGTAAACACAGAGGCCGAGAGACCGTACTCAGTATTGTTGGCCAGTTCGAGTGCTTCTGCTTCAGTCTTGAAGGTGAAAAAGGACACGCTTGGCCCAAAAGACTCGCCCTGGTAAACATCCATGCTCTTGTCCACACCCGTCAAAATCACGGGCTTCATCCTTGTCTCGACCTGGCCCCCGCCACCTTCTGTAAAGAGAGGCAACGACTTTGCACCCTTGTTCGTGGCATCGGATACAAGTTGACGGTTCCTCTGAGCAGAAGCCGCGGTGACTAGTACTGGGGTTGCATCGGCAGATCCGAACACCTGCTGAATTGTAGCGCCGAGGACTTTCTGGAACTGTGGCGCTATTGACTCTTGGACAAGGATACGCTCAGTCGACATGCAGATTTGGCCAGCCTAGATGATGAGAATCAGCTTATACCACACCAAGAGAGTGTATGAAGATGTCATGCACTTACATTCATGAACGCTCCTAGTGCACAATGCAGGGCTGCCTTCTCGAGGTTGGCATCTTCCATCACGATAGCGCTGGCCTTGCCACCGAGCTCCATCAGCACCGGCTTCAAGTGCTTCCCAGCCGTGGCCGCAATGATGCTGCCGACCCTTGTACTACCAGTGAAATTGATCTTTTTGACGTGCGGATGAGAGACGAGGCTGTCGATAACGGCGGGCGCATCGGCCGGAGAGTGGAATATCAGGTTCAAGCAGCCATCTGGTAGGCCAGCCTCTCGAAAGACATCGGCGATTCCCCAATAGCAGCGTGGCGAGAACTCGGCACCCTTGAGGATGGCGGTATTGCCAGTCGCCAGTGCAAATGTTATCGATCGTAGACCGAGATGGTATGGTGCATTCCTGGCAAAACCAATATCAGAATCCCGATGCTGAGTGTTGATGAATAGGGTTACGGAACTCACCAGGGAGCAATGCCCAAGTTGACTCCGTATGGACTCTTCAGTACCATTGCTTTCATACCTTCATGATTTGACTCAGGGACAGATCCCTGTATAGCGCCAGCTATCCTCCCAGCGGTGTCCCTCAGTCCATCGATTGACAAGCCAAGGATGAAGTCTTGGTAGTCTTGATTCGCGCCAATCTCGTGATGCATGTAATCGCCAAGTTCCCTACGCCGCTTATTCATAATATCAGCCGCTGCTAGGAATATGTCACGTCTAGCAGATGCCTTCGTTCGAGACCATTCGGGGAACATGTCTTGTGCATTCTGGACTGCGCTCCCAACATGTTCCTTGGTTGCGCATGAGAGAGACCACACTTCCTTGCCAGTCAGCGGACTTGTCACTGGAAATGTGTCCGCGGTCACGACGTCTTTGCCGTTGATGATAAGTGGCACTGTCGTCTTGATTGAGGCGGCTCGGCGGCTCGTTCCTCGGTGAAGTGCACTGGACCAGCGAGCGCTGCTCACCCTAGATACGATCTGCCTGTTCATGGTAGGTAGAATGGCGATTGAGCTCGCTGTGGCACTCGATTGTAGGAAACAAAAATAATACAATACAGCTCAACGCTAATAGAGCAGGCAAACCGCACAATACCGATATATCAACACGATATCTACGTCGTTCGTTGTGCTGGGCCTCCCCAGAAATTACTCTAAAACTACACCGAATGGCCTGAACAGCCCTGAAGACGGCGTCGCTCCAGATAAGACCCCTAACGACTCGCCAAGCCGCGGTTCCTGGATCCCTGAATGCTGGGGTCGGCTAAGGGGCTGTAACCAGTCTAGTTCACCAATACGGCGTTCCGAGATATCAGATTCGGAAGTTCCGTAACACAGTACAATAGCCATTCCTTGGACAGGCCATGTTGTTTTACAGTCGAAAGTATCTGGTAAAGACATTTGTTTAGGGACCAGATCGTTCAGTTGGCGATCTAAGTTAAGAGACTCAGTATGCATTTGTCTATTGTTGATTCTTACAGTAATTTGTGATCGTACAATGCTCTACCAGGATCCTTTGAGCCTGACTTCAAGGATCGCAGAGACCCCAGACTCAACCTGTGCAATCGCTTCCGGTAACATGCGCTGGAGGTCATCAATTGTCGAGACTACTCCAGCCCAAGCACTCCCCCCAGAAGCTGCCTTGCCTATGCCTGAAAAGTCAGGAGTAGGGGAGAAGGAGATGTTTAGTTCCTCATTGGAGACCTTTGAACCATATCCATCAGGGTGAACAAGCGTTAATGAGTTCCGCGGGGCATTCCAGCCTGTCACTTGGTCAATCGTGGCCTCACAGATTTGGTGGAGGATGCATACCTTTGTTACTCAGAACCACGGTCAAAGTGGGAAGCCCATATCTTCTGGCAATCCAGTACACAGTCCCTGGAACTCCGAACAGGTACGTGCCGTCGCCAACAATAAGCGTAACGAACTTGCCCTTTCCAGCCCCTCCTGCTTGGAAGTCTGTCGCCAGCTTGACACCGAGCGCTGCGCCGGCTGACCAGCCAAGCCCTCCTCCTCCACAGTTGAGAAGATGTCCCGGCTCGTCGACTTGGAGTTGCTCGTAGATGAAAGGGGCATTTGTAACCGCCTCGAGGCAGTAAATAGTGTCTTTCGGGCATGCCTGGCGAAGCTGAGAACACAGGTATGATGTGCTTGGTGACGAGGAGCTGTCAGCAGGCTTCTCTGCCAGCTTCGCTGCCTTGTCGATCAGCTCCTGGTGGGACTTCTCCAAGTCTACCCACCGCTGACTGTAGGGTTCGAGTTGAGCAAGCTTTGAGAAGTGAGGATGACTCGAGATGTAAGTGTTGAGCTGCCGGATCGCTGTCTCGGAGTCCGCCCGATACCTCCGGAACGCGGGAATGTAGTGCAACGGCATGTTTTGCTTCAAGGGGTCTACGTCGATGTGAATGATCTTGGCGTCAGCGCGAGGCTTGCATTGTGTTGGGATCCACGGAACGTCGCAGTCGATGACGAGAATCACATCTGCTTGCTTGATCGACTCGTGGCGACCAATCCCAACGCCTAGGAAGGATCGGTGACTCCATGGGAAGCAGACATCACTTCCAAGCCCATCCAGGACTTGAACACCAGGCACACCTTCAGCCAACTTGACCAGCTCTGGGACTGTGGCGTGGTTCCGGCCCGTATAACCTGCAATGATGAGTGGACGTTTTGCTTCGGCCAATAGTGTGCCGATCGTCTCTAGAGCCTCGGGCGGCAACGCAGTTGGCGCGATGTTGTTCCAGACTTCCTGGTCAAGATGGTACGGCTCAATTTCTTCCTCCATCACCTCACGTGCGCCGACGACATACGCCGGCCCTTTGGGATCGCTGGTGGCAAACTGAAGCGCCCGATTCAGAACTTGCTTGATGTTCTTGCCAGTCTTGAACTCTCCGCTGAATCGGCAGAACTGGGAGACGATTTGCTTCTGATCCGGAGCGTCTTGCAGCCAGTGAATGTACTCTGTCCGTGAGCCGCGCATCTCGCCTTCGAGCGTGAACGGGGAAAGCCCCGCAAACACGAGGACGGGGCAGCGGCCCACAGAGGCATTGTGCATGGCACAGCCGAGGTTTTGCGTCCCGACATCTACGTGGACAAGGACACACTGAGGCTTGCCGGTTACTCTTGCAAAACCGTCCGCCATGTTCATGGCCACCATCTGCATTCTCGGTCAGACTGCGGCACGCACGATCAAAAGGGGAAGACTTGTAATAGCTCACCTCATGAGGGCATGTGATGACTCTGGGGAACTTCACACCCTTCAGGTGAGCGCCATGAGCCAGTGCTTCCATGATGGCCGGGTGGTCCGACCCCAGATTGACGAACACATGGGTGACGCCGGCCTGTCATTTGGGTGAGCCAAGATCCATTACACAACATGACTGATCTAGGAATGCCTACTTCCCAAAGACCTTCGAAGAAGGCGAAGGACGCCGAGTACTTCTCACTTTGGTAATGTTAGTCTGGAACATCCTCTGCTGGTACAAATCCATGTCTTCCTGTTTCATCCATGCACAGCATGCCGTTAACACTCACAGGTTATGCATCTTCTGCGTGGGGATCAACTGGATGACAATCACACGTGTAGTTGGGTGACGTTGATCCTGGAGCAGATTCGCGGGGTGTTGCATATGTAACTGTTCCCTCTTTCACGAGCCCTCTTAGTAAGAACCCCGAGTTCATCTGGCCAATCCGCATTCTTCTGAGGTCCGGTTGGGCGGAAGAAATCTCCGCCCGCAGACCCGGACCCGGAATGTTTACAACGGATATTCCGACGATCCAAAGACCGCATCGCACGCCGGTAGCATCGGCTAACAACCCATCAAGCGCCGAAAGCTCGGATGCGGTCGATATCAGCTTACCGCCGGATCATACTGAAAGACGAGGAAGCTACGTCGTCAAACGCGGAATGGATACTCGTTTGGCCGTAGAATCTAGGCCGTCTTGTCCAATTGCCCTTTCATTCCTTAGCAAAAGTATGACAATCCCCGGGATAGTGGGGAGACACTCTCAAACCAGAATTCTAAGATTGAATGCTTTAATCACGGAGTAACAGTGTAGATTCGACTTTGGCGAGAAGAACTTCAATAATGTGGTACAGAGGACATCACGATAAACTCTCGTACTTTGGTTTTATATATGGTTTATGTCTAAACGGTGGTTGTCACTGGCATTGCAAAATAACACCACTTGAGGAGAGGAAATTCAATATCATAAGATGAGAAGACTCCGTTCATTGTCAGACCCTCAAACCCTTGAATGTATGCAAGATATCGCTTTCGCAATATCTTTTCTGTCCAGTTCCGATGTCAATCCGTTCCGCATTCCTGTTCCGATTCCGGTTCCGATGACTAGAAAGTGCTGCTCGTACAGCCTGAACATCGTCACTTCAATGAGTGATCAACAGTGTGAAAAAGGGGACACAACGGATGAGCAATATTGACGGTTGATATTTGCAACCAACGTCATCTGTTCCGCAAGAAGGATGCCTCGGTGTGGTGGTGAAGTCAAGCTCCGGCATTGATCTTAGAGCGGGTCAGGGTCCCCCAAGCGTCAGATAAGGTGACATGGATCTGGTACCTAGTCTCTAGCTAGTGTTGAAACATGGGGAAATAGAATGAGATAAAGTTTCATAGATAAGTGTAAAGATTGGAGAACACCAGGCATTGCATGAGTACAGGAGCACCAGCCGGTGTGTGTGCGGGGGCAAGCGGAAGAAGCACCCAAACCCCTCTCCGCCGCCAAGCTGTGCTAACCCGGTAAGCCCTCCCGACACGAAGGGACCATCTAGACCAGGCTCGCTTTCACCCTGCATGTGACACCATCTCCTGTCTGTTTCCCCAATTTCCCAGCCAGATCACGACAAGAATTCACCGTGACTGCGTCTTGTCTACTAGCGTCCTGCGCATCTCTATCTAGCTGACTCCAAGTCGTTCACAGCTATCGAGTCACATTGAAAGCACCAGCTAACCTGCAATCTCCCCAAGCATGGCCGACACTCTCGAAGATGTCCGTCCCATGTTCGAGCTCCGCGGGCGGAACTACATCGTGACGGGCGGTGCGCAGGGTATCGGCTTCGCCTGCACGCGCGCCATCTGCGAGATGGGCGGCAACGTCGCCGTCTTTGACGTCCAGGAGAAGCCGGTCCCCGAATTCGAGACCTTGAGCGAAAAGTTCAAGACAAAGACTGTCTACATACGCACCGACGTGACAAAGGAGGACAGCATTAAGAATGCGTTTGACAAGGCAGTGGCGGAATTCGGCTCGATTCATGGGTGTGTGCCGGCGGCGGGCATCGCTATCGACAAGCCCTTCCTGGAGCAGACGTGGGACGAGTTCACTCGTATCCAGGAGATCAACGTGAGTACCAAGTCAACCCAAGCTGCCACCACCCCTCATGGCTCACAAGCAGACCAGGTCCGAGGAACCTTCTTCGTAGTCCAGCACATCGCCCGACAGATGGTCTCCCAGGGCACGCGCGGCAGCTTCGTCCTCCTCGCCTCGCAGTCGGCGCACATCGCGCTGCCGGGGTACCGCATGGCCGCGTACAACGCGTCCAAGGGCGGCGTGCTCATGCTCTCCAAGGCGCTGGCCGTCGAGCTCGCGCCGCACGGCATCCGCGTCAACACCATCTCGCCCGGGTTTGTCGACTCGGAGATGACGCGCACGGTGCGCGAGTCCAAGGCCAGCAAGCGCGAGGGCGAGCAGATGTGGCTGGCGCCGCCGAACCAGCGCCTGAGCACGCAGAACGACCTGACGGGCGCCGTGGTGTACCTGCTCAGCGACGCGGCGCGGCATACCACGGCTGCGGATATCCAGATCACGGGCGGGCTGCACGCTGGTACGATTGATGGGTTGATTAGCTACGAGTCCAAGTAGATGAACTCGGGCGACAATCGGGATCGGTCCTTGATCTGGTGCACTTACCGGTAAACAAGTAGTAGAAAGCTAATGTGGTGATGATTGTAATTCAAATACTCCTGATATCATGACATGTGCATGTACCTCAGATGTTGAATTTGCACTGAATTAGATTCATCTATTATCCTTGGCAATAGCCAGGTCGCACGCCGAACATGCTGGTAAAGCAAAATGAAAACGCCATGCCAATGCCTGGATATCTAGTAGAACCAAGATTTCAACCCTCCTTGACACCCCCGGCAGGAGGCGTACCAGCCGGCGGTGCCTTCTCCGCATCTATCGCCTTGTCAGCCTTGGCCGCCTTCTCGCTCTCCTTGGCCCTCTTCATTCCCTCTAGGCCCGTCTTATGCTCCTCATGCTCCTTACTCAGCGTCCGCTGGCCGACACAGCATGCGATGATCAACCCCAGCCCCGCAAACGCGACGTACATGATGAACATGGTCCGCAGCGCATCCCAGTACGCCGCGCGCGCCTCGTCGCCCGCGCTGCCCTCGAGCTTGGCCACAAGCCCGACGCTCGCTGCCGCATTGCCGCCCGACAACAAGTTCGCGACATCGGGGCCGAGGTCCCGCAGCAGGCGCGGGTACTGCTTCTCCATGCCGTTCTGGAAGACGACGCCGCCGACCACGACCGAGATGGACGTGCTCAGCTGGCGGATGAAACCAAAGGTCGCCGTGGCGGACGCGATATCGCGCTGCTGGACGAGGGTCTGCAGCGCGATGAGGGGCGCCTGGAAGTTGGGACCCACGCCGATACCCGCGACGATTTGGAAGAGCACGATCTTGGCCCAGTTGGCGCGGGCCTCGAGGTCGACGAAGAGGCCGTAGCCGAGGGTCATCAGGACGAAGCCGAAGATGATGGGCGGCAGGTACTTGCCAGTCTTGCGGATGAAGACGCCCGTGCCGGCGCTGGTGAAAGCGAGGATGACGGTGAAAGGCAGGACGTAGGCGCCGGAGAGTAACGGAGACGCCTGCAGGACGGCCTGGAAGTAGAGCGGCAGGTAGTAGGACGCCGAGACGAAGACGTAGCCGTGGCAGAAGGAGCAGCCGAGAGCGGCGAGGGCGGCTGGGTTGCTCAGGAGGCGCAGCGGAATGAGCGGGTACGCGGCGACCTTCCACTCGATGAGGGCAAAGATGCCGATGGTCACAATGCCGAAGACGATGAGGCAGACGACCATGGGCGAGCCCCACGGGTGGTCGACGCCGCCAAAGGTGAGGCCGAGGAGGAGCATTAGCGTGCCGCCAATGATGGCCATACTGCCAAGCCAGTCAACGGCCTTGAGGCCCTCTCGCATTGGGGTGCGTGGGTTGTGCAGCTTGAGCACGAAGAGCAGGATGGCGAAGCCTGCTCCTGAGATCGGAAGGTTAACGTAGAAGCACCAGCGCCAAGTGACCTTGTCCGTGAACACGCCTCCAAGAACGGGACCGACGCCGCCAGCGACAGCCCACACCATCCCCATCATGCCCAAGTAGATGCCTATTATGCACTGTCAGATCTTTAAAATTCTCACCTGCAGCCGCGGCCTGTACCACCACCATGAGACAATTCGACGTACCTCTCTTGCGCATAGAAAACAAGTCGCTGATGCACACATTCACCAACGTCACAATGCCACCACCGCCGACACCCTGGACCGCACGCGACACAATCAGCATAGCCATGTTGACACTGACGGCCGCCAGCAGCGAGCCGACCCAGAAGACCCCGACCGCGAGCAACAAGATCTGCTTGCGACCCCAGATGTCCGATATCTTGCCCCACGACGGCGCCGAGGCGGCGTTGGCTAGCAGGTAGGCACTGCCGATCCAAGTGTATCCTGCAGTGCTCTGGAACTGCTCGGCGATGGTCGGGATCGCGACGGTGACGATGGTGACGTCGAGCGCGGCGAGGAAGAGGGCGGCGGCGAGGGCGAGCATGATGAGCGTCGTCTCGAGCTTCGTGCGACCCTCTTCCGGGTGTGCGCCGGGTGGCTTGGCCTCCTCCGGGGCCGGGGGTGCAAGTGTGTCGTCCATGGCCGGCTCCGCGCGCTCCTCCCGCGCCTCGTTGCTTAGTGTCTCGGCGCTCTCCATGTCGGTGCCGTCGCCGCCACCACGGCTAGGCGTACCAATCTCCTTGTCGAGCATTGTATCGTCGTCGTCGCGGACGTGGTTCCGATCGGGTTTGTGGTCCTGCGCTTTGGTTGCCATGGCGCCAACAGGGTTGCGCAAGGAATCGTTACGGCCGATCGTTCGAGAGAGGCGATCACCAGCGCTCCCCAGTCGAGAGCGATTTTTTCAGCAAGCCCGAGTAATGTCTTTGTCGAGGATTCATATCACTGTAGAGACAGTAAACGTTTAGAAAACTTGGGGGAGAAGCTTTGTTTATGACGGTGTGAGTGGATATGCGTGCGATCGAGAGAGAAAAAAAGTACCCGAAAACGCACCGCAAAGATGAACCCGATGTCGCTGCGCATCCACGATGCGGGCGGACTTAACTGAAAATGTCATGGCGCAATTGACTCGAATTAGTCACATCCCTGGTGCTAGGCAGGTAGTGGAGGGTGCAATTCGTTCGGCAGGTAAAATGCGACATGGATTGATGAGTGTCGCGCAAAAGATTGCTGCTCTCCGCCGATATTTCCGGGTCGTCGGCCTGCAGAATGCCTTTGACCACTTAATCGAGCATTCATCACGGCCTGCGTGAGCTTGATATGGGGGACCGTTAGGGCAGTTCTTGGCTCGGCTCGGCTCGGCCACTGGAGCATTTACCTAATGCATGATGCATCCATGGCGCATCCATCAACAAGGGTTGTTTTACTTGGCCCTGGAATGTTAATTCTGTATCAGGGGCGATATCTTGAGCTCTGGAGCTTGAGACCTGCTGTATCAGCATTTGAATGGCCTTGAGCATCAACCTGAACCATTTTAGGAAATGTTTGCTCTTCGTGTACGGTGACAGCCAGCTGGCTCCGAACCAAACAAACGCTGCTCATGGCCCGTGGCAACGGCATATGCTACAAAAGGCCCACGTTGTCTTCCACGCCTTATCTCTTGTAACCTCATATGCATGCCATGTTGCTCTGTTGAACGACGGCTCGTATATCCCATGAAATGAAGCGAACTCTTGAGATTCCCTTGGCTAGCATCTGATTCCTCTCGACATCCGTGTCATACAGTACGATGCAAATCACCTCAACCGGTCGACCTCTGGTCCGTGGCAGCTCACCAGGTGCACTCCCTTGGATTCAAGATCCGATTTTTCGTCGTTCCAAGCCGTTGCGTCGACTGGCCGTGTGCCCTCCTCCACAATATACGTCTTGAACCCCTCCTTGACAGCGTCGAGCGCCGTGCTTTTGACGCAGTAATCGGCCGCAAGTCCCACCACGTAGACGTCCGTCACGCCGTGCTCCTTCAGTACACCCGACAGGCCGCTATCGCTGACTCTTGGTTGGGTGAGAGGGTCGTAGAAGGCACTGTACATTTCGACTTCCTTGCGTTGGCCCTTTTCGATGATCTTGTCGACCTTGTCCACGTGCAATTCGGGTATCAATGCGGCCCCTGGCGATCCCTGGACGCAGTGGACGGGCCACAGACGCGTCTCGTAGGTCTCATTCTCATTGTACGGATTGACTACCGTAATATTATCAACGAACGGCTGTTTTCCGGGGTGGTTGCTGGCAAAAGAGATGTGGTCTGGAGGGTGCCAATCCTTGGTTGCGATGCGAATGGCGAAAGAAGCAAGGGACAGCAAGCTGTTGATGACTCCGGCGATGTCTCGACCTCCATCGACGGCAAGTGAACCATTC
This sequence comes from [Phialemoniopsis] sp. UDSM-2020, assembly GCA_018873225.1. NCBI lineage: Eukaryota > Fungi > Ascomycota > Sordariomycetes > Thyridiales > Thyridiaceae > Thyridium > [Phialemoniopsis] sp. UDSM-2020. The sequence goes on from JAEILZ010000005.1 coordinate 405,063, forward strand.
TGACCAATCAGAAAGATAATCACGACAATGTAGCATAGATAGACGACTTACCGGCGGACAGAAGTCCTCCTGGAAGTCCACGACGATCAAGGCGGGCTTGAATGCCGGGTCTGACATGCTGGTCGCGGCTGACAGAGCGGAGATCGTGGGGTCCAGGTAGACAGGCACAAGCACGGAGGATGATTCACGGCGGCAATGAAGTCAAAAGATGGTGGCTTTGGGGGCAAGGTTCGACGATAAATCGAGTAAGGCACTAGCGATTGATGTGCTCACTTGGTGCTTGCAGTTGGACAATACGTGAACGCCTTCAAGTTGGTGAAGTGATTTGATCCTATCTCTCAAGCTACGAGTAGCCGCTGAAAAGGGAAGGCGGGGCAGGACTCGTGGGGATTTGGGGAAGAACACCCACGTCCATCCCGCGTCCACAATGTATCAGGCCTGCCGGATGAGCTCAGCAGACAAGAGAGAGACATTTGAGAGAGAATGCCGTCAGACATGGCGCCTATGGTTGCGCCCAGGAATGTATTGGTTTTGTAACTATGTCTTACGGTCCATGTCTTGTTTCAACTTTTGAAGGCGCCATATTTGACTCAGGCACCGGTCTCCTTCTAGAAGGGTGTATGGAAAATCGAAGCTGGATCAAGCACGATGCTGCTCGTCACTATTTGCTAGGCTTGCTAAGCTGGCTCGCCTCGCCTGCACCCGATCAAGAAATTCAAGGTACAAGCTTGCCAGCCAACCGTGCAACGTCCGTCGTTTTTTTGGCATTCGACAGTCTCAACCCGTCGCATCTCTGGGTTCAGGGCGGAGTGGGGATTGCACACATCTAGTGCTCGATGAGGATCGACGTCCAGCCTCTAGCATCCAAAAGTTCCCGCCATCCGCGGACCTGAATTCTGGGAGGGAACCTGGCGATCGAGTGATCTCATCAAATTTTATTTCAAACCCCCGCAGGCTTGCCTTCCGGGTTGAGTCTGGTGTCACCACACGGGCACCTTCTGTCACCAAACTGTCCCTTCAATTGGCTACGGATGGATTTGCCCGGGCTTGCGGCTTGCGTAATGCTTTATGATGTGCTGCGCCGAATGTGGCCAGGCGAAGGAGGACAAAAAAGGTTGGCAGGATGTTGGCAGGATGCAGGGTCCATTCCACCATTCCAAGGACAGGCAGCATTATCAAAGAAGGCGATAAGAACAATACCAGCCAATGCCCAGAACAATTACAAGCACGCAGGCGCCTGACCCGCGCTGTTAGCACATTTAATCCAATCTGTCCTTGCCGCTTCCGGTTCTCGACGGCAATCAGGATTCAAGAATGGCGGTCAGCCCTGCAGGAAAGAAACTCTTGGGCAAACCCGTTTGTGACCAGCTGCATGTTTGCAGCATATCTCAGTCAGGACATGCAGCCCAAAGTGTTGATGCTGATAATGCAGATCTGCAGGTGATGAAGAACGGACGAAATCAAACGGTCCACCTGTTCCACCCCTGCTGGCCTGACGTGGTAGGCGAGGGAGAAAATCGGTGAGGTTTGGGTGGGGGACCCGCATCGATTGATCGCCCCCTGTTTTCGCGGCCCCAGCGTCCAATCAGTGGCCATCGTAGGACTCAGCTAGTGCCATCAGGTACCTGTTTAGCGGGTTCGCTCTGTCAATCTTGCCTGGGGCTCCTGCTGGGTTGGGGCATCGCGCCATGCAATTTGAAGATTTTAGGTGTGTTCTGGTGCTGTGGATGTCCTGTCGGACAAGGTATTGCCTCAATCCCGGCCCCGGGCTTCGCTGCACTGGCACGTTGGCACCATGGCATCCTGGGCCTGCATGCAAGGAAAAAATGGGGATGGCTGTTCGAGCTGGGAACTCGCCATTTTTCCCAATTATTTTTTAATTAGGTGAACCGCCAATTCTTCCTGATCGATCCCAGTCCTCGTCAAGGCCTCACTCGACTGAACCTCTTTAACTCGCCCCAGGCTTCCAGTCTTCTTTGTCCAGTCTTTCGAGTGCTGCTGCCTTCGATTGCGTGAGGTGTGCATGCCAATTCGCTCCTTTCCTCTACTCCTCCCGCCCACGAGGCAAACACCGCCCCTTGTCCCGATCTAAAATCGTTCCTCCTTTCGGCCCCGCCAATCCTCTTTCTCCTCGCGAACGTCCACGCGCCTCAACGCTCGATACCGTTTGCAATTGTGACCGCGCCTTTGTGCCTGCGAGGTCAGACGTCACGAGAGCTTCGGAGACTATTCTACATAGTGGTAAGATACGCCCTCGTGTTTTCTATATGAGCTCTGCCGCCTACGGTGTTGAACCGGGGAAGCTGGTTCTGGAGACCCCCTTTCCCGGCTCGCCTGAACATTGCCGCATATGGCTGCGAGGCGTCGTCAGGTCCGATTCGTGCTGCTTGCGCCAATATTAATGTCCGATCCGTGTAACTCACACTCTTTATATACTAGATCCAACCCGATTGCCCAAGAGACGAACCCCCAATGCGTCTGTGAACGTCAGAACCGAGACCACTTCCCTTTCTCCGAACTCGACATGATCGCTTCCTCGCTCATCCCCTCCCGATTTCGGGGAGAGCAGCCTGCCTCGCAGGCTGCTGCTCCATCTTGGCTCAACACCAAGATCACCCCCTTCCTGCAATCCCTCTCGAGTCTCTCGTCCTCCCACCCGATCCAGACTGTCGTTATTGTGGCCCTCCTCGCCAGCTCCACCTACATTGGTCTGCTCGAGGAGTCCATCTTTGATGTCTCGCGAAGCGTGCGCAAGGCCGACTGGAGCTCCCTGACCGAGGGGAGCCGTAGCCTCCGTGCCGGCCCCGATACCGCCTGGAAATGGCAGACTCAGGAGTCCGACGCTTCTGTCCCGGGTGCCGAGCACCTGGCCCTCCTGACCTTCATCTTTCCCGACTCTCTTTCCAACGATGCTCCCAAGACGGCCCCCCTGCTCCACACCGTCCCTATTCCCGAGAACCTCTCGATTACCCCCCTGCCATCGACATCGAACAGCTTGACCTCGTACTCCCAGGACAGCGCCCTGGCCTTTTCCGTTCCCTACGACCAAGCCCCCGAGTTCGTCGCTACTGCTCAGGAGATCCCCAACGACATCCCGGGCCAGGAGACCATTGAGACTGCCAACGGCAAGGAGAAGAAGATGTGGATCATGAAGGCCGCCCGTGTACAGACAAGGAGCAGCCTTGCCAGGTGGATTCACAATGCCTGGATTGAGTTCATTGATCTGCTCAAAAACGCCGAGACTCTCGACATCATCATCATGGTCCTTGGTTATCTATCCATGCACCTGACCTTTGTTTCCCTCTTCCTCTCGATGCGACGAATGGGCTCCAACTTCTGGCTCGCCGCCAGTGTCTTGTTCTCCTCGGTCTTCGCCTTCCTGTTCGGTCTCATCGTTACAACTAAGATGGGTGTTCCGATTACTGTCGTCTTGCTATCTGAGGGGCTGCCCTTCCTGGTTGTCACGATTGGTTTCGAGAAGAACATTGTCCTTACCAGGGCTGTGCTTTCGCACGCGTTGGAACATAGGCGCTCCCAGGAAGTCGCCAAGTCGGGCAAGAACAAGAAGGCTGTGGTCAACAATGCTGGTATTATCCACTACGCCATACAAATGGCCATTAAGGAGAAGGGATACGAGATTCTCAAGGACTATGCTATTGAGATTGCTGTCCTTGTCGCCGGCGCTGCCTCTGGCGTTCAGGGAGGTCTGCAGCAATTCTGCTTCCTGGCCGCTTGGATTCTGGTATTTGACTGCCTCCTCCTGTTCTCGTTCTACGCCGCCATTCTGTGCATCAAGCTCGAGATCAACCGCATCAAGCGTCACGTCGAGTTGCGCCGCGCGCTCGAGGATGATGGTGTCAGCCGTCGCATTGCCGAGAACGTCGCAAAGAGCAACGATTGGTCTCAGGAGGATGGCAAGGGTGGTCAGTCGATCTTTGGTCGCCAGGTCAAGAGCACCAGCGTCCCCAAGTTCAAGGTCCTCATGGTCTCTGGCTTTGTGCTTGTCAACATCTTGAACCTCTGCACCATCCCTTTCCGATCCGATTCGTTCTCCTCGATCTCGTCCTGGGCAGGTGGCCTTGGTGGTGTCGTCACGTCGCCACCTGTTGACCCCTTCAAGGTCGGTTCCAATGGTCTCGATGCTATCCTGGCCTCTGCCAAGGTCAACAACCGGGAGACTATCGTGACTGTTCTCACTCCTATCAAGTACGAGCTGGAGTTCCCCTCGATCCACTACGCTCTTCCCCCGGCAAAGCCCACCTCAGAGGCAGGCGATGATCTGGCTGGACTTGGTATGGGCGGTCGTATGGTTGGTGGGATCCTGAAGAGTCTGGAAGATCCAGTCCTGTCCAAATGGATTGTTGTTGCTCTCGCGCTAAGCGTAGCCCTGAACGGGTACCTTTTCAATGCAGCTCGTTGGGGCATCAAGGACCCCAGCGGCCCGCAACACCCGATTGACCCCAGGGCCCTTGAGGATGCTCAAAAGTTCAACGACACCGAGTCTGCTACGCTCCCTCTTGGCGAGTATATGAAGCGATCTCAGTCAACGGCGCAACTCACCCCGGCCTCCACGGATGACGAGACCGAACTATTGGCCATGCGAAGAAGGGAACAATCGAGCTCCCCTCAGCCCTCTCACACACAGGCGGAGATCGAGCAGCTTCTGCAGGAGAAGCGCGTACATGAACTGACCGATGAAGAGATTGTCACCCTCTCGCTGAATGGCAAGGTCCCCGGATACGCGCTTGAGAAGACACTGAAGGATTTTACTCGAGCTGTCAAGGTCCGCCGCTCTATCATTGCCCGGACCAAGGCCACCACCGAGTTGACCGGCTTGTTGGATCGATCGAAGCTCCCTTACGAAAACTACAACTGGGCCCAGGTCTTTGGCGCATGCTGTGAGAACGTTATTGGCTACATGCCTCTCCCTGTCGGTGTTGCTGGTCCTCTTGTCATCGATGGCCAGAGTTATTTCATTCCTATGGCCACCACCGAGGGTGTGCTTGTCGCCAGTGCCAGTCGTGGTTGCAAGGCCATCAACGCCGGTGGCGGCGCTGTGACTGTTCTTACGGCTGATGGAATGACCCGTGGACCCTGCCTCGGCTTCGAGACTCTGGAGAGGGCCGGTGCTGCCAAGCTGTGGGTTGATTCGGAGTTTGGTCAAGCAACACTGAAGAAGGCCTTCAACTCTACGAGTAGGTTCGCGCGTCTGCAGACGACGAAGACTGCCCTTGCAGGAACGACCCTCTTCATTCGCTTCAAGACGACGACTGGTGATGCCATGGGCATGAACATGATTTCCAAGGGTGTGGAACATGCGCTCGCCGTCATGATGAACGAGCATGGCTTCCAAGATATGGACATTATCTCTTTGAGCGGTAACTATTGTACGGACAAGAAGGCCGCTGCTATCAACTGGATTGACGGCAGAGGAAAGAGCGTTGTTGCCGAGGCCATTATTCCCGGCGATGTCGTCAAGAGTGTCTTGAAGAGCGACGTTGACTCCCTTGTCGAGCTCAACGTGACCAAGAACCTGGTTGGTTCAGCCATGGCTGGGTCTATCGGTGGATTCAACGCTCACGCTGCCAATCTGGTCGCTGCTGTCTTCCTGGCGACGGGACAAGACCCGGCACAGGTTGTGGAGAGTGCCAACTGTATCACGATCATGAAGAAGTAAGTCTCGGCCTGTGGTAACAGTGTCAACTCCGACCACTAACGTTTTTTCTCTAGTCTTCGTGGCTCTCTGCAAATTTCCGTGTCCATGCCGTCGATCGAGGTCGGTACTCTTGGTGGAGGAACCATCCTCGAGCCCCAAGGTGCCATGCTAGACATGCTCGGCATCCGCGGCGCCCACCCTACGAACGCTGGAGACAACGCTCGCCGCTTGGCCCGCATTATAGCGGCAACCGTGCTTGCTGGCGAGCTGTCGCTCTGCTCCGCCCTCGCGGCCGGCCATCTCGTCCGCGCGCACATGGCTCATAACCGATCTGCGCCGCCTACCCGGTCCAGCACTCCCGCCCCGAGCGGTGCCATGACCCCTGTTGGATTGGCCATGACCAGCGCTGTCGAGAAGGCTACCAAGTCGCCCGATCCGCTCAGCGCCGCGGCCATTGAGCGGGCCAAGCGATAAACGGCTCGCGGCCCCTTCGTTGCGGCCACTACGGAGACACAGCATCATGTTCATTTCTCTCCATCTAATTTTGTCGAGGATTTCAATATAAATGGAGTGTCACACCCGAGCGATGTGTGAAAATATAGACAGAAAACAACCACGGTCGTTTAGATTCAGGCGCTGGATAGATGGGGGAAAGCTCACTGCCCAGCTGGTGAAGTGGAGGAAAAATCAAAAGGAGGGCGTAATCAGTCACGCAATTGCAGTTCAATGTACTGTTTTTCCGTCGACAGGTACATACCTCTAGTCAGCACCTCCTCGAACACGAGAGGTTTCTGCACACTAAATACATAGTCTAATTTGTAAGAAACATTTAAAGACATCTGCTTGTCCGAGCATGCTCGAGTGCAGTTCCTTTCATTCCGACATCTACTTTGCGGAAGGTTGCGGCAGCTCATCTAAAACTGCTGCTTCGCCCGTCAACGTGAATGACAACTCGCTCTGTGTAGGCTCATCGAGCAGCAACTTGTAATCACCCGGGTACAGCACCAGATTACCCTTCTCGTCCGTCCTCGCCAATGCCCCAACCGTCATTGACAGCTTTGCAGCAGCGACATCACCAGGCTTGACATCCCTCAGGCGCGTGTACGCCACGAGTGTCTTGCGCGGATACGGCTTGGGGCCGTACTCGCCCTTGACGAACCCGAGTGCCACAAAGTCAGACGTCACTTTGTCGCCAGTGTTGCTGACCTCGATGCCGACGTCCGGGAACGGGCACAAGTCCTTGTGCGCCTCCTTGCACCCCTCGAGCAAGTCGGCAATGGCGATGGTCTTGTTTGCTACGCCGGGCGCGGCGAATGAAGCGTTGAAGGATGTGTAATGAAGTCCGTACCCAAAAGGTAGGACAGCGTCGTCGAACCATCTGTACGTCCTGCCCGGGTTCTTCCCCTCGCCGCCGTCGGGCCGCAGGCCCATGTCCGTCATGGGCACGGCGTCGACGTACGAAGCCGGGTACATAGTTACGGGCAGACGACCCGCGGGCGGCGTGGCACCCGTCACGGCGCGCATGACGGCGCGCCCGCCGTCCTGGCCCGGGTACCCCGTCCACAGCACGGCGCCGACGCCGTCGTCTTCGAGCAAAGGGGTGTCGTCGACCTGGTCGCCCAGCTCGACGACGACGAGCGGCTTGCCGAGCGACGACAGGTTGGCGATGAGGTCGAGCTGTGGCTGCGGCCATGTGATGCTCACGCGGTCCTTATCCTCGGACTCGACGCTCGTGTCAATGCCGCCAAAGTAGAGCACGACGTCGGCGTCGGCGGCGGCCGCCAGCGCGGGCGCGGTCCAGTTGTCGTCATCGCCTGTGGTTGCGGAGGCAGGCGGCCCGCCGGCGAAGGTCACGTTGAAGCCGTCGAGTTCCAGGGCCGCGGAGACGGGCGTGCTGTAGAGGGGAGGTAGGCCGCTGTAGCCGCCGAGCATGGACCGCGCGACGTAGTTGTTGGCCCAGTGGCCTATCATGGCGAGTTTCTTGCCCTTGTCCAGGGGTAAAGTGCCGTTGGTGTTCTTCTTGAGCACGAGGCCGTCGGTCGCGGACTGCAGAGCGAGGGTCTGGGCTTCGGGCGTGTTGACGTCGGACCAGGAGAGGGCGCGGTAGGGCGAGGTGGGCGGGTCGAAGTAGCCCGCGCGCACGAGGCCCTCGTACAGGCGCTTCAGGGCCGTGTCGATGGTGGCCTCGGGGAGGAGGGTCTGGTTGTAGGCTCCGACGACGTCGGTGGTGGGTCCGACCTCGCAGATGGTGTCTGTGCCGGCGGATATGGCTGCCGCGGCGGCCTCGGCTGCTGTGGCGGAGTAGTTGTGGTCTGCGTAGAAGTCTGGAGTGTATCTGGTGTGAGTACTAGGCGCGTGATGTTTGCATGTATGGATGGTAACTACTTACTCTCCACCGCGTTGCAGTCGCTGGTGATATACCTCCCCTCGCCGTCCCAGCCCCAGTGCTTCTTGAGTATGTCGGTCATGAGGTACTCGTTTGCGCAGGCTGGAGTACCATTGACCGAGTTGTACGAGCACATGAAGGACCCCACGCGGCTGTCGCGCGCGCACTGCTGGAAGGGCGGCAGGTAGTACTCGCTCAAGTCTTGCAGACTGACGACCGCATCAAACGCATAGCGCGTAATTCCGTTCCAGCGTTCGAGATCGTAGGCCGCGTAGTGCTTGCAGGTAGCGATGACCTTGCGGGTGCTCGGCTCGTCGCCCTCGAGGCCGCGCAGGAGTGCCTTGACATAGTGCTTTAGGCGAAGGGGATCCTCGCCAGGAGTCTTGAGGGCTGTCAGTGTTCTTTCTAGGCTTTGGGAGTTGGGAAAAGGGAGCCTTACCTCCATACCGCGGCCCCATCGCGGGTCTTTGTACGGATTAATGTTCGGAGTCCAGAAGTCAAGACCCGCCTTGCCGCCGTTGGCAAAGGCCCTGGCCTCGGTGCTGATGACGGTGGCGACCTTCTCTACGAGATCGTCGTCGAAAGCAGCGGAGAGGGTGATTGGGTTGGCGAATGATGTGGCAGACGAAAAGTTTCCCCTTCCCGGGGTGAAGCTCACGCCTGGCGAGGCAGCTACACCGTGGAGGGCTTCACTCCACCACTCGTATGGTGGGAGACCGATTCTCGGTGCACCCTGCCCTTTGCTATTCTCTCGGCGTCAGCACTCAATTTTTGGATCTAGACGTCTAGGTCCGTACTTGACGAGGTTCCCAAGCTTCTCCGTGATGTTCATGGCCTTGATCAGAGCCGCCGCGCGATCTGCCGGCGACGCGGACTGATCACACACGAGGTTCGTCGAAAGCGGGCCATCAACGCAGTTCGGATAGTCCATGACCCCCTGGACGACGGGGAGGCTCGCGGCCAGGGCCCAAGAGAGCCATTGTTGAGAATACTTCATCTTGTGCGCTGTGCTTCTTGCCTGCGATGGCAGCTCAGGGGGACCTGGCTGAGACGAGTATCTACATTGCGGCCCTCGTTTATCATATCTCGTTCGGAGGAGCTAGAAGTTGATGACGACTCGGCTACACGGAAATTAAATGACGAGTGAGCATTGGCACTTTGCGGGAACATCCTTATTAAATTGCCGGCAGTTCTTCCGACATGGATCTGGACGGGATGGTTGATCTTGAGGGGTAGACATGAGCCGTGTAAGTCGACATGCCGATCAGAACAAGCACTTTATCCAGCATTTTCCGATCTCTGAGGACCGAGCTCGTCTATCCCAGTCCCAATTTGGCGCTTAGAGGCTCTTTTTATGACTCCTGTGAAGCTCAAAAACAAGACAGAACGCAATTGAGAAGCTCTGATAACATACAAAGTTCCATAACCAGGGTCGAAGCCCCACAGCACGAGTTTGTAGCCCTGGTTAGGCATATTGCGGTAGGAGCCGCTCAAACATCTGGTTCATACTGATTCCAAAGGGGAAGTAATTGACGAACATGCCTCGCGAAATCCGAAACAGTATGACAGGAGCATAGACTAGACCCCTATCGCCTTCTTTGCTTGACACCCCAATACATGACAGCTCATTGTGCTCCGGATTCAGGGCTAGCTCCACGAAAGATGCGCCGAGATCCTCGTACGAGCAGCCCAGCCTGACAAACTTTGATGAAAGCTCGAATCCAGACCCCGGTTGTTCGACAAGAACATTCGGCTGCACCGAGAGGAGTGACAAGAGAGACGGATCTTGAGAGAGAATAGCCAAAGCGACATCGAGATCCACGTAGCCCATTTGGAATGCCGTGGTGATGAGCCAGTTCACAAATCTAGGACGGTCCACCACAAAGCGATCGTTTTTCGATGACGAAGATAATAGAAGAACTCGCGGCGGTTGCCATGACGTGCTAGAGCTTTTGAGCGCCTGTAAAGCGTTGGAGATGGCAGATGCTGAGTCTTGAATGATTGTGCTGGGGCTCATGCCATTTGATCCCATGGTGCAGATGATGACTTGGGCGTTGTGAAGACATTTCTTCATCATGTCCGCGTCCTTGATGTCGCCGGTAAAAAGTTTCACCCTGGTATCGGATAGAAGATCTGGGAATATTTCCAGGAGTTTCTTGGAAGAGCGGACGTAAATCCTCAGGTCCGTGATCGCGCTCTTGAGAAGACCATGCAAAACCTCCCGCCCAGTTTTGCCCGTGGCCCCCAGAAGCGCGATACGTGTTGGTACCTCCATCCGAGAGATGGTCTCTCTGTCTTCACTAAGGGCTTCTCTTAGCCCTGTATCTTCGATGTTTATTTCGCTTCCAGAGGTCCCGCTTCGTGCTTGAGTCCTTCGTCTAAACAAAGATTTGATGGCGAGCGAATGCTTGTACGTAGGGAAGATCTGGGGAAATCTGAACGAATATCTCGAGTCGTGGCATATATAGTGCCTGCCTCCTGCCCACAGTCTTTGACTTTGGCTGGCCAGACCTACGTCTTAGACCGGTATCTTCGGCAGCATGTCTGGGGAGTGCCTGGGGAAATGTGGGGTGTGGGGAGGCTGTAGCCTCCCACCACCGAAGCCACCACCATAGCGGGACGCCCACCTGCGGGACCGACTCGCGGAACTTTATGCGTCAACAAAGTCCGCGAAGCATGGATAGAGGCGGGAGCAGGCGGGACAGAGCAAGATTAAAAAAGTACGAGGTAGGCGATACAGACCACCGCGATTCATTCAGTAATTACTAATAGTCTCCCATCCATTGACCCCAGCCCTCCTTGTTCGCTCCGCTACACCTGTCGACAGTTCATAGTGTGCAAAATTTACGAAAGCATCAACGAACTGTACGGCATAGCCCGGGTGACCTGCCACCTATCTGTAAACGACATTCCACAGTGTCCTGCTACCTGCTACAGGCTGAAGCTCGACAATGGGCTCGATTCTTGACTACTCTGTCCGCCTGCCCAAAGCTACAGGGAGGGAGACGCTCGAGCTTGCTCTCAAATACGACGTCAAGGTGCTCGAGGATGACCGTATACAAACTCTGCGGCATTTGCTGGAAGAGGGCCACAAGGCTGTCGCACCTCTTCGGAATCCGAGCTTGATTTTGCACAGCCACTTGCCGCATGTAAGTCGTTTCACGGGACGAAAGATTTTAGGTAGTACCAGGGCCTCTGACTTCTTGTCAGCTTCTGGGGTCGGCCTATGCTCTTGGCGCCGACAAGGAACAGCTCGAGCGCACCTATGAGCACGACATCAAGTCTCTCGTCGCGGTTGACGAGTCCTTTCCGCGCGGCGACCAAATCACCGAGAAGAATTGGAGAGACCCACTTATGCAGAAGAAGTAGGTACATGGACAGAGCCAACGGGTGATGCATTGCTTCTCGAGCTTACACATGTGTACTAGATTTACCATGGCCTATGTCGACTTTTTCGACAGCGAAACCGAAAACAATGGCGGAGACTGGGACAAAGTAGTACAGACCTATCTTTTCTCAGGAGCAGAGCCGCTCGTAAATGGAGGTATTGGTGGCCGTACGACTGCCCATCGCTTTGATTGCAGATCTTTGGGGCGGAAATGCTGGCGTCGCTTAGTTGCCCATCCGTTCATCCATCTTGCTTACGCTTACGAGTTCAACATCCCCGAAGTCGCGTCGCAGGCACTGAGCCTCTTCTGCACCGAATATGCTCCGCTTCACGGGCTGCTTGATCAATATCCTCCAGACACCTCGACCTACCAGACCGCCTCTCTCGCCGAGGTACTCCGGCGCGTTCAGCTCGACAGTCGCTTCGACGGCCTTGTTGAGCACCCAGGCACAGTCGACTTTGGCATCATCCTCGGCAAGCGCTACGAAGCAGGCCTCGAGCACTGGAATGCCTGGAAGGCCGGCCCCCCGGTCCAAGCTCTTGAACACATCTGCGACATGTCCGTTCTGGTGGCCATCAGCACAGGTGACCCCGAGAAGAAGTATGACTTCTTTTACGCCCACGTTATGACGGTCGCCCACGCCCTACGCATCCTCTTCCATCACTTCCCAGAGGACCGCCGCGAGAGCATCTTGCGCCAGTACGCCATGTTCGCGATCTTCATCTACATTCTGCAGTTCCGTCTGCCTCTTGATATGGACGTGATCGAATCGGTCCAGATTGAAGGCCGCGACTGGGCGTGGGTGACGGAGGAGAGCCTCAAGCACAAATGGGCACTTGACGATCACTTCTTCAAGGTCGTGCGCGCCCTAAAGGCGTTTGCGGAGACGTACGGCGAGAAGGATGGGTTCTACTTGAAGGCGGCAATCAAGTATGTCACAGAGTTTGATGGGTGGGAAGGTTTCGGCTTGGGCGTCGAGGGTTTCTTGCCCAGTAGGGATGGCTATGTGCCAAATTGATGTAGGTAATATGTATATGGCTATGCAAAGCGACGGTCCCTCGGACATCTAATCCATCCCTCTCTTGTAAAGCCGAGTGAAGGCCAAGGCCTAGCATCTACGTAATTGAGAATCGACCAGTAGCTAAGCATAATGATCCATGAGTCAATCACGCTGCTCATAAAACAAGCTTCAGGGTGCGATCCAGTTGTACCTTTAATTTTTCGGGATGCTTTTGAGGTAAAGTCTAAATAAGAATGTGTCTTGCCGACGCGGCTCGGACCATGAGCTAACTGTTTTCCAAAGTGGCGTCATGGCTTTTGCTTGATTTCAACAGTGTCACATGGCACCAGATACTGTAAAAAGCATTCGGGGCATAAACATGGCATGTATGACAAGGAAGACTGCGGCATCTTTGAAAGCTCAAGAAGAAGAGGCTGGTAATCGCAAAATCCCTGCCGAATGGTAGTTGAAGTCAATGCCGAGTGGCCATGCCGAGTTCTCGTGGGGAACAATCGTTGCGTCGCTGCGGGACCTCAGATGGCGGGACTACATTCGATAAGGTGCTCAAGTCGTGTTCCAAAGAGGACAGAATTTCCATGTCCCGCCACCGTCTCAATATCTTTCATCCCAGCCAAATACGGATATGTGAACCGTGGCGAAGCACATGTAATATTTGTGGGACTTGTGCAAAAGATACAGAGTCTTCAATGAGGACTTGCCTTCGAATCTTCGGTAAGAGGCTGATCCTAGACCATAGCTGAGCACGGACGGTATTATTCGATATCACCATCCTTTCTGGACTCATTCAAGCCATCACAAATGGCGTCACTACCAGTCAAGACTTGTTGCACCGTTGGTGTGAAGCATGAGTAAGTAGTAAACATTGCTTTCCTCTCACCAAGGATTCGACTCACAAGTTTCCAGAGGTACACCCACTGGCAGGATGGTTGAGATTGGCCATGGGTGGGGCGGATATCTAGCGACCCCTTCTGCTAAGCAAGATCACACAGACGTGGGCATTCTGTATATCCCGGATATTTTTGGAGTCTGGCAGAATAGCAAGCTCATGGCCGATCAATTTGCCGCCAACGGATACCTCTGCCTCATCGTTGATTCTCTTAACGGTGATCCAGTCCCAGAAAACAAGCCCGCGAATTTCGATCTCCCAACTTGGATCAAGCAGGGATCAGATGGGAAGAATCCCCATACAAAAGAGGCTATCGACCCGATCATTAGACAATCAATGGCATATATGAAAGGGGAGCTAGGGGTGACGAGACTGGGAGCGGTTGCATATTGTCTAGGCGCAAAGGTATTCGATAATTGTTGCAGGCAACGAACCAACCTTTTAGTAGTCAACCGCTAATTCTTTTTCCAGTATGCTATCCGGAACTTTCAGTACGGCCTTGAGGCTGCAGCCATTGCACATCCGGCGTTTGTCGAGGAAGAAGAGCTGGCGTCCATCACCGGCCCACTCTCCATAGCAGCCGCGGAGACAGATGAGATCTTTCCCACCCATAAAAGACACAAGTCAGAGGAGATACTGGCTAAGATGGGCCTTCCGTTCCAGATCAGTGTTTTCTCGGGCGTCACACATGGCTTTGCGGTTCGCTGTGACCAAACAAAGAAGGAACAACGGTACGCTAAGGAGCAAGCCTTTTTGCAGGCAGTTGCTTGGTTGAACGAGCACTTGCTAGGCCTAGATGAATAGATTCAAGAATTCTACTGTGCCCTGATTTCAACATGGATAGAATTTAGCCGTCTAGTCTCGTCATGGCTCTTTCCGTAGACCATTGCCGTCTGACCTTTCGTCTTGTTCAAAATTTGATCAGTGCGAACTGGACATCTAGCATACACATTGGCGACATTGACGCTCCTGCGCTCCAAAAGCACGACCTACGAGAAGAGATTAGCCATGGGAGAATTAACACTAGGTAGTGTTGGAGCGTGCCCCACTAGTATGTAAGGATCTTGCTATCATGTACAGTACATCTGTGTACTCCTGAAGGTAACTGGGGTAGGTCCCACATCGCCCCCCTTTTTGCCGGCGCCTCGCCTCCCGCCTAACGTCACCCAACGGACAAAGTGACACGCGAAATGTCCGGAGCTGGCGACCGAACACCGAGCTCAAGGCGTCGAGAATGACGAAAGCGTACCACCCTTGTATGTTGAATCTAGCTCCGAGAACTTCCATTATGCTGGCTCTGACTACACTATTACGGCAGTGCCAAATGGAGCATAGCTATTGCTGAGAACTAGTGACAGGATTTTTCGGTTGGATTAGACTAGCCACCTCCATCTGCAAAAGGGTTGGCGAGGTCATTGACTAGGTGTTCCAGTATGGTAGCGAACTTTCGAGATATTTCCCACGGACCCACGCGGCGCAGAAGATCGACCGCGTTGCACAGAGCACTAGGGTCGACGGAGCAGAAGCGTATCGAATGTGTTCTCCAGGCCCGCCTAGCAGAGCCAGTCTTCGGTTCGGACACTTGGAACTCCTGGCTGCCTGCTTCGTCGAGCAACGATGTGGAAGACTGTCCCTTTGACTGAAACTTGATGTAACAGTAGATCACCAACCCTGAATAGAACAGGGCCTTGGCTACGTGCACGACCGGTTCTGTGCTGGTCTGAGGGGCCTCTAAGTGGCGTTGGATCAGCAAGGCGTGAAGTGCACAGCGCCGGGCATTAGAGGTCATAGCCCAAGTTCGGCCAGCTTCAACACTGTCCTCGGCTGCTGCGGGACCGTCCCGCCCAATGAGACGTTCCAGAAGATCGAAGTCGGCGTATAGGTACAGGAAGGCCTCGTGCCATAGCATGACAAGGCAATATGGATCTTCCGTGAACCCTTGTCCAGCTTTCGAGTAGTTCTTGAACCAATCCAGCAGTGTGGTGCGAGTACTCTGTACCTTGGAGGGGTTGATGGACAGATTCCTAGCCTCAAAGGTGGAGGCAATGATGGCGGCTAGCGAGCCGTAGGCGTTCATATGGGAGTAATATTGGATGGGTTGTGATATTTGCGAGGCATCGTCTTGTTGACTGCCAGACTTGCTCACCAACATGTCTTTTACAAGTGCTTGCCATTGCAGGGCGGATGGCGCGTTGAAGATCTCCTCTGAAGAGCAGGGAGGAAGACAATCTCCACTGTGTCGCAGGAAAGGCTCGTGATGGAAGATGCTGGCCAGCTCGAAGTCATGAATGTGCAGCACGATCATGATACGAGCAGTTTCCTCGGCCTTGATCCAAAGCTTCCAAGCGTCCTCGACGCTCTCCGCGCCCACAACTCCAGGGATTTGCAATGGGTCTCTACACGTGAACAAGCCCGCGCGACGCGCCCATGCTATGACGGTGCCGTGAAAGCACTCGGTCATGGTCAAATCGCTGGCATTTCCACTGAGCATGCCAAATGTTTGTCCTATTGTGGCGGCCTGGACCATAGAAAGAGCTTCTTGACCACCGCAACGTATCGAAATGTCCCACTGCCACTATGGTCAGCATATCTCACGGGGACAAGATGTAGTCCTGAATGGGCTATTACTGATGTTAAGATCGCCTTGTTGAGCCTGAGATAGATCTTTTTGCCCTGCGCGATGGCAGGACCTGAACCGACGAATAATGCGCCAATCGAGCATATCGAGAGAAGTAAGAGCGCATTTTCAGATGATGGCCGGAATGACGGAGCGTGGATGAGAGGTAAGAATTGATTAAATCGAGCGAAATAAAGTTTTATGCAAAGGTTCTATCAAGTGTTAGTGACATCTAAATGCCGCTATGCGTGTCACTCACCAAGAAGTCTGCTGACGGAAGCACATCGTCGCTCATGCGAGGACGGAGTCGGCTTGACAGGTTGGCCCTGTAAGCCTCGTCGACCTGCTCTTGGTCGAACCTTGTGGGACCGTCTGGACTTGTGACGTCGTGACCTA
The DNA here is from genome assembly GCA_018873225.1 of [Phialemoniopsis] sp. UDSM-2020. Classification (NCBI taxonomy): domain Eukaryota; kingdom Fungi; phylum Ascomycota; class Sordariomycetes; order Thyridiales; family Thyridiaceae; genus Thyridium; species [Phialemoniopsis] sp. UDSM-2020. The sequence goes on from JAEILZ010000005.1 coordinate 421,414, forward strand.
TCCTGGTGTACCATGCCTCTTGGACGGTGGAATGCAGCCTGCTAGGGGTGGTCGGTAATAACTCGTCTGGTTTCTGGTTTGTCTGAGGCGCCTGAAGGATCTGCTGCCAATCTGGGATACTAGCAGAGATGGAGTCATTCAGTGCATGGATGTCGAACTCGTCCCCGAGCAACCAAAAGGGCTGGTGTGAAGTCAGATTCATATCCCAAAGGTTGTTCTCGGCGGGAGCACCCAGAAAGTCTAGATCACTGCTGATGTATTGGCCCCCATCTCCCGGTGTCGGTGAGACAGCAAGTATGGCGGCCGGCGAGGCGGCATTTTGTCGTGCGTTGGAGTTACAAGGCGGGCTGAGCGGGAGAGGACCATCTCCACCCGTATCTAGGATCTCAAGCGACGCGCCGTCGATTATTGATTGTCGGTGCCGGGGAGTGAACAAGACTTGCGATGGCGAGTTCTGCGAACCATCGATGCTCCATGCACTGGGCAGAGAATGATTGCTGTACAGTCGACCACCAGAGTGACTGCTTGGCGATAGGTCGCATTGGACTACGATCGCTGATTCTGACCCGGATGGCGAGGGAATCTGACCGACTTCAGCAGTGTTTGATGAGGTTGCTGCGTCGTGCGGCAGGGCATGTGTGCGGATATGTCGGAGGAGCGAATCGCTGGAAACACATATTAGTTTTGTGCAGGCATCACCGGTCACGGAGGCAAAAGACCATACTGTCGGCCGTAAGACTTAGCGCAAATGTTACAACTGAAAGGCTTTTCTTTCGTATGCGATCTCTCGTGTCGGACTAGGTGCTCGGTCTTTGAGAACCTCTGACCACAATAGCTACACCTCCTTTCCTGCTGTCGATGGCGCCGGTGAGTGGGGTTTGCGGGACGCCCTTCGGACGCTGACCGGAGCGTATCCAGTTCGGCCATGGTCGTGATTACTTTGCTAGGCAGCTCGAGATATAGGGGACAGTCGTAGAGGAGAGGGATGGTGAGACTGAGAGACAGAGCCAGGTTGCAAGTGTGGATGGAGATCAGCGCCATGTTCCTACGAGTTGCAAGAAGAGAAAGCAATATTTAGCGATTCTACTCGCTACGTCGACCTACATTACACACAGATGTGAGGAGGGATCATGACCCAGTACCTAGTTACCGCCGAGTCCCGTTCCCCGAGCACACCTTACGCCCGGCCGTCGAATTCCTATTGGTACAGCTCCCTGGGGAATATGCGGGGGTGGCTTGTAGCTCCAAGCTTTGGTACTTGCAGGTACCTCTACGCATTTCAAGGGAGGTCGAGCCTCCACCACCAGTAATGAGTTGAGCGGACGCAGTAGTGACGCAAAATATGTCCAAGTCAAGACCCTTGATATCTCAGGGAAATTTTGACTGACCATTGAGGCACAATGTTCATGCTTGATTCTTGTATAATCCAGCTGCCTCCACCTCCTTCACCCAAAGCTCCCAGGGTCGAGACACTGACCAGCGTGTCATATCCGTGGTATCCCCAAATTCCCCGTCTCGTAGATAGTTAATCTGAGATTTGCCCGGCCCAAACATGGCCGCCGCCATGGTGAGGGCTGTCGTCTGAATCCGGGCATTGGACTGCGTGAAGATGGCGCGGAAGACGGCGTCCTGGATGGACTCGCCCGCGGCGGTGAATCCGTGGCCCCTCATTAGAACAACAGGATGAGCGAGCGTCTTTCCATCTCCACTCTCAGAAAGTTCCAGGGCAAGCGCATTACCCAGACGCGTGCTGGAAATGAGCATGTCGCGCTTGTCGTCTTTCTGGTAGACGTCCTCCACATCGAAAACGGGCACCTTTGCACCCAAGAAACCGGCCATGTGGTAGCAAGGACGCATCGGGACGTTGCTGACGGTGTATGGCACCACTGCCTCTGAGTGGCTGTGGACGACGCTTTGAACTTCGGGATAGAGCTTGTAGCACTCGCTGTGGATGCAACGCTCGGCGTATCCTTTGGCAGAACTGGGGTCGACCGGCTCGGCCGTGGAGACATGGTATTCGATCAAGTCTTCTGGAGAGGAGATAACAGCTGGAGCAATGGATCGGCTCATGATAAAGACATCGGGCTTGTCCGGGTGGCGGACCGACAAATGGCCGTAGGCATCGAGCACGCCTTGATGATGCAGGATATGGCAACCAAAGATGAATACGCGGTATAATGCTTGCAAATTCGTATGGTTGGTCTCGACGCTCATGATGGAATCGTGTTACTAGTAGTAATGGTGATGTGGTTGAAATTTATTGGGTAGAGATCGAGATATGAACCGCTCGCTCCCTCATAGATAAATCTGCAGAGCACTGAAGGTCAGCCCCGCTGCGATGCTGGTCCCACCACCACCACCATCGTGGGAAGTTCCGGGCCTAGGCCTCCCACAAGATGATGCTCCCATGATGATAGGTGTACAGAAACACCTTGCCTTCCAACAAGATATAAACTTTATCCTAGCCAAACAACGTGGCTGCTTTTACGAGCAACGCGATCATAGGCTGAAAGGCACCGTGTCGGGTTTCGATACTTCTGGAATGGAAATTTAAGATGGAAGATGCACACACCTTCATATGTAGCAACACGCCAGCTTCGCTTTGTGTACCTCTTTAACTACGTCAATCTCATCATATTTATACACTTTATCTATTCGAGTGGCTTTATAACGCGGTGGCAAGGCAATACACGTCTTACAAGTCCCTTTTACGACCTCCCTATGATTGGGTCTTGGATATCGAGAAAGTCAAGAAAGCGCATATCAGGCTTCGGGTTTTGTTCGGTAAACCCTTCGGCCGGTGTAAGGGTTTCCATCACAAGATTGTTCAGTGTTGTCCTGGGCGTTGGCCGTGTGCGATCGAATCCGACCCCTGCTGGCCTCGATAACGCGCTCGTACCTGTAATAGGATTCAGGAAGGAATGCGGGGTTTCTGGTTACTGCGTGAGCTTTCTCGTTCACAAAGTGTTTACATGACATGGAATGGGCATACCTGGTGAATATATGTTCCTACTCTGCCGCTTCAGCATGTCATAACATCTGGGAATCATCCCGTGTTGCCTGTCGATTCTATCAAGAGCAATGATAGCGTGGCTTAACGAGGCTCGCAATGCAGCCACCAGCTCAAGAAGCTCGGTGTTCATAGGACTAGTTGGGCAATTTCCTAGATCCCCTGCCGAGTTGTCCGCGTGATTCATCTCATTGATATCGTCACAACCGAGTGATACATATGCCGTCGGATCTGTGGTGGTGATATCGTGCCCAATAGGGGTCGTGGTATTGTCGGTTCCATCTGTCACGGAAGGTCGGGGTGCTAGAGGGATGCTGCGGATCATACGATTAATTTTCGAGAGTGCAAAGTAGCTGGGCGGATGTCTGGTACACCGACCCGGCAGCAAATATGTCTTGATAAGCATACGAGGGTTGAACTTACGCCTCTCGTCCGTTCCAAGTGTCAGAAGTCGGTGAGGTACTGGCAGTCTCAGCATGACGGTATGTGCATCCCGCTCCCAACGCGATGCAGCCACTGCATCGAGGCCGCTGGCCGTTACACTGAATGAGCTCGCTCGTCAATGTACTGCATTGCTCATACATCAAAGAAAAAAGGCTCAACTAACTCGTGTCTTTCGAATTCTACAAGTGTTACATGCGCACGGGTTGCGCTGTCGCTTTAGCGGTCTCGGTTTTCGTGACCCTGAGGGCGCCGGTGAGGCCCCTGCGAGTGATACTGGTGAAGATGGCTGATCGAGTCTTGCCGTGCGGTCCCCCTGCTGAGAAGCATGAGGAGGCCATAGCTCGTTGTACAGCCTTTCTGCCATCCTCGTACGAGGCGCACAGAAAAATGTGCAAGCCGCGAATGAAAAAGTCGATTATCACACACACCCACCAGCTAACTAGACTTGTACTTACGGCTTAGAAGACAATAGCAATCAATAAGCGGGGAATGTCTTGCTGCCGCTACATTCCTAGGTCCCTCAAAAGTCGTCCCGCAAGTGTTACAGTTCCAGATCTGTGGGGCTTGCGGGACAGTGGTCCTCGTCCTCGCTGACAACAACATGACTAGCCAGCGGAAACCTCAACGATATCATCGCCTTTGAGCTTGGTGGCTCATTTAGGCCCTCTCAAACATTTTCTCAATCAGATTGTCCTTCTCAGTACATCACCACAAGGATGGCTGACACATCATCTTCAGAGCCGTCCATCGACAGATCGGCCACCCTCCACTTCATCGGCGACTGGGGAATGGCCAACTTCCACAGAATCTGCGCCTTCCTCACACAACAGTTCAGCGACCGGGCCGGACCGCGCACGCGAGTGGCGACCTGGAGTATGCGTGATGGCGGCGTTGAAGGCATGAAGCTTGTTCACGATGGCGACGCCGACCTGTGCATCGCCACGCCCGCCAAGTTAATGGAAACAGCCTTGACCGGCGAGGGTCTCTTCGCTCGCACCGGGCCAATGCCTTCACTGCGTACCCTGGCGGTCTTACCCCAGCGCGATCGCATGCTCCTGGCGATCGATCCGAGATGGAGGATCAACTCGTGGGCGGATCTGAGAGAGAAGAAACCCGCACTGAGGATCGCTACCTCTGTCGATGACGGTACCAATTTCATTGGCTATGTTGCAATGCGGTACATGGAGGCCCACGGGGTCACGGAAGATGTGTTGAAGTCGTGGGGTGGCTCATACATCCTGACAACCCGGCCCGAGCAAGCGATCGAGAACATGAGGGTGGGCAACGCCGATGCTGTGCTTCAAGAAGCCATCATGACACCTTGGTGGAGAGATCTGATGGAGAATCACAACTTGGTTCCCATTGCTAGCGAGGATGAGGCTGTGGACAAGCTTGTTGCACAAGGTGGTTTTGAGCGAGCTTCAATCCGCGCTGGCTTCTGGGATATTGTTCCCCAAGAGATCCCGACCATTGACTTCTCGGACTTCTTGGTCATTGTTCGAGAAGACATGCCAGATGATATCGCTCACCTTCTGACCTGGTGCCTGGTCGAGCGGCGGCATGAGCTAGAGGCCCAGTACGCTCACATCCCACCAGAGAGAAGTCCTTTGACGTACCCGTTAGACCCTGTAGCTATGGCAAAGCCGTCGATCCCCTTACATCCAGGTGCAAGAAAGTTCTATCAAGAAGGGGGCTATCTATGTTAGTTGTTGAAACGGTAACTTCATCAGGTGCAATCTCGTGGTACACACTTCACTCGTTCCAGGTATTCATGAGAATCTCCAGGTCTATCATCTGTTCATAGACTCCATATTTTTTGGCCCGATAGTTATTCCCTTTTCAATGAGATAAGAAGCTTCCCAAAATAGCAGTGTCCCCGATACGAGACAAGCCAAGGCGACCCGCAACCTTTTTTGTGGAACTCACGTATCGTCATGGCATATTATGGAGTCAACATGCACAAATTGAAAAACCATCTGATCGAAGAAGACCCGCTTCGGGGATTTTCCCACCAGCTGAGTGAAACCTTCAAATTGTACACCGGGTCTCGCCAGAAACTTCAAACCGTCTCTTGGACAGACTCAAACCTGCATCGCCCAAGTTTGACAAAGTCCTGTCAAGATGTTATTCAAGGCGATCCTCACATCAGCCCTCCCGATCTCGGTAGCCGCGGCGTCCGTCGTCCAGCGTGACGATTCGGCCTGCACCGACGTGCATATCTTCCTCAGCCGCGGCAACAACGAGCCCTACCCGGGCCGGCAGGGCAAGCTCGTCGAGGCCATCTGCTCGCACCTTACCGGGATGAGCTGCGACTACGAGGATATCCACTTCGACAACGCCTACGAGGTCGAGTACTGCAGCGCCGTGACGGCCGGCGTGCAGGCGGGCAAGAGCCAGATAGCGGCCTACGCGCAGCGCTGCCCGGCTTCGAAGCTCGTCATCAGCGGCTACTCTCAGGGTGCGTCGGTCGTCGGTGACCTACTAGCCGGCGGCGGAGGCGTCTTCTTCCAGGATTGTGTGCAGCCGGAGAGCACACCTCTAGACCGGGGGTCTAGCCCTGGAAAAAACAGTGAGACTCATTTGCCTGTCGATTGGCGATTACGTGACTGACCTGACTCTATCAACTAGTTGCTGTCGCCCTCCTCTTCGGTGACACGAGGCACACGGCCGGCCAGTCCTACAACGTCTTGTCAGGCGCGGGAGCTGACGGTCTCTTTCCCCGTCCCGCAGGGCAGCTGGCGGCCATGAACCAATATGCGGACATCATCCACAGCTACTGCGACGTGACGGACCCCATCTGCGCCAATGGAGACGTGGTCGACAATCATCTGAACTACTTTGACATCTACCCGGACGTCGCTGCCGAGTATGCCAAGAGCATCATCGAGAAGATGCCATCCACCTCCTCAGGCACCAGTACCTCTGGCAGTGCGACCCGCTCATCGACAAGCTCATCCTCGCACATGAGCAGTGCAAGCTCGTCGGCAGCCAGCTCCGTCTCGGGCTCAACTACCTCTTTGTCATCTAGCACCATCAGCAGCTTATCGGTCTCGGCAACGACCTCATCTTCAGCCTCTATCTCTTCAAGCACGACCTCGCCGTCTTCAGGTTCCACAACACAAACCGGCGCAGGCAGCTCCACGGGTGCTACCTCGCCTGGCGCTTCGACGACTGCTGCTGGACCGGCTACCAGCACTCCCGCGTCCACCACTACGCCCGCGCCTGGCAACAATGCCGGCTCACTGAAACTGCAGTCTGGTATCCTTGCACTGGTTGCTGCCGGCGCTATGTATTTACTTGTGTAGGAATATTACGCCAACGAAATGATGACAGGGTAACAGGGGAAAGGGAATGAAAGCATCAATGGAGCTGGCCGAGCTTGTATTCTACAAGGCGGCAATGTACAGTAGATACCTAGACTAATACGATAGAGAACACCGAGTCTACTTCAAAAGCAAAGATACACAGAACAGTCTTACAAACTCGCCTTCGCAGGCGCACCCTTCTTCAGCCTCAGAATCGACTGCTGTGTCATCGACGCGACAAGGTTGCCCTTGTCGTCCCACAGCCTGCCCTCGCCATACGAACGACTACTCCCAGCTCTAGACCCCGTGCGCTCCCTCAGCGTCCATCTACTCAAATCGACAGTGGGTGCAAATATCCGCAAGGCAAAGTCAAGCGACGAGCACGCGGCCACGTCGTCGAACCACATGTGATCGTGCGTCAGGGGCACAAAGGAGATCGCGCCGTCCATGAGAAACGCCATCGCAGCCATGTTCTCCTCGGCCGAGGCGAGCGGCTCCAGGGACCGCTGCCACTCTGCCGACGACTTCTCGGTGAAGTGCAGGCTGTCCTGCGTGGTGCGCACAGACTTGGCCACGCCGGCCAGGTTCTGGCCCGCGACGCTGTTGGTGCAGTACCGCAGGTCCCAGTAGTCGTTGAGCGGGCCGAGCGTGCGCGTGAACTCTGCGGCTTCCTTGTCCGATACGACACCCCTCGCCTTGAGGTGGTTCATCTGGTCCTCGAGCCCCGGGCAGTCCTCCGGCGGCGGGTACGGGACCACGGGCCTGGCCGAGTACTCGAGCGTGGTGGGCTCGTCGGCGTGGAAGTCGGCGAGCATGTCGAGGCAGACGCGCAGCTGGCCGGAGTCGAGGCGCTGCTTGACCTGCACCCGGCGCGTGGCGAAGGAGCGGGTGTCGCGCGTGTGCTGGACGGAGCAGTAGAGCTTGCGGTCGGTCAGGGCGGGGCCGAGGAAGTTGCCGAGCACCGAGTAGAGGTGGACGCCGCGGGGCACGGTGGCGATGGCGGCGCTCACGGCGTTGGCGATGGCGCAGCCGCCGTAGGCGATGGGCAGGGAGTTGCCGAGACGGATGGGCAGCTCGCGGGAAACGAACTCGTTGTCGCCGAGCTTGTCGACAGCGACCTGTTGCGCTAATGAAGGGGGCATGGTGGATAGCTGTGTATTGCGTGGTGTGATGTGATGTGATGTGATGCGACCTTTCGCTATGTTTGACAATCCTGTCTTGATGCGAAGAATCTGATGCAGTGTTTGATCTCACCGAGGATGGCTCGCATCTACCCCAGATATCCATCTTAAGCTGCCGCGGTGATCGGGAATTCTGGCCCACTCCGGATCTCCAGGGGGCGCCGCCGATTGGTGTACCCGCAGTCAGGTCCCACTCGATACCTCGGTTCTGGCCCGAATTTCGATTACTGATCATGCCTAAAGATACGGGACCAGATATATATGCATTATGTGACGTCTCCGAATAGAGTGTCTTTCGTGGCTGCGGACGATAACGAGGTTACGCAACTTGCTCACTGCTCACCAGAAGTAGTTAGTCAATCCTCATCGCCCTTCGTGTATCACAAAGAAAATAGAATCAGCCTCGTATACAGTTCATAGAATCGTCATGATTCTTTCCAGTCACTGGAACCAAGTGTTTTTTGGGCAACGACTCACTCAGTCACCACATCAAGCTCCCAGCAGCCATTTGCCTTTGACCGAACAGGGCACTCACCGACCAACAAGTACTCACCAATATGCGCAGTGGAACAAATAGCGGTCACGCGCAAGCATCGTGTGTCACGGGCCGACATCACCTCAGCATCACTCTCACACAGCATCATCAGCTTTGGCCATATCCGGGATAAACCATCGTCTTGGATGTTCCAAATTCTCCGCGTCGAAGCATGGCTTCTTCCGAAGATGGCAATTTATGCTAGCTACAACGAGTGACTGACTGTGCTGACTCTTGACCTCCTCATGACGCCTACGGCCCAAGGCAAGGAGTGTACATGGGAACGTTCCCACCAAATCTGCTGACGCAAACAACTCAACCCGCTCTGATGGGATCAGACGAGGAAGAAACGAAGAAGAATAGAAGTACTGGGATAGGGCGGCCCAGCTAACACTGTTGCCATCGAGCGCCAATGATGCCGTAGCACTCCAACTGCGCCTCTTGATTGCTGATGATGAGGTTCTGAGCATGGAAATAGTCCTCGTTAGCGCCAGGTCTCGCTCAAGCTAAGCAAGGGCCGCGGATAAGAGCCTGGACTGTGGGAGACCTACCAGAGCGGCTTCCGAGTACAAATTTGATTGCGAGGGCGCGTCGCAGTAGCAGGAAAACATGCCCAAAGTGCCGCCGATCCAGTTGCAGGCGCGGCACGAGTTCTGGAAATTGCCGTTCTGCGCGGGACTCAACGCCCCGTTTCGGTTCGCGAGGCAGTAGGCGAGATCGATCCTCGTCCACCAGTTGCCGGCCGAAGTACCCGATGAGCAGCAAGCCTCCAGGGTGCGGCCGTCGCCTCTTAAGCCGACCCACCAGCAGCTGTCGAGGAACCCGCTCCCCAGGATTGTCAGCTCGTTCTCAGCCGAGCTGACGTTCGCGGGGGCAGAGACGTTTCGGACAAAGACATCTGGGGCAGAGACATCCCGGGCTTGGGCTGGGGTTGTGTCGTCAGGGGCAGGCAGGCCTAGGGTAGTCGGTAGGGCGGCAAGGAGGCCTGAGACGAGAAGGATGCGGCGGAAGATCTGCATTTTGACTGGGTGTCCAAAAGGTAGGGAGGTATCTGGGTTTCAAGGGGAATCTGGTGCGCTAGAAGTAGGATTATCGGGAGGCTGGATGTCTGGTTAGGAAGACGGCCTGGAGAAGTCTTTCGGATCCTCTCTGGTATGCTCGCCGGTAGGTCTTTATACTTGACCATCTGCAGAACCGCAACTTCATGTTCACGATGAAGCGGCACCGAGACTGCCCACCGCGCTGCATCAGCCGCTTGCTCACCCTGCTGACCACATCTTGTGTATGCAGCCGTCGTTTAATAGTCTTGGCCTTTCGTTGCCTTCTCCCCTTCCAGCACCGCACCGTTCCAGAGGTGGAACGATTGTTGCTTCTGGGCAGCACAATATATGCATTCTTCGTCTAAGTGACAGGATTTCTGTCGCTAACCGCATAGTCTATTGATCTGTGCCTTACGGACTGATAAAATTCGGCTTTATATCAAACTGTCAGACGAGAAGGGTTCATTGGCAGCACCCCTACCGTAGAATTAGTATGGGAACCCGCTGCTGACACCGCCTTAGTCAGTAAGATCTACCCCTTAAAGGGCCAGCCCTTGAATTCCTTCATTCGCCTAAATTTCTTAGAATCAGACACCTCAATACCAATTGAATCATTGACAAGCCATTTTGCCTGGCACAAATTTATCAATGCCGGGAGACGGTCAATCCCGGAACCCACACTGACGAATTACGACACAATGACTGTCGTTGTTGAGCAGCCCTTCTATGGCAGGTCTATAGAGGATAAGCCGCCGGCAGCGCCGGGGCGACGAAGGAGACCTCATAAGCGTACTCGCGAAGGGTCAGTTCTCCACGACTGTTGGTATTTGACCTCTCGTCACTCACATCATAGTGTAGTTGCCTCACCTGCCGGCAACGGCATGTGAAGTGCGATGAAACACAGCCTGTGTGGTAAATATCTGCTTTCTCAACTCTTAGTCAACACGCAGCTCCACAGTGAAGGTCCCGAAATTCAGCTTCTAGTACAGCCACGCAAGGCGGCCTGCTAATTCGTCTTCACACCCCAGCATCAAGTGTCTGGTCATTGGGAGAAGCTGCCAATATGACAAAAGGTCATTTACCTCTTGCGACGCCCGTGCAAGCCCCGCATCTCCTATTTCGTTCATCCCAAACAACCTATTTGACGTTCTCCCCGTCAAGATGAATCTGGCATCGCACAGGGCCTTATCTCATTGTAATGCCACCAGGTTCTACTTTCCGGTTTCTGTGAGTGTTACTAAACTCCTGTGTATCAGATATGTACTATCAGAACCTTGTGAGGGCCACCGTACCCAAGAGTTCTTGTGTTCAAACGTGCGTGTACTCGAGAAATAAGGCAGTCTGATATATATCAAGCTAACATCTCTTCCATCAGTTTGGGTTTACCAGCCATGATGGAAGACCCGGTCGCTTTCAGAACCTCCTTAGTATTGAGCATCGCCCATCTGCGCTTTGAGGGCACATCTCAAGAGATAGAGAAGACTAACCTCATCCATAAGATTGCCGTAATGGACACTATTGGTCAGCGTCTTGCAAGTTTCTCAGCCCATATCAGCGAGTTCTTCATACTCGTGATTGCTCTTCTCTTTCAAGTCGAGGTAAGCCCGTGCGTTGATCCTCTTGCCCCGTGAACGACTGGGTGCTGACAGAATAAACAGCTCGCTGCAGGCGAGACAGACGCTGCCGAGGCGCACCTCCAGGGCATGTTCGCTTTGTCCGAATCCAACAAACGTGACCAAGCCAATCAACTCCGTGTGAGGATGACATTATTGTACGCCAAACCACCTGAACATTTCGCTTCTCCCCATGTCATCCAACGGAGAACTTGTTGCTAAGAGCCACCTGATAGTTTCTTTTGCTTCCTGCAGAAAGCCAATGACCGTACCGGCTGTCATACCGCACGCCAAGGCCCTGCCGCGAGGTCAAGAGCTTCGAGTCACAGAGAATACGCCGCCGCAGCTTTCATCTATATGCACTTGCTTCACGACTTTCTTGTTGACCCTAGTTTGGGTATATTGGCGCGGATTCGGGGTAGGGATACACGACTACTGCGCTGGCTCCTCGAATCTCTGAGAAATGACAAGAAAACGGCAGTGTCTGGACCTTGCGACGGCGAATTTTGGGTGTGGCAGATTGCTGTTGGAGCATACGCACTCACTGTTGGGAGTTTGTGGCCTCGGAACGACGCACAAGAGGTGGCAAGTGCGCGGGACAACAAGAGCAAAGTGAACGATCCAGGGGGGAAGGACGGCTTGGGGCAGGGTAACAAGATGCCAAGTCTAGCAGTACGGCCCGAAACTCCAGACAGGCCGGAAAGCCCCACGAGTTTGAAAGCTTCTGGGAGTGCCAAGGTTCTCAACCTAAGGACATGGATGGACGAGACAGTCTGTCAATGGAGGCAAAGTTCGAAGATGGTGGAGTGGGACAATGTGGATGTGGTGTTCCAAAAGATTGAGTGGTTAAGGACAACCGAGGGCTTGGAGTTACTAGAGCAGATGTACCACGATACAGGTGCAGATGATTGAGTCAAGTCGTCATCATAGGCTATATCACATGAAGTGCCCCGAAACCCCAAGCGTCAGATTTGGGGGTTATAGGATCAGCCAAAGTCATGTCACTTATTCAGACTGCAGTGAAGCTGATTATATCAGGAAGATAGTTCAACAGCGCAGATATGGCAAAATGCTTGGATTCTGTGGCTGGCACTAAAGCATATTGAATATGGGGACAATGTGTCGTGGCCTTCTGCCAGCACCCCCTATCATGCCCAATCATCACTTTGATCCCGACTATCCTTCTTCTCTCGAGAACACGCCAAGCTGTGGAATGAAAGTTCCCATTTCCCTTCGCTTATTAGGACTGATGTTACTTACAGGTGGGCCGGGTCTTGGCGAGCCTCATAACTGTGCCCGTGTTACACAGAACCACCTAGGTGAGCATAGCGAACAGCTTTGTCGCATTTGTAACTTGGAAGAGTAAGCACTATCCCAAATCAAGCTAAAAGTCATACCGTTTGTGCTTCCCAACGGCACAGCATCTGCGCTCATCGTCTACAATGCATACTTTATGTTGTCTGCAGAATCACACGGCACAGCATATTAAAACTTGTGCCTCGCGGACCAATAGACCTAATGAGTAGCTCTTCAATTGATGGCAAATATTAGGCGCATATGCTCCGCCGTCCATGTCACCTTCCCCGTGCTCTCAGACGAGCAGCAGATGAGTGGTCGATTCTTCCTGCCAAGAGTCAATGTGCCATTGACAAAATGCTGACAGCTTGTACCAAGACAAATTTTCGGAGAGGTGCAGCAGTAACTTTAGACGACGAGTGCATATGCCATTTCATGTACAGCCTTGCTTTGTCTTGATGAAGGGTGTCATCTGCTTCTCTATAACATTAGCCTAAATGTCAAAACGTGAGTGGAGGCATTTCATGAGAGCACCCCCAGGGCCAAATTAGAGCTGCCGAGTGTCACCGCCCTAGGTAGGGTAACCCCCAAGGGGGCCAGCCCCTTTTTGTAGAACATCCATTTCGTTTAGATGTCTTTCAGAATATAATATCTAGCCATTTAAGTGGTGCTGTAGTTCGGACAGCTTTTAGGCTGTTTCTTTCCAACTGAGGTCGCCCAGGCACTTTGGTAGGGTATGCAGTGTGGAGCCCACTAGTGATAGTGCTGCATATGTGCTAACCGCTCTAACAACACTCAACACTTGCAGCAAACACAAAATACCCGTGGACACTTCCAGGTTGCATCCCCATTTTCCAGACTTATTCTAGGTAAGGCAGATACTTCTGAAAATTATCAAGTAATCAGCTGAGAAGCGACCTATAAGAAGACCAGTGTCATCTGCTCTTGATCAGGACTAATCCTAGCAGCTCTCCTTGTCAAACAACACATATGGCGTGTCTGTCTTTCAGCGACTTTTGCCCAAGGGTAACAGATCTTGGGGTCTTCAAGTCTGAATTGATTATTCCGCCTTTTGGTGACATACTTTATTAGTAAATGAGAGTCAGAATTTCAGGATCAAGTCGGTCATACAACACAACACTTTGTCTGTTTGAACCATAGCACCTATGGCCCATCCGCCCTTATCAACATGCATGGCGTCGATCTGGCTGGGTCCGCTCTCCGTATCAGGCCAGTCCAGTCCTGGAGCTTGCTGGTTGAGTTTGGATAGCGGGTAAACCCACTCTTTCCCACCTATACGTGTCCCAAATCAGCGACTTTAATTAGTACACTGTTGCTATCAATCGCATCAATGGCGTTTGTTGGACGGTCTCGTTCGTCTTAGAGACAAATCTGAGAGGATACTTTTCCTTGTGCTACCCGACGAGTCGTGAACTTGAGGAGAGCTAACCACAGTACTCAGTTAATCGGAACTCAAATTTGCGGTACAATGAAATTCCACTACGCAAATTTATTCACCGGAATGCGTCTATGACCATGGGCAGAGAGCTCCGGGAAACTCACCGAGCCTATCTACGTATTAGCGTCATCCTGATATGGCGCAAGTGCCGAGATCGGTCCACTACGCTCGACTAAGCTTACAAGGTAACCATGGACGACACTCTCGATCATCAACATCCTCTTAGCTCCTGACATCAAAGTATTTCCATCTCGGAAACCAAATTCCGTCCATTACACGGCGAAGCATGTCAGGCCCATCGAAGAGACTCGCCCTCCTGGGCTCGCAGATCAACAGCGGCACCCCCGCGATCGCCTCCGAAGGGCGGGGGCGCCGCTACGTCGTCCTCGGCGCCGGCGTCGTCGGCCTCTCCACCGCTCTCGAGCTCAAGCGCCGCCTGCCCGCCGCCGACGTGCTCGTCGTGGCAAAGTACTTCCCCGGCGACCGCTCCGTCGACTACTGCTCCCCCTGGGCGGGCGCGAACTGGCTTTCCGTCGCGACCGACAATGGGCCCCAGGAGAGCTGGGACGCCGAGACGTACCGGCGGTTCGAGCACATCGCTGACTCGACTCCGGAGGCCGGCGTGCAGCGTATGGACATACGCGCCTTTTTTGACCGGCCGCGCGAGGACGCGGGTGTCGTGAGTCCCGCGACCGGGAAGATCTGGTATGACGGGCTCGTGGGTGGGTTGAAGCCTATCCCGCAGGCGGAGGTGCCCGAGGGGTCCGTCTTCGGCTTCGTGGCCGCATCGTTTGTGATCAATACGCAGGCTTATTTGGCTTGGTTTGTCGATTTCTTTGAGTTTAACCTCGGATGGCAAGCAAGTGAAAGCTGACAACAGGTAAACAGGTTGAACACAGAGGCTCTGAAGGCCGGGATTGAGATGCGAAGAGCGGTGGTGGATGGTATTCGGACGCTCTTCAAAGAAATCAAGGCCGATGCGTATTTCAATTGCACTGGGCTCGGGTCGTACAGTCTCAAAGGGGTAGAAGACAAGACCATGTACCCGACTAAGGTGAGTTGAACAGGACAACGCTGTTCTGGAACTAGCAATGACAGTCTCTCTCAGGGCCAGGTAATGCTGGTGGAGACACCCAAGACGCCGCTCAAGACCATGTACTTCCGATCGCCGCGGCGCGTGGATAGCGATACGACGTATGTCTTTCCTCGGAACCCCAGTGGTGGAGTCATCCTTGGCGGTTGTAGGTTCGACAACGACTGGAGCGACAAGATCGATCCAGAGCTTGCCGAGGATATCAAGCGGAGGTGTTGTGCCCTTGCACCAGAGCTCGGCAAGCCAGAAGACTTGAAGGTTATCTACCATGCAGTCGGACTGAGACGTAGGCAACTCCTTATGAAGAACGAGACAATAGCGGTAGCTGACTTTCGCTGCAGCAAGTCGAAAAGGAGGCCCAAGAGTAGAACGAGAGCTGATCGATGGGACGCCGGTGATACACAACTACGGCGCTGGAGGCGCGGGTTATCAATCGTCATGGTAAGATCTGTCGAATTCACTGCTCGTGTTAAAAAGTCTAGCTAACGATGAGCAAAGGGGTACTGCCAAGCATGCTGTAGACCTTGGGGTGCAAGCATGAAACCAATCAGAGATAACGTCGGCCGCGTCTGTCTATCGTTACACTGCATCCGCCCGAACCGAAAGCATCGTCCCAAGTCCCAATGAGCCGTCTAATTCTACCCGTACTCTTCTCCACGCAAGCGCTATGGTCAATAGAAATAGATAGACTGCAAGTCATACTAGCTAGCAGAATCAGTCCTCTTCGTTGTCGTCATCTCTCTCGATGCTCGGTAGGATGTCCTCGTCCTCCCGCTTGTCTTCGCGTCGAAGCGGATTGACCAACGCACGGGCATGGCGCCGGGCGCGCTTGGTGATGCTGTCGAGATCGTTCTTCTTGATCTTGGCCGGTAGAGGGCCTTCGTCAAAGTGGCTGTGAAGCTCGATGCTGAAGGCCATGACGTACGGGCTGATCATCTCGTACTCGAGGGTGTAGATACCCTGCATCTGTAGGCCGCGGAGCAACCAATAAAACTCAAGTGACTTGATTCCCGTCTCCTTCACGACGTTTGGGAATAGTTCCTGCAAGCAGCGTGTTAATTCAGCCGATAGAGAGAAAGGTCTAGCCAGTCCTCCTACCCACCTTGAGATCCCCGTGAAGTTCCTCACACAGCTCCCGACTCATCTCACCATAGGGAATGCGTAGTGCAGCGCCTAGCAGACTGCTAGTCTGGACGAACTGTTCTTTATCAAGATCCTCCAAGATTGTTGCGCATTGGTTCAAGACCGGGAGGGCGCCGCGTTTCTCCAGGTGTTCAGCCAAGCGAACAATGCGTGCGACGAGCTCCGAGGTCGGCTTCTCCTGAGGGACAGAGACCGGCCCCGCAGGAGTCTTGGTCGTTCGGGGCGCAGCGGGCTTCATGGCCGCCTTTGGTGTGACTTTGCGCCGCTTGGCCTGGTGGCTCTCCGTTGTGGCATTCGTGTTTTGTCCAAGCGCACCATCGACTTGCTGGATAACCTGACGGGCAGGGATTGCACTCTGATGCACTGGGGTCTTGTCTACAACGGCGTTGCGCATAGCCAACATGGGTTCCGAACTGGGTGCAGGAATCACGCTCTTCCGGAATTCTTCCAAACTAGCCGGTGACGACGGTGAGGGAAGCTGAGCTTGAGGAGACTTCGCGATGCTGTTTGGCGTCGGCTGATTTAGATTGGGGAGCGGTGAAAGAGGCGGAAGAGGCGGCGGCTGCTGGAACAGCGCTGGATCGATGAGTGCCGTGGGTGCCCGGTGTCCTCGGGGTGCCACTTCCTCTGCGCCCGCCTGACCTTCAACATCGTGCTCTTCGGCAACAGCGACATGCAAGAGATTGAAACCAGGCACTGGCTCTTGAGCAACAGGGGGAGCACCTGCGTTGACGACCTTCCAAAAAGCACGAATCTTGTCAAGACAACTACTCCGACGACCTTTCTTCGACGGAGAGCGCTCGTCCAAGAACGGTCGGAACAGAAAGACGTCCTCGATGAAAACATGATGACCCTCGCAGATGCCAGTCTCGTTGCTCG
The DNA here is from genome assembly GCA_018873225.1 of [Phialemoniopsis] sp. UDSM-2020. NCBI lineage: Eukaryota > Fungi > Ascomycota > Sordariomycetes > Thyridiales > Thyridiaceae > Thyridium > [Phialemoniopsis] sp. UDSM-2020. The sequence goes on from JAEILZ010000005.1 coordinate 438,412, forward strand.
GGTTGGCAAGCACAAAGAGCCTGACGAAAGTACCGGCCACTCTAGCCACCACACGCAGGGCTTGCGGGTCGCATGCCAGGACGTTCAGCTGGTCCGCCTCCATGGACGCGATCGAGCCCTTGAACAGCTTGGCCGTGTCGTCGCCTACGGCGTTGCCGTCGAGGGCGTCCATGACGGCGGGGCTGGGCTGCATGCCCACCCAGAGGCACTCATTCGAGATCGGGAAGCCTTGGAGTTCGGACTGGTTTGGCTCAACGGGAGGACAGATGCGGTGGTATGCTTCGGAGGCGGGCTTCAGAATCTTGAATTTTGATGCGTGGAGGGTCAAGCCAGAGGTGAGTTGGGGAGGTAGGCGGTGGTCGTAAGCGCGGCGGTCAAGCCTGAAAGCGTATCGATCGAGCAAAGTCATATCCATGCTGGCGATGGCGTCTATGCTGTTGCGTTGGATGTGGGCAAAATGGTGAAAAGAGAGGTGGGTGGAGGAGGTCTCAATAGCGTCTCGTGGTGTCGAAGATAGGATAAGACGACGTCAAAAAGTGAAGAGACTGTAGCGGAATGGGCATCGAATGGAGGTATGTCAAGGAGAGAGGCGGTGGGCTGAAGTGGATCGTGATAGAAAACCGATGAATGAAACGGCTAGGTCGTGAATGGATGACTTGTGAGACAAGAATATTGGAAGAGCCAGTACATGCGACTGTGCTGGTCGCGAGAAGGCCGAAGATTAATGCATCAAGCGGTTGTTGGCAGGAATCAGGAAGAATGTCGAGCCCAATCGACTTCAGGTCGAAGTTCTTGAGCCCGGATCATGAAACGGTCATCATCTGGTGAATGTCGGGTGATTTGAACTTGATGTGAAGTTCTGCTCACTTTCTCATTCTGCTCGATGATTGTGTTGTGATATCATTTTACTGTGATGGACTGTGACTGATGACTGGGAAAGATTCCAAGTCTTTCAGATCGATGTCCTCGCTTCGACCTTGGTTGCAACTTCAGCACATAGAAACAAGGCAACAATCCGACCTTGGAACCTCATCTCCTTGAGTGCCTAAAGTCAGAGTCGCTTCCTTTGCCGGGGACAAAAGTCTATAAGTGAACTACGTAGCCTGCAGCCTGTGCTTTCGATCCTTCTGCCGGCTATCGACTTTGGGTGGCGGGCTATCCCACTACCTAGATTCATATAGATCATTGCCTCGAAATGATATGTCCTCGAACCTGCCCACCTCTTTGGCATCGATTCCCTGAACAAAATCGGACATCATTCGTGAGAAAACCTAGTTCAACGACAGCGCAGATGTTTTTCAGTATCACGAAACGAAGAAACAGTAATCTCGGCACAACGATGCAAAAGCTTCCATAATTTTTCAGATCCTAGAACGGACGAAAATGCTGGCTTATGGCGCCCAAGAAAACCGAATTTGTTCAAATTGTGACCTGATTGCCGCCAAGTTCCTGAATGAGCCCTGTCATCATGAACGGGTGATGGTAATGTCAGTTGGAGAGCTGAACCAGCCGTCATCTCAAGCGAATGAGGTCTTAGCACACGTGCTGTGACCCTATTTATTGTGCGTTTCGTGCGACCTCGGCAGCGACGCCTGTTGCCGAAAACATGGTCAAACGTGGGGGAACAGTCCATAAATGGTGGCATGACCGCGTTACAGAAGACGAGTTGCATCAAATGTGGCTTGCACCCACAGGCCATCAGCGATTTGACAGGTCCGCTAACGAGAACCATGCATGCCGGCCCGGACGGCTGCATCGGAATTGGGAAGAAAGGACCAGGATTGGGCCAGGGTTGAGCAAGATTGAGCAAATCACCTTCGACTTCTAGAAGGTGACAGGGAACAGGATGCATGGACCCCTCGCCCGCCCAAATTGTTGGCGAGCTGCACGGGGGGAGCCGACTTCCACCGGATCCTCGCATTGCCAGATTTCTCCCCCTCCCTGCCTCCTTTTGGCTCCAGTCCGTTGTGCAGTAGATTCCCAGAACTCGAGACGGCAAACCTAATTTCAACGTCAAGATGGGCGCAGCTATTGATTTGGGCGGTGGCGCATCGCCAGAGGCAGCATCACCAGAGACCCGACCTGCCGATGCGCAAATAGTTGCCGACGACGATCATGATTCGTCCATTGGCGAGGTAGGTAGTGGACGCGACGGCGGGCGAGAGACTCGGTACCCGACATGCTGAGACTTGGAAAACAGGAAGATTTGGATAATGAGCTCTCGGTATCATCTCTGAGGTCGAGCATCCTCAGCTATCAAATGGAAAATGGGTACGGCTATCACGGTCTCAACAAGGGAAGTCAGTATTCCCGTGATTCGCTTTAGACTTCCGTACGAATCAATGGCTGAATGATGAGTGCGTCGCAGAGTACATCATGCCCACAGATGAGGTGAGTCATTGGTGTTTCATCCGATCTCTCGAACGAGTGTTGACCATCAGACAGGGTGAACAAAACCGGCTTGACCTGCAGAACCACCATTTTGTCTTGACCTTTGAAGGGAAGCAGTACTTTGCCCCTGGGGCAGACACCGCTAAGAGAGTCATGGATGCTGGAACTGGAACGGGTATCTGGGCCATTGACTTCGGTAGGCATACCTCCTATGGTTAAGGTAAGAGAGGCTGCTAATTAAAGTCGCAGCCGATGCTCATCCACACGCCGAGGTAAGCATCGCATGCATCTAGGCGAGCAATGAGCTCATTATTGGTCAGGTCGTTGGTGTCGATGTTGCACCCATCCAGCCATCATTGTAAGTGTACTCCAACAAAGCCTGCTGTGTCTTCATCGGTCACTCATAGGAAGCCCAGCGTTCCGCCCAACTGCAAGTTCGAGATTGATGATCTTGACAAAGAGTGGACTTGGTCTTTCAAGTGGGATTACATCTTCACTCGGACCATGAATGCGGCTTTCGCAGACTGGGAGGTTTATTGTAAGAAGGCATTTGAGTAAGTTTAGCTCCGATACTTTCATCAGAGAATGTGTGTGCTTAGACTTTCCTGCTCATAACAGTAATTTGGAAGCCGGCGGCTGGCTAGAGATCATCGACGCCATTTATCCCATCTCTTGCGACGACGGCACACTCAAACCGGACTCGCCGCTGCAGCAATGGAATGACCTCCTCATCAAGGGAGCGGAAGCGCTCGGCCGTCCCATCACCGAGCCCCAGCACCACAAACAGCGCGTGCTCGACGCAGGATTCGTCAATGTCGAGGAGAAGAGGTATCGCTGGCCGACGAACCGGTGGCCCAAAGACAAGAACCTCAAAGAGGTCGGCTTGTGGACGCTAGCCAATGTGGAGGGTAATCTTGAGCATGTGAGCATGGCCCTCCTTGCACGAGGGGCAGGCATGTCCCGAGAAGAGATATTGTCCTTCCTGGCTGGCGTGAGAAAAGACTTGCGGAATCCCAGGATTCACGCCTACTGGTCTATGTGAGTTGGTCTCCTGGTGTGACCTGCGATCGTTTCGCTGACAATTCTTTTAGCACTGTGGTTTATGGCCAAAAGCCGGCGGCAGCGGCCGGGTCTGCATAAGGGATGCCTTTGGAAGAAATTCAATTGAGATTATTCCGATCACGCTTCAGATCAAACTCCAGACTTTATCCAAGTTCTGCGCCACATCCATAGAACTCTTGAGAACATCGCGCTCGGCGCCTGTCAACTCCACCGCCGGCTTCCCGTCCATACATGACATGTCCTGCTTGCTCGCCCCCTTGTGCCACGTCCCATCCACCATCCAGTGAGTCGGAACCTCGAATGTGGTCGGCTGTATCATTTTGTTCTTGGGCAAACCCCCGTTGTACCAGATCAGTCTGTCATTCTCATCCAGGTGCGCAATGACGAAGCTGCAGATTTTGTTGACGTCAGGATTGCCAGCTTCCTGGCCCTGAGCCCAGCCGACCACAGCAGCGTAGTGCTCCTCAAAGCTATAAGCGGCACCCGCCATCTCCAATCCGAGCCACCAGCTCTCCTTGTCACCGTACATGATTTTGTACGTCACGTCGTCGCGCACGGCCTTAGTGTTCTGCCACGCCACGTGCAGGAGCCCAAAGAGCACGTCCAGGCGGCCCTTGTTGAGGACCACCACGCCTGAGTCGGCCTCCTCGGCGTACCTTTGCGTCCAGACGAGCGACTTGTTCAGGGTCGGGCTCGGTTCTTTAATCTGTGAGTGCCACCACTTGTGGCGGCTCGGGAAAGCGCCTTGCCACAGCAGACGGTCGTGGTACATCAGCGCGCCGGTCTCGATGTAGCTCTTTTGCGCAAGGAGCGCGTCGGGGGGCTGCACAAAGACGGCATCGGCGTCGAGGACGATTGCTTCTCTGAATTTGCTGCCCAGCGCTGCAAAGGCCTTGATGGCCCAGCCTCCGGTGGCAAGTTTCAAGGTCCTGTCGTCGAAGCGGGTAAGGATGTTAACAAACTCTATCTCGCCTCCCTTCTCACGGCCGAGCTCGGCAAGGATCTCTCGCTGCGCTGCAGGCAGGTCTTTGTCCCCTGCATAGAAAACTTCTATCGGCAGTAGGGACCGGAGGGTCTGCCGAAGGCTCGAGACCAGGTGGCAGGCATGGCGAAAGGTCTTGGTGCCAGTCGGGATGACAAGACCTCTATCGGTCGTGAAGCTTCCTCGCAAAGCAGCGAGAGGGGTTGTCTCATTCCCTGGACGGACCAGAAATGGGAACTGTGCTCCGATGACAGTCTCAATCGCATCCCAGATACCTTCCCGATCAGCATCGCTGACGGACGAAGTGTTGGCTAGCTCGACCCATTTCCTGATAATCTGCAAGCGCGATCCCATCGGCCCAAATGTGTTGTCGTATGGTGCTTGCGGCAGCCAGTCGGCGAAATATTGCGCCGTGTCAGAGATGGTCGAGACCTGAGTCGCGCCTCCTGCATGTTGATCAACCCTGGAGGTGGAAGCCTGGGATCCAGCCCAGCTCCGAGCCCCAAAGAGTTGTCGATGGTAAGCGAAGATGAACCATATTATCGTGGCTACGATGAAGATGGTTGGGACCGGCCCTCTCGTCGAATACGTCGGCGGTCGAAAGCCCATGTTATGAACCGGAGGATGGCAAATCGTGGGAGGAGGGAGCAAACATGCTTGGGACCGGTCGACCGTCGCTTGTCCAAGGTTTATGGCTATCCTGGCCGGAATCACTCCCAAGATAGTCTCAGCAAGTAAATGACAAAAGAAGAAATATCCGGACCCCTGGCATGGCTTCCCGGTGCGGGAACCTTTCTTTTTAGAACTCCCGCGAGAGACCTGCTGCAGGGCGACGCAACCTATCAGCGGCGTCTTTCCTATCTCAGTCTAAGCACTGTAGCTTGGTATGGATGAACAACGTGTCTTACGACTCAGGTGTTGATCTAATGCTCGAAGTAACTACCGGCAGCCCCACAGGTATTGGCTTCGCCCTGATCGTTACAGGGCACCGACCCCCATGAAGGATCTGCGAGCTTGTGTCTATCGACTGCTTCATTGGGAAGAAGAGTCTAAGTTTATTCATAGAAGTCATCCTTTGCCAAAAATTATCTCCCAACATAGACAACATCAACAGCCTTTGAACAGAATAAACATCCGCGAGCAAGAGAAAGGATTCTGCCTTTGGCTACTTTGCTATGAAATGCAGGCCTAGACCGGCCTCCATCTGACGTACGCCTACCCACCCACCATGCCAAGGGGGGTCAGTCCGCAGCAGATATTCCTGGCGCTATTGGCGTCGATTGCAGCGACCGTAAGCCGCATCAGGCAGCCTGGCACCTGAGCCGCGACCCTAGAGTCAGAGACTGACACAAGCGTGGGCCACTGCCGCGAGCTGAAAAGCTTGATTTGCAGGGCTGTTCCCTGGGCCGCGCGGCATGCAATCTCCACTGCCGACCCCATCGCCCGGGTCGCGTTGGAATGCTTGATGAGCGATTTGCACAATATTTTGGTTATTCGAGAACAGCACTGCTGCAATAAGCGAGGTTAAGAAAGCAGTCCTTTCGCTGATCCTTTATTGGTGTTTTCTTCATCTCCAGCTTAATCCCTCGCAAGGGATCTCACCTCGTACAGGAATGCCTAGAAGGCGCCACAGAGCTGAAAACAATGAATTGATGAAATGCTGCAGGTCAAAGCGGCGATCTAAATTAGACTCACCACACCGTCAACTCAATGAACCCGGGAAAATGCCTCCTTGGCCCCAGAACACTCGCCTAGATCAGTGTTGCATCTCGTTAGGCGGGATAGCTGATCAGGGACACACTGCCAGTCTCCTGGGAATACTTGCACTATCCACCGAAGCTAGCAGCGAAATCAGTCTTAGCTAGGTGTCAAACAAAGCCCAGCCTACCAAAGCACTGCTACCCGTTTAAAGTGAGGTGACGATATGTTCTTGTTCCTGTCGTAATGGCCTTCGAAGATGCAAAACCACTTCAGACATACCATATCGAGCCGGCCCCTGGGGCCGCCCAAGTGAATCCTAATTGTTCATTTAGACCGGCCGCTCCCAAAGGCCTAATCTCCTTGCAAGCGGACTGGTCTTGATAGAGTATGCTAAGGACTGGTTTGTCATCAACCGCCCGAATGGCGCAATTGGCAGCGCGTCTCACTAGTAATGAGGAGGTCCACAGTTCAAATCTGTGTTCGGGCAACATCATGAAACGAAAATTTCATTTTTGCATTTTCTTTTGCTTCTTTGACACTCTCAATCTTTTTTTCTTGTTTGATTCTAGTTATGACCCAGGCCCCCTTTCCATGAGTTCTGCATCGTCTTGCTTCATATCGCTGGAGGGTCGCACCCTTGAGATAAATCTCAAAGGTGAGTGAGTGGTTTGGCATCGTACGCGCGGCACTGCTTTGAGACAATAAGGACAGTCTCGAAACCCTGAGGAAATGAATACAAATCATATTCTCGACTTTATGCGCCGGGTACGGAAGTGCACATTTTGACATGGTTTGGTCCATTGTATGGCGTAGTAGACATTCTAGAACGAATATGAATGGAACAATTGAAACAAACGAGAAGACTTTCACTAGCAAGAACTCTCGCGTGACCGCCCTTCATTTGCCGTCCAGTCTGGTATTGCATTATCTCACGAGGAAACTAAGCTATCCATTGGAACCTCTTCATCAGAGCAGTCCGGTAGCAGAATAGTGCGATGTAACTTCGAGTTGGCATAAGCCGACGCGAACCCAAACCTGATATGTCGTTTCGCACCTCTGATTCCTACCCTGCATGTTACTAGCACTACTTCAGTCTTGTTCAGTCCATCTCGGTTCGATCAGAAGATAGCCAAAGCATTCGGCGGACTCGCAACACCCCCATGGATGTTTAAAGGTGAGCTTGTTAGAAGGAATGCCCATCGATTTGTGGCCTGACAATGCCGCGCTAGCTCCTCCAAGTCGAAGAGTTCTCCAATAGGCATGCCAAACCCTGCGAGAAGTACTTCATGCATACTTCGACCGGTAGGGGCTATCAGAGGCTCAGTCAGCTACCTGCTGTCTCGAGAAGGGGACGAATAGCCGTTGGGACTTACGCCATGCCTCGAAGCTAGGGCAGTCCCCACACACCGCTGCGAACCTGGTATTCCATAGCCATTCTAGGGTTTCCACAGAGCTAGACAGCCCAGGATATTGGCCTGGGCTCTGTAGAGAGATTCTCTCTTGTTCATCATAAGACTTGGCCTGGCAGGCCTGAACGAATCCTAATGCATGTCAGGGACATTGCTGAAACCGTGATGCTAGGGAGAAGACTTGCCGGTCCGTAAGATCAATATGTCCCCAGGTCTGAACTCGACCCCACACTCTTGAGCAGCCGACTTCAGCTGTTTGAGTGTAATTTCAGATCGCGCTGTCGGGTCATAGCGTAGACCGTGCCTTTGGGCATAAGCAGCAAAGTCCAAAAGGACGCCACGTCCGACAATACCTTGAGAACTCCAGGCTGGAGATTGTTGTCAGTTCTCGCTGCCATGGATGGATGAAGATTTATCCACCTTCGATCCCAATCGGTGAGTTTGCCGATCGAACCTGTTCTGCCGTGGCACCATTGTAGAAAAGACCATTGGAATACCCGCAGTGACCAAAGCCGTCCCATTGTGAACTTGTTTGCGTATTGAAATGGATTTTGTCGTCCTGAGTGCATGATAGTCAACTCACCATGCTTCGATCGTTCAGGCTGCGGAATCAGTGCCACTTACATGCATGTTGTCTCCGATACTATACACCTCATGATCAGGTGGCGGCCGGAAGCTGGGCCGTAGAAAGTTTTGCTTAAGCGGCAAGTTCAACCCCACACGAACGCCTGTGCGAACCTCCTTGACTGCATGTATGACACATTCCGGTGTGAGGTGGTTTAATGTCCCCAGGCGATCAGCCTTCCCCCAGACGCCCCATGCGGCATGCGGAGGGTGCTTTGGGTCCAGGGGCAGATCCGAGAACGCAGGGAACTCGAGTGGGCGCATCATCTATTGTCATTCGCCAATGCAAATCTGAGCAGCCTGAGGCGATTAGCTCATCTAAGATTAGAGAAGGGACATATTAAACATAAACCTCTCTGAAGGCTGCTAGATTGTTTAACCGGATGGGAAGCTGTTGTCAATGGGCGGAAGTACACTTTCCCTTGCATTCCCCATGATGACTCCGCATTGTGAAGATCTGGGGCTTTCTTGGCTTAGCCTTCCCCACAGCCTACAAACGGTCGTTTTGTCGGGGACCGGGGATAGTGAGTGCCTTGTGAAAAGGCAACAAAGCTTGCAATTTCTCATTATTCCCGCGCCGAGACCGGATTCCCCATGGAGTTATTGGTCTAACGGTGTCACCACTTTAAGATACAAGCTTTCCTGCCGCAAGTCTCGGCTAAGATTGTAACAATCTCAACAACTCTTGCTGTTAAGATCAAGTCGTCAACGGAAGACAAAGACTTCGAAGTATTGCCATGGAACCGAAACCTGCCAACCCCGAGGCAGAGAACGTTGAACAGCCGGTGCCAGCGGTTGCCAGTGCCCGGCCAGGTCAAGAATTGGGCGCCGGCAAGCTGAATTCACTGGTCATCGCCTTGGCAACCTTTGCCGCGCTTGGCAATCTTCTCTATGGGTATGATGTGGATATACATGCTCCACGGATTCAGATGCCGAGGAAAGAAGAACGTTGATTGCTGACTGTTTCTGGACCGTCTCAGATACAATCAAGGAGTTATGGCTGTGATTCTGGAAATGCCACAGTTTCTCGATGCTTTCCCGGAGATCAACGCTGAAAAGTCGACCCGAGCTGGCTTCTTGAAAGGACTGATGACGGCCATGGTAGAGCTTGGCGCCATGATAGGCTCGCTCTCTTGTGGCTACCTCGCCGATAAATACTCCCGCAAACGGACCATCTTCTTTGGTAGCAATGGTTTCATGATTGGCCTGGTTCTTCAAGTTGCATCTCAAAACTATCCCATCCTAGTCGTATGTGATCACATTCCCGAAATGGTTCTCGTCGAGACTTGCTAACCTCTCTGGACACGATAAAGGTTGGACGGCTCGTTTCCGGATGGGGCATTGGCGTCTTCTCCATGATCGCGCCACTTTACGTTTCCGAGCTCGCACCGACCAAATGGCGTGGTGCTCTTCTAGCGATGGCTGGATGGAGCATTCTTGTCGGAACAGTGAGTAGCGAAGAGTTGATTCGCTTGGGAGCGGTGACTGACTGAGCTCAGTCTATATCATTCTGGATCACATATGGCACGAGGTTCATTAGCTCGGAGTGGTGCTTCCGCCTACCATTCGCCCTGCAATTTGTACCAGCGGTCGCTTTGGCAGCGGGCACGTTTTTGCTACCCTTCTCGCCTCGTTGGCTCGCAGCGCAGGATCGCCAGGGTGAAGGCTTTGCTGTGCTCTGTCGACTACGAGGCTGCAACCCTGAGCAACCGGACGAGCAGACAGTCGCGGAATGGACTGAAATCCTGATTGCTGGTCAGTCCCTCCCTAGTGCCAGACTCATGGTTTGCTCGATCCTATCTGCTCTAACATCTTTTAGTGCAACTGGACCGATCGGCACTTGCGGAGAAGCATGGAGACGTCAGTCCTGGCACACTCAGGTGGGAGATTTTACGCTGGAAGGACCTATTCTCCACGAAGGCGATGCTTCGGCGCTTTGTTGTCGCATGCGGACTATTCTGGTTCCAGCAGCTTGGCGGTAAGTACTCGACACCGTTTGTTCGAAGGTCATCCTGCAACAGTGAAGACCTGTTCAAGCTGGTTGACATGTCACTGATTGCATGACTAGGCATCGACGCGATTCTGTACTATGGACCTGCTTTCTTCAATAGCTTGAACTACGACAAGGTAGAACAGCTGAATTGGTCTGGTAAGTAGACGCGGGCTGTGGTTGATGTTCCGGCAGTTTCGTCATTCTAACCAGCTTACTTACCAGGTGTGGTCAATTGCATGAACCTCGCTGGAGGAACGACTACTATCTTCACTACTGATAGGTTTGGGCGCAAAAAGCTGTTGATTGCAGGGGCTATTATCATCACCACTTGCCATGCCATTCTTGCCGGCCTCATCGGAGGTTTTCAGTACGACTGGGGAACTCATCACGGTGCAGCCAAGGTGAGAAGATAATGCTATCCTGGATGAATTGCGTGCTTGCTGGACGGGGCATCTCGGGAGGGATTGCTAACAAAAGTATATAGGCTGGTGTCGCCATGCTCGTTATTTTCATGTTCTTCCAGGGAGCGACCTTTGGACCGTAAGTTTCACGTGTAATTAGTCCCGGTCACATCTTGGTATGCTAACAACGATGTCTCGCAGCACTCCGGCGGTCGTCTGCAATGAGATCTTTCCATATCGCCACAGAGCACGGGGTGTTGCCTTTGGTATCGCGAACGAATGGGTGAGCAGAGATCTGCCCCGATACCGCCTATTTCCAACGTTACGTGAGAACACGGGCTGACATGTATCCGTCTTACTAGCTTGCCAACTTCACCGTCGGTCTCATCTCGCCAGCGCTGCTCGACAAGTCTGCCTGGGCCACATTCGTCTTCTTCGGGGGCTGCACGTTTTTATCGTTCTTTTTTGTAGTCTTCTACGTCCCGGAGACCAAGGGCATTCTGCTGGAGACCATGGACGTTATCTTCAAGGATCGCGCGGGAGACGAGGACGCCAAGATGCGTGCGACGATCGAGTCTGAGGTTCGATCGAGGAGCGCTGTTGCAACTGCAACAGAGCTTCGCTAATCAGGTCAAGCAGGCCATCATGCGAGTAGGTAGCGGTACTATCAGTCCTATATCCGGCGCAGGCAAGCGTTGGATTGTCCGCAAGGAGAATCCTGAATCAGCATTATATTTTTGACAAGCTTTAGGTCATAGACCAGGTACCATGGTAATTAAGATACGATGCCGTGCAGAGTAATAGCTCACCCTGGTTAAAGGCTGATAATCTAAGGAAGATAGAGTGGCTGTAGAGAAGACGATGTTGCAAATCTTAGAATAGAAAACTCCCTATGCTCATTGGAAAACCCTACATGAGATAATTCTCCTGAATGGCTTCATACAGAGTGGAGTGCTTGATCGGATCCGCTTATCGGATCCGATTGAACATTTGCATATCACAGCTTCGGATCCGCAGTAATATGACTTCGGTTCCTACCACCTCGCTTCCGCTCCGGCTGGAGGTGGGGGTCAAAGGATGGCCTCTGAGTATATAAGGAGTATGTATATCATGACATTAACATGTCCGCCCGTAACTTTTTCAGGATCTGTATGTTAAATCAACATGCCATCAAGACCCCCAACAATGTCTTCAACTCTTGTTGCACTGGCAGGTGCCACAGGCAATCTTGGAGGTCCCATTCTCAAGGCTCTCCTAGAAGCCGGTCATAATGTCATAGCACTTTCACGAAAGGGCGGCAACTCTTCGAAATTGGAACATCACCCTCATCTCATCATTAAGCAGGTCGACTTCACCTCTGTCGAGTCTCTGATTCCTGCCCTGCAGGGTGTCCAATTGGTCATTTCTTGCCTCGCGACCCTGGCAATCGATAGCCAAAATCCCCTGATCGACGCGTCCTTCGCTGCAGGTGTGAAGAGGTTCATCCCTGCAGAGTTTGGCATGGATTCTACGAACCCATTGTGTGCTCAGCTTCCTGTCTGTGCACCGAAAGTGGCGGTTCAGAATTATCTTCAACAGAGGCATGAACAACGCCTGGACTTTACCTGGACGGGAATCGCAAACGGGATGTTCTTAGACTGGTGCTTGAAGGAGGGTTTAGTCCTCAACCCGGCACAGCACTCTGCAGTCCTTTACAACGGAGGCGACGTACCCTACAGCACCACGACCCTGGCTGACGTCGCCACGGCTGTGCTGGGTATCATTCGTCACCAGGAAGAGACAAAGAATCGACTTGTGCTTATACATTCGGCCATGGTCACGCAGAACAAGTTGATCAGTATTGCCAAGACCATCGACGGGAAGGACTGGGACACCAGTGTCAAGGATACGGAGGAACTGAGGCGAGAGAGTCTGGCGGAGTTGGCAAAGGGTGCGGAAGCAGATGTGGAGGCTGCAATGCTTGGGTTCTGCTATTGTGGAATGATGAATTCTGACTATGGTTGCGACTTTTCGGACCGTTTGGACAATGAGCTGTTGGGCGTAAAGGGTCTGAGCGATGGAGAATTGCGGGCGTTGTTGGCGGGTTTGTTGTAGAAAGCATGGTGGCTCCATCGCCAAGACGCTATAGATTTCTAAGCAAAATGCCAAAATCTCACGCTAGTCAAGTCAGGATGGAGAGTTCACCGCAAAGCGTCGCGTTCTCAATTGCAACACCGATTGACGCTCTTTGTCTAGTGATCCAGTGCTTTTCATTCTAATCGCGCTTCTCGTGCAGATGATGTTTTGAGAATGGCGGACAGCTCGATGCAGGGAAGGCGGACCCAGTTCTCCAGCTGTGACGCATGCCGCCGATCTCGCGTAGCGTGCGACGCTTCCAAGTTCGGGCACCAGCCGGGCAAGACACGATGGCGCGGCTCGTGCTCAAGATGCACGCAGAAGAAGAAGACTTGTACATTTGAGGTATGCGCAAACAGAACTCTATTCACGCCAAGGTATGTGATCGCTCACAACGTTCAGTGGATGAACGACGTCAAGAAGAAGCCCGCAGGTGTACGGCGAGCAGCTCGGCCCACCCCTCCAGCGAGTGAGCCCACGCCGTCGTCCCTCGGTGACTCCCCCGACCAGACTGTCGACTCTGAAGATGCGCTTCTTGATAGATGGTCGTCTCGAATCTTTGAGCAAGGCTTTGAGACAGTTTTCGGGCTGTCGGTCGGGAGGAATAGCTGCCCTTTCGTGTATGGTCCTCAGAAGTGAACTTGTCATTGCTGGCGCTGATGAATTCCAGTGACGACCCTCTTTGTGATGTCTGCGTACCGGCGACCAAGTTGTTTGGCGATCTGGACGCGCATATCGATGAGGAGGTGGGACAAGATGTTCTCTGCACGCCCGAGGGCTGCGCATCCGAGACACAGTTGCGCAAAGAGAAAAGGGAGCAAGACATCGACAAGTCTTTGAGACTTGCAGTCCGAGCGTTCACTGCACGATGGCTTCCTTTGGTGCCAAATAGAGATGCTAGCTCCAGGAGAAAGGACGACGAAGTGATCAAGGAGACTTGGCGTGCCGCCAGGAAGGAGATGCTCAAGGTCATCAACCGTGCATCCTATCGCTCCATCCTGACTCTTTGCCTCTTTGCTCAGACTCCCATACCGTCTGGTATATCCGAAGACGAAGAAATGGACGGCTTGAGCGGGCTGGTCTGCCTCCACACTGCGCTACTGCAGATTCAACGGCTTCGGGAGAGGCAGAAGAAGTGCCAATTCCGGGGCTCGGAAGCTTCGCCGTGGAGAAGCGTGGCGATCAGCTCCGTTCCGGATCCCGAACGCACGGCGGCGTTCCTAAACCTCGAGAGCAGAGCCTACTGGGCGGCCGTGGTATGGGATACATCGAGTTCCCTCACATCCAATTTCAGAGCTTCTCTCACCTCTGGGCTGAAGGGTGCTTGCGAGGAATCAGTCTGGCGTCTTGGCAGAGCCTTCCTCTTTGGCTCATGGAAGCCGAAAGCGGAGCACTGGTTAACAAAGGGATTTGAAGTGACCGATAACTCTGCATCACAGCTCTTTTCCGCCGCGGCTGTCTGCAGGGTGTACATTTGGAAATGCATCACGTCTCTCAAAGAAGCCTTGATCGAGGGCGTGGACGAGGAAGGCGTTCTCTTCGCATGGACATCGCTGGAGGAAGGACTTGATATCTTCAAGACTACCTTGTGTCCGCTTCTCTGTCTTTGCGAACGTCAGATACACTTCTTGGACCAGCTGCGGCGGATGAGTTGGTTCCAGGTGAACCTGCAATACTATCTGGGCATATTGATCATGCTCGATGTCCTCGAAGCCGCTGGTCGACAGGACCTTCTGGAGCAGGCTGAGGATATCAGGCAAGATGCCGAGCACGAGTCTTTCAACATCCTCAAGTTTGGTATGGAAAGCACATACACGATTCATGGTCCTCAGGATGACTCAAGTTCCGCAGGGGCAGCTAGCAGTGCGCTAGGAGGGTCTGCTTCAGTAATCACGGTCTCTTTTATCACTGTCGACCCACGCCCCCAGTATGTGGTTGATATCGTGGCGCTGATGCATACGGCTATAATTGACAACTATAGACGGGGCAAGATCAAGTATGAGACCTACTCGTACCTTGCGGGCACGCTCAGCAAGGCTCTCGACCAGCTTCCTCAGTACTCAAAGTCTGTGGAAGTTGCTCGGGAAAATCTCAGACAGTCGTTTCAACAGCGCGGGAGTGCACCCCTGTCTAACTAGATCATATTACTCTATTGTCTATGAAATACGACTTAACTCTTCAAGACCAACAGAACCACTAGCTTGGAGATGATCAGGTCTATCGAGACTTGCTGTAGTCGAGCTCAGCACATCCCTGAAATGCTCAGTCACAGCCTTCAAATAGCCCAGGTTGATGCGTGACAGGCCGGGACGGCAATGCGCCTGAAACCTGACTGTCAATTCCTCACGCACAACGTCAATCGAGTCCAACAACGTGTGAGCCTGCCCGACCAGATCATTGACAAGTATGTCTCGCAGCTTGGCTTGGTCAGAAGCAGAGGCCTCGTAGCCGCCAAGGGTCACCCTGATGCCGTCCGTGAGCTCGGCCTGCGCGACGAACTCGAAGCAGGCATACGTGTGTTGCAGGACGCTCATGATGCAGATCAGGTCGGTGCAGTTGACCTCGGAGACGGCGCACTCCATGATCTTCTGGCATCCTTTGATCGCGTCAACTGTGACTCTGAAGACGAGGTCGGTCTGCTGCTCGTCGAGTGCGTCTTTGACCCGGGGAACCATGAGCACGACGCCGGCCCGGCAGAGACAACTGTCCGTAGGGGTGCGCTGGTGTGGTAGAGAGGACAGGGAGGTCTCGGGACAATGCGCTGAGCTCCGAGATGAGCTACCCTCCGGGCTGGTGCTTGCGGTCGTGGACGAGACAGAAGTTTTAGCGGGGTCTTGCTGCACCAGCTCTGGCTGGGTTGAAGTTTGGGCAGGAACAGCGCTGCCCATTGCCGGTGTTGACCCGGCTTCTGACACCTCTATGGTCGGAGCTAGAAAGAACTAGGGTATATCATTAGTATAGGAACAGAGAGTGAGTCAAGGAAGAGACCGACATTGGATTCGTTTATAGTACTCGGCGGCAGCAGGTCGAGCATGCCTGGGCCTGAAAAGGCAATGCCACTGGTCCATTGAGACCATTTCGCGGATGCCTGCTCAAACTCGGCACAGTTAAAGTCGAATGGGTCTGTATTTCCTATGCCGAGGTCCATTCCAACATCGTCCAATACGGTTGGTGTTGGATTGGTCCACGTCTCCGTAGGCATCGGAGGGTCCTGACTTGACATGGACGAAGGGCTGGCATCCGTAATTACCCTTTGGCTGCGATCTGCCGGAACGGTGTACCTGCAGTCGATTCCGCGACCTGTGCAGCGGCCACATTCCGGTACGGCTCCGTTGCATTTCACCTTGGCCGACCGGCAGGCCCGACAAGCCGTTGGTGGGCGTCGTAGCTGTCGCTTTGGGCCCCCAGACTGCCAACTGAGGAGATAATTCCGTGGAACATCGTCCCTGCGTGTACGAGCTGACTTGCGAGAGTTTGACATAATGAACACTGGCGCGGATCTAGTGGTGAGAGATGAAGCTTACCTTCCGACGTTGCTTGAAGATGGGAAGTAGTGGGGCTTGCCTTACTTAGCACGCATTTGTCATCAGCAGTACTCAGCCAGCACTAGGTACTTAAGTACCTTTCTCAACAGATTGATGTACCAGGGCAACTTGTCCAGAGACTCAAGCATACACCTTAGCATTATTGTGCATCACCAAACTCTACGGGTAAATGTCCGTTGCTTAGGTAGTCAAGGCTGACAATTGGTCGCCTCATCATGGAATCTATATCAGTGTCTTGACTATCCCAAGGTTTCTGAGTGACATGTATTGCATGTGGGTCCTTCCAGATTGGCGATGATGTTTCGGAAAACTCATTGCCTAATTCGGTAATCATTCACCGTTGAGAGAGAGATGACCAATGCCGCATGCTCTGTTGCGGCCTCTGAGACCGCTGCGGAAAATTCGATGACTGTGTACGCTTCGGGAAACTTCAGTATTCTTCCGCATTTATTAGGGCTGGCTGCATTCCTCGACTCTGCCGTTTTGCGTATTCTTAGACTCGAACACTCTCGTTTGTGGACATGGTCACCGCCTCCGACCTTCCTCTCTACGACACTTAACGGACTAAAACATCTATCACAAGATGGCAGTGCTCGAGGACAAAAAAGTTATTGACCCTCCAGTCTCGGCAGATCATAATGGTGGTGCTGTGGATGTCGGTTCTACCGAGCCCACGTCGTTGGCTGGGGACGCTTCTCCTCGCGAGGCCAGTGAAAAGCAAGATAGTGCAAAGGATGATATTTCTCCACGAGATATTCACGGATGGAAATGGGGTTTGGCTATCCTGGCGTAAGTTCATTCTTCAAGCGTTCCTGCTTCTTGGCTTGTTTAGCTCTTTTACCTACCCGGTTGGAGTGCCCCTGACTAAAGGACTATGATCACAGCATTCTGTCCTCCATTTTTCTCTACGCACTCGATGCGACAGTAGTCGCCGATATTCAACCGGTCATCGTTAAAGAGTTCGATAGTATCGCTGACCTGTCCTGGCTGAGCAATGCTTTCTTACTCACAGCCACCGCGACCAACATGGTCTGGGGCCGCATATACGGACAATTCAACTCCAAATGGTTCTACATTTTCAACGTGGCCCTCTTCGAGGTCGGTTCCGCTATCTGCGGTGCAGCACCCAACATGGCTGCCATGATCATTGGGCGGGCGATTTGTGGCATTGGCGGTGCTGGTCTCTATGTCGGTTGCATGACACTCATCGCCGTCACGACTACCATGCGCGAACGACCCTTATACATCTCGGGGACCGGCTTCACCTGGGGTCTAGGCATCGTCCTGGGTCCTATCGTCGGAGGTGCTTTTGACCACTCTGCGGTTGGCTGGCGGTGGGCCTTTTACATCAATCTCTTTATCGGAGGTGTCTTCGCGCCCGCCTACCTATTCCTTCTCCCCAGTGTCGATCCTCGCCCGGGTGTGCCCTTCAAAGAGCGTGCTAGCGAGATGGACTATGTTGGTATCCTCTTACAAACTGGAGCCTTGACAACTTTCTTTCTGGCCTTGAATTGGGGAGGTGTGACGTATCCTTGGGGATCGGGTACCATCATTGGGTTGTTTGTTGCCTGTGGTGTCCTGTTCATCCTTTTGGGGATCCAGCAGAGCTGGGCCATCTTCACTACCGTTCCACGTCGAATCATTCCTGTCCACTTCTTCCGCTCGCGCACAGTTCTCATTCTGTTCAGCGTAACGGCAGCGTCAGGCGCATCGGCTTTCATACCCATCTACTTTGTCCCTATCTTCTTTCAGTTCACACGAGGCGATAGCGCCCTGGAGGCGGGAGTGCGACTACTGCCACTCATCATCGTGATGGTGTTCTGCGTGTTCGTCAACGGGGTATGCCACCTTTCCTACAATATCCCTTTTACAGTACACATTTTCTGACTCGTGACTTCTGACAGGCACTTCTTACCAAGCTCGGCTACTACATGCCTTGGTACACCTTGGGCGGCTCATTGACCCTGATCGGAGCAGCTCTCATGTACACCGTCAATCAGGACACATCGGACGCTCGGATATACGGATACTTGATCATCATGGGCGCCGGCACGGGACTATGGCTCCAGGCATCCTTTTCAGTCGCGCAAGCCGTCGTCAAGCCGGAGGACATCCCTCTCGCAGTGGGCTTCTGTACACTGGCCCAGTTCCTGGGTGTTACCATTTCGCTGGCCATCGCCAACTCGATCTACCTTAATTACAGCGAGACCAAGATTGCCGAAATCCTCGTCAACGTCTCCAGCTCAGATATCAAGGCACTGATGAATGGGGTATCGGGTGGCTTCTTGGACACCCTCACTGCCAGCCAAAGGTCGCAGGTCCTGGCCGTCATCGTCGTGGCAATCTCCAAGACTTACCTTCTTGTGGTCGCTGGGGCGTCCTTTGTTGTTCTGCTCAGCTTTTTCATGAAGAGAGAAAAGCTGTTCACAAGCGGTGGTATCGGGGCTGCATGAGTGCAAAGACAAGAACCACGGCTCCCAAAGTGGTCCCAAACAGTGTCAGTCGGCTCAAAATCGGTACGATAGTATCTCAAGGGTTGGAGAATGGTCTTGTCTCTTTGAGTGTACGACTAGTCAAAACTTCCTAATCTCAAAATTATGCTAGGGTTCAAATCAGGGCTCTTTCTTTTTTTCCTTTGTACTTGAAGTAAGTAAATCATTTTACTACAACAGAATGCAATTAGACTTTTGGACATGTTTATGTACGTCACTTGAGCTCAACTCCAGTGCTGGCTTTCTAGCGCTACTAGCCTCCAAATTCCAGCTGTTTCAACAGCTTAGCTAAGCGCAATCGCGCTACAAATGCACTACAATTGGACGTCGTGCGCCGCCTATCAGCGCTAAGGTTTTCTCGACCTGCATCTTCCGCTCTTCCCTTCCAGGCGATGCCAAATAAGCATTACCTCATCCTGAAAGATGCATCTTTCTCCAGCATATCCCTCCGTCATCTAAACACCAAAGGCTTGAGCCATGCCCGCAAAGCTGGAGGCATGCCACAACTGTAGGCGAAGCCGCTTGAAATGCGACCGCTCCCGCCCGCAATGCCTAAAATGTGCCAAGAGGGGTCAAAACTGTCTAGGCTATGGCAATCTGTTACGGTGGGAGAACGGTATGGCGAGTCGTGGGAGACTGGCCGGTATCACGTCCGACAGAATGAGCAAGGTCCAGAACGGGAGTATCAGTTCGAACTTGCAAATGCCTGGCCTTTCCAAGTCGACAACAGACGGGCTCGGACCGAGCCATCCTCAATATTGTTTGACAGACCCTCTTGCACATGATCTTGGCTATCAGTCTAGGAAGTATTTGACCTACTGTGAGTTATCTCCATCCTCCTTGACGGGATATTGACCTAATAAACTCTCATGAAAGTCGGGAGTGATGTGTGCAGAGACCTCGTCGTCTATGACACCCCCAAACATAACCTCTTCCGTCAGCTTATTCCGATGGCGCTTCATCAACCCATGTTATTGCAGGCGATCATTGCCAGTTCCGCTTTGCACATGTCGAACGCGTGTCAACGGTCGTCAAGGTCCTCGAGCATTCTCACGGAGACAGCCTCGACTCCGAGCACCACAAGCTCGCCAGGGTCTTCGTCGAGCACTCTGTGCGGGACATCTCCTCTAGAGTATTACCGGGACGCGCTCAGGGCCAAGCAACAAGCACTTTCTCTGCTGAGATCTGCTCTCGAAGACATGGCTTCGGCGGATGTCGATGTGGTCCTCGCGGTGGTGTTTCCCCTCCTTGGCTTCGAGCTTATCGAGTCTGGGCGAGACAGTTGGAGATCTCACATCAGTGGAGCGCGAACCATCATTGAGAAGCTGGTCCCATCCACCCCGGCGACCGAGACTACCTCAAGCCCGCTACGCACCTGGTTGGTATCAAATTGCTTAGTGTGAGTTATTCCATCCAGTAAATTGTAGTTTCTCGCTAACTATGACCTAGGTATGACTTCCTCGGGTCATCATTCGCAAGCTCTTGTCTACCGCCTAATAATGGGCTATCAATGACGACCCTCTCGCTGCTTCAAGATGCTGAGGGTAATCACTGCTCGTCATTTCCGGCCGCGCTCCTTCCCTTGATGCAGGCAGGAGCTCACCTTTACGAGGAGAAAAATGTATACACCTCTCCTGATACCTTGACCGACTCAAAACAACACGATGCGCTTCAAATCTTGCACACTGCGAGGGCCTTTGATCCAGCTACGTGGGCATTGGATTTGCAGCCACGGTCACCGGCTGAGGATCTGGTCCATAGGAGCGAAATCGCCTTTGCACACAGGGCAGCTGTATGTGTGTATCTCTCGCGCATCATCCTAGCCCTGTGGCCCAGCACGACATTGCCAGATAATCTGGAAAGTCTGGCAGCCGAGATCATCACCCATCTTTCATGCCTGCACTCCGGAGATGCATTGTTCACAGCAACAGCATGGCCAGCTTTCGTTGCCGGTCTGGAAACGGCCAATCTTGCGAACCGCGTTTGGGTGACGAAAAGATTCCAAGAACTTTGGACAGTCGAGCCGTGGGGTCTTACCAGAGACGCACTAGGTGTACTGAGATCAATCTGGGATGGGAGGATGAATGAAGAAGAGAATGGCTGGAATTGGATCAAGGAACTCAAGGCTATGGGTACTGATTGGCTGGTTGCATGATTGTAAGGCCAGCGCGATCATGACTTCTCGTCTTGGTAGACGGTCGCCAGGCAGGCACCCTTGATCACACTTCTATCTCTAAATACAGTTCTATCTATGTGTGAGTTCATTGTGCGCTAGCTGATTGTTGCTGCTCAGTCATTGCCTCTTCCAAGAGCTCAGCCTTCTCATCCGCTGTAAGATCACTCCTCGCCTTGGGAACTTTTCCCCAGATCGCCAAAATAAGCAAGCTTACGACAGCAGCACCGACTCCAAACCAGAAGGTGTTCTTGTAACTCGTTGCTAGTCCTGCTTCGTCGACTGTTGCTGACTGGAGGACATCTGTCAAAGCCAGAACAAAGGCTACACCGAGCTGTAGCACAGAGTTGATCACACTCCCAGCCAGTCCCTGCTGCGCAGTGGGAAACGTCGTGGTCACAAAGACCGTCATCAGAATCGTGGAGAGATCAATCCCGATGGTGCTGAGAATGACTGCTGGGAAGATCCATGCCCAGTAGCCCCCTTCACGAGGAATGAGAGCTATGAGAAGCTGTGACCCTACCGCACCGAGGCCGGAAATAATCAGCAGTACACGTCCTGGAACCAGGTGCAAGATGAAGCCCTCGATAACGCTGAGTATGAGGCCGGCAAGGCCCAGAGGCACGTACCACGCAACCACCTGTAGCGGACTGGCAGACATGACGTTCTGGAAATATAGCGTGCCGTATACGGAGAAGATGCCCCAGGTTCCGTAGAGCAGGAAGAGGGCCAACAGCAGCGGGCTCATACAAGGAGTAGTGAAGATCGAGGCCGGCAAGAGCGGCTGATCCGACAGGCGCGTTTCGACATAGGCTGCAACAAGGAGTGATAAAACACCAAGCACGAGACAGACTGGGATATACGGCGTTCTCCAACCTGCGGGAGCGTGGGCCGACTGCAGGATAGAGAACACGACTAGGGTAAGGCCACAGACAATCGTGATGGCGCCCGGGTAGTCCATCTTAACCTTGCTTGAAGTTCCCTCTTTTATGTGAGGACGGGGAATGGACAACACCGAGGTTGACAGGGTCAAGGCCGTCAGGATAGCGCCAATTCAGAAGTAGAATCCCCAGCGCATGAACTGGCCCACGACACCTGCCATGAGGATGCCACCAAAAAATCCGAACACTGCGGAAGTGCCGTATACTGCGAAGACGAGGTTCTTTCGTGGCCCAGGACGATACAGAGATCCCATGAGCATGACCCCAGTAGGCAGGGATGCTGCTATTCCCAACCCTTGTAGAGCGCGACAGAAGTCGAGCATCAGCGGATTGATGCTGAAACCAGTTATGATACTCCAGACAAGAAGCCAGACGAGACCCCACATGAAGACAGGATAACCGCCCAGCATATCACCCAGGCGGCCAAAGACGAGCAAGGTGCTGGCGATGACGAGGGAGAAGGCGGTCGCTGGCCAGACACTGGCTGCTTGCGGGATGTCGAGCTCTCTGATCAACGTCGGGAGGATGACGGTGAAGCCCGAGACAAAGTATTCTGTCAGAAACTGAGACATTGAGATACTAAAGACGAAGATGATTTCGCTCCAGAAAGTTGTGAATATGGGAGGACGTTCGCGGCCGAGGCGTTCGATTCGTGCTTGGAGGGTTTCGTCGACTGCATTTGCAGATTCGGTAACGTCGTGGAGGTTCGGTGAAGGGTTGTCGGTGACTAACGCATTGTCAAACTGAGCTGGAGACCCGATGCCATGTTTTCTGGATGGCATGATTGATGTTTCTGGGGTGTTGACGGCCACTCTTTTGGATTCTGATGGAAACGATGTGTCTGCCATTGTCATGTAAGTGTCGCGCAGCTATGCCGGAATTGTAGGCAGGCAGGCCTTTGGAGAGACTGAAGCTATTTAAATAATCGTCGAGTCCCTGGCCGAAGACTCGGAGACGCCTCATACATTGCATTTGTAATCAGCAAATTTGAAGATATCAACTGTGAACATCGTTACTTGCTCAACGATGATGATGTTCATGGATTTGAGCGGACGTCTAAGTGAAAAAGACGCTAATGCACGACTTGTGTCTTGGCTGCCTCTTTGAGATTAGCTTCTGCACTCAACAGTGTCCCAATCGGTTCGAGGCTCGCCCGTTGTGGAGCGCGAACCACATCGCCTTGCCATCAAGCTCTGCGCCCTTCAACAAGACCACCATTAGATATCTTAACAGCATTGATTATCCCACAGCCTGCTTACCAAGAAATTTTGATGTGTGGATTTCTCAGTAGGAACTGAAGATGACCGAGCCTTTCAAAAATTGGCATCAATAACTAGAAGGTCAAATTGATCACGTCGTTCCCAGAGTGGCATGCCAGACCTTTTGCAACCTTGGTCCTGCACTGGATGCAGTACCTCGACACTCGGCATCGCTCTACATTCTTGGTCTCTACCATACAAAATTCTTGAGGACTCTCACATCCCACAATGCCAACATTGATACATCGTGCGTGTAATTGACAGGGCGATCCTATTGTGGTACCGGATTCCACATCCTTCCTAGCCTTCCCTCCCTTGGGCGAATAGGTGGCAGAACGCTGTCTCTAAGCAAGACGATCATGATAGACTAGTTGAGGATAAAACTGGCTCCTCTTTCTCCTCTGTCTCGAACACTCCAGTCTGCACGTCTCATAGCTCGACAGGCCTTCGGCAACCAATTCCCACTAAGATCCATGTAATCTCCAACTATTGGGGAAAGAAAACCCAAACGAGCTATGTGGAAGAGGAAGTTGCGCTATCTGAGCAAGCAATAAAAGCTTGAGAGTACTAGTGGCTCCAGGAACAAACATAATAAAGTTGAGCCTCCACCAGAGAGCCTTGATTCAACACTTCGTCACAGCGAACTATCTCAGCTCCTTTGAGAAGGGAGTTGAATTTCAGTTCATTCGCTTCAGCGACTCTGCTCTCCTAATGACCAATCACCTGGAAGATGACAGGACAACGCGACACACTTGAGCCCGATGATGAGGCATGCCTTCGTAGTATTGCCTCTCTCTGAACCTCCTGCACTAAGGAACATATGCGACTACAATAGCCGCGTAGATATCGAACGCAATCATTGTTGCACAAGTTGACTCCATTGAAATAAAAACACAGACCAAGAACTTGTTGAAGTTGTTCATAACGTGACTTCCATAATGGGATCCTTCTGGCAACTGCGCATTGACCGCGTAGCTGGCAAAACATTCATCCCTGTCTTTAGACACAGGCTTTCAGTACTCATCTACCTGGTCGCAGACTTTCTCGCCTAAAGCCATGTTTACATGACGCTCCTGTGTTTTGGCCTGCTGCATTTTCTTGTTGCGGTCAAGCCAAGACCCGCTAGAGACAACAAAAGGGTGAAATTGCCTGAAAGAGCTAGGAGCTCTCGCAGATCGACAGGCAAACTTGCCGACTGAACCGTGGGGCCGGCTAAGCCTTCATCCTTCAAGTCAAATCCCTGAAAGGTGTCTTTCTTTACCTTTTCCGGCCTCTTTGACAAGAATCAAGATGCGTTTTTCTCTTCCCCGGCTTTCCCCAGCTTCTCTCCACGCCCCGCAACTATGCTAGAAACGCCATCCGACCAGCGAATGTCACCAAACAAGCACTAGTTCAGATGCTAACAACGACAATAAAGTCACCTCGTGGTAATGATTACTGAACATCTTCACTGCGTCCCCGCAGCTAGGAAGCCACTCGTAACTTGGACTTAGAATAAGGGATAAACACAAATCCACTTACGACTATAAGGTAGCTGCCTTCAGCATGATTCTGGGGTTGAGTAGGAGATAGACAGTTTCGCCAGTGCTCAGGACCACATTGGATATAAAGCAACCGCCTCCACGATGTCAATTTTCAAGGCCTTCACGCTAGCTGTGGTGGCCGCCCTGCCCGTTCTCTCTTGTGAACTTGAGACTCGGGCCTCTCAAGATCAGTTTCCTCCGAACCGCAACCATACGCTACAGGCCGATGGGAATGTTGCGAAGTATTTTCATGATGCATATGCAGCTTCCGGGCCCGATCATCACGAGCTCTACAACATGATCTGCCCACGCGTGGAAAACTCCAATGCTGGCAAGATCGCGGCTCCGCCTAATGTTCGGAACGATTCAATCACGAAGGCAGTCCCGAAGAAGGTCTTTGACAATCTGTTTTTTGTCGGAGAGTACACAGCTTGGGAAAGCTCTGCCTCGAGCTGGGCTGTTGATACGGGGGACGGCATTGTTCTCATCGACACACTCAATGCCGACTCGGTCTCTATCATCGAAACCGGCCTTACAAGGCTCGGCATGTACCCGAAGGATATCAAGTACATTGTTGTCGGCCACGCCCATGCCGACCACTACGGCGGAGCAAGGTATCTGCAGGACAAATATAATGCTTCAGTCATGATGTCTGATCTTGACTACGATTTTATGTACGCCAACGCCAACGCGGAAAGCACAAAGCCGAAACGGGATCTGGTCATCAACGATGGTCAAAACTTTACCCTCGGCAACACCACGTTCCACTTTTACATCACCCCTGGCCACACGCCCGGTACCGTCTCGACAATCTTCAACGTCCGGGATGGTGGAGACGAGCACCAGGTCGCGCAATGGGGCGGCACCGGCTTCGGCTTCGGCGGGGCTACCGGCCAGGATCAGATTGACTGGTTCTTGACTTATGCCGAGTCTGCCCAGCGGTTCCAGGAGCTGATCTACGCGATGGAGGCGGATGTTCTGATAGCGAACCACCCGATTCTTGACAACACGATCAAGAAGCTGGAGGCCCTCGGCTCGCAAAAGATGAACCCTTGGGTGGTGGGCGTTGATGTGGTTGCGAACTATACCCAGGTTGCAAAGTCATGTGCCCTTGCAGGCGTTGCAGCCCACCGACAGTAAAAGGGGATAGCCTGCTATTAACGATGCCGATATTGAAACACAATATTCTCCGTGTACACCTATATCGGCTCTGCTGATGACCATTTAATGTATGTGGCCACGACGACATGGGTATTAGGGTAAATGACACTAGAATACAGCGCAAAGCCCGTAGCACCCCTCCATATCGGGTACCCACTGAGCTGCAAGAAGTGAATATTTGTCTCCATCATATGGCTACAATGAACGGTGCATCCGACGTCTACATGTGGCAGATGCGTCCCGACTGGGACCCCGGAATAAGCCTGTAGCGCCCAATCTTCAGAACAACCCTGCCGCCTAGGGCTACATGAACCGCTCCCTCGGTGAAAGTCTTGTCCGTGAGCTTGCAATAGCTGTTCAGCTTGTTCGAAAGCTGGTCCCAGATGGCAGGTGACAGAACGCAGCCTCGAGTCTCCGGGGAGACGTTGCAAACGGCTCAGTTTGGTTCGGGCTAGATGCTCGTCAGTTACCTCATGTCGTGCAGTTCGGTCGAATCATAGGGTGCCTGTAGAGGGCACGACTTACATGTCCGGGAAGTCCACTCTCGTGCACCCACATCGGGTCGAGCCGGGTACCTTGTACACAGCCGTTTCTAATCCAGCGGTACGTGTAGTTCTCCCATTCCTTTTCCTTCTGGCCCCAGTTACGTGTGTCTGAACAGAGGACCATAGGGAGCGTGATGTCAACAGCGGTGCCGTCGACATCGTAGGCAGTGAACCCGTCGACGTTCTGGTACGCGGTCGTGTTGACAGCGCCGACGTATTGGCTTTCGACCGGTGTCGCATTCGGTGCATCATCGACGGTTGGGGCAGCGGCGGCAAATGATCCGGATCCGATGATGGCTGCCACAAGGGCAGCGGAGGGAAGCATGGATAAGTGCATGGTGATCGTTGAACTAGGTTATCCAATATGTCAGAGTCCCTGGCATCATAATAAGATTCTGACGATTGACAGTGCGCGCGGTCAACAATATATACTCAAGAAGATATCTCAGTCCTTGATCACAAGTCCTTCGGCGAGGTCTCGTTGCCTCCTGCAAACAGGGGTAGTGCTACTTTCTATGTACTTCGACTTAGACACAAGCATGCCTCAAAAACCGCTTGTCACTAGGTATTATCTATGTATATGGTCTAAGAATTGGGATGGAGCAATGCGCAATTTAGCTGCGACCTTTTGCCTGCCAAATGCGCACATATCATGGTATGCATCTTGGCTCTCATTTCGCTTTCTAATAGGAAGGATTATCGCATGCGACCTATTCGCAAGGGGCGAGCTGGCCTCAGATTGTCTCCATTGGGTGAACAGTCCAAAGCGCAATAGCTGAGAATGGACTTCTATTGTCTCTACACACAATCGAGGAGAGCGGGCGTGGAACACACTTTACCGCGCACCTCAGGATTGCTGCGGCCATCGTTGGAAAGAGGACTTGAGTGGTGCTTCGTGAGGTCTACAATAGGATGTAATTTTCATAATGTAAATCCCTTGCAAACTTACGCCGGTTGGCGTACTTCTGGTCCCCAACTTCTCTCAGAAGTATTGATTCTCGTGATTACATCCCTGTTTTCACACTACTCTGAACCTTGATTACTCAATGGAAGGGTCTGTCGGGTCGCCAGCGCTTAGATTCTTGGCATGACTTTTCATAACTACTTCCAGCGCATATCTTCCGAAGCGTTTCCCATTCACGAAGAAGCCCTGCCTCCTCCATCACCTGACTACCCATCATCGCTAGTGTCTTGCGCACGAGCAAGCTCTTCTTCCGATGGTTGGCCCTCTCTTTCAAAATTGTGGTCGCCATAGTGAATTCTTTCCCACCGAGGATAACATTTGAAGCACAAATCAAAATCTACACAGGTTGTACACCTGTATCTTGCCCCGTATGTCAACTAAACAACCCAGTTAGCATCTCAAGGCCCAAGCAGTGAAAATAAAGGCGTGATGCTTACACATTCGCAGACATCGCACACATACGTGGGTCTTGTCTCCCCGTTTTCTACCCCTTTTGTCGCTAGCCTGAGATTCTCTGGATCCAATGCCGGATCCGAGATCGTGTCAGTTGCACCAGCCCGCCGGTCCGGCCGCAAGAGATCCTCACTCGCATCACCACCTTCTTTGAAGCGTAGTCCGTGATACAATGCGACTTTCAATGGCGTCCAGCCATTCTTAGTCAAGGCAGTTTTGTCGGCTTTACAGTCCACGATGAGGTATCTGATGACATCTAAGCTGCAGCTGCGGCATGCCCAATGCAGTGGGGTCCAGTTATCCACGTCAACGTCGCTTATAGCTTCTGGGTGCTCCCTCAACACCTTCTGCACCAAGGACAACGCTCCCTGTCCCGCGGCATAGTGCAGCACGTGCAAATTCTGATGTAAATCAGTAGTGAGAAAGGAAAGATTGCCCTTGAAGATCTTGAAACCTTCAGCGTCACGCCGCCGGCCGAGAGCGGCAAGGTGTAGCGGCAGTCGGCCGGCTACGTCTCTACTCCCCAGATTCAGGGGATGTTTCGAGTCTGTGTCCATGAGGACCTGGGCCATGGTCGGTTGCATTCGATAGGCGGCGAGGTGCAGCGCGGTTCCGTAATGTCCCGCCATTGTGTCGAGCCTGGGATGTCTTTTGAGCAGGAACTTCAGCATCCCCAATGACCTACTAGCGACGGCGAACTGTAGGGGTTGGCGGTAGTACCCAGCCTCGTAGTTGATGGCCGTTGGATCGCGCAGTAGAATAGCCTTGGCAAACGAGATATACATCCGTACGGCCTTGTTGCTGGTGTGCATCCGAGCCACCGCCCGGAACCCTGGCATAGCTATCGCCGTACACAATGGCGACCCATAGCGCCCGCCTCCTTTACGGATATCCGCCCCCCGGGTGAGTAGCGTCTTGATAATGGATAAGCTCGCCTTATTGCCCTTAAACATTGCAGCCTGCAAAGGTGTACCCCACGCCTCGCTGGGAGAATCCACAACTACTTCATGGCGCAAGCACAGCATCTGGACAATGTCCAGCCAACCCTGCAGTGCTGCATAGTGCAACATGGTGCCGTAGTCGCTCAACTTTTGAGTTGGATCGCAACCGTGCTGCAGCAAAACTCGGATTCGGTCCCTCGTGTCGGTATTGTCTTGAAGAAATGCATCAAGCACGTAGCCTGGTACCTGTAGCCCGTCTGATGCTGATATGCGTTTCACAACTAGTGTGAATACTCTCAGGCTGCATGTGTTCAGAGCCATATCCAAGAATGTTGAATATTTTTCGGACTCGCATGGAACTTTGAGCTCACACTTGGCATCGAGGAGAATCTGAGTGACCTTGTCGTGTCCGGCTCGGGCAGCCATATATAGTGGTGCCTCGCCATCCTCGTCCAATGCCTCTATGTTGGCCCCGGCATTCACAAGCACTCGCACACATTTCGGATGGTTTCTTCTTACAGCATCGTGCAGTGGAGTGCTCGAGGAACTGTCCCTTTTTTCAAGGTCTGCTCTCCGCAAGATGAGCATCTCCATGAGCCCTAGGTATGACGAGTAGGCGCAGTAGTGCAGCGCCGAATTCGCCGAGTCACTCTGAACATTGATATCCACGCCAGTATCGAGGAGAAGCTCCACTATCTCCGACCTACCGCATGCGGCCGCCGTCAAGTATGCGCGGTTCTGTGTCGCGACCGTGGTATATGGGATCAGCAGCTTCACAATAGCTTCCTGGTCCTCTTCACACGCCACTGACATTGGATTCCACACACCAACCATATTGCATTCGAAACCTTTGAGTAACATCATCCGTACGCAACCGACGTGGCCTCGTTCGGCAGCTTTTTCGAGCGCTCTGCATTGGTCAATTTCGCTAAGAGCTGGGTACTCTGGTCTGAGTAGTTCTTGTAACAGGTTAACGTAGCCGAAACGTGCCGCGTCAACTACGTAGTCAAAGAAGTTGTCCCCATCCTTGGCTACGTTTGGATGGTATTTGAAGAGCATCTTTATAAGGTCCTCGTAGTTGTAGCGGACGGCTTGCTTCGTGGCTTCGTGGTAGTCATCAGGGTCAAAGCGATCCTGTGACATCTTTGGAATCAGCAAGGTTGCGATCGTAGGGTTTCTGTAAAAGACAGCTACACGTAACGGTGTCCGATCTCCATCATCCTTAGCGTTGGCGCACGCCTGATGATCAAGGAGCAGCCTCACAATTTCGATGTGCCCGCATCGACTGGCAGTATGTAACGGGTTGTGATCACTGTCATTGAGCAACGAGAGATCGGCCCCGATGTCTAAGAGTTTCTTAACAATCAAGAAGTTCCCAGTTTCGATAGCAAGAAGTAGTGGAGAGGCGCCTGCACTGTCCTTCTGTTCGAGTGTCTGCGTAAAGGTACCGCGTTTGCGTAACAGCAAGAACAGGACTTTGTTGACCATAGACAAGTCTTCTGATAGAACGGCTTGATTCAGAAGAGTCTGCTTGTCTTTGCGGTTTTCTCCAAAGCTAATCTTTTTTGAAAGGGCTATCCAGAGAGCGCGGTTGCCTGGTAACGCCCCTTGTCTTGCTAGAGAATGCACGACTGGTAACTTCGGCTGGAACTCATCGAACTGCACCTTGAATCGAGAGTCGTTCATTATAAGCTCAATGAGGTCAGAATTGCCAAGCCGTGCCGCGTCTTGAAGAACACGGCTTAAGTTGTGTTGGATATAGCTTGGTCTCCGCTTTGCAAGGGCGCACAAGGACTTGACTGACCCTGTTGCAAAGATAGTACCCAAGAAGTCTTCAGGAATCTCACCCATCTCGTTGAGTTTCGTAACGACACCAACGTTATCCATCTGACAGGCAGTCAAGGCAATGGTCACCCATGTTGGCATATCGGGAAACCGTCCCAGCTCGACCGCGCACATTGTCAGTTGCGCGGCCTCACCAAAGGTTACATCCAAACGCTGTTGTAAGCTGAGAACTCCCGGTAGAGGCGATGAATTCGTGTCAAACGGTGAGGGCAAAAATGCTCTACGCCAAACATCCTGACAGAAATCCAACACGACTTCGTTCACATCGAAGGGCATTTCGTTGCTAGACTCTGCGTCCACTCTACAGAGGTAGAGCCAGTATTCGACAGCGCACAAAAGTAAGGGGTCGGGGCCTTGCAGAGTGGAGACTCTATTCTGTGCGGCTTCCGGGGCGTTCGTCTTACTCGGATCTTCTGTTGATTGCTCAACGTAAGCCAGATCTTCGTTCGTCCCTTCGAATTTCGGAACTTGGGGGATCCGAGAAAGATCAACGCCGTAGCTTATGCCCTCTACCTCATTCGTCGAATCTGATTTGTGTCGGTTCTGGTGGTAGCATTTGAGGATATGGTCAATGCATTTCATGGCAATGTCCCTTTTGGCGCCCACCGGCTGTGCAGCCAGGCAGTCTGCGATGAAAATATTCCCACCACTGACCTCCACAAGACCACAAAGTAGTTCCGCGAAATCGTCTGCGAAACTTGCATTGGAATGGCCCAGATCTTCCTCATTGCCAAGATCCATTGTCATTGCGGCGGAAAATTCAGCCCGTGTCAAGGGTCGAGGTGCATTTGTGATCCAGGCAAGACCCTTTTCCACAACTTCATCTAGTGTCTTGGGAAGCGAGCTCCGGACAGTCGCAAGTGCATCTTGGGTTGAGCAAGTAAGGATAGCACTTTGGGCTGATTGCAACAATACACGCGGCTGTTGTTGCAATAGAGCGAAGTAATGAAGTGGCACCTGAAGATCCTTAAGTAATGCGAAGAAACGATTCCCGATACTAGCGGTGGTGACTGGGACTCTTCTGCTACTGCCACGGCTGATCTGTTTGAGAAACTCGTGGTAGTCTGTCTCCAATGCCCTTCGGACGCAGGGGGCAGCTGGATCCACAATTCTTCGCACATACTGGCCATGGGTACTGGGTCCTGCTCTTGCTCCCAAATACTCAGAAACACCTATGGCCCCAGTAAACATGT
Source organism: [Phialemoniopsis] sp. UDSM-2020 (assembly GCA_018873225.1). Lineage (NCBI taxonomy): Eukaryota > Fungi > Ascomycota > Sordariomycetes > Thyridiales > Thyridiaceae > Thyridium > [Phialemoniopsis] sp. UDSM-2020. The sequence continues at coordinate 470,125 of JAEILZ010000005.1, forward strand.
GTAGAACCTTCAGGCGTATGTCTCTAGACTGTACAGCCTTGGAAAGCCCGGAGATGAAATGTTGAAAGGGAGTCGCAAACCACGGCTCAGCCGGCTCGTGTACCAGGAGAAAGATTTGGTTAGGAAATCTCTGACTCAGAAGAGCGGACAGATATTTCCAAAGTACAATTTCAGTCCATTTTAAGTTGAACCCTTGGAGAGCTGCGTGGACGTCCTTTAGGCTTGGAAGACTTTGGACGAAGAGGCTTGGAATAGCTGATAGAAGCTGGCGGCATACGCACGCCAAGAGCTGTGTTCTTGTGTACGGCAAGGGATGAGGCTTGTAGTGCGCTAGGTACAAGAATGCATCAGATGAATGACCTTGGTGTTCTTTGATAGAGGCAATGATAGAGTCTGTGAGGATGGTAGAGTCACGAACAACACCACCAAGCTCCATGCTCAACATGTTATTGACCACAAGTCCTTGGCTGTTCTCTGCCTGGTTCTTCGGGACATGAGATGTCTCTGGCCTGGTGGGGCTGGTGTGAGTCGAGAACTTTTGTTCGTATGTTTGAATTCCTCTGTTGTAAGACGTGATTGCTTCGAAAGAGCTTGCTGTTGTTTCTTCGGCGGTCTTCACCTCTCCCATCCATGTCGTCACCGTCGCATCCGACATCAGCCATTCACCTAAGCTTTTGTAGACAGGCTGACGGCCCTCTCGGATCGGGGTGTTGAATCCTTTCCTAATCAATAGTCCCAAGGTATCTCTGTACTTTTGCCGCATGCCTAGTGAGGGGTCTGAATGTTAATATGGGCTTTTGTGATGGCTAGAATCGCCTGTGATTCTCACAACATACTTGTTTTCGCGTCTTGAATCCTCTGGGCTAAGAAGTCCACCCACTGCGGGATATAGAAGGTGGATAGGGATGTCCATTGGGTAGCAAGTCCTATTTGAGTCTCGCCAACTGTATCAAGAGTTGCGTTGTATTTGCCAACAAGCTTCGTGTGTTCATTAGTACAAGTTCCTAATAGGCGAGCTGGAATTCTTTGCATATTCATGACTCACAACTTCGTAGTTTCCTGACGTGGCAGACTGTTGGTAAAAGTTGACAATCATGATGTTGGACTGTTCTACAAAGCCTGTGAAGCGCACCGTCAGGTCCTCATGGGCGACTGCTAATTGACTAACCATGTGGGAAAAGAATGGTCCGGGTCGCCCGTGGCAAGATCGTAGAATCAAACGTGAAATCATCGACTCCCAGTGGTTGTCGGCAGATTTTCTATGCGGGGTCCCAAAAAACATCTGCTTCGTATTAGTGAAGTGGCTATCTCGCTTTGCGATACTATTCCAGGGTGGAAAGAACGGGAGAGGCGCCAACTGACAAGCACTCGTAGATTTCTCAGAATTAACAAGTATTTCGCATCATCTGAGGCTGTTAACAGGGCCTACAAAGGAGGTCAGGTTTACTCAAACATTGAGAAAGGCTTCAGGCCTGGGGGGTGTGTTCAAATTTGTATACCTGCATCAACACTAATCCACCCAAGTCGTTTGCCAGAAAGACGAGCGCGGCCTCCAGCACCTACATGGCGTCAGCTCACTTGCCGACAAGCGCTTATTCAGGGTTCGAAGTCCCTACATTCGTGGCTCGATGGATATCTTCAAGGACTTGTTCGAGGAAGGTCTTGGCACTGTGCTTGATGGCGCTAACTGTGTCCGTTTGCTTGAAGGTATTCTCTGCGCCGAGGGGAAACTCGAACAAGGAAATGTCTACAACGTCCACGTCCGATATCACTCGCACCCAGTCGCCATTAATGCCGCTGATGCTGTAGACACTGGGGCCCTGGTTAGATAAGTTGAAATCGAAATCCCCGCCGTCTTTGACCCAGCGTTACGCACATGGGGTCTGTACCGCCCTCCTGTTCATTTTCGCCTTCGCTCTCGTCATCCTCCGTACTGAAGGAGCTCCCTGTTATCTCTGAGGCCCGAGGCCCGCTCTCATGTTCGGCGGCAGGCTCCGCTTTAAGGGGATCGTCATTCGAGGGCGCCACCGAAGATGGAGAGCGAGGTGGCGACAATGCCTCGATCTCATACTCTTCTAGCCCATGGACATCTGTCAGTTCGATCAAGCTAGTGAGGTCCATTATAACAATGACAAAAGACGTAGGCAGTACTACAGGAGCCAGAAAGTCGTGTGCGTGTCAGAGAAGGAAGTGGTTTACGAACATGGACCTGATCTTCAACAGACTTGCGCTGGGCGTGACAGCCACTATCTCTATAAGGCAGCGGAATTTATACCGCGCATCAGCTGCAATGCGAATATTGGAAAGGTTAGCGAGTGACAGGCTGTCTAGATGCATACACCTTGCGCCACTCGTGCGAGTGGGGAGCTGAATCACATTTTGTTTTCGTTTGCATGCCGGGGGTAGCCTGGCCGGCCATATTGGGCATGGAACAACATCCGACTCTGCTGCCGCATCCTGATTGGTAGCTACAAGTGTCACTTAGGCCAGTTGTGTCGCCCTGCAGGAAGTTCTCGCGCAGGCAAATGCACATTGTGCCACTCATGTACCCACACTCATGCGGAGACATTTGACCGGTGACCACCCCCAAATGAAACAGGGCGTAACCGAGCCATGCGACTGAAAGAGATACTCCGGGAAGGGGCATTTCCGCGCAGTACTTGCTCTTTATCTATTATATAATGACGGCGACGGCACATGGGACATACGCATCGTAGCCTGTGTTGTCGGCCTAGCAAATCATTGAGGAGCCAATACCCCATATTCCAGCTAAGATCTCGATATGGTTCGTCGAGATTCGGTTCAAAATCTTCTTGTGGGGGCATTTTCCGACCAGCCGGGCCTCGACTTTGGGCAGGATCCTCACAGCACATCTGCGGGCTACGGACTTCCCCTATATTCCTTCCTGGACGATGCTCCTGGCGAGAGTGCAGTTCTACCGCAAGGTCAGGAAGAGCAAGCCGAACACCAAGCAGCCCCAATAGAGCGCAGAATCGAAGACATTGGAAAGGATTTGAAATCAAGCATCATTGAGGAGGTGAAGAATTGGCCCTCGGATAACAAAGATTTCGAAAGAACGATATCGCTCAAAGAACGGGATGACTTCATTGAAAAGATCGAGCGGGCGAATCAGAAGGGTAGTGCGTTATTTCCGACCATTCTTCACTGGATTGTGGTGTTGATCAAGCCCGGAAATCCTCCTGAACCGGAATTTCGAGCTCTCAAAGTTCTAGTCATGCTTGTGTTGCAGATTAGCCCCAGGTGTCTCGAGAGAGCCGGCGAGTTCGGCGACAGAAATACCGCTCTGCACGAAGTCATGTCCTTGGACACGAAGGCCGCTAGGGAGTTGACTGGTATTATGTGCAATCCAATTGCCAACAAGGCCAGATCAGAGAGAGGAGGTGCAGAGCCGGAGTTCGATGACTGGACAAGTGCTGTGAGAATTGCGGCCGGAATGACTAACAGTAACGGAGAGACATGCGTTCACCTTGCCATTGCGCAGGGGTGGTTGCAGATCGCGAGACATCTGATCAGAATCGTTGACAAGGGGGCGCTCTTGAAGCAACGGAAGCCTGCGGCTCAGGGTCGCGACCCGCAGCATGATGACGGTAACACGCCGTTACATGATGCCGTTCATCCCAACTTGTGCCCGTCCAAGACACCAATCTGTAAGGCGGGAAATGACCAAGAGTTGTGTGGGGACTGCGTGAAAACCAAAACGCAGAGCCAGGCATATAAAGCAGGATATAACCGTCTGATCGATGATCTTGTCCGGGCGAATGAAAAGGCTCTCACTCTGAAGAATTCGGCCGATAAGACACCCTATCTTCTCATGAGGGACGCCCTTAAACTCAAGAGACCGGATTCTTCAGCTACGACAGGCGCAAGCGGCGTGGTTAGATCGCAAGCTAAGGCGGATTCTGTGAGCGGTGAACACAAAACCCCGTCAGTCATCATGGATGCAACACCAAACAGCCGAAACACTACCTCCCTTTCCAAAGACCGCAAGAAGGACGCAAGCCAGCCCCCCAGAGATAACTCAAGGCAAGATTCTGGTACCCTACTTCCATCGAGACCTACGCCTATTCCATCGAAAGCCACGCAAAAATCAGCGGCTGACCGTAAAGGCCTTCTGGGAGTGTCAAACATACGAGGGTGCATCACCAAGCAAGAAAACTTCGGTCACGAGGTCGAAGAAAAACTGTGGGAGTTTTGTTGCACCCTCAAAGACTTCAAATTCGCTTGCGAGTGCTTGTTTGGCGACAATGACGGTGCGTATATTCTCTGCGACCCTATATGGACGTGCGTGACTGTTAGAGGTTGTTCCAGAAGCTGATGACGTAAATTCGGCACTGTAGCAGAAAACACCGGTGTCGTTTTTATTCCTAAAGTCGACGTGATACAGGATATGATGTCCGGTTATCCGTTCTTGACGTTTCCGACAGTCATGTCTCAGGTTCATCTCAGCGTCCCTGATCCAGTACTGCCAGAGGAAGAACCTAGTGGAGAACGTTTCCAGACCAGTAAGGCTATAGTTGCCAGCGCCATCCATCACCAAGTTTACCTCAAGGAGATTTTCGACACACTATTTGAAAAGAACGTGAAGAAGATCCTCAAAGTGACAGTGAAAGACAGCCTCATCAGTCCTTCAACAGACAAGGTCATCGAAGAGTGTCTTCGCAGATTTGACGTTAGATATCTCGATTGGCGAGTCCCGGACCTCTGTTCTGATGTCATTCTTTGTGCGGCGCCGAATGTTGTCGAACTTACATTATATTCCAGCGGAAACAGCGCTGTGCTTCGTGGGTGGGCATCAGCAAGCGGACTCTGTAGTCTCAATCTTGTAGGTGTTTCTCATGTCCTCCCCGGCCCATTGACACCTGATTTCGAGTCGCGGCTTACAATCACTCGAACAGTTGAAAAGGTTGAGCATCAAGACAGAATTAGTAAGTCACGAAATATGGCCCGTCTATTATAGCTTAAGCAGTAGGCTAATAGGGTAACTCAGGGAAATGGACAACAAAGTTACGACAGATACCAAAGATATCTACGGAACCTTTATATGCTGGAGCATGAGATGAGATCAGTCATGTACATTACGCGTGCAAAGCGTTTCGCAGAAGGCTTGAAGACATTCTACACAGAAGTCAAGGATGACCTCGCCAAGCGGGAACCTCATGGAGCTAACCATGCGAAATATGAACAAGAGATCAAAAGCATCGACAAAAATCTCATCTTACTGGAAAGCCAGAAAGACGTACTTGAGAAGAGCCGCAGGACGATTCTGCAAAACCGTAACTTCTCTGAAGCTCCACCCCCTGGGCCAGCCAACAAGTCTGACCTTGAGAGCTGGGAACGCACCCTGAAGGCATTAGACAAAGATATGAGACCAGAAAGCTTCAAGAAAGTGGGTCTATTGCGCCTCTCGGCAGCGGATGGAGCGTCCGAGACAGGTGTTGGCTATGTTGCGTATGAGTTTAGCATTGTGACGGATAAAGATATTCCACCTGCGTTAGCAGATGGCGGCGGTCTTCCGATCCTCTCGGCTGATGATCAGACGGATTCAGACAACTCAGAGTCAGGAGTTTCCTTTTCCTATCAGTCGCTTGCGAGACGTAAGAACTTGCCTAGGCTGACCAAGGACTTTAGCACATCGATCCAATGGCTAAAAGCGATTGACGACTTCTGGAGAAAGTGCGAAGGTGTAGATAAGACGGAGAACGCAGAAATCAAGGTAGCCCTTATTGACGACGGAGTGTCCACATCTGGCGGCGAATTTGGCAACTCTATTGCAATGGGGTGGCCACCAAAGCCACCCTGGAGTAGTGATCCGCGTTACTACCAGTCCGCCCAAGGGCATGGCACAAGGATGGCTCGTCTCATCAAAAAGGTTTGTCCTCATGTCAAGCTCTACGTGGCCAAGCTTGGTCCATGGGAGTCTGACACCGCGCCCGAGAAAATTTTGGCAGAGAGCTCCGTCGCAAATGAAGCCGCTAATGTAAGTACCATTACCTAGGAAAGCGGTGGAATTCTACCGTAACCTGATGGATCTAGGCATCGGGACTTAGTTGGCTGACATGAAGATCGTCTGACTATTTAGGCCATCCGCTGGGCGACTAAGGAGCATGTGCACATCATCTCGATGAGCTGGAGCCTCGCAGAGACCAGGAATAACACCACGGCAATCGATAAACTCAAAGACGCCGTGGCCAAGGCAATCAGCGCCAAAATAATCGCGTACTGTTCTACCAATGATCACGGCATGTACGGTAGCGAACACAAGAAGTCATACCCGCGTGACTCGGAAACAACGGGCATCAGGTCGATCGGATCCGCTGATGCGAATGGGAAGGCATCCAATGCCGTCGACGAGACCAGGGTGCAGTATTTGTGTCCTGGTGAGAAACTACCGGAACTCCAAGGCCTCGCGGGCAGTTCAGCGGCCACGGCATTGACAGCCGGCCTGGCGGCCCTTGTCCTCTGGTGCTACGCGCAAGAAACAGACCCTCGTAAAAAAAGAACATTACAGCTCAACTTATGGGAGGGAATGGACAAGATCTTTCAGCGCATGATGACCCAAAACAAATTCCTCGACGTCACGAATCTCTTGAGAACCAAGACTAATACGGTGTGCTCGCCAGCGGATGTGGTTAACAAGTGCAATGCCTGGCTCGGCTAATAATGTCTATTTGACACCAAAATGTATCCAAGCTAGGGAGCACGAATGGCAGAATGAGACAGGTTACTAGAACGATTCCCTGAAATTGTTTTCTCGCAATTTGTTGTGGCCAGCGGTATCAATCCGACCACGGCACTAGATAACATGATTCTTCACGGGAATTCCACTTGCACCTTCGCTCCGGAGTCAGAGCTTGCCGCGTTCTCGTCACCACTTGGGATTGCGTCTACAACCGCCAGAGTGGTATCGATCTGCGTGGTGTTCAACGAGGGCGCGGCGTCGTTCACTGCATTCGCTTTACTACTTTTAGCTTTGGCGGATCCTTCGGATTCCACCGAGACTAGGTAGAACTCCTTGTCAATGTCGACTGCGACTTCAGGAGACGCCAGATTTCGTGCCTTGGCGGCGTAGGGTGAAGATGGCGTGTGGTAGCCGGGATCGAAGATGACCGGATCGTCATGTCGGCGACCGACGAGATCTATCACGGTCCGCGTGAAGTCATTGAGGGGAGATATAGTATACTTTGTGGTGATCTTGCCTAAAAACTGCCCAGTGTCGCGATCGCGGCGGCGGAGAAGCACAGCTGTGCGCAGAAACGCGGGGACACCGGTGCGCGCCGAGGCATTCTCGACCAGTGTCCAGCGAATGCCGTTAGGGCGTGCGCCTCCACTAGTAGACACGAGCGGCTCGGCCGACAATTTGATCGAGTCGGTGTAATCATTGGTAGTATTGCACTTCCAAGAGAACTGCGGGCCGACCGAAAAGTACGGCTCGAACGCCGCCTTAAGATCGAATTTGAGGTTGAACTCGTTGTCTACGTGGTGGCTTGTCTCATTGTACCACGACACGCCGGCCGGTGCCCACCTGACGACCTCGGGGTCCCAGTAGGACCTAGCCGCTGACTTGCTGGAGATGGAACGGAGTCGCTGCTGGGCTTCGGGCTCGGCGTCGCCCCTGCGGCCGTGTGCGGTGAAGGCAATTTCCAGAACAACCCGCCGGAACCGCTTGCCCAGCTCTACAGGTGGCATGAACCAGTTGAAGATGGCGACCGTGTAGCCGCTCGGGCTACCTGGCTCCGCCGAGCCATGCACCACTGTAGGCATCTGACCCTTGACGCTCATAGCTTTTCGGTCGATGCCAAGAGTCCACTCGCGGTGAGGAATAGGATTGCCATTATGATCCAACTCGTTGGGTAGATGGTACTCGAATTCTTCCTCGTTGGTGTCGATAAGGGGAATATCAAACTCCATGGCCATGATGAACGACGAGCTACTTATGGATGAGACGGCTACTGCTCGTGAATGATACTAATATGCGATGCGACAGACGATTCTGTCTACCACCCGTATGATGATGAAACTCAAACTGCGTACGCTTTCCGATGTAGTTACTTTTTGGGTTCACTCTTGAAGGTCCGGCAATCGCGTGGAAGACGTGCGAGGAGGTGACTTGGGTTTCTGGCTGCACAAAGTCGGCGAATGCAATGAATGCGGAATGATGCCGCAGATTATGCAAAGTTCTTATTTTTGTTACGAGCCAATTTCCTCCTGCATCAATGGGGCTGATCAAATAGGCAATTATATGCCGATGCCAGAGCAGCTGAATATGCATTGCAGACACACCTTGGCCTTCTGGTTGGTCCGTAGGGCAAGTCGTTTCCGAAGATGCGTGACTGGCGACCAATACTTGGCATCGGCACCCAATGAGGCCACAGAAGATGCATGAATCATTGCCTTCGAGGTGGCTCTCCTGCAGACATAAGTGGTGTGATAAGGAGTATCCTCTTGGCTACATACCGGTTGGTACTTCAGCAGGCACTGTCGACTCCAGACATCAAAACCATTCTCTTTCCATTGCTCAGTATTTACTCTCTAAATCTACACATAGAGCCTCGGACAGTCCTCCATTTGACAACGCAGCGCCAGAAAAAGCCTCTCTGCATCGGCAACCCCGGAAAGTGCGGTTTCAAGCAGCCCACAACCAGAGCTCGACCCAAACCCACGCCCATCTCGCCCACCAACGAAGCAGACAACCCCTGCTCGTGCGTCAAGTATGCAAGAAGACGAATGGGTTAGCCAGCCTTTTCGAGCAGCTGATGACACGCTCCATCACTAATAACTGTGATGCGGGCTTTTTGCCCCAAGCCTCATGCCATGGTGCCTTCGGGCCACCCCTGGCATGGCCCAATGTGTCTTTCTCGTCAGCTCTGACTCGGGATTCGGCATCCGTCATCGTTCTACGCCACAGCGCATCGGCACTGCAACCAGCACAGGATTTACAAGGCAATCCTATAACGTCAACCCAGTCTACTACGAGCGGACCATGCCCGGCACGGTCAAGTACAACATGGTCGTGCATGTTGGATAATTTCGACCCAAGGCCACGGCATATACACACTGACGCTGACCGGTGAGGATGAAGCTGCTTACATCTGGTACGGCAGCACCGCGGTGTCCGGCTGGGTCAACTCCAACGTGAACTCGATTGGGACGAACTACACGCCAGGCACGCTAACGATCAGTGCCAAGGCTGGCACAGTGTACCCTTTCCGACTGATCTTTGTCAACGAGCAGGGCTGCGCGATTTTGAATTTCGCCATCACCGATCCCAGTGGTGCGTCAGCCACGGACCAGTTCTATCATGGATGTGGAGTGACGCCCGTAATACCTTGGCAGTAGCAGGACTTGATGTACAATAATGCTCTTCTGGTTTGGGCTTTTAATTTGTATTCTAGCGATGATTTGTACACGAGGAGTTCATGATGTTCAGTAAGGCAACCCTAACATTATACGTTGTGTGCGTAGGCGAGGGTTACTAAGACTCGTTGACAAGAAAGTCAACAAATTTCGACTGTATTCCTGCTGGTTGAACAGACTCTATCTGTTCTAATGAAAGGGTATCTAACAAATCTAGCCCCAGATGTGGCCTCTACTCATACAAAGACAGGAACATCACCTTATCCTGCTCGAAACCCATGTTTAAATCATCATCATGCCACCGACGAAAGTGCCGATCGACAAGATCTGCCACAAAGCAGTCGGGGCGGCGAGGCCAGCAGCAGCAGAGGTCTGAGGCCGCTTGCCGAAGCCCTCGGGCTGGCGGCTGCCCTCGGCGATGTTCTTGGCCTGCAGACACCTAAAGTCGGAGAAGCTGCTGTTGGTGCCGTTGGGGTGGTTGTAGATGTACGAAATGGCGACGGGCCACACAGTCGTGACGGCGTAGTCGTAGACTGCTGCGGCCTCGGAAGCATTACCGGGCGAATTGTACGGCGGGTACGACGTGAAGGTCGTGTACGAACCCCGCGTGTCATTGACGAGCTTCTCGTTCTCCTTACTAAACCCGTTTGCTGGAGATCCTTTGTTAGCATCTGGTCTCAGGGGCAGGAGGGTCGAGGGGGATATTTTGCGTACCATTGTTACCAGACGAGACAATCTGGTCCTTGCAGTCGCTAGGCACCTTAACCAGACCGCCGCAAGCAATGTCTTTCACAGCATTTTTGAGTGCGGTAATGCACTTGTCAGACAGGAGCTTGTTGCACATGGCGTCCGGGTCGCTGTTGCGCAGCTCCTCGACCGACTTGACATCGTTGAGCTCGTGGATCCACGTAAAGGCGCAAGTATCCCAGCCCGGGTCGATGCTCGAGCTGTTGTCCTCGCCAAAGGCGTCCTCGGGCGCTTTCAGGTAGATGCGCGCCGGGTTCGACTCGGTGGTTGAGTTGGACCTGGGCTTCAGGCCGGCCGCGACGTGGATCTCTAGGTCCCAGCCGGTTTGGTTGCTGCTCTCGCCGGCGTACGGCTTGGTCAGGTCGAAGCCGATGGTGCCCCACTTTCCCGTGGCGTTGGGGTGGTTGTCTAGAGCGTCTTCAAATTCCGGCGTCGGGTGGTCGTCGGCCGTGATGTTGCGTCGCATGATGGCGAACCTTGGCCCGTCCAGCGGCCTGGCGGCCGAGGTCAAGCTGGCCGAAGCGACCAGCAAGGCGGAGAGCTTTGACAGGGTGGATGAAGTCATGATTCTGTAGGGAGATAGGAAAAATGGCAGGTAGAACCTCTAAATCGAACAGAGTCGTTGTTAGGTGTGGCTTGTGGTTTGCGATCCGAAGCTGTCGCAGGGTTGAGGAAGGTAAATATAGACTTACAGCTAAGCTTAACCTTGCCGGCACCGGCACCCCATGTGAGGCGCAGAAATAACATGACGTAGGATCAATTAGGCATCTTTGAAAACAGATTCTTAAACCGACCACTCAGAAACCTGAATCTCCGGGGCACGTCTGGTGGAGCCTTCGGGGCCGGCGTTTCGGCCGTCGAACAATCATCCCGGCCAAGGGTTCAGCTCGTCTGACAAGGCGAATGGCAGTCAAAGGATAAGGACACAAGGCAAGAACAGAGCTTGCAGAGCCACAAACGAACTGGGTACGGTGACATGGGCCAAGGTCCCCGCGATCTGACGTAGGAAGGGATCTCCGTTTCAGCCCTCCGCTGGATCCACGCCGGACGGAGCTAGGGTGGCACAGGTGGATAACCGGCACGTTAGAGCTCTTGGCAGGCATTTGACACGATGATCTCTCTATTTCTAATCTTGGACCCTGCGAGGATCCCAGAAACACGTTGTTTTTCAAGAACCTGGTCCAGATTATGTAGCGTTGATTGAAGTTCCCAATGTTGTCTATCAGACACATCACAGCTTGGAGCTCCTGGTGTCCTCGCCAGACTTGAAAGCCCAGTCCGCCGGGCTCGCCATCCTTAGCTTCGACAGCACCCGCGGCCCGGCCTCCCCCTCGCCCAACCCGTTGCGCGTCTTGCCCTTGGCGTCCCCGACGGCGGCGCTGGGCGGCGGCGACGTGCTCCGCCAGCCCCACAGCCTGCCATACGGCGTGGCCGAACCTTGGCCCTCGAGGATCTTGACCACCTCCTGGCCCAGGATCGGCAGGAACTTGAAGCCGTGGCCGCTACCGCCCGAGCACACAGCCACCCTGCCGCGCCGGCCGGGCACAAAGTCCACGAGGAACGAGTTGTCGACGCTGTCTGTGTACCAGCACAGCTTGGTCGACGCGATGCCGAACTCCCGCAGCTCGGGAAAGTTTCTCGAGATGTACTCTGTGGCAATGCGTTAGTCTTGACGATGATCGTCTTGGCTTGAGAGGCCTCTCGCGGGCAAAGGGAGGGGACTGACCTTTGACGCCATTCAGCGCAATCATGGGAATGTTCGTCTCTTTCTTTTGCGTCACATGTGCCGTCTTTGGCACGGAAATCCTCCGATCGCCCACATTGTCGTAGTTGGTCCACCTACAAAAGTCAGATTTTGGTACGGTTCAGATGTCTCGGTCTCCTGATATGGTTGCACTCACTTTATTTCTCTGTAGCCAATTTTGATGATGCCATTCTCGTCCCGGGGAAAGCTGTAGATGCCCGGCTCCATGATGACGGGGAAGTTCTCCGGCGCGAACCGCTCCCAGAGGTCCTGTCGTGAACGAGGTATCTGAATCATGGCTACCGAACCGCCAGTGGTCTCGAGAAGCTGGTCGACCTCCGGCAGCAGCGATGGAGTCCAACCGCCCCCGGCTACAACCACCAAGTCACCCTTGTGAATGGTCCCATCCGCCGTACGAACGGTGGGCTTAGCATCGCTATCTTCGCCTATGTCAACCACTTTGCCGCGTCTGCTGTTAAGAATAAACTTCACCCCGAGCCCTTGAGCCAGGTGTCTTGCCCAGTCGCAAGCCTTGTATGCAACGACAAACCCGGCAGTCGAATCGAGGACAGCCTTGTGGTAGCCAAATCGTTGTTGCCTCCTGGCAGGATCTAGCTTGTGCGCCAACCCTTGCTGCCTCGCTCGCTCGATATCTAGTTCATAGTGTAAGAGGTCATTTATCTGCTGTCAACGTCTGCTTCCCAATCTTACCAGCATCGTCGTCCGTCCGGAACTGCTTGTCCCTAATCCCCTCAAGCTCCATACTCTTGAGCGTCGCCAGCTCCTGCTCCGTCATCTCCCTCGTCTGGCTCTGCCGCAACGCCCCGCAGTTGAACCACACTTTACTCCTGTCCCCCCGGAACGCAGGCGGCAGGTCCGCCCCCGAAGCGATCTGCCTGTTCCACGCGTCCCACTCGACGGCGGCGCGCGACGCGAGGCGCTGGTAGTCGACGGCGGAGCCGTAGCTGAAGCGCACGATCTTGTTCATGTCGGCCGAGGCGCTGTCGATGCCGCGCTTCGGGTCGTAGCCCGCGGCCGCCGTGTCTTGCATGTCGAGCACGGTGACGTCGCGGTAGCCGGCGCGCGCGAGCCAGAGCGCCGTCGAGACGCCGAAGACGCCGGACCCGACGATGATGATGCGTGAATCGGGCCGCAGCGGCGGGGACGCTGGCGAGTCGGACGACATGGCTGTGTTGTGAGATGCTCAGCTACTGAATTACTGGAAAACCCAGGATGTGTACTGCAGATTCAATCGAGAGTATTGAGATGATGCAGAAAGCCCAGATCATCACAGCATCGTGTCCAGCCAGCAAGGTACCTTTATGAGGTGCTGGGAGTGGTGATATCGCGTGCCAGCGTTAGTGCCGCCGACACCGCATTGGTCCGCTGAAGCTGGAGATGTCTCCGCTGTCTCCGCTCGCCCCCCGCCTGGGCGGCGTTGACCGCCGGGCGGAGAATGCCGACCATTCACGCCGTTCTGTGACGACGCAGTGTATAATTGTGCATTGATACATGATGCTCGGAGACCGAGTCGTATTGTTGCAAGCATTGTCAGCAAGTCTGCTTGCAAGTTAGGCCATTTTGACGCATCGCGAGCATTTGAATGATCCGATCCAATTGACCATTGACCTGCGTGCAAAGGCTCGATGTAGAACCCCGCCCGGTTCCGGCGTGGGAGAAGTCCGATGTGTCTCTCTCGCCTTGTCGTTGTAATTGGTCCTCTGGAAAGCCAGAATTCGGTATATCCTTTTGCACAATGGGGTATGACTTCATCGTAGACCATCTGGGACCTCAGCGGCTCGGAAAAGCATGCCGAAGATATTACCGCCTGGGCAGACCTTGGTAAGAAAACGCGTATAGCAGAAGTGATGTCCAAGACGCGGCTAAAATCCAGCAGAGAACAGCCACTTAGCCCTCAGATGGGCTACAACCCCTGGCATATTGCCGTCTGCGTGAAATAAGGTCCTGCAGGGACAAGATGGTGGTGCCTGAAAATCGTGCTCCACAGTACAATAAGAGCTGCTCAGAAAAGAGTATCGGGGATTGAATATGAGATCAATGTGGAGCGACCAATGCATGAATGGTTCAGGCTGTTCGAGGACCTGTCCAGACGTAAAATAGAGGACCCAATGTGGCCGGCATGAGGAAACTGCCCGCTGGTAGGGGAGGAAGAGATATATAGGGGATGGGTACTGCCTCCATGCCAAGCACAAGGCGGAACGGGAAGCCTCACTTTTCGAATCCCGTTATCTGAAACGTCGAGATGCCTCGGTTCGCATCTATCGTCAGTCTAGCTGTTGCAGTTGGTAGCGCATTCACCGCGGCGTACCCTCGAGGGGTAGAGCGGTCGCGAGTCTTGACCTCGGGTAGAGACGTGAGCGAGTCTTATGACTACATCGTCGTCGGTGGTGGCACGGCTGGCCTCACTGTAGCTGATCGCTTGACTAAAGACGGGAAGACGACCGTGCTAGTGATTGAGTATGGCGAGCTAGGTCTGTGATACTCATTTTCGTAACTACAACCTCCAATGCTGACTACCTGTAGCCAACTCACCTGCTATTGACAATGTTCAAGGCGGTACCCAAGGCATGAGTGCCTCAAAGTTCTTATATCCAGTCACCTCTGTGCCACAAGAGAATCTAGATGGCAGGCGCGTGCCAGTGTTGATCGGCAAGGTTGTCGGTGGCAGCTCAGCGGTCAACGCGATGATGACAGTCCGCGGCACTAGCGAGGACTATGATAGATGGGGTAGCTTCTTCGGCAACTCGTCTGACTGGAGTTGGAACGGCCTGCTGCCGTATTTCAAGAAGGCCGTCCACTTCGTCCCTCCCACAGAGGATGTGGCCAAGGCGACCAACATGAGCTACGACACGAGCTTCTGGGGTAACACTTCAAGCGTCTATACGGGCTGGCCTTCGTATCAGTACCCTGGGACGGTCCTGCAGCTTGAGGCTTTCAGGGAGATACCCGGCGTCGAGTTTCCATCAGACAGTGGCGCCGGTAGAGCAGGTGCTTATTGGTTTCCCAGCTTCTATTCGCCGGCTGTCAATCGGTCATACGCGAGGACAGGGCACTGGGATAATATCAACCGGACTAACTATCACCTGTTGACTAACACTAAGGTCAACAGGATCGTGCTAAATGGCACGACGGCAACAGGTGTGACATTTCTGTCTTCGATGCTGACACCCAACGAGAGCACATCCTCGAACACGACTGCACCTAGCACTCTGGTAAGAGCAAATAAAGAGGTGATCTTGGCTGCTGGTGGCATCCATAGCCCTCAGATCCTGCAGCTCAGCGGCATTGGGCCCAAGAAACTTCTGAGCGCGGCCAACATCACCACACTAGTCGACCTTCCAGGTGTCGGGCAGAACTTTCAGGATCATCCCATGCCATCGATCGCCATTACAAGTGAGTGTCATCGATCTCAATGCCCTTAGTCCCCGGCAGTGCTTACATCAAGTCCTATGTAGTGCGCAACTTCAGCAGCATCCACCCATCACCTTCAGACATGTTTGGCAACAACAACTTTTCAGCCTGGGCCCGCGAGGTCTGGGCAGTCAACAAGACGGGGCCAAACTCTCTCGGCGTCGGCAACGCGGCAGCCTGGCTGCCATTCCCAGTCATCTCCAATCGCTCGGAGGAGATCGCCAAGCGGCTCGAGGCGCAGGACCACGCCGCGCACCAGCCCGAGGACACCGACCCGACCGTCGCAGCGGGCTACCGCGCTCAGATGCTCGCCTACGCCGCAGCCCTGCGCTCCAACAACACGGCCTTCTACAGCGGCACCGTCGGCGGCGGTCCCGGCTCGCCCGTGCTCGTGGACCTGCACCCGCTGAGCCGCGGCACGGTGAACATCGACCCGGCGGACCCGGAAGGCAACGAGCCCCTCGTCGACTACCGCGCGCTGAGCAACCCGCTCGACGCGGCCATCATGGTCGACATGCTGCGCTTCACGCGCCGGTACTTCTTCGAGACGTCGCTCGCGAAGTACGGCCCGCGCGAGGTGCAGCCGGGGAGCTTCGTCGAGGCCGAGGAGGACCTGGCGGGGTGGCTGGCGCAGACGATGACGCCGACCGAGTTCCACCCCGTGGGGACGTGCGCCATGATGCCGCGCGAGCTGGGCGGTGTCGTGGATGAGGAGCTCAAGGTGTATGGTGTGCAGAACCTGCGGGTGGTGGACGGGAGTATCATGCCTACGCTTCCTGGGGCGAACACGTGCCAGACAGTGTATGCTGTCGCAGAGAAGGTAAGTTGATCTGGAAAATACTGAGTGGATATCCTTTTCAGTCGGCTAATATCAATTCGCTAGGCTGCCGATCTCATCAAGGCTGCGTCCAAGTCATCAGCCAGGCGGTTCCTGAACACCCGCCGGACGGACGAGGGGCAGACGTGGTAGAAGTGGCTTTGGTACACTTGTACGGGGCTAGGCTGCGTAACACCACATTGGAAGTTCAAGATTTAATGATTTAATGAGTGAATATTGCAATACAATCTATGGGAGTGGGTAGTGTTACAGCAGGTGTTGTGTTGTGAGGTGATCTAGCTCTGGTGTCGGATCAGCAGTGAACTCATGTAGCTACGCGCACGTTGCGCGTTTCAAGAGCTCCAAATCGTCGGGGGGCAAACATAATTGATGATCAATTTGATAAGATGAGATCAAAGAGCAAACAGGATCGTAACTTCGGTTCTTCACAGTTCGGCAAACAAAGTAAGGTCGGACGTACCACAAGATCAACGATGAAGTGATGGATGAAAGGCCGCACGTGATGCCCAATTTACCCCTGTCAAGCCACATTTGGCACATGCCACGTTCGAGTTCCAGGGTCGAGATAACTAGCGCATGGTCGCGACGCTCCAGTCAAAAAGTTTCAGGGTTGAGATAACCACCACCCAATTCGCACTTCACACCACGACTGGGCAGCTGGATGATGCCCATAGTGCCGTCATAACCATACCGGGGGATTGTCACAGCTAGGCGACAGAATAAATACAGCCGTCATCCACCATGGGGCTGCCGTCATTCCTGCTCGTCCTGGCTCTCGTGGCTTTCCGGGCGCTGGCATCCGAGCCCTTGACCAGCTTGCCCTCGTATCACTACGGCGCACCCCTCAAGATTGAGTGCATGAACCGAAGCTCGTGAGTCTTCCGACTCCTGCGCTGCTTATTCTTCTTTCCTCCGATCGCTACTGACACCACGCGCGCGTACAGAGAAACTGGCGAGCACATCGAGCTGGCGAACCACGAGCTGCAATGGATCCCCTTCCCCGTCTGCAACGAGACCGGCAAGCCCCTCGAGTTCGGCTACGGCATTGAGACCGAGCTCAACTGCACCATCCCCATGATCACTGACCCCTTCTTCCACCTCCTCGAGTTCTACATCCACTCGGACGCGCCCCTGTCGTGCCGCATCCCCGCCCGGCCCGCGCCCCACGTCGAGACCGTCGGCGAGGCGACCCCGGACACCGAGTACATCCCGCTCGTCTTCGCCCTCGCGGGCACCCTGCAGCTGAGCCACCTGCACATCTCGACGCACCTCAACGTCCTGCTGCACAGCGTGCCCAAGCACCACATCCACAAGGGCGACAGCGGCGTGCTCGACTCCGGGGTCGCGTACAGCACAAGCCCGCTGTCGCACATGGCCGGGTCGCAGACGCGCCGGCTCGTCATCGGCGACCCGCTTCCCTTGAGCTTCAGCGTGCGGTGGTTCCCGACGTCCGCGCTGCCCAAGATTGAGGGCCACGTCGAGTGGGCCGGCATGGGCGGGCACATCTACGCCAGCACCGTCTTCTACATCATCGTGGCGTTTGGCGCGGGCGTCACCGTCGCCGGCGCGTACTTTTTCGGGTCGGTGCTACCCCGGCGCCTGAAAGGCAGGACGCTGGGTGGTGCGACGCCGCTGGGCTATGGCGTTGGTAATGGGTGGGGGATATCGAAGAGGGCGATCGATTGAGATGGTAGTGCTGGAATGGGATGTGTGTAATGGGTTCTTTCTGTGATAAAAACGACGGCACGATTATATTACTGTATTATACTATGGCGAATTGAGTACGAAATGTGGTCTCATGTGGACAAGAAAACCCTTCTCAGTTCCTGGAAGTCGTGACCTGTCTCTTCTCATTGGACACCTAGTCAAGCCTCTGCACCTTGAAAGGTTTATGGCCCCTACTGCGTCTTCTTCACAGTGTCAGCGGCCCCAACCCGCTGCAGCAACCTAGAGTACATGTCGGCAGCCATCACAGCAGCTACAGAGCGTTAGCCCAAGGTCATCGCCGAGCCCTCTCACAGTAAGAATTCACTCACGGATCGCAAAGTAGGGTCCAAGGAGTTGGAACCGAAACACGTTCTTCTGCTCGGCCGAGTAGACCGCCGGGTCCCAGTACGACACGTCGTTGATGACGACGAGCGTCGTGAACGCCGTCTCGAGCGCATACACGAGAAACAGCAGCTCCGTCGCGCCGCGCGTGCCGCGGCGCCGCAGCCCGAGCTCGCGCAGGCCGTACAAGACGACGGGCAGCAGGAAGAGCAGCTCGAGCCGAAAGAAGAGCGGGATCCAGCCGCGGCCCGAGCCCCCCGGCGTCTCGGGCGTCCACTGCAGCAGCGGGTCGTTGTAGGTCGCGATGTACCAGGTGCGGAAGCGGTGCAGGAAGTGCAGCGGCGCCCCCGGGTTGGCGACCAGGGAGTCTGGGTACTTGTCGACCATGTCGACGCCTATGAGTCAAGTCAGTGTGCGGTGAAAAACGTGGAGGGTGCGCGCGCGCGCGAAAGAGAGAGGGTGTTGCGTACAGAGGATGACGGGGACTTGCATGGCGAACCAGCCGAGCCAGACCCAATCCTTCCATGAGTTCTTAGGAGGCGCCATGATTGAGGATTGAGACTTGTATATGGTGGTTGTATCAAAGTATCTAGCCGCTTGGATGAAGAAATGTAGAGGATGAGACGAAGTGTGTCTTTTTGAAGGGCCTTAAGAAAAGTAAGATTGTGAAGTCAGCTCAAGCTCGCACAGGTTCAAGTGACCCGAATGACGAGATTGGAGCAAAGGATTCGACTGGGGTTATCCCCTTGGGCGCTCGCCGTAGGATCAGCCCTAGAGTCGGGTACTTGCTGTTGCCCTCTTAGGCCTATATGGACCCCTGTAAAGGATTCTAAGGGGCATTTCAAGGGGTGTTTTTCAGCGCATTTCAGCAACATCTAGCACTAGCAAATCCTCCACATCCACTACCAAGATAGACTACAAGGGGATACACTATGGTACTCCGTACGTCAATGGATGCTGGATGATGTGCCTTCCTTTTACATTCCTTCCGAGTAATCGAATGTTGGAGAACTTTGACGAATTACCATTTCAACCCTATGCTAGATACCTATATCACTTTTATACTACTTAGTATACATGCTTCCCATCCAGTGCCCCTACAGCATGCCCCTTCACTCAAGTGGCAGAGGGTGCGCCTTCAAGTACTCCTCAAACGTCGACAGCTTGCCCCGAGCCTGAGCCGCTCCCGCCGCGACCAGCTCCTCCGTGCCCGCACCAAAGTAGCCATACTCCTCGTAGAAGGTGAGCGCCTCGA
Source organism: [Phialemoniopsis] sp. UDSM-2020 (assembly GCA_018873225.1). Classification (NCBI taxonomy): domain Eukaryota; kingdom Fungi; phylum Ascomycota; class Sordariomycetes; order Thyridiales; family Thyridiaceae; genus Thyridium; species [Phialemoniopsis] sp. UDSM-2020. The sequence goes on from JAEILZ010000005.1 coordinate 489,565, forward strand.
TAAACATGTCGGCAAACCCTTCCGGGAAGCTCTTGCGGAACTCCTCTTCGGGAATCTGCTTGTAGACCACTTTCTTGCCCGAAACCCTGGACATGGTGTCCACGATCTCCTGTAGCGTGTAGACCGCCGTCGCCGCGCACAGCCTCTTGCCCTCAAACTTTTCCGGGTCAGCGAGGATCGCGCCAACGAACTTGCCGCCGTCGCCCACCGAGTCGATCAGCGGAAACCCGGCCTGCGGCGTGAGATGCCGGGCCAGCACCCAGGTGTCCGAGCCGGCTTCTTTGTACGGCGCGATGAAAGCCTGGCCGGCGAAATTCTCCATGAACGAGCCGGGGCAGTAAAACGCGCTGTGAATGGGCAGGGTGCGGATGTACGCCTCAGCCTCGGCCTTGGCATCGAATGCCGTCACGGCGCTCAGCTTCCCGCCCGAGATCTCCTTGACGTTGGGCAGCGTGCTCCAGATGAAGTAGCTCACGCCCTGGGCGACGGCGACGTCGGCGACCGTCTTGGCGTGTCCGAGCTCGACCTGCAGGGCGTCGGGCCCGATGGCCGGCGTCGTCATGGCGAAGACGGTATGCACGCCCATCAGCGCCTTCTCGATCGATGCGCGGTCTGCAACATCGGCCGCGACGACCTCGACGTTCTTCGCCTTGAGCTGGCGGGCTTTGTCCGAGTCGGCGTTGCGGGTGATGGCCCGGATCTTGTACTGCTGGGACAGCTCCGGATCGCTCAGGACAAAGTTGACCACCGAGCTGCCCTGCTGGCCGGTGGCGCCAAAGATAGCGAGGATTTTAGACATGGTTTCCTGATCAGTATGATGATGGATTAATCAAAGTATTTGTCTGTTAGATGTGATCGCAATTAAGGTTTATGATGACTTTCTCCCACTGGTTGTTGCAGGCTGCCCTGACAGCGGCCATTTATATCACTTCATCTTGCAGTAACGCAAAATAATTGCCAGACCTCGCACTCAAGGAGTCCGAGGCGAAATGAGACAAAGATAGTAATGTCTTTCGCTTTTCTCTCGCGCTTTTCTCGCGCGACATTGGGTATGTATGGAAAGTTATCGCTGTTTTAAGTCGAACTTTGTGAGATGATTAATCACTTGTGTTAGTAGGAATAAAGAATATCCTCCGCACACTCCAGCACTTGATTTGTCCCAGTTCCTAGTCCTGTCCTGCTTAATCACCATAACACCAGCCCAGCCATAGTTTAACATCCCGTCCCAGGAACGCCTCCCATTTTTTTTAGGTGTACAATTTACCATGTTATCGGCACACCGCGACCGTGCATGCCCATCGGCATCACGTCCCTCTGAATAATCACGTCCGTCGTCCGCATGATGCCGTTGTACGTCATGATCTCCTCCTCCGACGCGTTGGGCGTGTAGCTCCGTATCTCGGCGTGCGCAACCGCCCTGTCACCCCTAAGGTTCTTGAGCGCAAAATCCGTCCCGCCAATACTGTGGTTCGTGTGCACCCCGATGCCGCCCGCGCCCACGAAGCTGCGCATCGCCATGGGCGGCGACCGGCGCGCGAGCGACTTCTTGGCCGCAGTCCTCCTCGACGCCTCGGCCGCCCTCTCGGCGTCGTACTGCTCGATGTCCGGGATATCGCCCTGGTAGCCCTGCGAGAGGCCGAGGCGCGCAAACAGGTGAGGGAACCAGCGGCGCGCGAGGGGCCAGAGGGCCGGGCCCGAGGCGGCGATGATGCCCAGGTTGGTCTCGATGGCCGACGTCACGTAGCCGATCGACGAGCCGCTCTCCTTGGGGTCCGGGGCGAACATGAAGAGCTTGATAAGGATCCAGAAGCGGACGCAGCTGACGATCGTGACTCTGTTCCACCACCCTTTGTGTCAGCACAACTGGATGGGCATGTCCTGAGCTGGGGAGAGTAGTAGACGTACGAGAACCCAAGCAAAAAGACAAACATCAACGCAAACTTGGCCTTCTTGGCGATGTGCAGGCCGCTAAACACCCAGAACGGCAGGACGCAGACGATGATGTCGGTGACGATGGTCAGCACCGTGATGGACATGGACAGCGCGCCCGCGTTGAGGCACGACCCGCCGCCCTCGACGTTCGGGTTCCAGTTGTACTCGACGGGCCGGCAGATGAAGGTGACGGCGAAGATGATAGCGACCATGAGGCAGAGGTTGAGCACGCCCGTGACCCAGATCGTGATGCGCAGGCCGTCCTTGGTGCCGCCCAGGCGCAGGAGGAAGACGAGCACCGAGGTGCGCACGATGGGCAGGATTGCCGTGTAGATGATGCCGGCGATGTAAGTCGCCAGGAAGCCGGGCGTCGGGTCGTATTTCGGGACTTCGGAGCGCGGGATGCCCATGTATCGGAGCTTGATGCCTGCATGTGTGGGTTAGAAGCGTGTCCGAGACAGTGACGTGGTAGACTCACAGAAGATCGAGACCACAGCCTGCGCTAAGGAGAAGACCTGACGATGTCGTCAACATGTTTGAACCAGAAATCACTATCCGTCCTCCCAACTTACCATTGCGACCCACATCCATCCATCGTCTACGGATTATCAGTTGAACTTATCTGGTTCAGGGTTTCCAATGCTACTCACCCCAACCAAACGTCCGTGTGATGGAACGTATGTATGTCCTCAAGCCGAGCACAATCAGCGCCAGTGCTGGGAAGAGGACTTCGATCGCGATGGCCGTGTTCTGCAGCGCGCTCGTGCGATCCGGCACGCCTTCAGCTGGGAAAGGGAATTCTCGACGAAAGACTCCCATGGCGAAACTTCGCGAGAGCACCGCATCAGGTGCACATATGATACCCCGTCAAGCACTCATTTCCCAACAAAGAACTTCAGTGCCTTCCAGAAGTTTTGTTTCTTTCTGTTCTGGTATACTTCCAACTCTTCTCATGACATCGTGGCGAGAAGATTGCGAGAGTGTGGCGTCGACGAACGAAGGAAGCGGCGAGAGTACGGCACGTAATGTCTTCGCCGCCTCCTCCCTCGGACTCTGGAAGCCGGAAATGGGAACGGGGGTAACCCATCCCAAAGACTCGGTTATAGGCGTCGTTTATTTTGCCATCCCGTCCGTCGTTTGCGTCCACCTGCTGGAACAGGAAATGGCGCTCTGTATGTGCAACAGGATTCGGGGGCGTGGCCGTGGATATAGCCTAAACCCCTGAAATGAGCGGGAGGGCCACAGGGAGGGCCGGACGCCGCGGCGTACGGTAAGCTCCGGCGTCTTTTACCCCAGATCCTTCAATTTACCGGTTCTTTGGACCACCATCTTGCACTCCACGTGTGAAGCAGTTCATGGGCTTAATCCTCGCTGATAGGGCAGGGCAGGCGGGGAAGGTAGTTTGCAAGTTATAAGATCTACAGCCCGGTAGTGAACTCCTCCAAGGCGGTATTGCTTAGCAGAGGGCGCTTTTCAATACCGGCAGATATAACAGCCTCGTGTTCTCCAGTGGGAGGGGTTACGTTTATGCCTTAACGTCAGAGCTTGATCACGTCCGGCATGCAATATCGGCCTGCAGTCTGGGGGGCAGCAAATGCAGATTGACCTGCATATTACACCGAGTGCCAAGAGCGTCTATCGTTGAATACTTGATACACGTAATGATGCTTTCTAATAGACTCTCAGGTTCATGGTGCCTTCAATTGAGGTGTGCTTTGTGTTGCTCACGTTGATGACTGCTCAGGACTATTTACCATCCACTTGCTCTGACCCAAACATCCACAACCCGAGTAGCGCTGTTCCTGTCGTTTTCTGACGAGTCAACTACAAGGTACCAGCCATACAATGCGCCCGTGATACATGCGTGATTTGGGAAGATCCGAATGCTCTGCCCAACCTCGAGTGGTATCGGCGGCTCCTCGCCACCCTCACCCTCCTGCTTCCATGAGATGATACAATGCTCCTGGCTGACGCGATCGATAATCAGTCGGCACGCCGGCTGGGAGTCAGCAGAATATGCTTCACGGTCAATGATGCCCCAGCCCTTGTACGCCACGCAAGGCTCCCTACCCAAACCCAACACCCCGACTGCCGCGAGCGCTTCGGGCCGCTGGCGCTCGTCATTGTTGTACACGCTGCAGACCTCGGCCACAACCGAGACGGCGATCTCGTCCTCGTAGTCCCCGATCTGCACGCGCGACTTGGTCGACAGCTGCTGCACGTCGAGGACAGAGTAGACACCTGCGTGAAGTTCCAGCTTTGTGCGGAACCCCGACGAGGTATCTGTCATGACCTTTTGCATCGTCCTCCGTAGTCGGTCTCTCTCATCTGCCAAAGTGTCGCTAGACCCAACAAGATTTTCGACTGATGTGACTTGCGGCGAAGCTCCGACGCTGATAGTGATCTCTTTGTCATTGGGGAAGAGGTGGGCATTCTTGTGCAGCGCGTCGAGACATCCATGGATCTCATCCTCCAGGTTGACCATTGCTTTAGCGGGTGTCGTATCGTTGTAGCTCAGACTGCTATGGGAGTAAAGTCCGATAAAACGGGCTGTCTTTTGGTTTTCAAGCTGCATCAACCGGGCGATCAGGTCGTCCTTGTTGACACCCGAAGGTGGCAGTCCAGCACGGTGATACCCGGTGTCTATCTTGATGTACACCCCAGCCGGGAACCCTGCCTTCTCGCAAAAGCGAGCTGCGCCTTCAAGTTGCGATACGTGGTCCACGAGGATGGAGATGCTGTCGAGGCCGAGCTGACGACCTAGGTCGGCTAACCTATCCACTTGCGAAATCGGTAGAGGGATACCGTAGAGGACGTTGACGCTGCGCCCTGATCCCTTGAACTCTAGCAGGACGGGAAGGATATGCTCCAGTTCTGCGATGGTTGACACCACGAGCTTGACATCCTGACTCGTCTCGCCTGCCTGGAGACGGACACCCTCTTGTGTCTGCTCGACACACCGACGTTAGTTACCTTGCGCCTCAGATGATTAGTGATAACGGAAGCTACCTTGTGTGTCTTGATGTGCGCACGGAAGCCGACGCCAAGGGAGTCAACCGCCTTCCAGAGGGACTGGCAATGCCGCCGCATCTTGGCCCTGTCCAGCACCGCGGCCGGCTTGGGCACTTGCTTGATGTCTTTCCCGACATAGAACCGCCGTAGCTCCTCGATGCTGGGGAGGAGTCTCTGCGGGACAGCCATGTCGGGCAAGTCTGTGTGATTGTATTGTAGGCGAAGTTCGTTCGTCGACTTGTAGCAAGTGAGAGAGGGGCTCTTCTTCTTCTCACTCTAGGTAGTCCCGGACGCGCAGATTATGCTACCGATTTAATACTCTGCAGATGAAGTTCTGTCTATATCCCGAAGAAGCGATCGAGAACGATCAACTGGAGAGGGCAGGTTGTGAACGCCGCTATGCCCGAATTGGTGGGCGGGAGCGATTGTTAGACTCGAGCAATTGCGCCATTTCGGGGCGGAGGTCACCGACAAAAGCAGGTTCCACACAGCGGAGTGATTTACCGCTCGCTCGGCAGCATGTCCGATGGACAAACTCGGGGATATGCGGAAGCCCAAAGTGCACAACACGGAACACAGTGATTCATCTCTTGAGCGATTGATGATTAATGATCTCTGCTGTGTTAGATCTACACCGGTGCGATCTAGTAGACTGATTTTAGTATCCCATAAACGTCTAGGACGACGATCGGTAGCCGGGAGATTTCACCTGCTGGCATGCTACCTTGTTAACTCGTTCCTCCGGCCGTCTCTTCCACCGCTCTACAGTATGAGTACAGTTTTCCAGTTTCCCTGCACCTCCCGTACACCCATAGAGATCCGAGGCGTTGACTATGGTACGAGCCTAACTTGCCGCTTCCACCACCATCATCGACCGTCTGGAATAGTGCGAGTACATCTATCCCTGCTCTGCGCTCGCTATTGACAAGACGTAACGCACTAAGAACTTGGAACACCGGAAAATTCCCTTCCTCGAAATCCTCTCCTTTCAGATGATCCTCTAGCCAATGCTGAATCCAGAGGCCGATTGCTAGGCTGCGAGAGCGGAGAGCACAGGCAAGCAGCAGCCCGACGAGTCCAAGTGTATACACATTTAACTTGATGCACTGTTCCCAGTCAATTCCAGCAGTGATCCGGAGGAGGATCAGGATCCACGCCTCGACCTCTTCGCAGGCGCCGTCAAGATGGAGAGACTCTTGATTTGCCAGACTCTCCAGCGGGCCAGTACACTGCATCACTCTGGCCACGACGTAGTATGCAAAGTTCATGGCTGCCGTGTGAGAGCTGAACTTCAGTGGCCGGATGTCCAGTGTATTGCCCTGGAAACCCACATGGTCGGGACTGTTGGGCCAGAGCTCTGGGAGATCACTGACTGGCAACTGAGCGTACCAAGCGTCCAATTTCTCAGACTGGGCTCTAAGCGATGCTGTGCATTCTCTGAGCCATGACTGCTTTTCAGAGTCCGCTGGCTCTTGAACTGTGGGCACCGGTGCATCGACAGAGTTGTTTCGAGGGTCACCACCAGTGAATCTGCCCCAGTAAGATACCACGGCCGACGAGTTCAGTCGATGCGACTCGCACAGAATCAGGAGAGTATAGGCTCGCTGGTAGCCCCCGGTGTGCAACACGGCTTCGAGCTTTGGCTGCAGTGAAAGGCTAGCATGATTTCGATGGAAGTCGGGTGTGCTGAAATACACTCTCCGCCACCAATTCTGCATCTCGACCTCGACCCAAGCCGCCAGTAACGCAGCTCCGTTCTTGTTACTGATCAACTGGTCCTCGTAGCTTCGAATAAGCCGTCGGGTGCCATCGGAGTGCAAGCGGAACTCTTGAAAGTTGCCCATGGAAGACTCCAGGTAACAAAATAGGACAAGCACGGCGAGACCGAGGGTCGGGTAGGCATCGAAATCGCGGTCGCTCCACCAAGCCATCTTGCGCATCACAGTGCCGTAGTACTCATGGCTGATGGACTCGTGTCCAGAATCGGGCCTGAAGCACAGACTCGGTATGGCTGAAACCTGGAACATCTTCCTTTGAGGCAGTGTCCGGCTCAGTCGACACGCTGCTAGCGCAACGACGATGTCTGTGGAAAGAAGGTGCGGATCGGGCAGTGCTTCCAACTGGTGGAAGACGGCGTTCAATGCAGGTAAACATTGTTTCTTCCACAGTTCTGCGTAAAAGGTGATAGTATCAAGAGGATCTTTGTGTGGGAAGATGATGGCCGGCATTTGTAGATCAAAGCTTAACGGGGTTTCGTCTGGTGAAAAGTTCCAGCTGCTCAGGGACGGGGAGCTGCTTTTGCAGAGTGTTCGGTCAATGATCTCATCGTAGTCTTCTCTAGTGAAAGATGAAGCATGCGAACTAGGGGTCGCCACTCCGGTGCTTTCACGTATGTCTTGCGAGATCACATCGATTGGAAATATGGGCAGTTGGGTTGTAATGTAGCTCGAGGCCACAGTCGTATCTTCCGTGCTTTGCCACTGGTCAAGGTGCTGAGAGGTATTCTCGTCACGTTGCTGTGAGGGACTGGGCCTTCTTCTCTCCTCTTCGATATCGGGTTTTGGTCGATCTTGACTGTCTATAGAAGGGTAGGAAACAGCCCGGAACTCGAGTTTAGGCGAGAACTGTTCGCAAGGTTTGCCCAGCCTGGTACAAGTCCCACACGATGGCTTCTTCTCGTCACACTGTCACATCATTAGCAGAAGAGTGACAAAGATTGATAGAAATCGCAAACCTTTGTCCGCCGTTTCCTGCAGCCCTTGCACCCTGTCTTGGCCCGAACAATGTTTGTTTTTCTCGGGCGAGGCGGGGCTGGCTTGTACATGTCGCTAGCTTTAACGTCGTCTGAGCACGGAGTTTACGACTGCTTTGAGGACAGTGGGATAATCTCAATAGTTTCAGCCATGGTGGAAGCAAATGCGAGAGGTTCTAGGTGACCAAGAAGCAAGGTAGTAGAGATGAGGATGACGTGCATTGGAGAGAAGATCAATGGATGTGACTGATTAGGGTCTGGCGAGCTAAGGAGATGTGGGTGGCAATCCGCCCCGCCGCTACACAGTGCGTCCTCACAGTAGCCTTAGAGACGCGAGCAAATGAGTGGAAATGCTTCAATTCTTTTGATAAAATTATAGAAAATCCTTTAGGGCACCATCGAGTGTCCTTGCCTCTTTCAAAGGAACTGCGCTTCCGGCCTTGGCCAACCCAATCTTGTTATGCCAAACAACCTTCATGCCAGCATTGGTTGCTCCCTCCACATCTCCAGCACTTCCGGCGACGAACAGCACGTCGCCTGCTTCCACGCCCATCTTGTCCAATATAGCCTTGTAAGCCTGAACAACAGGTTTGTAGAAGCCGCTCTCCTCGGCAGTGATGACGGACTCAAATATCTCTCCCCCAACACCATCGCTAGCCCTGCCGGCCGCAGTGTGTCCCAGCGGTGTTGAGCAGTTCGTCACAACACCCAATCTGTATCCCTGAGCCTTCAGTTGTTTCAGAACTTGCGGCACCTCTGGCCACACCTGTAGCTTCTCCCAATTGGCCAAAAGGTTCTCCGGGGCAGACGGGGGTAGACCGATATCTTGGGCAGATTGTCGGACAAGGTCTTCGTAGGGGACGTAGGATCCGGCCCCAAAGGTGATCTGGAGATAGCGCCCGCGCCAAGCCAAGCCTTCTTCTGTGGTACCGGATGGCGTTGAAGCGTCCCAGAGTGTCCACGAGTCGAGAAGGGCTGTAAGAAGATCGAAGACGATGACCTTCGGGCGCCAGCTTGGGTACTCGGTGGTGTCAGGCATCTTGGATGAAGGAGGTTGGAGAGTGAAGATAAGGATGATAACAAGGCCTAGAAAAAGTAACCAAGCTCAAACAATCAATGCCCGCGAGAATGTCAAGATAGGTGAGTTATATGTAGGATTTCAGTGACGCGCCTTGTACGGCATACGAATGTCGAAGTCGGGCCGTGTCACCGTCGTGACTTCACCTCCGTGCCATCCCGTCCTCACAGTGCCACTAATGTCTGCGGCGGAACCCGGAGCGGCCAGACCCAGCGTGGGTGGGGAGAGTCATCGCTCATGCGCACCCTTTCCGGACTAGTGCGCATGCACCAGGAAGCTCGACTGCCCATCGATACTCTTGTTGCCGGATTTGATCTCGGTCACGGAGGCTCTAGTCGTGGTACAAGACGGACAAGTGATGAGATCACACATTATTTAATAAGCAAGAAAGATATGTCAGGCATCATGAGTCAATCTCAGACTCTCCCGTCCAAAATATACCTAGTAGCCAGCAACACCGAAACATGACTTCCCAAAGAGTTGGCGTCTTTACCGACGAGGCCCCTACACTTCGTCCGGGTGTTTACACTCCGGCTATTGTTGCCAATGGATTCGTGTTTACATCCGGCGTGTTGGGAGCGGACCCTATCACCAAGAAGATGGTGGAAGGCACTGTCATTGACCGGTTTGTACGTGATTTACCTGTTCAACTATATATCAGGACCCGGAGCTAGACGGTGCTAATAGGAAGCAAAACATGTAGCACCAAATCATGAGGAATCTCAGTGCAGTTCTCACCAAGGCCCGGTCCAGCTTGAACGATGTCGTGGAGGTCAGCGTCTTTCTGACGAATATCCTCGATGCCGATGACCTGTCTCCGGTGTACAAGACGTATTGGGGAGACCTTATGCCTGCCCGAACGTAAGTAACCTCCTTTCTCACTTGATACCATCGTTTTTTGACTTCTGGTCACCAGTTGTCTGGCTGTCAAGGAGCTTCCATATGGGTCAGATATTGAGATCAAGTGTATTGCTGTTGTGTCAAGTCTTTGAAGCACACAGAACATCCTTGAAATGTCTCCAAAGGATAAAAGTGCGGTCCACGCGTGCGGAATCACAAACTGTTCAGCTTAAGTATGAACTGTATATACTTTGTCAGAAGTCTTGCGTTCTATTAAACTCGCCTGGGACTCTCATTTCAATTGTGGAAGCATTTACACCCTGCCAACTAGTTTCTCAAATGCTGTTACAATATTGTCTTGGAACCATCGATGTCTTTCGTAGTCGCTCATTTGTTGAGTCAAGTTTCCAAAGTCCAGGCATTTTAGAATGCATCCGGTGAAGATATTGCCGACCTGATGTGGCAACTTCTTCTGGCAGGCTTGAACTAGCTCCTCGCGTACCTGCTCCGGTATTACAGGACGGCGACTTAATGGGTCGTCAAACGGTTTGAGTATCTTTGTCACGTCTTTCCAAAAGGCAATCTCCAGCAGCACAATGCCCTGAAAGAGTTAGCTATGCCATTCGTCGCCAACAAGAGCTACCGTATTCACCTACCAGAGAGTAAACATCGTGGCCTTTCTCAAATCTTTGCTGTGGTCGGCCCCATCGATCCGGATGTCTGTAAAAGTTATTTTCCAAGGTGATATCCGCGTCAAGATTCGTGCCCTCGTCATCGGCTCGCGCTTTCCGAAATCCGAATAATAGCGGCTTCCCCAAATCAAAGTTCTTGACCAAAGATGATGGAGATGACTCGTCATGTTCTAGGGAAATTAGAGGCTCTTTGTGAGGGGCAAAGGCAATGTTAGAGCTCCGGACTGCTTTATGCACCCAGCCGACACGATGGAAGTTCTCGAGGGCAGACGCAAGTGCCCAAGAGAGGTGAATGCGGTGGCCCAGCGGAACGATGCGCTCGATTAGGTAAAGGTCCTTGAGAGTGCTGAACTGAGCACTGGTATCACATGCCGGTGGCGAGGTAAACACCAGGCCAAGTTGATGCTGTGCCTGATCGTGAAAGAAGCCTAGACACGGCAAGATCCGGAAATCTTTCTCCTTCGCGTGACACAGCAAGATGGTGATCTTATTCAATTGGTGCATCGTCGATGGATAGGGCGCTCCGTCAAATGGTCGTGAATTGTAGCTGTACAACTCAATGACAACAGGTCTCTGGTCCATCGTCCCGAGCGTAAGACGATTGCCTTGAGGTTCAAAGAACAGTTTGTCTCGAGGGACACTTCGGAAGACGTCCTCTGGAAAGAATGAGTCGTAGAAACGCTCCTTTTTGAGAACCTGCTGATGAAGCCTGATCGACGGTCCAGCGTCTGCTGCTGCAACGAGCTGACTATCAGACATTCGCAATGCGTCTTCGGGGTCGGCATCCAGCAAGATATGTGTTTCTATGGCATTACACGTCGATTTGACACCTTCTTGAATATCGTCAAGCGACTTTTCTATCGCTTTTTTGTCTGCCCTTCTTGGCATAGCGTGGGCATAATTTGCCGCGGTGGCCATAGCCGTGTTAAGATTCTGAAGGGAGTCCACAATTTCCGACTGGGCAGTTTGATGAAGTTTGGCAAATATTGAATCAGTCGGGAAACACGATTTGTCGTTAGTGTCCTGGAGTCGACGTGCCCTTGAAACAATAGCTTCGATGGTAACCGCTGTGACGTTCTTAGGAGGAGCAGTCTTCAACCAGTCAGCTATGGCCAGACCAGTTATGTCGTCAGAGAGAGATGCACGAAACAAGATGTATGTAGATGGCTTCTTCGCGAAAGTCTTGTCTTGGGGAGGTTCCAATTTGCGGAGGTGGATTTTATCTGCTTTCCGCCTTGCGAAGTCGTGAAAAACTGGTGTTTCTATTGACTTGTTAGATCCGAAACCCTCTGACAACTGGCAATGTTTAGTCTCCGTACCTATGAGCTTCTCGTCCTCTCGCATAATAGAGGCTAGATACTCAGTTGTAACGCCATCTACGGCCCATTTTTCAAGCTGACGAATGAGCCCACTTGTGAAAGATCTTCGGCCCGGCACAGGAGTCATGACTCCCTTTGCTGAGGCGGCAATGAGTTCAAATCTCCCAGTATTCTTGACCCCTCTGGTAATAAGAGATGCATGGCAACAATCCAGCACGAGGAGAACATCTCCTACAGCTGCGAACAGAAGCTGTTGAGCTACATGCCACGAGACAGTAGGGCCGCCTCGCTCAAATCTGTCGGTCATCAGCCTCCTCTCCAGGCAGTTCATCGAACGCATGTTTTAGACTCACGCTGCCCACTCTGCCTGTTTATGCTGGTCTGGAGAACAGTGGCCGGCGTAGTAAATAATGATCAGCGAGTCCATGGTGTTCGACATATAGGAGACAAAGTCCGAGATCTCTCTGTTGAGGCGCTGGCCTCGGCTCTCGTCATTTGGGATAGCAAAGGACGAGACATTGTAATTGTAGACATCTTCGAAAACTCGACGAAGTTTTTTGATCTCATCTTCTGGATGAATGTCATTTTGAGCCCAGGATATCAAGAGTACATGCACCTGCGAGTACTCTTGTCTGCTAGGAAAGTAGCCGCTTATATGGCTCTTGATCTCCTCGACAAGGCTAATGTCGGACGACATCCTGTTGGTAGTCGGCACCGGGTTCAGAGAAAGGTCGTCTAGCAAAGTGTCGGCGCATGTTGGGCACCTTTCATGGACGAGAAATTTCAGGAAAGATGCACACCCACTCCTTACCGCTGAGTGTGATTGAGACTGCAGACTGTCTGAGCAGGCCCAATCGAAGGTCGCTTACGCGCGCGGTCGGACAACATGCAAAAGTAGTGTAACCCACCACAGCTGGCCATCACATCATGCGATTTCCTAAGCTGATAGAAGGCGAGGATAAATAGCCAACAATTCCTGCTAGCTGCCTGATGTCAAAGTCCTGAGCACCAACATCTTCAAGCGGCTCTGCCCCTCCAATGTCTGCTTCAAACGTGTCACGCGGCCGATCGAGGCCCGAGGAGGACTCGTCGGACGACGAGAACCTGAAGGACCAGAACGTGAGGACTTCGCCTCCCAATGCCCTCATTTGATTTCTGACGAGTCGGGGCAGCGAGCGGCAGACCAGCCAGAATTCCGTGCCAGAGTGGCCGAGTATGAAAACAAGGCCGAAGTAGGTAGCAGCTGCACAGCCACCCAACAGGCGCTGAACATTAATGCATTCAACACCAGTACCCCACCCTGCCCCTCTACGCAGTTGGCGAGATCGTTTGGGTTGCCACTGGACAGGGTCAAGCGACTGGCCCTTATGTCGTCGTTTCTATCAGCCTGGATAAAACCTACGCCCTTAGAAAGCAGGGTGATACTAGCTCAACTACCATCTCCGCAAGCGAGGCCTCTTTGAGGGTCCCTGTGTGAGGCGCTTGAGTACCTAATGAGGCGGAGGTTTCATGCAGGATCTGGGTGGGCTACTGTGGGGGACGTTGCATTGATTACCTTCCCCAATCCCATGCACCACAATCATTTAAGAATACATCGAGCATTGTTTTCCTCAATCTAATACTACTATCTATTATGTTCAGAATTACTGCCGTTAATCCCGTGAACAGACTGCCAAGATGGTCTCTCAGACTTCTACTGCGTCATCGACGCCAACTTTGGCTGGACGAGGAGTGATATGTGAGCTTACAGTCTGGTTTTATTCCATCCGATCAACGCTGACTGCGTCGTCAACGAAAGCCCCGACGCTGCCCCAAGGAGTGCATTTCAACAATAGTATGATTTCATCTTCATAGATAAAATTTCGCAACTGACAGGATTAAAGTCGACGAGATTCCTATGGGATATCCTAGGCTGGCAGCATTCGTCAACAGCGACCAAGACTTCGTGATATTTCGATATTTTGGGAGATTGCATGCAAGGGTTTTGTTGAAAAAGCAGGACGAACTAGCGGAGTTGGAAGAAAGGCTGGACGCCATTGACCGAGCCGAAACGAACCAGTGCTTGCACGCCACGAGGCGCCACGATAATAATGTCGAACGCCACAACATCCTTAGAGAAATCGAGGTAAAGCTCTTGGATTACAGTAGGGCTTCTCCATCGTTTGTGAGACTGAGCTTACTAATCCATGTATACGACAGACGCCATACTCTCTTCATATTATCAACATGTCCAACGACGCTCACCGGCAGATCCTGAGCTTCGTAGCGTCATGAACTGGGTGGAAGGAAACAAGCCGGTGTGTCGAACCGAGTCGACATTCCTAGATGATACCAGTGATCTACGATGCGCAAAAGAACCGGGTGATCCCGCCAACCTCGAGGGCTTGCTGGAATCCTGGGCAGCATTCTCTGGGGCTAAAGGAATACGAAAGGTTTGTGGGCTTTACAAACAATGCGTATATATGTAATCTTGGCTAACGATTGGCATCTACAGTGGTTTTCTGTACAGGTCAGTGACTATTCATATTTTGTGGCACTGGTTGTTGAAGTTCTAACGAGACCACCACGATAAGAGCCGAGATTCCAGGTCCAGCGATCCGAAAGTTTTTATCTTCGAGCGGTCAAAAGTACTCACTATATCTCGATTTTTGACAACGGCTGTGGCTGTCCTGACCTTGATTATTCCTCTTATTGTGCTCTGTAATGTTCAGGCCACGTCAGGACGGCTGTGGACCATCGCTATCTTCACTGGCTTGTTTTCTTGGTGCTTGGCTTGGATGACTCACTCACGGAATTACGAGATCTTTGCGGCGACAGCAGCCTACTGCGCTGTGATGGTAGTCTTTGTGGGAAATCCCCTTGGTATATGACATTCAAGAGAAGTCTTAAAGAGAACTAGCTGGTAGAGACAGCATCTGGGTGCCAAAACCACGAAACCTATAGTTGAACTTGTCTCATACCCTCCTCCAAAGAAACCTGACCTGTATCGATACCGAGCACCGCCCGGGATAGAATGGCCTTTATCGTTCGCAGGCGGTCGATGAATTGCGCGACCTTTTCACGTCCTCCTTCTGCAATCAGTGCATATCGTGAGTCTTGTAATAACAAAGTGGCAGAGGCATCTGTCTCCCATTTCTCAAGTGAAATCGATACTCGATTGAGAGGCGTATGATCATATTTGAGAGAGGGATGCTGATACCGAGGATCTGCACCTGCCTGCAAAAGAGTTTCGACAGCCTCAATATCACCATACAAACAAGCTTGAAGCAGAGGCGTTTCCATGACCGTGTTGACCTCGTGAAACAACAACTCCTTATCCTTCAGGCGGGAACAATTCTCCAAGAGAATTCGCAGGTTTGACTGTTGTGTATTTCCCGCATGCGGAATACACTTGTGTAGGATGTTGAATGTGTCAAAACGAATCTCCGCGTTTGCATTGATGAGAGAAATGATGATATCAGTTCGTCGCATGTGAGCTGCCCAATGCAATCCAGTCATGTCGTGGCTGTCTCTTGCCTCAAGGTCAGCGCCAGCTTTGATGAGCGATGCGGCTGCGCGAGAAGAGCCTCTCTCGCAGGCTAGGATCAGTGCTGTATAGCTAGACCGCGAATGTGCATTGATGTCAACGCCTGGGATCGTGAGTAGAACGTCCAGTGCTTCTTTTGCATCATGGATTGCACAATAGTGAATCGCACCGAGGCCGTCCTCGTCCCACCCGTTGATATCTTCAACGAGAGGGCCAAGTAGTGACATCTGCCAGGCGCAAGAACGCCGACTCTGACAAGTTGTAGCCGCAGCTATCGCCAGGTTGCCCTCCTGTGCCTGTACAGCGTCTGAGTTGACCTCTGCCCCCGAGTTGAGAAGCTCTTCCACAATGTAAGGTTCTATGTTCACGTTGTTGAGTGCATGAACGAGTGGTGTGTTTCCAGCGGTGTCAACGGCATTAATATCCGCCCCTCGCTCAAGTAGAATGCAGATGGTGTCCTTGATGGCTTGTCTATGACTGGGTCCATGTGCTGCACGCCTGGCAAAAGGGACTAGGTTATGACCGACCATACTGATAGCCGGGTATGACCACTTAGAGTCTCCGCCGTAAGTTTCGGCATTGTGATCGAGAAGCAGCCGTACAATCTTCGCCTGATGATATGCTACCGCTAGATCGAGAGAAGAGACACAGGGTTGCAGACCTTGCGTCCGTGGCTGCGCTGATCCTGGCCGTAGCGGCCGATATCTTGCATTGACGTCAACTCCTAGTTTTAACAACGCAGCGACCAACTCAGCATGCCCCGTCAACGCTGCCCAGTGCAAAGGTGTACCGAGGAGCTCGACACAACGCTGAGGAAATATCATTCGTGGTCCCGAGTCTGCAGAAAGCAGAATACGGCAGGCTTCGCTCGGTTCCGCCGGGTTCAGAGATAAAGACGTAACCATGGCTGTAAGAAGCTCCGTCGCTTCTTTTTCATCGAACGTGATCAGCCAGTGCACTGGGTTGGGTCTCCGAGAGCCAGGTTGAACAGTCTTGAGCGACTGCGCTAGTAGCTTTGCCGCTTCAAACTTGCCCTGCCGGCATGCGTCTGTGAGGCCTTCAAGAATGGCTTTCTGATCAAAGCGGTTTCGTCCGAGGTAATACTCCAACACCCTCAGGCTGGCAGCTTCAATAGGGCCCAGGCACATGTATCCTTTATCATTCACTTCCGGCGTATCTTCATCACTTTGAGTGAAATCCAGACCAGATTCGACCCTTGCCCAGATGGCACGAGCCACTTCGCTTGAATCTCTTGCTCGGTCGAGATGCGCAAAAGACTGCTCCGTATTCGGCGTGACGCCATAGCCAATATAGTACATGATCGCGGCTTGAAGATGCGCTTGAGCCTGTCTTGTCGCATTGCCTTGCGAATTGGCAACTTCTAAAACGTGACTAGCCGTGAGACATTGTATATCCCAGGGCGGAGAGTCGGCCAGCGCAGCCTGCGGTGATGGTCAGTCCTGTTCAAGTCTACCAGAGATCAGCACAAACCTTGAACATGTCTATTAGGTCGTATGTTGATGCCAGTGGTGCTAAGCTGAGCACGTCCTCGTCCTCCTGTCTTTCCGAAGCGTCATACCGAACCACTTGTTTCTGGGGGTCGCTTGGCGCATTCTTCCCTAGAGGTGTTAGGGTGTAATCGCCTGGAGATACTCTTAATTTGTCCGAGATAATGTACAAGTCTCCCAAGCCTGGTTTAAAGATTTGTCTTCTTGAAACAGAAGGCGGACCATGCTCAGACGGCATACTGGCACTGGTGAATGGCTCCCTGAACCTTGGCCTTATGAGGCTTTTGAACTATTCAGCAATCGTTTTCCACGTGGGAAATCCTGTTCTGTACGTACCTTGCTCCTTGGCCCAGAATTTGCACTATCTCACTCATGGTGCCTCGTTGTCTAGGATCTTGTTGGAGACACAGGAAAGATGTCTTCTTAAAGATGCCAAGTCCCTCCAAAGACTTTTGGTCACGAAGACCCATATCGTCGTATGCTCGCACCACGAGTTCCAATATCATATTTGGCTTGTGATCAGCCAGTTTGTTGAGAACATCAAGCTCACTGTCAGGCCAGCCCCAAAACGAACGGAGTGTCCACTCGCTGCTTGCAGTGTGTACCCTCCAAAGTCTCTGGACGAAGTCGTACCCATCCAGAGCAATTTCGAAGAGGAGCAATCCGAACGAGTAACAGTCCGCTACTTTGAACTTTTCGAACAGATCCGGCCCAGCATTTGTCGTGTCTACAAAGCTTTTGTGGATTTCTGGCGCATTGTATCTTGTTGTACCAAGGTAGACCGTGGACTTCTTTTCCGGACTGCAGTCCTCTTCGAAGATGGCGCAGCTGAAATCAGAAAGTTTGGCGATTTGGCTGCGTGTTGTACCATCGATGTGTACGGCAGTGGGATCGGGGTTGTCGATGATCAGTACATTGTCCATCTTGATATCTCCATGGACAATTTTGCATTCATGCAATGACTTGACGGCCATGGCTACGTCCAAGGCTAACTCTCTGGTGTGGGCGACACGGAGAAAGCATCGCTTAAGATATTGTCGTAAAGTACCGTGATCGGAATATTGCACCACAAGGTAGGGCACCGAGCCTTCTGGCTCGTTATTCCACCCGCAGGCGATTGCGGTGAGAATGTTCACATGAGATCGTATTTTCGGATGCGTCAATACCCGGACCTCTTGCAACATACTGCGTAAGTGCCGTTGCATCTCCTTCTTGGTCCTGGTTTGCATTACAAGGCGCTTCACAGCTACGTAGTGAGGCGTCATGTCAAGCTGTGAGGGTTGAGAGAAGATCTCACGGGTGACATGAAACGTACTGCCGCGCCCAAGTGTGCAATCCTCCTTCAAATGCTCAGGATGTACTGTAGGGAGCGCATTTCTAGAGGCGTTGAAGATATGCCCCACGTTGATATCCAAGTCTTGCTTGGACGAAACGGATGCCACATCATCGTTACCAGCTGGCGACCCGTTCGTATCGAATCTCGAATCCCATAGAGATGACATCCTCGTGAAAGCCGTTCTGTAGACCGAGACTTCTTGACTATTACTGCAAAGGACTCTGTCCTTTCTGTGCGGGATATAAAAAGCAAAAGGCACGAGGCATTAGGCAACAGGAAGTGGCGTGCTGAAACACGTCGGGCGTTAACAAGAGCGGTCAGGCCTGTTTCAGCCGCAGTGACTGGCCGCAGTATGCGGCCTCAGCATCTGGCCCCTGTACACCAATGGCGACACTGGACTACGTTTCTCCTCTCGCATGCAAGTCAGATTTACAGGCCTTTGCTAGCATCACACCAGATAATGTTGAGTACATCTCAGATGATTCTGATTTAATAGCGTAAAAATTCCAGTCCCTTATTACATGACACAAGAACAATAGTCGAGCACAGGATGGATAAATGCACTAACAACGCGGCAGCAATTCCCGTCAACTGTGTGCGTGCTTATGGCATCTGTTGGTCGATCAAGCTACTTCAAAGTGAAGACATGTTATTCCACTCGCATATTCCACTCGCGAGTATCGTTCTAGTTCACCACATTCGGCACATCTAGTTACAATGCCACAGGCGCAAATAAGGGTCTATTCATCGCTACTGTTGACCGTTCTAGGTGCTATAGAACGATGAAGTGCCTGTTTAGCTCCATCTCGCCCTTGTTGGGTCGCTCAATAGAGAAAGGACGCGGGTTTTCCACCCACATGATCTTGGCAGATCAGTCTCCTTGTTTTATCTCATTTTATGAGAGTACCGGAAATAGAGGGTCCACTGTGGATGCTTGAGTGGTCTTGGGCCGTTGGTTTTGATGATAACTAGCTAGTGGGCCGGCCATTGACTAGAGCCGAAAGGGGTCAACAAGAGCGAGGCTAGCGCTTCTATGTTAACTTTTGAGACTTCTTCGACTAAATAGCCAGACAAGACTTGCACAGTGAGCCGGGTTTGACTTCTACAGTACTCCCAGGGTCGTGTGGGCTAGATCCTCAAAATTCGGACATGATAGTCGTACTCTGGGGTAGCTTGCGGGGAACTCGCACTCCAACAGAGTCTCTCTGGTTTATTTAAATCCTCTAGCCTTTCCTAAGAATCAAATTCACAGGATCTATCATATTGAAATTCTCTCTCATACACGTACACTTCTTCAAATCTAGTCGACTCAGTTCCAAATACGCAATGGAGTCCACGCATGAGCCCGCCGAGCCCATCGCCAAAGGGACGTTTGCCGGGGCCAAGCAGTGCCTTGGTGATCTTTTCCGCTGGCGACAGAGGCGAGAAATCATTAACCCGGACACTGGTGAAGTTCACACAGAATGGGCTGTTCCAGCACCTCTCAAGAACCCAATCAGTCTTATGGCCCAGCTCTCTCTCAAGGATTGGATCTTCTTTCTGGTTGGATTCACGGCTTGGACTGCGGATGCTTTTGATTTCCACTCCCTCTCTATCCAACAGGCATGTCCCATTACTTCATTCCTTGATCAAGACAGCGAAAGAAGAACTTGTATGCTCATGCCACCACCCTCTCAACCTAGGTCAAACTCGGCCATTTCTACAACAAGACCAAGACAGACTTATCCACCGCCATCACCCTCACTCTTCTCCTGAGATCCGTCGGAGCCGCAATCTTTGGCTTTGCTGGAGACAAATGGGGCCGAAAATGGCCGATGGTATTCAATATGATCGTGCTGGGGGTTCTACAGATAGGGACTCTGTACGCTCCAACTTATGGTGCCTTCCTAGGTGTTCGCGCTTTGTTTGGACTATTTATGGGAGGAGTGTGAGTGGAGATTCTGACCAAGTCAATTGTCTCAGTCTTTGATACTGACTTCGTTGACAAGGTACGGCAACGCCATGGCCATGGCACTTGAGAACAGCCCAGCCGAGGCCCGTGGCTTGATGTCCGGTATACTACAACAAGGATATTCGTTTGGATACGTTCTCGCTGCGTGTGCCAATCTTAGCGTTGGTGGCAGTGACGACAGCTGGAAAACCATCTTCTGGGCTGGAGCTGGTCTCTCTATTGGAGTAGGGATCATCCGTGCCTTCTTCCCAGACTCACAACAGTTTGTCGAGGCGCGAAAGGCTGGAAAGCAAGAAGGCCCCAATATCGCCTCTCGCTTCTGGACAGAGATGGGGCAGATGCTACGCCAGGAGTGGAGGTTGTGCATCTACTGCATCATCTTGATGACCTGGTTCAATTGTACGTTCACCCTGAACAGTCCCACTGCCGATTGTTAACCATGGAGCGGCGTTCAGTCTACAGTCACACATCCCAGGATAACTACACCACATTCATGATTTCGCAAAAGAACCTGGACAACTCGGCTGCTAGCCGAGCAAGTATCCTCATGAAAGTTGGTGCCTGTGTTGGAGGTCCCATCATCGGGTACATCTCGCAATGGGCTGGCCGCCGCCGCACGATCTGCGCCGCAGCTATCATCAGCGGATGTCTGATCCCGGCGTGGATTCTCCCGACAACTGAAAGGTCTCTCAGCGCAAGTGGCTTCTTCATGCAATTCTTCGTTCAGGGCGCATGGGGCGTCATACCTATCCACCTGAATGAACTCTCGCCAGCAGCATTTCGGTCCTCATTCCCCGGTATTACTTATCAGCTCGGCAATATGATCTCCTCTCCCTCTGCAAAGATCGTCAACGCCATTGCCGAGAGCCACTTTGTCCAGAACCGTAATGGCAAGCGGGTTGAGGCATATGGGCCTACCATGGGGATTGCCACTGCCATCATTGCAACCGGAATAGCCATCACTACAGCTTTGGGGCCCGAGAAACGTGGAAGGCAGTTTGAAAGTACCAAGCCAGCCGGGCTTAACATGGACCATATCGAATCAAAGAAGCTGGACCTTGAGACAGGTGTGGAGATGGATGATATCAAAACGGTTGAAGAGCCTCAACGTATTGAGAAGGTTCGTTCCGTGCATTAAATATGATCACTCGGAATCTTCCCAACTCCTATACAACAACACGGTTTCTCACTAGGTAAGAGAGTCGGGAGTGTCAGCAGAAACACATCTTTGGCTTCCTTCTTGGCTGTTGATGCCGAAGTAACTCAACTAGATCTCTTCTCCCTACAGGGTCATCATGGAGTCGTTACACAACTTCGTTTCGGATAAGGTACATACATCGGACCTGGCAATAGTCTGGTTCCAAAACATGTTTTGGGCAAGATGAAACCCTCCAAACACAATCACTTCAGCCAGCATTCCATGACAATAACAATAATGTTCAAGATTCAATCACTTAGATACTTTCTTATTCGGAATTCGGGTGCTTGTTTTCTTGTGGCGGAATACCGCCGTCCTCGCATCCCGAAGCCTAACTAGGTGACCTAAAATATTACGTGATCTTTGCACCCGAATCCTGCGTATGCGCATCGGGAAATTGATTCGTCAGCAGCTTCGTACAAGAACGGGGCTTTTATGATCCTGAACAACGACGGTCTTGTTTTGGTCCACCTGTCAACGGATTGTTAGCACCAACTTAAAAGACAGCCCAATGTCAACCCCTCATTTAGTTTTAGAACATTCATAACCAAGACTCCAAGCAATTCGAACGTATTGATAACAGGAAATATGGATGAACTAAGCGCAATTCTTCAAAAGTACGTCGCCGTTGGTGACGATACAAAAGACAAGCTCCTCGGCGCTTCATTCACAGTGTTGTCCAAGGATGGTGGGGACCACCGCTCCCGACTCGGTTCCATGCTTTGCTAACTCGCTCATGCCGGTGCTGCAGGAACTCTATACCAAGGCTCTGCCGGTCGGATTGACATGCCGACGGACTCGAGGGCTTTTGACCAAGAAACCTTTGGCTGGGTCGCGTCCATGACCAAGATTGTCAGCGCGATGACCATCATGCTGGCCGTGGAGAAGGGCCTGCTGAAGCTCGATGACGACATGCGTCCTATCGTCCCGGAGCTGGCTGAAATCCAGATCCTCAAGGGATTTGAGGGCGACAAGCCCATTCTCGAAGACAACACAAAACCCATCTCTTTACGGTCAGTACACACACCGTCCGGATCATGTTCCGCACTCTAGCTGACACCCCACACCCCACAATAGCTGTCTTCTGACCCATTGCGCCGGCCTCGGCTATGACTTGGCTGACCCGGATCTCATGAAGTGGTCCGGGGCAGTCGGCCGCACGGCGTCTGCGGCTGATATTTCCCTCCCCGGCTACTCCGTGCCCTTCAAGTTCCCGCCCGGCGAGGGATGGTTCTACGGCCCCGCTATTGATTTCGCCGGGCAAGCGCTCGAACGAGTCACGGGGCAGAAGCTGGGCGAGTACATGGCCGAGAACATCTGGAAGCCGCTTGGCATGAAGACGACGAGTTTCCGGTACGACACCTTTGGTGAGGAGGTCGCGCGCAACACGGTGGGGACTGTGTTCCGCACGCCGGACGGGGGGCTCAAGTCCGGCATCTTCCCGCTGAATCTGAGCCCGCCCATCGATGGCGCGGGAGCAGGGCTTCACATGACCGCCGCGGACCACGCCAAGGTCTTGCAGGATCTGCTGCGATCGAGTGCCGGTCTAGGCGGCATCTTGAAGAAGGAGACCGTGGACGAGATGTTCCGGCCTCAGTTGAACGAGGTCCAGCAGCAGATGCTCATGATGGTGACGAAGCTGGCGGGCGATGCTTTGACGCCCGATTTGCCCCACGAGACACCCAAGGACCATGGAATCAGTGGTGTGATTAACTTGGAGGACGTACCGGGAAAGAGAAAGAAGGGGAGCATGATGTGGTCGGGCATGGCCAACAGCCATTGGGTAAAGTCGTTGGCACCTGATGACAAGAATTGAAGTACTGACGATATCGCAGTGGATCGATCGTGAAAGCGGCATTGCCGGCCTGCTTGTTGTCAATGTTCTGCCACATGGCGATAAGCCATCGATTCAGTTGTATGATGAGCTGGAAAGGGCAGTTTATGGAAAGCTTCTCCAGGAGAAGAAGTAGATCAGGTCCCTGGTGTCAGGATCAGTGGATTTATGAATAACTGATGATATAATAATCATACTGAAATGTTGACAATCTGACTTGAACAGCCCCGATTACACATTACCTTGATGGCAATACCCAAAAGCCCCGAAGCCTCTTCAGTTTATGTCCCTATCGATGTCCATTGGCAGCCCCATTACCAACGACAGGCAGACTCTTGACCTCGCCGTCAGCGAAGTAGAACCAGTCGAAAAAGTCATTCGAGAACCGCGCCCGCAGATCATCCAGCGTCCAGCCATGCTCCTTTCCAATCGCCGCCAACGTGCCCTTGAACTCGACAATCTCGTCCTTGTAAGAGCTCTCCTTGAGCCACTCGCCCCACGGCTTGCCCTCGACCTTGAACTGGATCCACTGCTTAGCCCAGTGCGGCCTCGTCTTGAGCTTGTTGCCCTGAGCGTCGACGTAGCCCATCCAGAGGTCGAGCACCTCCTGTGCGTACGGGTCCCACACGTCGCGCGCCGACTCGAGCGTCAGCACCTCGATGGAGCAGGTCCCCAGGGCGTTGCCGCGCTGCGGCGCCATGACAACCTCGCTGCCGCCCATGATGCGCATCTCGAGCGGCATGCGCTGCGGGCACTCGGCCGTGTGGCGGTAGCAGGCAAGGATGGCGTCCCACCAGGCCCGGCGGACGAGGTCAAAGTCCGGGGCGTCGGGCCGGTCGCGCTTGGGCAGCAGCGGCATCTCGACCTCGACGTCGAGGACGCGGATGTTCTGGATGCCGCGCTGGAAGTGCAGCGCGTCCGTCAGGTACGTCTTGACGGGCTTGTCGGGCATGGCGAACATGGCGGCGCGCGAGAGCAGCGTCACCGTCGCCTCGTCCAGGTCGGCCGCCTTGATGAGCTCGTTAAGGATCGTGGCGTTCTGCAGCACGTTCATGGTGAACTGGCTGATGAACTGAAAGAAGATCATCGCGTCGTTGGGGTAGTCGACGACGCCCGAGGAGTCATTCGTGTCGTTCCAGCAATTGACCCAGCAGTAGTCCGAGTAGGGGAACCAGAACCACTCGCTGTAGTAGTCGCTTGCAGCGTGGCGCTCAAAGTCGGCAAGGTCCTGGGCCTTCTGCTCTGGAGTCAAACCAGGTACGCGCAGCGCGGGCGGGATCTCTATATCCTCGGGCGGCGGGACGGCGCGGACAGCAGGGATCTTCTCGGGCTCCATGAGTGCATACGTCATTGGTGACATCTCGAATGTGATGTGAGTGATCACTCCCATGAGACCAAAACAGCCGGCTGCGGCTTTGAGATGCTCAGGCTTATCGACAAGACGCTTGTGTCCATGGCAGTCGATGTATTCGACCTTTCGGACGAGATCACTGAGAGTCTGGTGGGCACGGCCAGCGCCGTGGCAGATTGGGCCGTTCGTGCCGCCAATTGTCATCTCCACCATGATGACGTTTAGTGGCAGAGTGTACTTTTTGTTCTTGACGCACCATCTGCGTAGACGCTCATTGGTCGTGCTGACACCAACTCGGACAAGAGCGTTGCCGTGCCGCCGGGGGCTTTCCGAGACCACCTCAATGGACTCGAGCTCCGTTGGTGGGCCGTCAGGCAGTGGAAGTGCAGTGGTGTTGGGGAGGACCTCGGCCTCGACCAAGCCAATCAAGGAGATCAGAATCTGGCCATTGCGACCAAAGATCGGAGCCCAAGAATGACCTAATATGGTTAGTAGAGGCGGCAAGGAACGGGAGTGAACAACTCACGGAAGCCTGAAACTCGCACGCCCATCTCATGATCCTTGGCATACTTGACGATTCTCTGAATGCCTTTCACGCTGGTTGGAATGCAGGTATAAGTGGGAAGGTAGTCGACGACGCGACCCCAGTTCTGGAACCTGGCATCCTTGTATACCTATGCAAATGCTTCAGGTCAGAACGTTTTGGTCAGTTGGCGATGGTTGGGATGGTGCTTACCAATACCGAGTCCTTCTCGGGATGGTCAAGGTGGAAGAGCTCGGCAAGAGAGTGGACAAAACGGGAAAAGATGTTGTCTTCCTTCTCCAGGCTATCCATACTGAGACCCTTGACCTTCTCCGCCCCAGCAGCAGAGACTCGCACAGCTGGTGCTTCATGCATACATCTCAGGTGCTCTCTGACTCCCAGACTTGGGCCCATGTCAAAACCATGGCAGCAATCTGTGATAGGTTTTCCGTCTACGAAGTTCGAGATGCGGTTGCGTTCGTCGGGTGTGAGACCCTTCAGGAGGTTCCCGTAAGCGTAGTCGACCTCCGAGTCTCGGAAGACGCGCAGCAGACGGCGGTGGAAGTCGTGCTCGGATACGTCGACGTCTTCACGTAGGTAGTCGTCAAGGAGCGACTTGAGTCCGGGAAGCTTGACACTCAAATCCTTGTTGGACTTGAGGGTGTTCTCGAGGGTTGAGATACGTCCGTCGACGGGCACCTTCCAGGCGCCGTTGGAGGCGTTGGCAGCAGTGGCCATGATGATTTAGAGAGGGGATCTACGAAAGCAAATCAAGGAAGTTTCCAAAATAGGGGATCAAAATATGGTCCTACAATGTCACACCATGATGTGGAGGACGCACGGGTCGGGTGCAGGGTAGGCCACTTACTTATATGTCGACATGTCAAGTCTGGTGGTAGGCGCACCAGTCCGGAATCGCACTGCATACAGGAAAGTTCGTATCTGAGACAGGGTAGGCACTGTCGTTGAACTTGACGACGCATCCACACACACGCACATACCCGGATGTCGTGTAAGCGTAGCATACCAGAGGTATGGTAACACGGAAAGGGTTCGGTGAGATAAGCAGCTACCAATTCGTCCAACCCCCATGCTCGCTCTGCCGTAATTGGGCTTATGAGCTTCAAATGCCGAGCATTGACAAGCCCGGCTGCCATCCAGTAGGCTACGATGAGGGGTGCCTAGGGTGTCAGACTTCATTCTATTCAGCTTTGGGGATTTTCGGTCAGCTCTGACAAGGGCTTACTCGCATACCGTGGCGGCGGTCGACGTCGCGACCCCCCCAACTCTTTCCCCTGCTCTCACAGTAACTGTCAGAAAAAGCCACGGTCACACAGCGGCAAAAGAAGGTTCGACCTCGTTGAGTATGACTGACCAATAAAACGTCATCCCTGGATATGGTACGTGCAAGACATGTCTCAATGTAGCGGCTTGTCACTTCAGGGTCCAGACCCGACATTGGCATGTCTGCATTTCCCCAGTACGGGAAGTTCCATCTTGCATAGACAAGCCAAATTCTTTATTTCTTCACCCTGGGTCGTTTGAGGGATGCCATTCCACGACGTCAGCCGCAAGGCCGACTGTTGGAATGCCAAGTGCTTGGGAGCGAAGCTTGGCAATTCCTCATTAGGACACATGCTGCAAGCTGAGGTTTATTTTGCATTTCCATATGCTTACTACTATATAGAAGTTGCTTCAGAGGCGCACACATGCAAAGCTGTCCACAGGCTTGGCAGTCACGATGTCTCATGACCTACACCGTTGAATTGCCTTCCGACAATCCAATCAATCTTCACAGCTCGTCCCGAATCCACGTCTCGCCCTTCATGTTCCTTCCCGCAGCCCTCTTCTCCTTCTGTATCTTCCTCTCATTGCGGCGCACAGTCCGGTGCAGCTTCTCCCACATCACCCTCATCGTCCTGCCGTGGTCGGTCTCCTTGACGTGCATCGCCTTGATCGTGAACGATGCGTCCCTATTGGGCTCGTCGCCCTCGGGTTTGGTGAAGTAGATGGGCCACGCGACTACGGCGTTGTCCTCCACCTGGCGCTTGTACTTGGCCAAGTCGACAAACTCTCCTGCGGGTGACGATAGACGGTCAGTGATTTCTTTCCCGCCGATCCTAGCATTGCTTGACTTACCCTCGCATTTGCTACCCTTGGCCACCCATAGAGGCAAGATGGGGTACACCGCCGCCGGCGCAAACACCATGATCTTATCTTCGTCGGGAATTTCCTTGTATCGCTCCCCTTCCCCCTCCGCCGCAGTACCAGTAGGCCTCGCCATGACAGTACCCATCACCGTATCCCCCTCAGCCCTGGGCTTCTCGAACACCCCAAACAACCACTGCTCCTCACCCTGACCGGCCGCCTGCATCTCGACCCAGTCTCTCACAGGCTTGGGCACGTCCTTGTACTCCATGACCAACAGCTCCCTATTTTCGCCGCCGTGGTCTACGCCGTCCCAGCTGCCCGGGTACTCATGGTGGCTGAGGAAGACGTCGAGGGCGTTGGCCCAGGGCGCCAAGCCGGCCGGCGGCTCCTTGCGCAGGTCCTTGACGCGGTAGGCCTTGCCGCGAAAGGTCTCGCGGTGCTCGCACTTGACGTCAAAGCCGCCCGGGTGCGTGCCGTCGTCGGGGAAGGGTATCTGCCACCGGAAGCTCTTGACCACGGGGTGCGTGAGCAGGTCCCAGTTGGTGAAGGCGGCGGTGAGGGCTGCCTGCGCGACGAGGAGCAGCGCGGTGCTTGGTGGTCTCATGTTCGCGGATGAGGCTGGCGTCGAGGAGTGGCAATATCTTTTTGATCGGAGTTGCTTTCCACAGCGCTCTGTAGGAGAACAGAGTGGGATGCCTCGAGATGTTTCACGTGTGTCAAATCGTCATTGCTGTCCTCTTCCTGAAGATTCCATTACTTCCATTTACTTTGAGCCAATCATGATAATCCCGGGCGTTGTTTGACGGCGGCATTTGATATAGGCTAAATCGTGATGCCACCTTCCGGCCAAAGGCCTTGTCAACCCGGAGCATAACCAGAACAGAGCCCGTGTCCACTTCTCGGCTCATTCGCGCCCCAAACACACAATACTGTAGCTACAATGGTCTCGTGATCTCATATCTCGGCATCACAAATCAACAGTGTGCCGAGCGGACATAGTCCCTCAAGGAAAGCGCCACTCTTCCACGTTGGAACACTCGCCCTCGGCGAGCGGCGCCAACCATTCCGGCCTACGCTTGGCAAACAGCTCCACCCCCGGCTTGAGGTCGTTGTTGTCGCCGTCGATAAAGGCCATGGCCATGACGACCCAGGCCGGATCCGGCGACGACGGCATCGTCCTGATCCTGGACCCGCAGGTGCCGCAGAAGCCCCGCAGAAGCGGCTTGCCCGACATGGTCTCGCCCCCGGCCCAGGTGCGCATCTGGTTCTCCGGGTCGCTCCACTCAATTTGCTGTGGGATGCGGAGACCTGTAAGTAATCGTGCATAAATGGACGGCGGCGGATGACGGAGACTTGCCTTTGCGGAGAAGAAGACGTTGGTCTGCAGGGCGTCGCCACAGGCTTTCTGGCACGGTATGCAGTAGCAGACGACAACGTGCTCGGGCTCGCCCGTGATGCGGGCGGTGATCTTACCGCAACCGCAGGATCCAGTGCGCTGGTTCGACATGTTGCTAGTCTATGTTTTGCGCGTTACTTGAAGCTTGTTCGTTGGTTGATCTTGGCAGTGATCCTGGGTTTGTAGGTGACAATGCATGGGATACTCCCCGCACTCCAACACACGTGATCCTTGTTGGCTGTCCATCGGGCAGTTGCCTGTACAATCAGGTGGTAAACGATCTCACTATCGCCGTTGCCGATGGGCACGTCACCAGACCATACTTCCACCTGAACACACTCCAGGATATCAAGTCAGAAGAAACGGTGGTAAATTTCGTGCCATTCAAACAGACTTCTTACGCCTCAAAGAAAGAGACGAAGCATAGATTTACGGTAGCTGCTCGACAGTACAAGAGCAGGCCCCCAACACGCGCGGAGGTCGGCTTACGGTATCGACGTTTAGGATTGCTGCATCTTTCCAAGCCAAGTGATATTGAATACGCCATTTCGAGAAGATGCCTCATATCACTGCACTGTACGATAGGCACTTACTTCGTAAATCTTAAAGTGCTGCAGCAGTCGAGTGTTTCAGGTCGGGCAAAATCATGCTATACGAGAGCCTTTCATATCATAAATGTATGCTGCAGAGCCTATTAATTTCCGATGTCTGACGAAGTAGGGTCACGGTGGACCTGTTTCAGTCGTCGACTAGTGCGTGCGCCATACGCGCGCCCGGCGGCCGGCGCCGGAGCCGGAGGCGGCTCCGCATACTCGGAACTTCCCACCACCCCTGCCACCCACGCGTCTAAACGTCGATCGGGACCACTTGGTTGAGATCAGAGCTCAGCGGCTCCTGCTGGCAAGGTTCATCATTGGCGCGGCTGGGTGACATCCCGGGCGCGTGTTGTTAACCCCTGAGGCCTAGCATAGTGCTGGTTCCTCACTGGAAGATATCAGAGTGACCAGAGCCGATTTAAACATCGCTGCAGACCGTCGAGATGTCTGGCTGAGCAAATCAAGCCAGTCTTTCTTTCCCTATCATTCTTTTTTGCTTGCCTTACCAGTCCTTCGTTACTCGTCACTCCTTTTCACCATGTCTTTATCAAAGTTCTTGTCGCTCCTCCTCCTTCCCACAACCCTCGCCTTCACTCACCCAGGCCTCCTCGTCACAAACACCGACCTGGCCCGCGCCCAGAAACACATCGCCGCCAAGCAAGACCCCTGGCTCAGCTCCTGGAACAAGCTCACTTCCTTGCCCCTAGCCAGCGCCGACTACACCAACAATGCCGTGAGCTCCGTCTCCCGCAACACCGCCGGCGAAGGCGATGTCGCCAACGCCGAGCTGCTCTGGCATGATGCCGCCGCAGCCTTCAACCTCGCCCTGCGCTGGCGCATCTCGGGCGACGAGTCCTTCGCCGCCACGGCCGCCAAGGTCCTGACGGCCTGGGCCGACAAGCTGCAGCACCTCGGCGGCAAAGACGAGGCGTACCTGCTCGCCGGCTTGCAGGGGTACGAGCTCGCCAACGCGGCCGAGCTGCTGCGCGACTACGCGCCCTTTGCGCAGAACGGCCTGCGGCAGGTCACGCAGATGATGACCACCATATTCCTTCCGATGAACATTGACTTCTTGAACCACGCGCTGCCGTCCGAGCACAACGTCAAGCACTTCTTCGCAAACTGGGAACTGGCCAATGTCGCGTCGGCCATGGCCGTCGCCGTGCTGGCCGATAGCCAGACGGCGTGGGACTTTGCCGTGGACTACTTCAAGAATGGCAGTGGTAACGGGGCTATCAACAACGCCGTGACCAACATCGTCGCGGAGCCAGGCACTGGCAAGCCCCTAGGCCAGGGCCAAGAATCGGGCCGGGACCAGGGCCACTCGGCGCTCGACTGGCAGCTCGTCGGGGCCATCGGGCAGCAGGCGTGGAACCAGGGGGAGGACCTGTTTGGGTATAACGAGAGCCGGATTCTCCTCGGGTATGTTTCAAACCCTCCAAGCCTTCAAGATCGGACGCCGCTAACATCTTCCAAATACAGAGCAGAGTACTTCGCCCGCTACAACCTAGGCCACGACGTCCTCTTCGAGCCCTACACCAACGGCATCGTGAGCTACACCGAAATCAGCGCCGCGTCGCGCGGCGCGATCCGCCCCGCATGGGAGTTGCTGCACAGCCACTACGTCCGCGTCAAGGGGGTCGAGGCGCCGTGGACGACGGCGTACTTGAACAAGTCACTCGACTACTTTGGCGGGTTCGAGGGCGGCGCCGGCTCGTGGGGCGAAGGATCCGGGCACTACGACGGGCTGGGCTGGGGCTCGCTGCTGTACCGCCTGGACGATTCGGATCTGGTGGAGAGTCTGTCGTCAAGCTCGACAGCCTCGCTGAGCCAAAAGACTTCGTTGTCGGCTTCTGCTACTGCACAGAGCCTTGTCATCAGCAGTGCATCGGCCGTCGCTAGTTCTGCGCCTGTCGAGACTCACACTGCCGAGACTCAAAGCACTTCCATCCAGGACATCCCTCAGCCAGCAGCTACTACTCTCGTTAGGGTCACCAAGAGTCCCGCGACCACCGCTTCTGCCGCTCCTACTCCGGAAGCCGAAGGGACTGACGGCCCGTCCTGTGGGGTTCCTCGCCGCAACTAAATTGCCGCTTTCAACTACCCGAAAGCAGTCGGACTTGCCTGTATACTACACTTGTTGTCTCTCTTCGAGTACCATATTTCACTTTTCTTCAACCTTCTACATTTCTCTTCTCTTCTCTCAACCTTTTGGTTTCACTTCTTCTGTATCAATCAGGCTCCTAGTTTGGGACCTGTTGCAAAATATACGGCTATGCCGTTTACTCAATATAAACCGCGACCTTCTGCTCGTGGCACAAACAACGTCTCATGACTTTCGCGAGCGTGACTGTACGAATTCATATCATCTTGTTGTGTGAGCTGCTTTCCATCATTGCAGATCTGTGTGTAGGGGTGAAGTTAAGGTCACAGCCACTATCAATCCGAGAATACTCAGAAAGCTGGCCCGACAACTGTATTAACTAGCACCACCACACACGATCACTCAAATCGCACAAACCCAGACACCAAGCACCAAGATTCTTGTCAACTATCTCTTGTTTTCACAAAGGAGAAGTAGACTGCAAACAAGATATAAAATAGACATCACAACTCGTACCTGAGGATCTCGGCTGTGCGAAGCCTGCCCCCTATCCCGACCGAGACGGGCAACCGCTTCCTGTGTAAGATCCAAGACATCCATGGTTCCATGTCTAGGTCGTTCAGCGTCTCGCAGTTGACCACCAGGTCCTGCTCGTCCGCCAGCGGCTCGTCCAGCCCGTCGCACGTGCCCATGGCACCAAGGATGTCGCCCCGCAGCCCCACCAGC
The DNA here is from genome assembly GCA_018873225.1 of [Phialemoniopsis] sp. UDSM-2020. Classification (NCBI taxonomy): domain Eukaryota; kingdom Fungi; phylum Ascomycota; class Sordariomycetes; order Thyridiales; family Thyridiaceae; genus Thyridium; species [Phialemoniopsis] sp. UDSM-2020. The sequence goes on from JAEILZ010000005.1 coordinate 521,390, forward strand.
CACGGGTGCAGCGCACTCACGTAGTCGTGCACCGTGATGAAGCCGCCGCCACCATGACCGTCCCATGCCTTGGAGGGCTTGATCGTCAGCTCGGCGTTCTTGCCGAGCGGTCGCATCTGGTTGCAGCACCGCAGCAGGTCCGGCCCGTCTTCCTCGGGGAGCGCGCAGTCACTCGGAGCGCTTAGCTTCCCCCATGTCGCCTCGGGGAACGCGCCCGGCGGCGCGTCTGAGTCCGAGTGTTTCCAGTGCACGTCGAGCCAGTCCTCCTCCCAATGATATAGCTCCGACACGTGCACGGTGATGGACGATACCTTAGGCTCCGAGATGGGCAGCGTGCTGATGGGGTGGTACTTCCCGGCTGCTTGGTCGTAGTAAGGCGTCCGCGTGTCTGGGTCCCCCGGGCTGGAGAGCACCTCAATGGCGCTCTCCATGGTGCCCTCTACCGACATGAAGAGCAGCTTGGCGCCATCGGATGTGGCGTGCACCCAGGTCTCGGCGTCTTTGAGGGCTTCGTAGGTCGGGTAGGGATTCTCTGCTGTGGACATCTTGTGAGAGGTTTGATGGTGCTTAAGATCTTGGTGTTGGGGAAGATGCGGCGATTCTGTGCCTTCCATGGGGTGTGAGTTGCCAGAGGGCCAGGGACTTGAAGTTTTGGAGAGGACTACGGGGAACAAAAGCTCAATACCACAGGAAGCACAGAGGCGGTCACCCAGGGCAGAACATGCTAAGCGATGATGCTCAATGGGAGATCTGTGTTTAATCTAAAATATGCTACTCATTGTGGCTTCAGCAGTTTACGTATCAACTGTGCAACCGCCAAAACCTTCTCTTCTTCGAGCCGACGGCCCACAACCTGCACCGTCACAGGGAGCCCCTTGTACACCGCCGGGTCGTACCTCTGCCGGATCGTGCGATCAAGGTCAGACATCGGCGCAGGCAGCGGGTTACCGGCCGCATCCGCCTCGCCATCTGGTCGATCCGCCACATCGAGCGCCGCGTCTACAAACGTCACGGGTATTGTACAGGCCGCGAAGTCTAGCACGTTGGCCGTGCCCGTGTAGCCGAGATAGCGCACCTTCTCGTAGTCGCCGTGCTTGGGGCAGACGGACGGGTTGACAGGCGTGAGGTAGACGTCCATCGCCGGCTGATCTTCTGTCGCCGTAGCCTTCCACTGCGCGAGCACAGCAGCCTGAAAGTTGAGCCGCTCCATGGCATGATCCCAGGTCTCAAGGACTGTATCCGGGCCGCGTGATGAGCGGAAGAACAGGTTCAAGTCCGGCTCGCCTGAGCGGGCGATGGTCCGGTCATGGTCGCCTCTTCCGTCACAGGTCATTGCCTTTGTCTAGACCACATCTGTTAGCTCCACAAGACAGGCTGTATCAAGAGACTAGGCGAGACGCTAATACATACCAGAATCGACAGTGCCTTTGTCTGATCTAACCTCCATGGGATCAGATCGTGTCCCGCGGCGCGAAGCCTTTGCTCAACCTCCCGGAGTGCCCTTCGCACGGGCGGCTGAGGGAGCACACATCCGTCCCAGTCCTGCACTCCGATGCGCAGCTTGCGCCCACCCAAGATCTTCTCAGCCACTTCGCTCCGCCACGGAATAGGATGACATTTTGGATCGTCAAGCCACGGCTCGGACCCGACGACCGTCCGCGCAAAAAGTTCCAGAGACTCTGGGGAGTGCGACATGGGTCCGACCACCGACTCAACGATCTCGTTGCCTTCCATGCTGTTCAGCATGCGGTGGTAGGGGATACGCCCTGACGACGGGCGGAGACCCCACAGACCTTGGTACGCTGACGGACTTGTTCAGGTCAGCTCTCGGAGCTGTCAGACGCATGGATGTGTAGTAGTCTGCGATGGACATACCTGCGAATGGAACCTCCCAAGTCAGTCCCAACTCCCATCGGGCTCCCGCGAAATCCAACCAGCGCTCCTTCCCCACCACTTGAGCCACCGCAAGAAAAGGCACGGTTGAACGGATTGCTTGTCCTGCCAATCACGCTGATTTGAAGATTGTTAGAAATGGCCAATAGAGCGAGCCTGATAACAACCCACTTGTTGATCGTTTCTCCCCACATGCACCCAAAACTTAGATTGGTCTTCACAAAGATCACCGCCCCAGCCCGCTGCAGTATCTGCACAAGCGTGCAGTCATCTTGGTCGACGACCCCGACGCCGGCGACGAACCCGCACGTCGTCTCCGTGCCAATGATCCGGCATTGGTCCTTCACGGATATGGGTAGTCCGTGCAGTGGACCCAGCGTCTTGCCCGTCTTTTGATAGAAAGCATCCAACCTCTGCGCCTCCCGCCTGGCCTCTTGATAGCGGAAGTCAAGGCAGCAATTGAGCAGCTTATGTGCTATTGCAGCGCGGTGTGTGAAGGCGTCCAGGACTTGTACGGCTGTCAGTGCTCCCTTGGCGATGGACTGAACAAGAGCCACGGCATCCAGCGCAGTCACCGACAGTTCTTCCGCCGAGAGGTATCTTTTCGGCACTTCAATGACTGAAGCCGTGTCTGTTGTCGAGAACTCCAGATCTGTGTGAATGAACTGGACCGGGATACCGTTGAGCACTGATGCTTTCTTGGCATCGCTGCGATCCTTCCAGGATGCAGACGTTTCAACTTTGGTGGGCATGTCCACGAAAGTGGTCTCTGCAAGACCACTTGTCACTATGCTGGATTTGAGTTGTGCTGTGCCAGCTTTCTCGTCTCTAGCTTGAGCCTTCTGAAGGTTCTTTTCCGGAACTGTATTACAAGATTCGGTGTTTCGGATCAGGGTTGACTTGGAGGCATATAGTGCTATGTGGCTCAAGATCCTCCGAAGCGAGCCGTATTGATGCAGGTCAAGCTAGCCAGATGTTCAAAATGTATTGATAAGGTGCAGTTTCCTAGATAGACGAGGACCACTGGCATCTGCCGCTGGTGAAGGAATGGCGCACTATCATTTGCCTTTGACATTCAGTGGGTGGACCTCAGGCAAAGAGATGTCGGCATTCCTGCTCCTTATCAGTTCGTCCTCCGATCAAATCGGAGCGCCGAAAACTCCCCATATCGCCCTCCGATACATGCCCCACCTTTTCGGGAACAGCTATCTCATTGTCTCTTATCAAGAGCCACAATTACAATGCATCCTATCCTATCATGTTGGCCGAGATGCTCATGGGTGAGCCAGCCTATTCTGCTATTTGTGAGCAGAAGCCAGGGAGTTCAGAATCATGAGATGATCTCAACAGTATCTTTGCACGTCTCTTCCTATCATAGTTTGACTGTTCATTGCCTCTACCTAGTAGTCTATAAGAACCATTCATGACTCCCTTGCCGATCAAGTAACAATCCGTCATTACCAATTTTTAGTCTACCGGTCTAGAAAGGGTTGAATGCATTTTTAGACGCGATGGAGACTGAGAAGACCATGCACGGCGATTCTAAAGCCCTCCCTGCGAGGGAAAGCTCTAGTAGTCAACCCCCGGCGGCCGTTGGAACGGTGAGCGACGATATCTATATCGACCCTGAACTTGAGCGAAGCACTGTGGCCAAGTTTGACAAATATGTTCTGCCTCAAATGGCCCTTCTCATCATCCTGGCATATCTTGATCGTTCGAACATTGGTAAGTCTGATCTTTCTTGACACATTAGTGCCCCGTTCTTGTCACTCACCCGACCGTCCAGGTAACGCTCGTGTGTTCGGGTTCGAAGCCGGGATAGGACTCAAGGGGACCGAGTTCAACAATATCTCAACCCTTTTCTACGTCACGTACATCGTCTTCGAAGTCCCCTGGGTCATGGCCGTCAAGCGCTACGGCGCTAACAAGGTTCTCGCCGTCGCCATGGTCTGCTGGAGCGTGACCACGCTCGGCACTGGCTTTATTCAGAATTACCACCAAGCCATCGCCGTCCGCCTGCTCCTCGGTGCCTTCGAGGCGGGGCTCTTCCCGTGCCTGACATTCTTCATCTCGACCGTGTACTCGCGCCAGTCGCAATCCAAGCGTGTAGCATCTCTGTACGGAGCCTCTGCCCTCAGCGGGGCATTTGGTGGCCTGATCGCCTACGGCATCCAGACCATGGGCGACCGTCATGGTCTCCCTGCTTGGCGGTGGCTGTTTATCATCGAGGGAATCATCTCTATAGTGCTGGGCGGGCTGGCATGGGTGACACTGCCGTCATCGGCAGAGCAGGCATGGTTTCTTACACCCGAGGAGCGCGAGCTCATGCAAGCACGCAAACGGCGCGACGTAGTTTACAAGGGCGACGACAAGTTCTCGTGGTCCTACGCCAAGATGGCTCTGTTGGACCCGTTTGTCTATATGGCAGCCTTTTGCCTGTTCTGCTCCTCAATCCCGCTATTCGGGTTTGGAACGTTCCTTCCGACTATCATCAAGGGCCTCGGGTACGTCATGAAGAAGCCACGTCTGATTTTAACGGCTATGAACTAACGTGATATTCAGATTCACATCCTTACAGGCCAACTATCTCACCATTCCAGTCTATGTGCTAGCGGGCCTCACTCTCATTTTGGCATCTTTCATCTCAGACAAGCTCAACCGCCGTGCGATCTGTGCCTTCATTGTGCCTATTCCAGTGCTTATTGGTTACATCATCGTTGTTGCAACCTCCAACCCCGGAGCGGGCTATTTCGGCATGTTTCTATGTGCGGCAGGTACGCTATGCCCCCTCCTAGATCAACCATTGACCATGCCGACCATTGAGTAACACAAATTGTGTCACAGGCATCTATCCATACAATGCTCTGCTCCTGACCTGGGTGTCCAATAACCTCAAACCGGACTACAAGCGTTCTGTCGGCATCCCACTCTTCGCATCACTGGCCAACATCTCGGGTCTCATCTCTTCTCAAATCTACCCCGCCAGCGACGGACCGAGATACATCGTGGGAAACTCGGTATCGCTGGGCATGGAGGCCCTGGCAATGTTCGGCATTGGCGCCATCTATCTCCTATTGAGGCGTAGGAATGCAAAGAAGGACGAACTACTTGCACAGGGTGTCACTGATAATGGCAAGCAGGGAGACAGGGCGCTGGACTTCAAGTATGCATTGTAGAATGTGCATAGATCCGGTATGGATTGTAAGGTGTGGTGCCGGGGGGCATGTGAATATCGATGAAATGTTACAGCAGGTCGCAGATTATGAGCAGATTGATGTTTATGAGACTCTCAACAACATGTCTGGATTGTCTCACGCGATGCTGCCAGATTCAAAGACTTACATGATGCCGAGATGTGCATGTCTTGATAAAGCTATGATTGATGGCAGCCCCACAACGGGCGTTCTCGAGCGGCGGTCTCCTTATCAATGTGGAGCTCCCTTGTCATTAATGATCAGTTGCATTAGCTCGGCCGGCCAGAGATAAGCAGGCTCTCAGGTGAAGTCTTGCTTCATTGATGTCTGTTGATCCCTTAAATAAGCTAATGCAGCCCCAGTATTTCCATGAATGGGCAGGGGAAGTCATCGTCATTGCCACCCCTCACGGCGCTAGGCCACACTGCAGGTCCGACCGAGTAGAGGCCATGTCTAAGCAGCAGGAGTCCATGGACAAGATACCGACTTAACGAGTTCTCTGAGGCCGTAGAGATGCATGAGGACAGCTCGCCTCCCGCAAAACGCATTCGGAAAGGGAAACGAACATCGTGTGAGCGATGCAGGCGTCGCAAGCAGGCATGTGATGGCCTCGACCCATCTTGCAGCAATTGTTTTAAGTCTGGGGCACAATGCATCCATCCAGATAGGTACGGACACTCGGAATCCGTGCCATACAGTAACGAGGCCCCAACGATCGCCGAGTCACCACCGTACAAGTCTCGGTCGGTATCGACACAGCCCAGAGCATATGGCACCGGATGCTCTCCCTCGGTCACAGGTAATGAGAAGGACAAGGAACGCCAGATCGCGGACGCGGTAGGGTTTCTCTGTCTCGGCGGTGAACAGAGCTACATAGGATCCTCGTCTGGGTACGCACTGGCTGTGGATCTAGGCGCCATCATCCAGGCGACTGTTTGGAATAAGATTCGGCCGTCGTCATCGACAGTTGACGAATCAGGGCCCAAGACCCTCACGCCTGAGGACCTGATGAAAGACGGGTCTGGCCCCCCAAACGATGAGATGGGCGAAAGGTTTCTCCAAGCCTACTTCACAAGGTGGGTGAAGCATCCCTCGAACGACTCCCAACAGCTTGCTTAGACTCACGCGCATTGATAGAATCCATCCACTGTACCCGTTCTTGGATCGAGATGCCATTGGGAGATATCATAAGGAACGATTCAATCCGCCTTCGAGCGATCCGGAGGAGCAATTCAGTACTTTCAAAATCTACATGGTCTACGCCATAGGTAGTCAGCTCTTGCGAATGACGGAAAAGTACGACTACATCCATCCCGAGAGGTTTTTCATGACGGCCTTCAGGCATATCTCGGCTGCCAGGGGAGCCCATTCCATCAAGAATGTGGAGGCCATGACTCTCCTTGTCATCTATCACCTCAGATCGCCATCCAACACTGGGATTTGGTATCTTATCGGAATGGCCATGCGCAGCTGTATTGACCTTGGGCTGCACCGGGAGGGATACTATTCTACCGGCGATGTGTTTCAGCAGGAGCTCAAGCGAAGACTGTTCTGGACCGTCTACAGCCTCGAAAGGCATATGTCCATCTCGTTCGGCCGTCCATTCAGCATGACAGATCGGACTATTGACGCACGCCTCCCGCTGGATATTGACGACGACGTCCGTGATCCCGTGGCCGTATTGCAGGTACTCAATCAGAATCGAAGCCCTGGAGCAACAGGACCACGTTCCATCTCATCTCTGACCATGGGGATTCACATGATTCGCCTGAAGCAGATTGAAACACGGATCTATCACAAAATATACCGAGCGGACCGTACTCTGAAATCATTGACATCAAAGATCGAGCCTTTGATGCAGGCGCTGCAAGACTGGAAAGCTCAACTCCCACCCATGTCTCCCGTCCAGACGGACTACCCCATGATTCAATACAACAAGTCTATCCGACTTCTTCTACAACCATTCCTGTCAATCCTGAAGGTCCAAGATCCCCGAATACGAACATGCCTCGAGGCATCCGGGCAGATCTGTCAGATCTATAAGAGACTACACTCAAGCCACTCCTACGGCCACTCCTTCATTGCGCTGCACTCCATCTTCGTCGCGGGCATCACCATGTGCTACTGTCTGTGGATCGCGCCGACACTCTGGTCCCTGCAGACGGCGAACGACTTGCGCGCATTCTCGAGCGTGATTCATATCATCGCCGAGCGCGCACCAGCCGTGCGCGAGTACCGAGACGCATTGGAGGAGCTCATCAACGCTACCATGGAGCACATATCATCGGCTGCACCTACGGAGAGCAGCTATACTATGGCGAGCGATACCACTACAGGAAGAACAAGTCACTTGTCTCCTTCGAGCGTGCCTAACCAGAGCCTCGCATATTTGCAAGTAAGTCCGGCGACATTGTCTCAATTCTGCGAAGGCGATGACTCGGCGTTGTATATGCTACATCAGATGACGAAGCCGGGAGATGGAGATAGCAATCATGATCAGCGTCAGGCTTGGCCATATGGGAGCACTTTTGGGACGTATAGCGAGCTGGATCAGTTTTACATGCCGCCCCATGAGCAGAGCTGGTAGTTGAGTTGTTGCAGAAGAAGAATTTTCAAGGGAGCGTTATTCACTTCTTGTAAACACAAGATTAAGCTGTCAGATCTAATGTTTTATCCCACAAATCAGAACACGCTTTATATCAGATGTCATAGACCAAGTCACTCGCATCAGCGAGCTCTATTGACTCCGATGCTCAAGCCGACGCAAGTCAGATGTCCTCCGAAACAAGCCTCTCAGAGACTCGTCTGCCTCATGAAGTAGATAATGAATCGATAAAGTATGTGAGATAGTAAAGCGTGGAGCTCTGATTTCGCCCATCCCCTATCTCTATGCTCCGATGATAAGGACGGATCGGAGATCGGAGGATGGAGCTCGTCTATCGGACTGTCATCGAGTAGCATGAAAACGTCCTACCTCAGCTCTGTAAACCAAGGTAGCCGCAGGCCCCGTTGAGAAAGCGAAATACGGTCTTGATCCATGTATTCACGAAAATTTAATTCGTTATGTAATGCCTAATTTCGGCATAGACGGCGTCTCAGCTCAAAGAAATCAAAATGCTCGATTCGCGAGTTTCACTCGACCAAAAAGGACCCAAAGACGCTTTGTTACAGTCTACTCTGTTCCGGTGATTGTATAGAAGAAGTCTTCATCAGCATCCATCGACCATGTCGTCTTATCGGACGGTTGAGATCGAAGACCAGACCAACCTCCTCCCAACACGGAAACTCATCACGGTCATCTCAGTGCTCTCCGCGTCACTGTTGATATGCTACATTGACCAAAATTGCATCGCCGTCGCGCTACCCACCATCGCCAATGAGTTGGGCTGCGCCGAGTCGGTGCAGTGGGCGGGCACGTCCGCCCTGATCGCGAACACCGTGTTCCAGGTCCTGTACGGCCGACTGTCTGACATTTTTGGCAGAAACAGCATGTGGTACATGTCTCTCGCCTTGCTTGCCTTGGGAGACTTGCTTTGCGGTTTGGCGAAGAACGGGCCGCAGCTGTATGCTTTCAGAGCGCTTGCCGGGGTCGGGAACGGGGGCATCAATGCTCTGGCTATGATCATTACAACGGATGTAGTGACATTGGAAAGGAGGGGCAAGTTCGTTCTCCCGGTCCGCTCGGCCAGTGCTCTTGCAAGAGGCCAAGAATTGCTAATGACATGTGCCTCTCAGATACCAAGGCATCATCGGGGCGTGCGTGGGCATCGGGAACACGATCGGCCCCTTCCTCGCAGCGGCATTCGTCGAAAAGGCATCTTGGAGGTACCTTTTCTTTATGCTGTGTGGCCTCTCGACGGCCAGTGGTGTACTCGCATTCTTTGTGCTGCCTCCTTCGAATCTTCAAGACGATACTATGACCAAGTTGAGAAAGATTGACTATTTTGGGACGCTATTCAGCTCCGCTGCTGTCATATGTCTCCTGATCCCGATCTCGGGCGGAGGTGTTGACTTCGCCTGGAACAGTGCAACGGTCATCGCCTTGCTGGCCACCGGATCGGTCTGTGCCGTGGTTTTCCTTGTCGTAGAATGGAAATTGGCTAGTTTACCTATGATGCCTCGTACGAAACTGCTCCCTCCATTCTGCTAGTCCTCCCCAGGCATCTGTTTATGCTAAATCCTAGACGAGCAGCTCATCTCTTCAAGAACCTCGCCCTCAGCGTGGTTTTGGCACAGAACTTCCTATTCGGCATTGTGTACTACAGCAGCCTCTACTACCTTCCCATGTACTACCAGAACGCGCGCCGGTGGGGCCCTTCGGTGTCTGCAGCTCTGACCGTCCCCATCGTCGTCGCTCAGAGCATGGGCTCCGTGCTGTCGGGGCAGTATATCTCGCGCCGCAAGAGGTACGGGGAGGTACTCTGGGTCGGATATGCTCTGTGGACTATGGGTGCCGGGCTGCGCTGTCTCTTTGGCGGGAAGACGGCGCCGGTCAGCATAGTCTTCATCTTGATACTAGAAGGGCTTGGTGCTGGCTTCACGTTTCAGCCTAGTGAGTACAAATCCCCCGGCTCCTTCCGCTCGCGCAGAACCATTCGGTTCAAGCCGTTGCACTAGACTGCACGAAGAAGCGCTGACTGAAGGGAACCCAGCGCTCATTGCTGCGCACGCGCACAGCGAAAAGCCTGATCGCGCCGTCGTTATCGGCATACGGAATTTCGTCCGCTGTCTCGGTGGAGCGTGCGGCTTGGCCGTCTCCGCCGCCGTCTACTCCAGCGTCTATCGGCGGCATGCACCGACGGCAGAGCCGCTGTCCATATACGCCCTACCTGACCTGTCGAGCTGGCCCGAGTCACAGCAGCTCCAGATCCAAACAGCGTATCTGGAGGCTTCGCGGGCTGTCTTCATCTTCTGGGCGCCACTGATCGGGCTGTGTCTTTTGAGCATGGGCTTTATCAAGGACAGAGGACTGTCCAAGTCGGAGGAGAGCGAGGTCAACGCCGCGAAAGAGGCCTCAGGGTCTGAGCACCAAACTATTATAGAACCCTTGAACGTTTCCGCTGCAAACGTAAAATCGGACAGTCATGCGCAAAGACATATGGTAGGATGATGAGTGTATCATTCGTCCGATATTAGCGCTAGCACAGGCTTCGATATGTTCTAATACTGATCATTATCATTACAGCATTATGTACTCTAAGTGTATGATACATATGACGCTTCTATGCAGTAAATCACTTTTACATCCTTCCTTTGCCCCTTCTTTCACTACCACGCCTTGATCTTATAAATCTAGTCTTACATGCGGTCCGAGGAGAGGTCAATCGACTTGAGCGGCACAAGCTTGCTGCGCGACCAGAGCTTGTGCCCAGCCCACAACGCGGCAAAAACGATGACACTGATGTAGCAGGCGAAGAAGTCGGCCGTCTTCCAGTCGATGAAGACGGTGAAGCCACTGGTGATGATGATGAGCACGTTGAAGAAGAGGCCGTACCATGACAGCCACGGCTGCAGTGGGCTCTTGTAGGGTAGAATATCGCGCGAGATGTGCTGCGCGGCGAGGGCGCGCATGAAGCGGATGTGGCACGCGCTGATGAGGGCCCAGGTGATGAACCCGGCGACGGCGATGAGGTTGAGCAGCCAGTTGAAGACGATGGTGCCGTTGGCCGACAGGTTGAGGAAACCCACCAATCCCCACAGAGACGAGATGCCGACGGCGGCCCAGGGCACGCCGTGCTTGTTGGTGCGGGCGAAGAATTTCGGGGCCTGGCCCTCGCGCGCCATGGCGAGCAGGATGCGGCTGCTGCAGTAGACGTTGGAGTTGGCGGCCGAGAGCACGGCGGTGAGCAGTACGGCGTTGATGATGTGGGCGAGGACGGGGACGCCGGCGAGCTTGGCGACGATGACGAGGGGCGAGGCCGAGGCGTCGGTGGTGCCGAGCTGCAGGTCCTCGTTGTCAAAGGGGATGTTGATGCCGATGAAGAAGACGAGGGCGACGAAGAGCACCGTGATGCCCCAATAGGTCCAGCGGATGGCCGAGGGGATGGCCTTTTCCGGGTTGGCCGTCTCTCCGGCGCCGACGCCGACGAGCTCGGCGCCCTGGAAGGAGAAGCCGGCGCCGATGAGGACGGCCCAGAAGCCGACGAACTTGCCGGTGGAGCCGGAGACCATGTACTCGGCGAAGGCGCCGGGGGTGTTGTAGTACTTGAAGCCGATGTAGCCCTGCTCGCCGACTCCGGCGTTGACGCAGATGGCATAGATGATGAAGCCCGCGACGGTGACGACCTTGAGGGTGGAGAACCACATCTCAATCTCGCCGTACCAGCGGATGGGCAGGAAGTTGACGGCCGTGAAGATGGTCCAGAAGACGGCGATCCAGATGGCGATGCTCAGGCTCGAGTCCCAGTACTGGATGATCAGACCAGCCGCGGTCAGCTCGAGAGCGTACGTGATGGCCCAGTTTGCCCAGTAAAGCCAGCCCAGAGCGAAACCCATCGAGCTGTCGTAGAAGCGGGTAGCGTAGACGGCAAAGGACCCAGCAACGGGGATGTAAGCGGCCATCTCTCCCAGGCTGACCATGACAGAGTAGACGACGCTGGCGATGAAGATGTAGGCGATCAGCAGGGAGACGGGGCCGGACTTGGCGAGGGCAGCACCCGTGCCGATAAACAGTCCGGTGCCGAAAGTGCCGCCGATGGCGATGAACTGGAGATGGTGGCTTCGAAGGGCACGCTCGAGGTTGCCGCTCTTGCTGTCGGAGGCTTCGATGTCCTCGGCGGACATGAAGGGGCCAGGGTTCTTCTCATCGCCGCTGGTCTTGGGACTCCTCTCCTTGTCCATTGCCGTTTCCTCTGACTTGGAAAACATATTGATGGAGTGGTGGGCGATGCTCCCCGTCGGTCGTCGTCGGGAGACAGAGGGTGATAGGAAGCGGAGGGTACGGCTCACAGGCACGACACACAACAACACGACACGACACAATAGCTTTTTGCAGACGAAAAAGAATTCAGCAGGAGAGGTTCCCCGTCACGAAGGAAACGTGGGGAACAGAGCAGTAAAATGTGGAAATTCAGACACGTTGATGAGTCAAGAACAACTTGGCCTTCCCGAAGACCGAGGGCAGCTGGGCCCCGGTGGCATTTTGACCTCCTTATCTACTGTGGCCCTCTACCAAGATTTTCTTGCCCACCAGACCCAGCTTTCCCCAGAGATGGGCCGAGAATCTCTCCATGTTGCGCGACGGAGCTACGACGGAGATGTGTGGTCTGTGGTTGAGATGGGTGAAAAATTGAGCACGAGACGTGGCGACACTTTGGTGCTGTCATAAGATTTTTCTTTTCCCCTGGTGCAAGTGTCGAGGCCGGCCCCGTCTTTAAACGGGGCTCTCAGGCTTATGATAGGCCCAGAAGGCCACTGACTTGCCTAAAAGAGGCCACCGAGGTTCGGCAGAGCCGTCCACTAGCCCGGCTGTTCTCGCCGCTATCCAGCCAAAAACTCCCCTAAAGTGGGAGCTAAGATCGGGCGCTAGCCAGAGAGGCGACCAGGGAGCAAGCGCTAGGAAAATTTTGAGCCTCCAGATACGGGCAGAAGCCGGACATGAGGTGATGAAAATGACTACACGCCTTCTTGATACAACACTAAATGCCGTCGATCGGACATGCTGACTGGGGATGCAACGTGTCAGAGACATGAGCAACAGCCCAGAGAGCTGATATCTACCCGTAGACATACCTTATGTTTGGGCGTTCACTCACTAGCTGATCACAGGGATGACTGACAAGTACCACCCAGTCATCAATTGCACAATGAAGAGCACGACACAGATCAGGCTTACCGTTCTACATACTAATGCCGTCGCCTGGGCCGATGGGTCAAGGCAGGCCGAGAACCGGCTCACACTCACATTAGCTCCTACAATTCTTTTCAAAAGCTTGGCCTCGACTCCTGGACGAGCTCAACTACGGCAATTTGACACTGAACTGCAGATTCCTCCCAAGACGAGATCCCCAGAGACCTTTCAACACTAGTTGCATACACCAGCGGCTTATGCCCCGAGGCGAACATCTCCATCGGTCTTGGCGAGCCGCACCAGCTGTTCGTACCTGGACCCGACGGCTCCTGCCGCACTCAAGCATTCAATCACCTCAGCAAATCCACAGAAATCAGCATGAAAACAATGTAACATCAATGCAGGTCCGAATTTTCAATTGGAATATGGCAGGGTGGTCTTTGGGCTTCCCAGAGTGCAAAAAGCACGCCAGGCCACTGGTCTGTTCAACGCCTTGCGAACCTAGCCATTGTCTTCACTCTTTCCCCGCCGTGGTTTTCCCATTCCTCCAGCCCAAGTGAAAAGCCCCCTATCCACCCCCTGTTCCGCCCCGGAGATGAGTATGGGAGCCAGTTCCCCATGGATTTAGTGCTTGAATTTCTGCTGGATGGCGTGGGCCTCAGTGCCCGGAAGTGGCGACCCGCTCGAGTTGGAGCTGGGGTCGGACCAGCCGGAGAGATGAGTGCCCGGGGCCGGAGGGTCATCGGCCACGACAGGGGCTTTGACCTGGGCCGTGGGGTCGGAGAGGGGATGGCCGTGGTAAGTGGAGGCAGTGTCCGTGTTGACGGAACCCTCATGGCAGTGGTAGGTGGGAGCAGCGCTCGGGTTGGCGGAGCCGATGCTCGAGGAGGAGACGTAAGATCCGTCGGGCTGCTTGATGGCGATGCTCCCTGTGTAGGGGATGGTGTAGGGACGAGCCTCGCTGTTGCTGGACATCGTTGCGTTTGATGATTGCGATATGTTGGTAAGGTTTGAGTAGGTTCGAGGGTCTTAGTTCTGGGTGTTTAGGTTTAGGTGACGGTGGTATGAGTAGTGCGTGATTTCAAGTGTAACGATGTGATGTGTACAAGATGAGAATGTGAACGAGAGGTGATTGAGTGCGAAACGAGCGCACACCGAAGATGATTTGTCTCATAATGTGGCTGCCCGGTTGTTTTGTTGTTTGCTTTACAGGAAGTCACAGGGCACTTTGTCTACTTGTGACTTCCACAACAGCCTCTGGAAGAAGAAAACGCCAGACCTCACCCATACTGCCTGCCTTCCATTCTTGTGGGTTTGCATGTCCAGCACCCAGAATCCAAATTACCACTCCCAACAATCCGAACATAGACGCTACATCCCACCCACGACTATGCTTTGAAAGCTTACTTGTCACGACTCTTTTGTTGCCTGCAGCTCACTATTCTTAATTCCATCTACGTACCTGAGTAATAACTCAAGTTTCGCCCTCACTCTGGCCTTATCGGCACGAAACCAGCTTTTCTCAATTCCCTTCTTCGCCTCCCAAAGCCCCTCTCTGGCACAATCAAGCGGCGTCATGCCGTCCACCTCCTTGAGAGGATCAGCACCCGCCTCTAGGAGCACACGCACCATCTCTTCTGAGCAGTAATTGACGGCCATGTGCAGTGGTGTCCCCATTTCGTACGGACGGTCTTCACGGTATTCAACAACGCTGTTGACGTCTGCGCCAAGCTCGATGAGTAGGCGGAGCATGATTGCCCCTGGTTTGTTGGCGTCGCTTTTGTATTTCAAGATACAGTGCAGGATGTTGGGATCCATCGGGGCTCCGTGCAAGTGCACGCGTTGAACAGTGATCGGTTTATCGATTGTGGCCGCTGTGAGAAGCGGCGTGGCACCTCTCTCATTTGCGATGGTCAGATCGGCGGCGCGCGCGAGGAGAACATCCAGCATTTCCTGTTCCCTGACACATAGACTATACGTAATAGCAAAAGCTTTTTAGTTCTGAAGCCACACCAACCATCAGAATCAACTCAGATGTCCTTGCTTACCGCAACATAGTTTCGCCAAACTCGGTGGAGTTGATGTCGAAGCCATGGTCTAGGAAACTTTCGAGGATGGCAGGATTGGCTCTGTTAGCACACATGCGAAACGCAACATCGTTGATCTTGGCGCCATGATCAAGAAACAGATTGATGGCGGGCAAATCCTGGGCACTAACCGCGCCAGCTAGAGCACCTTCGAGTCGCCTACTAAGTCGGTCGATAGGCTTCGTGCCGTCCTCATGCTCCCGGAGCAAGGCCTCGACTATATCCAAGCGGCCTTCCGCGATGGTGGCTTCGAGCTCGCCCTTGGAGGGCGACGGGGATCGGCGACGTTGTCTTTGGTGTCGACACATAGTGGACAACTGAATTTTCGTCTTGATGGCGGGTTCCAAGTTCGTGGAACTGCTGGCCGGCCTCTTTATCTTGATACCGGTTCATCGGTACTGTCCGTTCTACTACCCCGCCCTGCTGCCTAAGTTGATAAGGGTCAAGGATGCGAGGCAAGAGTTTGTTTAACGGTATACATTTAGACAGAGATATTGTATATAATCTCGAGAGGGTTTGTCCATCCATCAACGATGTTTAGCCAGGCTCAACTAGCATATAGACCTATCATCGCAGGCAAACATAACGCAATTGAGATTGATGAGATGTTTCCCAGTGCCATGCGTCAAACTAGTGACTCTGGACAACGCGTGACGTTGGCTTGAGGGCATTCACAAGGTCAACGTTCACTTGAAAAATTACACATCTCAGCCTCCTGCCCTTGCCAAGGACACACCCGGTAATCTCTTCAGCACTGAGCCGATAGCCCGGTCGGTCTCACCCGTGTGTACGGTGATTGAGTCAGGGTGCCAAAAATAAAGTGCATGCATCTGTACCTTCGACCTGGCCAGGGAAGAAAGTTGAGAAGAGCGGCAAAAAAAAGAAACCCCTGAGAGTTTCCAAGATTCAGTTCTCGCTGACCACGCTGGGGGTCGAACCCAGAACCTCTTGATTCGTAGTCAAGCACTCTGCCATTGAGCCACGCGGCCAATCATTGAAAAATCGGTGAGGTATTTTGTCTTCTGAACCAAGGCTGATTGGTGTGTGTGGAGAGCTGAGCTACTAGCATCGCCCTAAGTCGGGAAGGGCACATCTCAAAGTTGAGCTGATGGACCCACTACCACTACAGCAAGACATGAAGACCGTCCCGTCGGAATGATTTGGCTCGTCCGAGGATGATTTATTGAGAGAAAGAAAGTCTATTCAGTGTTCTGGCAAACAGCTCATTCAAGTAGCCTTGCACAATTGCCACAGTTGACCAAGGATCGCAAATTACCTAGCATGCCCTGTCGCCGCTACGTTATGACAATGAAGAATCGAGGGAAGTCTAACTAGGGAACCTCTTCTCCATCTGATCGTGCTCGTTGTCTCCAATCGCGAACTCCCAACCCCCTTCCAGTCCGTTGGCCATGCCGCCCTCCACTGCCCTAAATCCATACACATTTGTCCATTTCCATCCCGGCATGGACTGGTTGCTAGGGTTGATATGGTACGTCAGCCAGCACAGCGCGCTCTGATCCGACACGACTTCGACCCGGGAATGCTCGATCTTGACGTGCGTTCCGGGGCCCTTCTCCCGCAGGTGCGTGTAAGTCGTGACGAAGTCCGCTGCCACAGCGGATTGGTCTGGCTTGAGAGTCTTCTTGCCGAGCGTATAAGACGTGTAGTTTGACAGAAAGAAAGATGAGACTTGATGTGATAGATCGTCCAGTGGGTACGAGTAATTGCCGCCGAGGGCTATTAAGGCGCTGTATGCTGCCACTGCAGCTTCAGCTGTGCAAGTGATGTTGACCATGTTTGCTATTCGAAGTTATCGATGGTCAGTTTTCTCGCGAGCGAAGGAGGACGAAGATAGACCTCGCACGCAAGCCATGATGCCCATTTAATTAAATATTTTGGATGACGGTTCGCCTCGTCTCCGCGTCATGGCACAGCTGTCAGCAGTATGCGTCCCCGGATGTCGGGTGTAAGTGCTGACTTCAGCTGATCGGGCTGTGCTAGGCTTGTCGGGCGGGTTAGTGGACATTTGTTAGTGATCGTCGGGCCTAACAACCGGAGCCGTGGTGCGCACGCTCGACTGCAGGGCGGGGCCGTCAGACGCTTCTCCGCAATCTCTCCCTTGCACCACGCAGGGAGCCAGTACTCGGCCACGTCGCAGTCTGAAGGAGAATTAATGTACAAGTAGTAGCAGAAAGGCATATCGGGCAAAGCGCATTGCCCCCATTCCACTCAAGCAGTACAGTTGTGACCATCCTAGAGTGCGGCGTCAGCACCCAAACCTGATCTGATTCGTCAAGATGTCGGACGATTACTTCAACCTCGGCACATATCAACGCCGCGTCACGACCCGCAGCAAGAACTGCCAAACCTGGTTCGACCGCGGGCTGGTCTGGGCGTACGCTTTCAACCACGAAGAATCGGCCCAATGCTTCGAGAAGGCCATCGCCGCCGACCCAGACTGCGCCATGGCGCACTGGGGCTTGGCGTACTGCATCGGGCCAAACTACAATAAGCCCTGGAGCTTCTTCGACGAGAAGGACCTAGCCGTCGTCGTCAGCAAGGGGCACCGCGCAGCCAAGCTCGCTGAGGAGCACGCAGCGCACGTCACGCCGGTCGAGCAGGCGCTCATCAAGGCCGTGCAGCACCGCTACCCGCAAGACAAGCCCGCGGATAGCTGCGAGCACTGGAACAAGGGCTTCGCGGATGCCATGGAGGAGGTTTATAGCGAGTTTCCGGATGATCTCGATGTCATCACGCTCTTCGTCGACGCGGTCATGAACTTGAATCCGTGGCAGATGTGGGACATACATTTGAGCAAGCCGGCAGAAGGGGCCAGGACATTGGAGATAAAGGCCATCTTGGACCGTGCCTTCACGTTGGACGGCGGCCTTGAGCATCCTGGACTTTTGCACTTGTACATCCACCTGATGGAGATGTCGCCTGACCCTGAGTCCGCACTGCCCATCGCCAACCGACTCCGCGGGCTCGTCCCAGACGCCGGGCATCTGCACCACATGCCTACGCACTTGGATGTCCTCTGTGGTCAATATCAGGAAGCCATCGCGTCGAATTCCGACGCCATCGTCGCTGACGAGAAATTTCTCGCTAGGGCCGGGCCGCTCAACTTCTATACGCTGTATCGCTCTCACGACTACCACTTCAAGGTGTACGCCGCCCTGTTTGCAGGCCAGCTTCAGGTCGCACTTGATACGGTTGCAAGACTGGAGTCATCGATCCCGAAAGAACTCCTGCAAATTGACTCTCCTCCAATGGCGGACTGGTTGGAGTCTTTTCTAACTTTGAGGGCACATGTGTTGATCAGATTTGGACGGTGGGAGGACATCCTTCAGCTACAACTCCCTGAAGATGACAAATTATACTGCACAACCACAGCCATTCTGCACTATGCATTCGGAGTGGCTCATGCAGCTCTAGGCGAGGTCGGGAAAGCTAAGTCCCAGCAGGCATTGTTCCGCCAAGCTGCAAATGCAGTACCAGAATCCCGTACTCTCTTCAACAACAAGTGCGTGGACATCCTCCGCGTGGCTGAGGCCATGTTAGATGGCGAGATCGAGTACCGGCGTGGCAACTGTGAGCAGGCCTACGAACAGCTGCGGACGGCTATCGAGCGCGAAGATAATCTCCCATACGATGAGCCGTGGGGGTGGATGCAGCCAACACGCCATGCGTACGGCGCTCTTCTCTTGGACCAGGGGCACCTCGAGAAGGCGTTGGAGATCTATCAGGCTGACCTCGGCATGAACGACACGCTGCCCCGTGCTCTCCAGCATCGGAATAATGTGTGGGCTCTGCATGGTGTGCACGAGTGTCTGACCAAGCTTGGGCGAGCGGCAGAGGCGAAGGAGGTCGAGGGGCGTCTGGCCAGTGCTGTCGCTACCGCAGATGTGCCTATCCATGCGTCGTGTTATTGTCGGCTAAAGACTAGCTAAGACTGCGAGGGATCGAGTTGAAGCTTCGCATGTCATAGAATTCGAGAATGCTTCATATTCAGGCATGACTGGAGCAAAAGCGTGTTGGCTAGCTTCTCCGATCGCGAGAAGGCTTGGTGACTGATTTATATTCTGAGTGAACGATTGTACATTGCAACAAAAGGATCTTCAGGGGCGAATAATGTTGAGAGTTGCCCTAGAAGGAATCTACTCATCGTAGCCCTCGACATCCATCTTCGACTAGCGAGTCTTGGCCTAAGAAGGAGGCCCAGACACCGAAAGTAAAGACTCAAATATCCAATGCATTTTGAATGATATAAGTCTTTGTGAAGTACTGTCTTCAATGCATCTTCCCCACCATCCCTTCAGTCTGATCCCATTTCATCTGATTAAATGTTCAGTAGATTCGGCATGTGAAAGGGATGACCAATCCCAATGTAAAACAGGATGAAAAGGTGTGCAATGAGTTGATGAACAGCAAACAAGAACCTTGCTGTACACTTATATATAACATGGCGCTGTGTGCTCTGTCTCAAAGAACATGCTTGCAAATACCATTCCTAGATAATCACCCTCCTAGATAAAGTACAGAAATCCATCTAGTATTGCAAGCATTGTCATTTGCCATGGGAGGGAGAATCGGGGCAGACCTTTAGTGGGGCCACCTCCTACCTTTACGCACAGGGCTCCTGATCGCGATAATCGCCAACACGACACAACAACAACCCCGCGATCCATCCGCAGCCTCACCACCCACACTCTCCACCGCGTCGCGTCAACAGTATGATGTAAATCTCTTTCACGATCAATAGTCCCTATCGCCTAAGGAAACCAAGCTCATCTTTGCGAGCCTCGTTTCATCATGAAGGAGCTTCCTCGCGAGCTCGTTTGGCCCATCCTGAAATTGCTCGGCACCCCAGAGCTCGCCGCAGTAGCGCTACTCTGCAAAGGCCTCAACGTCCTGGCGGTACCCTACCTGTACAAGAAGATCGAATGGACATGGAGCAAGGCTGCTGGCGAGCCACCCATCACACTGTTTCTCAGGACCCTCTCAGCACGACCTGAGCTAGGACTGTACCTGGAGAAGATCAAGCTCCTTGGCGCTGACCCGATACACGATGAGGGTCAGATCTGTGGATTGAAAGAAGATTTCGCGCCGGCTGTGGAGATTGTCAAGAAATTGAAGCATGCTTATGCGTGGAGATGGATTCCAGATATGGAGGCCGGATCGATGGATGCGTTACTGGCCGCGCTGCTCACACAGACGCCCAACATCACCCACCTGTTCGTTAACCACAATTGGGCGGAGCATATTGCGGCGGTGGGCACGGTCTGGCTGTCGGCTTTGATCGAGAAAGATAACCCTGCATTTTTGAATGCCTTTGAGCGCCTAGAAGATGTGCAGGTCTTCAGCCTCAACAGGAATTGGTCTCCGTGGGTGAACGGCAGGGGCTGCACACCGCAGAACATAGGACCGCTGTTCTTTCTCCAGGGCGTGAAGCGCATGTCATTGTGCATGAGCAGCGGGCTCAGTTTCGAGTGGGGTGTCGAGCCGCGCCCTGGCATTATCGACCCGCCACCTGAGCCGGCTCTGCTCACTGAGCTAGACATCACCGGCTGTGACGAAGAGGACCTCGAGACCATTCTCAGAGTCACAAAGAACCTCCAGACCTTGCGCTGGACCTGCAGCTACCTACGAACACGAGACGAGCCCGAAAATCGTCATTCGCTTGACTTCGACCAGCTTGATGTGGCCCTGTCGCTTGCGCCAAGGACGCTGACCTCGGTAGCAATCATTGCGGATTCCTACATAGATCGAGACGAACCCGAGGACACAGCTAGCAACCCACTCCCCTTTCCTGTCTTGACGATCGACGGAGAGCTAGACAACGTCTCCGCCAACACGCACTTCAAAGTGCTGCAGATCCCTCTATGCTACCTCCTTCACTGCTTCTCGCTAGACGAGGTGCTTCCCAAGACACTCAAGCGACTCATCATCACAGATGACTTTCACTGGATAGAGGAGCAGGAGTCCGATCTTGGAGGTGGGTTGGCCAAGTTTGAGGACTGGTTTGAGAGCGCCAAGTCCTGGACGCCTAGGCTGGAAGTCGTCAAGTTTGTGTACAGTGCATTACTGGAGGAGAAGAAAGTGGAAACACGGCACGACATCGCCAGATTTGGCAAGAAACACAAGATCAAGGTTGTTTCCAACCTGTCGGGTTTTTGCACTCGGTAAGGCGATCGGGTGTTTGTCTAGTCTGTGTCTGTGAAAGGGAGAAACCATGCAGGCAGAAGAACAAGGACAAGAAGGAACTGGGAAGAGACACGAAAGGAGGATTATTGCTGTACAGAAGAGATCAATGGGTGACAGGAAGACATGAGGATTATTGATTGCACAGGAGGGACAAAAATGGAAGAGAAAGGCATGTTTGAAGAACACTGAAGGAATACTCTGTAAGCTCAATTATTCGATGTATGAGTTTGAGTCAACTTTTAAGTTGGTGGTTCCCTGCATGCATGTTCTCACGCCCAATTAGTGTGCGCTATAGTGACTCTGCCCCACTAAAAGGATTGAAAACTCACAATTGCTGGACCCCGAACTTTTCATCAGCTTCTCACCAACTCTTACCAACACTACTTCAGGCAGAGCTGCCAATGACGCGACTGATTCCAAAGCTGGTGCAGGATGATCCCATGCCTTGTTAGTGCAGGAGCATCATTGCTGTACCATTGTGTCGCCGTTCTCATCTCGATCTCGGTCGCTCTCCTCACCATCCTCATCTACAGGCTATACCTGCATCCCTTGGCCAGGGTTCCCGGGCCTAGGATCGCTGCGGTCTCCAATGCCTGGTATGCGCGCCAGGTAGTTCAAGGAAAGCTTTGCAGCCTGGGGAAATGCCTTCACCAGCAATACGGCCCTGTAGTCAGGGTAGGGCCCAATGAGGTGTGGTTCAACTCCAAAGAAGCCTTTAAGAGTATTTACTGTGAGTTGCTCTTGCTACGATACGTTCACTTCATCCTGTAGCTAATCCATCTCTACAGCCGCCGGTAATGGTTATGAGAAATCAGACTTCTACTGTACGTGCCCTTTGAACCGCATACCAAGGCCAAACAGCTGACGCATAGAACAGTGGCGACAGCCTTGCAAAAGCCAACCCTGGACTGGTATCTGCAGCCGCATTTCCCAGACACCCTAGACCTTCTCTCAGAGCGAGACATGGACCGCTACCGCCTACAGAGGAGACTGATCGGCCGCACCTACCAGATCTCCAGCATGAAGAAGTACGAAGCGGCAATAGACCAAGTCCTGCAGCGCGCCGTGACCCAGTTGCGCTCTCTCGAGGGCGCCGAGGTCGACCTCAAGATGTGGATGCACATCATCGTCGTCGAGTGTCTCGCCGCTGTGGTGCTGTCGTGGTCCCCGGGCTACCTGCGGGACAAGTCCGACGGCGAGACCAGCACCTGGAGCTACCTGGATTGGCAGCGCAAGACTATCTTCGGTCTGTTTCCCATGTTCCACATCGCTGAGCTGCTCTCCAAGAACGTCGGGAGGTGGTTTGCGAACCTCTGGGGCGTGACGTACAAGACTCCCAAGGGATATAAGCCCTTCTTCAGCGTAAGATCGCGCTGTTCACATCGATGTTTCTTAAATACTGACACTACTTGCTTGTCAGCCTGTCTACTCCAAGATCTCCCGGCGCATAAAAGCCTCCCTCCACCCTAACCCATCATCAGTATCATCAAACTCCAAGAAGCAGCAGAAAGACCAGCGCGAGGACCTACTCGCAGACCTCATCCAGCTCCACCGCGACAAGCCCGCCCTTACGGAAACATACCTCCACCGCCTCGCCATGACTAATTTTGGCGCCGGCCACGAGACAATGTGCTCCGCAATAACGGCCGCCATGGCCATGATCGGCTCGCACCCGGCGGTCCAGGAGCGCATTGTCGCCGAACTCCACTCCCTCAGAGCCGGCCATCACGGCAAGACGGTAGCGTACGACGACGCCTCCAAGAACCTCCCCTACACATCAGCCAGCATCCGCGAGGCCCAGCGCCTCAACCCCGTGATCGGCATGTCCCTGCCTCGCACCGTGCCCGCAGGCGGCCTCCACGTCCACAGGATGTACTTCCCGCCCGGCACGACGGTGGGTTGCAATCCGCTCTCGCTGCACCGCAATCCAGACATATTCGGCCCCGACGCCGAGACCTACGACCCGGAGCGGTGGCTACCGTCTCCAGATGCAGATAAGGACGAGGAAAAGGAACGTCTCCGCGCCATGGACAGGTATAACCTCACATGGGGCGGTGGAGCGCGGACGTGTCCCGGCAGGCACCTGGCCGAGCTGGTCGTATGGAAGGCGGTGCCGACGCTGCTGCGCGAGTTCGAGGTGCGCGCCACGATGCCGCCGGAGGAGGAAGTGCGGTATTACTTCCTTGCTATGTTGACGGGGGCCAAGGCGAGGTTCATTCCTAGAGAGGAAGCGAAGTCATGATGTCTGCTCGGGGTAGCTCTTGCGTGATACCTATCAGGTATTGTGTCTGATTATAGATTTGGAATAGACTTCTATTTGTGAAGATGTTTCTAGATGATGCTGTATACTGTATACTGTCGCTGTAAATACATGGGGAAAGAGCATCGACCTACGGGAGAAGGTCATCCATACTCCTATCACTGTCCTAAGCCAGAGAGATAATCGTGAAATGTATCACCCAGCTTCTCCACCACCAAGGAGACATCGGGAGCGCCCGGGCTCAGGGTCTGCCTGACAGAATGGAGTTTGGCTGCCGCATCTCCGCTACTGTTGCCACCCTTGCTAGAGCCGCTTCCGTCAGCGCCCGTCTTGCCCTGCGTCGTGACGTGCTTGACATCACGACCGTGTCTCGGCTGCCCTTGCGGCGAGTCTGGTGTTATCAAAGTTTCGTCGAGCAGATTTTGCCAGCGCGACAGGTAGAGGCCAGGGCCAGCTACCATGTCCTCCTTCTCTCCAGGATCCTCCTTTCCGCTGACCTGTTCCAGAATACGCTGCATCCTGGCTGATGATCCCTCACTTAGCGAGGAGAGATATTGAGCGTGAGAGTCCAGAAGAGGCACTAGAGAAACCCGGATGTCTTCTGGGAGCGAAGAGACCATGTTGGCGAGTGTTTCGTCCATCGCACCTGCACCTCTATCGAATGGGCTCTCCGTGTTCTTATTGTCGGATACCTGGCCTGACTCTGTTTTGCTGCCAGAAACAACATCCTCCTCGCCTCCATTGACAATGGTCTTGGGGTCGGCAATCCTGAACACCTTGATCGTATCCTTCGCCCACTCGCGGAACATCTCTCGAATTTCAGGACACTCTCGCGCAAGGTTGTGAAGCCACCTGTAGACCATCTTCCTGTTGCGTCGGAGAAGCTCGACGTAGTCCTTGACAGTCGGAACGCTAGCCTCGTCTTTCGAGTTTGAGGAACCGCGCTTGCCTGTCTCGATAAATTGCCCAATGAAGCTCTCCATGTCGGTGATGGGCTCGCGTAGGTCAACCTTGTCGTGGATGTCGCGTATAAGGGGCTCGCAGGCGGCGACTCCATCCCGGATGGCTTGGGTAAAGATGTCTGGGTTTTGTCGACACAGCACCTTTGTGATCTCGTCGCGATCTCGAACGGATAGTAGAGCGGACAGGTAGTTGAGACACGAGGTGTGCGTATCGTCGGTGAGCGACTCGGCGAGCTTGGGGTCTGCTTCTCGGAGCACCATGACGGCTATGGACTCGCGCTTCTCTATACTCTCTTGAAGTAGACGATCTCTCTCGGAGAGAGGACTGTTGACGTACTTTTTGATGGCGCCCAGTTGCTCTTTGGTCGGGCCACCCTTGGTCTTCTCAATCTTATCGGCAGACTTGCGGAACTCCGAACTATCCCATGAGAGGACGACCGATATTATCCTGCCAACAGTGAGTTTCACCATCCTAACACAAGATATTTGATGAGCTGTACCTCTGCAACAAGTTCACGCCGTCGTCTGCATTCTGGGTCAACCCCAGCCAATTCGACACCGAGCCGACACTCAGTTTTGCTAGCAGCAGCTTCAACATGCCGTTGATCATAGTAGCCGCATTGCTGACACGCAGTGTCTGTTTGATGACAGCATATGGGAGAAGTTTGTGGACGTTTTCAATGAGTTTGAGAAGATACTGCCCGTCGGCTGAAACAATAAAGACGTGATGTAGAAATGCTCCAAGACTTGACTCAAATGTTAGCTGAGGGTTGAACATGATATTGAAAGCGTTTTCACAATAACTTACAGAATGATCACATATTCAACTCCGGCAGCCACTTTGGGTGAGTGCTCTTCGATCTCCAGAGACTCCGAAAAGAAGTCGTATAGATCGTCAAGCAGATCTCCGTAGATCAAGTCGCGGCAGAGATCGTCCCACGCCAGCTCAAGGTCTCTTGCCGAGGTCAAATCGTAGTCCTTGTGGTCTTGGCCATGAACTCGGCCTTCTCGAGGATAGCCGCCCAAACATCCTCTAGCAACAGTCTCGATCAGAGCGGAAGAGGCGGTGGTGAGGGTCTTCCTAGTGCCCATGGCACCTTTTTCGTAGCTCTCGGAGAGGCCGGCCTCGGCGAACTTGATTAGGAGGCCCTGGATCTTGACGCTCCAAAAGTCGGCGGGCAACTTCTTGGCAGGGGGTACTGTGAGGACGAATCTTCGGAATAGTAATTGGAGGACGGGCGACATGGACTTGGCAGCATAGACTGGCTCCTCGCCTTCGCTCTCGGGAGCTCTTTGTACGAATGGGAACCCATATTTGGCAGTAGCATCTGCATTCTTGAAATTCTCAATCTCAGAGTAAGTCTCGTGATGAGTGAGAATGTCGAACAACGCGTGGAGCTGAGTCGGAGATAGCCCAGCTGACGCCATGATGGGAGTATCAGCCTTTATATCAATAGATTCAGGTTGTGTATTTCTTCAAGGAATATATATGCTCGGTCTGGCCGTCGTGTGAATCCCAGGCGGTCATATACAGAGGTGGCAACGGTAAATAAGACGTCCTTGCGAGGTGTTGAGCTGTATGGCGTTGGGTAGTGGGATCACCCTCTTCCCAGCAGTCGATACCTAACAGGGGGATCGAAATTTCAGCCTGCAACCTTCGTAAACCGGAAAGGTTATGCCCTGCTCGTGTGTTGACGTCAGTGCCTTTAGCAGGGCAACTTGGGTAAAGTAGATGCGGCTTACAGTGTGTCAGCTCTCCATAGGCGGCTACAATGCAAAATATGTAGGAAAATGTTTGATATACAGATGAGACAGCGTGAGAATGTAACGATGCACAAGACAAGGTCTTAGTCAGTACTTGAACATGAATATTTGTTCGTGGGTGAGAGAGATCTAGGTTGCCAAGGGGGAGCATCATTGAATTGGGTTCAGGTACTAGTACGCTAATCCCATGGCGGGGTGAGTGCTGTCATGGCCGCTGTCAATCATTGGATTGACACTCTCCACTGCCTTATCGGGGGAGCTCTTATCGCCTTTCCTAGCGTCCAGTCGCGCGTCGTCGCCAATCGATGCATGGATTTTACCAGTCCGACCTCAGCCGGCCAAAAACTTTGGCTGCCTCACAGATCGAGACAAACTACACGACAGTATACGGGGAAGATTCCACTCACGGAAAACGGAGCGACGAACACGAAGAGGCCGACGGGTATCATCACTCTCCTCTCAATTCCTCAGACAGCAGACAGACTCCGGACTGAGGCTTTGAAGGGTTCCGCATTGAGGTCAGGCGAGGGCGAGGACGAGGGCGAAGACGGCGCAGCGCGAGGCCCCCAAGAGTCTTTCCCGACCAAACAACCGCCAAACAGGCGTCTCTACGATTTGAATTCGGTCAATATTCCAGACGAGGTATCAAGGAACTCTTCAACAACACTCGCGATGGCGCCACACGGTCCCAGGTCGACGGGCGCTGCCCCGAGAGGCCCGGCGCCCGGCGTGGAAGAACACCCTCCTGTCAAGGGTCCTCATCCGGGCTATGTCAACATCGCGAATCAGTATACCTTTGAACAAAAGCTGCGGAGGATGCAAAAAGAGAACGGATGCGACCCATCAAGAGAGGACAACTACCGGTTACAGGGCGTGCAGCTGATTGATAATGTCAGAGAGTCGCTCCAGCTGTGAGTGCTTTGCGCGCACCCTTTGTCCCTGTGGCCCCTTCGCTAACCCATCCGAACAGGCCCGTGAGGACATTCGACACCGCGTGTACCTACTACCACAAGTTTCGATTATGTTTCCGCGATGCCGAGTACAACTATCAAGACGCCGCCATGGCCTCGCTGTTTGTCGCGTGCAAAGTGGAAGATACGATCAAAAAGTCCAAGGACATCCTGTGCGCCGCGTATAACATTAAGAACGCAGACCACCCGACGACGCAGGACGATAAGATCTTTGAGCAGCCGTCCAAGATCATCATTGGCCTCGAGCGCCTCATCCTCGAAACTATCGGCTTCGACTTTCGCGTTCGATATCCCCAGAAGCTGCTTACCAAGATCGTCCGCAAGAGGATACATCCAAATGAGGCAAAAGAATTCTTCGGCGTGGCCTACCCCATGTGCATCGACATCTACAAGACCTTCTCGCCCATCAAGCAGTCCACCTTTGCCATGGTCATGAGCATCGTTGAGCTGACGGCGCGGCTGTTGGGCACGGACCCTGAGTCTTACAAGAGCATCCGTCCGGAGCGGTACCATACAACTAGGGGTTGTGTTGTCGAGTCCATGCTAGACCTGCTCGACCTCTACACGCAGTTCCCCAAGTCCACCAAGATCGGCGTACGTTTCGACCTTGCAAAGTTCATCGACATTAAGATCAAGATCAACCAAGAAGTCGATGCCGACCGTAGCCTGGCGCGCTTCCCGGACTGGTGCGACAAGTGCGAGGTCGAAGACAGGGAAATCAATCCGATCACGCCGGGGTCTGCTACTTCGCCAGCCACGACAGGGTCGATGCCCGGGAGCAACTCAGTGAAGCGCAATACTAAGGGTCAGGAAGGCACGATGAGATTCGTGTTTGACGCGGACGAGGCGCTCAAGGAGCAAGACACCGTGGCCGAGTACTTCAAGGAGGAGTACGAGGAGTACGAGATGGAGGTGGAAGAGGAGATTCCGGAGACCAAGAACCACAACAACAATAATAACCATGGACACGGTCACGGTCACGGTCACGGTCACGGTCATGGCCCCAACCAGGGACACGGCCCGAGGAGGGATAGGGGTCACAACAATCGAGACCAGGGCTGGGGACCATACAACAGGAACCGGCACCACGACAGGAACCGCGGCGGTGGCGGCGGAAGAAAAGGCAGCTATTACTAGTAGCCTGCTCTGGAGACTCCTACTGATGTTTCTGAAGAGTTGTCAATTTGATACCCAATATGCGAAAATCTTGATGAACAGCGTATCTCGCAGTTTGTGGTTCAGGAAACATCGTGGCTGTCAAACATGACTTGATCAAGGCCAGTGCTTTTTTATTGACAATGGACAAAATCAGTTTGGCAGAACTATCTCTGCACATTGTCTGAGGCTTGCCAAGTCGACGGCGTCGAATACGGAGCTGAAAGGCGGTGCCAAGCCGCCTCCCGCCGCCACAGCTCGAGACTCGCGACATCACACCACTCACCACCAAAATCCGCCCAAAGCTTCAGCCAACAGCCTTGCCTTCCAATCCCATGACCTTGGGCATGTCATGAAGTGCCACCATGATATAATGCACTGTAAACGCCTCTCCTCACAATAACTTACCTCTACCATCCATCGTTATTATCAAAATCAACACCTCACCCCATGATCATGACAACAACAACATCACCCCTCTCCATCCTCCCCCACGCCCTCCTCCCACCTTTACTCTTCCTCCCCTTCTTCCTTCCGCCCTTCCCAGGCCGCAACGTCCTCGGAGCGGCGTTCGTGGCCGCCACCTCGACAGCCTGCAACCTCAGCGCCTGGCCGCCCAGCGCAGGGGACACGCGCGCCATGCGCTACGGCATCGCGGGCAACTGGGTCGTCGTCCTGCCCGTGCTGGAGAAGCTCCTGCTCCACGCCTCCCCGGAGACCGAGTTCTACCGTGTGTCCGACGGTGCGGAGAAAGAAGGTCGGAGAACGCCGCCGCCGAGGGACTGGACCTGGGAAAAGGTGCGCTGGGCCGCCGGGCTCGTGTGCTCGCCGCGCGGCGTCGGGTGGAGCCACGGCCTGCGGCGCCCCGAGGCGGGGAGCAGAAGGAACGGCGGAGGGAAGTGGGCGTACGTCGCGCGGCAGGTCCTGGGCGCGGGGCTCGCGTACATCGCTGTCGACGCGTGCGTGTACGTCGCGCGGGGGGTGCGTATGCCGGCGGCGTGGTCGCGGAGCCCGGCTGTGCTGGCGCGGGTGGCGTGCCTCGAGTTCCTGCTCGGCGTTACGGTGTACGCGACCTGGGCTGTGGGAGTGTGTATCCCTTCTGCAGTGGCTGTTGGGCTTGGGGTCAGTCGTCCTGAGGTAAGTTTCCCATTTCCTCGGTGTGATCAGTAAAACTGAGTGACTGACGCTGGCGTGACAGGACTGGCCGCCTCTCTTCGGCAGCATCAGCGAGGCCACGACGGTGGGCGCCTTCTGGGGTCGGTACTGGCACGACCTCATCAAGCAGGTGAGAACATCTCACATCACCTCGCCATTGTAATCACAGAGTCACTGACCCTTTTCCCGCAGCCCTGCCTGAGCATAAGCCACCGCATCAACGCCCTGCTGCACATCCCGAACCACACCACAGCAGCTTACGCCGTGCACCTCCTGACGGCCTTTGCCTTCAGCGGCTGGTTCCACGTGCAGAGCGTGGCCGTCGTGGCCGAGGGATACATGCCCGTCGCCGAGATCGCGCGGTGCATGGCACTCTTCTTCGGGGCGCAGGCCGCCGTCGTCATGCTCGAGGCGGTTGTCATCAACAAGTTTACCCCTTCCTCCACGTCCGGGCTATGGCGGTGGTGGACGAGGCTTTTGGGGTACGGATGGACGGCGAGCTGGCTGGTGTGGTCTGGGTGGTGGTTCGTCAGGGTGTACGATGCTATCGGGGTGCTGGAGTGGGAGATGCCCTTTCCGGTAGTGGCAAGGATTGCTGGGTATCTTGGGCTCTAAATGCAGCGGCTCGGCATAGAAATAGATGTCACCAATTCAAAAGGAAGCCCATTCCATTCCATTACATCATTTCAATTCCGACAAGTGAAGATGCGTATCACAATGTAGTGTACCAAACCCCAAACTCACAGCTGATGGCACCCCGTCCACGACCATCCATCCCCTTCTACATCTCCTCATCAAGCAATCTTCTTCGCCTCCTCCCTCTGCAGAATCTCCTGCAGCCTCCACAGCCCAAACATGCGCCAGCACACCATATCGACAATCCACTCCCCAAGCGCCGACCCAAACCACACCGTGCTCGACATGCCCCCGGCCCAAAGCCAATCCGGCCTGCCAAACCACGTCCTAAGCCACCCCGGACGCTCGGGCGCCAGCGCCGAGGCGACGAGCTTGCGCGCGTAAGCCGCCGTCGGCACGGTCGCGTTGTTCTGAGACCACGTCAACCGGCGCTCAAACAACTCCTTGCAGCGATGGTAGAGACTCCCCTCGGGAAGCGTGCGGTGGAAGTGGCTCGCCGTGTTGGACTTCACGGTGCCCGTCATGGCGACGAGGACGCGCACGCCAAAGGCACGCAGCTCGATGCGCAGGCAGCGCGAGTAGGACGCGACGGCGCCCTTGGAGGCGCAGTAGACGGAGCCGAAAGCGTATGGGGTGATGGCCGAGAGCGAGGCGATGTTGATAATCAGCCCCTTTGCGGCGATGAGTAGGGGCACAAAGGCCTGGCACATGGCCATGACGCCAAAGACGTTTGTCTCAAACGTGGTGCGGACGTCGTCTAGGTCTATGTCTGTTGCTGGGTGGGTGTGGGTGCGGCCGCTTGACGGGGGAAATTAGTTATCTGATTCTAGATTTCGAAGATGGAGAGAAGAGATGGCAAAGAACTCACGCATTGTTGACAAGTATGTCGAGCTTGCCGCCCGTCAGCTCGGCGACCTCGGCCTTGCACTTGGCGATGCTCTCGGCCTTGGTGACGTCGAGCTCGAGGGCCGACATGCCCAGCTGGGCGAGCTCCTCGACGACCTCGACCCGGCGGGCCGTGGCGATGACATGGAGGCCTTGGAGCGCATGTGTTAGCTTCTTGTCTTTGCCTCTTTCTTGCTGCTTAACAGCTTTGGTCCTTTGACACGGAATGAGAGGAACAAAACTTACCCTTCTCGTGAAACTCCATCGCCAGCGCATGGCCGATACCCCCGGGCGTGCACCTGTTTTGGGGGCCGGGAATGTTAGCATCGAATCCATCGCCTTGGCGTAATAGCCTACTCCGTCAGACGACCGGACGGTCAAACGGAGCCCATGGGTCCTCCCGTCTGACAGACGTCCGCACGCATTCCTTCGGATCTCGGTGATTCGCCGAGCATACTCATTCCCGATCGTCCGGCGGCTGGTGTGCCATTGATGCAGATTTCAATCGGAGGGGCTCCACTTACCCAGTGATAAGGACTGTCTTTTGACCAGGCTTGGGTCCCATCGTGGCGTTTCTCTTAATTTCTTCTTGTGCTGAAAGAAGACTGGTTGTTGGAATAAGGTTGATTCGAGAAGTCTGTCAATTGAAGATTGACACCTGTCTCGGTATCGAGATTGGCGGGCGGGGGCGCGTATCTGGTGGATGTGGTGATGCGCTCCAACCTTCCCAATTTGTAAGGGGAGTTCCGAGGCATCTCAGCTAAAACGCACGTGGCACTCAATCCCACTCATGTTTTTCAATCTCCTCAAGCAGCAGCAGCAGGACAAGCGACATTTCACCTCATTTCAATCAATCTAACTCACGAAAAGAGCCAAATCGAAAGCGCATGCCAAATGGAACTCGGTGTCTACCCAGGCATCGCAATTCAGGCCAATGGTCGCATACAGGACTGTGGCATTCAAGGAGGCGCTCAGCGGCGAGCATCGCGGTCTCCCTGACAGGCGTTTACCCTGGGGTCTAATCAGTTGAATAAAACGTATATTTTCTAGATCCAGCCATCGTATCTCTTTGACGCTGGTCAATTCTTCCGTCCTTCCATTTGGCGGGGGGTATCTCTAATGTTGTATGTGCGTGAAAAAGCAATGCTTGCAAAACATGCTCCGGGACCAAGATGCCCACCAATTCTCATGCAACGTCGTTCGTCTAGTGGGGTTTTATCAAGAGACCGCTCCAGCGGGCGCCTGGACCACCCTGCTGTCGAGAGGTTCGTGACTTTTCACCTCTTACATCTCTCCCCATAATACAGTAGCCATTTCCACAGGCTGTAGCTCAGACCATCATGTGCTCGTCCTTGATGCATCCGATCGGCGATGCCTCGTCATCCGAAGCGACTTCGGGCTCCCAGAGTATTCTCGCCGGCTCCGCAGCAGGCTTTTCCGGCTCTGGTGTTTGCGCCGCCAGAACTGACGCGTCGAATATGTAGTAGTAACGCGACTCCCTGAATCGCACAACCGGTCCCGTCTCCGTATTCGGCGGCGAGCCTTGTCCATCAGTCGTCGTCGTAGCGGAGGTGCCCACCGAGGGAGTCGCTGTGCCCGTTGTGGTCGCGGTTGTCGTCGATGATGATGCTCTGCTCGGCGTCTCGCTCTGTCTCCTCATATCGTCACCTCCTCGAGCCCTCACCAAGCACTTCGTCAGGTAAGCCAGGTACTCGAACTGGAACCGCATCGCCGTGCCCGGGTCGTTCGCCTCCTCATAGAAATCGACAATATCGTTAAGTGAGATGGCGCTCATCTCCGGGTCCTGCATGCCCCCACCACTGCCGCGCAGGAGGTTCGCAAACCGCTGGTAGAAGACCGCGACACGGGGGTCGCGCTTGGCCCCCCGCTCCTTGTCACGGACCGCAAACATATCGACGAGCGCCTGTAGGGGAATCGACAGCGCCATATAATGCGCTTCCGACTTGACCATCGCGTTAAATCGGTCGAAGATCCGGCTCAGTGGGTGCTGCGGACCGAGCTTGATGTGGCACAGCTCCCGGATGTGCTTGCACACAGACGCCCCCAGCTCGCGCGACTGTGGCGTCAGGCCGATCGTATTACCCAGGAAGTGGTAGAGCAATGACGGGTCCTCGTCGGCCACCAGCTGAGTCATCTCGTCCATGCAGCTGCCCAGCAGCCGGAACCCGTCCATGTTCTTGCCCATGGCGATGCAGTGTCGCCCGAGCCGCATCGTCTGGCCCCACTTGCGCAACCTGTCTGTCGCAACCGCCCCTTGCCGCCCGGCAACCGTGCCGTCCGGCAGCTCCATCCAGACGCCCTTGTCGAAACATCCTTTAAAATAGTCGCGCGCCAGCATGGCAATCTCCTCCGGCAGCTGGGTTTCCAGGGTCCCGACCGGCGCGGGAGGAATGGAGAAGGCGACGGCTGGGTCCGGGGGCGGCGTCCTGCAGATGATGCCAGCAGTATTGCCAATCTCGAGCACCTCGCCGTCGGATTTGCGGAGCAGAGCTGGGTCGCGCTTCAGATACTGTTCAATCTTGGTCCAGTCGACCTTGCGACCGCGGACGACGAACTCGGTGTCCTTCCCAAGTGCAGCACGCTCCTGCTTAATCTTGAGCATGTAGCCGACCTCCTTGGCCTTCTGATTCTTGTCGATTGCCCACTTCTTTATCCTCGTCTTGTACATGCGTTGGCTTTGAAATGGCAAAAAGCGAACGTGTTAGCACTCGGGAGCTGTGGCCAGTGATGTGTTTCGGGAGGTGTTGTATGCGCGAGTGATCGCATCACGGCCGCCAGCCATGGTACGTCCAATTGGCAGTGCTAATGAAAGGTGCCGGGGACACAAGAAGGATAAAAAGTCACTCACTTTGCAAAGAACTGGTGGTCGCGGGCCATAATGGAAATGACCTCGTCCAGATGCAGATCCTGGTCGCGGTAGAGCTTGGTGATGGTGTCGCGGTGCTGCTCCCAGTCGCCCGCCTTGGCGTACTGCTGCTGTGAAGAGCTGGCATCGCTGTCGGGTGATGAAGTGCCCATGATCTGCCTCGAAAGCGCTCTCCCAATTACCCGGTTCCGAGTTCAGCGGTAGACTGCGCGCTTGACGGGACGAGAGCAGGGCTGTTGCGCTTAATTTGTGCTTCTGTGTCACCCGGATCTCTTATCGTACAAAGCGTAAGCAGGCAGAAGTGACCCGGGGACCTATGAACGCCTCGCTCATCATGCAGACGATGACGGGCAAGGCGTGTGTCGCACACGCAGGAATGCGACTTGTCTCTTGCGTCTTGTCGTGACCACCCTCGGGAGGGGAAAAGGCGGAAAGGCAAAAGGAAAAAGGGCCAGGCAAGGGAAAGGGAAAAAAGAAAATAGAAAATTTAAAGAAAAGGTGTGATAAACCCCCGGAAGCAAGCAATCTAGTGTGAACAGAAGATGGGGAGAACAAGACAAGACAGCTGTCAGCCCAGTCATGAGTATGAGTAAAAAGATTTCCCCTCCGTCAGCTTCGGCACCGAAGCAAAGCACGACACCGGCGAGAGCGGGTGGAAAAGAGCACCGCCGTGACAGTCCCAAGAGATGGGAGATAATCCACGGAGTTGCTCAAGCAGCGGCAGCCCCCAAAAGCAAAGCCGAGAGACTACTGCACTTAGGGTGCCAAGCGTTAAAAAGACGGACAGCAGCGGCGCTCCAACGGAAGCATGGGCGATGGATGGTGGGCTAGAGTGCACCATCTCCCTTGGCCTAGAGATTAAATCCGGCCGAGAGCTCGTTAGGATGGAGGGGCAGGGGGGAAATATCAAGACGCCGTGTGAGCAAGTTCCGGTTGCCTGGTATCGCCCGGGGTCTTGCTGCTGCTAGGTTACTTTGCTTGACTCAACTTGGACTAAGGGCCTGAATAGGCATAATTACACGGAGCCACCAAGCCTGGGCATTCGGTGAAGGGGCAAATACAAGCAACGGATTTGAGTACCGAGCAGGCTGGAGCATCTCTCTGTAGGGAAAAACTTCAAGCCTTTGAGGCGGTTTGGCGGGATGTTGCGACAGAGATGCATGGATGCAATGCATGGATCATTCCGTCTGGTGCGGTAGCAGTGGATCAGGCGCGAAAGCCAAGATGTCGGCCGAACTGGGCCATCCCATCCAAGTGGAGCTCAGGATGATAGCTGCTACCATATGCGCCGCAAAAGCCATGGCGTTGTCGTGCAGACTGGACCGGACGGGCCAGGGACCCAGCGTGCCAGCAAGCGACCAACAAGCGACAGGAGGGTTGGGATTGGTGAGAAGAGGGCCTGCGGGACCCCTGGAGCAAGAATCAAGGTAACACCAAGGGCAGATCCGGACGGGGTCGCCAGCCATTGAACTGTGGTCTTTGGGCAGGCATCTCGCTTGTGCAGCTTGGCTTTTGCTGAGCAGAACCAGAAGCAGAACCCTTGAAGGACGATCACTCCATCAGGGCGACAGACCCGGTGTTGTGCGCGCGGGATGTGCACCTGTTGGTTTGCCCATCCCACCCCTTCTTGGGTGATTCGGAATCTGGACCCTCTTCCCACCAGTGATCGGGAAAGCTAGTTTTTGCCCGTTGCAGGAAGCTGAGAGCCGACCTGAGCACCTGAGAAAGCCAAAGAGGGCCACAGAGGGGCCTAGGGCTGCCAATGGGGTGCCATGGCTGCGCGGGAACGAATGCTAAAGACGTTAAGGCGGGCCTAAGAGCGCGTTAGCAGGGCGTGGTCCTGACTCAGGCATGGAATTTCCAAGACTGATGCGGTGTCGGCAGCGTGGAGCGGATGCGGTTTGGGTTTGAGAGGGGGCTCTAAGCCGATCTCAGGAAGAGGAGGAATTGGTCCTAATCACATTGGGACGGACAACAAGCATCAGCTATTGAGCTAACTTGTCGCAGTTAAAAAATGCGCGTCTCGACGGCGATCCAGAGTTTGTACATCGAGTGAGATGCCTGTTTCAGGTCCATTGGCAGGGGTTTGGCTTGTCAACGCAAGAAGGCAGGTTCTACGGAATAGAATATGTGGTTACCCATCTTACCTGCCACGCCCGCCTTTCTTGCATTTTCCGACAGGTCCGCCCCTTGACTAGACGAAAAAGAAGGAAGGGCAGAGAGACATTCGACGGGTGCCAAATAATAATGATAAGACATCAGACAGTAAGGCAACGCAAGGGACCATGACTATTCCTGATAGTACCTGGATCTAATGCACCTGTCCCGCTCGTGTGTCTTCCTCCTCAGCTTCCAATTGCCATTACCTCATCTCGAAACGCCACGAGCGGGCCATGGGACTCTCTGCCGGCGATGACCGCGTGTAGGCCCGCGCGTGAAATACCTAGGTAACATTATTATGGAGCGCATATTAGTGCTTACTCAACCGCATGTTCAGTGCACAGACCACACATAATGATCGCTAAACCTCATATGCCACCGAGACATTGATAGCTGTACATGATCGTGAGTGCTATCGAGTCACCGTTTTCAGGGGCTCCACGTACAGCTTGTTCACTCGAGCCATCAACACTTTTGTAGTATCGTGTCGCATGTGTTGACTCTAGTTAAACACTAGAGACTATTCATCCCTACGTATCAAAACATCGCCGACAAATCTAGGTTTCTCAACCACATGGAACATGTACGACGGGCCACTTTGAGGGCAAATGCTTGCGTGAAAATGATGGCCCTCGCATCTTCCGATACTGGCAGAGTGCGCTGCTCTGATCGTTGCCCCTGTCTGCCCAACATGCAGCCCAACAACCTGATTTGTCACACAGCCACCTGCAGTTGATTGGACGAGTGCAGCTGAGAAGGCTGGCATCGCACATTTAACATCGAACCCCGCACGTCCTTGTGGTAGCCAGCTCCGTCTCCATCACGAATATTCACAGTCGAATACATGCACTGTCGATAATGCTCCGCTAGAACTGGTTGCAGGTGTGATTCAAAACGCACCAGGCATCTGCCTGCGCCCAGTTTGGACTACCAAAATCCAGATCACATCTCACGCTGACAAGCTTGCTGCATAACGCCATGGACCCCCTGAGCATCCTGTCTGTCGCAGCTGCTGTGGTCGCCTTTATCGACTTTGGCTCGAAGCTGCTCAATGCAACGAAGGAGGCTTTGGGCTCCGAGTCGCGCCAGCTTCATTTCAAGCTGGCGGACTTGGAACGTATGGCAGCTAGCCTCACACAGCAGAGCAACGACATTGAAAATGTCTATGGATATCCCGAGAATGCCCAGGGGCGTGAGGAGGATACTAAGCTCATCCAGGTCTCCAAGGAGTCCAAAGAAACCGCCAAGGAAGTGACGCAACTTATCTCAGAGATACGATACCAGCAAGACGACAAGTTGAACGGAGTTACCAAAGTCTTCAGAAAGTTGGCCAATGTTTATAGGCCAGTGTCAACTGAAAACAAGACTCGGGAAAAAAATGTTTCTACAATGGGGTCCAAGAGCTTTCATGACCGGGCTGTCAAACTACAAAGCAGGCTACACCTCCTACAGGAAGAGATAAGCTGGACAGTACAGTCGTGCCTATGGTAAGAAGTCAGTCAACCTACCTCATACAAGGCCAAACTCATATATTATAGGGCCAACACGCGAGATACTCTGGACGGTCTCAAGGACATTTCATTGCAGCTCCAGAAATTGCATCAGAACTTGCCACCATCAATTTCGGAACCTACGCGAAATGAACATAATTTCGCTTTATGCGCATATTCTAATCCGCGACAAGCTTTATTTGACAGGATATGGGCTCGGGAAGATGCCAACCTTGAGGTCAAGCCATTCGAGGTATCCACCCTCAATGGTAGTGGCATATTACGTTTGGACTTTGAAACTCAACAACAAACCTATTTGACATTGGATTTCACAGAAAGATGTAAACGGGAATTAGCTATTAGCGAGCCGGACACCGGCACGTTCGAATGGATCTTTCCACAGACTCCTTCAGATCCATCTAGTCGGGCTTGGAATGATTTCCCAGCCTGGCTTGAAGAGACTTCGCAGCGGATCTATTGGATCACTGGGAAGCCTGCCTCAGGAAAATCCACTCTTATGAAGCACATCACCAGACATCAAAAATTTCAAACTATCTTGAATAGATGGGCTGAGGGGAAGCCGTGGCACTTTGCGGCATTCTTCACCTGGAATGCCGGAACGGATTTGCAAAAAACCGAGGCTGGCATGAAGCGAAGCCTACTCTGTCAATACATGTCAAAATTGGCGGCTTACACACCCCATGTATTCGTCAGACGATGGGCATTCTTCAAAGTACTCGCCGCCCATGGCCCTGACCTTCTAGTCCCGCCTTGGACCGACCGCGAACTGGACGACGCTTGGCAGACCTTCTGCGAACTGGTTCGCGTGTCGGGGCGTAGGTTGGTCCTTTTCATCGATGGTCTGGATGAGTTTCAGGTAAACGACAATCACAAATCCATCCTGAGCTTTCTCAAAGGGGTTCTCGCCACCGGTATTGCCAAGGTCTGCGTCAGTAGTCGCGAATGGACTGCATTTCACGACGAGTTTCGCACTCAGCCTAGCCTCAAGATGCAAGACCTGACAGCGCATGATATTTCTCTGTATATCAAAACCCATCTCGATCAGTGTGCTGCTTATCACGACCTCAAGGCTTCAAATGCTATGGCGATGGAAGAAATGCCGAAACAAATCGCGGAAAGATCCGACGGCGTCTTTCTATGGGTTACCCTCGTAACACAGGAGCTGATCGAGCGCATGTCGCTTGGAGATTCCGCACTAGAGCTTTACAGTGTTCTTGAAAATCTTCATACTGACTTGATTAAGCTCTTCGATGGAATTTGGGACAGTCTGTCCCAGGAGAACAAAGTCAACGCTGCGAGATTCTTCAGGCTTGTAGAAGCTGAACACGACTCAATCTCTACACATAGGATGTTTATAGCAGATCAACCAGACATGGCCGCTGCCGCCGCTATGAGACGGGAAGACCAAACCAAGCAGCTATCACGCCGACTACGAAGCCGAACGAGAGGTTTCCTTGCAATTGCTGTCAGCGGATATGTCACTTATTTGCATCGCACAGTAAAAGAATGGCTGGCCATACATAAGCCGTCCATGTCTGAGATCACTCCCTCAGATTTTGACCCGCACCTATGCCTCCTGGAGGCCGAAGTTGCTGTCATCCAACAGCCACAATTTTGGGAAAACATCAAAGCTCCTTCCCTTTGGTCACGCATATCATATTGTCTCGGCCATGCCGGTCGGTGTGCACACGTTGCAGATACGGCGGGCAAACACTCACCCATGGTACTGAGACTGGTCACCGCATTGGACACGTTGGATGATCAAGTCGTCGAGCATCGACAAATACTAGAGAGCTCTGTGCCGCAACATCATTCCTTAGAGGGCTTGAGGCAGCTCCCGTGGCCTAGTCTTCAGTTCATGCGTTTGTGGCCAGGGAAGCCACTCACGAATTCATTTTTGGGACTGACAGCACAATATGGCATTGTGTCATATGTCAAATACAAGGTTGAACGGCAATTATCGTCGGGAAGACCTAAAAAGGGACGGCTAGATATCAGCCTCCTCGAGAACGCCGTGTTTCAGCCTAGTGATATCATGGTCTACACCATGGTTTCACAGGATCTATACGACGAGGAATATAACTTGCACCAGGCGTGTCCGCTAATTCATGCTCGGTTCATAAAGAAAAAAGAGCTTGTCACATTTCTTCTTGAGCATGGAGCAAATCCTAACCAGAAGTCCCAATTTCTATGGAAGACCACAGATATGGACTGGTGCAACCTACATCCTGGCAGCAGATCGTCGATTTCACGATTCATCTCACGGGGACAACCTACCGTAAAGCAGCTCGTGAGTGAGGTTGTGAGGGCCAGGGAGGACGATTCCTTCTCAGAAATAGACAGTCTATTTCAGAAAAGGTAATTACCTGTAATTTGGCAGCGATCGCAGGTCATGTTTCACTGGGGATAATTTACTCTCTCATGTTGAGTATTTTAGTACGGTTTGCGGAACGATCGGAATCATTGGTTCAAACCGAAGTTCATTCGCGATGACTTAGTTCCGGTAGACGGACGATCATGAATAGAAATGAGGCAGAAAAACGAGGAACAGAGAAGTAACTGGGTGTCAGAAAGGCTGACGTTTTGATTGATTTCAACCCAAATTACTAACGGCTTGAATGACCCATTTATGCTTAGGTAGTGGGAGAATTTGAGTTGTTCGTTCAATGTTCGAGGAGAACTGCCAAACAACACAAAGGTGTGGATCATCGATGTAGGGGTCCAAATCGCCGGACCAGCGCATGTTACGCACGTTACTTAT
The DNA here is from genome assembly GCA_018873225.1 of [Phialemoniopsis] sp. UDSM-2020. Lineage (NCBI taxonomy): Eukaryota > Fungi > Ascomycota > Sordariomycetes > Thyridiales > Thyridiaceae > Thyridium > [Phialemoniopsis] sp. UDSM-2020. The sequence continues at coordinate 561,664 of JAEILZ010000005.1, forward strand.
CAATCGCCGAGCATCTAGCCGACTTGCATCACAGAGCAGACGCCAATGCGGGCATCAACCATTAGGTCAGCTTTTCAGAGCTCGAGCGCTGTTCTGGGCTCCACAGCTGCTTGGTCGGTGGTCGATTGCTCCGACCCTCGACCTGCGCTGACAAAGAATCAATCGATGGATCCTCTTTTCTGCCCCGCATTCACGTCCAAGTGCCTGCATCACGGCACAGGCGACTGGCGCGCGTCCCCTGAGCCTCGAATGGCTCTGCTCTGCACCTTCAGGGCTGTCTAAGCGCGCATCAAACGGGATTCGGGACATAGCTCTGATTATGTGATGGAGCGGATTTCGCAACAGCATCGGGTGCTTCGAGATACCCGGATGGAGTTCTGTTGATGAGGTAGGTTTTGTATAAGAGGTCGTGATGATCGCTGGTAAGCTGGTGAGTGAGAGCTAAGTCATTCTCGCATCCTTCATCGCATTTCACATCCATCAATCGCATCACATCTTTCCAAAGTAAAGTTATTAAGACTGCCATTTGAATCTATCATACATCATCAAGGCGCGAACCTCCATCAAGACCATCATGGCTCCCCAAAAGCAGTCCCGCAAGATCACCATCGCCGGCTCCGGCGGCAACGTCGGCTCCCAGATCCTCAAGGCCCTGCTGGCCCAGGGCATCCACGAGGTCAGCGTCATCACCCGCGCCGAGTCGACCTCGACCTTCCCCGACGGCGTGCACAAGGTCCACCGCGGCTCCTACGACGACGAGGCCTTCCTCGTCTCCGCCCTGCAGGGCCAGGACGTGCTCATGACGCCCCTGAGCTGGGCCGCCATCGACGCCCAGGTGCCCCTGATCCGCGCCGCCGCCAAGGCCGGCGTCGCCTACGTTGTACCAGACGAGTTTGGTTCCGACCAGGCTAACGAGAAGCTGCGCGGCGAGCTGCACGTCCTCGCGCCCAAGGACAAGTACCGCGCCCTCGTCGAGGAGCTCGGCGTCAGCGCCTGGGTCGGCATCGTCAACAACCCCTGGGTCGACTTCCTCGTGCCCATGGGCTTCTGGAGCGGCGACTTCAAGGCGCGCAAGGCCGTGCTTTACGATGAGGGCGAGTACAAGGCCAATTTCTCGACGCTGCCCGACGTCGGCAAGGGCGTCGCCGCCATTTTCAGCCTGCCCGAGGCCGAGCTGGCCGCGTACAAGAACAAGTACGTCTACCTGAGCTCCTTCCACGTCACGCAGCGCGAGGTGCTCGCGAGCGCGATGCGCGCCACGGGCACGACCGAGGCGGACTGGACGGTCGAAAGGGTGAACCTGGAGGAGGACCTCAAGGCCGCGGCCGAGGAGGCCAAGAAGGGCAACATGCTGGCTGGTGTAATGGTGCTCCTGGGAAACACGTTCCGGCCGGGCTACGGCGGCGATTACCAGCACAAGGTTGTGGACTACGCCCACCTTGGCGTGGAGACCGAGAAACTTGACGATGTTATGAAGCGTGTGCTTGCCTAGATTTAGACAGTGGGATAACCGTGTTTAGGTTGCCGTATTATGAACTTGCTTTTCCTCATGATCCATCTCCTGAATACCCGTTTCTTGTATTCCGTGCATGAGATTGCCCCAGCGCAGATGAGGGTTATCCCGCCTAACGTGAGCCGGACTCTCGTTCAAGTACAGAAGTGCCTGATGGAAATTAGCATGCGATATCAAATAGCGATAACATGAGGTTGTTAATTCTTGCGTACCTCGTCAGCCGTGGCTCTCTTGCTGTAGGTCACCAATTTCGCGACCAAGCCGCGAAAGTCGGGCTGCACATCTGAAAGAACGATCTCCCAAGGTTTGCGCTCAAACACCTGATACACCTCAAAAGGTGGCGTCTTGAACGTGGCAGCCTCGGGCCAGGTTTCAAGACTAGGCGTGCCAATTGTCTTGAATATGCTTAGGATCAGACCAAGCTGGTTGCCGTCCTCGTGGGCTGCTCTCGACTCGAAGAGCGGCTTTGGTGGGTTGCGACACGCCTCGGCAAGCATCGCACCAGCACCCCACATATCCAGGGCAGTGTCGTAGGCCTTGTTTCCAAAGAGGGCCTCTGGCGCACGGTAAGGTCCAGTACCGACGTCGAGGATTTTCTTGTCGGCTGGCTCGGTATTTGCTGACAGCATCGGGTGCCATGCAGTACCGAAATCCGAGAGGTAAGCAGGGCCATCGGAACTCTCGAGCAGAATCGCGGACGGCTTGATATCCCTGTGAATAATCCCATGGCCGTGGATGTACCGCAGTGCAGCGAAAGTGTCGTTGAAGTAGGCACGGATGCGTGCCTCGGAGAGCGCTTCTCCTCTGTCGAGCACGTTGGCCATCGTCAAGGGCATGTACGGAAATACCAACACAAGGCGCTGCTCCTGGTCCCTAAATGTCTCGAGGAGCTGGATGATGGCTGGTCCCTCGAACGTCGTAAGGATTGTGGCCTCCCGCCTGGGGTTGTGAGGCTCGATGGCGTGAGTCTCGGTGATGACTTTGAGAGCGCGTGCTTCGCATCTGTAGACTTCGGCCGTGACCCCACTAGCAACATATTGACAGTTCTGGTAAGATCCTATCCTGATGCCTGGGCCATCGCCCTCATTCTCGGAGGGGTTGAACCACTCTGATGCGCACTTTTCGCTTGGACGCGAGGGTCTGGCCAAAGTGTCGATCGCCGCATCATACTCTTGCTTCAAACAGTTCTTGATGAGCAAACCTTACCACGAGATGGATAATATGAAGAAGACACTTACCCGAGACGAGGAGTCACTGTAAGCCTGGGTTTCCAGCTGGAAAGGGCTTACATGAAAGCCATGTCCCACGTCGGTGTGGTGGTTCTGTCTTTTGTTCTCATGGTTAGCAATGGATATTTGTAGGTGGGATGAAGTGACTTCTTACATCCTCTCGACGTTTTGATATCTCTCGACTGCCGTCAACGACGATTTCCAGTCGTCGGAGGCGGCCATGGATACTCAGTATTAACGCGGAACCCAAGCTACCCTATTTGGACATGGATCATTGTCCTCGAGGACAGTTGCATTTCGAGTTGGAGGTGAGGGGGCGGCACAATTGGATCAATTGACCGATGTCACCCTTCTAGGTTAAGCTTGGACCACCCCTGTAAGGGAAGAAGTTCGGGGTGTAGCTTGGTGATCCCACAGGTACCTCTTCAGCGGACTAGCACTGGCTTTTGGCTCTGTTCCACCCCAGACTGTGGTGGATGGTGGCTTGAATGGTCCCGGGTCCAATTCGGAAGTAATGTGATATCTTGAACGAATCCGTATGTGTGTTCAAAGAGGTCCAAGGTTGGGAATTCCTTTATTACTTTGAGGGGAGCAGCTCTGAGGGTTAGGACTCAGAACAACAGTGTCCGATGCTACAGTTCGGAGAGGCACAATTATGCACAAATTAACGATCGCCCACAGGCATGCTCCCGAGGGACATCTAAAGCTAAAACCCAGTGGAGCCCAAAAGAGGCGGCCAACCTCCCGCCCCCCAGATTGATTCGAGTGAGCGCCTCCTCCACTTTCTTGGGTTTTGTTTAGCTTTAGCTTGGTGCGTGCGTGCGTGCTTCTGTGTGCGCATTGAGGTTCTTCGGCCAAAGCTGCTCCAGATTGACTCTCTCACGACCGACCCCAGGACCCAGTCGCATTCGCTTCCTCACGCCCATTGCGAGCATGCTCACCTCTCCCTCCACACCCGCTGCTATGTTATTATAGACACCGCGTCATCATCGTCATTTGCTCTTTGTTTCCCCATCTCTAGTCGCTCCAGGCAGCCGGCACAATGGACGACCTCTCACGAGCCGAGTACCCGGCCATGCTGGTGAGCTCCTCTCCCCGAGTCGGATGCCTGCGCAAGCTTCCCCGACACTCTGCTGCTGTCGGGAAGCGCAGGCACTGCTCGTGTACCCTGCAAGCAAACATCTACTGACCGCCATTCTCCTCCCGCAGGGCCATTTGCAGCCGCAGCAGGCCGTCCTCACCTTCCAGGAGCGCGTCAAGCGGATCAATCGGATCAACCAAGAAGTCGCCGAATGGCTTCAGGTACGATGCACTAGGCCGGTCGAGCATCCTCAAGGGAAGGATATTTGAATGCTGAATGTGGATACAGGAGCGCCGCAAGGTCGAGGATCAGTATGTCGCCGGGCTCAAGAGGCTGATGACCCATCGGGTCCCCAGCTCTACGACGGATCTGGGGTATGTTTAACATGATGTTCAAGACCGGGTTGCCACCGTTGCTGACCCTGCTATCTACTCGCAGCATCTTCCAAACCCCTTGGGCAAAGGTTCTGTCGTCCGTCAACGCAATCGCCATGTCGCACCAGCTGTACGCCCAGCGCATCGAATCCGACGTCGAGGCATCGCTGCGCAATTTCCACAATAAGAAGGAGATGCAGAACGCCAACAACATGGCTGGAAACCTGCAATTGCTGGCTAAAGAGCTGGACGAGGCACAGGCAAAGTCGGACAAGCTCACCAAGAAGGGTGGAAAGGCCAGCGCTTCCAAGGTCGACGCCGCCACTTCGCACCTCGAAAGCGCATCGCAACAGTGGGAGTCCCAGGCACCTTTCATCTATGAGACACTGCAGGCTCTCGACGAGCAGCGCATCAACCACTTGCGCGATCTCTTGACTCAGCTGGAAACCCACGAAGTCGACCAGGCAACCCGCACGCAGGCTGCGGCAGAGGATGCTCTGAACACCATGTTGGAGATAAGCACTGCAACAGAGATTCTCAGCTTCTCTACCCAAGTCACGAGCAGCCGACCCAAAATCGAGAAGAGAAGCACTACGCGCCAATCGAGCGTCGCCGGAGGCTCGAGCCTGGCCCCTCCTAGTATCAGGAGCCATGACGACAATGCAAGTGAGCATTCCGCCCGGAACGAACGAAATGAACGGCCTGAGCCTCCTGCACCGGGTAAGTTGCAATTATCTTCTTTGCTATGGCTTGTAAAGCCACCATCGCTAATCACGGCATCACAGAGAGCGGCAAGCTAAGAAGCCGGATTGGTACTATGCTCGGCCGGCGGAGACAGAGCATTCACGGCGGTTTCGGTCCGCTTTCGCCGTCAAAGGGCTCCGGTCCTTTTGGTCGAAGCCTAGGTAGCAGCCATGGCAGGTCCATCTCGCCTCGCGCCTCATCTCACAACCTGAGTGAAACCCACGGCCGCCTTTCATCACTCGCGGAGACTCCTGACTCGCCAAAGGGCACGAGCGCGGAGGAAAGTGCCCCGAAAGAGTCTCAAGAGGAAACGAACGGTCATGCTCTCGGGTCATCACAGGACACGCCTAAGCCACGGACCGTTGTCAACGGCACGACCACGGCGGAGGACATCTTTGACGCGCCCGCCCCTGCCGGACCTCCGCCATCTCAGCAGAAAACCGAGGCCTCGAACGAGCCGACAAAGGACGCCGAGGGCTTCACAGTGCCTGCTGCCTTCAACGACCCCATTTCCCAGGCCCAGAAGGAGGCGGCAGAAACGGGCGAGGAGCGGGATCAACTGTTCAGCCTCAACATCAAGAACGAGCCTGTCGCAGAGGAAGATGCTGATGCCAAGAAGGCCGCTCTTTCGAATGTGGCCAACACTCTTTCCATGGCGATGCCTTCTCGAAAGACCGGAACGATCCGCGGCCGTCGCGATGTCCGCAACACGATCTACGTCCCGTCGGCTCCCATGCCTGAGACGTCATCTGAAAGCCCATTCCCCATCCCGAGTCCATCGCTGTCAACATCGGTCTCCAATGTGTCCAGACCCCCGGCCGTCGCCGCCCTTCAATCCGAAGCGAGCATTGCTGGTACCTCGGACACACAATCCGTACGGTCCGCCACCTCGCTGGGAAGCCTTGTCCACCTGAAACATCCAGAATTGCACAACCCGGGCTTGAACTCGTCCATCATCGAGACGGTGTCTGCCACCTTGGGCGACAGGGGCGTGCTGAGTAGCGCCAAGGTCTCTGGCGAGATCGCTTTTGCATATAACTCTACTGACGATACCCCATCTAAAGGTATGCATGCCAATTTCGCGCACGAGTAGACACATTGCTGACCCGAATCGCAGATCATGAAACAATCCGTATAAACAACTTCCCCGCCCTCGAGGTCATCGGCCCGAACCGCATCTTTGTCCAAAACACGCCCAGCCCGGACGAATTCACCCTCGACGTGTCGCACCTGCAGAGGACGGCCGTCGCCTTCAACTACCGCGTCCACGCCGACTCCGACGTCGCCCTCGCGCGCCACTGCCCCGTGTCCTTCTTCCCGACCTGGAAGCCCCAGGGCGACAAGCTCGGCCTGCTGCTGCAGTACCGCCTCGCCGACGACTACGCCGGGCCCAAACCCGTCACGCTGCACAACGTCGCGTTCGTCGCGTTCTACGAGGGCGCGCGCGCACAGGCCGTCCAGAGCAAGCCTTCCGGCACGCACCTGCGCGACAAGCAGCTCGTCTACTGGCGCATGCCCGAGCTGACGCTCACCGAGGAGTGGGCCAAGATCGTGTGCCGGTTCGTCGCTCCTGCGGGCGAGGCCGCGCTGCCGGGCCGCATCGAGGCGCGCTGGGAGTACGCCGTGCCGGCGGGCGGCGACGCTGCGTCCGCGGGCGTGGGCATCTCGGTGAGCAGGCTTGTCGAGAGTAAGGGCAAGGAGAAGGCGGCGACGATCCCTGAGGAGGACGAGGATGACCCTTTCGCTGACGAGAGCACTACGCCGCGGACGGCCGAGGCCGGCGCGGGCTCGTGGGTCGAGGTGCCGCTTGTGAAGAAGTTGGTTAGTGGGCGGTATGAGGTGAAATAGAGCAGGGGGTGATCTAGGCATGGTTCTTTCTGCTAGATTTGAAAGAGAGATGTTTCTCCAGTGTCTTGTTATTGTCTCTAGTCTACATCGCAGGAGTGTGGGACAGTGTTGCGCAGGAAGCCAGAGGAGAGGGGAAGACAAAGATGTCGATTTGCATCCGTTTCCTTGTTTCTACTCTTCGGGAGGACGGCCCTACTAAGGGATTGTTGACTCCCCGACTTTGTATATCCAGCGGAGGAAATGGGAAAGCAGAGCAGGCAGATGTCATGGACGAGCGTGAGTCGGACTAAAGTAGTTTGCAGTGTTCAAAGATTAGCATTTACTGGGAATGAATCAGACATTCAAGCAGCTCTTTTCTTGGTAGCAGCCATCGATGTATTGCATTATCGTTCTCATGATATCGTCCCAGCCACTATGATACAGAATCCGTTGGCATGCTCAAACGGACCTTGGTATCCTCCCACCCGGTCTAAAGATATGTACATTTATGCGTATATAAAACGCCTCTCTCCCTCAATTCTGGCGCATCTCAGACATGCTGCGCCCGCGTGTTCTCTTCATAAAACTCGAGCGTCAGCGCCGCCAGGAATCCCGGGATGCAGCCCTTCTCGCGCACCCAGAAGCCGATCTGGTCGCCGATGCGCTGGGCAAAGGGGCTGCGCGGCCCGCCGCTGACCTTCATGGTGCCGCGCTCGCCGTCGAAGACGATCGAGTTCTCGTGCTCGTCGGTGGCGCTCGGGTTGTAGACGCTCTCGACGCGCATCTTGCCGTTGGGGATGAAGGTGACGTTCCAGCCGAGCATCGAGAAGACGGCCTCCTTGAACTCGGCCGACTTGGACGCCCAGACCTCCTTGAGGCGGCGCGCCGTCTTGTGCGCGCTCGCCGTCTCGGCCTTGGCGTCGGCGATCTCGCGCTGCGCGGCCATGAGGACGGACACGGGGATCGTGGGGTAGACCGACTCGCCCTTGCCCTGGATGTGCGCTAGCAGCTCGACGTTCTCCTGCTTGAGGGCCTTGATGGTGGAGAGCTTGACGGCCTCAAAGTCCGAGGTCGGGTTGGAGCGCAGCGAGAGGATGCGCGTCTTGGCCGATGCCTTCTCCACGGCGAGCTGCTCCTTGGTGACGGACAGCTCCGTCTCCAGAAGGCGGTGCGCTGTCGTCGTCTTGCTGACCTCCTCCTGAAGCTTGCGGACCTTGCGTGCGAGCTGGCCCAGCTGCTCATTCTCTTCCTCGCCGGTGGGGCGGGAGCGCTTGACACCCGCAGCTATAGCAGGGCTCGAGGTCGAGTTGGAGGACTCTACTGACGAGAGCTCAGTGTGCAGATTCTGTACCTCGACCTTGTACTTGTCAACCAGACCCTCGAGCTCCTGGATGCGTTCCGCCTTCTTCTGATCAAAATTGTCGGGCTGGAAGGTGATGTCCTCGGCGTCAAAAGTCTTCAGCTGCGCCCGGAGGTACTCTACTTCTTTGACAGCAAGGGCGCGTTGCCGCTCGAGGCGCATGCGAGCCTTGTCGACGCCGCCTACTGGCGTAGAGTTGCTGCTACCACCGGAAGCCTTGAGCTTATCGACCTCATCGGCTAGCGACTTCTTCTCGTCCTCCAGTGTCTTGATTTGGCTGTCTCTTTGCGAGATTTCCGGTTCCAGCGCACCTAGTCGCTCCGTAAGTGATGCCGAATTCAGGCGCTCCTGGACAAGAGCTTTGGCCACCGCCTCGGGTGAATCGAACTCGGCCTGCTCGTCGTCGCCAGCCACGCTGCGAAGGTAGGACGCCCAAGAGCGCTTCTCATCCTCGAGTCGCTGTCGCTGAAGGCGCTCTTCTGCCAGCTCCTTTTCAACTTCTTCTGCAGCAACCAATTTTCGCTGCAGTGACCGCTTCTCTTCCTCTGCGACCTCGGTCGCTTTGTGGACCTGACGCAGGTGCTTGAGCTCTGTCAATTGCTCGCGGTTTGTGGCCTCGAGCGCTCTGATATGGTTCACCTGATCGGTCAGCTCGCGACGGATGACATCCATAGTGGCTGCATCGCCAGTCTGGGCCTTGAGACGCAAGACCTCTGCTTCGAGATTTCCGATGGTCGCGTCTTTGTCGGCGAGCTGCTCCTGAGTCTTTTGCAGCACCGACTCCCTGGTCTGATTCTCGTGCTCGGCTTCTTGGATAGTCCTTTGCGCAGACGTGATTTGTGCTTGCAGATCGGCGATCTTACGGTCGTTCATGCGCGCAGCATCCTCCTTGGCGGCGTTGAGGTCCTCGAGCTGCTCTTGTAATAGTCGCGCCTCATCCTCGGCCTCTCGCACCTTCTTCTCCAGCTCTTTCTGCTTGCTGTCTTGCTCGCCGCGGAGGGTCTCGAGCTCCTGCTGCAGCGCCTCCACTTGCCTCTCGGCGGCTGCTTTGTCGCCCTCGGCAGATTGCTTCTTCTTGAAGTCTTCTTCGGCCCGGCGTCTGGCATCACGCACCTCACTCTCCTGTTGCAGCCGGGCCATATCCCTCTCCTGCTCGAAGTTGCTGATGGTGTACTTCAGCGTGCCGACCTCCGCCTTGAGCTCCTCGATGCGCCGCCGCTGCGTCTCGTACTCCTCGGCGTCTGGAGGAGCCATATTTTCCTTGCTGCTCTCGCGCGAGGTGGCCCTCTGTGATTGTGCGTACGGGGTTTCGCGATCGATGCCCTGGCGCGAAGCAGGTCGCGCGGGTTGGCCACTGTGGCCCTCGCCGGTGATGATATCGTAGCCGGATTGAGAGGTGCCGCGTAGGGATCTCATCTATCGATTTGTTCAGTTATGGGTCATTGTCAGGGACGACGCGCGCGTGTGTGCTTTAATTAGGACTCACCCTGCTTTCGCGCAATGATGTTTGGGGTCGTGGGCCATTGCCAAAACTGGCTCGAAATCTGCTGGCACCAAGAGAGGTTCGCCTGGGACCGTTGTTTCCGGCGGTGCTGGCGTCGCCTTGGCCCTGGGGCGTATGCGCCCTCATTTTGTTGGTCGTCGATGCAGAGAAAAACGCGCTTCCTCTTCAATTCCAGTCGCGAATGTTTGATGGTTGCCCCAGGTGTTTTCGTTGATGTGGGTGGAGTCAAAGTCAACAATCGCCGTGAGTGCTGGAGAGGGGGCCCCTCACGTGATGGCTTCAGGTGGTTCCTTGTCACTGCCTTGAGTGCTGGAAGGTGAAGTTCAAGACAGAGAAGAGTGATCAGAAAATCCTCTCAGTGTTGTGATTGCACATTTTGCAAAGAGGGCAAAATGGCCAAGTGGTCAAAATCTCTCGAAGCCCAGGTTTTCAGGACAACAAAGAACAAGTACCATCTTCGGAAACAAAGCACCACTGGTTCTTCCACTTGCACGAATACCATACAGTCGCTTTAAGCACTCAACCACATCAGAAGAGTTGTTGTAGCGTCCAGTAATTTCACACAATTTTGCTCAGCTTTGCCTGTCCCAATCTCGTTCATTATCTAGATAAGGGACCCTCTTCTTCTACCGAGTTCATCGCTACTTCGCCGGCCGCCTTTCATTCCAGTCACTGGAAGACTATGTTTACCATCACACCACACAGACTACCGGCTGTTGATCGCCTGCCGTTCTCTGGACCTTGGGCGGCTTAGCTCCCTGATTATGACGCTGCTTGTTCCCCACAGCGAACCCTTTTTGCGGCTCCTGTCCCAGGCACAGAGTGAGCACTTGAGGCCTCGGCCACATCGCCATTGGCTCTTGGCCTGCCTGGCCCACCCAGCGAAGGCGTCTTCCGGCCTGTGCCTCGCTTCGGCCAGTGATGTGATGGCACTGGCCTGCCAAGCTGGAGGGACCCTTTTAGCTCGGCCAAAGCTTCTTTCGGAGCTTCCAATCTTCCATCATCTTTTCCCCCAATCCCTCCTCACCTCGAATTCGCATATGGAGATTTGTTCCAGCTGATCACACTGCAGCCTGGCTGCTCCCCTTCAATCCCCTTTGTTCCGACTCGACTACCGTTCAAGGCACCGTATTCACCGTCCACAGCGCGAGGCAGCGCTACTATTCCCAGGATGCGGTCCGCCATGGCTTCGCTCCGACTGCTGGTAAGCTTGGGTCGCACCGGGTAGCTTCGGACGTCATAACTGACCAGGCCTCTTCATACGCCAGCAAGCCACTCCCATGCGCATCGCATCGCGCCGCGCCCAGCTCATTGCGACGCCCATCCCCACGACCTTCTCCCCGAGACTCGCCGGCTACCAATCCCTCAACTTCCGACGCACCTATGCCGATGATAAAAAGGGCGGGGCTCCCGAGAATGCGCAGGAGAGCGCCGCCAAGGAGCAAATTTCCGATGCTTCAACCGACAATGCCTCAAAGGCTTCTTCCTCTTCCTCTGCCGTAGCCTCCGAGGCATCCTCGTCGCCGAACTCGACCCCGAAGTCTTCGTCGTCTTCATTCACCGCGCCCTACGAGGACTGGGAAGAGAACCCGAACTTCAACATTGAGAAGTTCTCCGAGCTCCCGCACTCCAATTTTGGAATCAACCAGCACATGATCATTAATGATGAGTTCAAGGAGGCACTCCGTCAGGTGCTTTGGCAGTTCCGAGCTCCCATCCGCTATGCATTCGCATACGGCTCCGGCGTCTTCCCCCAAAGTAAGAGTGACGGTCGCGTTCCCACCGACGCGGAGATCAAGGCGATACACCCCAAGGCCCCGCTTAGTGTGCAGAGGGCGCAGGACGGCACGCCCAAGATGATTGACTTTATCTTTGGAGTCACCTTCACCCAACATTGGCACAGTCTCAACCTAAACCAGCACCGAGACCACTACAGTGCACTGGGCTCCCTCGGCTCCGGCGCAGTGTCATTCGTCCAAGATCAATGGGGCGCGGGCATGTACTTCAACACATATACCGTCGTCAACGGCATTCTGATTAAGTACGGCGTGGTCAATCTCGACACTCTTTGCAAGGATCTGAGCGAGTGGGACACACTTTATCTGGCTGGCCGTCTGCACAAGCCTGTCAAGATTCTGCGCGACGATGCTCGTGTCAGGCTCGCGAACCAGATGAACCTTCTCTCGGCTCTACGTACCGCATTGCTCATGCTGCCGCCCAACTTTACCGAACAAGAGCTCTACAGTACGATCGCCGGCATTTCGTACCTCGGCGACCCCCGTATGGCATTCCCTACCGAGAATCCTCGTAAGGTCTCCAACATTGTGAGCAACAACATGGCCAACTTCCGCCGCCTGTACGCACCACTCATCGAGACGCTCCCCAACGTCGAGTTTGACGATCCAAACTGCCGCACGCGCGACTGGCTCGCCAACCCGGAGGCCAACCTACAGCTAAAGCAGGACATGGATCCCGTCAAGCGGGGCAACATGGTTAGGCGCCTACCCAAGGCCTTCCGCAGCCGTCTCTACTTCAAGTACCAGAGCAAATTTGGCATTCCCCAACTCGAGTTCAACAAGATGATGGACGAGTCCAAGAACGAGGACTCGACTGGTTTCAAGCGCCAGCAGGGTGGCGGCTTCGAGCGTCGCATCGCTCAGGACGAGCCCGAGCAGCTCCGTGCCTATGTCCGCGACGTCATCAAGCAGACTATCAACTGGCCCAGCACTACGCAGAGCCTCAAGGGCCTGCTCACGGCTGGCTTTGGCCGGACGATTCGCTACCTTGGCGAGAAGCTAGACAAGTATCGCGAGGGCAAGAAGCCAAAGGAGCCAAAGAAGCCTGTTACGGCTCCAAAGGAAGACACCGTCAAGGCTGACGAGGAGAAGTCTCCCAAGGCCGATGACAAGAGCTCCAACTAGGGCGCTCGTTGTACATATTTGGAACATCGGAAAAGGAGTTTGACTGGTCATTTAACATTTGCAAAGTTGCTTTTCAAAATCATGAAAGGGGGGAGGATACGTCAGCATTTGGCAGCGATGATTTTCTTCATTTCGTTTTGTACTTTTGGCATCCATCTACAGGTGTCGCAAGCACCCCGACACTCGCTTTGTCCGCATTCTTCTCTCGTACACTTCCCATCTACTGTGGACGAGAGATCTCAAAACAGGAGACTGCCAAGGGCGCAGCCTCTCTACGATGATTTTCATTTGTCACATGCGATGATCTAGAAGGAGCGGCGGTTGGACCGGCCTTTCGATGGGAGGCTCAGGGACTGCATCACCATATTTGAGCTAGCGGTTTGCTATCGCGATGCGTTGTTGTATGATAGACTAGGCTCGTGTGAATGACACGTTCGCCTGCTTGCAGAACAATCGAGAACAAATTCAAACACACGCTGGTACTCAAGTCAACATGTCTGCAAACAAGGCTGAGCACGGGTTCCGCCCTGTAACTGGCTGCATCATGTGGAAGGAGAGCCATTCGAGAGATTGTTCATTGAGCGCACCACCTCTTTCCCAGAGCGAGCTCACTTATCGTTCATCGCACCTTGGTGTCTAAATTGTAGGTAAGTTGAGAGAGAAAGGCATTTCATCTGTTCCTATTCTACCAAGGGTCCTCGGCCATATGCTTGAGGAACGAGCTCTTATCTCCCGAAGACGCCTCCTCCGACTGCTCCTCCTTCGCTCGGATTGGGATCGTAGTATCGGCCGTCTCTTCTCGCTTCTCTTGCTTAGACTCTTCTTCCCTGCCCGCTGTCCCCGAACCCTCAGCTACGACGGCCCCGACAGCAGAACCCGTCGAGATCCTAGCGCCAGTCGAGCCAACCAGGTCGTCGACCATCTTCTCCTTCATGTCGTCCACCACGTCGATCCACTCCCTGTCCTCCAGCCTCGCCCGCACTGCCTCCCAGTCCACCGGGCTCGCGGGCACGCTCTCGGCATCTGCCTGCCAGAACGTCGACTTGGCCGGCATCCTGCCGAGGTCGACCGCCGTCTCCGCCGTGGCCCACTCCTCGAGCGTCTTGGGCCTGTACGTGCGGCCCTCAGCGAGCTTGTCCCTGAAGTTGTCGTAGTCGGGCAGGCGCTCGACGATCTCCTCGCCTTCACCGGCCCCGCCCGGCAGGAGGCGCACGAGGCCATACTGGTTGGCGCCGTAGTGCAGCTCGTAGGCGATGCCGCCCGAGAAGACGGCCGTCATGGGCGGCGAGTAGAGCGCGCTGGTCTCCTGGAAGAGGCGGGGCTTGGGCTCCTCGTCCTCGTCTGCGCCGTAGATGATCTTGCCGCCGTACTCGGAGAGGAAGACGGGGATGGGGGTCTTTTCGAAGGCTTGGACCTGTGTCGTAGGCACCATTCCGTTAGTATCGATGATAAACAAGGTCAGGGGGTGTGTGTACCATGTGGTTCCATCCCGAGATTTGCATGGACGCCTTGCCGATCCAGCTGTAGTCGTTGAACTGTGTAATGCATCAGCCCCACTCCTTCGAGACCGGTGCGTAATCAGCGGATACTCACGCAATAGAAGTCCACAGCCTCCTCCTTCTCCCCTGCAGAGAGGAACTGGAAAGCAGGCATCCTGCTCGTCTTCTCGTCGGCGTGGCTGTACCCGACAGGCAGGATCCTGCGCGGCCTGTCCCCGCCGGCGCCCGACACCTCGGCCTCGAGGCGCATGTAGCGCTTGAGGTCGCGCACCACGGCGCGGATGGTGCCCGCCGCGGCGCTCGAGGCCGCCGAGTTGATGACCTCGTTGCCGGCGAGGACGCCGAGGACGTTGGGGTAGGCGGACAGGCTGTCAATGCTGGCGAAGTAGCGGTCCATCAGGGCCGGGGTATAGGATTCGAGGGGCGCGGAGCGGCTGATGACGTTCCAGGGGTCGCCGAGGCACTGGCGTGATGGGCATGTTAGTTCACTGGACTGCTCTTGTCGGTGGGCTAGCCATCATGCTTACTGTCAGGACGTGGATGCCGGCCTCAGCGAGGAGGGACATGGCGGCGTCGTGAGACTTGGTTGGGTCATGGTGGACTATAAGTGCAGGTTAGTGGACGTTTGGAGATAAATGCATAAATGTGCCGGATAGGTCTGACATGTGTAGATGGTGTTCAGTCCGAGTTCCTTGAAAAGCTCGACATCTCTTCGCAGGGACTTGATCCGATCATCCACTAGAGGATCCCTACGTCGGTCTTCCTTGAGCGGCGGCGCCTGATATACAACTCCCTTGATCAAGAACTGTTATATTTGAGTTAGCTCAACCTCATTCTATGCGTGAAAGGTCAATGCGGAGAGGTGGAGACTGCACATACTCGCTTGTCACCTTTCCACATGTATCGGCCCTTGAATGTGACCGGCTCGAAAGAGGATGCCATCCTGATGGATTCCCGACAGATGAAGATATCTGATGTTGTCCTGATGAGGCTGGCTTGGGTTGAAGTATGATGGTCGTTGAAGGGAGGCTGAAGCTGGTCCTAAACTGCGGTGTAGGATGACGTCAAGTGTGGCAATCCACAACTGATGCCTATTATTTCTGGGGCCGTCAATCAACAACATCACGATTGATGCCGTTTGTAAAGTTGTATCTTCAAATGATATATCTCTATAGAAATGGAGAGCTGAACCCATTTTAATGATCATACCATATTGAACTCCCCAACCCAGCTCTCAAACTCCTGCTCCATATTCCTGTTATTGTCAAGGTCTAATATCACATCTGATAGTAGATCAGGTGTCCCTAGAGAAAAGGAGCCGTCCAATACGTCTGCGCCCGTCAGTGACGAAGTCTCCTGATCCATCCCATTATCATCATGCTCCACAAACATTCCAAGGTCTAAGTCGCAGTCTGCTATCCTCGACGCCGTCCTGGGCGTCATGGGTTCGAGCCCCTGGCTCAGCACCGCCGACACGTCGGTGTGGTCCTGCCTGTTGAGCTCAAACACGTCCATGACCGAGCCTGCGAGGACCGGCCGCGCGATGCTGCCGCCGACGCCGCTGCCGCCAAACGACGCGTTGCGCAGGACGAGGTCGAGGTAGTTGATGGTGATGTCAGTCGTCGAGTAGGTGCTGCGCAGCTTCTCGATCGTGCGCATGCACACGCGGAAGCTCGAGGCCGCCGCGTCGCGCACAGCGGCGCTGCTGCTCTTCATGCTGAGCAGGTTCATGGCGATGGCCGGGCACAGCACCGTGATGGTGCTGACGGGCAGGTCCGAGTCGAGGTCGTGGCGCTGCAGCTCCGCCGTCAGGTAGGTGATGCGGTTGGCCGAGTCGAGCACGTGGGAGCGCGCCGCGTCGCGCGCCTGCTTGGGCACGCCGAAGGTGGCCATCTGGTGCGGCGAGTCCGGCAGGAAGCGCGGCCGGTAGAGGGTGTAGACGGCGGTGTAGTAGGCCATGTGGAGGAGCCGGCGCCGCACGTAGTTGGAGGCGGCGAGGGCGTCGTTCTGGTAGTCGACTGCGAAGGACTGCTGGCAGCGGCAGGATTTGGGCAGAAGCATGAGCCACGACTTGAGTGCAAAGTCCACGCCGTCGACTTCGAGAGAGGCGTCAGGAATAGTGCTGAAAGGGTCGTATGATATCTGAGACAGCCCTCGCTGCACATTGAGAACACGGTCGATCAGCAGCGAGAGCTTCACCTTCTCGACACAGAGCTCAGCTGACTCGGTGTGGGAGAGGATATTATAAGGCCCAACTGTATCATGACCTAGGAGCACGTGGCTACTCGTGAGCAGGTCCAGCTCCATATCTGTCATTTGTAGCACGTGGACTGTGCTGTCCTCTTGCTTCATCCTGGCCGGCCTGTTGGTCGCGAGTGCCAATATCTTGTCACGCACATAAGCACCCCACCAGACGCGGCGAAGAAGACTCGCCTTGGCACCGGTGATACCCCTAGAGGAGGGATCTCGATGCAAGTTGATACTATATGCGATGGTCATAGCCGTGTTGAGCCAGTGCCACGCGTCCTTGCGCGTCTGCTGAGAGACCCCTTGAGCTGTGAGCAACAAGGCTGTTTGTATAAGGACAACGCGATCCTGCTCTACATCAAAATCGAAGAGCAACTGAGAAGTGACGATTAGCTATGCCGTTCCCGGAAGCGAAGTGATTTCTGGTGTACTTACCACTATCCGTCGATATAGATCTTTCCTGAGACTAGGTCTATCTGCAAAACCAGCAGCCGAAAGCGCTTCCAGTCTTACATGGGCAGATCCCGCAAAGAGTATGGCCATGTAGAGCAGCAGGCTTACTTGGCTGCTCATACCGTCAACTGACCGCACATTCTCGCAGAACGTTCTGAGGTCAATGATGGGCATGCGGCCATATCCAAACTCGATGAACGATTTGACCAGTGCGAATTGTAGAGGCACCGGGGGAAGTGTGAAAGCACCCTGTGAATGCAGGAACTCCGTCTTTGCTGGATCATCTGTACATGGTCGTTGAATGAATGACGGGAGACGTGAAAAGGCATCAGCTGATGGGATGACTGCATCCTTCTCGGATGGCCCTGTTGATGACCCTGGCGATGTACTTCGTATCTGTGTAAATCTCTCAGGGCCCTTGCCATCTTGGCTCATCTTCTTGATATCGCAATACACGGCCCGCGGCACCTCTGAGTCGCCGTCCAAGTCGACGGGATCAAAGAGGATTTTCCTGCATTACCGATGAGCACACGAAAGGAGTTCGCAGTTGCAGAACACAAACCTGCTGCGGCGTGATCGAGGCACGACACATTGGATGCGGTCCCATTTGCAATTGCTGCACGGACTTGACTCGACGACATTGCAGCGGACCTTTCTTGCCCGGCAGCCCAGGCATGCTCGTCCAGCTCTTGATATCTTCTTTGGCTTCTGTTCTTCCTGAGAACTCATCGCATTGGTTTTGTTTGAGCTGCACGGCCGTGTATTGTGAATGAAGAGTTGTGGACGAAGGAGAAAGTGGCAATTGCAATTTGACGCAATTTGATCAGCCGCTGGCGTACAGTGTCAAAATGCGGGGTTATGGGGAGTCTTAAGCTGGCCCCAGACCCGGATAGCTCAGGGTATGGGCGGACATTTTGCAAGACTAGCGAGGACGGTCTTCAAGGCTAACAAGTAGGGGGTGTGGTCAACATGTCGGGATCACTGTGTGCATTCTCAAGCAGAACAGTATTCAAACTCAAGCTTTTTACTCGATTATGGCAAAAGACTGCTTGTTAGATTCCCCGCTTGAGGACCACTTCGTTGAGGAATGCCACTAACGGCTACGTCGTGATTAGTACTGCCGGGAGCTCCAGAGTTCCTACATCATTCATGCATTCTACATCTATGGCATACAATTGAGTGGCTAGGCGAGAAAAGAAACAAAAAGGCCTAGCAGGACTGAGCTGCCACCCAGATTATCCTTTCGTCTACCTTATGGTAGTTTCACTTTTTAGACCCATGCGTTTGGAAGACCTTATCACAATTCAGCAGACACAGAGGGTCATAGGCGCGTTTGAGCTGAGTTCATGACCGGTCAGTCTCCAACTTGCACTCAGGATCTGGTTGGCTGGTCATGGACTTACCCTTCTCATCGCTGCTACTGTGTCCTCGCCGAGCTCTTGAAGGAGAGCATCTCGCTTTCCTAGACCGACCCCATGTTCTCCCTGCACCATGAAGTATGTGTTAGTCATCAGTCCTCTTGAGATCTGCTACCCATGACCTGAACTTACCGTGCAGGTGCCTTCAGCTTCCAGAGCTCGATCAACCATCTTGTGGAGAAAGTCGTCGGCATCCGCCCTCTGGCTCTCGTTGAAAACTACAAGGGCTAACCCAAACATGTTAGCGAGAAAGCTTGCAGAGTCAAAGCACAGACAAATGGCATACTATGAAAATTGCCATCACCGGCGTGGCCAACAATCGATCCTCTCAGACCATGTGACCTCAAAGAGTCCTGTGCCTGCTCAATCGCCTCTGGGAGACGTGATACAGGAACCGCCACGTCGGTAGTGAGGACGTTGTCCCCATCTTTCATGATGCTCATGGCCGACCAAAGAGCATCACGACGCGCTGACCAGAGTTCAGCCTCCTCCGTCTTATTACGCGCAAGCTCAAAGGAGTGACAGCCGTTGTTGTTGGCTAGCCTTTTCACGATCTTCAGCTGCTCCTGGACACCATCAGGGGTGCCCCCGAACTTGAGGAAGAGGGTCGGGGCTTCGATCCAGGCACGTGAGCCTGATGCCCGGAAGTTGTTCATGAACTTGAGTTGCTGATCGTCCAGGATCTCGATGGCGGCGAGCGGGAGACCTTGGCCAACGATATTGGCAACACAGTCTGCTGCCTGTCGGATGGAGCTGAAGCTGCACACCGCTACCGATGTGCTCTGTGGTAGTGGTGTGACCTTGAGGGTGGCTTCGGTAACAAGGCCGAGTGTCCCTTCGCTTCCCACAAATAGTTGGGTCAAGTTGTATCCGGCTGAGCTTTTTCTTGGCCTCTGTCGAGTCTTGATCACCGTTCCATCAGCTAGGACCACGGTCAGATTGATGACCCAGTCTCTCATCGTTCCATAGCGGTACGCATTCGTCCCACTACAACCCGTGTTCACCATACCGCCGATCGAAGCCCCCGGGCCCGGATCAGGTGGGAAGAGCAGTTGGTCATCACCCAGGAGCTTGTTCAACTCGGTCCAGTTCACAGCCGGCTGGACTACAACGTCGAGGTCTTTCTGATGAACCGCCAGCACCTTGTTCATGCGCGCAAAGTCGATGGAGATCCCGCCATTCGTGGGAGTGTACCCTCCTTCCAGACTGGTGCCGCCACCGAACCCCGCCACTGGGATCCTTCTCCCGTGGCAGATCTTCATGATCTTGGACACCTCTTCGGTCGTGGCAGGGAAGATGACGCCGTGGGGTTTGTGAGCCGGATCCCACTTGTGAGTGGCCCAGTCGGATGTCGAGTGGTGCTCCAGATCGCTCTCTTCGATCGTCAAGTTGTCCTCGCCCACAACGGCTGCGAATTCGGGCCAAGCAGCCTTGACATTGTCATTGCTTCCTCGAGCTAGGTTTGTCGCGGGGTCTTGCAATGGAAGGGTGGATCGGACGTCGATCGTTGGGGATGTCGACTTGCCTGCCCAGTAGCTACCGACAGCTATGGCAAAAGCAGCTGATGTCCTTGTTGTTAGTGAGGCCAAATATTTGGTTCACTGCATTAGTACCGAGCATGCCTACCTGCTGAGTACATCAACGTAGCTCCTTGACTGGGCTTGGAAGAGCTCGCCCCGGATTGAGGACTGGATCTGGGCGGTTGGTTGGAGATACTGCGGATGAAGCCAAGACGGTTGTGCCTAGGCGCCCCGAACGAGGACTTCACGGTGACACCCGCCCCCCTTGTCAACAGGCGACCAGATCGCATTTTGCTAGCCATCTTGACGCGACCTTGACGACTTCGAACCCTGCCGAACTCATCGCCATGAAAGATCCCTTACCGACTGGACAACTTTTATGGTGCATCTGGCACTAGCTCCCCAGATTTCGAAGAGATCCGGGGTCGCAACATCTCGCCATGTCGGGGGTTAAGCCGGCCTTGGTCGACGCCGAAGTTGACTTTCGGCGTTGGCCATTGCCGAGCCCGGACGCAATGTCCTTTCCAAATTGAAACATGTACAATAAGCACGCCTCACTGTTCGGCCCATATGCGGAGAGTTGTTGCGCTGGAAGTGTAGTTGCTGACCTCATCCTGAGTTCTGGTCTGGACGGAGCCTTGCTCCGAGTACAGCCGAGTACAGCCCCAAGCAGGCGATTTGCGAGCACAATCGAGCAGAACCGAGTACAGCCGGGAGGCTAGTGTTAGTGGCACGATCTAAGGCGCGAATCTTGTGTACTCCAATGCACATTCCCCACGAGGTGTGCCATGCTCCACACTAAATCGCACTGTAAGACGACCCAGAGCCAGAGCTGCCAGCGTCGTGACTGTGTTCGAGATAGATTAGCGAGGGGAGGGGGCCACTTCCCAGAGACCAGCTTCGACGAGCTGGCGTCCATGCTGTGTCTTCGTCTCGTGAAGCAGAAATGTTTGGCCAGAGGAGATCAGACACTCGTGCAAAAGCTAGCCACAGGGAATGTCTTGCTCAAGTGCATGGCCCTACCGCCATCGTTTCCCGAGACGGAGGTTGAACTCTATAGGCTGACGACGGAGATTGGAGACCCGAGGTTGCATTTCACAGCAATATGATTCCATTCGTCATTGTACTTTCGATCTCGTCTGAATAGAATGATACAATTTCTGTTATGCTATCTCTTACGTGATTCGGCTAGATTTAAATGGCTAGAATCCATTCCGCTCCGTGGTAGTCAAAACCGCCAGAGCGCTCTCCCCTGTACTGGTTGACCGGCTCATTGCTTTCCTTCTCCTTGATGAAAGCAGCCTCGCAGCTTTCAAAGTACATCTTGGGCTGCTTCTTGTAGAAGCTGTCGAACTTGGTGTTCAGGGAGTCGACCAGGGCGGCAACGTTGCCCATCGGGTGCAATGTTCTCCAAGGGCGTGAGCATGCCGTGCCTTTGCAGTCCTTCATCGCCATGATGAGAGCATCCAGGCGGTCAACAATAGCGCTCGTAGGTCGCTTACCAATGCTGAACCGATTTGCTGCAATTCTGGCGTCGTCCGAAGCCGAAAGCAGGTTGAGGGTTTGCTCGGGATCATCCTGCAGAGCCTTGTGTTAGTTGCTAATACTAGGAGCCAGATGTCCGGGGGTTGACTCACGCGGAGGTTGAACAGTTCCCTCTCGCCCGTACACCAGACTGAGTAGTAAAGGCTGAAGTCCTCTCCGGCCATGCGCAGACCCTTGTAGGTGTTGTTGACGTAGTAGTTGACAAATTTGCCAGCCTCAAAGTTCTCGTCGCTATGGAACCCGTAGTGGCCTTCCGGCATGCCGTGGCCCCAGTACTCAATGGCAGCATGCTCAAGCCTTCCGTCAACTTGCTCCTGCTCTTCCAACGGCATGATCTCTCCATCCGTCTGCTTTTCTACTCCAGCAAGCTTGAGGATCGTGGGGGCGACGTCGGTATGTGTGGTAACGACGTCAATCTGTCCACCTTCCTTGATACCAGGCCCGCGAACAAACATGGGGATGTGAATGTCTGTGTCGTAACCACATTCCTTGCCTGGGTGCATGCTGTGTTGGCTGATGTGGTAGCCGTTGTCGGTAGAGTAGAAGATGTAGGTGTTGTCCATTTCACCAGCGGCTTCGATCTTCTGCACTAGCTCGTGCAGCATCTCGTCAACAGCCTGCAGGGCTCGGAGACGCTGCCGCTGGTAGTGGTCGTTGTATGCAAGAACGCTCTCGTTCAGAGCTGGCAGACTTCCTGGCCAGCCGGCCCCGCCTTGGATCGCCTTGTTGTAAGACTTTCCGCGAGGGATCTTGTAGTCGTGGAAGAGGTGTTCGTGCCGATATGCGCTTTGGGGGGTGGAGAGGTAGGTGATGTTGTGCTTTTGGTCAAAGACCCAGTTCGAGTGGGGAGCGATGGGTGCCACGGTGAGGAACCATGGCTCGTCGTGGCCCATTGCCTCGTCCAACAGCGCGTAAGCCTTATCGGCAACCACATCAGTGCTGTACTGCCCAGCGTAGCTCACAGGAGGCTCGCCATTGTGTGTCATCTTGGAGTCCCAGTAGCGGTAAGTGAAGGGGTCGAGGAGGAAGTCGGACGAGTTGAAGCCGCGGGCAAAAGGCCGGTCGTAGTTGGAGACGCCGTGAAAGTTCCACAGTTTTCCCGAATAGTAGGTGTTGTAGCCGGCATCCTGCATCCAGAGAAAGAGGTAGTCATCATTGATACCCACGTCTGCGATCTTGGGATATCCGCCGTGTGGGGGGGACACATTGGTAATATTGTGGTTGTGTGCGGCCTGACCGGTCCAGAGTGTGGCACGAGACGGACAGCAGAGCGCAACAGTACAGTAATGTTGGTTGTATGTGGTACCCTTGGTCACGATGTCTGACTGTCGTCATGGTTAGTCGAGTGTTGTCTGCCGGTGTTGGCAATGTGGGCTCGTACCTTCAAATATTGCATATGATCAACACTTTCCATGTGCCAATCCTGATCATCAGTGAGCACGAAGAGGATGTTCGGTCGTTTGGCTTGGGCCAGACTGGCCAAGAGCAGCCAGGAGGTGAAAGCCTTCATCACGAAATGCACTCTTCTGCAATTTCTTCGGTGAAAAAACCCAAGTCCGTCCGATTGACAGCTGTGAAGAGATGGAGGACTGCTTAAAGAAATCCAATGAAAGTTATTTTGCTTTAAATCTCCAATCATCGATCTTGCGGAGTCCTTGCGGAGAAGTGTGGAGGCGGCCAGGATCTCCGCTCTCAAGCGCGCAGTGAGCCGGCTGTACTCGGCTTGATCAAGCGTGCGGTCACCACACCTGCTTCAGAGTGCGGTATGCTTCCTTGCCTAGCATTGTGGGGGAAGACTGCTAGTCCGTTATTTCAAACATCATATCGAACTAGGACAATGTATTATTTCTGATCTCCTTGCTATATTGGAGACATGTTCTATGACCTGGCGTAATCCCCGGGTTGAACAAGAAATTCTGTCGAGAGTCATACTTCTACATCTCACGATAAGATGATTTCTCAGAACGCCGCTGAAGTGGACGAAAGAACACCTCTCATACCAGGTCCTGCGGGTCTCGATGATCAGGATGCGCCCAAGAAAGACCCTGATAATGCGACCTTGACCATTGTGTGGGCGGTGCTCCCAACTTTACTTCTTGGTCGGTCTTCTCTCTTACTTCCAGTTGCTTGCTTCTGATTGTATCTCTCTTATGATGTGGCGGCTAATCGTGTCACACAGGTGTCTTCATCGCACAAGCGGACTCGTCTATCGTGTTGGCGACCAGTCAAGAGATCGCGTCCGAATTCGCAGCGTTATCCGACGCTTCTTGGCTCATTACCACATACGTCTTGGCTCAGGCGGCGTGCCAACCATTGGTCAGTCTCGAAGTTACTGTGTTGAGTATCAAATTTCAGAACTAACTGTCTAATGTTTTCGGATGACAGTATGGGAAAACAAGTGACATCTTCGGAAGAAAGCCCGTCCTGGCCTTCGCCTATGCTATCTTCTCGTTAGGATGCGTTCTATGGTTAGTAAACACTATCCAGTCCAGCAGAACCGTGCTCACAGTGTTTCCAGTGGAATAGGTAGTCAATACTGGCATGTGCTAGCTGGACGGGCCATCAGTGGCATTGGAGGTGCAGGAATGGTCGGCCTTGTGGCTGTCGTCATTGCAGGTGAGCCATTGATAGGGAAAGGGAAATGACCATAACCCGAGACATAAGCTGATTGCCTTGCATAGACCTCCTCCCTCCTCGTCAAGTTGCAGCATGGCGAAGCTATGTGAATGTGATAGCTACGCTCGGTCGATCTTGTGGAGGTCCTACTGGTGGATGGCTGGTGGACAACGTTGGCTGGCGATGGTTAGTCCCAGTATCCCCCGAAAGGGAAATTTTTCAAGCTGACAAGTAACTCTAGGTGCTTTCTTGGGCAGTGTCCTGTTGCAGGACTAGCAATACTACTAATTATCTGGCGGCTCCCGAGCAACATCAACCCGGACCTGCCAAACCAGGAGACGAGAAGTCTATCGGAGAAACTTGCAAGAATCGACTGGGCAGGATTTCTCACCCTTCCCGCTGCTCTTGTGGCGGCATTCGTGGCACTCGATCTCGCTGGCAAGCTCCTACCCTGGATGTACATCGCTCCGCTGGCTGTCGGTGCTGTCGTTCTCTTTGGTCTGTTCTATTACATTGAGCGGTACCGTGCTGCCGAGCCGATCATACCTATTGATCTGATCAGCAATAGGGATGTCTCTGTCCCGTACCTCCTGGCAGCATTGCAGACAGCTTCTCAGTTCATTGTCAGTCTAAGTCTCTTCTCCCATTTCGTGTGGGCCCCGTCTTACCCTGGAGCAGATCACGTACACCATTCCAATCTACTTCCAGATCGTTTCCGGGATGTCAGTCACTGCTGCAGGCAGCCGAATCGTCCTCATAGTCATTGGTAACACTCTAGGTGGACTGTTGACGGGCTGGTTCATCCACCGAACCGGACAGTACAAGATTCTTATGTTCATCGCAACCCTCTTGGGTAATATCTCATATTTACTGATTCTAGTCCGATGGCACGGTGCATCGGGTTGGCTCGACACATGGTACCTGATCTTGGGAGGAATCGGCATGGGCAGCACTCAAAACACAACCTTCGTGCACCTGGCGGCAAGTCTGGACGCAAAGGACATTGCTATTGCAGGAACGACCTGGTTCCTGAGTCAGAGCATCGGCATGTTGGTGGCGGCCAATCTTTTCAATGTAGTCCACAACGTTGCCCTTGTCCATGTCCTTCAATCTGCGCTCGAAGGCATATCCAACAAGGAGCAGGTAGGCCAAATTCCCTCTTGTCAACATCATTGTTCAGCATGAATCTCATGGGCCTTCTCTAGATCATCAAAGGGATTTCTTCCAGTGTGGAATACATTCACTCGTTGCCACCGACCTTACAAGCTGTCGTCAGAAAGGCATTTGTGAAGAGTCTCATCCCGACAAATGGTATGTTTACATTCCTTTGCCAACTGGCATCAGCACATTTGCCAGACAGGAGTTACTTATTCTGACCTGTATAGCATTTGCATTGGCATTTGGGGTACTAGCCATGTTTACAGGGCTATGGATACGTGAGAGAAGACTAGAAAAGCAATAGACATCTACCAGAAGGGTCTGGAAGGGATGAAGAGTATCAGATGATGGAGTATCGTAGTAGGCGTAGCCGGCGAGACCCTTTGTAGCATAATACAATAGACCAAACTTCCTGGGCTTAGCAACTATCTTGGCACAACAATGGTGATCCGTGACTCTACCTGATTATCCGAGTTGAGAGCACGTCGATCAAGAAAGGTGCCGAGTATAGACGATTGTCTCGTACTTCCACGTTCCAGACAACTTCCAAGGAAAATAGAGGCATTGTCCAGCGAGGTCAGTTCCGCACCAAGTCAGGCTGTGGCGGAAAGCACGGATGGCAAAATCGACCGAGTCCAGGGATGATGAAGTTAATGGCAAACCCCGCTTGTACTCGGTATGAAGGCTTGGTGTGTATATCACATTGCATTTCATTGGCCTCCACGGAGTCGAGAAAGGAGCCCATGTCCGGGGCCTGGATCAAGATTTGCGCGTAGGATGCTGTTCTCAGTGGAGACATCTCATTTCACGCGCAGTACCATTGGATACTTAGCTCGCGCCATTTTTTGACGATGCTAATGGCGCACACTGTGCTTGCCCTAGCCTGTGTGGAGAGTTTGTACTCCGCACTTTCTACCCCAGATGCCCAGACTAGTGAGAGAAGTGAGGGTCAAGGTTCGATTTGGTTTCTTCGCAACCCTCCAGGATGAAGGCGTGATCGAAGAAGCCCTTGGCGACAGTACTTAAGTTGGTTACAGGTCTGCGGACTTGTCATGGTTTATTGCATGTTCGTCTTCTCTTCATAGCCTTGACCTGCGCTGTGGTTGAGTCTTTACAAGCCCTTCCAGTGCCTTGAAAACGCTTCAGATCCTGCCCCTGACCACAATGGCCAACGTTCGCGAGGACGAGAAGCCCACGACCATGGAGATCTCGGAGGCTCAAGGGGTTGTCAGCCTCTGCAGCAAGCCCGAGGAGGCTGCCGTGCCAACTCAGGACTGGACAGATGCAGAGGAGAGAAAGGTCAAGCTCAAGTAAGCCACCGACTGATGCTCTCTGTGTCTTCAAACAAAAATACGCCAGCGGACACGATGCTAACTTGTTCACCAGACTTGATCTTGTCCTAGTCACAACTCTCATGCTGGGCTTTTTCGCCTTGCAGTTGGACAAGACCAACATCAGCAGTGCGATCACCACCGACTTCACCAAAGATCTCGGCATTACCAACAACATCGTGAACAACGGCAATCAACTGCAGTTTGCTGCCATTGTCATCTTCGAAATCCCTTCCAACATGATTCTCTCGAAGATCGGCGCGCCAATGTGGCTCACCATCGAGTGTTTCTGTTGGGGCATGGTCGCCACGTTTCAGGGGTTCATCACAAACCTGCCTTCCTTCTACGCCACCCGCTTTCTTCTGGGCACATTCGAAGCCGGATATCTTGCCGGTTCGCTTGTGGTGATTGGAACCTTTTACAAGAAGTCCGAGATTGGCCTGCGCATGACAGTGCTGTACACGGCGAACTATCTTGCAGCTGGAACCAGTTCTCTCATCGCTGCCGGTATCTTCAAGTTGGACGGCGCTGGTGGCCTTCATGACTGGCAGGTATGTCGCTACTAGTACCACTATTATGACAAGAACATGAAGCTAATGTCTTTGTCTCACAGTGGCTCTTCATCATTGACGGTCTCTTCACCGTTCTGGTTGCATTCTCCTTCTTCCTGTTCCTCCCAAGAAAGCCCCAGTGGACGCGGCCGCTGATTGGTATCCCCAAATTCGACATGTTCTCTGACCGTGACCGCCACATCATGTCGAGCCGCATCGCCCTGGAAGACCGTGGACGAAGTGCTGAGCTTACAGCCGTCGGTTTTCGTGAAGTGGGCCGCCAACTTCTTACCAACTACCTGATATGGTTTCATTCCATCATCGCCATCATCTCTCTGACACCCAAGGGCGGGTTGCTGCTTTACGCTCCCACCCTGATCAAGAACTTGGGCTTCAGCAAGATCAACGCCAACCTTTTGGCATCAGTGCCCAACTACGCCCTGATCGTTCTGTCTGTCTTGGCGGCCCGCATCTCCGACAAGTTCAAAAACCGTGGACTAGTGTGCATTGTTTGTACCATCTACGCGTTGGTATTTGCGGGAGCCCAGTATGCGCTGGTGCTGAGTACAGACAGATGGGCCAAGTACGCTGTCTTTGTGCTCTTCATGGCTGGTAACGCCACTTTCCAGGGCATCAATAGCGCGTGGCTGTCCTCGAATGTCCGAGACCCCAGAGCTCTCGTCGTGGGACAGGCTTTGATCGTGATGGCAGCCAACTGTGGCGGTCTGGCTGGACAACAGCTGTTCAGAGACGAAGATGCCCCGAAATACACGAATGGCTTCTTGGGCATCATGTGTCTATATGCCGGAACACTAATTTTACTGGTTGCTCTGTGCGCCCTGTACTTTTTCAAGAACCGTAACCTGGTTAGGACTTCGGTCGCTCGTCGCGATGATGGCACCATGGATGCTGAGGCCGAGAGGGAGTTGAGCGAGCAACGGTACCAGATGTGAGATAGTTAGGTTATGTGAGATAGTTAAGACAAGTCGGAGGCACCTCCTCCCGAAGTAGTCTGAAAATTCTAGAAATACTACCGTGGCTAGATACGCGATTAACCTAGCCCTACCCTGTCCATAACTATCTGTGCTCATCTCATTGTCGACGAGGCCCAGAGATAGCCTCCCGGAAACGGAAATGAAGCAAGTGTGACATTGTCCTGACACTGCTCTGTATGTTTTCTCGCACCACCTGCCGAGTTGGCTTTGAAAAGACCAGGTCAATTTCCTCGAGTGTCAGGTTCTTCGTCTCCGGCATGAAGAACAGCTGATAGAACCAGCCGAGAACGGCGATGCCACCAAAAAATCCTAGTGTAAGACCCATCTTCGTCATAGCGTCTTGCATGGCGGTAAAATTGTAGGTGATGATGAACGATCCAAGGAAGACCATCGCGTCAGACGTAGACATGCCATAGCTGCGGAGATATGTTGGATACACCTCTGACGGGATGACCCATGTCAGGCAGGCATAGGGGCCGTAGAACCCCATGTAAATGATGAGTCCAGTGAGGTACAGCCCTTCAGTCTTCTTGGGGAACTGTTCAGGGTCAAACAGGTAACTGCATCCGGTGATGATGAGTCCAATGAAGAAGCCTGGTAACATTGTCATGGCCCAGAATCTCCGCCCAAATCGCTCCATTGTCAGAATTGCAGGGATGGTGCCCAGAAATAGAGCTCCACCACCCACCATTGACATGTAAGTAGCCTCGGCCGCATCAAATCCGATCTGTCGCATCAGGATGCTCATGTAATACATGATGCCGTTGATACCAACAAATTGGCCAAGGAGGATCATGATATTTGCGTAGACAAAAGCACGGCGAGCACGAGGGACACTTTCAAGTGATTTGGTCAGCATGCAGGTTGTTGTACATGGAGAGAGACGTGAGACTTACGTGATGAAGTCGAAGAACATGAAACGAGAGGCCGCACCCTTGGCCTCCATTTCTCTCACTTCGTTCGTGACCGTCTGCTTCATGACGAAGAATTCAGCCCTGGCCTCATCGTTGTCGATGTCACGAATGCGCTTCCACACTCGGAAAGATTCCAATGGCTTGTCCTTGTACATTAGAAAGCGCGGGCTTTCGGGGAGAATCAACATCCTAGAGTGGTGGGTTAGCCACTTGCAGATCGCAAGGAGAGGGCGGGTGAGACTTTACCCCAGGAACATCGCGATCGAGAAGACAACAGATGAGCCAAGAATATAGCGCCAGTTCCCCTTGACGTGAAGGAAGATGGCAGCCACAACGAAACCAAGGACTTCTCCTAGTGCAATGTTGAACTGATACAGAGAGACTAGGTTTCCTCGCAGCCGCCTGTCCACCGTCTCAGCAACATAGACCGGGACAGTTCCTGTCTCGATTCCAACTCCCAAGCCTAGGATGAGCCGTCCAACGATCATGACGGCGTAGTTGTCGGCACCCGCCTCGAGTGCCGCACCGATGGTGTAGAGAATCGTTGCGAGGATGATAGCCATACGGCGGCCCAGATACTCGTTTGCCGGAGAAAGCAGAACGGCACCTGCGACGGCTCCTAGAGGCATGCTGGAGTTGACCAAGCTGACCTGACGCGCATCCAAGCCAAGCGCGTCCGGCATGAAGAGGTTGGCACCACTGATCAGCGACTGATCCAGGCCGAAAAGAAGTCCGCCCATGGACGCGAAGGCGACCATAAGCCACGTGAAGTGCTTTGGGTTGGCATGAGAGAACTCAAGGAATCCCTTGCGATTGCCGCCGGCAGCCTCGAGCTCGCGTTCCATGTCGGCGATACAGGCATCTACGCGCCACTTCTCGTCTTGGGCGACGCGGATGGCCTCGGCCTCGGCGACATCAGTGACTTTCGGGGCTTTGACATGTTGCTCCTGGCTTAAGTCGACATGTTGCCCCTGGCTTAAGTCGGAGACGGACTTGTCACTTTGCTGGGCAGGTATGTTAGGTAAGGCCATTGTAAACGGCTGAATAAGGTCCAAAAAATTAGAAGAGTAGAACACGATCATGGGATGACCCGCATTACCTTAACCCATGGCAAGGCGTTGCTCATATACATTATGCTTCTCTAACTCTGTCGGGATGCTTTCCCCGCCATACAATGTGCAAAGAAGGGTTCCGACGCCTGGATACACAATTGGGGAAGCTTTCTGGGGGAGAAGAACAAGTGCGGAGAATATGGGTCCCATGCATTCAAGAATGCGAAGGATATGCCGGCGTGAGATAATTTCAAATGGGCTGATACGAACTAGTATGCTTTGGGTAAGATTTCGGAGAGAAATTGCCTTTTCAGTGTGAGGCTGGCCGAGATCGACAGGGCACTACGTTAAATGCTTAGGGTGGGAAACAGTCGATGCGGGTCCGGCTCCAGAATCAGGTTTATCACTCACTTAGTCTTGTCCGACCCAGGTCGTTCGGGGTCAATGCGACCGCCTCTGGATGTGCTCCGGGGCATGACCCGTTCGCATCCCACAGTCATCGCGGCAATACTGGGTAAGGGTGGGATCACCTACTAATGAGACTGAGGAGCTGCGAGGTAAAGTATAGGTATTCATTGGCTCAATAGCGAGGTTCGTTACCATCATCAAAGGCGCGCTTTCCATGAGAATCTCATATGAAATTCATCCTGGCGGATTTCGTTTCTTCTTCTTTTGATTAAACCTCTTTTGGCTCCTTGTAGATCATGCCTGCCGAGGCCTCGTCGCGATCCAAAGTCGGCGCAAAACGTGTTCCCGGTTGTCAGCGTTGCCAGGAACGACACGTTAAATGCAGCAAAGACAGACCGAAATGCGAAAACTGCCGCAGGGCTCGATATACGTCTCCTTGTGTCTACGAGCGCAAAAGAAGCATTCGATTTCGACAAAGCAGCTATACCTTCGACACAGGGCGGACTGCGTCTACTCCCAATCGATGCGAGAACTCCGACGATGATGATGGTGACTCTGTCGATCTGAACTACTCTGGTGAATCCCCTGACACTGCCTTCGACATCATCAATGTGGAACGTCCAATTATACAAGACACACCGGGCTCATTTCCTGGCCAGCGTGTCAATGCCAACACCAGTCGAGCTCGAGCACGACACCACGATCCTCAGTCTATGAGTCCTTCTACCGACCCTTTCTTTCACGCCTCCCAATCGAGCTCAGGGGAAGCCTCGATCTTGACTCCCAGTGAATGGGAGGTTGGCCATGCGTTATCGCCTATCTACAGGCCAGCTAGCATTCCTTCAACATCGCCGCGATATCGACAGTCGCCGCGTCGGACATTGACGAGTGAAATTGACAGCAAGGTGTTCTCATTCTATGTGCGAAGTGCGGGATATTGGGTGAGTTGAGTTCTCTGCTCAGGGTTCCGTCAATATACGTGGATACTGACTAATCGTGTGAAGCTGGACGTAGGATCTCCGAATCATTACTTCCAATGCCATATTCCCCAGATGGCAATGTCAGAACCATTATTACTTTACGCCTGTCTAGCATGTGCTTCTCACATCATGTCCATTACTGGGGAAATCGAAAAGTCTGTCGAGGAGTATTACGACAGTAAAGTACTCGAACTCCTGATACCTCTTTTGTCATCCGAGCTTGCCACATCGTTCAACGAAGTGCTCTTGGCAACCACTGTGATACTCCGGATGTCGGAGCAGTTTCATGACGTTTCCGAGGATGCTCAGAGGCACTTGAATGGCGCGGCATCCTTGTTTGACGGCACGAATTGGTCTCCACGGGAAAGCAACCTAGCTGTGGCTTCCTTTTGGACTCATTTACGAGAGAGCATTCGCGTATGCTTCCTCCATGAACGCCCTTGTTCAATGAATCTTGACCATCTTGTTGAAATAGAGAAGGGGATATTGTCCACATCAAGTTCTACAAATGACGAGTGGTGGACAAACAAGATTACCTATCTGCTGCTACGGGTGTGTGGTTTCTGTTGGGGCTGCGAAGAGGACGGCCTGTCTTGGACTGCGCAACGCCTACAAGTTCTTCTTGATTCTTGGAAAGAGAGCCTGCCAGCTTCATTTCAGCCATGGTGCGTCCGCGAAGTTGTAGGACGGCCCTTCCCTGAAGTGCAGTACTTTGAGCCATGGCATGGTAAGTGATGCTCGCCCGTGATGCCAATTTGACGACTTTGCTCATATATTGAATCGCAGTGATCGCGTGGCAGTTCTACTACACAGCAAAGGTAATGCTGGCTGTGAATTGCATCAATGACCAGCATAAAATCAGTCTGGTAGCCTTCCGGCGGTATGTGGAGATTGAGATCAATGCCCCGACACGATGGCTCTGCGGCCTGTGCATTTCAGCGACTGCAAACGTCGGGACCAACTTGAATGGGAGTCATCTTGTGGCTTGGTGTGGCCAACATCTCTCTGGGAGATACGAGCAGAAAGAAGTATACGAATTTCTCCACAACTTTGGTACTCGCACTGGTTGGCCAGTCAAAGCTAGCTGCCAGAAGCTGCAAGGGGCTTGGAGGGAATTGGGGACGGGCTTATATGAATGTGTTGAATAGATGGGTGGTCTATCAGGGCGAGCTAGCGCAATCACTGGAAGGGTAGTCTTGACCAAGATGCCTGAGAGCCATAGACGGTCCGTATTGACCGTCTGTTATTGGCAGATCAAAGATGGTCGTCGTCAGTGATACTGTGGCCACCTACAAACGAGCCAAGCAACTGCCTGCCTACTTATCAAGATTGTCTGGTTGCACACATAGCTTAGTAAGAGATTCTGGTCACTATGGTCCACCATTTAGGAGGGCGGGTACTGCCACAAGTACCGAGTACAAGAGTTGCCTGGCCTACATATGAACGCACGTGTCTCATTTGCGAGATAAATGATCTAGCTCTCTCGATACTGTTGCATGCTGTTCGCTCGCATTTTGCCCTTCACGTTGGCAGATTTCCTAGCCCAGCACTATCATCAATGATGGAATTGCGTCCCTTACACTCTCGCACGACGTGCGCGCTGCTCACTACCGCCGTTGTCACTGTCTTGCTTTTCATCTCAGCTATACAGTCATGCCCTGGCAGTTCTCCCTCTCTATTTTTCCATGGCCGCAGACCAAAGTCTTATGATCTCCCTCTGTTTTCAAGACCACTGTCCAACCGTTCGTCTTCAGCTCCAAAAGGATGTGCAACCGATCTCGAGGCGTTGCGTGGACTAGAACTCTCTGACAACTTTTATTACTCTCGAAGATGTATCAAGTCGATGGCCACGCCGTACTTCGATCGGAGCACGGTCGCCAATAGTTCCCGTCCTCTCATCACCCATAGAACATTGGTGAACCTAACGTCGTGCCCATCGGCGGGAACGATACCATGCAGCGCGTTACCAATGTACACGCCCCCGAAATATCCGCCGAAATCATACGCTCATCTTCTCTTCGGCGTCGCCTCCACCGCCCAGCGTCTCAATGAGTCGTTGCCAGCATTTGCCCATTGGCTATCCGGCACAAACGCTAGACTCGTTGCTGTTGTTGCGGATGCGTCTGAGGAAAGTGATGACATAGAGAGACTTGAGAAAAAGTACATATCACAGGGCGTTAAAGGGTTATTCATGCCGCCAAGATTACAAGAGCTTCCTCAGGCAATCGGCCTGGACGTCCCAATCGAGTACCACCATTTTGCTTTGGTTCGCGATTTATTGGACTCCGCAACTAGTGAGACGCGTTGGCTGGGAGTTATTGATGACGATACATTCTTCCCGTCGCTCTATACTCTCGACCAGAAGCTATCACAACACGATCACAATAAGCCAATGTGGCTGGGCGCTCTATCGGACAGCTTTAACAGCATCAAGCAATGGGGATACATGGCCTACGGAGGAGCAGGAGTCTTCATTTCGCCTCCTCTAGCTCGAGAAATCGAACCCAATATCCAGAGGTGTATCCAGGAAGTAGCAACCGGTACACATGCGAACATCACCGGTGACGGTCTACTACGGAATTGCATCTATGCCCATACACACGTCAAGCTGACCACTGTCCAAGGTCTCCACCAGCTTGATGTCCATGGCGACATGTCTGGCTTCTTCGAAAGCGGAATTCAACCTACGAGCTTACACCATTGGAAGAGTTGGTTCAATGAGCCTGTGCCTCAAATGGCAGCGATCACCCACTTATGCGGGAGTTGCTTCCTCTCCAGATGGATGTTCAAAGACAACATGATGCTGGTCAATGGTTACAGTGTCACTGAGTATCCAGAGGGCCTTGACAAAGTTGATCTCAGCCTAATGGAAGGCACCTGGAATAACTCATTTGACAACAATGATTATGATATAAGCTATGGCCCATTGAGGCTTCCTCTGGGTAAAGAACAGAAAAAGAGCTATCGGATATATGATACGATTGTTGGGTCTGATGGGTTCCTTCGGCAGGTGTATGTGTACAAGGCAGAGAGGACAATTGGCCAAGTGGACGAGGTAATCGAACTCATATGGACATAATTTGAATTGGTCAGCAGTAACTTTCCAGTCGACTCCTTGCAGCAGGTCAAATATCGTAACCATGATCTATTTAGGGTTCATTGTCCACTATGAAGAGGTCG
Organism: [Phialemoniopsis] sp. UDSM-2020; assembly: GCA_018873225.1. Lineage (NCBI taxonomy): Eukaryota > Fungi > Ascomycota > Sordariomycetes > Thyridiales > Thyridiaceae > Thyridium > [Phialemoniopsis] sp. UDSM-2020. The sequence continues at coordinate 596,084 of JAEILZ010000005.1, forward strand.
AAATGCAGTAGTTGTGACGTGGGCTGACTCAGTCTGCACCTGCAGACCAATCTACGCCCCGTCCGGACCATTGCGCAGCCAACCAATCTTCAATCACAGTCGCTAGAACAAAAACACTTCTTGCAATTGGCGATGATGAGTCAATGCCTCTAGCTATCAGGACCAAACTTCTAGCGACGCCGCCCCTGCAGCAGGATAGGGGTTGAGTTCAAGACCTTATGCTGGGCTTAAATGCAAAGAGGGTGTCATATGCCTTGGCGCCCTTCGAAACGCGACAGTCCAGGTTTCCCTTGCACTAATGCCGCAGGTTCTGTATGGTGAGTCAGCCCTAGACCGTAAAGTCGTTGGTGTACGGAGTACTGGATTGTCGACCCACTCGGCTTTGCCGAGTGATAGGTTTTGCGAGCAGAATCCGAGGGGCGTGGCACAAAGCATGGCTGGCAATGCTTCAGTCACCTCGGATCCATGTCAATCCAAAGCAAGGCGTGAAGAAAGAACTGCTTGTTCGGTAATTACAGACGCTAGCTATGTGGTGTAGCCCCTTCAAGACACTAGGCGTAGATCTTCGAGCTTGTTGGTATCGCTCAAAAAGCAAGGAACTTGAAGTCAGGGATCTTTGCATGGGCGGCCATTCGTGAGTAGCTCCGCAACAAGAACGCCATATTTGGAAAGATTTCGGCGATTTGGCGGTGAAACTTCCGAAGGATGATTCCCGGGACCATACCGGCCAAGCATCCTATCGTGTGCTACTATCCCCAAACGCAGCGATAGCACCGAGCTAGTCATTCGGAAAAGCAAGAGGGATTGAAATCTCTGGAGTAGCGAAAAGTCTCCGATACGAGCTCGTGATGTCGCTTTCTCTTTCGGTCTTTCAGTTCCGGAGGCTTGTGGCATTTGATACCGTTATAGCGCTTGCAAGGGAATCAATTATGTTTTAAGCTGACCTCTTGAGCTGCTGTGTCTCATTCACGTAGGCTTAAATATCTCGTACATGGGTACATAATATTCAATCAAGGTGTAGAGCTCACATAAACATAGTTCTAACACAAAGTGGCCGTTTGGATAATTTGAACACTGATGTAGGAAAGATGCCCTTTGATATGACCATGTAGAAGCACCGCTAGTATCCGATTTCGTAGATCTCAAATCGGCTTTCCTATGAAAGTGTCTCGAACTAGTCTGACTTGGACTAGTAAAGTTTGATGGACTACTGAAGATTGACCTTTACGTTGGCTAGCACATCATCAGGGACTACAGCACATGTATTTCGCCAAGCTCTGTGGACTAACGGTGCCTTCGCAGGCAAGCTTATGATACTGAGGTGTGAGCCTAGCCTCTTTTCAGACATGCCATCTCAAGCTTTCGAGCCAGCTTGATCATGGGAATATCAATCATTCTCCAAAAGATGTCTGCAATCCAGATCACGACTGATCCTATGATCACAAGCCCCACGAACCAGCTTGTCAGTCGTTGCATTGGCGTGACAGTGCCAAACAACCCTTTGACACCTGTTTGCGCGATTGGCGGTCTAAACATCTTAGTGCCCTGCTCCCCGATTGAAGGCACGAAAACACTACCGATCACCTCTTGCTGTAGAAGTTCAAGTATTGGTCCATGGACAATGTATACAGCATAACTGATACGGCCACAATACTGAGCAAGGCGACTTTCTAGTAGCCGTCTTAATGGTCCAAGCTCTCCACTCGACCGGACCATAAGTACGGCTATAAGAGCGAACCAGAATTTCTGTGGTGCCAGGTTGTCCATCATTGCAAATGATTGTGGCGTGTTCGCCAAAAGGTAGCTGATTCCTGGTGCCCTGTCGGCATCAACATTGGGCCAACCCCCGACAAAGAAAAAGGCCATGACTGCAGCAACATGCGCAGAGGAGTGGCCCACTGAGCTCCAGGAGGTGTACTTCTGCACACCAGCAGACGGCTGTGAGATCTTGGGTTGACCTGCTTCTTTCACATGCATTTCAGCCAAGAACATCCCAGCTAGGAACTCAAACCCTGCCCACTCGCCACAGGCGAGACAGTAGAGCATGAGGACGAGAGTGCTGACTCCTCTTGCCAACGAATGCAACTGAGAGAGCCCCAAGATAACCACAAAGAGAAGCATAGAGTGTGCAAACTCGATTGGGATTGTCCACAAGTGCACGTCATACATTGGACGTAGATCTGTATCCCAAGCCCACGGCCACAGAATCCCGTAAAACAATGCACCAACCCAGGTGCGAAATTGTATTGCGTAAGAAGGGGCAGGTTCATGTATCCAACCAGTTTGAATAAGGATCATGACCAGAAACGTCGAGACGACACAGGGTCCATAAAGGCGTAATGGTCTACGGAATACTGATGACGACAGTATTAAGAAGCAACGTTCGAAATCCAGGGAATATATCGCTTTGAGGGGTTTATATGAAAGAGCAAACCCTGAGATGACGAAAAAAACATGAACCATCGGGCGTCCGGAGAAGATGACTCGTATGAACGGTAGTTGAATTATGGATGACGGCGTTCCCTCGGGGCCGAGGCCGTAGTATGGCAGCAGATAGTCATGATTTTCCTCTGTGTAATGGCAGATGAATACGACAATTGCAGCAAGACCACGGAGGCCGTCGAGATAGGAAGTTGAATGACGCGGCCATTCTGCTTGGTGGTCAGAAATGGCGAAGCTCGGCAGTAGGTACCGGAGCTTGTGCCCCCTTTGTGAAAGCCATATAATCAGCCAGCCTAGGCCGAACGAGGCAGTTTGCAAAGGTTTAGATTGCGCAAAAATCATTGTATGTCGATGTATTTGAAGATTCGGGAGCTTGGAGAGCAGCGCGAAAAGAATAAGGACAATGCGGTAACAGGATGTTAATATGTTCAATGGGCGAGAATCATGATGGTGGTGCCGGCTAAGTTCTCAGTTATGAACACAACTTGCGCGTTCAGGGATGAGTTGCATCTGACATGGTCAGCCCGAGTTCCCAGATCCTTCGTCACAGCGTTGTACTCATGACCAAGCTCCTCTGTCATTTCGCTCAGTCCGATCACACATGCTTCATCCATCTTCGAAAGTACCGAAGAAGTCATATGGATCCACAATACTTACAGGGCACTGCCGCCGATCAACCATGAATAAATTGCTTACCAAGAAAATTAGTCTTGGTAGGATAGACCCTCTGCCCCGGCGCAACAATGTACGTAAGGACCTACTGTCAAGCCGAAAGAGAACGTTTGCCCCTGATCGTCAAATACCTGGTCCCTTATCTGCTTCCAGCCTGTCTGACACCTACTCTTATTTGTGGGATCCGAAACAAGAAATACTGGCCACTGCAAATTGGCTAGGATTGTCCGTTCTTTTCAGTCTTCTTCAGCAATTGCATTTCCCCTTCTCAACAGAAACTTCAACCCTCCATTTTTCGTCAACATGGACGTCATGATATACCAAAGACTCAGGCCACATGAGAACCTCTCAAATGAGGATTGTAAGGTCGTGTCAGATGGCCGCAAGCGTAAATCCTGCGTGGCATTTTGCATTCCGCTTGCGGTGCTCATATCCATTCTGACCAGCCTCTCATTCTGGAGTTGCTACCAATCAACGAAACAAACCTACAACGGCTCCATACTGGCGAAAACAGTCAATGGTACTTACGCAGGTCGATATGACGATGCCTACAATCAACTTCATTTTCTCGGTATGCCGTATGCAACTCCCCCAACTGGTGAGCTTCGATTCAAGCCGCCGATCCCTTGGAATGTTTCATGGAATGGTGTACGTGATGCGACGAGTTATGGCTCCACATGCGTCACTTACGGTGTAAGTCCACTTCCCAAGATACCTGACTCCATCGGGCACCAAAGGACCAAGACTTAGCCATCGTATCAAGAACCACGTCCCTCGATTTACACAGGATGAAGACTGTTTAACGATCAACGTTCTTGTCCCGAAACTTGAAGGTCGAAGAATGCCTCTTCCCGTTGCAGTTTTTATTCATGGTGGAGCCAACTATGGATTCTCGTCGCGGGATCCAAACTATAACCTAACGTACATTGTGTCCAGTGCGGCACAGAGCGGGATGCCTTTCATTGCCGTCTCTTTGAATTTTCGCGCTTCGATATGGGGATCGATTGGCGGCCATGAGGCTTTGGCGACTGGCAATGCCAATCTTGGACTTCAAGACCAGCGACTGGCATTACATTGGATCCAGGAGAACATAGGGCGATTCGGTGGGGATGCTCGCCAGGTAACTATTTGGGGAGCAAGCTCTGGTGCAAGCAATGTTGGACTACACCTAACTGCGTACGGTGGGAGAGACGATGGTTTGTTTCGCGCTGCGATACTTCAAAGTGGCAACGCCATAGTGAGAACTCGGTTGCCCCAAACCACGTCCCAGGAAGCATTCGACAATATAGCTTCCTCGGTTGGTTGCGCAGGAGCAGAAGAGGGGTCCCTTGAATGTCTTCGCCATGTACCCTTTGACCGATTAAATGCGTCCTTCGATGATGGATCAGGGGGCACAAGCAGGAACATGACTCCATTCGCAATGCCGTCTATTGACGGAGGTATTGTAAGTCGCTATGGAAGTGTGGCAATGGAAGAATCTAGGTTTGTCAAGGTGCCAATTCTCATTGGGATTACCACCAACGAAGGTTACGAGTTTGTCGACCCTGGCATACAGTCCTATTCAGGAGATGGACTGGTAAACTATCTACAACGTAAGAACTGCCCTTTTCACACCGCGGAAGTCATCTAAGATTTGCAACCAGGTGTCTACAAATATCCCTCGGGCTTTATCAAGACGCTACTGTCCTTTTACCCTCCTCGGTCCAATGCAAGCGAAGAGCCATTGTCTCCTGCGATAAAAGGGATCACAAGTTTCGACCTGTACTCTCGCGCGGAACAGGTACTCGGTGATCTTGAGATGAACGCTGCCCATAGGTTGATGTGCGAGGCATTTTCACGGGTGTCTACTTGTTACAGCTACCGTTGGGATGCAGTCGCATTTTATGACTCCGGCAACCCACGAGAAGGGATTCGACACAGTGCCGAGACTTGGCCCGTTATGCAGAACTTCGATGGTGTAGGTTTCACCAGGAACCCATTTGAGGGTAGAGGGGCCGGGTATTTCGAAATGGCGAGGGCCGCTGGACTTATGTGGGCAGGCTTTATCACGGCACGAGATCCGAATTTGGCTTTTGGGGACAAGTCTCCTTGGCCCAAGTACACCGTCGACTTGCCTCAGAATCTGGTGTTCAATGAGGATGCGACATACTGGGTTGAAGAGGACACGAGAAGACGCTCAGCAACAGAGTATATCCGTAGCAGTATGGTGGGTGTTTTACAGAAATAAGTATCACCTGGCAAATCCACGTCGTGCTTCACAAAAACAATTTGAGAGTCCAAATAGAGTTTTCGGACCACGTGAATCACCAAATTCATTGACCACTTATCAAGGTCGCCGGAGCTTACGAAGTATTGTACCCAGTGCCTGCAGATACTCCAGTTGCCTCCATGGACGCTATCGAGGTCGAATTTTCACGAAGAGACATCGAACCTCATGTGAGGCTCAAGTAAGGACAGAATATTTATCGTGATTCACTCTATTTAGTTCTGACTAGTGATCGAGCCGTCCCCCTCGCCGCATGTAACGAGCTCCCTTGACATGCTATTACATCGGGCACTATACCTGATATTTCTGCTGTAACCAAATTCTGGTGGTGCTGCCAAATCGTCCCATCCTTCCCATACAGCAATTTCACTGCTTATTTCTCCAGCCTTCTTATGGTGATGGAACAACTCAGGGAAGACAGTAACACAGTTTAACTTGCCCTGATGACACCACCAGCCTAGCTCGTTTGTGATGATATCATACTTGCTCCCCCGTGCTGCTTGGTATATCTTGCTCGCTGCTGAAGCGGTGATAGCATACGCATAGGTACACCGTGGCGAAATTGATCGATAGACAAGACGTAGTTGGGATGGATGATAAACAGATTCGCCGTGGCGATTCCGGTAGATCGGTTCTTCTGGCAAAGACCTATCCACTCGGGATAGTACAGCCTGAGAGCCTGGTTGAACAATGTCATCTCCGCAGTGACCAAGCCACAATATGTCCCAAGAATCACCGTAAGGGGAATTCGGAGAGGATAACGTCTGGTTCGTGAGCTGACGTATCATCGGTCCAATTGCGGCCAACTGAAACCTGATCGATATATCCCAATCGGCGTCATCTTCCATGATCAGGACTGTGGACCAGCCGCTCATTAGCATCTCACGCAGTGCGTTAAGATGTCCCAACCAACACCTCGCTTGCCCGGGGCCGATTCGAGGTTTTCTTCCTTTGACCGAGGCTCCTCTGAAACGATCAACATCCTGGACTGTCCAGTTTGGCTGCATGGGAGATGTCAGCTTCAGAGATGTCCTCTCCGCGGCTTTGTAAAGTCCCTCAGATCTCCATGACGGCCCAGCTGATACAACCACAATTTTCTCGAACTGCAATTCGAATTAGTATATAAGTTAGACTTAGCATCAGGAATATGACATACATTCAAGGTTGAATTGACATGCTGACAATCTTCCAGACCAGGTTCTCTGTGATATAAATCTCCCCAAACCAATAGTCCTATGATTATTAAGATAAGACCTGAATACAACTTGACTTGTCGATAGGAACTGAAACTTATTCGGGTCATATTTGCTACTCAGGTAGGAGATACAAGGAATGAACCGATAATAATAGAGCAAGCAACAATCCAAGATGATATTGACCAAGTGTCCGGCTATGGTGCCCTGGCTGACGAAGGTTTTCAACATTGAAAGCGGCCGACCAGTGTCATGCTTGTGGCGATAATTTGCATTGGCTGGTTCGGACCGACATAATAGGGACGCTCGCTGGTAATCCTACTGTCTCGGATTCTATCAACCTGACAAATGTGTTCCTTATGTGGATCGTACTAGGCCGAACTAACGAATGGAAACGAGCACTCTAGAGGAAAGTTTTCGCCGAATTTTAGCTTGTTTTGCGAACCATATTATTTAGGGGCTGACGCCCAGGGATTCACTAGCTGCGTTGAGGCCTCAATCCTAGTTTAAGTACCTATGCGTATCAAATACATTTGCCTACAGCACAGTCAGGAGATGAGCATTCAAGCTCATTCGGACCGAGGTCGACTTACCAGAGCTCAATAATGCAACCCTGCCCGGGCCTAAACCCGTTAAGATGTCAAGGCACAAGGTGAACAATGACCGCAAGTAGAAAAACGTAGATCAAGGATACATTTTCATATGCAATTATGAAACGACGGAAGATCCCTTGTTAATGGATGTAAGATTCATAGACATGATAGTAACGCTGACAAATTCTTTTCGTCTGGGCCTGTTCAAACAATCCTGGAACGAGGCATCGAGACAACTACCTGAAGTATCACATGGTGCATGAAGTAATTCAAGCAAGAAAGCAGTAAGCAAAAAGTTAGTTACGCCGTACAGACCACTTTCAGTATTGTTGATCATCCCAAAATTGGACAAGATTGTTCACCGAGGAAGTAGATTGGCATGGCTCAAGCTTTCCAGGTTCGAAACCATGGTCTTTCTGTCAGCATGAACAAATTGTTTTATCTACTCTGGGAGGAACTCAAAACTGTCCAGCCTCGACATCTGTTAGGTCAAGGTGAACATATATGTATAAGTATTTACTTTGCACTTTACACCTCATCAGCTACTCTTAGGTGGTTCATTCTATCAGCTTTACCTTTTCCATATCCGGACCCATTCAGCCTTCCAAGCCACAACTTTCTCAAGTTCCTTTATCAACAATGAAGCTGCGAACCCACACCGTCGCCAGTGCGTTCCTGCTAGCCGTGAGTGGTGCGCTCGCTTTGCCTCTCAATGAGGGTGCTCTAAGTGTTGGAGACCGGGCTACATCTGCGGCGGCTTTGGTTAGTAGCCAGATCGGTGCCACGATTGCCACGCGCAACCCCGACGGCCCCCTCGTCGCTGAGCGCGATCCCGACGGCCCCCTCGTCGCTGAGCGCGACCCCGACGGGCCCCTCGTTTCCACCCGCGATCCCGATGGCCCCCTCGTCGCTGAGCGCGACCCCGACGGGCCCCTCGTTTCCACCCGCGATCCCGATGGCCCCGTCGTCGCTGAGCGCGACCCCGACGGGCCCCTCGTTTCCACCCGCGATCCCGATGGCCCCCTCGTCGCTGAGCGCGACCCCGACGGGCCCCTCATTTCCACCCGCGATCCCGATGGCCCCCTCGTCGCGGAGAAGCGCGACCCTGGCGGGGTAGTAAACACTTCTGGACTGCGTGCTGTTATGCCGGCGGAGTATTGAGGGCTGAAAGATTTGTCTGAACTTTATTCCGATGGCAGCCGAGATCGCAATCTCTCTGCTGGTGGGTTGACAGGACAACTACAAATCATACTAAGGTTCCGACTTATTAGGCACTCATCTTTCATTCTTTTTTCTATACATCTCTTTTATGTGTCTAGTGTCATGATGGTCAAACATTAGAGTGGCGGGCACCACTTAAAGTTGAATTACTCCGTGTATCGTTAGAAACGTACATTTCAGATAATCAATCAACCACATCATGGCAACGCCCTCAATGGTAGTGGAGCGAATGCTCGAGCTTTGATCAGAGCAAGTACTGTTTATTCACACTTTTGCTGTGCGACTTTGTGTGGTGATTGTGGTTTTTTCTCATTTCAAAATCTGTGAGTAAACTTGATCCAGTTTCTGTCCGCCATAGATGTTATCAAGTCATTGCAGCCCTGCTAGCTTAAATCCTTTTTTATATCAATAGCTTGTTATACATGTTTATTAGTTGATATTCATATTCAATTTAGTGTTGGGCCTTATACTGTTGAATTCTTTATAACTGTTCTACAAGCTGTTCATAGTAAATCTCTTCTGACCTCAATTCAAATTAAATATAAACTTATCTTATCCTATAATACTGAATCAATCAACAGTTCTCTTTATTATTGGCATTACCACTCTCTAGTGTATTTCCATAATGCTACTCTTGGCCTACTGTATACTCCGAAGTGATGCCTATCAATATATCTATTACAACATAGTATAGCTGTCGCTACGGCGGGTGTACGTACACACAAAGGTAATACGTGGTTCTTGGGGTTTGGTTCATATGATTGTTGTTCGGTTGTCTAAGGAAGGGAGTTACGCACGGCGCCCCTGAGCTAAAAGGGGGCCGCACATTGATGTGGGCCCAACCATTGCCCGCATGGTGGCCTACCGTGTGAGAAATTTAACGCACTGTGCGATCACACTGTGCCTACGTGCTGATATATCCACAGTAGCTGCCTTGCCTTGGGCCGAGGAAGTCGGGCAAACAGTCTGAAATCGCTTTTTAGCTACGTTAAGTGATGAGCATTATAATAACATAAAATGAATCTCTAAGCAGCATGTTGCAATGACTAAATTGCGGAAACGGTCTATCTAAAAGAGTCTTCAAGTTGCAAAGTCTAGGCGTTATTATTCAGACTACGAAATTACAACGCAGACCTATATTTCGGAGATTGCTCTTTCTTGACAAAGGCAAGTAATGCTAGGTATCAGGTCTGCATTGATACGACTTCCAGCAGAATTCGCCCCACTTGATGAACCTTGGAACAAAATCTGTGGAGATGCCTTCCATCACATTTCAGAATGTCAGTGAGGTCCATCGTCGCTTAATAGGTTCTTAGTACGGAACGGAGTGCAAAACCCCCCAACCTGATCCCTTACACGCCCACCTATGACAGCTCTGTTTCGGCTGCGTGAGCCGGGCCTATCAAGAATATTGCTACAAGTAGAGGCCACGAATTATGGACATGACGAGCTACTGTGCTGTTGGGTCCGACTAGCTCTGCCGTGTGGAGAGCATCAAGCTGATCGATCTACTAGTCCTTGTTGATGGCCTATTTCCTTCCACCACCTACACGAGATGGACCGAAGCTAATAAAGAGCTACAGGATCTATTGTTTTATGGTGCATCATGAATTTCGGGTTGTGTGAGATGAATGTGAACGATGAGCATTGGCACGGGCGGCTTTCGCAAGACATGGTTGTGAGAGCTAGAAGAATCTCGAGGGCGTCGCCGAAAATTAGCCAAATGTGGTAATAACACTTGTGAACTCGTGGGGATGCTCGCGATGACCTGCTATTGATATGTTCCGGCAACAAACCCCCTGGTAGGTGTTCAGCATGGTGCTATATCTAAGAGATGCTCGTGGCTCTGTTTAGATGCCAATGTGACAGTTAGGAACCCAAAATGCCGGCTCTCTTCATACTCGAGAGCGAACATCATGGCTCTACTTGAAGCTTTTACTCCCACCTCGATGAACGGAGACTTGGTATATCAAGCTCTATATATCCTTATCGTCCTCTCAATTGCAATCTCGTTGCCAGCTGTGTATTGTATTTGGAATTATGTCACAGATCCGAAATCACTGCGACGCTTTCCTGCACCCTCTGTGGCAGCATTCACGCCCTTCTGGATGATCTGGCATAACGCCCACGGCCGAAGAACCAAGGCAATCGCAGACGCACACAAAAGACTAGGCCCCATCGTCCGAATTGGACCGAACAGTCTCTCCTTTTCCGACCCTAAAGCATACAAGGACATCTACGGCCACGGCTCCTCCATCATCAAAGACGTTTTTTATGACAACTTGGCGCAGGACACGCCGGCGATGGCTGACACGTCCAGCCGCGAGCTCCATTCCATCAAGCGCAGAAACGTCTCCCATATCTTTTCTGCGAAGAACATCACAAGCATGGAGTCCAAGGTCATCAAAACGGTCAAGACGCTGCTAGAGGCCATCAAGATCAAATCAGGAGGAGGGATGGTGTCTGACAAGGACACGTTCGCAGTTATCGATGGCCAATTTGACCTCCGCCCATGGATGAACATGTTTTCCTTTGACGCTTTTTCGAGTATGCTATGGTCCGATTGCTACGGCTTTCTCGAGCGTGGGAATGACGAGTGTCAGTCAATGGCTGAGGATGGCACTGTCAAGACAGTCAACGCCATGGACAGCTTTCAGACCGGAGTACACTTCAACACTATGTGTGCCCAGCTTGGGCCATGGGCGTATCTGGTATCGCGATACATCACTCAGTGGACGTATCGGAAGAAGGCCGCAGACTACTTCACTGGAATGGCTCGGTACGGTACCGTGAAACGGCTGAAGCAAACACCGAATGAGATTGACTTCTTCTCATTCTTCCCGTTGGAGGCTACCGAAAAGCGCCCACTGCCTATGGGAGTGCCTGAGCTTGTGGCCGAGTGCACAACTTTCCTCAATGCTGGCAAGTATTACGATGAAGTTGACCAGCTTGAGAGCAGCAGCTGACGAACTGTTAGGTAATGATACTACCCAAATCTCGCTCACAAACACAATGTACGAGCTCGCGTGTCATCCGGATAAACAACAGAAGCTCTACGAGTTGCTCATGGAGACCCTGCCAGAGAGCTCACGGCCAATTGCCTCTCATTCTGAACTCGTCAAGATACCATACCTGGCTGCATGTCTCGATGAAACCTTCAGACTTCTTCCCCCAGTAAGATTTGGCCTGCTCAGACGCACCGTCAAGGACGGCTCAGTAATCAGTGGTCAGCACGTCCCTGGAGGAGTCACGGTCTCCATGTCGGTCGAGACGATGCACAAAGACAAGAGCCTCTTCCATAGGGCAGGCGAGTGGGTACCAGAGCGTTGGGTTCCCGGCAGCGCAGGGTTCTCCGAGGCAGAGTGGAAGAACTTGAAGGAGTTTGTGCTGCCCTTTACTCTGGGTGGCCGGGCGTGTATCGGCAGGAACCTAGCATACATGGAGTTGAGCATTTGCCTCGCAGCCCTTGTGATGGCATTTGAGTGGAAGATCTCGGAAAAGGCTCGGCGAGAATATCGCCACTTTGAACGTCTCAACTCGAGTCCTGTCAGCTTGCAGATTTCCGCTCGCCCTCGAGCTGAGGTCTAGGCACGGCAGTGGTAAGTTGTACCTAGTCGATGGGGATACGCTCCAATAGTGGTTTTTAGCGCAGAAAGGGAGTAGAGTAGTTTTCAACACAACTGTTCTCACATGGGGTTTTGTTGTAGTGAAATAATCACGAAGCGACGTTTCCATTCCATGCACGCTGATGGAATGGACAATACTCGGCCTTCAGGCGCTCTGACCCGAGAGGGGAGCGGCAGGGTTCCGTTGTCCTGCATCCTGGATGTCTATGCCCGGTTGTACTCGGTTCGGGTATAAGCGCGCGAACTAGCATGACATATGCTAGCGGCTTTTCGATGTCAGTCTACTTGCGGCGTGTAAATCACTTCCCGACACCTATTTCCAATGTTATTTTCAAAGATCATCATCATAGAGAGTAATTGCGTGACGACTGGGCTCTAGGGTCCGCACCGGAGGCGTGATGCACGCCTCGTCTACTGATCGTGGCATCATGACCCGCCTGAACAGCGTCCAGCAGGTCGACCAGCCAGCCAGCTATGGGTCTTTCTCTTCTTCGTCTTCGTCCTCCTCAGAAAGCGATTCCTCCGACCGTGAAGAGCATTTCCGCCTCCCCATCTCCGAAACTCACTGGACTGCCCCCGCTCATTCGACTCAGTCTGCCTTTCGAAAGTGGTTGAACAAAGTCTCCCCCAGCTCATACAAGTTACGATGGAGCCGCTCGTTCCACCGCCATACCATTAAACATGATCTCGTAGGCGCACTCACGGTCGCATCGCTATACATACCGCTCAGTTTTTCCTTCGCCGCGATAGGTCATGTACCACCAGCCAGCAGCATTTACGCATTCGTATTCCACGCGCCCATATATGCGCTTCTTGGCTCTTGTCCGTTAATGGTCGTTGGGCCAGAGGCGACCGGCTCTCTTCTTGTAGGGGCTGCCGTCCGTCAGATGCATGCTGGAAAAGTGGATGATCTAGCTGCAAACGCACTCCTTTCCGGTACCATCACAGCGCTCGCAGGCTTGTTTTCACTCGCAGCCGGGTTGCTGAAACTTGGCTTCCTCGACAACATCCTGACACAACCCCTCATGAAAGGTTTCATTGGCGGTGTAGGCTTCACGCTCGTCATCGAGCAGGCTCTACCAGGTCTGGGGCTGATACCCTTGGCAAAGGAGCATGACGTCCTTCAGGGCACTGCTGTGGAGAAGTTGGCATTCCTACTCAGCAGCTTGAACAAAGTACACACCCTGGCCACGACGATTGCTGTATGCTCTCTGGTATTCATCCTGGCTTGCACGTAAGTCTTCCGTTTCCTTCTTTGCTACTGATACGGTACTGACCATCATGCAGTTCTGCGAAGAGCATACTGAGACAACGACATCCTTGGACCATTCTGTTCCCCGACCGACTCCTGGTCATCTTGATAACAGCGCTACTGGCCTGGCGTCTTCGACTGGATGAGCGTGGGGTAGACATATTGGGGTCGGTGGGACCTTCCGGACCGACACTACCAACCTTGCACTGGCCGTTTGGCAGCGCATCGAGCCTTCGATCTATTGCGAGCACTTCTCTACTCATGGCTGTCTTTGGATACTTCGAGTCGTCAGTCACAGCCAAAAGTTTACCCAGACCAAAGCGCGACAACAATGAACACGATGACCAACACTGCGCAAACACCGAGCTCGTCGCTCTCGGTTTTGCCAATGTCGTCGGTGGTTGCTTTGGGACTTTGCCTGCCTTCGGCGGCTTTGGCAGAAGCAAGCTGAACGCTCAGGCCGGGGGGCTCACGGGCCTGAGCAATATCTTCCTTGGCGGCATCAGTCTCATCTGCGCTCTCTTCATCAGTCCATGCCTCTACTACGTTCCCAAACCGACACTCGCGGCAATGAGCTGTGCCGTCGGCATCTCCATGATGGAGGAGTGTGAGCACGACATCCGCTCGTTCCTTCACATGAGGGCATGGCGAGAACTCGGACTGATGGCGGCTGTCTTCTTTGCTATCATTCTACAATCAATGGAACTTGGAGTAGAGCTGGGGCTGGGGCTGACACTACTTATGATCATTCACGCTTCCAAGCAGGCACGGGTGCGAGTCTCGATTCCTACATTGGTGGGCACACGACGACCGGACATGCAACTCGCCTCGACTCAATACGAGACATCCGTTGTCGTACGGATTGGAGAGACACTGAACTTCGCAAATTGCGGCGACCTCCTCGCCCATATACATCAGCATATGACTGAAACTCATAGCTTGGTTCTGGACTTTGGGGAAACTAGTGGTATTGACGCATGTAGCATTCAGAGCTTGGCCCAAGTGCTAAGAAGTATGAACGGGAAGAGAAGGCTCGTGATCCGTCCACCAAGATCAAAGAGACTGACGGACTTGCTTCAAAGGGGAGGCCTGCTCGAGATTGCAGAAGTTGAATCATCAACAGAGATGGTTTATGGGAGTTATGATTATTGAGCATAATTATGATAATCGAAGGGGAGAGAATACACTTCTCGACCACATTCAAGCGTTCATTGCACAGTTGCAGGAGGCGCGCATCCCTCTTCATGCCACGGCTGGCAGTCAGTGTGGCACTTGGTCCCCTTTTCAGGCAATGTTCCAAACTCGAGATAGTCCCTGATGATGTCGTTGGTGCACTCGCTCCAGCCACATCCAAGCGCACTGTGTCCCATCGAATCTTGAACCACCAGAACAGATCCCGGATGGGCTGCTTCGACCTTTTGGGCGAGGGCGATCGGTGTGACGGGATCCAAGTGAGATCCGAGAAGGAGCATTGGAGCAGCGGGAGCATCGGGACTCAAGTTCGGGTCCGCCTCCGGGGTCGTCCACGGGCCTGCAAACCTCCACTTGGCGGGAACCTTCCACCCGGAGCACGTCAGACGAATGTTGGCCCACGTTGGACCCGTGGAGATGGACTGGTTTTTGAGCTCGTTGACGTAGTCGATGTAAAAATCTGCATCGTGGCCTGTCGCGTCTGTCGCGTCGCCGCAAGCAATACTGGCCTTGGCGTCCTCCATTTGCAGAGCCACTGCCGTCTCCGACGTCGAGTTGCCGGTCTCCGCGGCGCAGTCGCTCGGCAGGCTGACGGTGCCGTAGATCTGCGTGATGAGACTGGTCCAGTTGCCCGCCATCGCGTCGGCGAAGAGCTGCGCCTGGCCGCGGAAGCTGGCACCGGGCGTGTTCACAGATAGATAGAAAGTCTGCCGTAGCTCATGGCCCGTGACGACGAAGGCTTGTCCGTTGTAGGTGACCGGGATGGGTGTCTCGATCGCATTTTCGATGAAGTTGTCGACCCGCTTCTTGATATCAGCACCGCTCTGGTCCTCCTCGGTTTTGAGGGCGCATTGGTCCCCAGCCTCGAAGCAAGTGTCGTAGAAAGCGGTCACGACAGTCTCGGTATCTAGAAGGTTGGTGAGCCACCACTGCAGAGCCGCGTTAGCATCAGACCCCCGTCAATGAATTTCAGGGAAGAACTGACTCCTTTCGTGAAATCTTCCAGGTCCGCCACTGCATCCAGTATCATGCGTCCAACGCGTCCAGGGTACATGGCAGCGAACGTATTGTGCAGTATGCTACCATACGAGACCCCAAGACTGTGGAGTCGGGGCAGCGGGCGCTTCTCAGCAGACGCCGTCCCGTTGCCACTGGTCTTGTGCCTCAGCTCATCTACGCGGTCCACGATCTCGAGCATATCTCTGGCGACCGCTGGGGTCGAGACGTGGGCCAAGATGCCCGTATCCTCATTGGTCTCCTTGCAGACGGATCCATAAGCTTGGCTGAGGGTGTACCGCTTGATGACCGCATCCGCACCACCGGCAAGCGAGCCGATGCCTTGCTGGTTGAGGAGCATGGCGTCCCTGGCAAGCAGGCTCTGGAAACACTGTACGCTCGGAGTCGTGTTCTTGATGCCGCGAGGGTCGAAAGCAAGGTACTCGTAGTGCTTGTTGCGGTCCGCGATCTGCTGGAAGACCGGCCCAAAGCCCAGGCCGAAGTCCACTCCAGATGCGCCGGGGCCACCGGGGCTGATGACGATTGTGCCGCCGAAGCTTGGGTCGTCTTCCGGAACTGTGGCTGGCAGCACGGTGATGGCGATTGCGACGGTCGCATTGTTCTCTGGATCGTTCCAGTCCATCGGTACCTTGAGCCTTGCGCACTTGAAACCATCGTAGCATGGATGGTACTGCAGGTCGGAAGTTGGCTCAATGGTCGTCCAGTCGAAAGTAGCCGGAGCCGCTGTCGCGATGGACGCGACCGCGCTCAGCAGCACTGCACTTTTCGCAATTCTGTTCGCCATTGTGTTGAGTACAGGATGGAAAGCTGTGTCCCAGGACACCGAGGACACCGGGCCGAACAGTTATTATACCATTTGCGTCTGTAGAGACTCATTTTACGGCCATTTTCGTCGCGAATGATGTCTCCCCGGCAGGAAATGGAAATCGGGCCATGACGTGCGGCGGGAGTGTTGATGGATACCGGGCTTCCTCTTCGGGCAACGATCCGCTTATAAGCTGGAGACAACACTACTCCATCATTTCGAGGCAACTTCAGAGCCTAACAATTGCATCGTTGATTGAAGTGTTTAGATCTCTCAAAAACGGGTATTTCCCGTCGTGCGCTGGTAAACCAGTGTCGGAACTTCACAAACACAGAAGTCAGATAGGTTTAAGCTTAAAAATCCCAAGATTGAGTCCTTCAGTGCTGGCCACGGCCTGCATCGGTAATTGTGCGATTGCTCGACTTTAGCTGTGGAAGCTTGCTGTAAAGGGTAGCATTCTTCATCAGTCGGACCGAAGATTGGCGTGGAGAAAGCTGACGGCATGCCAGGCTTTCGCACCTTGGCAAGCTTAGTTACCTTATTTCCGGGTCCGGGGGATGCGGGGCAGGATTTACTTCATTCCAATGCCTAGACTGCTGGCTTCCATTTGTTCAGTTCAAGGCTTCTAGGCTGACTGGTCCTCGAATCGTCCAGTCGGGTTCTTTGTCGCATGGCCGTTCTTCTCGGAAGCGCAGGAATTCGCGGAGGATTACAAGGTTCTCCCGTCGTTCGGAAGAACGCTCCTCGCATTGCTAGACTCACTGCGTTCCCCCACGTTCAGGGGCCCTGTGAACTGCCACTGACTGATGGCCCGCCGTTCTGTACGCATCACCACAAGGACTCACGAACAGGAGGTCAATTCTCTGAGTGATTGGAACGACATATAACCTGATACACGAGCCAAGAGGCCGACCAGATTTAGCTACCGCACCCTCTCGGCTGGGACTGTGTCAAGTGGTAAGGCCTGAAGTCGGTGCAGTGAGCGATCAGACCTCTGGGGCAGGGGACTGTGCTTCAGATGCCTGCACCCTCACCTTTGCTCACCACCATGATCTTCGCGACCGTGTCTCAGATCCGTATGCGACCGCACCAACGCAGTAGTTCATCTGTACACTATCCGTGCGGTGTGTGATGGAGCAAAGGGTTTCTTTCCTACTCTACCGCCCATGCCGCTAATTCCTCTGAACTCGAGTGTCGGAGGTGAGCCGATCCGCCGTGCAGAATGGGTGGACAAACAGAGCGGTACCAAGTTTCTCGGTTCTCCTGTGATTTCGATGCTGCAGGATGTAGGCCCGGGGTCCGGCTCATTGTGCTAGGGTCTTGTATCAGGACTGTGCTCAAGATCGACCATTCTCCAGAGATTCTCGATTTCCGAGATCGAGTGCACCTTCTCTTCTCTCCTTCCATCTCCTAGAGATGCCAAAGTTGATCTCTCCACAGATGCATTCACGACTTCAACATGCGATGTATGTGCCTCTTGTACGCGGTGTCATGGGTACTAGGCGATGCGATAGGCCAGGTCAGGGCGCTGCCACCTCGTGATGTGGCGGCGGGGATGGACGCTTCTCCTGAGCCCAAGAGCGACAGTGGAGGAATACTCGCTATGAGACAGGCTGTCAGTCCATGTCCAGGGCAGGACAACACGACACTCAATCAAACATCCGGACAACGATTCCAACTTTTCTGTGGTGCCGACATCACCGGCACGCCGCTTTTCCAGACGGCGATGAGCGGGTTACTAGACTGTGCCGACCTTTGTACATCTTTTCACCCCAGATGCGACGCCGCTACGTTTGCGAGCAACACCGGTCAGTGTGCTCTCAAGGCATATCTCCCATCCAATGCCTCGTCATCAACAACACCAAGTACTTTCGACACCGTCATCGCGATACCTCGAGAAGCAAAGTCGAACTGCCGGTCCCTGCGAGGCAACCAGGTCGTCCGTGGAACGGGGTTCAAGATGTTCTGCTCCATGCTCAGCAATGGTAACGACCTCATACAAACCTTTGCGCCCAACTTCCAAGACTGCATGGGGCAATGCGTCTCCAATTCGCTTTGCAAAGGCATCTCTTACGAGGCGGCACAGACAAAGGGGCTCAAGAATTGCTATCTCAAGACGTCCGTCAACGCAACGGATCTGCAGCAGCTCGACGGCGTCGACTCTGCTCTGGCAATCACTCGGTCCAGGAACGATGGAGGCCGAAAAAATAACAACGATGACGATGACAACAGCGGCAGAAATAACGGCAACGGTCGGACACAACGACCGCAGGATGACCGACAGAATGTGGCACTTGGTGTGGAAGGATACGACTCGATTGACACGAAGCCGTGGATTATTGCCAGCGCGGCGGGTTCCAGTGCCGTGGTCGTCTTCATCATGGTCATGGTGTGTCTGCGTAGTCGAGAACGATTCTCACGAAGGCAGCGGGGGAAGGTACTGGATCCGGGATACTACGACTCAAACAAGCCACCGTTACCATGAGATGAATATATGGATGTTGACTATGCCACGACTAAGAGGCTAGCAAGGCCGTAGGCAAAATGGTAGGGTCATGCTCTAGGCAGGCGGCGTTTCATGGCTATCATTTACATATGGGTTTCAAGCAAGGGTTATTTGTATCATCATAGGGTAATTACTTCTCATAATCTGAGATGTTAGAGTCAAGCTTGCAATATCAATTGGGGATATTGCTCCCATTGAACCTGTCTTGTATCCTTCAGACCCGATTCATTCCACTAGCCTTCATTGAACCTCACTCTCGGGCAGTGTCTCGAGGCAAACCTTCTCGGCATAGTCATAGCCACCCTTGATGACGGTCAACCCGCCGTCTCGACTTAGGACAATGTCACTATCTACTAAACAAGAGACTACGCCTCTACTCCCTGCAAACCAATCAGAAGGAATGAAGAAATGTCTGAATATGTCCAACGAACGACGGCGTTGTTGCTCAGCATCTGAAACACATTGGTACTGGCTCAGATTTGCGGAGCAAACCCAGCCGGATGCATCGAGAAATACCAATCTTCCAGCAGTAGTAATCCCGAAAGTGTGACGAATATCCGAGATCGTCGTGCGCAGCAGTAATCTCGCCGGTATGCTTGAGCTGTCCTGGATTTGGGAATCTTGGGCTACCCAGGGTGGATCAAATATCGCTATACTGTTTGTGTGGGATAACCCATTGCGATTCAAGAGTGTGAGAGCCATCCAACCTGAGGACACGAAACAGTCCATCAGTCTTGCATCAGTCTGTAGCGATGGCAGTGCGATGCGAGCGACCATTGCCAGATCAGCCCAGCTGAAGATGCAGACATTGGCATCATCAATGCAGACTATGTTTTCGGGTTGAGATGGATGAGATACCCATTTGGGAACGCCTGAGTCTACCTCTGACTCCCGGAACTTTTGCTGTGAAATAAGTTCGCAGGTACTCAGTCGGTACAAGTAAACCGTCTCACGGGTCGACACCATGATTCGATCCACATCCTCGCCTACCAGCACATCGACTACCGCACTGTCACACTCGAGGCGGGAGTCGAAAATCTTCTCGACAATTCCGGTCTTTTGCACTGAGTAAAGCAGCATCCTATTTGCGTAGTCGATACTGAGCAGGGTAAGGCTCCGCGGACACCACCTTAAAAGACGGACTGAGCACTTGTGGCTCCAAAGAATCCCAGACAAGGTCGCGGTCTTTCGGCTGTAAAGTGAGACGGTCCCGTCGTCCTTGCCACAGAATATGGCATCAGCAGAGTGATGAACGGCCATAGCTGTTACTCTCACGTCGGAGACTAACGCACTGGTCTTTGCGGTCGGCGTCGAAGAAGAGTCGTCGCTTCCTTCGCTCAAAGAGTTCAGTAGGATTGTTTCGGGATTCCACACCGTACATTGAGCACCTCTTATGCCAGCAAATAGAAGGCTGTCAGGCGAGAATATGATGTGTTTGATGAATGATTCTGATGTCTTGACACGGTACAGAAACCTCAATGTCTCGAATTGGTAGACGCTGATGAGACCATTCGCGCCACCGGCAGTGAGAAGACGGCCGTCAGGACTCGCAGCGAGCGTCTGACAGTTGGCGCGAAAACACTGTAACTGCTGGTCAGAGAATGGATCAAATAGTGCGAGATCGCCGTCAAGGTAGGCGACGGCCAGAAGTCCAACGTTTGGATTTGGGTTGAAGGCCAGGTCGACAACGACGAAGGAGCTGGGATCCCCATTGAAGAGTCTTTTCCCGCATTTTCCTACATAAGACTCTCCCTCAAGATCCCAAAGCATAATTGCCTTTCCGTGATAGGCAACAGCAAGCAATTTTTGGCTGACAGACAGAGCAAGGGCACTAGGGGATCCTCGCGATGGTTCAGGTCCAGTTGCAGGTCCATCCCTCCAGTGAGTTTGACTCGGCTCTGAGGAAAGGTCATTTCCAAGCTCCCATGACGCCAAATAGTTCTTGCTAGATGAAATCAGAAGCTTGTGGCGGTCAAAGTCAATGCTGAGAGGCCGAGGAGGACTCTTGAAGCTGCACAACATGTCACCGTTGCTCATATGCCAAACTTTCACAAACTTCAGCCCACACGTTGCCATGAGGTCTGACTTGCTGTTAAAAGCAATAAGCTGAATTGCCTCACCATGGGCCAGTGTCATGTGCTCCTGGTACGACGTCGTGTGGTATACGATGACTGATCCAGATAAGAGTCCCACAGCTAAGAAGTCCACTCCATAGGCCAATGCACTAGGGCGACTCTCTCGGAAGTTGACAAGGAGAAGTTTGTCGTCCCATTGCTCTTTCTTAGAGCCAGTGACTATGACTCTGCGGCCCATGATTTGGGTGTTGTGTACCATGTATCTGGTGGGACAGAATGGCGGGATCAAAGAATATATCGCAGATGGGCAGGTGACAAGTACATCCGAAAATATAGCCGGTATGTGAGTAAGATCCACCGTCCATTGTCTGAGCGACTGTATCCGTGGATTCAAAGAGGGGCTTACGATATGATAAGCGTCGATATATGCCCTCAGATATTTTGAAGTACGTGTGAATTGCTCCAATTGGTATGACTTCGCGACGGTTTCAATCCAAGACAAGACGTTCTGTTTGAAGAATTGCTCGACAAGTTGAAATATTGCGGGATCTTGGGACTTGGACTTGGCGAGATGGTACGAAAAGGCTGTTTGAGCGTATGCAGCGAATGGCAGCCGTGAGGTGGGTGGACTTGCAGACTCAGCTGAGGGAGGTAGGGTGCCTCTTGGAGGCTTCATCTCGCCTCCTATCAGGTAAGACAAACACGTCCGAGCCATGGCTGTATGTGCCAGATTTCGACGCACTGAGAATTCTGAGTCATTCTCTTCGTCAAGAAAGAACTCTCTGGCAGTTTCGTGAACTAGTAGTAACCTCTGGCGCCTATCGACAACCACCAGTTGGCCGCAGAGTGATGCTATAGTGTTCTCAAAGTCTGGAACATCGTCCCCGATATCCAAGAACAGGGCTCCTTGGAGCTCTTCTGTCGTCATTGGACGAAATGCACATGTTGCCCACACAAGGATGGTCTTTGCCAGCTTTTTGCCCCTTGTTAGAGTCGCCATCGTGGTAAGTGTTTGCCTGTACAGTGGCACCATGCCCTTGGGAACATCTCTTAGTACCTGATCGATCTCCCTCTTACTGTGACAGAGCTGCAGTTCTTTGAGAACTAACACCGTCCACAGAAATGAACCTCGAGAGCGAGCAAGAACCTTATCAACCAATGATGGACGGTCGGCAGGTCCCACGGACTCGAGAAGCTGAGTTCTGGTTTCAACCAGCAAGCTGATGTCAGGCAAGGTGTCTGCTTCTGATATGGTGATTGTCTGTGCCAGAACCTTTGAGAATGCTGTATTCAACTCTGTCGCATCTCTCCCAGCAACGAAAATCCTCAGGTCGACAGAGTCGTGAATGCTGGCCAAAAAACTTTCAACGAATGTCAAACCGTCGGAGCACTCGTCTAGGGCATCTATGATCCAAAAGTGGCGCTTTGATGTACTTTTGAGGATCTTGGACATGAAAATCGTCCTCCAAAATGTCCGTTCATCGACATGGTCGACATCAAGGCCATCGGTCTTGAGTTCCATCAGTGCATCACCAACCTGATTGTCCGCACACGCCATCTGGAAGGCAATGGACTTCAGACAACGGCCGAGGTGAGATTTTGAATTGTCTCCATGCTTGAAAAAGAAGTAGCTGCAAGAGTTCTCGTCTTGTTGACACTGATTGATGATGTACCCTGCGAGGACAGACTTCCCAGCTGCAGGCTGACCTTTCAACCATAGAATGCGGTTGCTTGGCGAGGTGTCATCTCTCCATTGTCTAAACTCAATCTTGTCCGAGATCCACTGGCAAGATCCTGGTATTCGAGCTTCACAGGCATTGATGAGATCATCGTCAATGACATCTGGTATATTCAGGTATCTCCTAAAGATTATGGCTCGGTCGCGTTTTTCTCTCAGCTCTCGCTTTGAAATGATGGCCGCCAAGTTGTTCAAAGTTGAAGAAAGCGCATTTCGTAGCAGTATGTAGTTAGGGTCGGATGGCGTGTTGTACTTGCAAATAGATCGATGGTCGGCAGTCATGGGTATTTGCTTTTCTTCACGGTATCCCAGAACAGCAGACTCTGGATCCACAATGAGCGAGCCAAACAGTCCCATGTTCTGTGTTTCGTAAAACGACCAAAGCTCAAGCTCCGTGGAGAAGTTCCGGAATTCGTCGTTAATGATCTGGACTGTTGTAGAGTTTCTCTCTAGATCGGCCACATAGGCCCGGTCATATGCCACCTTCAATAGCTTCTTCAGCGTCCTTGCCGAATCCGTACCACGATGTGGTGTTGCAAGAAAATATACTGCAACGAATCTCCGAGCCAACTGCTTGTATGCTGAGTCTTGCTTGGCCAGAATGATCGCCTTTTTGATCACCAGACCCCCCATGCTGTGTCCGACAACAATGATGTTTGTAGCGGACCCAATACATGGTGACGTGCTGACTGCAGCTAGAAACGCCTTGCCAAAATGGTGTACGTTGAGACAATCCCCTTTGCCCCTTAGATAGTCGGAGTTGTAGCCATAGCTATGAATACGTGCATGGGCAAGGTCGGGATCTTTCGGTAGCCACTCCTGAGGCCAATAATGGGACCGCTGGGCTGTCTTACTCCATGTCTTTCGAGATCCTCCGCCCAGACCGTGCACGAAAATGATATCCACCTGGGGCTCGGATGGAGAGTGGAGAAGATTCAGACCAAGCGGCCCTTTGACATCGTCCACAACATCGTTGGCAGAACTGAGCGAGTTTCTGAACAAGACTGTTGATAGAGAAAACGGACTCCTGGATCGTGCAATCGTATTATCACTGTTTGGCACGTCTTCGGACGCATCGTTGGTCTGCATATGTGGCTGCGATCTGGGAAACTACAGCATAAGTTTCGTGATCAGTAATGATTCGACGTAGACAGAGGGCCAAAATACAAGGGCGCCCACCATCATGCGTTGCAGTCATATGGCGATCAACATTATCAACCAAGACGCAATTCTGGGTGTTCATGATCAAACCACAAGGAACAGAGGCAGGTTTCTTGGGTGCCTGAGCGCCCTGCGCGGTTAATGAGATCCAGTCTAGAACTCCGCTTCCATGCATAACAATATCGAACCCACCACAGAGCCACCAATCAACCAGCTGCTTAAGCGCTCGCAATCCCTCGGGCCCACCTGAACCAGAGCAGGAGATGAGGCAATCTTGTACAATTTCATCAGACTGTGTATCCATCGGAGGAGCCGATTCTCTGAGATGATTTTTATCTGCTGTTTGCTATACTTCGAAACTTAACCAAGTCATTGGCGCTTCTTGATCTTTCACTCAATGCAATGGGCTCGCTAGAGGAACTGCCCTCCTATCCTGTCGATGATCATGAAAGGTTCATGAATCACGCCCTGGAACAAGCCCAGAAGTCCCCCCCTGGGGAGAATAAGTTTTGCGTCGGGGCTGTGCTGGTCGATGGGGACACAGGAAAAGTCCTGTCCACAGGTTACTCGTTAGAGTACCCTAGGGACTACAAGGGAGATGAGGGAACAACACATGCAGAGCAGTGCTGCTTCATCAAGATCGCCGACGCCAACAACGTCAAAGAGGAAGAGGGGATTGTCGAATACCTCCCCAAGAACACCGTCTTGTATACGACAATGGAACCTTGTAACGAGAGACTGAGCAAAAAAACGACATGCACGACCAGAATCATTGGACTCAATGGTGCCGTCAACACAATATACGTGGGCATTCGCGAGCCGGGTACTTTTATAAAGAATAATGACGGGCAGCAAAGATTGGAAGCACATGGTATTAAGGTCGAGTACCCTGTCGAACATATGAAGAAAAGGATTATAGAGGTGTCTTTGACCGGACATCCATCGTCCGTGATTGCAGAGGTGCTGAAGGCGGCCGGACTATAGTCACTGATAGATAGAAACCCATCATGTACACGAAGGGAGAGATGCATATGAGAAACGTTTTCAAATGAGCACGGCGCTCGATTCTTCTAGTCAGGAGATAAAATCCTAGAACGGTGTCTTGTTCCGGTGCGGGAAGATTAGATCATTAACGATAGTACAGAAGGCAGTCATGACGGATGAAAGACAGTGCTATGCCAATATCGGTTCTACCAGTCCCGAAGCAACATTTATCAACGCCGTTGTTAGACATTGTGACTTATTGACAAGGCAGAAAGAGCTCTTTGACGACTATCAAGTATGTGAGAGTCAAGCTATACAACGAGCAAACGGAGGGCCTCATCTAAAGCATTCAGCGCCCTTAAGGTACTGTTCTTGTCTACGCTACTTAGCCGCCGAGGTTCAAAGCGCTTCAAATTCACTGAAGGATCAAAGATCATTACTAGTCTAATAAACGATGATCTAGGCATACAAATTGAACAGCTTCACAACCGGCTCCAATCCTTTACGAGTGGCATACCAGAGCGGCGTTCGATCATTCTTATCCTGCAAATAAACATCGGTCTTGCCGGTTTCAAGGAGAAGTCCCACAATGTCTTCCTCTGCATTCCAAGCCGCATATGACAGTGCCGTTCGTCCGTTCTTGTCCGTCGAGTCCACCTCAACCATGCCCGTCTCAAGCAGAAGCTTGACCACTGACTGTTTCCCACTAGTAGCATATGACAATACAGACCTACCATCATTGCACCTGGAGTCGATGTCGACTTGACCCGTTGCTAGAAGTCGTCTGACTAAGGGTTCATATCCTCGTTCAGCTGCAAATGAAAGCGGCGTCCGTCCATCAAAAGCCCTTACATCAATCTCGACCTGGCCTGTGTCAAGCAGCAGCCTCATTACAGTGTCTCTTTGTGCTTTAGCTGCATAGCACAACGGCGTTAGGCCTTCCTTGTCTTTCGAATCAGGATTGACCTTGCCTGAGTCGAGCAAAATTTTGACCACCACATCGCTGTCGATCCCCCATCTAATAGCATGTAATAGTGGCGTCTCCCCACGATCACACGTAGAGTCAATCGCAGCATGGCCTCGTTCCAATAAGACCTTTACCGCGGCGACATGGCCCCTTGCGGCAGCCTCAGCGAGAGGCGTAACGCCACCTCTATCTCTGGATTCGACATCAGCTTGACCTGTCGCAAGCATCATGCAAATAATGTCCTCGCGATCTTCCACAGCTGCCCATGACAAGGGACTTCTGCCGATTTCGTCCTTTGCATTTATTTCCATCGTCCCAGCCTTGTTCCGCAGAATGGCATTCAGTAGTCCTGAGACACCATACCTTGCCGCAATGTGAATCAAAGTGGTTTTCTCTGGTGGCCGCTGATACCCTAAAAATGGAAGTATTTGATGACACACGTTCACCCAACTCTCAATGAAAACTTGTGGCGGCCATATGAATAAAGCCTCTAGGCCCTCTGGGCTGAAGTCTTGGTCGCTCTGCTGTATATGAACCACCCACGAAGTTGTGGCATAGTCCAATAATGGGTAATCTTTCTTGATTTCGCTGGGTTGCCGGCGAGCTGGTTTCTTGATGCTCTCAACTGTGTCAGGTGGATAATCCTTGATGTGTGGAATTTCCTCCATTGTCAGATAGTGAATGCAGGTTCTGAATAATTTAAAATGTGTCGTTTTCAAGGCAGTTTCGATGGTGGTTAACCCTTTGGTTTCAATGAACAGGCCTCTGTTTATGAAGAAGTCCTTGACAGACTGATGAATAAATTGAACAATCTGTGCATCAGACGACGACGATATTTCAGCGAGACCTCGGCTGAGGGTTTGGACTTGCTTAAGCATCTGTTCGTTGTCGGGGATGTCTTCGAGATTCTCGCATGCTTTCAGTGATCGATGCGGGCATTCCGGTCCAAGAACCATAGCCCAGCGCAGTTCATCAATTGACATGGGCCGAGTAGCGAAGCAGATCCACTGAATTAGCTGCAGTGATGCTGATGTCATGTTCTTGATGAGACCCGAGTACAATGCATCAAGCTCCTGAGGAAGAGCATCGACCGCCGCCAGGATCCTCTTAGGTCCAGCACCTTCGCGTTCGAGTTCTAGAACCCGCTTTACCACAAGACGCGCCCACATGAAAACACCAGAAGCGCGAGTTGTTATCAAGGATGGGACAGTAGATGAACCCACACAGGTTGAAGCTAGTCGATTTGCGACAAATGTTGAGACATCGTTGCCGTTATAGACTTCGGGACATATTTCGACACCTTTCCAGTCTTGAACCGGATACGGCCGACTACTGAAGCATAGGTGGAGTGTGTTGGTGTGAGAAGTCGTCTGGGGAACTCTAAGCAAGGAGTTGAACTTCTCAATCAGATCCACTGCACTTTCTCTGTCGCACTCATCCAAGGCATCGACGAATAGCCAGACCGAGTGAGCCTTCAAAACCTTGGAAAGCGATGACTGAAAGAAACGCCACAATTCTTCCTCGTGCCAGTGCCACGCCTGGTTTGGTTGGCCAATCTGCTGCCGCTTCCGCTGGAATTCTTCGACGAGATCGAGTAGAGCAATAGGCAGCTGGCCAAGCACCTGGTGGACAAGAGACCGGAGAAAGCCAAGACGGGACTTCTGCAGCCGATCACCGCTGCCGTGGAAGAAGAAAGACAGAATGAGATCATTGTGTCTGGACGATAGCGCACGCTGATATTCAAGGGCAAACTTGAGCAATGTCGATTTGCCCGACCCTGCCTTTCCCTTGATCCAGAGCAAGCTGCGACTGGAGGTACGCCAGGTCTCGAACGTGGCATGTTGAAGCAACCACTGGCATGTCCCCTCAGTGGCTGCATTGACTTCGTTGGCGCGATCGTTCATTTGTGGAAACGCTAGTGACTGTAGACAAGCTTGTTCTGTATGAGATAGCTTCGGCTGTAACAAGCCTACCAGGCTTCAATATCAATATGATGGCTGGGGCATGTGACTAAAAAGTGTAGTCTTAAAGGGTTCATTGACATACTTCTAACGCTTGAAGGGGCCCTGCGAACAAGACCTCTGATCTGTTCAAGTGCCTTGTCATAATTGTCGTCGAAGAGACCAAATTTGACCATTTCGGAGTGTGTTCGGTCAATAGGACAAACATTATGCTCCCAGATCCGGCAATGCGTAGCTGACTGGATGTCCACCAGGACTGCAGGAGGTCCTGCCATCCGCCATCTGCCTTCATGGTCCTGTACAGTATGAGTATGCCTAATCATTTATGACTTCTTTTGACAACGCACCTGGATAGCTGTCGGGGATTCGACTGTCTCATAAAAGCAGACGATCTCGGACTCGCCTTCAGGTCCCAAGACCTTCTGAAAATCTTCATGTTGTCGCCTCAATAGTGACGAGTTCCTTCCGATGGATTCGAGGAGTGCTCGGTTCGGTCTATCTCCCACCATGGCCTTGAGCGAGGTAATATCCATGCCATGATTAGGCACACCAAAGAAGACGATCCCATACACAGCTTTAAGAAGTCTTTGTTGATCTTCGTTGTCAGATTTTGAAAGTAGGACAAGGGCCTGTCCATTTATTGTGAGTTGGCCCCACGGCAACGATCCGTACAGGGGGACATACCTCTTTGACAACTAGTCCACCGAGGCTATGTGCAACGAATATGATGGGTTTAAGGGTCTGATCAGCAGCCATATGTACTAGACTGGTGTAGAAAGATCTTCCCATATCATCGAGACTCTGGAAGCTATTGTTCTGTGGGAGTCTAGAATCGTATCCGTAGATCATTACTCGGGCGACCGGGTTGTCGTTTTCTCCGCTAGTAATATGGTGGGGGAGGGCATCTCGAAGCCACATATGCTCTCCTCCCCTCTCTTTGAAAGATCCAAACGCGTGGCCACCGAGGCCTGAGATTGCAATCACACTATATATGCGATCAATACTCCACATAGCAGGGTTGATTGAACTTTTATACTTACTCAACTTTATGATCATGCGGTGGAGGAGCGTAGAGAGTGGTAATTCCGAGGAAGGCGTCATCGATACTCAGACTCAGCGAGCCACCGTTGTCTCTTGAAGATGCAACAAGAGGAAGACGTCCGCTTTGCCCTGCTGAGAGTCTCTCTATTTGGCTGGACTTGCTCTGGCAGAAAACTGTGGCTGTCTGCGAACGTCCATGACTCTCAACAAACAATGATCGAACAGCTGGTGTGCTAGCATTCTGTTTGGCTAGGAAATCCTTTAACTTTTCTCGATTCCAGTTTAAAGGCACGCCACGTACGCGGAACGTCCATCCTTGCTTGGGCTGACTGTGGTTCGTCCGAATTGGCGGCGGTTTCGACCAGTACGTCCACCACACCAACACTATTGAAGAGAAGAGAGCCAATATAGTAAAGAATGCAATGGACATTTTGATAGTTTTTGCAAGAAAAAGTTGAAATTCTGAGTGGCATGCGCTGATTCCATGAACCTCGATCAAATCCTGCAGGGCGCTTAAGAAAAGGGGTACGGCCAATCATTTTTACTCTTCGTTCGCTTAACATGCAGCATCCTTGTCGCATCGTGTTTCGGACGCCTTTCAGGCGATGCTCCAGGCGCGTGCGCGGATTTCAAGGCCAATGGTTTGACTTAGTAAAGGCATTGATATGAAAATCAAATTCAGAAGGGTTTTCCCCTCTAGTACCATTGTTGTTACGACTGAAGCGCTGTTCCGGATATAGGCAGCGTCAGATTGACTAGGTATGTACCAATGGACTTTGCTGTCTCGCCACCTCGAAGGTAGCTTGTATGACCGGCACCTGATCTCACCAAGAGAAACCCCGAGTCACCAAACTCCTTTGCCACACCAAGACCCCAAGTGAAAGATGTCGAGGGGTCATACACCGATGTTACACGTGGCCGAAGCACCCTTAGTGCGAGGAGCAAAGGTTGCTGCATGTAGGTCTTTGAGTTCGAGATCCGAGAACGAAGAGACTCCGGTGTTCCAATCCGCACAAGCCGTGGCGGCAAAGGTAATCAGCATCGAATCTGCAAAGATGTCACCTGTTGCAAGCTGTGTCGACAGACTGGTGGCGTCGCCCCGGCTTGCATCTATGGGGGCGGAGGCTACGTCAGTGATAACAAGTCAAGGAGCAAAACTGTCGGCGTTTTAAGTACTTACTCAACAATGCCTCTGCTAGGACCGGCCAATTTGATTGATAGAGTATCAAACCCTGAGCATTGCCGCGGATTTCTTCCGCCGTCACGTCAGGCCGACACGTAGTGCCACCGACGCAGCCCAGCGCTGGGATTGGCGTGGCCTCCGCTGTTTTCAACACATCATCCCAGATGCGGGAGATAGCCTGTCCCGCCAGCGTATGGCTCGGATTCTCCGCGCTGCACCACTTAAAGAACTGCCCTAGAGTTGCTTCATAGCCTGTGGCCTCACTAAGAAGCATTGACGGCCCGTTCTGTGATGACTGCAGCACGCCATCAAGAGCCATTGCACGGATACTGTCTGGATATTTCTGAGCATACTGAGTGCCGATGAGTGTTCCGTACGAGATGCCCAGCCAGTTCAGCTTCTCCCCGCCCAAGGCCTTGCGGACAGCCTCGAGGTCATCGACAACGCTGTCGGTACTGACGTGATCGATGAGAGGCCCGGTCTTTGCACAACAGTTTTCGTAGAGAGACTGATAGTAGTCGGTCATTGTCGCGTAGCCTTCTTCGTCGGTGGGGTAGAGGGAGACGCGCTGGTTGAAAAGGTCAAGATCGCAAACGACGCGAGTGCTAATCCCAACACCTCGTGGATCCAATCCAATAAGGTCGAAACGCTGCTTTATCTCATCACCAATGTACTCTTCCTGTCCGAGTGCAACATTGGCGACCCATTGAGCGGCTGAGTATCCAGGCCCTCCAGGGTTGACAAAGAGGTTGCCGATGCGGTTTGCAGGGTCGGACGCAGGGAGTCTCACCATGCCCAGCGTGATTCGTTCTCCGGCAGGATTGCTCCAGTCTAGAGGGACGTCATACTCTGCACACTCCAGACCCGGCCCAGTGAGTGGGCCGGAACAGTTTGTCCACGAAATTGCCGAACATGGCGATCTGCCAACACAAATTTGAAGGTAGGCAAGGAGTAGCAACAAGCCGCTGCTCAAGTTGATTGACTTCACCATGCTAATATATTTAGAAATATGACAAGATATAATGATGGAAACATTAGGAAATTGTGCATGAGATATGCTTGGCATATGCATGTGGGAAGCTCGAGAGATCCGGCCGGATACGGAAGACCTCCGTTTCATGCCCCACTAAAAAGCGGACCGCCCGGCCCGTGTCCGGAAAGCCGATTGACATTGCCTATGCCTTTTCTCTTACTCATCGCCACGATGGCTGGCTCTAAATCAAGACCTCTATAGTCTGGTATAGAAGTGACTACGGAATTGAGGTATAAGTTGGAGAGTGGTCTTATTCGTCTCGAAGCTCGATAGATATTTAAAGAATCTGCGCGAGAAGAAGCACCACGACCGAAAAGGGTGTCCGGCAATAATTGTGTAGCATTTAGTGAAACACTGACGATCATTGAGATTAAGAAACCTGATGTGACCAAGGGTTCGAGAGCCAAGTGGTGGATCACTCGTCACAAGAGCTAAACTGATGAGTTGGAGTATTTTGGATTTGGGTGTGACTTCATCATTCCCGAAAAGGACCCAAGTTTCAACACGATCAGCACGCACCGAAAATGAACGAAATGTAGCAATGCTAAATATGGGCAGCATGAAGATCATCATGAGACCTATTTTTTCTCCTTCTGTGAAGAGATTCGAGTTCATAGTCTTCACTCTCACATCTACGTAATTTGTGACACGATAATCAAACATAAAAGAGCGCCTGCCTGACTTCGCATTGCAGAAGAGAACCGTCATCTTGAAATTCATTGAACAGTCCGAAAGACACAACGCAGCTAGCAGATAATATTCAACAAACCTTTGAAAATCATTATTCTTTTCGCTGATAACGCCATGAAGCTTCTCCCTACATGCCTAGTTCTCCTTTTGAGCTCCGCAGCTCTCAGCCTGCCTACATCTGACACGGATGGGTCACACGTTGAGCACATGGATGGCTCGCCAAGTTCTGTCGAGTCCTTGCACAATTCCGAAGAAGATTGGTCCACAGACGACATCCACTCGACTTCCACTCTCGATGCACGTGTCGACTACAAGTGGTCAGACGTTTACTTTGGCTACGAAGGTAAAAGCGGCCACAAAGCAACATGGCTTGTCTGGAGCGAGACGGTGTCCGCGTGTTCCGGCCTCTCTCTTCAGCTGAAAGAAGATGAGAGCCCGTGCCAGCTCAGGTCTTGGTCGTGGCAGGGTAATGAGCTCAAGTTTACGGACTGCACGCGAAAGGATGGAGATATACATGATACACCGGGATACGTCCAAAAGTGGAACAAGGAAAAGACTAAACTCGTTGGAAAGGTGGAATGCCGCAAGGAGAAGTGGCAGAAGACTTCATGCTGGGACGGTAACGGCAAAGTCACCCCGCGAGGGACATGTTTCGCCTGATAGATGCATTGCCGTATCTGGCTTGTTGTGATGCTATCACATCACACCAGTCTTTGAGGCTGCTCAGCCGTATGTCTCCGAACGTTATCCAGAATAAATGCCAATCATATGGATGCATTCTTCTTGTAAATTATGCTCATCCCATCTTTTCATGTCTCTTCCGTTAGGGAAAGCTGTACCATACTTGCCGCAGATTTGCTCCATGCAGTGACATTTCTGAATATGACATGTGCAAAGACCTACTGACTTGATACCATACATCAATACTCCATAAATGACTGACCCTAGAAACTGATAATTAGCAAGCCTCCGTCTGCAGAAATAAAGCGCCTGAGGAATGACCCACCGGGCTGAAAGCGGCGATTTCGGAAGCCGATGAAACAACAATAACCATAATCAACAAGCATAAACAGTGCCAACCAATAGCATGGCCAAGGCATTGTTTACATCTGGCACCCAACGCAACCAAATATGATCTGTCACAAGCCCGTGTCGATAACCTCAGTGAAAGCCCGATTCCTCGCTTCACAGCGTTCCGTCGATCACTGCGTGGGACTAGCACGAGGTCGGAAAGCTGTGGGCCACGACGTTTGTGCCACGAGACATTTGTTCTAGAGCACAGCAATACCTGACGAATCGGTTTCCCTTTATGGCGTCGGTACCTGCCGCTAGACAGGTGGGCTGAGCCCGTAAACGGTTTAAGGTGGGTGGCGGAGCTGAGGCTCTGGAATGTGGGAACACGGGTCAGGCCAAGATTATTTCTTAGACACATTACTGACTTCACGAGCCAGTGTCACCTGTCAAAAACGCTTGGTCTTTTGAAAACGGGGCAATTGCTCCTAGCACGCATTCCAGCATTCCAAACGCCCCCAGCACATCGGACCATTATGACTGCAAGCACCGTCACGGCCTGCCCTACCATCTGTCTAGCCTGCCGCTAAGGGCGATGGTAGCCACCATCACAAAGCATAAGGTGTGTTTTGAACATAGATAGTTGAATTGAAGGAGCCCAGAGGGGCGAATATGGACAGGAAGTCTAAACAGTGGGATGGATGGCCATATGCAAAAAAGTCTGGCTGGCCAGTCCATTCCCAGCATCCCCACACCATCACTACATTACACATCTCTAGAATCAAAATAGCCTCCCAAATCGAGATCTCAGAATTATAGTAGCCCAGCAACAAGAAGAGGGAAGCTCAGCACGCCAGCCATCAGACCAAAGACTCCCGACGCTTGTTGAACCGCAGGTGCACCAGCCGTGACGGGGAGTGCGCCAGTAGGCACAGCGCAGCCAGGGCACACACCAGTACCCGTAGCGACGGCGGCTGCAGTGATAGGGACGGTGAGAGTGGCCGTGATAGGGGTCGGGCCGCAGCCAGCGTTGCAAATAGACTCGACGGCCGTGAAGTTTGGCGGCACGATGGTCGACGCAGGAACCGTGCACGGCCCTTCTGCCGGGCAGGTTTGCGTGCAGGTGTAGGTAGTAGGACCGAGGCCAGTCTCGCAAAAGTAGTCGTAGACGCGCTCGTAAGTCTTGATGGAGACTGCCGGAGTGCCCTCGCACGGGACAGTTAGCATGGCGGTGACCGGAGTAGGACCGCAGGCGGTGCAGGTCGCGGCCATGGCGGAGAAGCCCGGCGGCATCCCCGTGACGGGCATGCATGGCCACGTCGGGCAGACCTGGGTGACGAGGTAGGTGTGTTCCTCGATGCCGTTGGGCCCAAAAGTGTCTACGACGATGGGATACACAGTGGTGTAAGGAGGTCCGTTACCAGGACCGCCAGCACCTCCTGCGCCGAATCCGAGGCCGTTGGGGCCGCCGGCACCGCCAGGTGCATTCGGGTCGCCTGCACCGCCTTGGCCTTGGTTTGGTCCATTTTGCAGTTGCGCAAGATCAATAGTCTCAAGAGGCGCCGTGCTGGTGGCAGTGCGTGCGGCAAGAGTCCTTGTTGACGTGCAAACAGCGGTCTGACGAGGGATGTGCAGGGCTGACATGCCCATGGGCAGTGCCAGAAGAACGAGTGGAAGTAGAGTCATGTTTGATACTCTCTGCACAGAAGTGTGGCAAAAGAATGACAAGAACAAAAAGCTCAGGAGTTGTGAGCGAAAACGAATGTCGGGGCTTGGATTTACCGTGATGATTGTGAGCCCTGTTGAGATGATGGAGATATCTCCTATATACTGACTACATGCAGGTCACATACGATATTGTTTGTAAACACAACAGTTGAGCTGAGCAACAGAGTCGGAGTGTGGGCTTCTGAAACCTGAATCGGAATTGAGTTGCCTTAGCCTTGTTGTGTGATGTTGCCATGACGTTGAACGACGGAGGCGGTGCGGCAGGCACGCCGTCAGATTTGGAGCTACATGTGCCAAGCATGCAGAAAGACACAACTATGACATGACTAAGTGTCAGCTACACGGCGGGCCATGCTGTCCGGACAAAAGCACCTGTCTTGGACGTGGCCAATCCGTGGCGCCACTAAGCTTGCCTGCCGTCCCGATCATTCCAACAGCGACAAGCATGATGTCGGCAGCTGAATCGGCGCAATATGTGACACATTCCGCCATCCGATTCGGGCGCTGCAACCGAAAAGCCCGTCAGTTTCGGCAGGCAATTAGTTCCAACAAGAAAGTCCAGATTTGACAATCCGGCGTGGTGATCTACAGGCACATGAACGGAATGGGTTACTCGGCTCGACAGGGGCAGTTTGACGGCGTTAAATTATACTAGTGGCAACCCAAACATTCCGACTAAGACTCGACAAGTCGCTTCGCCTTGGCCAAAACTGTCTAGTGCCATAGTTCGTGCGCATCTTCAGAGTGTGCTTTTTACGCTTGCTGTTGACAGTGGCAGCACTAACGGCCGGCAACTAGTGGAGAGACATTAATTTCCATGTGGAATCTGGGTTGCACCAACTGGAGGTTTTCCCCCAAGCATTACCAATCCGGGGCATCATAACCATCTGACAGACTAATGTTGCCTGACAAGGGGGAGCGTATCCATAGGTAACCGTCATATTCGATCGTTCGTCATGCTAGTGACTAGGCTGAACTACTGCGGTCTATCAACGGCTGTGGCTTTGGGGCAAGTACTTAGTTTGTGGCGAGAACGACCCTCTAGGCCCTGTTGAGTCTGCATGCCAGCGATTGTGATGTTTCACTAATGTTGATTTATTTGGTATCTACTTCAGTTCGCTTTGAGCTTCTGTTCCCTCCAAAACAAAGGTGGAGTGGATTATATAGAGTGGCAAGCCTGACAGGGTAGTATCCAGTGGAATACACCACATCTGGCCTTACACTCTTTGTTGGAGACTTCTCTCTCTGTCACTCTTTCTGGTTCCTATCGTTGACGTCTAGTCGATATTCATTTAATCATGCGTAACTCTGGCCTCCTGAGGGCTACCCTGGCTCTAGGCTTACACCCTTTGTTGGGTTGGGCTCAAGACTGCCCGAATGGTATCACCGAGGTTGAAGTGCAACCAGTGGAGAATCTGATATACCACGGCCTTGCTCTGAGAGGCTACGTCCCGGAAAACACGGTCCTGACTCTTCCAAATGGCATGCTCTTCACCGTGACCGACGCCCCTCGTTTCTTCAACACTGAGATCACCTCAACGGAGACGTCTCAGTCTTTCCAGACAGCGTAAGTTCAAGCAGTTCGACTCGTAGACTTGAGTCTCCTTCTAATATACACACAGAACACTTGGTGTTTACGGCAGCGGAGATGGACGCACTGGCAATCGCAACGGCTTCATAACCACCACGATTCCGGGCGGCATTTATGCCACCCCAACGACCATCACCGTGCCCCCAGAAGGTACCAAACCTGGTACCATCGTCGTGGTGACTCCCGGCGCGATCAATGGCCCCCAGAACACTCAAGGCCTGGTCTACGACACCATCACGGAGCAAGGCCCCGCCGGCTCTCTGCCCACCACCGTCACCCTTCAACCTACCGACACCAATGTCCATGGAACAGTCATCGTAGTGACACCAGCTCCTGGTGTTCGTCGCCTCTTCCGTACAATCACCGTCGCCGGAGATCCAGACTCTCAGTCCACGACGTACACGCTGTACCCCACCGGCACTGAGACTGTCGGCACGGTCATCGTCCAGACGCCTGGCACTTCGGACTTTAACGGGCCGTACACCACCATCACTCAGGGCTACGATGGTACTACCACACAAACTATCACAGTCCCGCCGACAGCTGGTGGCACCCAGGGCACTGTCATTGTTGAGACGCCCATCAATACTGCTGGAGCTGGTGGCAACGGCGGCGGCGCTGGCGGTAACGGCGGCGCTGGCGGTAACGGCGGCGGTAACGGCGGTGGCAATGGAGGCACCGGCGGCGGAGCCGGTGGCGGCAATGGTGGAGCGGGAGGTGGCAACGGTGGGGCAGGAGGTGGAAACGGCGGCGCTGGGGGAGGTAATGGCGGTGCCGGAGGAGGTAACGGAGGCAATGGCGGTGGATCCGGAAACGGAGGTGCTTGCGCCCCTACCACTCCCAACGGACCCCAGTACTGCACGGTCGCCCTCCCTCCGGCGTGCCGCAACCTCGGCAACAACCCCCTGATCCCGACCGTCGTCGACATTGCCGCGTGCACAGTTGCTCTCGGCGGTGCTGCAGTCGGCGGCGTCCTCAACTGCCTCGTCCCCACTCTGACCGGCCAGTCCATCGTCGGCTGCCTCAACACCGCCCTCGTCGGCACCCCTTGCATCACCAACCTCCCGCAACAGTGCCTGAACCTCAACGCGGACGTGTCTGTCGGCGCTGCGCTCAATGCTGATGTCGGGCTATGTGCCAACGCCCTGGGTCCATACTCCGGCAGCCCGGCCGTTCAGCTCTGCCTCAACACCAACGTCCAGACCAGCGGCATCGCCGTCATCAACTGCCTCCAGCGGGCCTACGGCTTCCCCGTCGCCACGCCCCAGGTCCCCGCCGGCTGCACGGCCACGCCTCAACAGGCGTGCCCGCAGCTGCCTCCTGACTGCGCGGCCCTCGCGACCGTCGACCTGGCGACGGCCATCCTGAGGGTGCCTCTCTGCCGCAACGAGCTCGGCCTGCTCGCGTCGGTGGGCGACACCGCTGTCTGCCTCGTCAACAACGTGCTGAGCCTGCTGTCGCCGCCCAACGCCGGGCAGAACCTGTACAACTGCCTCAACCAGGCGATCGGCCCCTGCATCACGGAGCTTCCCGGCCCGTGCAATCTACTCAGCGCGAACGTGGGTAACGCGCTGGCGGCGCAGGTGGACCTGTGCAGCAACGCGCTGCAGCTGTTCAACCAGAACGGCGCGCAGTCGTGCCTCGACGACCCGAATGCGACGGGCGCGGCTATCCAGGCGTGCTTGAACCTGCGCCTGTTTGGCATCACTGTCGATCCCACGGTGACGGTTGGCTAAATGATTGGCGCCAGTCCCGTTTGTGGACGCTGTGAGGAGAGTTGGTCGCCGGGATGCAACGATGAACGAAGCTTCGTTTCTTACCTAATGCATGGTGTTAGACATTAAACCAAGCAAGTTTGTACATACCTTCATTTTCATAGTTTTGACGTCGAATCACGACCGTTCCTAATTGCTATCAACATGAATCAAGTGTCAAACCAGACTGGATGCCCGGCGATCGTCTGCATGGAATAATTGAAGACTCATGAGACAGCTTGCGCACGTCGGCAACACCACCTGCTGGGATAGGTAAAGGACCTCTGATATCGAGATCTAGATCAATCATGTCGAGAGAAGAAAAGCCTCATCCATGAGCCTTCACGTAATGTCAGAATGTCGGCAGGGCGCAAATCGCTTCATTGACTCGAGTTTCGGCCATTCCGCGTGGCTGCTCGGCCTTCATCGGCCTTCGGTCTCGGGGCCTGGTGGGGCTACCTGGGGGTTTTTAGCGGTGCTGGCAGTTAACCCTCGCTGAAGAACACGCATGTCAACAAGAAGAGCGCGCCCTTTCAGTCGAGTAAACCTAGACCCAAGCTCAGCACCTTCCAGACGCGATGTAGTGCCTTTTTAAAGCCAGGGTTCGAGGCCAAAGATATAAAAAGAGCATAGGCATAGGACTTTTAAGAGGCGTATTGACTTCATTGACTTCAATGAGTGTCCAAGCCCGTCAACCAATCCACATACCGCATACGAAGGTTGCACGCTGAAATTTTGATCCCCCTGTTAGGTCTCGACTGCTGGGAAGAGGGCTATCCCACTACCCAACGCCGTACAGGTCAACACCTCGCAAGGACGTCTTATTTACCCTTGCCACCTCTGTACAAGATGGCAACCAACACCACTCTCCAATTCCGCCTCGCGACCGATGCCGACGCCGAACAGCTCGAGACGCTCATCAACACGGCCTTTCGCGACGACAAGACGACGCAGGTCTTCCTACACGCC
This sequence comes from [Phialemoniopsis] sp. UDSM-2020, assembly GCA_018873225.1. Taxonomy (NCBI): domain Eukaryota; kingdom Fungi; phylum Ascomycota; class Sordariomycetes; order Thyridiales; family Thyridiaceae; genus Thyridium; species [Phialemoniopsis] sp. UDSM-2020. Next base: position 634,754 of record JAEILZ010000005.1, read on the forward strand.
GACCACGCTAGCGTCGACGTCACCGACGCCGCCGCGATCAGGGCCAAGATTGCGCAGCCCGACACGGCCGTCTACGTCGGCGTCGACGAGGGCGGCCAAATCGTGGCACACGGGTCCGTGCGCAAGCTCGACGAGCGCACGGCCTGGTTCGGCATGCTCGCCGTCGACGTGTCCCGGCAGAGGCTTGGCCTGGGCCGGCAGGTGCTCGCCTACGCCGAGCAGTACGCGCGCGCGCAGTGGGGGTCCCGGAGGATGGAGTTTGACGTCGTGCGCACGCGCGAGGAGCTCATCGCCTGGTACGCGCGGCGCGGGTACAGGCCCACGGGCAAGACGACGCCGTTTCCGTACGACCACCACGACGGGTGGCAGGGGGTCCTGAGGGATGATTTGTACTTTATCTTGATGGGAAAGGATTTGACGAGTGAGGCGCCGCCCGGAGCAATAGATACAGGTGCATAGAAATTGAGCCAGGATGTTTTTATCTGGACCAAGTCCCCTGTTTCATAGTTCCTGAGTAGCGTGCTTCACTCCAGGACTGCCTGTAGCGAGCAGGGATGAGGATTCTAGGCGAGGTGGGCTGCCTAAAAGTCCGAGGCAAAGTGTCCACGGGTTTTTTACAGCATTCGCATAAGAGTGCCACGATTCTTGATTTATTTCCTTGCAATCATTCATTCAACGGCTGCCAACACAATTCGAGAAACTAGAGATTCTCGATTTTATTTCGATATGGGTGAGTACATAGAATTGGTCGCCCTATTTCTCTTCTGATTAATGTCAAAACAGGTATAGATGATTTGTTCTGCTACATCTGTGGCGTCTCGTTCGCTGTCAACCGGATTAGAATCCGCGGAGAACCGCCAGAAGCTGCATGGGGTCCTCCAGCGGAATACGAAAATCAGAAGTCCACTTGGATTGGTGGGACATCTGGATCTCAGTATCGTTGCACAGATGATGGATGCAGTTTAGTGTACAGGGGCCCGACTAAATATGTCTGGCGGGACGAGTACAACAACCAGAGGCTTGATGACTCCGACTCGGAGGACTCGACTTACAGTTATGTCAGCGACGTAGCGGAGGAGCCACTGGAGTATGACTCTGAAGCAGAAGATGATACAAGCAGCCAACCGACAGCCTCGTCTGAAGATGTGAATATGGAGGATGCTGATGAAGGCGTCTCCAAATCGAGAAGAAAAGAACCTTGGACGTTTTCAATCGCCGGCAAAGAAAACACAGGCCAATTCTGGCCCATCTCTAAAGCCGAAGAGATCCCAGAGACAGCTGAGCCGTGGCAGAGAACCGTCCGGCAATGGGAGTATGAACATATCGCTGGGCCTAATTGTCAGCGATTGGACGGGTACCACGGCGACCGAGTTTCTGCTGTCGAGATGAGCGGCTGCAACACCATTCAGTGTCTGGTCGAGAAGAGGTTCAACTGGGAGGTCCAAGTCGATGATGAGGATTTTGAGAAAGACTCGCGCTTCCATCTCAGCGGACTTTCCGACCATGTGGCGTATGAAGATATAGTCCACTTCACTCCCGTCCGTCACGGAGCCATGAAAGTCGTTGCAAGTCATTATTACGACCTAGCACAGGTATGTGCCATTTTCAATGTGCTTCTTGGCTCTAAGAACTAAACACTGGATAGGACGACGAGCTGGACCCAGAGTTTGGACTTGCCTTTCACCCCACGTGCTTCGAGCTATTCAAGATAGAGAGCCTCCGTGTCCTCGGCCGAGTCGACATTGACTCCTTAGTTCGACTGCGCATGTCACATCGCGGTGTTTCCTACCCAGAAGACGGTTTCTGCAAGAGGCACCGAGACGTGGTGGAAGGCAGGTCTGACCGCATGTGGACGCATCGCGTGGGCGACGAGTACCTAGGCACCAATCCGATATTCGTCCCGGGTCTCAGGCAGCTTTTCGAGGCGGCCATCTCCAATGACACAGAGCTCCACCCTCAACAAAGCGCTTTCAAGAGCCGAGCGAACCACACTCAGAGCAGTCCGTCCCAAGATCCCTTCCTCAGACTACCCACCGACATTGTCTATATGCTACTGCCTCTGTTGACCAACAACGACATTGCTGCGCTTCGTCTTTCGTCGCGCGCATTTGAACACCTGCCCATATCTCTATGGTACAACTTACTAAAGCGCGATTATCCCTGCCTCTACGAAGCATGGTCTCGGCACACGAAGCCATACAAATGGGCGTATCCCAACCCGACCCAATTGATTAACGAAGCCAGGGCGAAGAAGGAGTTCAAAACGGAGTATGACTTCAGACGGAGTGTGATACAGGAGTTTGACCGGGAAATATTACCCGCGTGGGACGCCAACGAAATCAAGGAACCGCAGAATAATTATCGGGAGCTCATTGAGCAGACGGCTCGGGAGAGGGAAGCAATGGAGCCTATCTCGCTCCCGTACAGGTCGACCAATTGGTATCAGCTGTACTGCAGCATCAAGGCACACTGGAAAGATCTCAAGGGTCTGCAGAATCGCGCGAGAATATATGCGGACGTGTCAGAGCTCGTGCGACAGATCGCGGCGTACGATAAGTAGAGTTACGGTGGGGTTTGACTCGGTGTGCGGCCGAAGCGGCCGCATGTGGGGCCCGCCGGCCGTGTTGCCGGTGGGGCAAAGCGGCGGGTGCGGCATCGTGCGCTCATGCCCGACGGGCGCCACGGCCGCTGGTGCCGGAAGTAAGCTCGACAATCACCGGCTAGAATTGAAGGATTTAAACGGCTGGACTCCCGTATCTCCATGATTGCCTGTCCCGAAGCCAAGGTTTGACTAGCCACCCTCCATTATAAAAATGCGCGACCCTGCCCTCCAAAAGGTTTGCCGTTTCTGTTCTCCTCATCATCCTCACAACACACACTACCATCATCGCAAGCCACCCCAAATCTACAAAATACTTCATAATTCTCGCCCGAATTCTTGACTCCCATTCATCTTCGAGATTGTTATCTGCACTAGCACAATGGACTTCACTCCCAACCAACGACCTTACAACCTGCCAGCCGATGCAGTCTGGTTTAGTAAGTTTATCAATGACGTCAACGTTCCAAGCTACATCTGCTAACATTCTACGTTCCCAGTCACCGGCTGCTCATCAGGCATCGGCCAGGGCATCGCCAAGTACGTCGCCGCCCACCCGACCTACCGCCTCGTCGCCACCGCGCGCAAGACCTCGGCCCTCGACGCCATCCCCGACAGCCCCAACACGCTCAAGGTCGCGCTCGACGTGACATCCCAATCCTCCGTCGACGAGGCCATCGCCGCGGCGGTCGCCAAGTTCGGCCGGCTCGACGTCGTCATCAACAACGCCGGCTACTCGCTGTGGGGCGACACCGAGGCCGCGACTGAGGAGCAGGAGCGCCGGCAGATCGAGACGCTCTTCTGGGGAACCGTCAGGGTGACGAAGCACTCTGTAAGGGTCATGCGCGAGGAGAACCCCAAGAGCGGGCCGCAGGGCGGCATCATCTTCAACGTCACGAGCATGGGGGGCTTCCTGGCTGTACCCGGCGGTGCGTTTTACCACGCTGGCAAGTTTGCCGTTGAGGGGTTCACGGAGGCGTTTGCGAAGGAGGTACGACCGGAGTGGAACAGTGAGTGGACTCATTCTTTATTTCGGGTGTAAGATCTCAAGACTGACAAAGATTTCTTTACAGTCAACTTCTGCATCCTCGAGCCCGGAGGTGTCAGCACCAACTTCACTGGCTCTAGCATGGATATCTGCCAAGGCCATCCCGCGTACCTCAAGGATGCGCCGGCGCGGCTCCTGGAACAATACATGATGAGCTCGAACACCGCGACAGGCTGGTCCACGACAGAATTAATTCCGGTGGCCATCGACAAGCTGGCAAGCTCGGGCGGCCGCATCCCCATCCGTCTACCGCTCGGACCCGATTCCTATGGGGCGATTGTGCACGAGGTCGAGCTAGTCAAAAGGGACCTCGGAGAGTTCAAGGAGCTCAGTCACAGCACCGTGGCGGCATCGAAGTAGAGACATAATTTCATTAGCGATTGTATAGCGGGTACTGTAATGACAGGATGTAGTATTAGATAACATAATGAAGTCCAAATTTCCCAATCACAACAGATGCGCCACGTTTTGCCTGAGACTCTCCTTGAGCCCGGTATAGCCCTCCTGCCCAAACCATTTGTGGAGCAACTGTTTTCCAAACTCATTGTCGACCTCGCTGATATCCTCACCCTGTTCGCCGTTCTCGACGAATTTACGGTCCGGGAACAGCTCCCGGAAGAGATCGAGCACGACATTCCAGTTGTACGGGACGTCAAACGCCAAGATGCGCTCGTTCTTGACGGAGCCGTCGACCAGAGCGGCCAGATGCAGTCGAGCGCAGTCCACCACGTTGACCATGTACTGGGGCAGGAAGTCCCATGGCACATCGCCCTTGAAGACCTTGATGACATTCCCGCCAGTCTCGCCAGGGGAATCAATCACTCGCCCCATGTTGACGGCTGGGTTGACCTGGATGATCGTCAGCAAGGATACACTACCTAGTGGGCAGGAAAACGCACGCAATTGACCACAAAGTTCGGCTTCTGCTCCTTCACAAACTTCCAGACCGCCTCCTCTGCCTTGGTCTTGCTCGCAGAGTACACCTTGAACGCGTTCTCCTGCAGGTACGGCGGCGGGAAATCCACGTAGTCGTCCACCTCGGTGTTCCAGGTGCTGCTGTCAATCTTGAACTTGACACCGGGCTTGGGAATAGACGTGGCAGTGCTAGAGCTCGTAAACACAAATCGCTGGATCTTGGGCTCCTTGATGGCCGAGCGGAGGATCGACGTCGCGCCCTTGACTGCCGGGGGCACGACCTCCTTCGGGTTCGGGCTGAAGGTCAGGGGCGAGGACATGTGCACAATGGCATCGACGCCCTTGACAGCTTCGTCGAAAACACCCTCTGCCTCCATCTCTGGGACGACAACGGCGTCATAGTTTGGTGAATTGAAGATCTCCTTGGTCCTCTGCACCTTGGAGGGCGACCGCGCGGTGCCGCGGATCTTGTACCCCGCACCGAGCGCCTCGACGATGAGGTTGCTGGCAATGAACCCGGATGCACCGGTCACCAGGACCAGGGATCCTTTAGGCAGTGCCAAATCTGGATTGTTCAGGAGAGCCATGGTATTGAGCTAGGAGTTGTTGCGATACCGATAGAATTGAAAGGATTTGTATGATGCTCCTCAACCACCATGCTATGAGAGAGGAGCTCAGGGGGCATCTTATACGAGAGCCTGATGTTCGGCAGCTTACCAAGACATTTCGCCAAGAAAGGATCTCCAGTTATAAGTGCCAGTGAAGATGCTGAATAAAGAGCTCATGCATGGATGCTTACAGCTTTCGACCGAGTTGGTGCGAAACTCTATCGCAAACCCCCACCAGGGTGAAAGACAGACTAATGCACTGTAAATCCTCCCCGCAGTCCCTAATCTCGTATATGCATTCTCAATGGCTGTTGCCTTGATTCTTCAGGGGTCAGTGCAGCCCAGTTACTGCCGAATGATACCCTCGATAGTTCTTATCTGTGATTTTCGGGAGCATCAACACGCGGAAGGGCAGATATGCAATCACCAGTGACAACCACAGACAATCAATCAGAAATGAACTCACGAAACTTCGGTAAGATTTAGTATTCAACGAAGATCAATTGGTATTCTATCATTCTATCGTAACATGGCTCTGCTTGCCAGATCTATCTCAACTACTTATGCTTGCGCCACCTCCCACTCTGGACTGAATGGGTAGTCTACATATCCCACAGGGCTCTCGGCATTGTAAAATGTGTCCCTGTTGTAGGGGTTGAGCTCGAGGCCCTTCTCGATCCGGAACGGCAGATCCGGGTTGGCAATGAAATACCGCCCAAAGACGGCAGCCACCTCTGCGTGCTTGTACTCCTCGTCGACAAGCTTCTTGGCGTTGTCACCCTTGAACCCGCCAGCGAGGAGGATAGGGGAGTTGTGTCCCCATGCGTCCACAGCAAAGGCGTTCGACTCTGTTGCCTCGATGTCGGTATTGCCAAAGACCCGCGATTCGACGACATGCAGGTATGCGAGGTTCAGCTTCTTGGCTTCGCTGATGACGTGCGTGAACTGCGGGATGGGATCGGCCATGCGCATGCCCTGGAACCGCGACCACGGCGAAAAGCGGACGCCGACCTTGCTGGCGCCAATAGCGTTGCTCAATGTCTCAAGGACTTCGAGAGCGAACCGGGATCGGTTCTCAATGCTGCCGCCGTACTCGTCAGTGCGTTGATTTGTGACATCCTGAAGAAACTGGTCCACCAAATATCCGTTTGCGCCGTGCAGCTCGACGCCGTCGAAACCGGCTGCCACTGCATTCTTTGCAGCCTGAGCATAGTCGGCGAGGAAAGATTTGATGTCTTCCTTCGTCAATTCCTCGGGCACTGCCAGTCCTTCTAGGCCGATGGGACTGGGCGCCTTGATCGTGATCCCTTCCGCCTTGGCCACCTCGGGTGTCGCCACACGCCCGAGATTCCAGAGCTGTACGAAAATATAGCTGCCCTTGGCGTGGACGGCGTCTGTGACCTCCTTCCAGGCGTCAATCTGTGCCTGGTTCCAGATACCTGGTACGTTCGCGTACCCAGCAGCTTGTTGAGAGATAAACGTTGCTTCTGTGATGAGGAGGGTGCCGGGAGTGGAGGCGCGTTGGCTGTAATAATCTTTTACCAGAGGGAGAGGGACGTGTTGCTTGTCCGCTCGGTATCTGGTGAGTGGTGCCATCACCACTCTGTGTTTTAGGGTGATGTCACCGATTTTAAGGGGCTGAAATAGCTTTGATGGAGCCATTGTAAGAGGTGGGCGGAGTTTGGAAGCAATGTACACAATTTGGACACTAGGCCAAGAGCTTTTTGGCTGTGCAATATTGGTTGGCGTGGTTTGAAGATTTGGCAAGAGTTATCATCAACTGGGAAATGGTGTTATATATTCTAGCTAGAGGCTTAGCTCGGACCAGAGCTTGCTTAAGCTCCAGATCTCGCAACACCTATCTAATATGTCATCAGAGCCGGCACTCGAACGCGTCGGAAGCTCCGATTGCTTAGCAGAAGATTACTCAACGACCTCTGGTGGTCTGTGGAATGCATTAGTTTAACTTAGTCTAATCGCCCCGCGAGTTTCAACAGCGGGTTCGAGCACTGAAGTGCGAGCTGGATTTGTCAGAGCTGCGGGTCATCGTTTTGCCCCGCCCATGCACATATTTTTGTCATAACTCAATTTTATGCATATTATGCATTGATTCCGTGATTGGCGCAATGTACTCGCGAGACCCAATTTTGTTGCATTGGACCCCTTATGCAATTATTAATGGGTTTCGACCGTTTTGGTCCGAATGCCAAGAAAAGCACTGAGATGGAGCAGGTTCACGGCAACCTCCTTCTGTCATATCGCAAACAAGAAGACGTCGTGGCCAATGATGAGATGCTTCATTCAGACAAAGCCGATGTATTTCTAAGAAAATAAGTGATTCACATCCTCAATAGTCTGATATTACCCTTCCTTACTGATACGAGTAGAAGGAGAAACTCATTATTCAACCGCTTGCAAATATCCAGGTTCATCGAAAAAGCCCAGTAATTATAACCCTATCAGATACAATTTCACAGACCACATCGATGTTACGGACATCAGCTTCAATTTACCTTCTTCTTCGTTGCATTGGCCATCTCCTTGGCAAGAGGGACCAGACCTTGGATTATCATATCCTATGACGCTGATCAGAACTTGTGACAGCAATAGAGGAATTGCAATGGGGAGCTTACCATGAGCCACTGAGGAGATAGCCATGTACCATAATGATTACCAAAGGCACCGGTACCGGCCCAAACAGTCCCTGTGGCTCCCCGTTCAACCTCGCCGACCACCTTAGTCGCATATTGTTGTGGGCTGATGGCACCCTTCTGTAGGTCACCGGCAGTGAGTCGACGCCACAAGTCGCGGACTGGATAGTAGAGAGATGTTTCGGGCAATTCGGGACCGGGATATGCTTTGAAGAAGTTGGTCTTGACGGCGCAAGTGATGAGTGTGACTGTGCGGACGCCGAGCGGCTGGAGTTCGAGGCGCAGGGTCTCGCTGCTGGCATGGAAGGCAGCTTTGGATGCGTTGTAGGCACCTGGATCAAGGGTTAGGTCAGTTCTGAAAATGGACTGCAACCAGTGGACGTGTGGCACTCACCAAGGAAGGGCATATACACGTAGGCATTGGCAGATGTGTTGTTGACGACACACCCCTTGGCCTTGATCAAGAGAGGTGCAAAGGCTTGAACCATAGCGATGGGCGCCCAGTAGTTGATATCGAACAGCTTCTTGCCCTCTTCCACAGAGGTGTCTAGGGTAGGCATGATGAGGCCACCTCCGCTGTTGTTGACGAGGACATCAAGTTTGCCGCCCGTCTTTTGTTCGACGCTGGTGACGGCAGCCTGAATGGATTCGGAGGACAAGACATCGAGCGTCAGGGGCGTGACATTGGCCGACGAGGTAAGGATTCGCGAGAGCTTGGACAGGTTCCGGGCGGTAGCAAAGACATGGTAACCTTTGGCTTGAAACGCCTCAGCTAGAGCACCGCCGATTCCGCCTTCGGAGCAGCCGGTGATGAGCACCGATCTTCTGATAGCAGCCATTGTTGTTGGGAATGGGTGGAGAGGAACTCAACGCAGAGTATGGCATGGCTCTCGACTCAAAGATACAAGAGAACATTCTTGCCCTTATATACACTGTTGTATCTTGTGAATTACCAAGCAACAAGATAGACGGATGCCCTTGCTTGAGTTTACGTCCCATCAAGTGGCAGGAGACTGCAAGCGAACGTTTTGGCCAACCCGGCAGATATCATCACTACGGGTGCATGGGCTATTCCCCCTACCCACAATGAAACATTTGGCCCTAAGGACCACTCCCGTTCGCCGCGTCTTGCTCGGTTTCTAGACTGTCGCGCGCGTCAAGTGATCCTAAACACCACCATTCCCAAAACGGTCAACAAGATGGTCTTGGCATCTGGAGAAGAACTAAAATCATCGCTTAAAGGCCGCTTGCACTAGCTCCGGACCCGCAACGCCAAAAAGCCAAGCTTCTGATTGAAGCCAAACCCAACTACGGCTCCTGACTAATGAACTCGACGCGTTCACACTTCTCTCCGTCCCAACGGACCAAATCTTCTTGAAACTATCCGCGTAGGCCGAGCCCAGTCTCTATATCTCTTTCCTTTCCATATCAGGTCAACAAGAAGCGTGCCAAGCCCAACAGACACAATGACCAAGTCAAGAGAAAGCGACCCGGGAATACCATTCATCGTATCACTTAACTCCGAAAAAGCCGACCCAGCTACACGTAGACTGATCCGGAGCCACGCGAGGCGGACCAGACGCCAAAAACAATGTCACGCTATCGGTGGCGGAAAGGCGTGCGGATTCAACGAAGCCAGGCTGCAGAAGCTCGCGCTGGATGCAGCAGTGCAGGCTTACAGGCCGCATATTCCCATGCGCCTCGGGGGAGATGTTTCCTTCCTCGAGGTCGCCGATGAGATCGAGTCGTCGCTGCTGCTCAACATCGTCAAGAGTAGGCATTGCGCACCTGAGTTATACTGATGAGGAAGCAACTAACGCAGTGCGCGTAACAGTATCACCGTTGGCGATGAGGGTAATCTACCCCCTGAAAGCAGCTATCGGGCTTCAAGCGGACAGTGAGAAGCGCCTCTTCCCCATAGGTCGAGACAAAGCTGCCCTCCACATCACAGCGTATGCTATCGAAGGGGTGATCGATAAAGTCTTGCGCCGCCAGCCCGACACAAATCCACGGGCCATGCTACACTTTCAGAAGGGGCTGGAGGTGCTCCGCGATCGACTAGGAAGGGCCGATGACGAAGCGAGCCTCTCGAATGCTACGATGGGCATTGTGCTGAAACTTGCGAGCGTCGCGCACTTTGACGGGGACTTTCAGACTTCGAGGCAGCATATGGAGGGCATACGCCGGATGGTCGACTTGCGAGGAGGTATTGATGCCTTTCAGGGCACAGATCTGCTGGCAGAAATAGCAAGGTGAGAGGTCTCTTCTCTCTACTTAAATGAGCAATCAAGCTAATAGTGTACAGATACGACTTGGCCATCGCGCTCCTCAACAGCGTAGACCATTTATTCTACTCCCGACCCTCAGAGCCACCGCCAGAATACCCCGAAAGGCTGCTTTCACCCTGTGGTGACGACAGTAGCTGCTCCATTGCCGGAGAGTTGAGTGGAGGCGTAGACACGGAGCTTGCGATCGCTTGGCAGGTCCTAAGGAGATTCTGTCTCTATGTCGACCTTGGAGTCCAGACACAACGGCCGGTGCGGCTTGAGATCATCCACCAAACAACCGTTTCGGTGATGTATCGTCTACTGCGCATGCGCTTCGCCCTCGGCTCAAGCGACGAAGTGATACGCCAAGGGCTACTGGCTTTCTGTCATCACGTATTCTTACAGTGGCAGGACATTAAGCCTCAACAGCCCGACTTTGCGGCGGCATATCGGACGAGTATCTCTGGCGTGCAGCCCAGCGACCAGGTCTCCACTCGCCTGATGCTCTGGCTCCTGATGGTTGGGGCTATCTCGGTGTTCAAAATGCCAGATGATCGATGGCTTCGCGAGCAATTTCGAAGCCATGGGACCAAAAGCAACGTAAAAAGATGGCAAGACATGCAGAGGTTGCTCAAAACACTGATGTGGATTGGCATGTTGGACGATGAGATCGGCCAGGCGGTTTATGATTCCTACAACGATGAACAATAATGTGACCCTGCGTTCGACAGCCTAGAGACGTCCTCTACATACTGTTGTGCAATTGTCAAGCAGTTCATATGTTATAGAAGACGCGAGGGGACTCCACTGTGGTAATACTTGTTCATTCTTATCAATTTGCTATGTAAAAGTAGATATCTGATGGTACTAAATAGCCCATTACGAAAGCAGAAGGAAAATAAATGAATTTAGGAAATGAAGGAAATCAGGTGAAGGTAGGGGTGAGAAAACGTTGTCATGTTGCTATTTTGTGTTGTGGGCCTGTAATGTGTTGAGTTGTAAAGGATGATAGATGGGTGTGCAAGGCTCCGCAAATTTGATCAAGGGAAACAAGATTGACCGGGGTTTTCGTACCACAGATAGTACTACCGATAGAAGAGGAAATCAGGGAGCAGACAGCGAGTAGGTTGGTGAGGAATTTGTAATGCCCGCTTGATCCTCTTCAGCAGGAAGCGGAGAAGGAAAACAACACAGAAAACAAGGGAGGAGCAAGGTCGCCACGTCATTCGAGACTTTTCCCATGGCAATCATACTTGAGGTGGGTTGAGAGCCCAGTCGATTGAAGAGTTCTGTCGCATTCTTCGCATTTGACCATCCGAACGGCGCGTGGCTGAATCACGAGCGGTGCTTGGCCCGGATGCTTGTCTTTGCGGTGTTTGGCAAGAGCTGTCTCGTTGAAATAGCCTTTTTTTCCGGTCTTGTCGCAACCCAAGACAAGACAGGGAAAAGGAGTCCAGTCATGCGCTTCTCTCATGTGTCTGCTGTATTCGGACTGGCTGTAGAATGGACGGGCTAATGCTTGCTCTGTGGTAGACAGATTTCCGAAAGCGTCATCGCGATAGTATGGACATTGTGAAAAGTCGCAGACTGGATTGTAGTAGGAGCGAGCTTTCCGGGGAGGGGAAAGCTCGGCCAGCTCCTCCGGTGACCATTTGTGGTAGGTGCGAAGGTGTTGCACAAGATGGTCCTTCCTCTGGAAAGCATATTTGCCACGATATCTAGTGCATTCGCTTTCGGTGCATTCAAAAGTAGTTGGAATGCTTAGAAAGCTTTGGATGTGACGCTTGAGGCTAGTGAGCCTTGTGTACGTTGCGCCACATTTGCACTCAGAGGAAGCGCGCGACTTGGAGACGACCCAGTGACCCGGGGCATGGGGTGTCTGCCGATGATGGTGAAGCTCCCATTCGGAGTCGAATGTCTTGCCACACTGATCAAAGGTACATGCGTGCACAGTCTGTGAGACAATGCTGTTGGCCTCCGAATTGGTATTCAACACAATGGAGCCGTCGAGATTTGCGGAGTCGGCATCGCCATTTTCTTCGGCGGAAGAAACGCAAGGGAGCGGCGAGAGACCTGCATCACAAGTGGGCCTAGACTGTGTCAACAAATCAAAGGTGCAGAAATTGTGGATGAGAAGTTTACCTACACTAATGTGCCACTCCAAGCTGCATGATCCACCATAGTAAGTTGCGGCGCCCAACTTTGCACCCTACAAGTCAGTCAGATCGAAAAAAAAAAAGTCTCACGTGTCGGGAAAGTGGAAGACCGATGGGTCGTCGTAGTTGTCGAAGTCGACGCCAGGGAAGAGATCTGGTTCCATGGACCAGTCTTGTGAAAGCCGAGTAGGATTGACAGTGCCATCACAGAAGAGCCCTGGAAGAGGCCATGCTGCATTTGAATCCATGTGAACGTGCGTTTTCCTTGAGGTCTGGTTCTGTCGATTTGAAATTGTTTGATCCGGAGGGGACGATGGACATCGACCTGGGAAAGAAACTGTGAGAAAATTCAGAAGGAAAAAGGTCTGTGGTGAGCAGATTGGGGATAACGCGCCTTCAACCTCTGCCCCCCCCGTCTTGTGTAGGGTGCACATGGACACACGCCACAGTGCACCCTACATTGCTTGATGCGATTGGACAACAGGACGCCACGAGGGTCTATATTGGTCGGGCGTCAGGGCTTGCATCTCAGCTTCTCCGCGTAATCACCTTTGACCACCAATCATTCTTTCTCATACGTCAAGCCCACTACCCCTTGGAAAGCAGGCATCACTATCTAGGACGGGTGTACTTACGGGAAATCGCACCAGTCGATCAAAATGCCTCCATAACCTTCACTTGGCTACGGCCCTTAATCACGGTCCAAGTAGACAGGATATTTATACCGAGATCCGATATGATCGTCACGTAACCTCGACCGCCCCTTGCCGTACACGCGCTCGCGCATCGTCCCCGAGTTGGCTGGGTCGCCAGCTGGCGCGTACAGTCCACGCCGCCGGAGCTCAGGAACGAGCAGGTCGACCACATCCTCCCACGTGCCAGGTGTCGTTATGTGACCAATGTTGAAGCCGTCCAGATCCGCAACCGCTATCCACCTCTCTATCTCATCCGCGACGTCTTCAGCCGTGCCCACGGGTACCGGCCCAGACGCGCCGAGCGCCACAGCCTTGCCTAGCGCCCGCGGCGTCCACACAGGCACGTCGTCACCCTTGTACTGTAAGTTCTGCACTTTGGACTGGATCTGCGCGTTGGCGTTGCCAGTGCCTTGAAGCTGCGCCAGGATTTCCTTGTCCGCATCCAGCTTGCTTAGGTCGATGCTCGTGTTGGCGCACCAGTACACCAGCCCTCCTTCCTCGCTAGCGTACTTCTCGGCCTCTTTGTACTTGGCGCGCGCCTCCTCGCGCGTCCTACCAATCACAGGCGTCAGCGACGCAAAGACCTTGACGGACCGCGGGTCGCGTCCGTGCTCGGCTACCTTTTCACGGATCGCCTTGACGCGCCCTGCGATCATGTGCGGCGACATGCCGACGACGAAGATGCCTTCGGCGTGCTTGGCGCCGAAATCGATACCAGCACTACATTGAAAGCGTCAGCAATTATATGGACGCTTGTTGTGTTTGCTATTGCTGTTTTATTGACTCACGGTGACGTTCCCGCCTGGAACAGGAAAGGCGTCCGTTGCGGGCTGGGGTCCAGGATATGCGGCGCCTCTACATTGAAGTATTTGCCCTTGTGGTTGATGGTGCGGATCTTGCTGAAGTCTGCGTAGACCTCCTTTTCGGCATCCTCAACTAGTGCGTCGTCCGCCCACGAGCCCTCCCATAGTCTCAAGTCAAGGGTCAGTCGACGCCCGGGATAGAATGATGGTGGGAGACATACTTGTACAGGACGCGAAGATACTCATCAGTGATCTCGTAGCGTTTGTCGTGGTCAATGGGCTCAATGCCAATCTATGCCCACCCGTGTTTATCAGCGACAAGCCCGTTACACAGCTTTCAAAACGAGGGACTCTCACTGCTTTGAAGCCCGATGCTTTCCACGAAGTGACGATGTTCCACCCGAAGCGACCACCAGTGAGGTGGTCGAGGGTGGAGAAGCGCTTAGCCAGGGGGTAGGGCGCGTCAAAGGACGTCGAGGACGTGATGGCAAAGCCCAGATTCTTGGTCACTGCCGCCATAGCCGTTACCGGGATGACGGGATCGCCCATGGGGAACTGAGTGCCGGTCCGGACACACGCTTCGGCATCACCCTTGTACACATCGCACCAACCAAAAGTGTCGGCCAGGAAAAGGGCATTGAAGTCGCCTCTCTCGAGGATCTGCGCCAGATGTGTCCAGTAAGAGAGATCCCGCCTCTTGTGCGCGGACCGGTCCTTCGGGTTTCTCCACTGACCAAAGGACATGTGGCCTACGGTAAACATGTCAAAGGCGTTGAGCAATATGCGCCTTTTCGGCGGCTCCTGCGCGGATGTAGCCATGTCGACGGTGTGCTGGTTCAATAGTTGCTGATAGTCTTCGCCTTGCGCACATCAAATCTTCGCTCAACATCGAATTAACTACTCATGTAACGCATCTACGATACTTTCGAGTATACTTATTGGAGGCTGTCTTCTGCCGAGCCGATCTCGGCCAAGTTGTGGTGCACCTCATCGTGGCTATGATGACATGCTTGACAAGCATTCGAGCACCTCATCGCCTTACAAGTGGGTCTGAGGCTTGCCTGTAATCCTCCAAGAGAAGTAGTCGAAACAACGTGCCAACCAGCATATGAGACTAGCGAGCCATGTGCGTGGCTTTCTGTGATCTCGGCTCAACCCGACAATGAGAATCATGTTTTGAGATGTGTAGAGGGAGGGGCCAAGAGAGGCTATGAATGAATAATCACGTCTTGCCATAGTGTGTTGGTTCCACATCTCTAGTCGCATAGGTGCGGTCTCAGCCCGACAAACTTCACCGCAAACTCTTTCAGATTTTTATGAGTGCAGATATGAATATACGAACATTCGTTCCACCACGAAAAGAAGAAAGCTCCAGTGAGATTCTCGTTATGTCGTTGCTGAGCGCGTATGATCCTGAGTTTCCGATGGAGATAGTGTAAGCCGCGTTGACAATATCTTTACACATACGACATGATTGACCGGTCTATAATCACTCAATCGACTCCCTGGTATGAGATGTGTCCACTGTTCAGCACAGAAGTCCATCGGACTGACCCCGACAGCGACAAGGAGTCTTCGGTGCAACCCCCCTACTCATATCCTTGGTGTGGATCGCTGTCATGGGCGCGAGGGATCTTAGTGAATTACGCCATATAAAAGCATATTGCATGGGCGCGCATGAACTCGCGCGTCCGAAGACTTGGCTCCGTGCCCCGGGTCCGGTTCCACCGCTGTCACATTCTAGGACAGTTACAAAATCTTTTTATTGTCTCCTTCGACGCGAACCGCGGTCAGCTGAGTTGCGCCGCTGATTGCCTTGCGATCCATTATTCTAAAGTCGTAACATCGACGCGCATTCAAGATGTCCAAGGTCGACACAATCGAGCCGGCTCCTGCCCTGGTCGAAGCCCAGAGGGCTCATAGCGAGTCGTCATTCAAGCTTGACGATGGAGAACGGTACAAACGCGAGTTCCTGTCCCAGTTCACCGCCGAAGATGATCGCAAGATCATGCGCAAGGTCGATATCCGGTTCTTGATCATCATGGGCTTCATGTACCTTGTCAAACAGATTGACTATTCGAACGCAGCTGCTATCAAGGTCTTGCAAGTGGGAGAGTCGAGCAACGTCTTGACTGAACTAAAGATGACGGCCGATCAGTACAACTGGGTCCAGACTGTCTACTTTGTACGTCTTCTTTGCGTAATTACTCTTCGCTCCTTTGGGTGCTAACCTGGAGCAACAGATTAGCTATGTCATCTTTGAAGTCCCTAGCACCCTAGTACTCAAGAAGTTCTCTCCTCGCAAGTGGCAGTCTCGTATCTTCGCTACTTGGGGCATCGTGGTCGCTTGCCATGCTGCGATCCAGAACAAGGAAGGATACTACGCACTCCGCTTCCTCCTGGGGATGATGGAAGCCGGATTCTTCCCCTGCCTCGCCGCTCAGATGTGCAGTTGGTATCGGAGTGACGAATATGGACGTCCGATCATGTGGATGTTTGCCTTCCAGAATTGCTCGGGTATCATTGGGTCGGTTCTGACCTATGGTATCTCATACATGAACGGAGTTCGAGGGCTATCCGCTTGGAGATGGTAAGCTTCGTGTCTTCTTTTCAGAGCTGCAAGTATAATAACCTCATCCAGGGTCTTCCTCCTCGAGGGTATAGCCACCATCCTCTTCTCTGCGATTATCTACATTGTCCTCCCTGACTACCCCAAGTCACCGCGCTCTGCCAAGTGGCTCACGCCCCGAGAGCAAGAGTATTTGGAGCTCCGCCTCTCCGAGAACGCTCCCCGGACCGAGGACGCTGCCTTCAATGCCAAGGAGATCATCGTCTCGCTCAAGGACCCCAAGCTCTACGGCTTCACCATCTCGCAGTTCTTCCTCAACATCGCAGGCTACGGGCTCAGCTGGCAGCTCCCGACCATCACCACCTCCCTGGGCTTCGCCGGCCTACCGCGCAACCAGCTACTCAATATCCCGCCCGCAGCAGTCACCGTACTCGGCATCATCGCCGCCGCGTGGTTCCTACGCAGATCATACGTCGTCCGCCCTCTATTCGTCCAAAGCCTGACCCTCGGCGCGCTGGTCTTCTTCATCATCCTCTGCGTGCCGGGCCAAGTCGGCAAGGGCGGCGTATACGCGGCCTGCGTTCTCGGCACGGCGTTCTACTTCGTGCTCTTCGTGCCCTTCTGGGCATGGCGCTCCGCGACGCTGGTCGGCACCACGGGCACAGCGTTCACGCTCGCGCTGCAGACCTCGGTCGCGCAGGTTGGCGGCGTCATCGCGCCGCAGGTCTTTCCTTCGAAGTGGGCGGGTGACGGGTATAGAAATTCGTTTATCATCTGCGCGTGCTGCGTCGCAGTCGCGATACTGTCGAATAATTGGCTGTGGTTCCTGACGCGCAATACCGAGGCGGACGTTGCGCGGGTCCGCAAGCTGAGGATCAGAGCGGAGAGGGAAGGGCGCGTCCTGGCGGATGATGATGTCCGGATCTTTGAGGAGAGACAATTTCATGGTATTGGGCAGCAGTTGAAAGGTGAGGTTTGAGGAGGTGCTAAAGGACCCCCTCGAAAGAGTTTCCAAGTTACTTGAGCTCCGTGGCTCAGAACAAGTAGCATTGTTGGAAGATATACCTCTCTACGCAAGAGAAGTGTACAAAAAAGAGTAATATTGACATAGAATAGCTAGTTGTGAAACTAATATTACGTATCACAACTATTAAAGGGGCAACCCTTGTCGACTTGGTATGACCAAGTTGAACTCGAATGGAAGCCCGCGATTAAGCCTTGGTGCAGACCAGGGCGTCCAGCCACAAGTTAGTGCAGGCCGAGTTGATAGAAGTGTTCCACTTCTTGAAATTAGCAACAGTGATGCTCTGCTTGGAAGCAATGCCATCGCATGAGTCGCCAGAAACGACCTGGTAGTAGCGGGTGCATCCAGCGACTATGCCGGGCATGGGGGTGGCCATGTCAGGCGTGCCAACGCACGCATAGTAGTCAACCCAGAGGTTGTTGCAGCCTACGATATACAGTTAGCTAGGTGTGTCTTGGGAAGACGGGGAGAGAAGACTTACTGGAGTTGATCTGAGTGTTGAACTTGCGGAGCTGGGCGACAGTGATGGTGTTCTTGGCGGCAACGTTGTCGCAAGTGTCGCCCGACTTGAGCTTGTACCACTTGTTGCAGTTGGACACCGCGCCGGGAAGGGCAGGAGAGTTGCTCGGCGTGGGCGGAGCGGTGGTGGTGGGGTTGGTCACCGCGCCAGGCACACCAGTGCAGACGTAGTAGTCCAGCCAGAGGTTGGAGCACGAAGCGTTGATCTCAGTGTTCCAAGACTTGAACTGAGCAGTGGTGATGCCCGCCTTCTGGGCAATAGAGTCACAACCATCGCCAGACTGGACCTTGTAGAAGCGGTTGCAGTTGTCCACCACACCAGGCATGAGGGGTGTGTTGCTGGGGGCGGGTCCGCTGGTTGTGGTGGTAGGCGGGGTGGTCGCGCCAGGAACGTGAACACAGACATAGTAATCAAGCCACAGGTTGGAGCAGGAGGCGTTGATCTCAGTGTTCCACAGCTTGAACTGAGCAGTGGTGATGCCGTTCTTCTGAGCGATAGTATCACAACCATCGCCGGACTGGACCTTGTAGAAACGATCACAGTTTTCTACGATACCAGGCATGGCGGGGGAGTTGCTGGGGACAGGGGCAGTAGTGGTGGAAGTCTGGATGGTTGTGGGAACGCTGGTGGGAGGCTTTGTCGTTGGGACAGACGTCGTCGTAGGCGTAGCAGGGGGAGTGGTCTGACCGCCATCGTCCGTGTAGTCGCCAACAACGCAGTACGCCTTGCCGGTCTCAAGGTTGGGGCAGGACACACCCGGGTTAAGCTTGGTGAACTCATCGACCGAGATGCCCCAGGCAGACGACATGCTGTCGCAGGTCTCGCCGCTCTCGGCCTGGATGTCAAAGTAGCAAGTGACACCACGGCGGGCAACACCATGCCTCAGCCTGCCGGCCGAGACGAGGTCCAAGCCCGGGCCGGAGAGAAGGCCGAGCAGGACAAGGTGGATACGTGCCGCATGCATTTTGTTCCGGGTAAAGAGACTCAATGGAGTGGAGCAATAACCAAGGCTGAAAGAGTGACTGGATTGGGGGGACTGGGAGACGGGCCAGATGTCCTGCAGAACAGAAATAACTTACGCCTGATATGAAGATCGCCAGAAGGCCATCCATCTTATACGGCCTACATCATACGCTTCCCTCATGCCTTCGAAATCGGATATTGTGCCGCAGCAAACAAAAGCATCCAAGTCGAAATCCTTACAATTCTCACGATGATATCGCCAAGACTTGGCAAGCCTGAAGAATCACAAGACTAACATGGATCCGATCCATCTTGTATGGCACGCTGACCGCCACCGACGCGCCTAGACTGCGCTATAAGATTAGTGTAACGGCGAAATCACCACGATACCCTTGCTAGCCGACCAATATCGTTCTGGGGAGGGGCGCACTCACAACGTAACATCTGTCTTACAGTAATAAACAAGTCCATCAATAGTCTGTTATTGTGCAGGCTTGGCGGGCGGCATTCCTGATTGGAGTCCAACTTGCGAAGAAACGCGATACGCGACTCGACGGAGGTCTGATCTGGTGGCACCAGTGGAGTATCTGGAGCTAGGCAGGATGAACAGACTACGGGACTACTAAATGCTTAATTTGGGGGCGGCCGCGTTAATCTGATCGATCTGGGACTGGTTTACTCGCGGAATTTTAACTTAATCTAGGCTGGATCCGCCCCCTGCAAGACCCTGTCCCTGCAACAGTCTCTGCAAGGGGTCTGGAGCTGCCGTTCCTCGCCCAGTTAAGTAGCTGCACAGTAGCATAAGCATAAGTCCCCTGTATGCAAAACGGCTTCTCGGCACTTTTACCTGATGCCAAGACCAAGCGCGCCAAGCGAGCCAAGCGGGCTAGGCGGTCCGCCCCGGCCGGAGCAAACAGTGACACATGACACTAAGCCCTGTCATTTCAGGTTAACTGTCTGAAAGCAGCTGGTTTGCCTCTTTGTCGCCCTATTTACACCCATTCTCGTCGGCTGCTGTCCTGACAAGGCAATCTCAAAAGGACCACAACAGCAACAGAAGTAGCAGAAGCAGCTCCATCATTCTGTCAGACAGTTATTTCTGTCAGCAAGAAACAAACAGCCAATTACAACTCACCATACAAGCCCCTCCAGGGGTTCGCCCACCATGCGTCCGGCTTCCCAGTCCATATGGGCCCTCGCGGGTGCCTCTGCCTACCTCAGCGCCGTGGTCAGCGCCGCCGGTGTCCTAGACATTGGTCTGGCCTTCCCCCGGACGGACGGCGTGTACTCGCCCGCAGATGACTTCCCCATTGTCTTCGCCGCACAGAACTCCAAGCTGGCCGAGCATCTCAAGCCCTCCATCTGGTACCAGGTCCTCAACGTGACTGGCCATATCGAAACACTCCTTGACAGTACCCACGAGTTCAACTGGACCAGCGCTTCGGAGCACGACCCCTATCTCCTGTGGAGCCGCCTCAAGGTGGGAGGCGAGGGCAAGCTCCGCGTCCTCTGGCAGCCACGCTGGACTTCGTGCGACCAAAGCCACGAAGAGGTCGGTCTTTCGCGCAACCACACCGACAATTTCCTGGTCGACTTTGAGATCAAGGCCAGTGGCGAAAAGGCGGACCTCGTTGCCGCGACCAACGGCAACAGCGACAACTGCCCAAACGCGGGCGTCGGCATCGACGTGACCGACAAGACGCTCGAGGCTGCGACCGGATCCTCGGCACACGAGACCTGCGCGGTTCTGGGCTCTTCGTCCCCCACACCGACCTCGAACCCCTGCAAAGTCAAGATCGACAAGGCCACAGTCGAGAGCATGGCTGCCGCCGACCTCCAGGAGAAGTGCAGGGGTCTGGACCCGCCGAGCGAGTGCCCGAAGGGCAGTCTCGCCAATCCCATATTTGCCGTGGCGGGCGTTTCTTCCCTCGCCGCGGTTCTCGGCGCTGCTTTTTTCCTCGTCTGATCCAGGTCATATGTCTCGACCCGCGTCTTTTCGTCTTGGCAAAGTAACAAGCCTCCGTTGGGTTGCATTTTCTTCCTATTCCGTACGGCACAGCACCAATTCCAATTCTTTTTTCCCCTGCATATGGCCGGCTAATTTGTGGGGTGCACAAAAGATGCAGGCAGGGGTTTGTAATATCTTGTACCTAAAATGATTTAAACATACATTAAACTGCACAGTCTTTTTGTCAATTGCTGAATTAAGTCAGCTTACATGTACATATGTCTTCCTCATTAAGTCATAGAACCGCTGCCTGCATCACGCGATGCTTCATCTTGGCAAAATGGTACCGAATTTCCTCACTGTGAAGTTGCTTCCTCATACCCGGGTCGTCTCCATGATATGATCAGTTCCACGAACCAGGTCTCATGATTCGAGCCACAAGCCAATAAAGCAACCCTACCGTTCGATGCTAGTCTCCCCAAGAGAAAGAGCATGGGAGGAGACCACGAGGCACACTTATCACCCTGGTCGTGCAGAAGGTAATCTTGCCCCGGGATGCCTTTTCGGCAGATCCGTCTTTCATGGCACGTTTCCTTCGCTGTGCCTCATCACCGAATACTGGTAATTAAACATCAGATACCCCTGGCTAGGTCTTACATGTGGTGAGCCAAATCCAGCCTTGAAAGTCTTGGCAGATTGTCCCCTCTGTATGCCTTGACAGGGCAGTAGCCTTGAATAGCACATGGGAAAATGGAGCTCTCTCATGAAAGGTAGACAAGGTTGATAAATGGCATCTGTCGCGCTCTGTAAAGATCAGACGTGGTTCAGCAGTAGCAGCAAGCGACTATCCGTCGCTGATCAGCTGTCTGGTGTTTTCCTGAGTGCAGATCCTCGGGTCAAACATCACACGCCCAGGTATGACTTGACCAACACCCCCTTTCCTTCATGTTTCTATATGCTAACGTCCTGTGAATGCAGCTCGTTGTCACTCCTTTAGCATCATGTTGACACTTTCACGGCTCGCGGTGGCGCTCGCCACCGCGGTGACCGTCCTGCCAGGCTCGGCTCAGGCTCAGAACTATTGTCCTGGTCGATGCACCGATGCTGGCCCAGATACCAGCAAGTGGTCGGTCTATCCCAACTTCAACATCATCAAGAGGTGCAAGGAGACCGTCTTCTATGGCTTCAACCTCTATGACTCTGTCGATGACAGAAACTCCCACCATCGCATTGCCGCCTGCACGTCCTTTGGCACGGACTTTGATAACATGGCGGCCACACCCGCTCCGGCCAGGCTCTCCTCTAGTGTCGAGACGGCTGCGTCTGAGGAAGTCAAGTTCGAGCTTGGCTGGTTCGAAGAGGGCTACGGGCTTGCCGTGTCCGGAATTACTGCTCTCGCCAAGCAAATGCGGGAGTACATTGACAAGGGTCATGCCGACACCACGGACAGACCCTTCATTCTCTACGGACGCGCTGGCCAAGCTAGCATCGGTGTCTACATTGGCCAGGGCCTGCTGCGCCAAGGCTTAGGGCAGTCCGCCCTGAAGACGTTTGAGGACAACTTTGATCAACTCAACGTGACCTCGCCCAGCATGGCCATGCAGCTGTGTGACGACAAGTCTATCAGCACTCACATCTTTGGCGTCGTCGTCACCAGCAATGCCACCTTCGCTCCCATCCAGAACGCTATCCAGTCCTGGGCCAATGCCACGTGCCTGTCTTTCAGTGGGTCGCGAGACTTTTCTGGTACCGTCACCTACACCAGCCCCTTGATCGACGGCAGCCTGGCCAACTCCACGTCGCCGACCAACTCTACGACGGGCAGCAACTCTACCACGAGTGCCAGGGCTAAGAGGGCTAAGTCTCTTGCGCTACGTCGTGGAGATGCAAACGTCCTCCAGGAGCGTGCCGAGTGCAGGTCGGTCCAGGCCCAATCTGGCACCGGCTGCCCGGAGCTGGCGGTCATGTGTGGAATCTCGGCCAGCGACTTCACAAAGTACAACCCGGATCTCAAGTGCAACGACGTCAAGCCCAAGATGTGGGTATGCTGCTCCAGTGGCACCCTCCCCGACAGGCGACCCAAGCCCGTCAACGGCAAGTGCTACGCGTACACCGTTCAGGACGACGACAACTGTGACAACCTCGCCGCCGAGTACCAGCTGACTCGCAAGGAGCTGGAGGGCTTCAACCAAAAGACTTGGGGTTTCTCAGGTTGCGATCCTCTCTTTGCCAAGGTCGTTTTGTGTCTCAGTGAGGGTGACCCTCCCTTCCCTTTGGCTATTGACAACGCCAAGTGCGGCCCTCAGAAGCCAGGATCCAAGGCTCCCACTGATGGCTCCAACATTGCCGACATGAACCCGTGTCCCCTCAACGCGTGCTGTAACATCTGGGGTCAGTGCGGAGTGAACAGGGACTTTTGCATTGACACCAACACCGGCCCCCCTGGCACTGCCAAGAAGGGCACTTATGGCTGCATCTCCAACTGCGGTGTAGACATCGTCAAGGGAACTGGGAACGGTGGCATCAAGCTCGCCTACTTCCAGGGCTACGGCATGGGCCGTAAGTGTCTGTACCAGGACGCCCTTCAGATTGACGCTTCGAAGTACACCCACCTTCACTTCGGCTTCGGCACGCTGACCCCGGCTCCCAACTTTGAGGTCGGAGTCGGCGATAGGCTTGCTCAATATCAGTTCCAAGAGTTCACACGCATTCAGGGGCCTAAGAGGGTCCTTTCCTTCGGCGGCTGGGCCTTTTCCAACGACGATGCTACGTACAGGATCTTCCGTGACGCCGTCAAGCCTGCAAACCGTGTGAAGGCCGCGCAGAGCATTGCCAACTTCATCAACAAGAACAAGCTTGATGGTGTAGACATCGACTGGGAGTACCCTGGCGCGCCAGACCTTCCTAACATGTCGGACCCTGGCTCGGAGGAAGATGGCCCCAACTACCTCGCTTTCCTTGCCGTCCTCAAGAACCTGCTTCCCGGCAAGACGGTTGCCATCGCTGCCCCTGCGTCGTACTGGTACCTAAAGCAGTTCCCCATCGAGAAGATCAGCAAAGTGGTCGACTACATCGTGTACATGACGTACGATCTCCACGGCCAGTGGGATGCACACAATGAGTACTCCCAAGAGTATTGCGAGTCTGGCAACTGCCTTCGCAGCCAGGTCAACCTTACCGAGACCCGCCAGTCGCTTGCCATGATCACCAAGGCCGGCGTTCCCGGCAACAAGATTGTTGTCGGTGTCACCAGCTACGGACGTTCGTTCCAGATGGCCGAGGCTGGCTGCTGGGGTCCCATGTGCAAGTTCACCGGCGACAGGCTCACCTCGTACGCCACGCCCGGCAGATGCACCGACACTGGAGGCTACATCGCCGACGCCGAGATCGACGAGATCATCCGCGGCGGCGGAGCCAAGCGCCAGAACAGCCGTGTCACGACGCAGTTCCTGGACACGAGCAGCAACAGCGATGTCCTCGTCTACGACAACAACCAATGGGTCGCTTACATGAGCGAGAGCACCAAGTCCGTCCGCACCAAGCTGTACGCCAGTCTCGGTATGGCCGGCACGACGGACTGGGCCAGTGATCTGCAAGACTTCCACGATGTCCCCAAGCCTGCCAAGGACTGGGCCTCCTTCATCTCCCTTGCCAAGGCGGGCGGCGATCCCAAGGTCAGCGATCTAAAGTTGGGCAAGTGGCGAGACGGCGACTGCACGTCCGAGTACGTCAAGTACCAGTACAACTATGATCCCGACAAGCGTTGGAAGGAGCTCGACGCCGATTCTGCGTGGAGGGAAATCATCGTCAAGTGGACCGGCACCGACAAGGGCCGTCTCTCCTTCACGCAATCTGTGGAACAGACCCTCCTCGCCGGCGGCAGTATGGGCTGTCAGTATCTCGGAGGTGGTGACGACTTCTGCGATGACCGATGGGAGTGCCCTGCCGGCGCCAACGGCCCTGATTCCGGACCGGCGGCCTACGTTATCTGGCAGTCCCTCATCAAGGTCCATCGCATGTTCCATACCTATTATGACGGTCTCAGTGACATGCGAGGAGGCGTCCAGACTACCATCAGACGCATGGAGAACGTGTTTGCGCCGATTCCCGAGGAAAAGACCAACCAGTGGCTGAATGTCATGATTGACTTCTTGACAATTGGAGCCCTTGGCGCCGCGGCGCCCTTCTTCAACGGCGTCTTGAAGACCCTTCCCGCCTTTGCCAAGGAAGGCAGCGCCCTATTTGACAACACCAAGGACACAGCGCTGAACATGATCGGTCAAGGTACCACGCTGGCAAAGGACCTTCTCCAGGCTCCGCCCGTAGACAAGTGGACCCCCGACGAGCAGAAGGACTTCTCCGACTACGCCGCCCAGGCCGTCTTTGGCTGGATGAACAGCACCACCTTGTCCCTCAAGAAGCTCTTCAGCGGCGAGAAGGCCTCGCTCGACGCCCTGACTGAGATCATCAAGGACGGCAGGATGCTGCCCGGCGCGGACGCCGACATGGGCGGCAAGGGTGCGATCGACATCGAGGCGACGGCCCGCAAGACCTTCTTCGCCTACGCCATCCCGGGCCTCTGGCGCCGGTCCAAGCAGTACGCCTTCATCCTCGACTCCGGCGAGGGCTGCGGCGGCAACCCGGCGAGCAAGTACGTCAGCGACGACACGGCCAAGGACACGTCGGTCTGCGTCGACGGCCGCATGTACTACCTCGTCGCGCCCGACGGCGACGCCAAGAAGTGCGAGTGCCAGCACAACAACGACGGCGGCCCGTGCCAGACCGTCTGCCGCGACAACACCTTCTCGGCGCCCAAGGGCATCGGCTCGCTGACCGACAACGACTTCGGCAAGTTGACGCGCGACGACATCGTCAAGGGTGCGCTAGCCTCGTACGAGTACAACGGCGGCGACAACAAGGTCATCAACATCACCGAGCTCGGCGACAACAAGCAGGTCCGCGAGAAGCTCGTCGGGCTCGACACGACGACGCCGGGCCTGATCCAGCTGCCCGTGTGCAGCGGCAGCCGCGCGTGGCAGGCGTGGCACACGGGCACCGAGGGCGGGTCCGACCATTATCCCTGTGACATCTTCCCGGGCAAGGACCACTGCGGGGACTCGTCGTTTGAGAACCAGGGCAGCGACGCGAGCCCGTCGGTGGACGACTGCAAGCAGATCATCCGCAACATCGAGGAGGACGCCGACACCGAGTGGACGCACGGCATCACGGGCCACCGCGAGATCCTCAAGTTCGGGTCGTGCGCGTTCGGCATCGAGCGCACCGGCGGCACGGGCGGCGCCGTCATGTTCGAGGTCGGCGGGCAGGACGTCATCGACATCATCAACGAGTCCATCAAGCGCTTTGGCAGCACCGGCAAGGTCGGTGCCAAGGGCGTCATGTCTTGCTCTGGAACGACGGCCGGCACGCATGTGAACGTCGAGTGGGGTATTTACTAAGCACAGGGGGCGGGTATCTATTCAACCGACGCGCGATGTCATATTCATAGTAAATTATTTAGATAAGTGTATAAAGGTGATAATAGTAGTTGATGACAACATGAGAGGTAGTGATTCAAGGCTTCGTGACAACCGGTCTTATGATTTTGACTGCTACAAGTGACATATCTCTAGACCTTCGAGATCATGGTGTTGATCGTCGAGAACGTTCGCGATATGCAGTGTGCTGGCAGCGTCATTGAGGTGCGGGTTTGCGGGTTCGTGCCGCGGTCTTCGTTGGAGTAGAAGCCTTCCAGGTGTTGGTATGGGCGGTGGCGAAAAGTCGTGGAGGATGCATTGCTGGCAGTCACAGTCTAGGATGAAAGGGGCTTGGAGTTTTAGGACTTAGTATCCCACGAGTTCTATCACACGTTGGAAACAAAAGGAGAAGGTGAATCGGGGTCATCAAGGTTCCCCTTCGTGCATGCAACATTTGAGGAAGGCCACAATAGAAAGGTTGACCCCAGCTCCATATTTCGGAAGAAAACCACCGCGTTCAACAAGCGTATTGCTGTATGAAGTAAAGAACTTGGATGTGCCGGCGTTCGTGAACATCGATACACTCTGCCGCTGGCCCAGGAATTTCCATTGGCTATCCGTCTCCTCTGCTCTAAAACGGGCTATCTACAAGGCGTTCAATGTTGCAGGCTAGCAGTACCGACTAGCATTGCGCAACACATGCATGGTCTTTGAAGGGTAAACGTTTAGGCTAGTTGACCCCCCTTAATAGTTTATCTATAGACTTTGTGTCTTGAATTCGTCTTGTGACCACTATGTGATCTAGTGTCGATTGACGCTTACCCGTAGAGTCTCTTGTAGACCAGATCAACATCCAGCTTCTTGGTGAAAGTCCACCTATTAGCTTGGTACCGATACTATAGTACGGCTTTTCGCATACATCGAAGAAGAGTGAAACCTTGATGATAGATAAGACACGCGCGATGGGATTGCCGGTCTCAAGTAAGTTGTTCTCCGCATTCGAACTGATTGGCCAGGATTCGCGGATACATGTATCCAGATAGGATGTCGCATACCCTGGCGTCGCTTTAGTGGCTGCCGATCTGAAGTAGCATGCCTTCGCGCGAGTTGAAAAAGAGGCTACGAAAGCCGCAACGTTCAACTTGTAATGGAAGTCTTGCGTGACTTTGGGGACTGTTTCTGCTAAACAGGCGGCCAGCCACGAAACCCCAGGTGCGACGGCGTGTATCTGAAATGCGGAGAGACTGCTTAGTGCGGGTTGCTATCTAGTACGCTGAAGGGAACTCGTGGTCTGTGTATAAATACGATGCCAAGATCCGTCAGGGATCTTGTCAAGATGGTCAGAGTATTCGAGAAACCAAGCATTCACAATGGCCTTCGAAGACTCAGAGACGAAACAACCCGTTGAGGTGCTTGCTCAGCATGCAGCAACTGGTGGATCCTTTGTTGATATCATCGATCCAGAGGTTGAGAAGCGGGTGGTGAGAAAGCTCGACCTGAACATCATCCCCTTGATCATGGTCATGCAATTGATATCGTTTTTGGACCGTTCCAATATTGGCAATGCCAAGGTCAATGGTCTCGTCAAAGATCTGAATCTGCAAGGTTCCAACTTTAATGGTAAGCTCAACCTCTCCCGGTCAAGCCTCCAGTTCAAGCACATGGTCGGGGAAATGGATCAAACGCTGAAGAGACTATAGTGGCAACATCTATATTCTACGTTACTTACATCGCCTTTGAGATTCCATCCAACATTGTGCTCCAACGTTTCGGGGCCAATCGTGTCAGTAAGTAATTCACAGGTTCATAGTCATCAGGATGTTTCTAACTAGATTCCAAGTCCCCGCGATCATGCTTGCCCTTTCTCTAGTTACGACGTTTACCGGCTTCGTGCAAAACTATAGTGGCTTATTGGCGACTCGGCTCATGCTCGGAGCCGTTGAAGCAGGTCTCTTCCCCGGGCTCAACTACTACCTCAGTGTGATGTATACTCGAGAGGAGCTCGCAAAGCGCATGTGCATGCTTCTCGTGGCTACAGCATTGAGTGGCGCCTTCGGTGGTCTGATAGCCTATGGTGTCCTACACATGGAAGGAGTCTCGGGGGTTGCTGGCTGGAGGTGGCTATACTTCATCGAAGGCATAGTGTCCTTTGTCATCTGCATCTGCAGTGTATTCTGTCTCCCCAGCTCTGCCCAACAGGCCCGTTTTCTCAACAGCGAGGAGAAGAATGTGACGCACCTTCGTTGTATTCGAAGAGCCGAGACTACCGAAGAGGGTCGAGTTGAGTGGGACGAGGTTCGAGCGGCCTTCAAGTCGCCGTTCTGCTGGCTCTCGGGTATCTCGCAGCTCGGGTACAACATGTGCCTGTTTGGTGAGTAGACTTCGGTTCATCATCTTGAAAAGCACTAACTAATGCGCACTTCAAGGCTTCTCGACATTCTTGCCAACAATCATTCAGGGAATGGGTTATGTCTCTCTCAGCATACAGGTGAGTCTCACAAAAGGCAACGGGAAAGAGCCTAGAGCTAATCTTGTCACTCTTGCTAAAAGTATCTTACGATCCCTATCTATCTGCTGGGCGCTGTCACGTACCTCGTGGCCGTCCAAGCCATGGACATAACCAATCACAACCGCAGGTCAACTTACATTATGGGCTTTGGGGTCTTTACGCTTGTGGGGTACGCCCTGCTGATTGCCTGCCAAACGGTCGGCGTGCTCTACTTTGCGTGCTATCTCTGTGCTGCTGGTCTCTATGTCGTTGCGGGACTCAACATCGTCTGGATCGGCTGCAACATCAGCGGCCGATACAAGCGCGCCGTCGCCATCGCCATGAACCAGACCATGGGCAACGCGGGAGGCATCATCGCCGGCCAGATCTACATAGCCACTGACGCACCCCGGTACCTCATCGGGCAGTCTGTCTCCCTGGCGGGCATGGTGTTTGCGATGTGCTTGACGGTGCTTTTGTGCATTCTCTTCCGGGCCCAGAATGCTCGAAAAGCAAAGATGATTGCCGAGGGCAGGGAGGACGATCCGGATATGGTGGGTAGCGACAGGAGCATCCACTTTAGGTACATCCTGTAGATGCGTACACGTATGCCGTGTTGCTATCTATATGTAGGCCTTGACAGGCTTATCTAGCAAGTCAATCATATTGTACGGCAATATCAAGTAACATGACAGTTGACTACAACACTCCTCACAGCTTCCCGGCCTGCCGCAACGCCTTCTCCCCGTCCACCAGCACGCACCAGCCCTCGTCGCCACGCCCACCGTCACCGGCAACGACGTGCTGGAAGGCGCCCTCCTCGCGCGCGAACCGCATAACCTCGCTGTCGAAGGTGCCCGGCTGCAACCAGATAGACGGCACACCGAGCTCCTTGGCCTCCTTGAGGACCTTGAGCGTGGCGGCGGGCGGCGTGATGATGGACACGGCCGTCTCCTTGGGCCGGGGCAGGGCGCCGAGGGAAGGGACCGTGGGGTGCTCCCTGTTCAGGGCGGTGATGGTGGGCGAGCCCGGATTGATCGGGGTCACGGGCAGGTCGCGCGCTGCGTACCAGGCGAAGACTGGGAACGGAGGTTAGATGAGGGGAGCTGATTATGGGTGGGGGTACGAAGCTTTGGACGAACTCTTGTGGCCGAACTTGGCTGGGTTGGAGCTTGCGCCGACGACGGCGAAGACGGGGGCGGAGAAGAAGGCTCGGGCTGTCGCCTCGGTACTCATTTTGATACGATTTGGGTGAGCTGGGAGACTCTGTCTGTCTGGGGGCGTGTATGTATCTTGGCGTCCGGGGAAACAAGAAATGCTACTAGCGGTACGGATCAAGCGTCTATTAAATGGCCGTTTGCAAGGCTTATGCCGGATACGGTTACTAATCGCCCAATGACCAACGGCGTGGATGGTAATTGTCGCGAGCGATGCAGTTTCACAAGGAGGTTGAGTGGCCGAGCAGACCGATTTCCGAACGGCGGCCGAACCAAAAACGTCATTCGTTCTGCCGATGTCGCCGCCAAACACAATGCTAAGGACCCTGGAAGAAGGGCAAAAGCGGGGTCTCCGCGGACCATCAAGCTCCAGACCAGACGAAACTCACATGCTAACATGCCTGTGGCTGAATTCCCATTGTCCGTATCTACGAGGTTATTTTCGGCTGGCGTCGCTTCACTGAAAGCAACAATCATGCATAGATAAACCGCGCCCAGCCTTGCGCGACCGAGCAATGCCTGGCCGAGATGTAGCAGTGTAGGCGTGTTCATAACTACAATTCGCTTACCTGCCCTCTCATTACCTTTCTTCCTTAGGCAGCACGGAATCAGATCTGGGTTTTACAAAGAGACAATTGAGCAGTGGTCTCAGGGTAACTTATAGGACGATGTCGACGTTTGCGTAGGTCACACCGGTGCCCGACTGTCGCATAGCTCAATCGTGCAATTGGACTTTGCACCGTACATCTACTGACTTACCTGCAGACGCTCAGCCTTTGGCCACGCCTCCTACGCGTCCTTCCGCCCGACCTACCCGCCCTCCCTCTTCCGCACCATCCTCGCGTACCACAATGCCCGCGGCGCCAACAACACCGTGCTGGACCTAGGCTGCGGCCACGGCATCATGGCGCGCGAGCTCGCGCCGCACTTCAAGACGGCGCACGCCGTAGATCCCTCCGCCGGCATGGTGGCGCAGGCCAAGAAGCTACTGGGCGACGACCCCAAGATGCACATCCGCCAGTCCGGGTCCGAGGACCTGTCCTTCCTGCCCGCCGACAGCGTCGACCTCGCCGTGGCAGGGCAGGCGGCGCACTGGTTCGACTACAGCAAGACGTGGCCGGAGCTCGCGCGCGTGGTGCGCTCGGGCGGCTCGCTCGCCTTCGTCGGCTACAAGGACCACGTGATAGTCAACCGCCCGGAGACGAGCGACGCGTTCGAGCGGTTCACGTACGGCACGGGCGAGGTGGCGCCGGGGATCGAAGGGATGGGCCGCTTCTGGGAGTTCCCCGGTCGGGGCATCCTGCGGGACTCGTACGCGGCGATCGAGCCGCCCGCGGCCGAGTGGGAGGACGTGCGGCGCCTGGCGTGGGATCCCGATAGGCGGACGGCGAGCGTCGAGGGCGTGGCGGACGAGGTGCTCTGGCAGCGCAAGGCGCTGACGCTGGGCCAGCTCGAGGGCTACGTGCGCACGTACAGCTCGTACAGCAACTGGCGCGAGGCGCACCCGGAGAGGCCGAGCCGGGCGCAGGGGGGCGAGGGCGATGTCGTCGATGTCATGTTTGACGAGGTGGTAGGCGCCGTGCCCGAGTGGAAGGCCAAGGGGGACGGCTGGAGGGATGTCGAGGTTGATGTGGTCTGGGGCACGACGATCGTGTTGGCGCGGCGGAAATGAGAGGCTTGTCTCCCTATATTTGTTTCCATGTGTCTGTATGTACCCATATATCAAGCCAGCTATCAATCAGTCTACATGCAATATATCAATTGGATATTATTTGATATGAGCTTCAGTGTTTGGTTGGATGGTCTGGTGGACCCCTTTCGCTCGATCCTCGGTTGCCGTGCCAGTTTCAGGAACCACAACTTTCAAGGGCAGCGCATGAAGGCACAGACCACGACCCGGCCAGTGACCAGCCAGGGCCAGTGCAGGGGACCGGATTCTCTATGTAATATCTTTGCAAGGGACAGCATTCTCTCCCTTTGCATCTCTTTCCATACTATTCTGACTTGAAAACACCATCGTGACCGAAGCAAATCGAGGAATTTCGCCCTTTCGAGACCCCATTTCAATCCGAACCAAACAGACAATCAGTATGGTGAGTACAAAGCCTAGGCTGATCCTTTTAGTGTCTCTCACCCCCCTCTGTTTACCTGCGTTGCCCCGTTGCACAGCGTAAACAAATGGCTCGCCCCCTCCAATAAGCCCCGAGCGACCAGCGAGATTTGGAGTCCGGCCCTGTTTTAGCGCGCTCTTTCAGCGGGCAAGTGCCTCGTTCAGTCCCCCAGAGCAACCAAACAACGTCGCGAATCCGCGAAATAGCGCCGGAAGCCAAACGATCTGGATCCTCTTCTCACCCCTTGATATTTTCGAGAGTCAACAAATCGTCATCACCTGCGTCCCTGTCTCTCGTGACATAGATCACTGCCACAACTGCCCGTTTTCCCTTCTTCTCGCACATACTTTTCTCTTGAACGAGCAGACATCATTTTATTTGGGCGCAAAGCACCGGAACACATAAGAAATCATGTCTTCTAACCAGTTCGACGCTCAGGCATCAACCAACTACAAGGAGGCCTTCTCCCTGTTCGACAAGCGAGGCAACGGCCGCGTTACGCTCGACAGCCTCGGTGACCTGCTGCGCGCTTGCGGCCAGAACCCGACCCTGACTGAGATTCGGGATCTCGAGAAGAATGTCGGCGGAGACTGTGAGTTGGCGTATCCACCCCTTTTTTCGAGTTGGGCAGCGGACGGCAAGGCGAGAAGGAGCACGTAATTTGCGCGCATCACCCTCTGTGCTCTGGATCAAGCGCATAGGACAAGTCTAGCAATTACGGAAGGAACCCGTTGCTAACAATTCCGTGGCACAACAGTCGACTTTGAGACCTTCCAGCGCGTGCTGAACCGCCCTGGCGGCTTCCGCGACCCGGGCGAGCCCGAGGAGTACTGCCGCGGCTTCCAGGTCTTCGATAAGGACATGACGGGCTTCATCGGCGTCGGCCAGCTTAAGTACATCCTGACCAACCTCGGCGAGAAGATGACGGACGACGAGGTCGACGAGCTGCTCAAGGCTGTTGATACCAGCTCCGGCCAAGTTAACTACACCGGTAAGAAAACCCCCTCCATTGCTCTCCAGTACCTCGGATTACCTCTGGAGGTGCGCGGGATACCATGACAAGACATGATGGCTGACGTGAGCGGGATTCCCTTGCAGACCTCGTCAGGACAATTCTGGCCAACTAAAGGAGGCCGGAGGGCGGTGTGGCGTGATGCGCCCGGTGGAAGAGATCGGAGGCGCTAAAGTACATCATAGCATGTTTTTCTTGACAGAAACAGGGCAGGCGTTACATTGTTTTGATACGATTGTATGGATCGGGTATGACTGGTTGTTTCTGCTTTTCTTCAGATGTATGGACATGGCATAGACATAGCAAACCATCTGCCAATTTGGAGAGATTCGGGTCCTAAATAAGACTACCGAATTCCTTCTCAACATATCATGGTGTCAAATGAGCGAGTTGACTAATGGAGTAATCATGGAGAAGTTCGAGGCTCTACACGCAAAAACAGCAGTTATCCCGTTGCACAGCCCTACCCAGCAACATCCGTGTCTTCGAAGCCAATGCCAACCGAGCCCGGTCGCCTAGTGTCGCCCTGTCCGGGATGTGGGGTAGGTTTTAGGCTCTTGTGACAGCTGAAACGAGCTCCGGGGATCCGCTGGACAGCTGCGAAACGCCCCGATTCCCCCATCTGTACAGCATCAATGATCCGTCCCCTCATGCATGTCGCCCTGACATTGATCCTATCACACGATCACACTCAAAGCTAGCAAACCCACCACATCCTGCAGCTCCCATCACAAAGACCAGTTCGCCCGATCTTAGTCTACTGCTCAAAGACCCAATTGTAAGTCTGCTGTGGAGTGTCCTTTGCAAGAAGGGCAAGCTGACAGACCGCTCCTGCCATTCTGGTAGCTTTGAAGCTCTCCAACATAAAGTACAGTACTGGCCACCATCGCCATACTTGTCCATCCTTACAACACAATCCCAATCTCACCAGACAGAGCTTCATCCTGGCGCCCAGAGTTCCGCCCTCGCCGTCGAAGAGAAAGCGCCTGTCCTTCCTCTTCCTCCTCTCCCTCCTCTCCCTCCTCTTCTTCCTCATCACCGCCGCCATCCTGGCTGCCCCGCGCCTCGCCCCCCGCCTCTCTGCCTTCCTAACAAGCGCTCGCTATCGCTTCGGATCCTCAACGTCCAGCGGAGCTGCGCCCTTCTCGACTTCAGCGTCCAAACCTTCTGCTTCGCATCCTACCTTGGCATACCAGCCCATCTTCAGCCAATTTCCCGGTATGACGGCCGACAAGTACAAGAACCCGCCCCAGGCGCCCCCAACCTTCACTGGCACGAAGGAGAGCATCGTCTCCGACGCCAAGACGCTTTGCGACAACACCCGCTCCCTCCTCGACAAGCTCGTGGCCGACATCCCCGCCGGAGATGCCTCCAAGGCTACATTTGACTCGGTCATGCTGCCGCAGATCAACGACGAGAACGAGTCTGCCCTGACCTCCCGCATTCTTGGTTTCTACCAGTATGTCTCCGCCAACAGCGACCTGAGGGATGCCAGTACCGAGGCCGAGAAGATCCTAGACGAGTTCAGCATCGAGTGCGGCATGCGCGAGGACGTTTATAAGCTTGTTGATACCGTGTTCCAGGCCAAGGGTGGAAAGGAGGGCTTGGAGAAGCCGTCCGACATTGACGCCGAGAGTGCCCGCTTCCTGGAGAAGGACCACAAGAGCTATGTCAAGAACGGCCTCGGCCTCCCGGCCGGTCCGCAGAGGGACAGGTTCAAGGAGATCAAGATGCGCCTGAGCCAGATTCAGATCGCCTTCCAGAAGAACCTCAACGAGGAGAACGGCGGCATCTGGTTTACTCCCAAGGAGCTTGACGGCGTGCCCCAGGACGTTCTAGACAACCTAGAGAAGGGAGAGGGTGAGAACGAGGGCAAGCTGAAGCTTTCCT
This sequence comes from [Phialemoniopsis] sp. UDSM-2020, assembly GCA_018873225.1. Taxonomy (NCBI): domain Eukaryota; kingdom Fungi; phylum Ascomycota; class Sordariomycetes; order Thyridiales; family Thyridiaceae; genus Thyridium; species [Phialemoniopsis] sp. UDSM-2020. Next base: position 669,712 of record JAEILZ010000005.1, read on the forward strand.
TCAAGTACCCGGATCTCTTCCCTACTCTGAAATTTGCCAAGAACACCGAGACTCGTCGCAAGCTATTTGTACAGAATGAGAACAAGGTTTGTGCACCGCAAAAGGCACATTGTATGACCTCGATCCTAACTATGATATCTGCAGTGCAACATGAATGTGCCACTGTTCCAAGAGGCCCTACTCCTCCGTGACGAGGCGGCCCGCCTCCTCGGCTACCCCAATCACGCCGCCTTCCGGATCGAGGACAAGATGGCCAAGACGACCAAGACCGTCGATGACTTCTTGGGTGATTTGCGCGTCCGTCTAGCTCCCGGTGGCGTCAAGGAAATTGCTCATCTCCGTGAGCTGAAGAAGGCCGATGTTGAGTCTCGCGGCGAGAAGTTTGATGGCGACTACTACCTCTGGGACCACCGTTTCTACGACCGTCTCATGATTGAGCAAGAGTACAGCATCGACGAGAACAAGATCGCCGAGTACTTCCCGCTTCGGTCCACCGTTGCTGGTATGCTCAAGATCTTTGAGCAGCTGTTTGGTTTCGTCTTTGTCGAGCTCGGCCCAGAGGAGCGTGCACGTCTGAGCCCGACGGGCAAGGCCGAGGACATTTCGTGGCACGAGGATGTCATCATCTTCAGCGTGTGGGACGACAGCTCTGAGGGTGATGGATTTGTCGGTTATCTCTACCTCGACCTCCACCCTCGCCCTGGCAAGTATGGCCACGCCGCCAACTTTAACCTCTCTCCCGGCTACCTGCAGCCCAACGGCAGCCGTCGCTATCCCGCCACTGCTCTTGTCTGCAACTTCAGCAAGCCCACTCCCAAGAAGCCCTCGCTTCTCAAGCACGACGAGGTCGTCACGCTCTTCCACGAGCTGGGCCACGGCATCCACGATCTGGCCGGCCGCTGCCGCTACTCTCGCTTCCACGGCACCTCGACGGTGCGCGACTTTGTCGAGGCGCCCAGCCAGATGCTCGAGAACTGGTGCTGGACCCCGTCACAGCTGCGCTCGCTTAGCGGGCACTACGAGACGGGTCAGTCGATCCCGGACGAGCTGATCGAGAAGCTCATCTCGACCAAGCACGTCAACGACGCGCTGTTCAACCTGCGCCAGCTGCACTTTGGCATCTTTGACATGACGGTGCACACGCCCAAGACGCACGAGGAGCTCGAGAAGATGGACATCAGCGCGCTGTACAACGACCTGCGCGTGCAGATCAGCGGCATCAAGGGTCCCGAGGCCCAGGGCGAGCCGAGCACGTGGGGCAACGGGCAGGCGTGCTTTGGCCACCTGATCGGCGGCTACGACGCTGGCTACTACGGCTACCTGTCGTCCGAGGTGTACTCGGCCGACATGTTCCACACGGTGTTCAAGCAGGACCCCATGAACGGCAAGGAGGGACGGAGGTACAGGCACACGGTGCTCGAGAGGGGCGGGTCGCAGGACGAGATGACGACGCTGGAGCAGTTCCTGGGCCGCAAGCCGAGCACCGAGGCGTTCTACCGGGAGCTGGGGCTTGATACTGGCGCTGCGAAGGCTTGACTAGATGGTGGCAAGGTCAAGGGCAGGCTGTAGATGAAATAGGTGTGTGTGTGTAGCAAGTAGCGTGCAATACAGACACTACTGAGACGAGCTTTGGGTTACTACGCATATGTAATGGTCATAATCGATGCTGGCGTCAAGATATGTTGATGAGTCTATATCAAAGATTCACGAATTACATTCCCTTGAAGAGCCGAGTTCGTATTCAGTGTGATTGATAATTATTGCAACGAAATGAAGCCTACTTGTGCGAATTATTGAGTGGAGAGACAATCAGGAGGTTGGCACAGACGATCCCGAGCTGTCAAATCCTAGCCTTCGGTTGAGGCTGATATCGGCATTCAAGAAACCCATCAGCTGGGCAAGGATGTCGAGATCATCAAATGAAATAATCTCCGACGGATGCTCGCTCAGTGATTGACTGACAAGTTGCCCAGGAACCATCGATTCTAGGAAACGTATGAAAAGCAACCAAGGACTCCTGAACCTATGCCCCTGTTTAATGTCTAAGTATGCCATCGTCAGCATACATCACGATTGCTTGTGTACTCCCTTTCCTGTATCAGAACGTCGAAAGCTGACGATGTGAAGCCTCCCTCAGCTGTGGAGCACTAAAACAGGGCCGCCACAGCGGGTGGGGCGGGATCTATTTTAGCGGGTTTGGGGTGCGACAACGCCCCCATAAAGTAAACAAACGCGCCGCGGCGGGCCAATGACACGACGCGCGCCTTGAGTGCCCCCAATCATCGATCCCACCATCAGCGACGAGTACACTGCAAAGAGGGTGTACCCTCACATAACAATCCAGAACCACCATTTTGTTCTGACGGCAATATTCAAGCCTTATTACTCGAGAAGCACACAGAGAACTTCAATTGCTTCTCTTTTTGCACGATCAGTCGAGCAGAACAACTTCATCCCCGCTAATACCCACGTCGAGAGTCGCGCCTACCCGCGCGCGCACACAGCCGTACGCGGCGACCAAACATCTCGATTCTCCGGATCACCAACCCCAGAAAACCCGTTTGACGAGCAGCGCCGCTGCTTTTTAATCTCTCAGCACTATGGCTGCCGAGGAGATGGACGACCAATACTTTATATACGAGAATCGCCTCTCGTCATTTCAGGGCCCTCAGCCGGTGCACAAGCGTAGGGCGTCCAACGCCGGCTCCAGAGCCCCGAAAGCCTTGACATGGCCTCACAACAAGAGCCTGGCTGCTGCCGATGTACGTATTTCTCTTGCCTTGTCATGCTTTTGCCTTGCGGCGCGCGTAAACCCTTGGACTGTACTGACAAGATGACCGCGCGCAGATGGCACGAGCCGGATTCTACTTCAACCCGCGACCGAGCAATCCCGACAATGTCGCTTGCTTTCTGTGTCGCAAGGAGCTCGATGGATGGGAGGAAGACGACGATCCATTGGTGGAGCACATAAAACACTCGTCAGAGTGTGGATGGGCAATTTGCGCGGCAATCGAGATTGAGCTGGGCGATGTTGCTAAGGAAGACCCGCGCCAGCCTCACCTGCTCGAGGCGCGGAAAGCTACGTTTGCTGGCCGGTGGCCGTACGAAAGCAAGAAGGGGTGGAAGTGCAAGACCAAGCAGGTACGCAACTGACAACATGCCATCTTTGCGAACAACGCAGGCGCTAATAGTCAACAGCTCGCCGAGGCAGGTTGGAAGTACACGCCTACCCTCGAATCAGATGACCACACAACTTGCACCTACTGCCAACTAGCACTTGACGGCTGGGAGCCTGGTGACAAACCCATGTAAGGCGTCTTCTTTCCTCATGACTAATTACGCGTAGTTACTCACACGTACCTTGCAGGGACGAGCACCAGAGGAGATCCCCAGACTGCCCATACTTTGCTCTCATCAGCCAAGGCCCCGCCCCTAAGAAGGCCGCACGAGGTAAAGCTGCCCGCGCATCCAAGGCATCACGCATGTCCATCCAGTCCGTTGCGACTGCTACATCAGACGTTGCATCCGTTTCCGACCTGCAAGCAGACCACGAGGACAGTATCATGACGACCACATCTACGATGACAGCAGGCGGACGAAAAGCGCCCAAGGGCCGAAAGGCTGCCGGCACTGCCAAGGGCAGAAAGACCCGAGCGAAGAAGGAGGACGCGGTCGAGGTACACGAAGATGCCGATGCGGAGGCTGAGATGCCTCCCCCGCCGCCACCCAAGCCTGCAAGAGGTCGAAAGCGAGGCAGCGACGAGATGGAGGAGTCAGTTCTTAATGCCAGCGCACCAGCGCCCAAGAAGCGTGCCACGAGAGCAAGAGCTAGTAACGCTGTCGACACGTCTATCATGACCAACGCTGGTGCTGAGGCCGACGTTGACATGGCAGACCCTGCTCCTGCTAAACCCAAGGCAGCTGGAGGCCGCAAGAAGGGCAGGGCGTCAACTGCAAAGAGGACACGAAAGGGTTCGACAGCATCTGTCGCCTCAACAGCTTCAACCGCCTCGCTTCGAGCCACGGTTCCTGATGACGAGGAGCTCGAACGCCAATTGCAAGAAGACATGGACCGGCCACTTACCGACGACGAACACATGGCTGTGGACTCGGACTCGGAGAGGCGGAAGGCACCTGCTCCGGCAAAGGCAAAAGGAAAGCGGGTGGTGTCCAAGAAGATGGTGGCACAAAAAGAAGAGGAGACAAATGAGGACTTTGCCATGTTCAATCCCGCGCCCGCTGAGCCAGACGAGGCGGAGGTCGACGCGGAGCTCAAGGCGCTGGAGGCAGAGATGCAGGTCGACGAGGAGCCCCAGGAGATCAAGATCCCCAAGAAGGGGCGCAAGGCCGGTGTGCGCAAGGCGTCCAAGCAGACCAAGAAGCAACCAGAGCCTGAGCCCGAGCCGGAACAAGAACCAGAAATGATCGAGCCGGAGCCGATTCCCGAACCCGTGGCCGAGCCTGAGTCTGAGCCCGAGCTCGAGGCTCAGAGCACACAAGAAACGCCAGCGGAGCCCGAGGGCCCGATCGAACACGATATCAGCATGGCGAGCACGGACACTGTCGTCAAGGGCGGTGCAAGCGGTCGTCCCAGCAATGCAAAGCGCGGTCGCGGACGCCCTCCTAAGAAGTCGAGGGTATCAGAGGAAGATGAGGCAGAGGCCGCCCAGCAGCTCGTACAGGAAGCTGCAGAGGCGAAAGCCCCCGAGAAGGCCGCCCCCGAGCCTCGAGGTCGAGGCCGCCCGAAGAAGATTTCTCGCGTGTCCGAAATCATTATCGAGGATCGCTCCAAGTCAGCATCGCCGCAGCCGGAGGCTGTCGTAGACCAGGTTCCTCAACAGGAGCCCAAGAAGAGGAGCCGAAAATCTGGATCCGCAGTTGCAGAGTCGCAAGCTCAGGCTGCGGTCCGCTCGCCTCCTGTCGCCACCACGCCTGCCCAGGTCCACAAAGCTCTGCCTGAGCTCCCTGTCGAGCCTGAGAGCAGTAGCGAGGCGGCACCGCCCGCGACTCCGGGCAAGAAACAGATCACCCCTGCGCATTCCGCCAAACAAGCCACCCTCTCGCCCTCGCAGTCTCCCCAGTCGTCAGATGCCGAAAATCAACCACCCTCCTCAAAGCCTGCATCCAGCGCAAAGCGGCCGGTCCTCGCTCCAGTGTGCACACCGGTGCGTCCTAGCTCGCCATCAAAGCGGGCCAACGTTATTGGCGGGCTGCAGAGCACTACACCGTGGACCGCTGTGGATCTGGAGACCGTCTTCAGCATGGACAAGGAGAATGGAGATGTGGTCGCGCACATGCTGGCCAAGGGTGGTGACCTGGCATCGCCGGAGCGCCGAATGACGGTCGAGGAGTGGATCTACCACAACGCAGGAAAGGCGGAGCAGCAGCTGAAGCACGAGTGCGAGACGATGGTCAGCGCCTTTGAGAAGGAGGGGACCCGGGCCATGAGGGCCCTGGAGGGCATTGTTGTCGATTAAACGGGCCCCGGCCTCCACTACTGTACATGACGAGATGATGGGATGATATGGGTCGGCACTGGGACAGGGACTAGGAGAGATCACGAGGGTAGCAATCGTGCATGAGATGGGACTAGAAAGGGACTGGATGGATGGGACGGCGTTTTTGTGTGTTAATGGGCTTCTGAGGCGGTTGCATATGCCTGCCTTTCGAGGATTGTAGAGGATAATGGGCCTTGATAGAGGCTTGCTCGGAATTGAGCTCGTGATGTTTTCTCCCTCGCCTTCTCGTCTTCATTGCCCTGCCATCTCGACCAGTGCACACAATGTATTGCATAACTTGTGAAGCACAATAAGATTGTGCAATAGCAGGTGAGATTGGAAGTGTTGTTGTTGAATGCATGGCAGACCGCCATTGGGCCCCGACCCCTGCTCCAGAATGGGGATCTCACAACACAGCCGTTCCCACCAAGGAGCGGTCAAACGCTTGCTCGGCCAGTCCCGCTCACGACCGCGCCCCAATAAGGAAGGACAAGCATGCCATTGTTGATGAAAGAGGAAAGGTTTCAAGATTCCAACCACGCGGTTTCTGAACAGATCGACCAGGGCCAGAGGATTCTGCCTCTGCCGCCAACCTCCTATCTTTCTTTTTGCGGTGGCACGACCCGCACAATTGGCTAGGTCGTTGCCTTTCCGGGTTTCGAATGCTTGGCCTGCAGATGCAGCAGAGCCCAACGAGCGGTGTCGTCTCTCCCCGTCGACGAACAGCAGCTCGCAATGGACTGTTGCTTGTGGAGAGATGGAACTGGGTAAGGGTTTTAGGCAAGCGTGGTGTGTGGCCGGCCGGGGGCCACCCCCTGGCCAGTGCAGGTGGCAGCTAGCCATTGGTTGCAAACAGGGGTGGTTGACATGAACCATCGACCGGGCCTCTCTCTGCGCCTGTGGGGGGAGGGAAGATAGCGGTGACGGAGGAAGCGATTGTGGATATCGTGAGATTTCCGCTGTGGTCTGGGTCGTCCAAGTACAAAAGGCCAGACTGTCCGGTGCCTCTCCCTCTGTTCTGATCTCTTGGTTTCTCCAACCGACCTCTCTGGGATAACCAGAGGGCAAGGGGACACGATCAAGTCCCATTTTTTGTTTTTCGCGGAACGACAACACAAGACGCCTGGTGCGCTCACCCCGCGCACGCAGGCCTGTCTCCAGACCGAAACCCTATGGATCTCCTGGTCTGTGCCGCCGTCTCCGTGCTGGAGATGGCGGCGCTCGTCGGGAGCCAGGGCGCCTCGTCGGCCGTGCTCGCCAGCACGACCAAGCTGCAGTTCCTGTGGCTCTTCTTTGGCCTTTTCTTTGTCCAGTCGATGCTGGTCCAGACGTACTGCGTCCTGGTCCAGCCGATGTTCTTTTCGCCTGCTATGAGCCTGCCCGAGTCCAAGGTACGTTTGTGGCCTTCCCCCCCACCCCACGCTCCTCTGTCTTGAGATCCGGAGTAACTGACGAGTTTTCTTATGATGTGCAGGATGACACTCTCGTCACTCCCAACGACAACAACAAGGCAGAGGTGGCTCCCCTTGTCCTCCCGGCAACAACGGCCGACGGCGTCGACGCGCGCAAGCCTGTCTTCTCCTGCTCTCTGCAGCAGGCGACGACAACACGCTGCGACTCACTCCCGAAGCAAGCCGCCGGGTTCTCTTTGGAGGGCCGCCGCCAGCTCATCAGCACGATTACCTGCCCGGGGATGCTGTTCCCGGAAAGGCAAGAGTTTAGCAACAAGCAACGCAGGATGAGCTTTAGTACTCTCCTTCGGCCTTCCAGTGCTTGGGGATAGAAGAAGAGCGAACGGATTTCCCGCTATCGGAGTTTTGTTTCTCGAAGAAACGGAACAAGTCTCGCCAACAGGTGCTCTCGTCCTGTCCTGGGAAAAGTTGGTGTCGCCTTGAGTGATGGTTTCGGGGATTTGTCTGCGGAACGACATATACGTATCCGCCTTGTCCTCGGTCTGGTCACTTAGGGTGCATCGATGGTTCTCCTTTCACTTCCTCTTCTCTTTTCTTGAATCCACCAGCGATCAGTTAGTAGCGACTTGTCGATCGAACGATATACACAGCTCGAATGCGGCGGAAGCGAACCCTGGTAGCCTGGATTTTGGAACGGAGTAGATGAACGGAGTGGGACCCGAAGGAAGGATGGGAAACGTCCCCAGAGGTTCACGAACCTCTATGGATGGAATGATGGTTTTGCCGCTCAGGTCTTAACAACTTGGATGGTTGATTAATGATGATGGAACGAATATGGGTTCAACGCCTCTTTTTTTATCCCTCTAGTACTGGGCTTCAACAAGGTCGAAGCTGGGGAACGAGATTACACTGCTACATGTTGTTTCTTTTGTCAGACAGGAAGTAGGGATACGGGGGATCACAGATATACTTATGACTAGAAAATGATGATGACTACTTTTTATGAGAGATTCTCTATCTGCATGTGCTAATTCAGCTTTTTCAACATTGAATTCAGTCATAACTGGTTCGCATGGCAATGTCACAGCGATTGCAATTTCAAAAAGAATTGTTTAGAGCAAATGCAAAGTTTATCCTGGGAAGCCGTAAGTAACTACCCCCAAGTCGTCTAGTCTAGATACCCTCTAGCATCAAATTATCCATGATCACTCCAAACGAGGTATCATGTTCGAAAGTATCTAGTTGATGTCAAAACTTTGCACTTGCTCACCCCTCTAGACGTCTTTATTCCTTGTACCAGGCATCCCACTCGTCAGCCAGGTTCTTTCCGGACTCGAGATGGTCACCGAAGAACTTCAGATCAACAGCGAAAGCGATGAGTACCCGTGCAAGCCAGTTGACATCGCCATCTGCCCACTTCTTGTACTCCGGTCCAGCAGCCTTCTCAAAGACAGACTTCAGCTCCGAGTTTTCGCCCTCGCCCTTCCAATCCCAGAGCCAAGTGGGAGGTTTGCACGTCGTGATCACCGGAGTGATCGAGGCGGACTCCCAATTTATGATGACAACCTCTGCACTGAGACCGTCCGCACTGGCGTTAACCGCCATGTTCGTAGGTTGAAAGTGCCATAGTGTCAAGCAGTAGTAGGAGTCATGTAGGTAGCCTCCCTCATCCAGGTCCGCGGCCATCTGCATGAATCGGTCAATAAGGGCCTGTTCCTCTGCACTGTTGTCCGGCGCGACCTCGATGAGGCGCTCCTTCAGCGCTGTGAATCGCGATGTCAGCCAGTCTCGCACCGACCTGGTCGGCAGGGAACAATCGTATGGTGAAGGGGACACGCCTGCATCGCTGACAGGGCCACCCAGATAGGGCACTATAGAGAGTCCCTCACCATCGACCGAAGTAAGCTCGCCAGGCATGCTGTTCTTGATATAGAGCATTTCCCTGCAAGCGAGTCCGAGCTGTTCGGCGACGCTGCGTTGCTGAGTCGGGGTGAGACGAGGCCAGGCGTCCAATAGGTTGTCTCCCATGACGCGGTTGTAGAAGGCATAAGGACAACCGATGGGGTTGTCCTTTCCTGCATCGAATGTCGCGACTTGCGGAACCGGGATCATGGTGTTGGCCTTGATGAACCGCAGCAGGGCCACGTCTTCTTTGACGACATCCTCGTCAGACGTAGGGATGTGAAGCACGTAATCGTTCCTGGTTCCATCGTCTTCCTTGCCGATGATGCCAATGGCACGGTACTCGTCGTCGCCTTGAAGTTCCTTCATGAGAACTACAGCGGGGTCGCGATCCGGCCAGAGAGCATTCTTGCAAAGTTCCAAGATATGCGGTTGAAGAGTGTCAAGGTCTTGGTGCTTCAACTCGTCCTTGGTAGTGGCTACTGGTTGCGCCATGGTTTCGATATGAGATTGAAGTTGATATAGAAGTAATGTGATGTAGGTGAGTTCTGTGTGAGTGTTTTGATAAGGTAAAGTTTCTGAAAAGATGCTTTCGGTTGCTTTTCTGGAGCGTGTGTGTTATCTGCAATTTCCTCCTCGAAACGCTCTTGAACCTCTTCCGCATTATATAGCTGGCTGGCCAAACGGAGGCTTTGTACGAACAATAGACATTGTTCTGGATTATTGTCGTAAGATCGGACAAAGCTACAAAGATTTTCATAGTCCTATCAACTCGGCCTGTTCACTTTGTCAGATACCAAGTCAACTCTGGAAAATCGCCGAACAAAGCAGCACATAAGGATAGCTTTGTTTTATCAAATCGATCGAAAGACCGCCGCGTGCGCTGACTGCCCAACTTCATATTTCACAATGAGATAGAACGGAGTGATGTTGAACAGCACAAGCAAGAGTCTCGGTCTCTATTCATCATATTGAGTTCCTAAGTAGTCCTGAATATTCGTACGGTACGTGATCAGCGATCTGGGGATGACCGATCGGGAGCGCGCTGTCCCCAAAGTCCATAGCTCAGACTAGGTGGGCGGCGGGCGTGGGGATATCAAAGCCCGATCTCAGACTAACATACCTCGGTGTGATTGATCTCGGATTTCCGAATGAGCTCCTCACTAACTCCTTGTAAGCTACGAAACCTCACAATCAAATAAAGACCTGGACCAAGTCACACCGTTATCATCAATGTCACATTCCCTCTCCACCAACCATGTCTTCCTTATTTGCAAGAGGCTTTCGCGTCAGAGCGAAGTTGTTACACTCAAAAAGTGGCCCAAGAAAGCGAACCTTTCAAGTCGTCAATATGTCTACGGATGTTCCCAAACTTGCCATCATTGACGATTACCTGAATACGTCGGCATCTCATTTCTCCCACATCTCACCCGACAAGTTGCAAATCACCACCTTCAACGATACCATCGTGCCTTCCACTGAGGCCGAAACCGCTCGCCTCGTCGAGCGCCTCCGGCCATTCCAGCTGATCTCAGCCGTCCGTGAGCGCACAGCCTTTCCCGAGTCGCTGCTATCTCAGCTGCCCAACCTCAAGCTGCTCCTTGCCATGGGTACCCAGTTCGAGACATTCGACCTCAAGGCCGCCAAGAAGCTCGGCATCCCCGTCGTCGCGGCGCCCGGGCTGGGCCGCACCGACAGCGTCGCGCCGCGCCTCTACAACATTAAGAAGGGCGGTGCGCACCCGACTACACAGCACGCCTGGGCGCTGATCCTCGCTCTAGCGCGCAACGTTGCCGCCGACGACGCCGCTATCAAAGCCGGCGGTACCGTGTGGCAATCCGGCCTCGCTACGGGCCTGGCGGGCCGGACGATCGGCGTCGTGGGCTTGGGCCGTCTTGGCGCGGGCGTCGCGCGGGTCGCGCACCTCGCGTGGGGCATGCGTGTCGTCTGTTGGAGCGCAAGCCTTACGCAGGACCGGGCCGATCAGATGGCCGTGCAGTGCGGCCTGGACCCCGACGCTGGGCCTGATGGCGCGAAGACGTTTCAGGTGGTAGACAAGGCCGAGCTCTTTAGCAGCGCTGATGTTGTGAGTTTGCACTACGTCCTGAGCGAGCGGTCCCGCGGTATTGTCGGGGCGGCGGAGCTGGAGCGGATGAAGCCCGAGGCGTTGCTGGTGAACACTTCGCGTGGACCGCTGATCGACCAACCTGCGCTGCTGAGCGCGTTGGAGGGTGGGAAGATAGGTGGTGTGGCCATGGACGTGTTTGATGTTGAGCCGTTGCCCCGTGATAGTCCCTGGAGGCGATCGAACTACTGGGGCAAAGACGGTCGGTCCAAGGTCTTGACTACACCGCATATGGGTTACGTGAACTCGGACCTCATGAACGCGTGGTACGCTGAGACGGCAGAAAATGTTGAGCGTTGGCTTGATGGGCAGGAGCTTCTGCACCGACTAGTCTAAGCAATGACTTACCTCAGAAGGATCGACCAACATGAACGATCGTCTCGTCTATCAACAGACTTGTGAAATGCAGTTCACTTGACGACATTGTTCGAGTGATGTAATATATCCTGCCAAGATGAGCCAACATCATGACATCCCGACATGCTCAGTCCAGAGCACACGAATGATACGATACCGTGTTAACAAGAGAGAAGATCGGTGTGTTGTTGCTTGGCTAGTCTGACAAAAGGTGAACACGTGAAGCTGTTGTATATTCTCTGTGGTGCCGAGCATTGCGGACAACGCCGAGGCTGCGAAGTGGCGCCCAGGTCTGCTTGGCGGTCTTGGCGGTGCTCTCTCACGGTAAAGTCTGCAGTCTGCACCCACTCCAGGATAGCCTTATCACGATAAGATGAACTAATACAGTCTCAAGCAAATGAGATGTCCTTGTCTTTATTGGTAGACTGCCAACTCACTTGCAGAGTTAAACCTCCGGAGGTGAACTCCGTGGTAACTGGTAATTGATGATCTAACAGCGAAGTTCTGCGCAACAGCACCCCCAATTCCCTCTCCGGATCAGGCTGTGACTTCAAAGAAATAGGTAGCAAGAAACTGCATTAGCAAGATATCTTCTTCAGACAGTGGGATAAGCACCCTGTGTATCTGTCTGACTTATCTGAGAGACACTCACCGCATTACCCACCCTTCGGATGCACATCCCCACAATTCGCGACTCACAAGAGCCTTGGCGATATTCTCATGGAGCACACACGGTCATACCCCGGTTCCACTCGTCTTGGCACGCGTCGTGGCAAGATTTTCCCTTCCTTTGTTGGGGATTCAAAAGTCGAGGTCTTCTCAGCTTGTTCCCCTTTCATCTCCTCTCTTGAAGCTGACTGTGCTTACAATCTCGTACAGACAAGCATTCAAGACCCGGTTGATATCATTTATATATTCTATCCAGAAAACATTCAATCGTCTCTGACCAAGTTCTCTTCGATACTCATTCCCTGTGTGCGTTGAACACTTGCTCGTACCTTGATCATGGGGCGACAGAAGTCCAAGGACGCTCTCCCCGAAAACCATGTCTCGGGCCAGAGTAACCGCCCACTGTCCAAGCCTGCCCACGCGCTCGCTGCCAGGGACGTTGCCGCAGAGCTCGAGGCGGATGCCTTGAGCGGCCTCTCCGTAGCCGAAGCCGACCGCCGTCTCGGAGAGTTCGGAGCGAACGAGCTGGGAGAGGCCGAGGGTGTCCAGCCCATCCGCATCGTCGTCGCTCAGATTGCCAATGCCATGACTCTAGTGAGACGTTCCATTACCCCCCAATCTTGTCATAGACGTCGATTAGGCTCATTTAGAACTACGATAGGTGTTGATCCTCGCCATGGCCGTGTCCTTTGGGTTCAAGTCGTACATCGAGGGCGGGGTCATCACCTTTGTGATTCTCCTCAACGTCGTTGTCGGCTTTTTCCAAGAGTACTCGGCTGAGAAGACTATGGACTCGCTGCGGTCGCTTTCGTCGCCGAGTGCCAGTGTCATTCGTGGCGGGGAGACGAAAGTCATCCCTTCTGGCCAGGTAGTCCCTGGCGATCTCGTAGAGATCAAAACGGGCGATACCATCCCTGCTGATATCCGGTACGTTCTACGTTTCCAGCGCATCCATGCACATCCTAACCGACCTGTAGCTTGATTGAAGTCGTCAACTTTGAGGCTGACGAGGCCCTGCTGACCGGCGAGTCCCTTCCTGTGCGCAAGAATGCCCATGACGTCTTTGACGATGCTACTGGGCCCGGTGACCGCTTGAATGTGGCTTTTAGCTCGGCCACGGTGACCAAGGGCCGCGCCAAAGGCATCGTCTTTGCGACTGGTAAGTGCACCGAGATTGGTGCCATTGCGTCTGCCCTTCAGCAAAAGGACAGCAAGGTCCGCCCCGTCAAGCGCAAGCCCGACGGATCTGCCAAGGCCTACCGCTACCTGGAGGCCTACACTCTCACGACGACTGACGCCATCGGCCGCTTCCTCGGCATCAACGTCGGCACGCCGCTGCAAAAGAAACTGTCGCGTCTCGCGATTCTGTTGTTCTTCTCGGCCGTCATCTGCTCCCTGATCGTGCTCGGTGCGAACAAGTTCGATGCTAAGCAAGAGGTCATCATCTACGCCGTTGCCACTGGTCTCTCTATGATCCCCGCCAGCCTGGTCGTGGTGCTGACCATCACCATGGCCGCCGGCACAAAGCGCATGGTCCAGCGCAACGTCATTGTTCGCAATCTCAAGTCGCTTGAGGCCCTGGGCGCCGTGACCGACATCTGCTCCGACAAGACCGGCACTCTGACTCAGGGCAAGATGGTCGCCCGAGGTGCTTGGGTCCCGGGCATGGGAACCTACATCGTCGAGACCTCGAGGTCGCCGTTTGACCCTACCCACGGAGACATCCACTTCGACCCGCGCCAGCCCCGCGAGATCAAGCTGAACGACATGGCCGACCTCGCCAACAACAACGTGGATGCCAAGGACCTGCTCTCGCAGAGTAAGGCAGCTCTGATGCAGTTCCTCCGCGTCGCCTCCCTTGCCAACATTGTCACGGTCGCCAAGAATCAGGACGGTGAGTGGCACGCTAGAGGCGATCCTACCGAGATTGCTATTCAGGTTTTCGCCTCGCGTTTCAACTGGAACCGGCTGGGCCTCGTCAGCGACGACGGCGACGGGCAGTGGACCCAGATGGCCGAGCTACCCTTTGACTCTGACGTGAAGCGCATGTCTGTCGTCATGAGAGAGAACCAGTCGGGCAAGCTCTTCGCCTTCAGCAAGGGCGCCGTGGAGCGCGTCATCGACGCCTGCACTACCTACTGTGCTGGTGACTCTAAAGAGACTACACCGATGAGCGACGATTTCCGGCAAGAGTTGCTCCAGAACATGGAGGTCTTCGCCGCCCAAGGACTTCGAGTCCTGGCCCTTGCCTCCAAGCCTTACTCCGGGAACCTAAAGAAGGGCGATGATGTCGACCGTGCTTCGGTGGAGAGTGACTTAGTGTTTCAGGGGCTCATCGGTCTCTATGATCCGCCCCGTGTCGAGTCGGCTCCTGCTGTCCGTGCTTGCCATGAAGCTGGAATTTCTGTTCACATGCTTACCGGAGACCACCCGCAAACCGCAAGGGCCATTGCTATTGAGGTTGGAATACTGCCTTCTCGCATGGATCTGGTGGCTTCTGACGTGGCCGAAGCCATGGTCATGACTGCTGCCCAGTTTGATGCTCTGTCGGACGAGGAAGTTGATAACCTCCCCGTTCTGCCGCTGGTCGTTGCTCGGTGTGCCCCCAACACCAAGGTGCGCATGATTGAGGCCCTTCACAGACGCAAGAAGTTCTGTGCCATGGTAAGATGATTTCCGCCGCATACCTCGACTGTGACTAACGTGATCATAGACTGGAGATGGCGTCAACGACTCTCCCTCCCTTCGCCGCGCAGACGTCGGCATCGCCATGGGCCAGTCAGGCTCCGACGTTGCCAAGGAGGCTTCGGATATCGTCCTCAGCGACGACAACTTTGCTTCCATCGTCGCTGCCATTGAGGAGGGACGTCGAATTTTTGACAACATCCAAAAGTTCGTCCTCCACGTGCTGGCCGAGAACATCGCTCAGGCCGGCACGCTTCTGGTCGGCCTGGCCTTCAAGGACAAGACCGGATTCTCCGTGTTCCCTCTGGCCCCCGTCGAAATCGTCTGGATCATCATGGCCACCTCGGGCATGCCCGACATGGGCCTCGGCTTCGAGCGTCCAGTCCCAGACATCATGAAGCGTCCTCCTCAGTCTCTCAAGACGGGCATCTTCACCTTGGAATTCTTCATGGACATGTTTGTCTACGGCCTGTGGATCACGGCTCTGTGCCTGGGTGCCTTTGTCCTGCGCATCTACGCCTGGGGCAAGGGTAATCTCGGCGAGGGCTGCAACGACCACTACACCGACCAGTGCGAGGACGTCTTCCGCGCCCGCGCCACGACCTTCGCCTGCCTGACCTGGTTCGCCCTGTTCCTGGCCTGGGAGATGATCGACCGCCGCCGCTCCTTCTTCCGCATGCAGCCCGGGTCCAAGCTGTACCTCACGCAGTGGGTGCACGACATCTGGCGCAACCAGTTCCTCTTCTGGGCCGTCATGCTCGGCTTCGTCACGCTCTTCCCGCTGCTGTACATCCCCGTCATCAACAAGGTCGTCTTCAAGCACATGGGCATCAGCTGGGAGTGGGCCATCGTCTTCATCGCCGCGGGCCTCTTCTTCGCCGGCGCCGAGGCCTGGAAGTGGGCCAAGCGCGTGTACTTCAGGCGCCAGTCCAAGAAGGAGAGTGGTATCAGCTGGAAGGAGACGGACGTGGAGCAGCGCGTCTTTGGGGACTATCTTGGTCTTACATCCTCTGTGGACACGCGCACCGGGCCCGTCATCGAAAAGACTGTCGCCCCGAGCCAGCCAGTGGATTGACTATGCAGGGGCGGGAAGCCCCGTTGCACGTATGTGCAGGCGGTCGAGGGTGTCGGTGAGTGCGAGGGTGTGCTTGCTCTCACCCTGTCCTCGAGTAGGTGGATGCGTGAGCCGGGTGAGCGGCCCATGCAAGGTAAGTATCGTGTAGTGTGGGGAGAGATTAGGAGTGAACGTATCGCCAGCCTGGTCAAGACAGCTTCTGTCTACGATGTGACTCTGGCATCCTGTGAATTGCAACTCGTGGCAGGCAGGAGGCTGGCAATGTGGTATGATGTGGGAGTGGTTTCCAGCAGATTTAGCTATACTAGCTCAAGACAAGTTTCAATTCCTGGAAAGCTGAGCTTGCACTTGTGCCATTGTGATCAATGTCGGTTGCTGCTGGTTGTTAGCAGAATACATTATGGCGTACTTAGGAATATGACATCGATGTCTGGTGTTGGCCCCAGTTTAACCGGGGGGAGGAGAAGCGGGTGAGTGACTCCACACGATCTCGGAGTTGGGTCTCCGTGCCTTCTAGTTCGCAAGCACCACCCTCGCATGAGAACTTATAAGAACTTATAAGAATCTAGACCTCTTGACACCGTATGACTTTCAAAATGGCAAGGACAACGTTAATTTCAACATCACAAGATCCCATGCTCAGTCGCTGCTCCAATGGCCTCAATGCTTTGCAAAACACCCTAGTAGTCTCACATTACATAAGCCAAAGTGTTCGGCATGAGCTAGAGAAGCATTTAGTTTCTGACTCTTTTGAAATATGAGTGGGTTTTGGA
This sequence comes from [Phialemoniopsis] sp. UDSM-2020, assembly GCA_018873225.1. Classification (NCBI taxonomy): domain Eukaryota; kingdom Fungi; phylum Ascomycota; class Sordariomycetes; order Thyridiales; family Thyridiaceae; genus Thyridium; species [Phialemoniopsis] sp. UDSM-2020. The sequence continues at coordinate 686,208 of JAEILZ010000005.1, forward strand.
ATCACGGTTCGAATAAGACAACCTCGATCGGATGGAGACTCGACCTGGCAAGAATCTGGCGTAAGTCAAACCCTCTCGGTAACCCTCCCAGCACATGAGCACCTGACTAACGGATATCATCAGATGCAAACGCTGTCAGTACAAAAAGGTGGCTGTCTCTACTGTCAGCAACCCGTAATGTCTATGACTAACATATACGAAGCTCAAATGCTCGCGGAGTGTACCCTGCGACAAGTGCCAAAAGGCAGGCCAGACGTGCGAATACCGCAATGTAGACCGGAAGAGGCGGCCCGCTTCACAGGATCAAGTGGTTGCGCTGCAGGATCGAGTGACTTGGCTGGAAGCCTTCATCGCCGACTTGCAGAATGCATCGCCAGACGAGCGAGAAGCCAAATTGCAGGCGATTACTCTGCCAACTTCTTCGACAGCTTTGCCACCAACGGCAGCACCATCCACATCTGTATCTCCTAGCCTCGGCCACCTCCTGACAGGCAGTGGCGGATCACCGCCTTATCACGGCGCAACGAGCATCTACCAGGTCCAGATTGATTACGAGCGGTCAGCCGAGAACAGCCAGTTGAGCCCTCCGTCCTCGAGCGAACCCTTCACCAGCACAGATCATGTCTTGCAGCACTTCGGCATCGACATAGACGCTGAGATAGTCACGCAGTCCCTCGTCCAATTCTTCAAGTGGCAGTACACAAACTTCATGTTCGTCTACAGAGACGCCTTTCTCCGGGACCACTTTGGCGACCGCGCAGGTAGCAAATACTGGTCACCCTCCCTTCTCTTATCCATCTGCGCACTGGGATCTCTGATGCTGCCGGATGGCGGGGGGAAAGAGCTGGGTGAGCAATTCTACGGTGCGGCAGAGAGCATAGCAATGGTGACTGGCTTGACGCGCCCGTCCATCCCCACGGTCCAGACGTTCCTGTGTCTGGCATTCTACGAGATTGGCTTGGGCAACTTGTCCAAGGGCTGGGCCTACTCAGGCATCGCCTTCCGCGTGGCCCAAGACTTGGGCTTCCAAAAGGACCCAGAGCTGTGGACATCCCACAGCTCCTCACCCATCACCCACGAGGACGTCGAAGTGCGCCGGCGCATCTACTGGGGCTGCTACGTCTCCGACAAGCTCGTCAGCCTCATCCTCGGCCGGCCCGTGCACCTGTTGTACGACGAAGCACAGGTCAAGGAGCTTGAGACACAACCGTAGGTCCAAACACGCTCCACTCCCTTCATCCCCTTACAACCATCAGAGCCAGATGCTGAATCCCCAGCCAGAGACCCGCCCTTCATCCAGCCCTGGCGCTCCGTCGGCTTTGACGACGACACGAAGAGCCAGCCGCAGTACGCCGACACGTCCATGATCCCGTACATCAAGGAGCAGATCCGCCTCTCGCGCATCATCGAGCACATGCTAGGCACCATCTTCTCTGCGAAAGCGGACCTAGACCCTCTCGCCCGCCGGCAAGGGCTCGACCGCCTCAACATCGACCTCGCAGCCTGGAAGTCGGAGCTGCCCGGCTGGGCCGACTTCAACACGTGGGAGTTCATCGACGAGCCGCTGAAGCCTAGTACGGCCGCGCTGCAGTAAGTGATTGGCATTCCTAGACACTCTGATATATTGAGAAGCAGGCCACTCACAATGATATGAACAGTCTGCTCTACAACAGCACCCGAATCGCCCTGAATTATAACGAAGCAGTGCAACCAGGTGGCGATGGCTTCAGAGACCGAGCCCGCGAAACATGCCTCAAATCAGCAACTGAGATTGCCTCTATCCTCCGTCGGTATCGCCACCAGTACGGGCTAAGATATGCACCCCTAGTCATCGTCTATGCAATGGCTCAGGCGATCCGCACGATCAAGGCCTTGGGCACGGCAGAAGAGGCGAGCAATCTTGCGGAGGCGATGTCTGAATGCTTAAGCACATGGCTACTGGCCGAAAAGGTTATGAAGAGAAGGCTATGATGGACAGCACTTAGCGATATACGTTTACCGGCAAGCTCCAAATGCTACGAAGTCGTCTGATACGGGTAGCGAGAGTGCTATACTCTGGGTAGTCGGTGATAGATAACCAACACGCGATGGAAGCAGAGCAGCACTCACCCGCTTTTCGGTCCGAAACACACTTGATTGATCTTGTTTATTCGACAAGTAGCTCAAGATGCCACAATAGTTCTAAAGCAGATAATTACAGAAATACAGGACACTGATCACCAGTGACAGTCTGGGTATGATACCGAGCAAGCAATTTTTCCCTGGCTCTAGCAAACAAATTTTCCATTACTCCGTAGCCCAGTCCAGCGCCCTTGAACAAAACATCGTCCGTCAAAGGCATCGCAACAAATTTGTAAAATACAGGTCGTAACGGGGGTCATATAGGATGTAGCCCACGGTAGATAGGGCATTTTGATCGAGTCCACAGATTCCATTTTGACTGGAGAACATCCCATGTGCCGAGGTGGATATGCGCACACAGTATGGAGGGAGTGGAGGATCGTTCAAAGGTCGTCGAAGTCGAAATAGTCCATCGTGCTGTGAAACTCGCCGCACTTAGAGCAAATGTCCTCCTCGTCGCTGTCATCCCAGAGATCGACGACATCCTCAATCGGGTAGCCAGAGAAACGGTCAAACTCCCTCCAGTCGCGCTCGTTGGAGTCGCTCGACACAGGCACACGCTTCCAGATGGTCTTGCGCTTGCAGTAGCGAGACTCTGGGTGACCAGTCTCTTCAGGTGCGGGCGGCATCTCAACGAGTTCATGGGCGTGGTGGTGATCCGAATGGGCAATGCTGTGGGCCGCCGCCTCGGCGGCGCTGCTAGATGCGGCAGCCGCACCGGCAGCGCCACCAGCGGCCTGGGCGGCGTTCTTTGCGTCGCGCATAGCCTTGCGGTAAGCACGCATGACCTTGGGGACGAAGTTATAGCCCTGAAGCGGTCTCAGGCAGTTGCGGAGCTGAAGGTAGGCTGGAGTGCCGTCCAGGAGGAGGCCGTCGTCCTTGATCATGCCAGCAAGGTCAGCACTGGCTTTCATGCCGACCTCGCAGCTAGGGAGGCCGCAGACAATCAGCTCATTGAGGGTGCAGCCCAGGTCATGAGCAGCAACCTCGTGCAGGTTGCTGTCCGAGTACGGCAGGAAGTACTCCGGGAAGCTCACGAAGTCGAGACGCATGGTGTCCAGGTTGGGGAAGAGACGAGGCCTGGTGCCGTTCTTCTCGTTCTTCGGGTCATAAGGGGGGCGGAGAGCGGACAGAAAGTCAATCAGCTGGGTCCAGGCATAGCAGTGGAAACCCTTGCGGGCAAACGAGTTCTCCTTGGGGCGGCGCTGAACGCGGAGGGCGACATCCTTCTTCAGGGTGGGGTGGTAGTCCTTGTCAAGCTTATGCTTTCGAGGCTCATCGTCATAGAATTGGGCAATGACGCGGAGATTGACGTGCTTGATGTTGCTGCGAAAGGCAAAATCCACGTCGGCAAACTTGAGAAGCGCCTGGGGCGTAGTGAAGACAAAGGTATTGTTATTCCAGAAGGACTTGATGGCCTCAACACGAAAGGCTCTGCAGGAGGACAGGAAGCCAAGAGCGACCTGCCTGCTTCGGAACTTCTCTTGGATGGTGATGTTCTCCGGCTTGGTGGGGGAGAGGGGATCGACCAGGGGCTCAGAGCTAGTCATGGCATAGTGAATGATGCGGAGCAGAATCTCTGCGGGCAGGCGTGGCAGCTTGGTGTTAGCGGTGTCAATGCTTGCAGCTGCAGTCGAGGCCCGGGTTCGTCGGGTGCTCTGACGGCGTGGAGTGGACTGTTGAGGTTCGAGACCAAGCTCGACGAGGCGATTAGAAACCTCCGGAGACCAAGCAATACCGTGCTCTCGGAGAAGTTGCTTCAAGTGCATGTTCTCATCCTCAAGGTTCTTGTTCTTGCGGCGGAGAGGTTCATTGTAGGCGATCCTGGCCTGCTCGTCCTGATCACGGCCTTCCCATGGGAAGATAATCTTGAAGAGGATCAGCATATTCCAGGGCGAAAATTAGTTCAAGCGAGAGGACTTACTCGGCGAGATGGCGCTGCCATCGTGGAGTTTAGCGTGCGGCAGATGCGGTGGAATTGAAGGTGGATCTGCGACAGGATGATTCTGAGAGGTAGAGAAAAAGAGAACGAGTAGGCCGAAACAGGGCCCAGGACGGATTGATGTTCCGATGACGAGGACGAGGGCGAAGACGGATGATGACCGTTGAGTGATGGGGATGATGAGGATGAGAGTGTTGGCTCACTGATGCTGCTGCTGGAGGTGGGCCAGGACCCCTCAAAAAGTCAAAGTCAGAATGGGATGCAGAGTGAAGCTGATGCAGTGGCAGGAGCAGGGGAGCACCACACTCACTGCACCTGCTGTTAGTCACTAAGCTCGTCGCAAAACCCCACCTGGAAACAGCGAGCTCATGCGCGTCCAAACTTGCAGGAGTGATCGGACGCGATCGTGGACACGTGATGGTGGAACGCGAAAAAGAAAAGGGCAGGCAATTTTGCGCGTTTGGAGGAAAAGAAAAGTGAGAGGGGATTACGAGCTGGATGTGATTCAGAGTTGAAACCGGACACTTTGGCCATCCATCACCATCTGATCATATGCTTTCTCGCAACGAAAGATAAGTAAGTACTAGGTAGGTACGGACTACTAGGCCTGGTGGGGGCCAGAATTAGCATGGAGCTTGGGAGGCGGGGGATCCTCTGCCGATATGCTTAGTGTTGGCCTTATGAGTCTGGGGGTGGGTGGTGGTCACCACTTCTTATGGGTTTCAAGAAGACAAAGAGCTCAGTCCGTTAGCTAACCTTCTTTATGTATTTGGAGGTTCCAGTGTCTGACAAGGGCATTGTGACGGAGAAAGGATGGAGCCGTCGCTTCATCACACCCAACCAAGTAGCGCTGCTCTGGGGTCACATCTGGGCGTGGGGTTTGGGTGTAATCGGCTTCTTCCTGTCACCACATGCCTACAACGTACACTGCCCAGGTGAGGTGTGATTGACGGAGGCCACTGATTTCCCAAACAGCATACTGGCAAATAAAGCAAGCTGACATTGCTGGCTGGATCATCCCATTGCTTAGGGATTTCGACCGTGGACTGTGCTGAAAAGGAAGAGGGAAACACATTGGTGGGATTCTCTAGCTGAAAACAAACCCATGGATGCGACACGGACACGGACGAGGAGCTGTGCAGCACCTGCATGAGCTCCGTTGCGACCCGAGCTCAATTAGACGGTCTAGACCGTACCGTGGACTCTTAAAGCTGGTCTGAGTTGCTCATCAAGCCAATTGGCAGAGTTCAGCACTTTTAGAAGCTGGGCATACGCCATGCCATCATGAACAAATGCTGGGGCGGCTTTGGTGCCCACTTACATGACAAACAGACAAAGTATTTAACATAAAATGGAAGATCGATCAGACAGGTAGCCTAATCCCTTTTCAAATACCCGCTGCATGGAGAAGATTGCCGTAGCGCTTGCTATGTGCTGTTTTCTCCGTGCGCGTGGCTTGCTAATTGATCGGCAGCAGCTACATTCTACACTGAGATCGCACCCGCACCGTGGAGACCAGCTTGCTTTGACGTCATGATGGCGACAAGCAATCAGAACCACTCAACCACTCCCTGCAATAACCACCTGTCCATGATGACATTGGATACGCGAACGCATGTCCTAGGACGGGTAGCACCAGGGCAACACAAGAGCTACCCGGCAATGATGGCAGGCGGGGAGTTAGGTCCAGGACAGATCCAATTGCCTACTTATAAGAGAGCATCATCATCTTGCTCAACCAAGCTAGCTCTCTGTTCAAAATACTTGACACTTCCCTCCAATTGATGCACGTCAAACTGTGATAATATCAGGAGCTTTACAATAATTCACTACCTCATTCAAGACACCTCAGTCCTACAGTATCCTACCAGAAAAACCAATCATGTCTTTCTCCAACACTAACACCGGCGACAAGCCCGCCGACCCCTACAAGGCTGCCAACCTCGATGAGCAGGTGACGCTCGACCAGAAGATTGAGGACCTCACAGAGTTCATCTCATCGTGCAAGTTCGGCATGATGACCACCCGGGACTCTAGCAGTGGCTGCCTCGTCTCAAGATGCATGGCTTTGGCCGCAAAGGTACGTGATCATCGGACCTCTCCCCGGGTTTCCGTCATTTACTAACTCTACCCTCCAGGAGACCGGCGGCATTGACCTCCTCTTCCACACAAACACAGAGTCCCACAAGACGGACGAGCTCAAGAGCGACCCCCACATCAACATCTCGTTCCTCAACGTCTCGGGCGAGTGGGCCTCGGTGTCCGGCGAGGCCTCGATCGTCACGGACCGCGCCCTCGTCAAGCAGCACTACAGCCCCTCGCTCAAGGCCTGGCTCGGCGACCTCGGCGATGGCGTCCACGACGGCGGCGAGAACGACCCCCGCATCGGCGTCATCCGCGTCAAGACCAACACGGCCACCTACTCCATCGTCAGCAAGAACATCATCAGCCGCGCCGTCGAGGTCGCCCAGGGCGCCGTCACGGGCAAGCCCGCCTCGGTCAACAAGCTGCGCGAGGTCAGCGAGTCCGAGGTCAAGCAGTGGCGTTCTTCTCACTAGAGGGAGCCGTCTAGCACTGCCGCTGGAGGGCCACCTGTCCCTCTGCTGGGATCTTCCTGTTGTGTATAATAGCCCAAACATAATTTCGAAATGACCTTTTGAAAACCGTAAAATTATCATCTCTATTGCGTGTGGTATTGTGCCTTCCATATCCTGTCCCAGTTATCCTTGTCGACCGCAAACTCCCTCACAAAGTCATGCTCGAGCTCGTGCGTCCTGTTGCCCAGCAGCACCAGACTGTGCAGCGGCGGGCCCAGCTTGTCGTCGGCATCGCACAGCTCCTTCAGCGTGCCCGCGACGAACGTCTCCTCCTTGCCGCCCACCCTCGCCGCGCCGATGGCCAGGCTGTCGGGGCCGTACGCATCCTGCTTGCGGTCCTCCTCTACCTCGAGCATCTGCCTGGCGCAGGTGCCCACGCTCATGTACCGCGGCGGCTCGTAGACTATCCTGCCCCGGGCCATGCTCTCCAGGTTGGGCTCCTTGACCTTGATGTCGAGCAGCACGAGCGTGTGCAGGCCGATGTCCCGGTTCTCTTTGACGCGGTCGTAGAAGCTCGCGGGCCGCCAGTTGTCGGTGAAGAAGACCATGGAGACAGTTTGGCCAAAGTTGTAGAGCTGCAGGCCGCAGGCGCCGATGCCGGACATGATGGAGGCGTTGGGGACGGTGCGGACGGGGATCTGGAGCTCGCGCGCGCGGAGGACAATGTCGGTATGTGTGGTGGCACTGGAAATATGCAAGATTGATTAGCTATACGTGTTTGCCATGGGCCTAGGTCGCGCGAAGAGCCTACCCGAAGGGATCGCCAACGACTAGGAAGGCGACGTCTTCCGTCTGGGCGTCGCGGAGGATCTCATCGCTGTTCGACTCGACCATCTCGCGGTCGGCTATCGTAACAGACCGGCCATAGTATTTCTCCTGCACGCTCAAGTGTCAGTTTTGTTGCGTTCTTCCTCGCTTGTCGCATCCAACCTGGCGGCACGTACAAGGACATCCTGGTTCACGAGCAGAATGCTGGTGTACGCCTCGAGATACACCCTTGACGCCTTTTTCACCACCTCTAGGCCCTTGACCGTGATGTCGGTCTCGTCCGAGAGACCGAGGCCGACTAGGTACAGCATCTTATCTGGATTGGCAGGAGAAAATGTCGACTGCTTGGCGGGGTAATTCGCGATGCGACTGAGTCCTCAGTCAAAATTAATTTCTTGGGCGTACCCCCGCTATCGTTATCGTTATCAAACCCCCGGTTAATGGGTCTGGTCCAGCCTGTAGTGGGCCAAGATGTTCCACTCTGGATCCATGGCTCACTTTTCTGGAAACGCCAACAGTCCCAGCTTGACGTCTGTAATTTCACAAGCCTCTCCTCGACCTGGACGTTCTTCTCTACTCAACACCATCTAATACAAGATTCGACGAACAAAGTATAGCCGAAGTTTTAGACGACACCGACCAATTGGCCCCCCTTCCTACCCCCCAAAAGGCAGCCGTGCGATAGTCAACGAGAACAGAGCTTTCGCGTCACTCTCGATCCCAACACCCACCATGTCCGCCTACGGCACGCCCGCGGGCGACACCGGGTTCCGCAAGACGCGGGACCTGGACGAGTACGCCCAGCGCGCCAAGGAGCGCGAGCAAGCCGAGAAGGAAGAAGCCAAGGCCCGTTACGAGGCCAAGCTGGCGGGCAAGAAGTACTACAAGCCGCTCGACGGCTCCGAGTCGCTGACCTCGGCGCGCGCCGCGACGCTCGACCTCTCGGCGCAGGTCGGAAAAGTGCAGCTCGTGCCCGCCGGGGCCGGGGTAGGCAAGCGCGGGCGCGGCGCGGGCTTCTACTGCGAGGCGTGCGACCTGACGTTCAAGGACAACCTGCAGTGGGTGGAGCACCAGAACAGCATGCAGCACCTGCGTAACCTGGGCCAGACGGGCGAGGTGCGGCGGGCGACGCTCGAGGAGGTTGAGGCGCGGATCGAGGCGGCGTGGGAGCGCGTGCGGGCCGCGCGCGACGAGGGCACGGTGGACCTGCGCGAGAGGCTCGAGATACGCGCGAAGGAGGAGGAGAAGGAGCGCGAGGCGCGGCGGGAGAAGAGGCGGGAGCTCGCGGAGAGGAAGAGGGTCGAGAAGGAGAAGGCGGCCAAGGTGGACTACGGCGACGACGTCAGGATAGAGGGCGAGCACGATGAGGACGACATGATGGCCATGATGGGGATCAGCGGGTTCGGGACGACCAAGAAGAAGTCATGAGAAGCTGGATCAAGGGGTGCTGGCATGAGTTTATAGAGGGATGGAGTTCCTGGAGACGGCTTTCCTTTTCCAAATCAAGATACCCAAGCATATGGAACAACATGATTTTTGAAAACAGCAGAGGTTTTTTAACTCTCCCTATGCCAGAAATGTTTTTATATACAAGCTTTCTTCTGACCAAGGATGATGCCGAGATAAAGAAAAGATGATTCCGGGAAGCAATGGATCAACTGCCCACCAGCAACAGAGCCTACCCTTTCTTGCCGAATTTATCTTACTGGATGTGGTGCGTGTGAAGGATAAATTGGCAGGGATGATTGGGTTAGGTTTGCACGTCATGGCTGGCGTTCCTGACGCTGCATGTAAACCCCACATCATGACCACTTCACAAATGGCGGACTAGAAGCGACTCCACTGCAACTTCGCGGGGACCTTAATGGGCACTCTTCCTCCAATTCACTTTCGTACCTCACTCACCTCTTGAAGGAGACAATCTCTAATCCTCTCCTCTTGGACGCTCTAATCAACCTACAAAGACCTGCAAATACCTTACACTCAGCACACTCGACCTTACCTACATCCCCTACAACCCCATCCCTCCTCCTCCACGCCAAGCTCCGCCGATCACGATGGCATCACGCCTCGCGACAGCCAGCCCCGCCACCGCGGCCGGTGCGTCGGCCCTGCTTAAGCGGCAGCTCAAGCAAATGCAGACCGACAAGGACATCCCCGGCATCTCGTGCGGTCTCGTCAACGACGCCAACATCTTTGAGTGGGAGGTCATGCTGATGATCAGCGACGACGTCAAGTACTACGGCGGTGAGTTTCCCCCTTCCTCCCCTGCCCCCTTCCTGCTCTGATCTCTAACCTCTATTTCCCTCCCACAGGCGGTAACTTCCGCGCCCGCATGTCCTTCCCGCCGACCTACCCGCTCCTGCCCCCGAGCCTCACCTTCCAGGACCCGATCCCCTTCCACCCAAACGTCTACCCCTCAGGCCTGCTGTGCATCTCGATCCTGCACCCGCCGGAGGAGGACAAGTGGGGCTACGAGGCCGCCTCGGAGCGCTGGAGCCCCGTCCAGACGCCCGAGACCATCCTGCTGTCCGTCATCAGCCTCTTCTCGAGCCCCAACGACGAGAGCCCGGCCAACGTGGAGGCGGCACGTATGCTGCGCGACGAGCGCGAGGGCAAGAACAAGGATTTCCGTAAGGCGGTGCGCAAGTGTGTCCGCGAGAGCCTGGGCGAGGACTGAGTGGAGGAAGAGGAGAGGGAAAGGATGGGGCCGGACGGCAGGGATGAGGCATACGGCGTATTCATGAAGCCTACATCATTTTAAGCGACGTTGGTGGCGTCGGAGGAAGCATGTCTTTTCCACACATCCCTAGGGATTGGGATACAGGATGAAATGAAGGCGTTCCTAGGGGAGAGTCGGCTGGTACTTATCTTTTATTTGCATGGCGGCGCAGCACAAAGGCGTTGGTTCCTTTTTAATACACCGAAAATGAACATGATGCATTATCCAGCATAAGGGATCCGCTTGAAAAAGTCTCTATTTTGGGGTATCTATCTCTTTGTCCTGCTCTCTCTTATTTGACCAAACGGCGGAATCATGAGGCAATGCCCAGAATCTGGGCGACGACCCTGTCCCATTCCTCGTCCCAGCGGCGACTTCCTTCCCTGATGGCACCGTCCTTGAGGACGCCGAGCTCCTTAGCACCCGCAGGCCGCAACAAGCGGCTCAGTGTCTCGGACAACTCGTCCGACGTCTCGAAGCCGCAGCCGTTCTCGCCCTCCTTGACCAGCTCCGAGAAGCTCTCGTACCCAGAGTACGCCACCACCGGCAGGCCTGCGCCAAACATGTCGACCACCTTCATGGGCAGGTCGACGCCGGAGCTGGACTTGTGCAGGCATACGCCGAGGTCGGCGGACGCAAGGAGAGTGGCGTAGTCCTCGATGGGGAGGAACATGGTCTTGATGCGGATGTTAGGGAGCAGGCCCTTTTGCGTGAGCTGGGCGACCTTCTCCTCATACATGGCCTTCTGTGGCCCCTTGCCAGTGATGATGGCTAATAGGGGCGTAGCGTCGACTTTCTTGCCCTCAACGATGGGAGCCTGGCTCGCGTATTTGGTTAGGGCGTCGAGGAGCAGGCCAAAGTCCTCGTCTGGGGTCCACGATGTGCTGCTGACGATGAGCCTCGCCTTGCCATCGACGATAGCCGAGGCCATGTCCCGGTTTTCGAGGATGCGGCTGAGGAAGTGGAGCCGCTCGGACGGACTGCTCATCGGGCTGAAGATGGTGGCTGGCCGGTCGTGCATCGCGACGATGCGGCTCTTGATGCCATATGGCGGCTTCTGCAGCTGGCGTGCCATGGCGTTGGTGACGGCCATGTTGTCCGAGCCGACCTTGGCGAAGAGGCACTCGTAAAGCTTGGAGATGCGCACAAAGGGGTGGGATGGCCCGCGCGTGCCGGCGAGGATAGTCCAGCCGTAGTTGTGCCAGTCGATCACGACGCGGTGGTTGCGGACGATGCTGACGAGGAAGGCGATGGCGAGGGTCGGGATGGACGGCGGGTTCTGAACGATGAGGAACTCGCAGGGTGGCGTCTGGTAGCAGAGGACCATAAAAAGGTCGTAGATCTGCCAGAGGACTTTGAAAGGCGCAGTGAGGATGAAAGGAATTGCCTTGGACTGGAGGATCTTGGGGGGTGCGCTCAGGCCCCAGATCCGAACACTCTCGTGCTCAACGAGCTCGGGAAGAGGCGGTGATTCTGAAGAGACGTTAGCTATATTGAAGTACGGTGACACTCGAAATGAGATGAATTCATACCATTGTAGCCAATGAGCTCGACTGAACCGCCGTGTTTTGCGATGCTCAAAGCATGATACTGCATGCGCGGACTCCGTCCAATATCGCCAAGGACCAAGACCTGCGCAGACACCTTGCTCTTGGCAGTCTTTGAGTAGCGCTTTGGCCAGAAGAGGAGGATAATGAGGAGGTCGAGCGCCCATAAAACGACGATAGCGACAACAATATGTGAGCGGTCCATGCTGTTGACTTTGCCCACTTGGGTTGCCCAGGTTTGATCCGGGTGTGTGCTTCAAAGTAAGACACGATGAGAAGGCCAAGTAGCACGTGCCACCAGTGAATCGACAGGTGAGGTTGAGATCTTTGCTTCGTGTTCACAGGCTGCCCCTTTTTCGCTCCGAGCTCACTTCCGCCCAACCCTGACTACTCGAGTTGATCCGTGAGCTCCCAGCTCGGCCAGATTTTATGTTTGATATGTTGAGACTGCTTCAATGCAAATATGGCATGGAACTGATGCCACGATGCAATGCCAGTTTCCAGCCTTGCAGCTCGTGTGGTGTCCCCTCCGTGCAGGGCCCACGCAGGGCAGGGATTCGCTGCAATTCGGGCGTCGATAAGGTCGCATCTCCACAACGGGCCTGGTGGAAATTGTCCGCCAAGCCCCGCCAAGCAGGAGCTACCCTCTGATGAAAAAGGAAAGAGCGCCCCTGATCACCAATCACGGTGCGCAACGGGCAGGAACGTGGTCATGGTTTCCCCACACTGCATCTCTCAGGAGATCCTGAAAGGGGAAAACGCAGATGGAGTCAACAATGGAATGCGGCGAGCCACTCCCTCACCAGTCAACGTCCTTCCTTATCTCCCTGTCCCTCTCCGCCGCCGGCCGCCACCGACGTGGTCTTGCGACACCTCAATTGATTTTTTCCTGTCTCTGACATTTGTAGTCAGACTGGTGATTGTTCGAGTCTAGGAGCATATCTTGCAACCACGCCATTTTAATCGGCTGCCTTGCTTTTTCTTCGAGCGGCCCTGACGCAAAGGCGGAGATCGAGTTTCCTCGCCCCCTTCACCTTAACCTAGCACCACGACTCGAGCAAGTCGGGGCATCGGCGGGGAAAGCACATCATCCCACACCGCATCATCTTCGACATCCAATCCTCTACGTTCCCAGATTGCCGACGGCGTCTGCTGCCATACGATCTCTCCATCGATCCTGACGCGCTTTACGGGGCGATCTCTTCCGAACTGCGAAACATCCCAACCATCCTTGCCCACCATCCATGATAAGGACCCAGTCCACATTCGAGCTGTAGGGCTGTCGGCAAGATCGTCGACGACAAGGCACCGCAGCCGAACATACAGACAATGACTTCATACGCTCTCCCGACGGGCATCATGCACTCACATGGCGAACAGCACAGCGCCCACATGCACGTTCATGGACATTCCCACTCCACACCGTCATTCAGCGCCCTCGGCAACTCTCGCTCTCTGAGACCTGAAAAGCCCAGCACACCAGCTGAGAACGGCCATATGCACGATCATGACCATGACCACGATCACGGCCATGATCACGATCACGACCATGGTCACGACACGCATAACCTGCCCCAATACCGGGCCAATTCCAACCATCCCCTCCGCGGGCGCCCGAACCTGCCGCCCCCGCTGTCATCCGGACACGGCTGGACAAAGTCGATCTCCGCTGGCGGCAAGCCTCTGATCACGCCCACCAGTGCTGTATTTGAGAAGGTGTACTCGCCGCCGGCCCAGCCTGCCACGAAGGCTCATAGTCACGATCATGATCATGGTGCTATCAAGCGATCAGGAGTGACGAGCTTCCTCCTCACCTACACGGCAAAATGGCCACTACTGCACGCAATTATGACTGAAAAGGACTCGAGGAGGATATTTTACTTTATGAGGTACGAGCACATACGTCCCAACTCTTCGTACGAATGATTCCTCACTAATGGACCACAAACAGTCTAAATTTCGGCTTCATGACGATCCAGGCTTTTTACGGATACGTAACGGATTCGCTTGGTCTACTCAGTGACAGTGTGCACATGTTCTTCGACTGCGTTGCGTTGGCCGTTGGCCTGTTCGCTGCCGTCGCAAGCAAGTGGCCGCCGAGCGAGAGGTTCCCGTACGGGTTCGGAAAGGTCGAGACCCTGAGCGGTTTCGCCAACGGTATTTTCCTAGTGTATGTTTTACCCGCCACCCCGTTATAACGTCTGGTTCCTAACGGTTTTGTAGACTCATCAGTGTCGAGATCATGTTCGAGGCGTTTGAGAGGATCATCGAGGGCCACGAAACGAAGCGTTTGGGGGAGCTGTTCATTGTCAGCACATTAGGACTGCTGGTCAACCTGGTTGGCATGGCCGCGTTCGGCCATCATCACCACGGCCACGACCATGGCGGTCACTCACATGGCCACTCGCACGATCATTCGCATGGTCATGATCATGACCACGACCATGGACACGACCATGGCCACAAGCACGACCACGAAGACGGTTGCAATCATGACAAGGATCATGATCATGATCATGCTCATGCGCACGATCACGGACACGACCACGGGCATTCCCATGCTGCTCATAGCCACGGGCATTGCCACGACAACGAAAACATGTACGGCATCTACTTGCACGTTCTTGCCGATACGCTGGGCAGCGCCGCGGTCATTGTGTCGACTATTCTCACACACTTTTGGCCGTGGGCAGGCTGGGATCCGCTGGCTTCCTCCTTGATTGCTATTCTCATCCTTGGGTCTTCGATCCCCCTCGTCAAGTCCTCGGCACGCCGCCTGTTGCTCACTATCCCAGACCGACTCGAATACAACCTCCGGGATACGCTGTCGGGCATTACTGGGATCCGTGGAGTTGCCAGCTACTCTGTGCCAAAGTTGTGGATGGACGACCGCGGCGGAGGAGACGACAAGCTGCTGGGCATGATGCATGTCGTGGCTGTCCGCGGTGCGGACATGGAGGATGTCAAGGAGCGCGTCCGGAGCTTCCTTGGCGGCAAGGGCATTGACATCACGCTGCAGGTGGAGAGGGAAGGTGACACGACATGCTGGTGTGGCAACGGCCGCAGTCCATTGTCCGGAGGGGGCCACAACGCGACCAGGAGTGTGGCGTTTTAGGGGGGCGACATGGTGTAGAGTCACTTTTTGGGGATTCTCTTCTTGGACGACGGCTCTCGTCACCTTCTTGCATAAAAGACGGGAGTCAGCATTTATATACCGGGCTTTTCTTGGGAGTACACGAGGGTTTGGACATGGCATCATCTACATATATAGACTAGCACATGGGGGGAGTTGTAGTATTTGTGTAGTCGATAGTCTCTCTCGGAGTTGGGACAAGGACAAGGACAAGGAATAATGAAATGGGAAACAATTGTATCAAATCATACCCATAAGCTCTTGGCAGAAAAGGGAAGCTCCATGCGACAAGTACGTGACATTTCCTTTCGCCCAGTGCAGTGTGACAGCTCCGCTGCATGCACCATAGACGATCTACCCTCCACTGGATTGCAACAAGCGATCCATTGGCATCACCCGATCGGCCCTCATCTTGCCTCTGTCCTCCACCAGTGTGCATCCATGCCAGATTGACCATCCGTCCATCCGCCTGTCCGGGTCTGTCGTGGCAGGCATGAGATCGTACCGTTGCCAACAGAGGCTAGGCTCAGGTCCAACTAGCGCCACCAACCGAGGGAACCTCCGCTCCAGCGCTGTAACCCCACGTTTTGGTGGGGTCCTGAGCCCTTCCCACAGGGGTTCTGGTGCCCTCCTGGTGCGTCACTGACCATTTTTGTTTAGCGGCCTTTTCCCTTGGGGCTCGAGCTGCCGAATGGTGGCCCGGGGATTTTGTTGCCCACAGCCGAACGACCGAGGCAGCGCGCGATTTTTCAACTGCGGGAGCGGCTGTTGCGCGGCACAAGCTTGGTTCGAGCACGCTCAGTAGAGGTTGGAGAAAAGACTGTGTAATATCTTTTCTTGGAGAAGGCGGGGAATACTTTTTTTTCTTTAAACTGTTACCGAAGATCTTCCCATCCTTGTTTTGTTTAATTCCTCAATTGACGGAACTTTCCCATTTGCACGCGACTAGACATACACAGTCTTACTTACCGACTTTCACAAGCCAAAAGACAAGAAGAGAAGCCTAATAGCAAAGCGGAGAGCTGACTCGAATTTGCTCCACACCAGCTCTTTGATTTACCGTTATCGCCAAAAACGCCGGTGGGCTAAATTGTGCCGAGGCTGGGGGGACCACCAGACCAGACCTTTGTGACGTCTACAGGGTTCGCAAAAGCCACGAGATTGTGTTTTTCGTTTTGTCTTGCGCTGGACAATTCGAGCCTCTTGGTCGACGAGACACAACATCTGGCAGAGAAGAGTTTGAAATTGGCGACTGTACAGTCCATTGCGCGACAACACACAACGCTCGGCCCAGGGAGATAAGCCAGACACGCGCAGAGCCGAGAAACTGAACTCCCTCTGGTTCCTCGCACGATCTCACGAGGTTGACCACCACAAACAACTCTCTCTCACCACACACAAACACAATGTCATCCTCACCATCAGAGACGCCCGGCGCCGCCGCAGCCGCCGTCAACCGCACCCTGCACGACAAGCTCCCCAACGCCGTCGCCGACAAGCTGCCGCACATCCCCGAGACCAAGGCCGAGGTCAAGGCCGACGCCAAAGCCGCCGCCTCGACGGGGCTCGCGCAGCTGCGCTCCTTTGCCGCCGGAGGCTTTGGTGGCATCTGCGCCGTCGTCGTGGGCCACCCGTTCGACCTCGTCAAGGTGCGCCTGCAGACCGCCGAGCGCGGCGTCTACTCTTCGGCCATCGACGTCGTGCGCAAGAGCATCGCGCGCGACGGTCTGAGGAGGGGTCTGTATGCTGGTGTCAGCGCGCCGCTTGTGGGTGTTACGCCCATGTGTAAGTTTTCCTTCCCCTGCGCTCCTCAACTGTCCTTCACCCACAGTGAGGGCTAACCTCTTTGTCTGTTGATAGTCGCCGTCTCTTTCTGGGGCTACGACCTCGGCAAGTCCATCGTCTCCTCCATGTCCCCGCCCTCCGCCGACGGCTCCCTCTCCATCGGCCAGATCTCGGCAGCGGGCTTCTTCTCCGCCATCCCCATGACCGCCATCACCGCGCCCTTTGAGCGCGTGAAAGTCATCCTCCAGGTCCAGGGCCAAAAGAAGCTCGAGCCGGGCCAGAAGCCCAAATACTCTGGCGGTCTCGACGTCGTGCGCAGCCTCTACCGCGAGGGCGGCCTGCGCTCCGTCTTCCGCGGCTCGGCCGCCACGCTCGCGCGCGACGGGCCCGGCTCCGCGGCCTACTTCGCCACGTACGAGTACGCCAAGCGCAAGCTCACGCCTGTCGACCCCGTGACGGGCAAGCCCAGCGGGCAGCTCAGCCTGACGGCCGTGACGTGCGCCGGCGCGGCGGCGGGCGTGGCCATGTGGATCCCCGTCTTCCCCGTCGACACGGTGAAGAGCCGCCTGCAGACGGCCGAGGGCAACGTCACGATCGGCGGCGTCGTGCGCGAGCTGTACGGCAAGGGCGGCATGCGCGCGTTCTTCCCCGGCTTCGGCCCGGCGCTGGCGAGGGCCGTGCCCGCCAACGCGGCGACGTTCTTGGGCGTCGAGTTGGCGCACCAGGCTATGAACAAGGCTTTTGGCTGAAGAGCTATAGGTGAAGGCGGTTGAGTAGCTTGGGAAGGAGCACGGACTGATCGCATACACTGCGTCGGTGGTCTGTGGGACATTCTTGTAGACGGGAAAGCAAGGGTCGGCCATGGAAGACACACCGTTCGGAGATCGGCTGCAAATGGCATTTTCAGGATCTAGAGGGGTTCAACGCGAATCTGCTCTTTTCCAACATCGCATTAGGTTTTCTTGTCGCACAGGCGAAACGGATGATTTGCAGTTTTCTTCGCACACATTGTCATGTCGAGATCTCGTTTCAGAAAAGTAAAGCCGTCATAGAGACTGCATGGGAAATAGACTTGATCATCTGAACTACCGAAGTGTTCATTACCGTACTCCTTTTTTAGTGACTATTTGTCCGCCTGTCCAGTTCTACTACGCCGTGCCATGCAATTGCCATTGTCAAAATCAATCCTTCATACTCATACACCCCTTGGGGTCAAAATCGTGGACGTGATTTAGTCGAGGAACTTTCCTCCGCATCCACCGCAGGTATCGCCCGAAACATCGCGCCGAATGCCCTCGGCCTGCTCGGGCAGCATCTTGACTAGCTCAGGGATCTTGAGGGATCGCAGGCCGCAGACGCCGCAGGCCCGAGAGATGCCCGGCGCTTGGATGGCCACGCCGCTGACACTACAGGTATCTAGACAGAAAGACACAGATTAGCATACGTCCCTTCTCGTATACGTACTCTCGCCGCTCAGAACAATGGAAAGAACTTACCATAGATATGACCCTCCTCACAGATAGTCTGCGCGCCCTCGACCCGCAGTCCAGCCTCGCAGATGTCGCACCGCTGCTGCGCCGTCACGTCGGCAAAGTATCCGTGCGCGAGAGCCTTGACCCGCGCCGCCTCAGCCGCCTCGGCCTGCTCCTCAGGCAGTACGGTCCTGCCACTGGCGTTGCCGCTGGCGACCGTGACCGTGACGCCCTGCACCTCCGGGCCGCCGCCGTACATCCACTCCCAGACGCGCGCCTCGGTCGACAGGCCCGGGCGCCAGGCCGTCGCCGCCATGCCTCCGCCAGCGCCGTCGCCGTCGCGCTCGACCCAGCCGAACATGAGGCGGCTGCGCGTGTGGTACCAGCCGCCGCGGTCGGGCTTGAGGGCCGACTGCACCGTGCCCATGGCCACCGTCGAGCCGCCGCCGGGCGAGGCGGCGAGGCTCCAGAGGCGGTAGCGGTGGATGAAGACGTCGGGCGAGTCGGCGGGCGGCATCATCTCTTCTTCGTCATCGACGTCGGTGTCGCCTAGCGGGTCGTCGTCGTCATCTTCGTCGTCGTCGCGAGAGGCAAAGGCCGCGGGGAGGGCGATGTTGATCTTCTCGTCGATCTCGACGGCCCACTGCGGGCGCGAGGGCTGGATGTCCTCTGGGCAATTGGTCTCGTACCAGTCTGGATTGGTCGCCGTGGCGGAGAGGCGCACCAGGGTGTAAATTGGTGTCGGGTAGGGGGCTGGGGTGTCGACGGGGCGGAGGAGGATACCTTGGATCGTGGTTAGCTTTACCGGCTGGGGCAGTGGGAAGAGATGGTCGTGGGCTTACTCTGGATCGGATTGGTGTGCATGCCATCGGGGGTGGGATAGATGGTCTTGCATTTGTGCTGAGGATGGGGCTGAATCTTGTAGGCGCCAGCCGTCTCGCCAGCGAGAACAACCTCGAAGATTCGGGGCTGGTTGGGTGTAGCGATGACACCGCGGCAGATTTGCTTGTTGTTGACATTCAAGATCTGAACGAGAGACTGGTTAGAAATTGGGTGACAATGCAAAGTGCACGGTGTAATCTCACAGTATCCTCCCACTCGATGAAGGCATCTGTACCAAGGTAAAGGCACATTCCGTCGACATCCTCCTTGCCAACCTCTACAGTGATTCCATCACTACCATCGTCCTTGACCACAATCTTGCGAAAGCCAATGTAGCCCCGGGCCATGTATGAGAAGATCGCGGTGCTGGAACCGTCCTTGTTCAGCCAGGGCGTCCAGCCAAGACCAAAGTTGGTGCCGAATGGGACGTAATCAAAGTCCATAATAGACAGGTTGGGGTGCGGGCCCTTGATGGCAAGTCGAGCGACCTCCTTGACAGTCCAGATCGCCTTTTCTTTCGAGGTGCCCTCCGCGACCTCGAAGTCGGAACGGACCGTGAGGAAGACGTACTCGCCCTGATCGTTGCAATACGCGAGCACAGCACCGCGTGGGCTAAGATGCTTGGCCCAGGCAAACGAGATGATGGCCTCGCCGTACTCGGCCTGAGGAGGAACGACAAACCGCTCGCCGACAGCCCAGAGGGCCTCCCAGGTCGAGAGGTCGTAGCCGCCGCTGCCCTTGTGCCTGTTCGCCGAGGTGGCCGGGCCCTCGCCATAAATGACGAGGGTGCCCGAGGCCGTGAGAACGGCCAGAATGGCTCGCTTGTTGCGACCGACGCCCGTGGGCGACCACTCGATGGCGACGACGTGGTTGAGCGTGGTGGCGGCCGAGGTGAAGGTGCCGCTGCCCGCGCCGCTCGGCTGGGTGAAGGCGTTCGCCTCGTCGCCGGCGGCCGCGGCGCCTTTGGCCTTCTCGGCCGCGCGGTAGGGGAAGTCGAGGCCCTGAGCCTCCCACAAGCGGCGGTTGATGCGGACGTCGAGGGGCGGGTAGGAGACGGGGAAGTGGCGCATGCCCGACGAGTACTGGTAGCGCGTGGGGCCCTGCATGGCGACCTGCGCCGAGCGGAAGACGCCGTCTCCCCCTGCGCCTGCTCCTACTCCTCCGTCGGCATCGTCATCGTCGTTGTCCTCTTCAATTTTGGTCGGCAGGGTGTCGCCGGCGCCCTCGGTCTCGGCCGAGGGGAAGAGCGGCACGAAGACGTGAAGCGAATCGTCGGCCGCTACAGCAAGCTCGGCGTCGCACGACCAGGATAGCGCGCGCTTGGTGACGGGCGCGGTGCTGAGGTTGATGCCCTTGAGGGGAAGGGGCTGCTCCTCGGGAGTCGAGTCAGTGGTGGTGTCCATTGTGATGGCAAGGTGAGTTGAAAAGTGAGGTTCTCGAGGGCCTTGCTCCAGACGTGGTGATTGTCTGGCTGAAGACTTTGGGGGAAAGAGGAAAGAACAGAAGGAAAGATATGCTTGATGAGTTCTCTTTTAAAGGAGCCCATGTTGCCAATGTCCAGACAGCCTTGAGTTGTCATTTCTCAAGTCGTTGTGTGAAGACAAGGCACTCGCCTAACGTGCTTGTTGATCGGTCCTTCCCGGAGGTTGGAGGAGATACATAATGAAACGGGTGAACAGACCTGGAGGCGCTTCATAATTGATCAAGGACCGCATCTGCAAAAGCAGATGAGAAGCGACAGTATCAGCTATTTTGTTGCATGAGTGCAAATGAGTGGGACTCCGGGCATTGCTTGCTGTGATGTGATGTGAAGTGTTGATTGAGAACCAGATTTTTTGAAGTTTGGAATGTTAGTGAGATGTCACCTTAAATGGTTTACGCGCTGGTCACTAACACCCACTCTTCAACCAGATCACCATTTGTCTGTCACAATGCCATACATGTTTGGCTCTCAAGGCCTCAATCTGTCAAGTTCAATTTTATTCGTCCTTGTAGTTTCTACAATTTATAGTTCTTGGTCTGTTGGTCTGTCTTGATCAAAATGAAGCAAAGGCCAGCCCGATACCTCAAGCAAGTAGGCCATATCAACTTATCTTTTACATATCCATCGTGTCGCAAAACGCCCAACTCCTATACCCATATGGCAATATTGATGATGCCTCTCTTTCTCGGCCATCTCTTTAACCTCAACTTCATTTACGGACAGACTCAAAGTAAGCTCCCACGCCCCAGAGCAGCGCGCAGCCCGCGACCGCAGTAGCCCCGGCCACTTTCCTCGTCCACCAGTTGTCGTCATTCAGCGGCTTGGCGAACTGTGTCTTCTTTTGCGCGGGCTTTTTGATCTGCTCTGCGCCCGTCGCGTTCTTGGCAGCAGCCTCTGCCTCCTCTGCTCGTTGCCTCAGGGCAGCGATCTTCTTGCTCAAGGCAAGCATATCCTCCTCTAGGGTCGTGTTCTTTGCGCCGTCAACCTCCACATTCTGAACATTGCCGAAGAAGTCGGTGATGCGACGGCTGCGAGCTGCCTCGGCCCCACCGCGGAACAGATCGTACCGCACGCCGGCATGGGAGTGAATCTTCTCGTAATCATAGCTGTCGAACAGATCGCCCACAGTCTTCTTGCTGCTCAGGTCCTGGACTTGGGTCTCGAGGAACTCCAAGTTGTAGTATGTGTAGCGGTCGATGACGGCGACGCCAACATCGTTATCGGCGTGGTGCGAGTAGGATGACTGGTCAAGCTCCGAAGAGCCGGTCGCGATGATGTTGGGGGAGTAGAGCTTGGTGTACATCGTGTTGGCTTGGCAGGTATCGATCATGAAGAGGATCTCGTGGTATCTAGTAATCACAATGGCGTGTTAGTCATGCATCCAATACCGAGGAAACACGGTGAACTTGCCTCTTCTTCTCCCACATCTGCTCAAAGGCATCGGCCAAATCAAACGCTCCAATCTCCTCAGCATCCTGGAACTTGAGGAACTCGTTGCCGCCGTGTCCAGTCATGTACACGAGAATGTTGCTGCGGTCATCCGTCAACAGCCTCTTGCTGCGGGGCATCTCCTCCCCGACGCGGTCCGTCAGCAGGCGGATGAAGTTCTCGACCGTCACCTCGTAACCCCTGTAGTCCACCTCGATGTTGTCGCCGTACAGATCGACGGCGCGGTCGGCGTTGGAGTAGACGGTGCCGGGGAAGGCGTTGCGGGGGTTGCACGCCATGTCATCGGGGAGCATGAGGATGATCTGCGAGTCCGGGATGCCCAGCCGCTTCACGGTCCGGTATATTGACAGCGCATTGGCGAGATGGCGGTAGTTGAACCAGAAGCGCGACGTGCAGACGAGCACGGCCCAGTTGCTGGTGTGCTCAGCGACGGCCAGGGGTGTCGTGATGGCAAGCAGCGAAGCTACCAGCAACGCTGGCACCCGGGCGACGTCTAGCACCCTCATGATGGGAAACAAGCGCCTACACAAATGAAAACAGAATCGCAATGCACGCTAGAGAAACTGATGCCGGTGTATGGCAGTTTGCTGTGAGGCTCTCGTTGTCGTCGTTGTCGATGCCCTCAGCTCAATTGCCACGTACCGTACATGTACCGTGCGGCGGCCTTCAAGGGATGCGGATTTGTCATGGCGGTTTCGGACGGAACTTCGATAAGATTACAAAATCAATCTCGTGTTTGATTAGCTAAACCCCTGTTTCCGGTCTTCAGCAGTATCCGGGTACGCTAAGGAGCTAAAAATTCCCATGGTCAACACCTGACAGGGGTGTCATTTTCGGGGGGATTCCAGTACGGGTCCCCATATTTTCAGGGCGGTCCAGGCGGGCGGTGAGCTTCCACAGGCAAGCCAGCTCTCCGAATGTGGCCAAGCCCAGCAAATAGAAAGCACAGGCCAGCATCACATGCCGCTCCAAAGAGTGCAATTCTTGCCTGGATATGCGCCATTTCAGTGACGAGCATCCGCCTGTGACGCCAAAATGGGCCCAAAACAAATGGAGCTTCACATGGTGCCGGATTCGAATGCCCCGCCATGCCGTCCGTCGTTCCTCGTCCCAAGTGCATCGTGAACTTTTTTCTGGGTCGACTGACTCTTGTGTGTCCAAAGGCGCCTTTGCCGTGGTCCCGACGATGACTCTTTACCCCAGTCCGGAGTATCTATGCTCTCTTTCTTCCATCACCTGAATCCTTCTCCCCCCATTTCTCTCTCCGTCCACGACCAGCACCCCTGCTCGAGCAACGCAACAGGCTGCCTCACCCCCACGACATCTCCGTGCCGTCCCACAGCCAACCCAGCCGACAGGATCCAAACAACTAGCTCCGGACATCGTCACAAGCCCACCGAGGCTAGGTTCCTTTTTCTCTGCCCAGTGCCGAAAACGGCCGCCAGACTGCCGTCGCAATCTGCAATCCTTTTGTCATCAAAGCCGACTTCACAAGTATTTGCTTTGCTATTACTGCTGCACCGACATTCTCGCCTGTGAACTCGAGTCGCTCGATCTGATCGCGCTGAATACACCTTTAGCTTGCCCAAGATGGGGCGACCCCCAGCATACATCTTTGTCGTCAGGTGTGTGCCATTCTGATTAATTGTGCTTGATTTACTTGCTGACTCTTGGTTAGACACGGCAACAGACTCGACGCTGCTGACAAGCAATGGCACCTCTCCTCGCCGACGCCGTACGACCCTCCCCTGACCTATAGCGGATGGACACAGTCTCGGGCGTTGGGCGTGAGGATAGGCGAGATTCTTCGGGAGAGACTTCTCGACGACGATCGACCGAGCGCATCGCCTGGCGCGAAGCCCAAGGGTGGGCGGCGGTTTAGAGTCATCATCCACAGCTCTCCGTTCCTTCGATGCGTTCAGACCTCTGTCGGTATAAGCGCCGGTCTCGCCTCAGACCCTTCGCCGTTGCAAAGCCCGCTTGTTGGCGGCCACTCACCCCGAACATCCCAACCCTCGAGCCCCCTTCCCTCCCCCGGCATAAGTCCTGCGATTCGTCCCACCATCTCGATCGATACCAGGCAGCCCGCCCGTCCTGTCACAGACGGCGCAACGAAGACAGACACCGACGAAATACCAAAGATAGTACTGCGCCTGGATGCTTTCCTTGGAGAATGGCTGTCTCCAACCTACTTCGAGCTCATTACACCTCCTCCTGGCTCCGTCATGATGATCGCTAGTGCCAAGGCTGAGCTCCTACGCCGCGAGAACTACAACAGCTACCCTCACTTCCAGCTTCACCAAAAACATGCTCAGCACCATCACCATAATCAACATCAGGCGCAGCATAACCATGCCCACCTCTGGAATTCTAGTCCAAGAGCAAGTCCTGTGACCACTCCGCCTGCAACCGACGAACTTCCTCCACTAGCTGGCTTGGATAGCTTGTCAGGCATGGCTACTTCGCTTCCCAGGAGCGGCAGTGTAGGAAGTCACCACCACCGCGCCGGCCGCATGCCTATGCCGGTTGTTGATGGAAAGACTTATGTCGCACCAACCCCCACCTTCGCAGTATCGTCTAAGGCCCCGATACCTGCAGGCTATGTAGCACATGCAAGGGACGCCTGTGTACAGGTCGATTACCAATGGGACTCGATGCGCGCGCCGTACGACTGGGGCGACGGAGGCGAATACGGCGAGGAGTGGACGTCGATGCACAAGCGCTTTCGACACGGACTTCAAAAGCTGATGGAATGGTATACGACTGCGGACAAGCCGTACAAGATGGTGACGAGGCTCGCCAGGTCTTCCACAAACGGATCCCAGACAGGGAATGCGGACCCAGTTGTCGAGGAGCCCGAAGATGAGGATGCCGAGAATGTTGTCATTCTCGTTTCGCACGGCGCAGGGTGCAACGCACTCATTGGAGGCATCACTCATCAGCCGGTTCTAATGGATGTCGGCCTCTGTTCACTAACTATGGCGACACGGAAACCGGCTGGTGCGCATGGAGCGAACGGCACCCATGCCGACGACTTGGTTGCTCCTGTTGGTGACAAACAAGACAATGGGCTTGTGCATCAGATCTACGATCTTAAGATGTTTGCCACGACTGATCATGTCCGATCCAACGTCCCAACTCCGGTTGCATCTCGCTCAAATTCCTCTAGCATGACGAACGCAATGAGTGGTGCACTGAGCAGTGCGATGGGCGGTATCCGAGGCCGCTACTCGGGATCCTTCTCATCGCCTCTCGGAAGTCCCTATATCGACGGAGGAAGTAGGAGCTCGTCTGCGAACGCGGCTTTCAGTGACTACCGACGGGGCTCGGGGCACTCTTCAGGGAACCATGCGACTGGCGGCATCACAGTGGGCAGTGGCGTTACCTCCTTCACCAACCCCTCGGGTCTATCGCGCACGCCCTCCATTGGACTTTGGTCCCCTGCTGTGCGGAAGGCGGAGGAGGCTTTCGAGGACGAGAGCGAGCCCGACATGGTATTGAACTTTGGCGATGATGGGAAATACACGTCATCGCACACGAAACACGAGACTACAGACGCCAAGCCGACGGAGACTGCACCCGAGTCTATCAAAGAATCGATCAAGCCGCCGACTCAACCGCCGACACCTGGAGTGGACGAATCTGAGAAAAGCGATACCCTCGCACAGCTGGGTCAACCGACTGCTGGGCTCTGGGGTCAGCAGCCTCGACCGATGCGACCCATCGATCTTGCGCATCACAGGACAATCAGCTCATCCAAGCGCCGATGGACGGTTAATGAACGGACTTGAGGGCTTTGGCGGTGGTTGTGGACGCGAGCTCCTTGCCCGCTATCTTGATTTTCGGACTCCATAGTGCAGCGTTTCGGACTTTCTTCTCTTTGGTGCGTAGGCATGGCATGGGCCAATATTCCACATGTGAATGGAACAGGGAACAAATCATATTCTGGATGCTAGGTTGATAAGAACAAAAATGGTTGATGGGCTGCCCAGGTTCGGGCTTTTGGCTGGAATGGATACTTCTTCTCAGTTTTTCTTGTAACATACCCCTTTTTAGTCTCTTGCGTGGATATCAGTCTCATGGTAGCTTGGCTGACGGATGGGAATCTAATGGCATCTCGATTCACGTTGGTCGACTCCGACAAGCTATTCATCCCATTACTTGCTCTTGGTCAGGCCAATGCCTTGCAAGGGCGGCGTGTTGTTTGCCCCTATCACCTCCCACCTGACCCATACCAAGGTTGACTCCGGAGTGGTTCGCGTTGCGATGTGCCAGCGATCTCGGTGCTTGTCACTCACAGAGGACTAGCCGTCAGTCAAACGTGAGTCCGGCAGAGACCTATAATTGAGTTTGGACCCCATACTGGAGCTCACACCTTTCCTTTCCTATCATCTGAATCCCGAGAATCTCGTGCAAGCCAAGTAGTCTTGGCGGAATTGATTCAAGATGGCAGACCGGGGCATGATGAAAGGGCTTGATGATAGTCCATCGCCAAGCCACAACATGGACAACTCGGAGAGCTCCAAGACCTTGTCAGGGGTCTCGGAGACGCCAGACGCTTCTCCTCGACCACACAAGCGCTCTAGGCGAGCACTGAGCGTAGGGGCCGAGATGAAGGTCCCTGAGATTAAGAAGGCTGGGTCCCAGGACGACAAGTCATGTGTGGCGTTCGCAAAGTAAGTTATGTATTTCACTACGGGGAGGGGATCTAATGCGTAGCATCCGACTGACAAGAAGGACCCAGTGCCTTCGTTGGAGACACCACCGTCGCCTTTCACGTCAGTGAGTGCAACAAGACCTTCTACATAGACAAATTCGCCCTTCGTGCCATCAATCCCAGGTACACGTGGGAGAGACCGGAGGGGGCCTCGAACGTTATCACTGGAGGCGTGACGCTTGAAACTTTCAGCGCTTTTGTCGAGTACGCTTACAAAGGCGACTACACGTTGCCAGAGCCTCGTTCAAGGCGGCGCCGAGTTCTCTACGAGGTGGTAGAATACGACACTGATGGTGATGATGATGGTGATGATGATGGTGATGATGATGGTGATGATGATGGTGATGATGATGAAGATGGCGATGAAGATGGCGATGAAGAAGATGATGATGATGAAGAGGAAGATGATGGTGATTCTGATAATGATAATGATACTCCCTGGGCGGCGCAAGAGCCCGAAAGTGCCTGTTCACAACAACGGCAGGCGAGTCACACGTCAACGAAAGTGTCGTATCCCCAGTTATTTCGATATAACCTGATATTGCCGCTTCCTGGGTCACCTCCTCCGGCCACACCCGGTCCCCTGGCGAATATTTCTCATTCGCCGCCAAATGCAGTCCGGATCCTCAACCCGTTCAGGGTGTGGCGCGAGGTCCTTCCATCCAAGGTCGATATGAGCCGCATCAGCGCTCCTTCTCGGAGGCTCAAAGGCTCGATGGATTGCTATGACGCCCTGAGGACCCACATCGACCTCTGGGTTTTAGGGCATGAATACGGCTGCGATGGGCTGAAGCTGCTGGCCAAGTTCAGGCTGTGCTGGGAGCTCGAGACACTGCGCGTCTGTCGGCGGACGATCAATGACCTGACCAGGCTGATCGACCACGCTGTGTACTTGGACCTCCCTGCTGCCGACTTCCCCATCATGGGCCACCTCGCGCGGTTCACGAGCTGCGTCATGCTGTGGCACCCCGACGGCTGCGAGGAGATCTTCGCGTTCCTGTCCGGCACCGAGTATCCCAACACTGATGCTTGCATGCACCCTTTCAGGAACCTCCTTGAGAACGTGTTGATCCACCAGCTTCGGTTCGCTTTGATGGTTCCAGGAAGATCTTGAGCCTTTGGTGATGTGCGGCCTCACAGGACTGATTCATTGCGGCTATGTGGCCTCGACGGCGAGCGAGCCGTATTTTTCCTTTGTCATGAGACTTCCCGTTGTGCCTTTCGCGAGTGCTCCTGGTGACATTGGAAGAGGTTCGATCGAGAGTGAGTCTTGTTTGTGGAGGATGTTCATTCGATGTATCATTGGATCTGAGTTTTGGAAGCACCAGACACTCCCGTTGAAGACAGCATTCGCTTTTCGGAGTGAATTTAACAGCTGCTCAGAGCGGCCAGGTCATCGTTCGCTTATACGCTTAGACAGTGGGATAATCCTGGGTAATCAGTTCAGATTTGAGGGACATCGAGAAGGAAAGCTGTCAACTAATCTGTTACTAATTGGATATGGTACAAGCCGGTCCCAAGATCAGATTAGAAGTTTGTCTGTTTTTGTTTTGCGTTTCTTATGAACCGAGATTGGATCCATGCTTGTGACTTGCTAGAGATGATCAAGACGCGGTTCCCTTCAAAACTGCCATGGATCGGCCGCCCCAGATAAACAACGCAACACACAAGTTTCGGTCGAGCTCGAGGCCGTGACAAGTTCAACCATGATCACTGGGAATATGTGACCCAGGCGAGCAACCTTGGTCGTACGTATTAGCTTCGCTTGGCTCAATGCATGTCGGTGGCATGACTTCTTTTTTTTTTTTGAGGACGGATAGGACCTTGACAAACTGGTTTTGCAAGTGTGTGAGGATCAAATGCTGCCCTGGGTACTTTTGCAGCTCTTCAGGCGTTTCTCCCGGCCACTTCTTTCATCCCCACCCGGAACGGCCCAGTTCCCTTCCGCATCAATATCAGGTTCTGGCCTGCACTACAACTCAAGCTTTGCCATATGGAGTAACTGATGATATCCATTGGCTATTGACCTGACACAAATAGACTTATCATTAAGTCTAAATGCTAACTTGGGAGATTATTTTCTTTCAAGGCTGAGAACGTACTCCGGGACATTTACAAAAGTACCATCTCTACCCCTATGTGACGTTACCTATGTATGATCCTAGCAGACCGGTCAATTCTCATTCATGGATCATATGGACTCAAGCATGCACTCCCGTCTAGTTTGCGTATCACGGTGGGTAGGGCGCGTCAAAAAGCATGTGTTGGCGAAGCTCAAGCGAAATGACCAGTCATGTCTACAAGATCAACCATGAGAGTCCTCAATCGGTAACTTTGCTGTCAATTAGGAGTGGCGCGCTTAGGCTAACCCATGTCGTCTGCCCTGCCCCCATGTGACACAGGAGTTCACTGACTTCCAACGTTTGACCGCGAGCGGACCAGAAGGATTCATTAGGCGCATGCCAAGCCTGTCAAGGGCGATCGTGACTTTCGGCGAGATCGGAGAGTGGCAGCCATGGCTCTCTGGGAATAGCCCAAATTGCATCTAGGTTGCGAGTCCCGAACAAGCTAATCAAAAGCAGTCGTTAATCGGAGTTCCGGCCTCTAATGCGGCGACAACATGAATGGTTATAAGACGAATCGCTGGGTGAACCATCCTGCGCAGTTCTAATATATCTTGCATGAAGAGAGCATTATTTGTGTGTTTGAAAGGATGCTGAAGATGGACCACAGTCGGCTTTTATACCAGAGAGAGCGTGGCCTCTATCTTTCATGATGTACCTAAACAATGACGAGAACAATAAAACATGCTTGATATTGCACCTCACCGGTTGGGCGGTTGTCTCCCAACTGAATGGCTCTGATGGGGTCGATCGGCATGGCGGCTAGCCAAGCCGCTGCCTTGAACTGGTGTTGCAAATATGCATTTCCCAAGGGAGAATTGCAGGATTCAATCCGGAAGGTAGCAGTACTTATGGTGCAGCACTGTGACATGATGCAGAGCAGGGTAGTTGATATTAGCTTTAGGACCCCTGCCTAGTGCGAGGTCCTACCATCGGCCATGAGGGTAAACTTTTCTCCCTCCCAGCCTACCGGGTTGTGATGAGACTGGACATAGTTTTGGAGACTTCGTGCCCAACAAGGAGCTAAGAGGGAGATCGAAGGCAAAACAGCAGGACAGGATCGAGAATGTGTCTCTCGACAGTATGATGGAGGTTATAGCTCTAGTCCGCTCCCCCGGGCCGCTGAGACGTGGACGCTCTGAACAGGCGCATGCAAAGAGGTATAAAGTGTTGCAACTTCACCTCCATAACGAGACCAGTCACCAGACAGCTCCTCAACCTTCTCATCATCATATTCTCCAATCTTCACGAAACTTGAATCTCATAAGCTTTCAAAAGAATGAAGCTCTCCCTCGTCCTCACCGCCATCGGCGCCGCCCTGCCCCTGGGCGTCCTCGCCGACTTCGACATGTGGGAGACCAACTACGCCTTCGTCGCCCGCTTCGACGACAACATCGTCATCGACCAGGTCATCGTGACGGAGCCCTACAAGAACGCCGACGACACCATCTGCGCGGGCCGCGGCTGGAACGAGATCCGCTCCGGCTCGGCCTGGTGCGACATCAAGATCAAGTTTAGCAACGGCTGCGCCATCCTCAAGAACTGCGGCAACGGCGGCGTGCCGCATCAGGTCAAGGACGGTGCCAAGTTCGCTGATCTTGAGGACTGCAGCGGCGGCAAGCGCGGCGAGTGCTTCGCCTGGCACGGCCTGTCCAACACGCACACCTGCGCCAAGACGGAGGTGGGCCGCCGGAGCTACAGCCGTGTTGCGTGCAAGACCCCCAACTTCAACGGCAAGGATGTGGTCGGGGAGTGGTGAGTGGAAAAGCTTGGGAGGAGAAGAGGGCAGGAGGTACACCGCAGATGAACACTGAGAAGAACGGACATATTTGTCTGCAAGGGCTTCTCGATGAAGTAAGCTCGCGTAACTCGCTTGAGCAGACTAGCCCGGCAAGAAGCAAGCAAAGAAGTGAGGTCAGGAGGCGCGTCTTAATTTAGTTTACGTTCTTGAGATCAGTAATACTTGAATTTATCAGGCATCTATGATTGTCCTTTTGACTCTTCCTCGACGACCCGGGGGATATCTGCCTCCAAGCTTGCCTCCTTAGGCTTCCATTCTAGCTCTTCTGCAGCACGGCGAGACTTGATTCGGGCGTTCGTTCCGAAAAACACGAAACCTCCAGGTAACAAAGAGGCAGCGTTCTCCTTGGACAGCTTCTCGATCTCGGTCGACTTGATGAAGCCTTGGTGCTTGGCCTCCGCAGCCACCTTCTCTGCAATTTCTCCAAATGACTACATTGTACGTCAGTGTGACAGGTCCAATGTCAATCTCGATGGAGCAAGTCCTTACCAGTTCACCCGAGCTGGGAAGATAGATCCCATCCTCCCCCCAGACCGCCTTGACCTGGCATCCATTCGCGCCGGCATCAGCAAGCTCGGCAAAGATCTTGCCCATATCGCGAACGTGCACGTTGCCCCAGCGGCTGAGACCTTCGCCGACCTGAAGGCCGTGACCCTTTGCCAGAGTGACCTTGGTCAGCTCGGGCAGCTGGATGCTGCGTTGGTGGACGGGGCCTTCGCCCAGACCGTAGACCATGGGTGGCATGATGATGGCGGTCCGGATCGACGGGTTATCGCGGGCGACGTCGAGGATGTAGTTGTCCACGGCGCGGGAGGCGTGCTTGCGGACGAGAGCGCGGAGTTTAGCAATGTCTGCGACGTCGTCAAAGACCTCCGAGGACGCGGATCCAGCTTCAAATGAGCTTGACGCGATCTCTTCGACGGCAAGAGCGCTGGCACCTGAGACCTGGATCCAGTAGGCTTGTGAAGCGGTGTCAGCATTTGAGAACCGGTACAAGGGAATGAGCTACGGGGGAGAATTACAAGGAGATTGGCGTTTGAGCAGGCCACGGTGAATTGCCTTTACACTCTCCATGTGCTTGTTGGATGCGGCATCTGGTCAACTGTCAGCTTCACGTCTGGTGTCACGGTCACTTAGTAATTGCTTACGCAAGACAACAGATGCTTTGGCCGCCTCGGACTCGACCAGGTTCACATCATCAAGGTCCCCGAGAACGACATTGACCTGCGGGTATACCTCGGCGATCTTCTTGGCCGCCTGGGCATTTCGTACCAGGGCAGTGATACCGGCATATTCACGAGGGTGGCGGATAAGGTCTGCTAGGACCTGGCCTCCGATGTAGCCAGAAGCACCAGTGCTGTCGCGTCATGTCAGTTCAGTTCTGGGTGGACGTCGGCGAGTGGGTGGGGGCGTCAGGGCTTACAGGAAGACACGCGCCATTTCGGAATCCTTCTCTTTGCGATCTGGGGCAAGGAATAGAACGAGAATGAACAAAATGAAAGGCAACAAAGCGTAGCGAATAACGAATCTCAGCATCTACAGCAAGGACTGAACTCTTCAAGCCAGGAAAATGAAATGCTTTGTATTTGGATAAAATCTGAGTGACGTGCTGCCGTCCGTTGATGTCAGGGTAGTGGGGGAAGCTGGGCCGGCCCCGAAATTCGGTCCGCTTTGGTCCATTTCCGGAATGACTTGCCTGTTTCGAACTGGCATAACACAGATAAATACCGGAAACTGAAAGTCATGCACCTTGCTAGACAGTTATTCTCGTACAGACGTGAAAATCACTCCCTTTGCGATACACGATGAAGAGAGACACTTCCTTCTGCTACAATTGTGTTGACTGAAACAACAACAACAGTGCACATGAACTCGAATGAGCCACGGTATCTCTGAAGCCAGTCTCATGATCGGCGCGCAACCGCGGCCTGGCTATTCACACGCAGACACCGGAGCACCATCACAGCAATGAAGTCTCGGATCAATGAATAATCAATGGCGATGTTGAGCTAGGAGGATCTTCTATCTGCAACCTCACACCGAGTTTGAATTATCGGCACAAGTCCAAGGCCTTGAGCCCTCGGAGCCTTTGACAGATTCGATGATATTCCTGATGGAGCTGTACGTCCCGCCAACCTTCAAGAATGTACCGGCGATAATGACGAAACCGCTCCAGCACACCATCAGACGCTAATTTAATGTCTTGTTCGGCCTGTTCCAATTGTCATAGAGCCACATGCAGCCCATCGGCTGGAAAGACATCAGAGTTCCGAAGAGTGCCCCAATCAAGGAAATGGGACTGCCAAAGACAGGAATCCCACTCGCAATGATGTACGCAACAAGAGTCACGCCAAGGGTACAGCTGAACCAGGTTATCCAATGCCTCGCTGTGTTGGTAGTAAGGCGCTCGGATCCTCGCAGCAGACGCATGAAGATATATTTGCTGGGGAGCTTTGCGAATGTTAGCATGTCAATGGGGCCTGGATGACGAATGTATCTCACATGAGTCGACACAACAGCAGACACAACTAAGCCAGGGAGTCCAAGGCCGTAGGTGACCCTCTTGATCAGCGGGCCAGCAGAACCCGGGGCCGGAGAGGCGACAAAGGACCCGCAGTAGTAGTACACGACGACCCCGACTGTGATATATGTGATAGTAACCACCGATTGACAGACCGCCAAAGACCGGGTGTAGTAGTGAGGCTCTCGCATCTCGGCAACGATGGAGAAGAAAGCCGGCGTTCCAGCGTAGGCAAAGACGATCGACGATATGGCAGATATGGCCTGGACAAACGTCGGAGCGTTGACCACCTTGTAATCGGACTTCCAGGGGCCGTCCTGAGGCGCTGCAGAGGGTCGGTCTTGGATGCCGACTGCGATTGTAAGGGTAGACACTAGACGTCTCACGTTAGAGCGCATCGTTCGTAGAAAGTCTAGATGCTCGCAGGTTGACATACCAGCTACCAAGATGGATGAGACACCAACCTAGGCCAACCAACTGACGCGGCCCAACGTCCGTACGCTGGAGAAAATGAAGGCGAGGATGGCCGCAACGGCAACGAAGACAGCCGTACAGGCACCGGGTAAGGAAAGAGCGTTGAGTGCGATCGAGATGCTTAGCATGGCCGAGCCTGCGCAGAACGTGAAGACTTTACAACTACGTTAGCAAAGGGAAACCTCAACGACATGCGAAAAGTGAAAGAGCTGATGCTTACACAGACAAAAGACCGTAGCTAGAATGTTGCGGCCGACGACACTAAATAGCAGTCCTCCCACGTTATCGATGCCGTAGACTTGAGGATGCCTCAGCTTGAATGCTCCCACGATGTAGTCGGACCACGTGGTGATTCATGCAATGACACAGAGAATGATCACGCCGGGCACTATCCCGAGGACGTCGAATACGGCCGGCATAGACAGAACTCCAAGACCGATCTGTGTCTTGATCATCAAGATTGCTGTGCCAATCCATCCCAACTGAAAATGTCAGTCTCGGAGTGCGATTCGTGGAAGGTCTGCCGCAACTTACGCTTCGATAATTGGGCCCATCTTCCGTGATCTCGCCAAAGACGGCATCATGGGCAACCGCTTTGTCGTTGAGAACTTCACCTGCGAGTGACGGTGCAGGGTCAACACCTTCAAGGTCATCGGTAGACTTGGTTGGTTTTGCCATGCTTGTGCCTGATTCGTCTCGAACAAGGTCCAGCCCGTGTGCCGCGTGGTAGGAGGGTGAACGGCTGTAGAGAACGGGAGAGAAATCAAGCTCTCTGTTTTTCCTGCATCTGCAACTCTAAGCGACGGAAGATCCAGTCCCAGCCCACGAGGTGCACTCGTCTAGCGTAGTCCGGGGATGCGGAGAACAGGCAGCCTGCCTCGCTTGGCTCGACAACAGTGATGCCAATCCGATTGGGAAATTGTCGTTAAGAGCATCCATGCACATCACTCGCAACGAGACGAGACGAAAGCCCCAGAGACGGAGAAATTTTGTGGGGTTCGAGTCCGCCATCGCTGGCTTGGGGCGCAGAGAAAAAAACTCCTCCACATTGGAATAGGAAGTTGTCCGCGGTGGGCTTGTGATGCCAAGTGGAGACGAGCTACGAGATTGACTCTTCCCGGAATTTAGTGCACTGCACTGAAACTGCCGAAGTGGTGTGCACGACAGCGTATGCTTTCTAGTTCGAGTCATTATCATTTAGTTCTGTCAGGGCCTGTCTAGCGGGCTTCTTATCTTGTTTACGCGAAATGATCTCAAAGCTGGCTGTGTTATATCGTGAGCTGAAACGGGATCTTTTGGTAGTCTCAACTCACTTTGTGGAGAGCATTGCTGTAGTTCATCCCACAGTGTGCTCATTTTGCAAGTGCAGCAGCAAGCTTCATCGAGTTCGATGGTCTCTTTGAGGGCAACGTCGCAGGAGATGACAGAGAAAAATGTAGAGTGAACTTTTGAATTGATTTACTTGCTCTATGAGAAAGTATCTATGGTCTTATTCCCTTCCAATGGCTCGCTCTATCTCCTTGAGGGCTGCGAGCACCTTCTCATCGTGATGCCTGCGTCCAATGATCTGTAGGCTAACAGGCGCGTCTTTGTAGACTTCTGGGTCGTATAGATCGTAAACAAATTGATCGTCTGCGTTTTTCGGAGTGTAGCCCATATCCTTCTGGTCCTTCTCTGGGTCGACGGTTGTGACGGGGAAGACGGCCCCGGGGTAGTCTAGCAAGTTCCATATCGCGGAAGAGCCCCAGTATCGTGACTTCTCGTGAGGTGGTGCTGCACCAAAGTTCGGCGGAGAGAGAATGACGTCAACCTCTTGGCCATCCTCATCGGCGGTGCTGGACCAGTGACGGGCATACGCCGTGCGATATGCTTCCCGCGCGACGCACAACTCTTTCGGTAACGTGAGTGTCAAGATGCAGCAAAGTCTTTGGTCTGTACCCAGGGGGGCGAAGCCTACCTTCCACATCTCATGTATAGACCGGTCTTTGACATGGGGTTGCTCCTTGATGATGAAGTCTGTCAAAGGCAAAGACGGCTCTCCCGCCTCCTCCAACAAGCCCATGATTTCTCTACCGCCATCCGGATAATATAGTGCAGAAAGGGTATCCCACCCCTTCTGGTGATCTAGAGACTCGCAGTTCCAGCCGACGACCTTCATTCCTGCGGCTTTGCACGCGTCGGCGACCATACGCAAAGCGCGGGTCATGGGTGGATGGGGTGTTACGACACCGTCCCACCACTGGACGGCAACCTTGAGCGGCCTTTTGAATTTGTACGGTATCCACGGGGCGAATCTGATGGAAGGCTCAGCCCTCCACGGCTCGGCGGCGAGAACCACCTCCATGAACAACTCCATGGCATCGCGATCTGTCGACATGGGGCCGTTGGTGGCTAGGATGCATTCTTGACCAAACATGTGTCCGGTGCCGCCAGCGAGCGGAAGTGGCCGTTTCCCTAACCACTCATCGAACCCTTGAAGGGTGCGTCTGCCCAACGACCGTTCAGTGACAAAATTGTAGCACGCAGTGGCTGCGACGCTTTCGAAGGTCATACCTCGAGAATGAAGAGGGACACGCTAGACAAATGTACTTCTGCACTCAAGTAAAGAATCATGACGTGAGTGCAGCTTTGCTTTGAGCACCACGACCTAGGCTAGATCGGTCCTAAGTCAGACCGCAACGACAACAATCAAGATGGAAGAAAGAGATCGCTCTAACATTATTTTGTTGAGAAAGTTCCGGGCTTGGCATGCCTCCGTACGTCTGGTCTTGCCATCTTGAACAGTGGTCACTACGGCGTAGTCCAGAACAACTATAGTGATAGCCGCTATATAACATCTACATATGCAGAACAGTCGCCCGGCGAAAATGAGATCCGTGTCAGGCCTTCGTATTGTGGGGACGAGAGTCCGAAGTCCAATCCGAGTTGCACCATCCGGGAGACCTCGTGCTTGTAGAGAGCGGCAACGCGGCGCTTAGCTGGTCCGATGGAGTACCAGCTTTCCCCAGAATACCAGATCGAACACGGGACGAGTATAAGACGGAGGCTCTTTGGAGGTCCTAGTCATTTTGAGCACATTGCAGTGTCATTCATCCATGATCAAGCAACTTGCTGGAATGGGCATTGAATGCAACAGTACGCCACCAATACGACATCGGTACGCTGACGATACGACCAACATCGAAACTTCGCCCTGATGGATAAGAGCGAGCCAATTATGTGGTGTTTCATCGTCACACAGACCGCCATATACATCGATGTCATTGGGCACCACAGAAGCAAAATTCTATCATCTCTCCCTACTATTGGAGCATAGAATGGTTGGAAGACAGCCTCAAGAGACGGAATTCCCTATGGAGATATGAAGGTCACAGGCCCTTTATGATAGGCTCACTAGACGGACGCCTTCGGACTGCAAGCTCGCAAAATACCAATCCAGCGGGGGGGGAATGACATCGACCACAGAAGCCCATAGGTCCTTTCCGACATATATCCGACTTCGCATCGAGTACTTAAGGTGAGGGGAGCGCTCCCAATTCCCTCCGCTCTTCAATATCACTGACATAGCAAGACCGTATTCCAGAATCATGCCAGCAGTCGTACCATCTGATCAGTCGACCGGAATATACTCCCAGCAGGGATCATTCTGGGAGAACTATCTGAAGGGCAGACCCAGAGCACCTGACAAGTTCTTCGACCGGATCTTCCGCTATCATCAGGATCATGGTGGCAAGTTTGACTCCGTCCACGACATAGGCGCTGGGATTGCCCCTTACGCCACGATGCTTCGGAGCAGGTTCCAGCATGTCATCCTGTCGGATGTCTCGTCTGAGAACGTGGCTCTCACCCAAAAGCGCTTGGGTAACGATGGGTTCAGCTACCGAGTCGCCAAAGCCGAGGACGTCGATGATATCCAGCCTTCCAGCGTGGACATGGCCTTTGCGAGCACCATGTTTCACTTCTGCGACCAGAAGCCTGCCATGACCGCCATGGCCAAGCAGCTCCGGCCCGGCGGCACGTTTGTGTGCTTCTTTGTGGGAGGTGCGTGGTTTTATGACCCGACTGTTCGCGACTTATACGCCCGCATCGTCCGCACCGGCAACAGAGCATTGTGGGAGAAGGTCAGCGACCCCGATAAACTGCTTTACGTCTTCGAGCGGGTACGGGGACTGTACAACGTCGCACCACTGGACGACGAGCATTGGCTTCCAGGAGCGCAGAGAGTCCATCTGAATACGGGGGAGACTGGCTTCCCGAGCATGGTGCCATCAGGCGCGAACATGGAGGTTGAGGAGCCTCTGTACACCGGACCCAACGATGTGGAATCCTTCTTGACGGAGGGTGGATGGGAGTTCGAGATGGGCATTGATGACATCAAAGAACACGTTCGGACTATGACATTCAAAGACTCTCCTGAGCTAAACAAACTCGAGCAAGAGTTGGCAAACATCGCAGGATCAAAGAAGTTCAAGGGTTGTTGGCCGTGCAATCTCATCTTGGCGACGCGTCGTTGAGACTTTCCACGACGATCTTTCTTTTTAACCTGTGGCTCATCCCGCCAGTCTTGACTGTCTCAACACCGTCATCAACTTCTGTCGCTCTGACTATCATACTAGAAACAACATAAAATAAAGGAATCTGGCGCCTGGGTGCGCCCCTGAATGTGCCATGGTGACATTGATAAGAACCCTACCTCAATTGGGTGCGATAATACCAAGACGCGACACCCGCGATTGCTGCAACGGTAGCTATTGTCGTGGCGAGCCTGGCCTGCGCTTTCGCTTTGTTGGGCGCATGCATCTCGGCGTTTTTCTCCTTGAAAAAATCCTTCTCATTGAGATTGGGCCAAGGCTGGTCCGGGACGTCGACGCCAAGGTATGGGCAGATAGTATGCCAACCCAGCTCTCCGGATTCTAGCTTGAGGCACAGCAGCTGGTCCGCGGGGATTCGGCGCTTGATGTCTGCGGCACTGATATCAGAGTGTTAGCATAACACAGTGTGACGATAGGCAGCCTGGAGCCGGTGCGAGCGAGCGTACTAGTCAATGTAGAACTGGCGCGAATTGGCAAACCCTTCCTCAGTGAGCCCCTTGCCACCAGTCCACTGATCGGTGAGCTTGGTGATGGAGCTGAAGAAGTGGTCTGAAAAGGCATCGAAGTATCGCAGAACACGCATTTGCAGGGAGTTCCCCTTGGCAACTTCGTCTGCCACGGTGTGTCGCCATGACTTCACCCAGGCGTCGGGATCGCGCTCTGTCAAGATGAACTTGATATTGGGGTCGGGGTAGGCAGCGAGAAAGTCATCAATGAAGAAAGACGGTACCTCCACGATTGCCTGATGCCCATTGTAAGCTCTTGTCCCTAGGTCACGATAATAGCATGGCTTACTTGCCTCATACTCGCCGAACCACTTATCGTAATCCTCCCGCGTGAAGCTCTTGACATTCTTATTGCGGTTCGCCTCGATGGCTTCATGCAGGTAAATGGTATCAGGCAACTTGTGAGAGAGAATCTCAAACATATGATACGTCTTGAACCCTAGAATTCGAAGTGCACTGTACAGACCCAAAGTGCCAGTTCTGTAGATGGTGGCGATTCATGTCAACGACAACAACACTACCAACAGAGTATCACCAGGAACACAGCTCACCTGCTCAAGCTCACCACCACGACCTTCACGGGACGTGGAAACTCAACGGGTGGTGTTTTATCGATCAGTCGGGACATGATTGCGTGCTTTCCACGTAGATGACGAGAACACAAGCTGCCGGGAACGTACCGAAACCACAGGACTGGGAAGGACGCTTCTTTTGAAGCGCGCAAGTCCGATCCACGCAACTCCGATCCATGTTGGGCATGGTGGATTGTGGAGGCAGCGGACCTAACAGCGCGGGTGGTGTAGTGGGCAGCTTTCTTCTCCGCGGGCCTGACCGTAAGGAGTTTAATCAAACTCTCGATCCTAAAGGGTGGGTTCGGACCAATTCGAGGTCCTCGGGGTCCGGCTCATGTCAGCACTGGGTAAGGGTTTGAGTAGGCACACATGCTCAGGGGGTGCCAGCCTTGGCACCTACTCACCCTGTGGTATAATACGAGGTTGTGAGCTGTCCAGGTGTCTCCCAAAGATTATGTTGATTATCAATTATTTGTAAAGCCGCCTGGGTAGAGACGCCACGGCAATTGTCTTGGCTTCGCGGATCACGTACAAGGATAATAAGCATAAGAAATTAGGTGAACCCAAGAATGATAGTGCTTACTCCCATGTCAGAGGGCCGGGAACCGCAGTGTGCACTCATCACATGTCACTGAACTTCCTCGTCACTTGCCAAAACATACTTCGAAGTGAAGTGCTGATATCCATTGGTTGAATATTGAGTTCAGTCCTACGAAATAGCCTATGTGTTGGTCTTGTGAGAAATCCGAGGAAGAATTTCAGAAAGAACACCAACACACCAGTTCCTCCCACCCACGGACCAATGCTTGCTAAGCGTTAGCGACAGCCGAACCCAGGTAGGATCACTGGGGCTTTTATTTGCAGTGGTCCGGGTTCCCATCTGGGTTTCCCCACCAGGTAGGGAATGGGCGAGCTGTGCCGCTTGCGCCGTACACCGCGAACGAGAGGATGAAGATGACAATCTGGGCTCCACCATCAAGTGCTGCGCCAATCAAGTAATTGTACTTGTTGTAGATACGCGGGACACGCCGACGTAGCCAAAACTGGGAGAAGAAGCTTACTGCGATAGATGACCAGACCCACGAGGTAGTCCCAAACGCGATATAGCCAGACCACATCGAGATGATGGCGGTGTTGAGCGGCCACTTTTCTAGGCGTGGGAAGACCTTGATTGCACCCCAATGAATGACAGGGAGCAACAGGCCGATGAGAAGGCCAAGGGGCACGATGAGATACGGCCCGTTCTTGCTGTACATGTCCTTTGCCAGCGCCCACGTAATGGCCTGAGCGTTGAGGCTCTGGATGAAGGAGCCGCTCCAGATGTTGTCTCCAATCGGGTCGAGCAGGATCTCGCGCTTGTTGGTCACGATGGTGGTCATGACGGCGTAGTTGAGGCCGGCACCCAGCAGCGTCGCGTAGATCTGCGTGGCGAACATGACGCGGTGCGGCACCTTGGTGTACTGCCCGACCTTGAGCCAGTTAGCGAGGTTCACGGCGAGCAGGATGCACTGGTGGGACCAGCTGGCAAAGTACAGGTTGGCGAGCGGCCGGCCCGGGTGGACGGCGCCTGCGACCATCTTTGAGATTTGGTTCGTCCCGATGCCAGTTCCGTACAACCCGTACAGAATGCACGAGAATGGAGCGATGAAGCTGCCGAGCAGGAGCGAGACGATGTAGCCCCAAACTGGCAGGGTTGTGTCACCCTTGATGTTGACAATCAATCCGGCAAAGAAGGCCAAGGCAAAAAGAACGTAGTACCACCACATGGGAACTTCCTTGTACTTGAGCATCCCCTGATAGTGAATATCTGGTTGCGTCCTTGACCGCGCCTGCTTCCATGCCTTGATCATGTCTTTGCGGTAAAAGATCAAGACATGGGAGATGAGCCCACCGATAGCCAGATTGGACGTGAAATAACCCCAGACACTGGCAGCCGTGATGCGTGGGAGGCCGATCGAGTAGAGCTTGTCGTAATCAATGGTCCCATGGTCATTCATGATAGTTGTTGTTACGTATTTGGTGCCATTGCTGTGGAAAAGAGACGACGACATGAACGGGAAGTCTTTTGCGTTGAAGGCGTTACCGTAGTACAGAGCCAGCATGGCCACGTACCAAATGCCATAGCCGATCCACTGATTGACTAGTTGCTTCAGAGGATATGAGAGATACTGGCTCTGGATGTATTGCCAGTCGAGGGTAAAGTTGAGAAGGCCGAGTCCCTCGTTTGACGAAGCTCCTCCAAATATCTTCGACATGATGGTGCGGGTGTTGCTCGGGGCATTCATGGAAGCGAGGCAGAAGATAGATATGCCTCCCAGCCATGTCATGATGTAGGCTGGGAAGATCTCCCAAACAGCAGCGATGCCAACTGCCCAGCCGAATTTTACGAGGCGATCTCGGTTTTTCCGCTGGTCAAAGTGCAGATTCTGGAAGAGCACAACTTGCGGCAGGGTCGACCAGTACACCATTTCCGCCGGATAGACAATCAGTGGACGGAGCAGGCCAGCAAGCACAAAGCCACAAAGACCAATAGAGAACGTTGCCAGAACGGCGGTGGCGGCGGTGACGGCCTTGTTGTAGAAAAGTCGCTCAACTGCGTAAATCTCCACTCCGGAAAGGCCGTTGTTTCCGGAAGAGGCGATGAGAGCAGCTACAACGTGCTCTTTGATGCCAAATTTCTGACCGAAGTTCAGAAACTGAAGAGTCGACCGAATCCACTTGATCTTGATATGGTCCGGAGAAGGCGTAATTAGATACCAAGCCTGGCCGAAGATGTAGACAAGCACTGCCACTTGTTAGTCTCGCACCGTTCAAAAAGTTATCTAGGATGGGTAGAAGTGTACACTGAATGAAGACAAATGACACCTGCATCTGGAAAGGTTTGAAGGTGTAGAGCATGGTGATCACGCTGGACAAGGCGGTGAAGGCAGAGCCCAGCACGATCGAACGGAACGTCAGAGCTGGGTCGCCATCGTCCCGGGCGGAGATCAAGAAATTCGACACATCATCGCCTGGTAGTGCTACATTAGCTTTACGACATTGGAAGAGGAGAAATCGTCACTCCTACCATTCTGTATGACGGGATGCCCATTCACGTATTCCACGCCGTCAACATGCTGTTCGCCCGAGGACTCATCGCTTGCCGGCTGCAGATTCTTGTTGACCTCGCTTGGACTGGGACTGACCGATTCGACTGTCACAACACGCTTTGTCAACACCCCGCCTGTTTGGGCGTCCTTGCCTTCGAAGGCGACTTTCTCGCCAACAGTCGATGCTGTGATCTCATCCTTTTTATCGGCCATACTGTAATGATTCTTCGCTGTCATGTATGGGCAAAACGACACTTGCGTAAGTCAAGAGTTGAAATTGTCACCGACTCATCAACGGCAAATCGTTGGGCAAGATGTGTACTAGGTAGCAAGGGAATCGGCCGATCTAGAGGGAAGCAGGAGCAGCCGAATGTTATATGCATCTTTGCCATCCATCACCGAGACAGCCAATGGCGCACAATGTCGCGATATGGACGAAAATGAGGAGTTCGCCACGAAATGCATCTCGTAGAAACCTGCCTCTTTCGGCAGAATTCAAAGAGGGGCAGATAGGGTCTGGGATACGATAGGGGCACAATAGGACCAGGGTCTGTGGCAAAATGGCAATGCAGCGCCGGCAAATCCAGCGATATCGTCGGTGTGCGCCAAGTGAAATAGGGAGCCAACCTGACGGGAGGGCCAAGGGTGGCACGTCGTGGAAGGCTTGATTTATGGGTCCGCAAGGTACAAGCTTTCGATGGCACAAGGACCAAGCATGAACTACTCTCTTCTTGGTACCAAGCTCACGGTTGACAGGTATCGTGGCTTGCCGTTGTGGGTAGGGGCTCGTGTTTTTTGGAGCGAGTTGGATTGCGTGCTCGATTTCATGCTCAGAGCCAGACCATATCAAGCTAGTCAGGAGCGAAGACGACATGCATCACTCCTGTTGGAATGCAAAATATCCAATCAGGAGTCTGCTTGGAGATGGCATTTTGCACTCGTTACCTGTTCAAGCAGGTGAGTGCCGGGTTTAATTCCTCATGGGACCCGTGCGGCACGATCGGCAAGAGGCAATACGACTCGGGGGTTTACGAGTGCCACGGCACGGGCCAGCAGAAGAAAATGGTTGGGTTATCTCGTTGTCGGCTCCGCTTGACAAACCGTACACTCGAAGGTCGAAGACCATGCACGATAAGAGGGGCGAATGGAAACAATACATGTGACAAGGATGGTGTGGTTATATACTGTACAGCAACACACGGGCTTCTCCAGGCGCGTGATATGATTCTAGGTAGGTAGGAGTATGAGACAACAAGCACGATCAAAGTTTCTAATCTTTCTAGGCGGTATACAGATCGTAAAGCAACCCTGATCCTTGAGTCTGCGTCGGCAACAAATCAAAATAAAAGCTTGTCGTGTAGACTTTCGGTCTTATACGCATGCCATGGTTATTTTGAATGGATCAAGTAACAATATATACAATAGCCCTAATCAAAACATCGAGAGCCACATGACTGAGGCGCTCGTAATAAATATTCCTAGCAAAGCATTCCACGCGTTCCTCTCACCAGCGCTGCTGGCTCGTGGACATAGCATCTTGGCCGTATTCACACCGTTGTCGCCGAGGTTCGTCCTGTTCACCCGGCCATTCAACTGCCATCCAACAATCAGCGGCCATGCATAAGTTGCGACTTCCTTGTACGCCTGGGCGTCGCCCTTCTCGTGGAAGGCACCGCCGTATGTAAATACGTCGCCTCTACCGTCAGGCCACTGCATGACCTGGCTCGCGTTGTACGCGCTCCTTGCTACGCAGCTATTCTCCTTCAGCACCTTCGCCTTGTCGCACGACTTGAACTTGGACACATCAGGGCACTCGCACGTCTGTCCTGGATGCGACTTTGAGAGTGACTCGCCGTAAGCTTGCTGCGCCGCATCATCTTCTAGATCCTCGATGCACTCCTTGCTGATGACGCTGGTGCAGCTGCCGTCGTCCTTGCGCAGGCGCTCGTCGTAATAGGACGCTAGGCTCAACCAGACGATGCACAGATTCCACGACTGGTCGACCGAGACGTTGCCCGCTGTGGCGTTTGGTAGGCGCGGTAGCTCCGGGGGAATGTTGAGCGTGACGCGAGTGCCGGTGAAGTAGCCTGCGGTGCCCTTTACGGCGGCCTTGGTCTCATTTCTGGACGACGCAGCCACGGGCACATCGGCCGCGACCTCGATGCTCAGAGACCAGCCGGAGATATTGCCACGGGTGGTGTCGC
This sequence comes from [Phialemoniopsis] sp. UDSM-2020, assembly GCA_018873225.1. Taxonomy (NCBI): domain Eukaryota; kingdom Fungi; phylum Ascomycota; class Sordariomycetes; order Thyridiales; family Thyridiaceae; genus Thyridium; species [Phialemoniopsis] sp. UDSM-2020. Next base: position 730,708 of record JAEILZ010000005.1, read on the forward strand.
CCTGGTACAGGATATCGGACGGGGGATACGGCGCCGAGATGTTCTTGCCTTCGAGGGCGTACTGAGCAGAGGCATTGGGCGACGAGAAGAATTTGACCCAGTCAGGAAGAGGGATCTCCCATGGTCCGTAATTCATATAGCCATGTCTCGTGGCGTTCTCGAAGCCGGGGCGCGCGTGCCACTCTTCGCATGTGGCAAGGGCAAGAAGGGCTGCTAAGCTCAAGAGAATGGGGTTTACTGAGTGCATTGTTGCGCGGTGTGCTGGGACGAAGCACGGGTTTCTGGGCGTGGGCCTCGATGTCACTGACGTGGATTGCACAGGGCCGACGGAGATGAGTCTTTCTTCTTATACACGGCGGGACCAGCTACGATCATGTAGGCACATACGGCCAGATCATCATGAGCTCGAGCCTAAGCTTAATCCTCTTAAGGTTACCTCAAGCAGCTGCCAAGCCATGAGCTGACGGAGTTCATTGCCCAACTCGGAAGCCCCAACGCCAAAGCGGAAAGGCTTTCATTCATACTAACAACAATATTCTTGATTTCGTGAGGTTGGTTCCAGACTGTCGGGAGATCGACATGTCAAAACAACGGACGGATGAATACGAAGCTAGGCACCACAGCGCGTACAAACTGACAGCAGCTACGTCATGGTAGTGCGGTTGGTTGGTGATCTGACAGAGTGGAAGTGCCAAGACTGTCCATCTGGGGCTTTTCAGCCCATTTGCGGTTAGGTCAACAGACAGCTCACCAAGATCAGATGAAACCAGCTACAATGATGTCACCAACCGCTGGACCGGCCCGGTTGACATCGCTTGGCATGCGCAAAGCAGCATGCCAGGCCGAGTTCGTGGTTGCACAAAGCTTAGGAGTATTGCAGTTCGGTCAACAGGACTAGTGAAGGCCCCTCAAAGCCAGGAGCATGCAATGGGGAGCGCCAATCAATCGGCAGAACTAACAGTAGTGCAGATAGTCAAATGGTGCCGCATCGGCAATGTCTCGGGAAGCTGAAATAGATAAAAAATTGGCTCCGCCGCCGGGCACCCTTCGCTCAGGATGGTCCTCGGGGGCTATTATGGTTGGGATGAGGAATGAGCGCGGATCTCGACCTGCTGTTGAAAAGGGGTAAGACAAGAAAGGGAAGAGATTGATAAGAGTTATGAGACAAAGGAATGGAGGAAACGATAGTAAAAAGAGCAACCCCCGAAACTCTAGCCTGCTTGATCACCAGTCAGATATGTCTACGCAGTGATAATGCGGGGAAATAAGCAAACACCCACTTTTGATAGCCGCGCGGGAGCGTGGCTTAGCTTCGATAACGCCATAACTTACCGTAACGAGTAGTGCCAAAGTCATCATCCCCGCGCGCGCGGAGTAGTCTGAAGATTCAGACCACCATCTTGGTGCCGAAGACCCCGCGTGCTCTGATTTGTAAGACTGGCGATTTCGAGCGGATCAAACATAAAGGTGGCACCACAGAAAAAAAGATTCCACCTCAAACATCACCATTTCAATGCTCAATGCTATTGTGTAAAAGCTGGCACGCGACCGGCACAAGTTTATACGTTGTCACGACGAGAAGAGCCCGTCTTCGAGCTCGCTTTTCCTCCTCCTGCACAATGGCTGAACCTGTTCGTGCAACTCAATTCTTTAGTGGAGTGAAGTCAAATGCTGACTGGCAGTGGTGCTTCAGGATCCGATGAGATATAAGCCCGACAGCAACGGCGGGTTCCAGAGGACAAACAGTGTCTTCAGAGATTTTATATCAAGAGATCCGAGCGCGAAATTTCCTGCCGAGGCAGGCCGTTTTACTCTCTATCTCAGTCCCGGATGTCCATGGGTAGGTGTTTCCGTTGACGATGCCAAGCCTGTGGTGGAAAGCACATGTTGATTCGTCTTTTGCAGTCTCATCGAACTATAATCGTACGAGCTATCAAGCACCTCGAGGACTTGGTCGGCTTGCATCTCTGTGATTTTGGAAAGGAGGGCTGGCATCTTGTCGATGATGGAAACTCACCCATGCTCAAGGCATCCCCATCGGACCCCGCACTGGGCATCAAGACAGTCCGTGAGCTCTACCTGAGAGTCGCTCCAGACTACCAAGGTCGGGTTACGGTACCGGTTCTTTGGGACACAAAGACGAAGACAATCGTGAGCAATGAATCGAGCGACATCATCAAGATGTTCTATAGCGAATTCGATCACCTTCTCCCCGAGAGCGATCGCGAAGCAAACCGTCCGGGAGGAGGCTTCTACCCGGAAGCCCTGCGGAAGGACATTGACGAGATCAACGAATGGGTGTACGACACCGTCAACAACGGCGTTTACAAATCGGGCTTTGCCTTCTCACAAAGTTCGTATGACGCGAATGTGGATCAGCTCTTCGAATCGCTGGACCGTCTGGAAAAGATCCTGAGCGACAAGCCCTTCTTGTTGGGAGACCACATCACCGACGCCGACATCCGACTCTTCCCGACAATTGTTAGATTCGATGTCGCTTACGTTCCTGTCTTCATGTGCAATCTCGGGACGATCAGGCACAACTACCCCAATTTGCACCTGTGGCTGCGAAGGCTTTACTGGGACCAAAGTGAAAGGACTAACGGCGGCTTCTTCAAAACGACGAAAGAGTGGTTCCCAAGGTTCAAGCCAGGCTACGCGGAAGCCAGAACTCGAGTGCTTGGAATTGAAGGGCCCTTGATCGTCCCAAGGGGTCCACGAGTCTTGATACACGAGTTGCAGGAGGATGAGAAAGTGTAGTGCTGTGATGTTGCTGTGCTTTGTGAACGAGGTTCAAAGGTCTTGACTACTGAATTGAAGACGCTATATCTGCTCAAACATCAAATGCTCCTGAGTTGTGGATTTTGATCGATCTTCTGGGGAATGTCGATGGAGACCCCGGCTCAATAGACGAAAATACTCGAATATGGAGTTGGTTGCGCTGACCTCGGTGGAGATTCTCCTGGTGCTGCCTTGTCATCTCCCCCATCTTCCTCCGTTTCCTCTTCGTCAACTGCCAGCTGCCGAAGAAACTCGGGCGTTGCCCATACATACTGTTCGACATCAGCCGCTTTGGGTGCCATTCCGCTGTACGGGCCATATTGAGCATAATAATCTCGCCTTCCCTCGATACCGTCTGGGAGATAAGCACCAAATGAAGGGGAGAATGTAGGATCCAGGTCCTTTTCGAGACAGTATGCGTCGCGTTCATATGTAGTGAAGTGCACATCCTCAATATTATCACCTCTTTTGCTTAATTTCTCTTTGAGGTCTTGGTAGTAGAACCGATTCGGAGATTGCTCGGCCGCGAGCACAAGGTGCAGATCTGGTTCTGGGTCGATGATTTTGTACACATTCTCATAGTCAAGCAACACGCAAGCAATGGCTGCTTGCAGTCTCATCGACGGCACTGTCGTAGCCAGGGTATGAAGCGTCGTCGAGCATGGTTTCAGTGGGTACCAGATGTTGAATGGCTGTGGCGCTTCTGCAGGCCAGCCTTGCTTGGCTTCCGGCTGGCCAGGTGGCCAACTACCTTCAAACCCCTGAGTGTCGTTAATCATGATGCGTCGAGCCGAAATAGCGCTAAGGATATCGTAGAATCCCGGACCAGAACGAAGCCGTTGTATTCTCGGAGTGTCCAGTGCAATTTCTTCTGCCCACCACCTCGCAAACATGGTGTGATGGTAGATGCCGCGAGTGATGCACTCTAACTCCCCTTCGACCATAATCGTCGGCCGGCAGAGTCGGGCGTAGCGGTCGATGTTGCCGTCGTGGGCAGCCATGCATATCAGAAGATTCTTCTTGACCGTGGGAAGGTCGGACGGAAGCGGCTGGTAGAGCAGGCTAGATTCTTCGACAGTCAGTTGATGATGCTCCTTCTGGCCGTTTACACAATCCAACCCGATGCGACGATCTTCTTCGATACACGGGCTCACTTTCCACTCGGTCTCTGACGTAGCTACGGAATGTAGCGCCCTGCGCTCCTCGAGCCGCCAGCGCACATCCGTGTCGCCATTCAGGTATGCCGGAGATCGGGGGTTCTCAGTGTTGATAGAAAGACTGTAATCATCCATGACAGCGTAGCGGACCGGGGCAGCCATGATCATGTCGAAGATTACGCGCCCGCCTTCGGTACCACTTTCACGAGCCTCCTCGGCTATACAGATATCGGGGAGTAAGTTAAGCTCTCCATATAGCTTGCTCAGTCCAGCCACCGCACAAGCTCTGCCAACTTGGTACCGCATGCTCGGGTAGGCGGCCGCGAGCTTGCGGTAGAAGTCCTCCGATGCGATATCCGGGTGCCAGATACAGTATGGCTGGTGCACCGGGTCTTCCATGTCGGCGGGGTCGGGGATGACATCGCTCATGATCAGACGCGCATTGCGTGCCCGGCGGAACTGTGCGTCGGTCTCGCACAGCTTGACCACAGCTTCACTGGAGGCGAAGGTGGGGTGACATCGAATTCCGCGCACCACCGATGCGCGAAGTCGGCCGCCGTCAAGGCCATCCGGGAGGGCCTCACCACGCATGGCGGCTTTACAGGCTCTATACTCAGGCTCCAACGATTCCATCGTGAAACGTCAATATGTGAGCTGACGAAATTGTTGTCAGGAGCTGCGATCTTCTCCAAGTCTAGACATCTTTAGTGGCACCATTGTCTTGGCCGCCAAGACACGCCGGTGACTCAACGCGATCCATCCACCGACACCATGAAAACAGTGCAACAGGAAAGGCTTGTTAGGAGAATAATTTGCTGTGCTCCTAAGTTGAGAATGGTCGTGTGTGCACCCTACCTTCGCCTCTCGGGCTTACATAGGGCTATTGGTGAATGTACACAACTGTGCACGGATGAGGCAGGTTGATCTGAGCACCGCTAGATGTCGCATAACCCGAACAACAGTAATTGTACTACTCATGAACCTTCATCTCTCGTCCGGATATCGGTTACGGCACGGCTCTAGATCTAACGTCAGCAGATGATGAGTCCGCGTAACCTGAGGGAGGGACATTGCATAATGGCTCCTCGAGTTCAGGCATGAGCGATGATACTTGATAACATCATGTCCAACAACAGACTGCTCGGATCTCGAGACGAGTTTGTGGCACGCAAGACAAAGAGAACTGCCGGAATGCTGTAGATATAAAGACCAAGTCCTTCCTTGTCTCAAGCGATGCAAACTTTCCTTAATCAACCATCACAGACGGTCCACCATCATCAGAATTTTCGATCAAACCATGCGTCTATCTCTTGTTCTTTTCGGTGCTGCCGCCATGCTGGTGGCTGCGACCGACACAGATTCGGCTGCCCAATGTGCCCCGTCTCACCCGGTCGGCGATAACTGCCCAGCTACGAGCGAAGGGGCCAAGTTCTGCAGCGAAGACTGTGGGAAAATTGTAAGCCATCCGATCTCTGTTTGATTGGTGATTGTCTTGAGACCATCTTACTCTAACACGTGCTTGACGAGCCAGGTCGTTTGTCATGATCTAAAGGTCAAGCTCAATAACCAGTGCGGAGGCCCCGGGTGCTGCAAGTATCGCAACCGCGTGCCCTACTGCGAATGCTAGATGCAAATGCTCTTCAGAATAGGAATCCTCATAGGGTTATTGTGCAGGAACACTATCAAAATCAAACAATAACACAGTACACCACACATGGGTGTTACGAAGCCAATCTACATCTATCGTCTCAAAACATCCCCATGTCTATGAGAATGTCCCCTCTATGCCGTCCTCTTCAACTTAGACTGGAAGATCCTGGGAAGCACTCCACTCGCAGTCCCATCGCAGACATCAAACACAAACTCGTCGAGCGCCCGGTGCTGGTACACGATCCTGTCCTGCCCTCCCCACGTCGTGCAGCTGGCCTTGACCCAGAACACAGCGGCGTCCTGCTTGGCGCGCTGCTCCACGGTGCCGAGCTCGAAGACGGCGCGCCACGACCACTGCTTGTCCGATTTGAGGGTCGTCGGGTAGACGCGGATGGACAGCGGCGTGTCGGGCGGCAGCGTGCTGAGGGAGATGTAGTTGGCGTAGTTGGCCGGCACGTCGACGCCGCGCATGACCCACTGCTCCACGAGCAGGCCCGGCCCATCGTCGACCTTGAGCGTCAGGGTCGAGTTGGTCGCGTTGTCGCTGTAGGTGCCGGCGAATGTCTGGGATGCTTCCTCCTTGCCGGCTGCCTCGAGGGCCGGGAGCAAAGTGGTCACGACGGCGGAGAGGATCTGCTGCGCCATGCCGCCCGACGTCTCGTTGCCGCCGAGGATCATGCTGAAGACGAGGTCGTAGTCCGGGATCAGGACGACCTGCGAGTGGTAGTCGCCCAGGTCGCCGGACTTGGTATAGATCTCGATGAGGCGCTTGTCGGAGGTGAGGTTGTCGGAGCGGTAGATCTCCCAGACGGCGCCGAGCTGGGTGCCGGTGGAGGAGGTCGAGGTCAGTGGCTTCATCCACTTGTGCGTCTGGAGCGGGGTAAGGAGTTTGTTGGTTAGGATACCCTGTGCGAGGGCGAGTAGGTCGTTCACGTTGGAGTAGTATGACCCGACTCTGGACAAACCATCAGTGCATTGTTGGCTTCAAACTTCGAAGCGATGAACTTACGGATCCTCAAAACCGAGAGTAGCGCCCCACCAAATGTCGTCCTTGGGGATGAATCCTTGCGAGTCGTTGACGGGAGGTTTAGCACCAGTCGAAGTGTGCTTGAGATTGAGCGGGTCAAGAACCTCCTTGTGCATGTATTCGTCGTAAGTCATCTTGGAGACATTCTCGATGACGAAAGCCAGCACGGCGTAGGCGACGTTCGAGTACGCAGGTGCAGTGAAGGGGGCGGAAATCGGATGGTGATTGCCGAAGCTGTTGATGAAATCTGTCTTATTACACGGTCTCAAGCCCAACAGGCCTGCGCATTCGATTGTAAGAGACTCGTTGGCAGGCGGGAGGCCGAACTTCTCCCAGGGCTTGGGGAAGTTGGTAAGATCGGTGGCAACTGTGAAAAGTTAGCATCATCACAGTCGTACGGCTGGGTCCCTAGTCTCGACATACAGTCAACCCCCATGCCGGAGACATGCGATGCTAGAGAGCCAATGGTGACATCGTCCCAAGTCAACAACGGGAAGCCATCTGACTGTGCCGTCTCCTGGATCGTCTTGAGCTCAGGCACGTACTTGGTGACGGGGTCATCCAAGTCGACGCCAGGGAGCTTCATGACACCGAGCATGGTAAACAGCTTCGATGCACTTCCGACGCGGAAGACGGTCTCGGTGTCGACTTCTGTTGCGCTCCTAACATCGACGACTGGCGGGCTGTAACTCTTGGAGAAGAGAGTTGTATCCTCGTGAACCGACTTGACGCCGATTGAGATGGCCGAGAAGCTTAGGGACGCCGTCATCTTGTCGAGAGCCTGGTCCAAGCCCTGTACTGCTTGCTTGACCTTGTCATTGGCGCTCGGCTTCTGTGGTGCCGGGAGGACGGCGCCTAAAGGGGGACAATGCAGCGGGTTGGTGGCTGCCAGAGCGGCTGGGAGCACGGCGAGTGCCAGGAGGCACTGGGGGATGGAAATCGTGTGCATGCTGGGGATCTGGCTCCGCGGTCGGTAGAGATGGGATCTGTTAAACAAGATGGTAGTATTTCATGTTTGAAGAAATCGCCCGAGAGGTTCAAACTTTTATAACGAAACTCTCCTCGGTCTCAGAGGTTAATTCTCCACACTCCGAACAGACTCCGCCACGAACCCACGAGTTCATCAACAAGACCCCTACCGCCCGGGTACGTGGCGGCGATCCCAAAAGAGAATAGCTTGGCTTATGTACAGTAAATTCTAAATGAGGCTCAAGGCAATCAAGCTTACATATTAGGCTTGCTTACACTGCATGTTTAGCAAGGAGCTGCGTTGCCGGTGAACTAAGCCCTGTGGGTCAAAGGACGAAGGAATGCGATGCGACCAATCACGAATAATCTTCCGTACAAGAGGCCAGTCATTAGCGACCGCGGCGCAAGGGGCCGATCATCAGACCGTCCCTCAACTTTTGACTTTAGGTCGTGGGATAACCTCACTACATCAACTTTTGTCAGTGGGATAGTCACTCCCTCTGTATGCTATGATGGGAAACGTCAACTACTTGCGCACTCATATGGCTGACCGCGCGTCAAAGTCGAGGCGGTGGAACGCGGGGAACATCTGTAGGCAACGGATGTAATAACCCAGAATGGCTGGTGTGAGTAGAAGGCGCTCTGCTCTGAGGTCCTTTCCCTACTCGATGCCATGCACTCGCGCATCCGGCAGTGGAGTAGTCGGCATCGGGGCAGGCAATAGCATCTTTACTCTGAGCTAAACTGTCCCTGAGAATATGCCCATTACTTGTAGCAACTCCTGCCATCGAGCGTCCTTTTGAATCTCGATATTGCCGTCTGCTGTCATGACCTTAATGTCGTCTGCCTCCAAAGTGCCATATGAGTAATCCTCTTCACCACGGACAAAGGCGCAAAGATCAGCGATCCAGTCATCCATCACTTGTCGCTCCACTGGGGTGGGACCATGGGTGATGGAGTAGCTGGTAATATGTCAGATCAGCATGTACAAATTTCAAGATGAGGGCACTGTGAACCTACTTCCATATTGGTCTATCCATGGCATGACTGACCCCAATTGACGCCGGGGCGACGTCTGTCGTGATGAATGACAGACGATAGGCAATAAGGTACCTCCAGACATTCTTGATGTCGACTCCGTTCTGCACGAGATTGTTGACAAGATATCTTGATGGTGCCCTGACTTGGCCATCGGCAACGATCCGTCCGAAAATCTGTTGCCAGCCTTGTCTGTCATTTGGTGGAGGTAGAGAGTAGTGCTTCAACAGGCGGTCTGTCGTCTCCGGCGGGTAGTAATTGGAAGTCTGCAGCCTGAGAGAAGCCAGATCGGGATCCGGCGGATTGGTAACAGCATACAATGTGTCCTCGTTCAGCACCTCGCCGATGAAGATCTTGAGGTTCCGCTTTTTGAATTCATCAGCAAATAACCCATTGCGATAGTATTTGAAGATGCCTGGATGTATGAACAGATCATCCGTGACTGGTCGGAAGGTGTGGTTCTTTAGCTCCATGATTCCCTTGCTCAACTCTTCGGCGCTGACTTGCCGCAGCAGGCGTAGCTTTTCAAGTCCACTCGACCTGTTTGGTATACGAAAATGGTCGCAGAGTTCTTCAAACTGTAGCTCGCAGTCGTCGACTGTCTTGGGCTGTGTCGGGATGGCGTTGGAGTACATGACTAGTCGCCGGAAGTGGTCACGAGATTCTCGTCCTCGAAAATCGTACAGTGTCTGTGCCAGCACAGAGTACGCTCCGGCACTGCGACCGGCGAGCGTAATATTGTCTGGGTCACCGCCAAAGGCAGCGATGTTGTCATACACCCAGTCCATGGCAAGTCGCTGATCCCAGAGACCGTAATTGCCGACGGCCTCGCCTTTGGACTCCTCGAGGAGTACGTGTCCAGCCAAGAAGCCAAAGACGTTCAGCCGATACCCAACCGCGACAAAGACGGCCTGGAGATTACCAGTGGAGATGAGCTCTGTCGGATCCATGCCCTCTTCCTGGCTAGGATCGCCTACTTGGAACCAGCCTCCATGGAACCAGACCATGACTGGCCATTTGGGTGTGGGAAGACTCGGATCGGGGACAGGTGTCCATATGTTGAGGCGAAGACAGTCTTCATTGTATGTGTGCTTCGTATATGCTCGCTGACCGTTTTGGAGTAGTTGCCTTGGGGACAGACTGGGCCAAATGCTGTGGCATCATATGGACCCCCGTCCGCACCACAGTAGCGATGAGATTGAGGAAAGGGTCGAGGTTTGCGCCATCTTAATTCGCCTACAGGAGGTTGAGCATAAGGCACGTTCGCATATCTTCGAGACTTGGAGTCGAACTGGAGTCCTCGCAAAGTTCCAGCGTTCTTGAGAAGATTGACTTGGCAGTCTGATGTGGTGTAAGATATCGTATTGCCCATGATAAAGGACGGTACAAGAGGCTTGCAGGGTAAGTCTGGATTAAGGGGATGATTGTAACGGAGAATTGGAGTGGCGCAGGATGGGAAACAATGCTCAAACAACGTGAAGTGAGGACGGGCGAATCACGCCAACCTTCCCTTATCAGTGGACAGGTAATTCCGGACAACTTTCTACTGGGTCCATGCCCATACGAATGTTCCTAACGACGCGAGCTGATCAACCGGGACGAGCCCCTTGCCGCAATCTGTAGAATGATACAATAGTCCCATGATGGGTTTTGTTGGGGTTCACACTGATTGGCCAGTTTAATCGACGACCATCTTAGTGTGAAAAGGGTGGAAAGTATGATTGCCACCGTTTCGAGGCCATGTTCCAAACCCCGCAAAACTTGAAGTCGACAACCACGCACCTCGCACAAATCCGGGCTGAAGATGAGCCAATGGGGGAAGTGCAGCAGCAGGCTTGTGTAGCAAGACCATATGGATCTGTCGAGAGATGCGCAACCCAGGAAGCGGCCGCGTGTTGAGCGTGGAAGACGATCGAAGAATGGTGAGCTCATGAGCCTAGGCGGACTTTTGATCATCCCTCGCGACCACAAATACTAATAATCATGTGTGACTAGGCTGCAAGACTTGTCTCAACAAGAAAGTGAAGTGCGACGAACAACGTCCACAATGTGGGCGGTGTACTCGTCTTCAGCTCCTTTGTGCGTGGGCAACATCGCCAGCAGCACCACTGGCGATAAGACGTCGAGGTGCAGGGCCAATCAAGAGTCGATCCTGCTGGAATTCTCCAGAAATCATCGCAAAAGCAGAGCATAGCCCGATAGAAAGCGGTGTCGGACAGAACACCCTTGAAGCGGAAGTCGACAATGCTGCTGCCAATATTCTCATACCAACTGGAGGCTCAGATCAATGCCCCAACGATGATGCTGAGCAGCAACCTACGAATTTCGGCGACATCGACATCGATTCCCTGGTGCCTGCGCAGAGTTACAACATCCTCACTCTGTCTCCCGTAGGAGGCATCTCTGACTCGGTTCTACCTTTCGAGAATACACTTAGTTACCAGCCCTCGATCAATCCCTATCCTGTCTCTACGTTCCTCTCTATCATCACATCTATCTCTTTCACCTGCCCTGTCGACCCTTCGCCTTCAATCGGAAGTAACGATAGCCACGCAATGGCTTTCCATCGCACAGTTTTGGCTCCGATGAAGTCAACACGGGAGGCAGCTGTGTCATCACACACTCTCTTTCTCAACTTCGCTTTCCAAAGTCGCATGGCCTTGCACTTTCTGCTCGCTTTCTCTCACAGCGAGCTTGCTATGCACTACGGTCTCAGCAATCGTCCACCGATCGAATCTTATCTACACTTTCAACAAGGATCTGCGCTCTTTGCCCAGGCTCTTGACGCCCTTACGCCCCCAAATCACATCGCTATGATGCTCTCATTTTTGTACCTCTATATGTTCTGGATGAGACGTGATCCTCTCGATCTGGCGAAGCTCAATGAGCTTAGTTGCTCTGTATTGCTTTATGTGCGCACATTTGGATTGGATCGAATGTGTGCCGTTGTTGAGGGAGGGCCTGAAGCCTCCGAAACCGTGGCTCTGTCTCGGATGCTCACGTATGTGTATGACCGAGACGTGTTCTGTGGCTTCTTTGGCGGTGATGAGACCTTTGCGGGTTATGTGAACGAGCATCACGAGTTGAGGCAGCGTATCTGGCAACTGTCCCGGATGCCAATTTCTTGGATGGAAGATCAGTCCACACTATGGCCCAGCATTCAACAAACCGAGAGTCTCCAGAGAAGTGTACTTGATGCCTATTTCTTTCTGATCAACATTCAGCACGATATCAATCGTCTCAGTAAAAGTGACGAGGTACAATCTGTGGGCATGAGAGCGGGAATTAAGAGAAGTCTGGAAAGGGTGCGAGAGGTAAGTCATCTCGAGGACTGGATCTCGTCCAGCATTAACACGGAGATAGGAGTATGCACTTCTCTTTCAAATGGCTTCGGGATGTGCACAACGAGACTTGCCATTTCCACCACTTATGGCTTTGGTCAGTGTCACGATCTACCACGCTCTCCAGATCTATCTTCATCGTAGTCGAGACTCGGGCTTCGGAGCACTTCCGAGCCCGGTAGCCGTGCAAGGTGCGTTGAACGAGCTGATAGCCACGGCATATCACACGATAGTCGCGGGGCCTGTGCAGCTGTTGGAACGTTTTCAATGGGCACTGTTTATCGCTGGACTTGAGACCCATGACCCTGTCCATCGACACTGGATTTCGGAGAGCATTTCTGACCCCGCTATCAAGGGAGTGCTCCGTCTTGTTGAAGCGGCTAAGGGAAGGTCGGGTATCACAGTTCGGGCGGTCCGACAACTGATTAAGCTACAGTCCTGAAATCTAGATGTCGTTGGTCCAGGCTAGCTTGATGGTGCTTACAGTGGCGAGTGATTGCGAGTTATCTTTGCGGCCACCTTTGTTATCTGCCGTCGATTAAAGTGGCCAACCCTTTGAGGGGACACAGTCCGGGGTAATCAGTCTCACGAGTCAAGGGCTGCGTGCAGATTTTAGGGCGCTGATCAATCCCCAGAATCGGATTGAGCTAGTGCTCTCGTGATAAGGGATTGTCACATCGAAATGCATAAGTAAGAGCCGGCATCGTCTACCCATCCATCAAAGACAACATCTCCTCCCCAAGCCGGTCAGCGATTCCTTGCGCGACGCAGCAGAAACAGCAAAGCACTCGCTCACAATGGAGACCGTCAATGTCCCTACGACTGACCTCAAAGACACGTCGCTCCCACCTGAGAAGAGTGAGTTGGCGCCCGAGAATGGCGCAGTGGATGCGCTGAGCCCGGAGCAAGAGAGGAAGCTAGTGCGCAAGATCGATTGGTAGTATGTGGTACCTCGATCCGTTTCTCTATTCCCCATGCTGATAGTCATCCCTCAGTCTCATGCCTATCCTGATCGTCAGCTATGGGCTTCAGTATCTCGACAGTACGTTCTTCATACTGCTGCCCACCTCGCGAGCCACTCTACTCACAGACGACACACAGAGACTAGCTTGGCATACAGTGCCATCTTGGGCCTGCGCGAGGACCTAGTACGTCGCAACAGTCCCACCTCGTCAACATACTGGCTAACCGAACTTAAGAAACTTGCTGGTCAGCAGTACAGTTGGACCTCCAGTATCTTCTACGTGGGATACCTTGTGGCATCCTACCCCATTTCTTTGGGCTTCGTCAAGTTCCCTCTTGGCAAGTACCTCAGCATCCTGATGTATGTCAATGCCTTCGATCCCCAGCCCCGCCTCGAGCTGGCTAACGATACCGATTCAGGCTTCTCTGGGGAATTGTCCTTACGCTACACGCCGTTGCTTCGAACTATGCGAGCCTAATGGTCCTGAGAACGCTACTTGGAGTCTTCGAGAGTGCTATCAGTCCTGGGTTCTCGTTGATCACCGGCATGTGGTATACACCTCACGAGCACGTATCACGGCATTCGATTTGGTTTGCTGGCAACGCGTCGGCTAGTATCATCGGATCCATGATAGCCTACGGCATTCTCAAATACCATGGCCCGATAGCCCAATGGAAAGTGAGTTGTCTGATCTTCCCCTCGCAATCAGCCATGGCATTAGGCAATTTATAGATCGGCTGCTTACAAGAATAAGATGCTATTCCTCATCTTCGGCCTTATCACTATCGCGTGGTCTATCCTCATGTTTTTCATACTTCCCGACTCACCCTCAACCGCAAAGTTCCTCACGACATCCGAGCGGGAATTTGCCGACCTCCGTCCAAAGAAGTTCCAGCGAACCACACAGACGAAGAAGTGGGATCGAGCCCAGGTCTTGGAAGCTCTGAAGGATATCAAGGCTTGGTGGTTCTTCCTCTTCTCCTTTATCATCTGTATTCCCAACGGTGGGACTACCAGTGTGCGTGTTCAATCTCAATCCCTTACACTTTATATATATAACATGAGAATTGTATCTAATATCCTAACAGTTCAGTACAATCATCATCAAAAGCTTTGGATATGACGAATACCAAACCATCCTTATGGGCCTCCCTGCATCGGCTTTTCAGCTTACTACAGTCGCTCTTGTCGCTGTTTTCACCACATATGTCCGGAAATCGCGCCATATCGCTCTCATTCTAATTTTTCTCATGGCCATTGCTGGAATTTTGATGATCAAGCTACTTACTGCGAAGCTTGTACGCCTTGCTGGCTTCTGGCTTATTATGGCCATTGCTCCAGCTTTCCCTTTGATGCTCTCCCTCGCCGCCAGCAATTTTGCCGGCTTTACGAAGAAGTCGACGGTGATGGCCATGATCTTCTTGGCGTACTGCGCTGGCAACCTTGCTGGACCGCAATTCTTCATCAACAGCGAAGCCCCCAACTACCATGTAAGACACATTGAATCGCTTATCGTTCATTCTCATCAGGTACTGATATTTGTTAGACTGCTTACACTACGATTCTGGCCTGTTTCGCTATCACTATTGTGCTTGTGCTCGTGGTATGGGGATACCTTGTCTGGGAGAACCGCCGCAGGGACAAAGAACAAGGCGTGCGTCGGGATGCAGAGGAGAAGCGACAGGTCGATCTTCACGCCGACACTACGTTGCTGCATGTCGACGAGACGGATTTCCAAAACAGGAACTTTCGATACGTCCTGTAATTTTGATTCTAGTTCCAAAAGGTGGAGCTGACTCCAAGTACATCCTGGCCTCTTGTCGCCAAAACAACGAGCGGGAGAAAACATTCTCGCCCACGACGTTCCTATTCCCTCCATAGCCTACCATAAAATGACAAGCATAGTGGAATGTAGTTTGCGAAGGACTTTAAGCCCGTGTTTAGATCTCGGCAAGGCCTTTCCATAGGTTTATGATGGCCTGCACGCTGCTTATGCCACAATTGCGACGCGTAAGCTGGGGCCTTTAGGCACGTTCCATGCGTATTCTACAGACTTGCTTCCAAATGATCTTAACCCTAGAATCTTCATATAAATGCTGATGAAGTCCAGCCCCTTGAAGAAGTCTGTCATAAAGTTTGGTCCACAGACAAGAAAGCCAAGAGCTCGATGAAGCAATGCAATACCGAGGCAGAAGTGGCCAATAATGAGAACAGTACATCGAAACTCATACAGTCCAATTCAACTCCATCCACATATGCGAGACAGCTCGCCTTGAAGGGAAGGCTCACTTACTATGCTAAGAACTAAGTCCTTCTGATTCAACTCTCTCAAATTCGTAGTGCTCGAAACTAGGCGACCTTTTACGCAGCTGGATAGGCGCGTGTAGAGCAGCCGTTTCTAGGAGTATACATACGTCATAATGAGAGCCTTGACTGGCAACGTCGTACGGTGAGCGTCCACACTTGTCCTTGATTCCGAAGCCGAGCGCGCCATGCTCTAGAAGCTTCCTGATCAGCGCAAACGAGGCAGCCCGGTCCCCTCTGAAATATTGACAGGCAACGTGCAAGGGTGTGGCGAGACTGTCATTGACTTTGTGCACTTGACTGCTGCTTTTGTCGAGAAGTACCGTAACGACCGGTTCGTTGCCTGCCATGGCTGCAAGATGCAAGGGTGTGTTACCTTCAAGATCATTTGCCAACTCATCTGACCCATTCTGCAAGAGTTCACACACTATGTCGCCAGAGCCATATGCTGCTGCAATATGAAGCGGTGTGTTTCCGTCAACGTCTGTCATCCCAAGCTTGGCTTTCGCTTGAAGGAGAGTCCCAACAATCGCGAGCATGTGCGACTTTTGTGCAGGGTCCCAAGGGTCCCGGCATGCCAAGTGTAGGGGAGTGAAACCCGTTCGATCTTGTGCATTAACCTCGGCTCCATTCTTCATTAGCAGTTTGACCACATCAACGTACACCCCCCCTTGATCCGGGTCGTTTTCGTGGGCATCGTTCTCGCCCGCCCGGCTTTCCACCCTATGATAAATGAAATGGTACGCAACCCTCATACATGCTAAATGAAGAGGCGTGCGATCGTGAAAGTCTCGCGCATTAATATCAACTCCACGTTTGAGGAGCACTTCGATGAGCTGCAGATTTGGGTGGACTGAGGGTTCCACGTCCACCGAGTCGAAGTGTTGGTCATTTGAGCACAAAATATGCAGAGGTGTGAGGGAACTGCTGGTCCGCGCATCAATCGCGGCGCCGACCCTGAGCAGTTCCAACGCGGCACCATGATTGCCTCTCGTTAACGCCATGTGCAAACTAGTCCTTCCACGGTCTTTTTTCTCGAGTAAATGAGACCACTCAGAAGTCTTCTGCCTTCCCTTGATCCTGTTCTCAAGCACTGACAATACATTCCTCAGTGTTTTGGCGTTGTGGCTATCCGACAGTTGATGTAACAATGGCTGACTACCCGTCATGTGGAATATTGCATGATCTGGAAGATTTTCCACGAGCGATGTTAAGGCTATAGCATCATCTTCTTTGATTGCGTATCTGATCGCATCAGCGGCGCTTAGCTGTGGCCAAGAAGCGGCTTCTCGAATCCAGGAAGCCAAGGTGAGCCGAGCGACATGATATAAGAAAGGGGTATCGTGGTGTAAGGTTTCAAAAAGCATCAGCCAACGTCGCCAGGATATTGAATACCAAAACCGTGAGACGATTGAGTGGGGATTCGCACTCGCTCTGTCGGCTTGTATTGCGTGGGTAAAAAATGCCGACAGAATATATGGAAGCAAAGCAGTATCTTCGTCGAGAAGGTGCGAATCGTTAGCATTGCTGGAGGAGTCCATATCGGTTTCGTAGTCTGGTAAATCTGCAGAGTCTGTTTTGAGTGCCTTCAAGTACCGATGCAGCAGGAGTGCAGGCTGATTCGGCTGGCTCTGCATCGACGTAGAGTCCGTCTTTGCCAGATCTACAGATACTGATTCCACTCTTTCTACTTTAGCCAGAGTGCTGTGGTCAGTACTCCTGGTTTGCGATTGGTTTCTGTACATCAATGACTGCTTATGAGTAGCTGGAGCCATCTCGTGGGGGTCCGAACCACTATCATCTGCGTCCCAGACAGTAGAAGCATTTTCGTTTGTTTCAATAGAATTCGGTAGGTCAAGCTGCTCGCTAGTATGTCTTGAAGGGCCGTGGCTGCGTGTCCTATCAAAGCTGCTTGCCGAGCTGAAGCTTCGCAGAGTGTGCGTGCTTTGAGCCGACATGCTACGCCGATTACTTCGGAGATACCTTGACCGCTTATGGCGAGGGCCTTGCGAAGGTCTGTTCGATGTTTTGGCAGGAGTCTTGACCGCTTTGAGCTTCTGTTTCTCTTTGGGAGGTATAGTAGATCGAACGTCTGCGGCCAGTCGTGCGGCGACAAGGGCGTCGAGTTCTCGAATGGCGATGTAGTCGAGACAGGTGTGCATGATAGAAATATGCCCATTAACGGGAGCACCGAGTATCGAGAAGCCATGACCGCTCAAGAAGAACTCTCGCACAGACTCATGTATCACTCGAACCACCCTCGTTTCGCCATGTCCCATATCAAACGAGCCTGCACCTGCACATGCGGAACCGACTTCGAATGTGTTTCGCGAAGACCCCTCATCCCGCGTTGAGATCTCAACGAGGCCTTTGGACAGGTTTCTAATCTGTCTTTCTAGATGCATGTCGGTCTTCGTGAATGAGTCTGACTTCCTCCATTCTCGTAATGAGGCAGGCGGGTTGGCTCGAATGAAGGCTAGTATGTGGTGCCATTCTCGGAGCCGCAAGGGTCTAGTACTGAGTGTTGCCCAATGAAAGAGTCGCACTGTCATTTCCTTTAGGCTTGGTTCCACGGTGGAAACGATTTGGCTGAACAGGGTCTCAAGTCTGTCAGGGATACACTCAACCTCGGTGAGCAGTGCCCCTAGGCTCTTGCCGTCATCGAAGCCCGCGAGAATCGAGTCAACCACGAGTGCAGCCCAGAGAAAAACGCCACCAGACATGCTAATAATCTTCTTTCGAATGAGTTGACCTTCTTGATCGGTTTGAGGCATACTGAGGCTGAGTCGTACGTCGACGTATGTTGTAATGTCCTTTGTATTGTGAGCATCGACGATGATCTCTGGGCAATTGGCTACAGAGATAGTTGGAAAGCTTCGGCTAGAGAGACAAACGAGAAGATCAGCACCTGTCTCGTGAGCTGACCGAGTCAGCTCCCTCCAGAAAAGGACTGTAGATCTTCTAGTATCGGCATCGCATTCGTCTAGAGCATCGATGAAGATAACGACCCTAGAATCCAAGCTTTTAGTGAATAACGATTGAAAACAGCTCCGTAATTCAGATACTGTCAAGTCGCCACAGTAGTCCATATCTGTTGATTTCTCCCCCGGCTTGAACTCTCTGCAGGCCATGATGAACCGTTGATAAATCTCGTTGCTTTGGGGCAATAGTTGGAAGAAAAGTGATCTGAACAAGCCCAGCGGAGAATGTTCCATACTTTCTCCTTTCGCATTGAAGAAATGTCCAGCGGCGCAACAGGTCCCTGTGGCTCTGGTCTGAAGGAAAGCATGTTTCATCAACAGAGACTTTCCTGACCCTGGTTTTCCTTTGATCATGAGGAGGCCACAGCTTTCGTCTCCGTCGCGGGCTTCAAGCCAGCTTTGATATCTCTCGTCCTTCAAGAGCCACCCGCAAGTATTGCGTGCTGGCGACTCGGATAGACGACGCCAGCTTTCAATGGCAGGGTATTGTAGAGACTTGAGTATATTCAGTATCTCCTCGTCAATGACCGCCTCAGCCTTCGGCAAGTTTGTCGATGACTGAATAGTATTCCCAGGCTGGACCTGCCCTAGTCGCGGGCCGTAGAAAACATCCTCGTTTGCCTCTGCGCAGATATCTTCATAAATTGCCATTATCTCCCCAGATACCTTTCTATAATTAGGGTCGTCTTCATCTGCGAAGCGACACATTTCCATGTGGTTCGCTTCTATCATCTCGGCGTTCTCTCGATCTTGACCGAGCACCGAAGAGAAGTCAGGCACGACTTTCTTGCCCAGGACACCGAAATTGACTCCGGTCAGTGGAAGGCCTTCTTGGAAGGTTTTGACCCTGAAATCGTACGTTTGCCACAAAGACGAGAAGTCTGCCTGGGCACGCTCCAGGTCAGAGTTTCGAAGTCCCAAAGCATCCAACATTGCTGAGTTAGTTACCATGCCCATCCCTCCCACCAATCCTCTGGCCCATTGACCGAGAGTGGAAAGTTCTGTGCTGCCCCTGTGTGGTGTTCCCATGAAGATCACACCGGCTGTGGAGTTCACGATGTGCTTGTGCTTCTCCTCGCCTGACGAAGCGGAACGAGCAAGCATTTCTTTGACAACAATACCCCCTAAACTATGCGCCACAAATAGTATAGAACGCCCTATTGTTGAAGAGCGACCAATTTCATACAGAAAATCTTTACTATGGGAATAGACTGTTCCTGTGTTTGCGGTGCCATTCAGTCCTTTCGTAATTTTTGTGTCGTAGCCGTAGACTAGAATGCGCGCATCCGGGCAGCATTTTGGTAATAGGTCGCCAGGCCAGAAGCATGGTCGGTTTCTCAAGAGTGTACTGGGTTTCGAGGAGAAGTCCGACCCAGTCCGTGAGCTTTTCCTTGTCGTCACTCTTCGAAACATGCGGCCTGTCAGCCTGTCTTTGCCTGGTCCCTGCGGATCCTTTGCGCCAGATTCATCTGGATTTTGCTGGGTTTGGCTTTGAGTACGAGCCCAGGTCCGGTATGGATGGCCTTGCAAACCATGAACCAGGATAATGCTTCCAATTGTTACCAATATCCGCATTCTGGTAGGAGCATTGTTACTTACTCCATCACGGGTACCGTATTCCGTGGCTCGTATACAATCGATAATCCGGTCTTACTGACGGACCTCGCAAAGTCCTTTCCCGTGTCGGAATAGTCCATGATCTCCATGCTCTGTCGCCCTGCGCGGCACCTGGCCTCCGAGTCTGGATGCTTGTGAAGATGGCAGATTCTTTTCAGCCTGACCAGGCTGCTTCGGAGGGGTCACAGCCACACACCTGGACGCGATCACGTGGCTCTTGCATGACACCTGCAGGTGTGTCTGATGGTCTGAATGCTTTCAATTGGGTATCGTCTACTTCTCCGTCATGTCCAATAGATGGATAGGGCTCCATTCCGTCTTCATCTGCAGGCCCCCATCCGGATGGGGCAGCACAAAGCATATGTTCTGCCCTATAAAATCCCCTCCTCCATCCTTCTTGAATACCCTTGTATTCCGTAATATCAAAGCGTCTCTGATGCGCTTGTCGTCCGGCACCGCTACACCAGGGTCGATGTGAGCCAGCTCGTCGAGCTTGATCGCGTCGACCTCGAGACCCTGCATCTCCACCCCATGCTCCAGCTCGATGGACCGTATGCCCGCCCCGCAGAGGTTGTGCACGTCCCAGAGGTTCTCCCTCTCCACCGCGAACTTCCTGATGAGCACGAGGGCCCTGTTCCGGATGTCCAGGCGCCTGCACTTGATAACGACAAAGTAGAGCAGCGGCAGGTACCCCATCTCAAAGGTAAACTTGGGCCGCGTCCACAGCGTGTACACCCCCGACCGCTCGCGCATCCACGATTCGAGCGTCGTAGCGATGTCGACGACTTCCTCAAAGTCCGGGATGGACTCGTCGAAGCCTAGCTCGTCCCGCGAGACGGCCATCCGGAGCCAAGCCCTCTCGACGAGGCACTGCATCTGCATGTGCATGATCGTCGCGACGACGCCCCTGTCCGATGACTCGGGCGAGAAGTCGCTGGCGGCGACGGCCTCGCGCCACTTGCCGAGCTCCGCCACTAAGGTGCTCTGCTCCTCGATGATCTCCCGCGGGACCTCCGCCTCCAGCAAGGATCCAACCCTATATTCATACCCAGTCCGTATCAGCCTCGTAGATCGGCAGAGGAGCTTGTCCAGCATGTGCTGCATCTCGGGCACGCTCTCGAACCGCGGCGGCACCTCGCCCTCCAGGCCCAGGATGGCGGGGAAGTCCTTCGGCGACGCCCCAAAGAAGAGCGGCGTGATGCTGAGCCTCCGCATGATGGGCGCGAGGTAGCGCTCGGCCCAGCCCGGCAGCGCCGCCGTCCTGCTGCCCGCGATCTTGTTGAAGATGTGCACGCCGTGCCGGCAGTGGCTCGTGGCCGCGGCGCAGTCGCCGCGGATGTACTCGATGCAGACAAAGATGACGCAGACGATGAGCGCCAGCGCCTCGTTGTCGGCCGCCGCGCCGACGAGGCTGCGGATCGCGGCGTTGTAATGCCGCAGCGCAAAGTCGCCGCCGTTTCCATTCCGCTTCTCGATTTCGGCATCTGCGGCGGAGAGGGTCGGCGGCGACAGCGGCGGCTGCGCGACGTGGAACTGCTCGTACAGCGCGCTGACGGCGACGGCGGCGTGCCGCACCGCGGGCTCGTAGTGGCTGAACTGCAGGACGAGCGCGGTCCAAAAGTACGCGTCGGTGTCGGAGCCGACGTGGTGGTGCACGCCCGCGAGCACGGGCGCGACGACCTCCTGGAAGAAGTGCAGGGCGCGGCCCTCGCCGGCACGGCGCTGGCGGTCCGACGCGGCGCCGTCGCCGCTGCCGTCGTAGAGGGCGGCCAGGGGGCTCGGCCGGTGCCAGGTCAGGGCGCCCGCCGCCGCCGCGGCGGCGCTGGCCTCGGGCGGAGGGGCGTAGCCGTCGCATTTGCGGCCCGTCGCCGTGCAGCGCCGGCAGTGAGGCTTGGCCTCGTCGCACTTGACTTTGCGGACCCTGTTCAGATTGCCGAGGAGCCGGCCATCCGGTCAGCATACGTCACGTCATCTCTCTCTCCATTGGGGGCGGCAAGGGCTAGTGACTCGTGCGCGTGATATGTAGGAATCGGGCACGGGGGGATACGTCAGATAGACGAGGTGGGGAGAGGGTGTGTACGGTACGGCGCGAGACGGGGAAGCATGGGGAGAACCAGACGGTCGGGAACCAAAGGGCATGGCATGTTTGATGATTGGATCAGATGTTGCACGTACTTGCAGGTCAGACAGCCCGTCCGGACCTTCTTGCTGCCCTTTCTGGCCATTGATAGACCCGCGACTTTGACCCTCGAAGTAGGTATGTATGTGCGAGGGCTTACTATCTTCCCTCGCTCGGTCTCCGACCCGCTTTGGAGATGAGCAGGGCCTGGTCGGGGGGAGAGTGAGCGCTGCTGCAAGGCGATTGATTGGGGCTGAACGAAAGCGGTAAATATGTCAGTCAGTCAGGCACACCTCCAAGCTTATTTGTCTTAAGGCCGTAACTCTGCGTCAGTTGCCTGGAATTCCGGGCTTTGAGAAGGGGATCGAGAATCTGGGCGGGATTTTGTGGGCAAAATAGTCTCAGGTTGTCTGGAAGGCAGCAGCATTTCCCCCCCAGGTTGCAGACATGGCGAGAAAGGCACAAGTTCCGAGCATGAAAGTGCGAGCAGAAGGGCGCGAGGGCGCGAGAGAGCGAGGACCCAAGCAGCAGCAGGGCTTCAATCGTAGGGCATTTTCTCACCTCAGACCCCGTCGACGTTAATATTAGTGTGTGGGGGACGAGTCCGAGGCGGCCAATCAACCGGGTAGCCGGGCTGAGCTGCATCCAGTCTCGAGACCTAAGACCGCCCGGTTGATACACTAGACTGCAACGGTTCCCGCGCGGACTGGCCTTGGTGGTGAGCTCTGTTCGGGGCGCTATTAATAACCTTCTTGCCCACTACCGAGTAAGCACCGGCACCTGGTATCGCGATCATCTTGCATGGGATGCGATCCTGAATTTAGCTTTCTATATATCACTAACAGCAGGCTCCAACATTGAACGACAGGGACATTCGCATTGCATTCAGACATATCTAGGCAGCAGAGAAAAAGACGATGCTCGCTTGCTTGTTTGTTCTAAATTAAGGGTATTTGAGACATTATCGCTATGGTCGGCGCGAGGAACCCTCGCCATTAGATGTCGTCACCGGGGAGATCTCGTTCGTGGGGAGGCTGGGCGTGGGCAGGGTAGGGGGAGCATCTGCTACAGCGGTGTGCTGCTGGGCAGCAGGGCTCATGACGGGGGCGGGAGCCGGAGCAGCGGCCGGCGCCGCCTGCTCCGTCATGGCCGGCTGAGCGACACCTTCCGCCGTCGCCGGGGCAGCCGCTGCCCCGGTCTCCGCCTCCTTGGCCCGCGGACCGCAGCATTGCTGGCCGTTGCGCAGACACAACCAGACAACACCAAGCAAGATCAACAAGAACGCTACGCCCACGCCGATACTGATGCCAAGGATCGCTGCGGGGCGGAGGCGGCCGGTGTAGTACCAATCGTCATAGTCGCTGTAGCCCGACCCGCCAGACGAGCCGCTGCCGCTGCGCGAGTTGCGCTCGCCGTAGCAGTAGTCCTGCGGACCGCAAAAGAAGGTCGTCTGGGGCATCTTGGCGCCGTACGAGTCGAACGCGACGACGGTGGACTCGGAGGAGCCGAACTTGACGGGCGCGAAGGCCATCTGCTTGTTGACCAGGTCAAAGGCCGTGTAGGTGCGGCGCAGGAGCGTGCTGCCGATGTTCCACGAGCCCGTCTCCTTCTTAGTAGTGTCGTCGTCGTCGTCGTCCGTGTACGAATAGTAGCTGGTGGAGGAGCGGGTGCCGTTCTGGATGCCAAACATGCAGTACTTTGTCGCGAAGCCGGGCTCATCATCGTCTTCTCCGTAGGTCCAGGTCGAGGTGGACCAGATGTCCTCGCTGATGACGAGGTCCACCATGGGCACGTCAAGGACGGGGCCGCCGGCGCCAGACAGCTCGAAGGTGAAGCGGGCGGTGCTCGTGTTGGCGGAGCAGGGCACGGTGGCGAGGCGGTAGCTCCTGTTCCAGGTGGCGTTGGCCATCTCCCAGATCTGCGTGGCGATGCTGTGCGGCAGGTTCGAGACGGAGTCGGGAGGGCTGATGTAGACGGGCGCGGGCATGGTCGTCGAGTTGATCACCTGGTGGGGATTGGTCGAGTTGGTGCCGTTGACGGTGTTGAGGTAGGTGCCGAAGGTGTAGTAGGTCGACGTCGACTTGCCAGCGTAGATGCGCGTCATGTTGCCGTCAAACTTGGCTGTGTCCACGGCGCCAAAGAGGATGCTGCCAGACTTGGCCTGGGGGTCATTGAGCCATATGCTGTAGGCCGAGGACTTGATCGCGCCTGAAGCAACCAGCCTGTCCGGGTAGTTGTCCCGCGTCGAGTCGTTGTACCCGATGCCAAGCACGCCGATGTAGTCGTCCATGCTGCTGGCCACACCGATGGGCATGTTGGTCGCCGTGACGCCGTTGATGGTCATCGTATCGAGGACTCGCTTGCCCGAGGCATAGCTGCCGTCGACATATCGGGCCGAGAAGGTGCTGCCTTTCGGATCGGAGGCGGATGTCGAGGAGGCAGTCTTGTTGTCTGCGAAAGATATGGTCAGGAATTAACTTCAGTATTTCATTGTTCGGGGTGAATGCGACTTACAACTACCCCAGAGGCAGTATCTAGAGGGCACCTCCGACACAGTAGATGACGAGGACGACGACGAGGATGAGGAGGACGAGGAAGAGGTCTTGCGAGGTTTGCAATAGCTGGACAGTCCATCCGGGACCCACGTTATGTAGGACCCCGCGGACAGCACGAGGGCGACATCCTGAGGAGGCGTGCCAACGGATGCATTGAGCATGTAGGTAAACTTTCCGCCGTACAGATCGACACCGAGCTTGTCGTCGCGGCGGGCAGCCCTCGAGGAAGCTTGGTCGTATGACGACGGCCTCGAGAAGGGAATGTGGACCTGGGCCACAGCGGATCCCAGGCCCGACAGGGCCAAAAGAATGGACGTCTTCATGAAGGGTGGAAGACAGAGACTCAATTGTCGCAGACTATCTGGACAAAAGAGCACAAAAAACGAATGGCTACGAAGAGAGTCGCATACTCGTGTGTGACGGCGGTGAGGTAGGTGGCTTGTTGATTAAATCGCGACGGCGTCACGAAGTTCAGTCTAAGGGGCAAGCCGACGAGAGAAAAAATTGCGTCTATTGATGCATGGGCTGCCTAAAATAGACGAGCTTGTGAGTGAGCTCACGGTCCCGCCAAGTCGACGCTACGACCTTGTCAGGGTCGAAGCCGAGATTAGCTCTGCCTTGACGGACGAACAAGCTTAACTGCGGTGGAGTCTAGCACTGTCTGGGTGTGTCGAGACCCTGGCCAACGGCTTCTAGAGGCGAGGCGCAGTCCAATGATAGCGGCGACAGCGACGGAGCCCTCTCTCTGATCCATGTCATTTGTGTTGTTTGTGTAACAATCCTTCGAAAGGTTTGCCCCGGTTGCCTGTCACGCTTTTTAAATGACAGAACCATTAACCACCATCATCGTCTCTCGTGCCACTGCACAACCCTTTGCATGAGCTGCTGAGGAGGTGCAGCAACCGGCCAGTGCCGTCTGGCGCGATAGATTCCCCTCAGGAACATGTGCACTCGCCAATAATTCGGTCGGTCGCTGCGGACGAGGGTAAAGGGCGCTGTCGCGTTCGCGCCGTCCTCATTGTCGCCGAGAAACCAGTCTTCACGACCCTTCTTGGGTGGGCCGTCAGGCAGCCTTGGCAGGTTCACAACAAATTTGCGCGGTGCTTTGACCTCAAATAGTCGCGCGAACATCTTTTTCTCCCAGACGCACTCGTGCCAGTTCCGGATGTTGTTCTGGGTCGTCACCCACAGGTCCAGCTCGCGCAAGTTGGTCATGCGCGAGAGCGACTTCAACAACCTCTCCCAAGGGTTGTCCTCGGCAGTGATCGGTTGGCTACCGGCGACATAGATCGCGTTGTCCCCCTCTCTCAAGTAAAGGTCCGTGATGAGCGGTGGCAATTGGAGGCAAAGGCTGATCGAGCGAAAGGTCGACGCCGGGTACCGGCCAAAGAAGGCATCGGCAACCACCGTGTTCGTGATGCAGAACGTAATGTCTTGGTAAATCGAGCCAATCGCCTCGAGGTAGCTGTGCAATGGCATATATCAGCAAGTGCAAGGCGTCGCTATGGTCGAGGCCGAAAGCGTTGGAGACCTACAAGAGTTTGCAGGTTAGCAGGACGGGAAGAAAAGGAGACCAGCAAGCCTCCTGTCCGTCCTGCCTCGCCCTGAAGACGTCCTCGCAGGCCCAGTGCAGAGCCCAGAACGACTTTGCTCTGCGAAGAATCTCCACTGCTTCCTCTGGCGTGTCGGCTTTCTGGAGTTCCTCGTCCGTCGCACCGTTGAGGGCGTCCTTGCAGGGTGAGTGAATCAATTTCGAGGTTGCCTCGCTCTGTGTGATATGCTGAACAAGTCCGTACGCCCGCCATGCTTCCTGAAATACCATCCTACGTACTTCAATGGGCAGCCTTCTCATAAATTGAGACGACTTTTGAGCGTCTGCCGTTCCAGCCATCTCCGACCGGTCAGGACGACCCGGATCATCGGACTTGTTCGCCATGAGAAGCTGGAGGTGAGAGGTTTGCACTGTCGGTTTGCTCGGGATGCTCGTCTCATCACACCTAGGAGACGAGTCTCACATTTCTGTGAAGCCCTCAGCGGCTTATGAACCCGCGTAGCAGTCAAGGCAGCAGTCAATTTCGAATTCGCGAATGCCTGGAGGCGTTGGCAGGGGGGGGATGGCAAGTTCTCGTTATTATTCAAAGGCGACAGGCTATGCTGTTCTGGCGACTACAAACAAGCAAGAGGAAGATTGCAGTCATGAGCGAGACGTCTCCGGGAAGTGCAGCAAATCCAGTGCTCTCACAAAAAGGACTGCACCCCGCGTCTTCCAAGCTCATGACCCGTGATCTCATGCAGGCGCTTCCCCGCAAAGTCACCCGGTCATCCCGTCTCAGATGACATGGGGAATCTGGAGGCTAAATCCAGTGGCTTTCAACCTTGACTTCAGTGGACCCGACGCTAATCATGTCCACTGCCCGAAACCTTCCAGTGGCCTGTGTGTTAGTAAAGCCAGCCAACTCATTGGACTCGGGCCTGTCCCCGCCTCGGGCTTGCTGTGGAGAGAGAAACTCGGGTGTCAGTCGCGGCCTTTATCAAAGAATCGATATTCTCCGGCACTGGTTGTACGGAAGACGATCGATTCCCTGAATTACTGAACGGCACTGAAAGTCTATAAAGAATTTCCGGCAGAGCCTCGACTTTAATCCTCAAATCAGACCATTTTAGAAGCCCCGAATGCCTCGCCGGTTAATGCTCGTAGGCCTTCGGCCGCAATGGGCCGATCATTCGCCTCAACACAGAGAACATGCAACGAGGGGCATTCAAAAAGGTCGTGACGAATCATCGAGATACCCTCGCTCTGTAACGATCGATGAGTCTCGTTGAAGCAGACTGTATTGTGCAATTAGCGCAGTTCTAGAGATGGCTCACGCATTTTCGCTATTGCCGACCGCTGGCTCCGGGTACCTCAACGGCATCAAGGATGAAGGCCAGGTCAAGTTCCCAGACACTGGCTACTTCAAGGGGCCTTTGAAACCCTCCCGCGTCGAGGGCGACATCTTTGAGCTCGAGACCAGCGGCGAGGTCCCCAAGGACATCAACGGCACCTTCTTCCGCGTCCAGCCGGACCCGCGCTTCCCGCCCATGTTCGAGGAGGACGTGCACTTCAGCGGCGACGGCAGCGTGAGCGCCTTTCGCTTCCAGGACGGCCACGTCGACTGGAAGCAGCGCTATGTCCAGACGGACCGCTTCCACGCCGAGAAGGCGAACCGGAAAGCCATGTTTGGCAAGTACAGGAACCCTTTTACCGACAACGAGATGGTCAAGGGCATCATCCGCACCGTCTCCAACACAAACGTTACCTTTTGGCGCGGCGTGATGCTCGCGTCCAAGGAGGATGGCCCTCCCTTTGCCATGGATCCCGTTACGCTCGAGACGATTGGGCGTTACGACTTTGACGGCCAGGTCAAGACGCCCACGTTTACGGCTCACCCCAAGTTTGATCCGGACACCGGGGAGATGGTGGCCTTTGCCTACGCCGCCGGAGGAGATGGACACGATGCCAATTGCGACATCGTAGTCTGGACTTTTGACCCCGAGACTGGCAAGAAGACGCAAGAAGCATGGTACAAGTCGCCCTTCTGCGGCATGATCCACGACGCGGCCCTGACAAAGAACTACCTGATCCTGCCCCTGACGCCCATCAAGGCCAGCTACGATCGGCTTAAAAAAGGGGGCAATCACTGGGCCTGGGATCCCAATGAGGACCAGTGGTACGGCATTGTGCCTCGGAATGGAGGAGACATTCTCTGGCTCCGTTCAGACAATGGTGAGCATCTTCACTTCCGGCGAATGGCAATGAGACATATCACTGATTGAACTACGCACAGCATTCCACGGTCACGTCGCCGGCGCCTACGAGGACGAGAACGGCCACATCGTCTGCGACCTCACCGTCGCCGACGGCAACGTCTTCTTCTGGTGGCCGCCCGAGGACACCGATCCGAGCCAGCGCCTCATGCGCCCGCCCAAGCTCGTCTCCGACACCTTCCGCTGGGTCTTCGACCCCAAGAGCCCGCCCGAGTCGCGCGTCCAGCCCGCGCGCCTCTACGGCACCAACGGCGAGTTCAGCCGCATCGACGACCGCTTCGTCGCCAAGAAGTACCGCCACTTCTGGCAGCTGCAGATCGACCCGGCCCGCCCCTACGACTTTGCCAAGTGCGGCCCGCCCGCCGGCGGTTTATTCAACGTCATCGGGCACTACGACTGGGAGACGGGCGCCAAGGACGAGTTCTGGGCGGGCGACTGCTGCACCTTCCAGGAGCCCGTGTTCTGCCCGCGCTCCGGGTCCGACAAGGAGGGCGACGGCTACCTCATGGCGCTGCTGAACCATCTCGACGTCCTGCGCAACGACATCGTCATCTTTGACGCGCTCAACATCGCAAAGGGCCCCCTGGCGGCCGTGCACCTGCCGCTGCACCTGCGCATCGGCCTGCACGGCAACTTTGTCGAACAAAAGGACATTGACGACTGGAACAGGAGGCGGGGCGAGGGCGGTGACCTGGGCCCGGCGCAGCCGGCCACTGAGCCCTTGCCGTGGCAGGTCGAGCTGGGGGCTGCGTCCGGAAGCAACGGCACTACTAACGGGGCCAACAGCCACTGAGACTGTATCTGGGCCTGGATGGGGAACAAAGATACGAGTATGGCAGCTTCTTTAGCAATAGCGAATTAAACCCGAGTGTTTCCAAATCCTACCACTGAAGGAATATGTCCCGTCTGAGGGTGTGATATGCCGAGCCATGCAAGTTTGACGCCGCCCAGTCACATCATAACCCCTCCCTTCACCTGGACCTCTTTTGCTCCAGGGCGATCTGCGGGGAGAGTTGCACCCAAGGCACGCTAACCTCCGCACTTTTTGGTCCCCTGACCGGGCGGGGAAGCATGTCTCAACGGGGCGGCCATATTTCTGGGACATCTGCCACGTCGGCACCATCGTCGGCTCCATCGATCCGATGGGTGCGACCACCCACCACGAACCGCATGGAAGAGGATCGCAGGGTGTTTTGGAGAAGGAAGGGCTTGGCAGGGGAGATTGCGACGGAATCATTGAGCGGGATGGGTTGGTGGCATAAAGGAGGGTCTTCGACGCTATCTGGTTCTGGTTGGGGTAAGCTTTTCGAGGCCAAGCGTCGTATGTGTCGTGTCTGTGTCAATTTGTCAGAACTTTGTAAACAATGTCGAACGAGGTTGCCGAGCTCAAGCAAACGGTGGAGGCCCTCCAGAAGGAGGTGGTCCGGCTTCGAGGTATGTGTTCCCAATGGCAAGGGAAGTGGGCGAGAACTGACACAGAGAACGTGATGCTACAGATCAGGAGGAGATTCGCAAGCTCCAGTACAAGTATGGGTACTACCTCGACAAGTGCCTGTACCAGGAGGTCAGTAATGAGCTCCTTCAAATAGCTGTACTGCCAGCAGGCTGACATGTGATACGAACAGACTGCCGACCTCTACTCGGATGACCCGGACACCTTTGTCCAGTTCCTAGGCGGCCGGTACCGCGGCAAGGCCGGCGTCAAGCGCCTCTACCAGGAGCGCTTCGGCAAGCACTTTGTCAACGGCCGCAACGGGCCCATCCACGGCTTCCTCCTCGACCACCCGCAGATGCAAGGCATCGTCGACGTCGACTACACGGCGAGCCCGCCGCGCGCGAGCGGGCGCTTCCGCTCGCTGATGCAGGCGGGCGTGCACATCTCCCAGGCGGCCAAGCACCCGCGCGGCTTCACACAGTGGTGGGAGGGCGGCGTCTACGAGAACGAGTACATCCGCGACGGGCCCGACGGGTCCTGGCGGATCCTGCGCCTGCGGTACTTCCCGTTCTGGCACGGCGACTTTGAGCACGGCTGGGGGTACAAGGTGGCCGGGTTCGTGCCGTTTATGAGCAAGACGTACCCTGAGGATCCCAATGGGCCCGACGAGGTTGTGGCCGAGGACCAGAGGATGATGTGGCCTGACACCAGGGTCATCCCGTTCCACTACGACCACCCCGTCACGGGCGAGCCGGTCAAGGAGTCGGACCAGCGGGCGCCGGAGTTTGGGGAGAGCCCTGACACGGCCAAGCCTGCGCTGAAGCTGCAGTGGTAGAAGGTTACTAGCAGTAGAGTAATGACCGAATACAAATCTGAGCATGAACAGACTGACGGGTGCATTTTATCCCTCAAGTGTGAACGACTTTGCGGCTTCGTGCTCTCTTCATATCCAGCGCGACCTCTGCAGGAGCTTCAATGATGATAATCAGCAGCAGCTTGTGAGAGATGCTCCCTTTAGCACGAAGATCTGTATACTATGCAAGATACACATATGAAATATCAGTAGAGCTTGACTTATGATGATTCTATGATTTTGTATGGAGTGCGTTGACTATGGCTCGAGCGGCAGCTTGAATAGTTTGATAGCATTTCTCCGAGCGACTGCCTCCTTCTGATCTTCCGGGATATCCACGCTCTTCCACCATTCCTGACCCTCCTTGATCGTGTCGTAGGGGTAGTCTGATTTGACATGTTAGTACCGAGCCCTGTATTAAATAGTTGTGAACTCACCAATGGCAAACATGCACCTGTCTGCTCCTAATTCTTCGATGCAATACTTCAGGCCAGCAGTGTTGAAGTCGCCAGAAGTAGTGATCGAGACGTTATGCTTGAAGTAATAGCTGTAATCCTCTTTGGAAGGCCTTGTTGCCTTCTTTACGGGCTTATTATACCAGTGGTCTGCTCGCCAGAGGTTAAACGGGATGCTATTGCATCAAGTCAGCAATCTGATCTCTTTGCGAACAGCATTATTGGAGCCACTCACCCCTCTCCCAGATGTCCAGCAATGACCTGGACCTTGGGAAACTCGTCAAAGATTCCACAGGAGCACAGCGCATAGATGTGAAAGCTCAAGTCCAGATGGAATTGCACCGCCGCACCCAGCAGCTGCTTCCGCGGCGCATAGCTGCCCTTCCCCTCAAGGTCGCACGCCATCGGGTACCGCGGGTGCATGTACACGGGGACATCGAGCTCCTCAACCGTCTTCCAGAACACGCGGTACTCTGGCTCGTCAAAGTACCTCTTCTCGCCCTTGCCCTCGTCCCGCACCGTCTGGTAGTCGTTCAGCATGACCCCCTTCATGCCGAGCTGCGTCACCGCGCGCCGGAGCTCCTTGGCCGCCTCCTCGCCGTTGTGCATCGACACGGCGGCGAACGCGCCGAAGCGCGACGGGTTGCGCGCCACCTCCCCGGCGAGCCAGTCGTTGCTCGAGGTCGCCACGCGCGCCGCCTCCTCCGGGTCGGCCTCGCCCTGGCAGCCGGGGGAGGTCAGCGAGAGGAGCATGTACTCGACGCCCTCGGCGTCCATGCGCGCGAGGCGCTCGCCGTGGATGTCGAGCAGGGCGGCGGTCAGGGGGTGGTTGCGGATGTCCTGACCGGGGGCGTACATCGCGGCGTCGCGGGCGTGGCGCTCGACGCCTGCGGGGTCGAGGACCGCCTCCTCAAGGGCGATGGTGCCTTTGGCCATGTTAGAGTGAGATGAACAGGTGAGTGGGCTAGATAGATGCTTTGGATGGAGTCAACTATCGTGGGCACCAGATATGACTGCGACTAGGACCTCATATATCAATCTTGTCCAGTTTTCACGGGGATAGAACCAGGCCAAGCATATGGATCGAGTGGCATGTTGTCGGAGATATTGTACCGACTAATATCCGCTGACGGCCAATCGTTTAGTGCTCAATACTGACAATAATCAAAAGGCTCATACGAAGAAACATGGACGAATATCTACTTCACGAATGGCATTTACATCTATCTGCTGTAAATAGAATTGTACATTCTTTAGTCAGATTCAAAAGCCCCTGGTCTGTTCCCTCATTCAGTCTCTCTGTCAGTCTGACCTCCCTTCTGAGGCTTTCATTCTTCGCTATTTAGTTCCTAATGAAAAGGACGTGAGTGTTTTTTCTGCCTATTCGGCTGTATGTAGTCTCGAGAACTTGTATAGAACACCAGATAATTGAGTCAACTCTTGCGCTCTCCTCGCTGAGACTACATGGCGCGTATGATTGGCCTGTTGTGACATGATGCTCCGCTGATAAGGTTGCTGTGTATTAAGCTTGGCACGCCGCGACCGGCGACGACACATCAAAAAGTTTCCTCAAAGTTTACCTCTTGCCATCAACATGCTGCTTCAAAAATATCACACATGACCATGAGGCCACTCAGAGCTCTTCGCAATCCATTAATACTGACGACATAATGAACAATGCCGTCGTCGCCAACGTCTTTGGAACCATGGGCGCCGTGCTGTGGTCCCTCCAGGTGAGAAATCTTGGTCCAGCATGAGCCGTTCTATCACAACACACACAGAGTCTGACTCAACATGCAGCTGCTGCCGCAAATCTGGAAGAATTGGCGCCGTCATGACAGCAAGGAGCTTTCGGGAACCTTCTTCCTATCCTGGGCCGTCGCAGGAGTCCCGCTCGGCGTGTACAACATCGCGGACGACTTCAACATTGCCCTGCAGGTCCAGCCAAACATCCTCATCTTCCTGAGCCTCTGGACTTGGTCTCAGTGCAAGTACTACGGCGACAAATGGAGCCTGAAGAAAGTGATTGTCTGGTCCGTAGCCAAAGCGCTGGTCCTCGGCGGCGTTGAGACGGGGCTTGTCTTTGCGCTGCGGGTGGCGCACGATCGTGGGCAGGACTGGGCTTCGACTCTTATGGCTGTCCTCGCTGCGATTTTGTTAGCTGGAGGCGTTCTGCGGCACTACGTCGACATGTTTCGGACCCGGTCGGACGCGGGCATATCTCTCAAGTTTGCGGTGCTGGACGCCAGTGGTGATGTGGCTTCCTTGTTGTCTGTCATCTTCCAGCCCAGTCTTAGTATTCTTGGGCTGGTCATATATGGGTCCGAGTTTGTCATATGGCTTGGTCTGATGGCGATCGTGCTGTACTTTCGCGCTGTTGGTCGCGGGCATGAGAGGCACGATGACCCTGGTAATTAGCATGTACGGACAGACAACTTTCGTGTGAACCTGACTTCACATAAGAAATTAAGCCTCATTCCGGGTTATTAAACAATATCAGTACTGTACATAAAGCGCATAGAGTCATTCCAATCATAACACTCAAAGTACAAAGCTTGCCGGCGTTCACAAATCACCCGTCCCCGTCACTATCCCCGGCGTGGCCTCTGGAATCGTAAAGCAAGCATCCTGCAGGTCTGGGAGATACGCATCCATTATTCCGGGGAATCTAGTAAAACATGAAGTTAGCCTCCGGCATTAGGTCAAGTCAGGGCGATGATCTGACTTACAAATCTTGTTGCGGCCCGATATCCAGGAAATAATGTCCCACGGCGTCCACGCCCGACGGGCTGAACCCACTGTCGCCGTTGAGCATTCCATTCTCGTCGAGCTGCGCCATGACTTCGACCAGCGCGTGCTTGGTCCACAGCACCTGCTCCATGCCCTGCAAGATATGCAGGCACTCCCTCACCGCGTCCGCCGCCTGTCCCAACGTCTCATGTCCGTCTCCCTGCTCCGC
Organism: [Phialemoniopsis] sp. UDSM-2020; assembly: GCA_018873225.1. Lineage (NCBI taxonomy): Eukaryota > Fungi > Ascomycota > Sordariomycetes > Thyridiales > Thyridiaceae > Thyridium > [Phialemoniopsis] sp. UDSM-2020. The sequence continues at coordinate 764,720 of JAEILZ010000005.1, forward strand.
GCGCGCGTACGACAGCAGCAGCACCTGCAGGTTCTCGAGCAGGCACGCGGTGTCGTACGTCACCAAACTCGTCAGGAGGCCCGCGTCGCGCATGTACACCAGCAGACTCATGCTCCGGCGCGCGGCGTCGGCGCACAGGGCGCCAAACTCCTCAAAGTGCTTGCGCTTGGGGCTGCTCTTGAGCTCAGCGGCGCGCAGGACGCTGTAGAGCAAAAAGGGCCGGGTGGCGAAGACGAGGGCGCTGTAGTAGCGCAGGTGCAGGATGGCGACGGAGCGGTTGTGGTATGAGGGGGCCTGGGCGGCGTCGCGCAGGTGCGGCGGCATCGAGGCGTGCCAGGCGTGCAGCGAGGCGATGGCGTCCGAGACGGCCGTGATGGAGACGCCTCCTGGGGGAGTGGCGTTGGTCTTTGTGTAGAGCAGGCGGCCGATCTGGCGCTTGAGGTGCGTCAGCTTGCACGACACCGAGAGGTAGTACAGCGGCATGTTGCTCCCGGGGCTGAGGATCTGGTGAGACCATGGGACGTCAGTATTTTTTTTTCCGGCATCGGGGCCAGAGGGGGTAGTTCTCTTACCTGTTCTGATAGCAGCTCGAGGGGCTCGATGGCATTGTCCTCGCTGATCGCTGTGGGGTTACCGTAGCACAGAGCGACATCGTGATCGAGGAGATACAGGGTGGAGAATATCCGGAGATCGATCTGTCTTTGCAGACACTCCTTGGTTTTGATCGTTTTCTGTAGATGAAGACCCAGCGTATAGGCAATACTTGCAGCAGACCCGACATAGATATACGCAGTATTTGCAAACATTGAACTTTGCAACGCAAGACCCTGTTGGTAGATGATCAGTGTACTATTCCAAGCTCGTATGCTCGATCAATGACAGCTTACCAAAAGACACAAAGCACGAACGCAGTCGACATCTGCCTCATCATACAGCGTAGCCGCAAGACTCTTGGCCAACGACAGATACCTCATTGATGACTCATCCCCGACGTCGATGCCATCGCTTCGTGCCTCGCTCTCGCACGTCAGTGTGAGTATCGAGTAGAGCGAGCACAGCATCGACGACGTGGCAGCACCGGCATCTCCCGAGTATATCCGATCGAGTGTCGCGTAGAAACTTTCCGCCGAGAAGAACCAGTACATGGAGTGCACATCGCGGAAGAAGCGGGCGACGCAACGGTTGCAGAGATCACGCCGAGGGAGGTAGATTTGTCGAGGACCGGTCAAGATCTCGGGTGTCTGGGGCGGCAATGGCGGTGCTGCCGTCAAGGGCGCGACGAGGTCCGTCTTCACGGCTACCTCGGATAACCTCCTGCTCTTCAACGATCTAACAGCAGCGTTGAAGCCGTATGAACCCTCCATTCCGACATGTCCTAGGCAATGTTAGATGAGCAGATCATATGACATTCCATCTAGCCTGAATGACCTACTGTAGTTTCCTTTCGAGTCGACAGTGAGCCAGCCCAACTCGCCGTGCAGGTCGTCGATCTCCTCGATGGTCACGATGCTTTCATGGCTCGCAGGTGTGCTCGTACTCGACTTGTTCGGCCGCACATCGCCGCTGCCATTGGCTGGCGACGCGGTCGGGCTCCCCAGCTCGACGGTGGGCGTGGGCTGCTGCCGCGGCCGTGGGCTGTCCTGCCGCTGCAGCTGGCCACCCTTTGCAGCGCTGGTCCCCTCGCCAAAGGAGGTCACAATGCCCTTGAGCGACTGCAGATTGAGCTCGACGTCGGGAAGAAAGTGCTCGAGCGCCTTGGTCATGTACCGAAACTCCTCTTCGGATACATGGTAGTACGGCCTCTGTCGCCGGCGAGATGGGTCCACCTGGCAAGGGGCGCCGATGCTGGCGCAGAATTGACATGGTCCCGGTACTGTGTCACACACGCGCGGTCAGTCCTACATGCTCTTCGGCACCATAGCGCCTTGAGGCGGCGCGGCCTATGCTGCTGTGCAATGGGAAGCGGTAGCATCTGCTGCTGCAGCAGCACCGCATTGCTTGGTACGCACCTGGATCGACACACTTTTTTTTGGAGAAGGAAGAAAATGTTAGAACGATTGACTCCGACCCATCGGATGTAAAGCTTGAAGGAATTGGAGATGTCTTACTTTTGTCTTCCGGTTCTTGCACCGGTCGCAGCTCATGGGAGCGCGCCGTTTGCCGGGCCGGTCTGTCGAGGAGGTCTGCGGCGTCGCCATGTCTTGTCCGATCACTCTGCCAGTTTCGCGGGGGATATAACGATCAATGTCTGGGCAATATCGGACGCAGATTGCTCTCCTGGCAGTCGAGTTTCATGAAATGCAACAAGTCGTCTTCGTTCACCTCTGTGGCCATCTAGTATATCGTGCAATCTAGCCTCGGCGAACTGAAATAGCTTCCGTCTCAATGGCCTCTGTGAGGAGAGGTGGGGTTCTGGGAGGCGAGTCTACTGTGATCCCTAACTGCCGACAATGCCATCCTCGACCAAGCTCGCTCTAGTCTCGACCATTTGCGGGGGTGGCGGCCATGTCACGGCCCCAACTTCCCCAACATTTCCCCCTCTATTTTTTCTTTGTCAGAAGCTTGTAATGGTTACGCTTGTGCCTTGCGTGGCCCCGCGAGCCAAATCTTCCGGCTGTGCAAGGGAATACGCGGGGCCCCCTTGCCGGTGCCAGAGAGGTTCTGGCTCTTTTCTCCTTTTAGTCGTCTGATGACCGATGTATTGCTAACGAGGTGGACCTGGGCTCGAGACGCACGCAGAGCTCTGTTCACCGAGGTCCCCTTGGTCCCGCGGGCCTCTACGTGGGCGCACTCTCCCGACGTACCACAGAATTTCAGCCAGATTGCTTGGCTAATTGCCGGTTTCCCTGGCCGGGTAGCTCGACTGCGGGCACAAAACATTGCCCTGAACCATCGTCACCATGCCACAGCGCATGTGCAAAAGATGACACAGCAGCCTCTAAGGTCCAGGTCCGCTCACAAATCAGTCTACCAATTGTCGAGCTAGTCCTCAGTACCTTGCATTCTCCTCCTTGTGAGACGGCTTCGACGGTTACGAGCGGATCTGGGCCCTAGAGATGACTGTGCTTCGCCCTCGAGAGGGATCACAATCACGAACGAAACTTCCCACGGTTGGAAAGTAAGTTTCACTGGGAGCCCTAGGGTTGACATCCTCCTAAGCATTGTTCAATGGAATGGACGAGTAAAGTATCCTAGATAAGCCCTTCTGTGTCATATATCTCCCTGTTACGGTTTTCGTCCGCCCCATGGACGGATATATAAAGATATCTTTAATCCGATCTGCCATCGAGGGTCACCTCGCAATGCTTGGCTTTGCTGAATGATCCCGTTTCCCTGCGCTGTGCCGTGCCATCCCCACATACCGGTGGCCCCCATATACAGGCCAGTTCGCCGCCGCGCAGCACTTGCTCTAGCTCCTTGCGTCGTTTTATTTTATTTGACTGTCTCATCCAATCCACAATTCCTCAGAGCCACGGAAAACAAGAGCCAGAGCTACACATCACGTCACATAAGCACTGCACTCCAGCGGCACAATGGGCTCCATTGCACCATCAGAGTTCCGGCCCCGGATGCTGATCAACGGCGAGGTAAGATTTTCGGTCCACCTCACATCCGGGCGGCCGCCCGCCGCCCGCCCAAGGTACGGAGTACGAAAGGAGCTGAAGGGCTGACAACGTGCGCTCCCGTGGTAATTTTTAGCTCGTTGAGGCATCGGACAAGAAGACTTTCCCACTCTACAACCCCGCAACGCGCGAAAAGGTCGCAGATGGTAAGAAGAACACTTTCGCCGCAAGGGGCCCAATTGCTGGAACCTCAAAGCTGAACTTGTTTCACAGTGCCGGAAGCCACCGAGGCCGATGCCAACGCCGCCGTCGCCGCAGCAAAGGCCGCGTTCCCGGCCTGGTCGGCACTCGAGCCGACCAAGCGCGGCGCCTGCCTCAAGAAGCTGGCCGGCCTGATTCGCAAGCACCATGACGAGCTCGCCCGCCTCGAGGCCATCTCCATGGGCCGCCCCGTGGACAACTACTTTGAGTCTTTTGGCGCTGCTGGCAATTACGACCACTACGCCGAGTCGTGGCCGCACATCCAGGGCCAGGCTAGCGTCAACACCCCCGGCCATGTGACGATGACTCTGCGCCAGCCTTATGGTGTTGTCGCGGCCATCATCCCGTGGAACGTGCCCATCCTCTTCTTCTCGTCCAAGACCGCCCCGGCCCTCATCGCCGGCAACACCGTCGTGCTCAAGTCGAGCGAGAAGGCGCCCCTGACCTCGGCCAAGGTCGCCGAGCTCATCGTCGAGGCCGGTTTCCCGCCCGGCGTGTTCAACGTCATCTCAGGCCACGGCGTGCCCAGCGGCGCCGTCCTGTCGTCGCACATGGACGTCCGCGCCCTGTCCTTCACGGGCTCCGGTCGTACGGGCCGCCTGATCCAGGAGATGGCCGCCAAGTCGAACCTGAAGAAGGTCATCCTCGAGCTCGGCGGCAAGGCGCCCGCGCTCGTCTTCGCCGACGCCAACATGACCAAGGCCGCCGAGCAGACGGCGCACAGCATCCAGTGGAACAGCGGGCAGGTGTGCATGGCCAACTCGCGCATCTACGTGCAAAAGAGCGCGGCGCCGGCCTTCGTCGAGGCCTTCAAGGAGCGCTTCGCCAACGTCAAGGCCGGCAACCCGACGGAGAAGGGCATCAACCACGGGCCCCAGGCCGACGAGGTGCAGTACAACTCGGTCATGTCGTTCATCGAGGAGGGCAAGCGGACGGGCACGCTGGCGCTCGGCGGCAAGGGCAACCTCGAGTCGATGAACGGGTATTTCGTCGAGCCGACCGTCTTCCTCGACACGCCCGAGGACGCGCGCATCATGAAGCAGGAGGTCTTTGGCCCCGTCGTGCTCATCAACACCTTTGAGACTGAGGCCGAGGCCATCCAAAAGGCCAACGACTCCGAGTACGGCCTGTACGCCGCCGTGTACACCAGGGACATCAGCCGTGCCATGAGGATCGCGCAGGCGCTCGAGAGCGGCTACGTGGGCGTCAACTGCACCAGCCCGGCGACCGCTCGGGACTTGCCATTTGGTGGATACAAGCTGTCTGGCCAGGGTCGTGAGGGTTGGCTGCACAGTCTCGAAAACTTCCTTGAGACCAAGAGCATCATCATCCAGCTGGACCCTGAGGACACTACTTCCAAGCTGTGACCATGTTTGTAATTACGTAGCGCCAGTCAAATTGAAGAAATTGTCAAGAAAGCACGCTTCAACATGGGTTTCCAGGTACTCCACTGTTTCCTGACCGATCACCTTGACGAAACTAGCATTTAAGGTTAACAGTAGACTTATGCCACTCCTAGCACGGTACTTGTCATCGTCGAGATGCATGCGCTCGCCTGCGTTCCACTGCATGCAACGGTGGATCCGCACTGCGTTTTCATCCAATCCTACTTGCAGTCAGCACGTGTGCGCCTTGTAGGCTCCAGCGAGGACCTTGGGCATCAGGCTGACAGCAGGGCGTTTGAGATTGCGCCTCATCGTACCAGATTGACCTTCGTCAAACGTCGAAAGAAATCTGTACCAATGCACAATTCTTCTCTCACAGTCAAGAAACGATGTTTGAATATGAGCAATTGACCCGACCAAAGGAGATCAGGGTTGCGGTGATCGAACCCGGGGCCTGGTCAGCCCCCATGCGCTGCCAACTCTGGCACAGACTTCCCGATGTTCCTTTCGCATACAAGGCGCTCTCTTACGTCTGGGGGTCTAGACATGCGACCCGGCAAGTTCTGGTTAATGGACAGCCTTTCCAAGTGACCATCAATCTAGCATGGGCTCTCCAGAATCTTAGGGACGAAGCAGAGCAAATTAAGATATGGGTGGATGCACTGGTATGCGTCTCCTTTTGTGCAACTGGCCCCGGAAACTCGACATACGAGCTCACACCATGTCAGTGTATCAACCAGCAAGATCCTCGAGAGCGAGGGCATCAGGTACAGATGATGCGGGAAATCTACGCAGATGCCGAGGAAGTAATTGTGTTCTTGGGTGATGGGGCGTCGCATCGCGTCGAGCGCTCCTTCTTCTCGCAACCCTCACGTCGCAAAATACATCTCGAAGATGAGAAATCAACTAATCCGAACTTCATCGACGAACTGAAGCAATCCGTTGCTTCTCTGTACCGTCAGCCACGATCCAAATCATTCTGTGCTATCGCGCTTGTGTACCTCTTTGCTCAATCATACGATTTAACACTCGAACTACTCCGACACGCAAGCGACTCCCAGTATTACAGCTACCTTGAGATCTTACGACAATTATTCGTCTCTCCATGGTGGTATCGCATCTGGGTCATACAGGAAGCCGCAGTGGCGACGCAGGTCAGAGTGCTCTACGGAAATGTGTCTACGCCATGGGCCATCTTTGAGAGAGCGAAACAGAATTGCAATGGGACGCCTGACGTTTCTACACGGGAGATAGAGCGTGATCGGATCGAAAGCCTCCTTTGCCAAAAGGTGCAAAGGATTGCGGCTCTACGAGAGTATCGACGCAGAGCACAAGCAGTGGATCTCCTAAGTCTTCTATACACCTATTCAGACCGAAAGGCTGCCGATGAGAGAGATAAGATCTATGCCCTGCTGGGACTGGCAGATGATAAAGACCTCATTCATCCTGACTACTCCAAGGACACTCTTTCCACCTATCGTGATCTCTTCTTTGCCATGGTCGAAAACTACGGCTTCCTGGTATCTTGGATAGGCGACATGAAGCGGAAAAATAGTGGCCTCATCCCTTCCTGGATCCCTGACTGGAGCAGTGAGTTCGACTTCGAATCTTCAGACGTTGCAAGAATAATAAACCTGCAAAATGTCTACAACACTTGTGGTGGCTGGACGCTCAAAGTGGTTCAATCAGATGACGACTTTTGGCCATTCGCATACGATCAGTTACAATTACTGGAGAACAGCCTCTTGGAAGCGGAGGCGAGATCAGAATCATTCCACTTATCTCACACATTTTTGAAAGGCCTGTCCAGATTCTCCCAGTTTGCAAAACGACACGCTCCTACCTGGTTTAGCAACGATCTTCGCACGAGGTGCATGAGACTGGAAATGTCGCTAGGTACCAGACACGCTTTACAGGCGAATCCTCGGGCTACTGCACCAGAGACACCACATTTAGGGTTTTGTATCACTTCAGTCATCATTCAAAGCCCGTATTCCCAGATATCTCGGCTCCTCATTGCCGTCCTTTCAGGCGAAATCGATTCCCTTGAGCACTTCGATCGCCTAGATGAAGTACCGAACGAAGGCTTCGTCGAGAGAGGGCTGACGAATATGGTCACTGAGTCCTTAAACATCTCAACTGTGACTTGGTGTGGCGAGCGGCTCATGACATGGTTGAAGGTGACGGAAGCTTTCCATACACTTTATAGATGGTCGGAGAGGGTGACAGCCGAAGAGCTTATGAGCATGTTGACGGGAGGCTTGTGGGTCAATATAACGCCGGACGGATCCCCCAACACGATGGAGCGGATGACTTCAGCTGGCTACGATGATGTAAGACGCTGGTTCACGACCAACATACAGCCAAGGATCAAGGCTAGCCACGACACTTGGAACACTGATGGGCTGTATGATTCTATGCAGGAGCCATTGTCTGCGTTAATGCGGGTGGTAACTCAAGGTAGAGTCCTGTTCCAGACCAGGGATGGAGGCTTAGGACTTGGGCCGGGATCCATGGAGGTCGGTGATGAAGTGCACATCGTTCCGGGAGGGCGGAACCACTACTTATTACGTCGGCGAGAGGATGGGACAGCGCGCTGTCCCGTATATGGACTGGTAGGCGAGTGCTATCATAACGCACAGCCGGGTATAGTCCCAGCCTCATCACTTCACGCGCCTATTCTAGAAGGAGAATCCAAGATCCGCGGTGGACTACCCGGTACCTTGGTGGATGTTCTATGCTTACTGGGAGGGTTTGACGACTATGGGGAAGGCTCACACCAGCCGCCTGGTGCACCAGGGGTAGCCGAAGGCACGGAGTACTCTGGACCAGTTAGGAGAACTATCATAATTAGATGAGGCTTATCATATGCTCTGTGCATGACCTTTCCAACTGTGCTTGATAAACGTGATTATCCCACTGTCAGAATTTGATTTAGTAGCGTATTACAATCTATGAAGCCACTGAAACACTGCTGGTATTCTGCTGGATCGGCAAGTGTAAAGAGCTTGCACTCTCATTACCGATGATTCCCGAGTGTTTCTTAAAAGTCTCGTCAAAGACCGCCTCCGCATGCTTCTCTGCATCATGATCATGGATCCAGTCTTCGCGGGGGAAGCCGATGGACGAAGGGTCATCCTTGATCTTGGACCAATCCGTCTTGTGCCACATATCTCTAGTGGTTTCGCCTGTCTTCTGCACGGCCTTGACGCGATCGTACCTCCATTGTGTTAGTATATGAATATTCGAAAGCGTGGGTTGGTACATACCGAATCTCCTGATGAGTCCTCAGAGCAGCGGGCACATTGCCCTTCCCGGCGCGCTTGAGGCAGACAGCAAGAGTCGCACCGTCTTCCATGGCCTGCGTCGCACCTTGCGCGCTCGTAGGCAGGAACGGATGAGCAGCATCTCCCAGAAGGAGGGTGCGGCCCTGTTTACTGGTCCACGTAGGGAGAGGATCACGGTAGACGAGCTTCCAGTCCACAACCGAGGGTGTCTTCTCAACGATAGCGCTGCACATGGGGTCCCAGTCCTTGAGCACCTCGAGGACCTCCTCAAGCTTGCCTGGGAACGACCAGGATTCGTCGATGTTGTGCTCGTCCTTGTGTGTGAGGACCCAGCAGCAGTCCGAGCCGCCCTTGATTGTTGAGAACAGGAAGTGTACTTCGGGACCGATCCAGCCGTTGAACGTATCGCCATTCTCGCAGAATTGTCGAGTTCGGGGATCCGCCAACATATCGGTGTTCGGGAACCTGGCACACGAAAGGTTAGGACGAGGGTCCTGCTCCAGAAGTCCAGCAAAGGAGACTTACCAAGCACGCCACACCGCATAACCGCTGCTCTTTGGCTTGTCCTCGTAGCCCAGCACAAGCTGCCTGGCTTTGCTTCGCACTCCATCCGCACCCACAACAACGTCTCCCACGACCTAATCGTTGTTCGTCAGCAAGGCTAACCTAGTCACAGAGGCTTGAGCTACCAACCTTCTCTCCAGACTTCAAGACGATGCCTGCACTGCTCTCATCCTCAAAATAGTCCGTCACAAAGTTGCCAAGATGGATGGGGATCTTGAGCTCGTCTCTGGCGTAGTCAAAGATGACTTGATGTAGCTCGCCTCGGTGGCCATTGAAGAATGGCGCCTCCTCCTTTTGCGGGGGTGTGATCTGGTGGAAGACGACCTCGCCAGTATCCCACTTGTGAATGCGGAAGCCATACTCGCGAAGGTCAATGCTCAGCTTTCGAAGACGGGCGGCAATCTCGCCGTTCTTCCATCGGTAGAAGATGCGACCGGCGTTTCCACCGAACGAGATGATATCGCCCAGGGTCTTGAGCTCCGGGAAGGACTCGTAGATCTCGACATCGTGGCCTTGGCGATGGCATTCAATGGCTGCTGTCAGGCCGCCAAAGCCAGCGCCAACGATGATGACCTTGATCCCAGTTTTTGCTTGTGGGGTGTCCATATTGAGTAGATGTGATGACTGATGGAGTAATGAAGACAAGATCGCTATAACTTTAACACGAGTTTTTATATGATATCACACCATGCACAGCATCCGGCCGTCCCAGGCGCGCGGGTTTTCATTCTCTGCAATCTATATTTCCCATCGTATTTACTCGGCCGACAGAAATCTGCCGATCAGGCGACCCTTTTGGAGTCGATTTGGAGTACCAGACTCTGGCACGATGCATCCCCGCACCACCATGCCATCGGGCTGTCTGTGCTCGGAAGAATGCCTCCGAGCCATTTTCATCACAGCCCACGCGGTCTGAGACAGCAACAAATAGCAATGAAGCACCACAAAGACGCAGATCTGACATGCCTAGACAGATTGTCAGTGCTTCTGGTGTTATCCCATTCTATTCGATCAAATCCTACTTTCCAAGCCGGCTAGTCTCCACTCACAAACATGGCAACGCATCCTGAATATGGGGTAAAGACCACGGCTACCGAGGTAGCTGCTGCTTTTAGCAAGGAGATTAAGGGAAAGAATGGTAAGCACTTACAAACAAGCCTTAGTAGTCCTTCAGTTATTGACATGGAGCCTTAGTTGTTGTCACCGGTGTTAGTCCAACTAGCATCGGCTCGTACACTGCATTAGCAATTGCAACCCACGAGCCAGCAAACCTGATCCTCGCATCTCGAACAGAGAGCAAAATTGCAGAGGTGGTGGCAGACATTCACAAAAAGTACCCCAATGTTCCAGTTCACAGTGTAGTTATCAACCTCAGAGAGGTGAACTCGATCAAGGCTGCAGCGGAAAAGATCAGTTCCCTCGTCGATCATCTTGATGTCCTGATCAACAACGCCGGCATCAGTCATAGTGCTCGAGATGCAGTGGTTACACCGAATGGAACAAGAACAGACCTACAATTCTTCAATAACCATCTCGGTCCTTTTCTGTTGACCTCACTGCTACTTCCTCGGCTGGTCGCTGCTGGAGAGAAGTCGGCACCTGGTGCCACGCGGGTCATCAACTTGACCAGCAATGGCCACCGTCTTTCGCCTATTCGTTTCAGTGACTACGCTTTTGACCGTGGAATCTACGACGGCGTTCCCGAGCCGGAGCAGCCGCGGCCGAACCTCCCAGAGTTCCTGACTAAGACCAATGACGGCTTCCCTGGCTTCATGGGCTACGGACAGAGCAAGTCAGCTAACGTGCTGCACGCAACCGAGATCTCTCGCCGGCTGAAGCGAGCCGGTCGTGGCAATGTTGTCGGCTTTGCGGTTCACCCGGGGTCCATCATGACGGACCTCTCACGAACCCTGGACCCAGATAGTCAAGACGCCGTGACCAAGACGGCGCCGGCCCATCTGTGGAAGAACCACGATGCAGGTGCTGCTACGAGTGTGTGCGCCGCCTTTGACCCCAAGCTCGGGGAGGCCGATCTCGGGGGCAGTGTACTGGGTTACATGTGCGACTGCCAGCTCCAAGACGATTTGGTGGCACCGCACGCAGCTGATGCTGAGATAGCCAAGCGGTTGTGGGATGAGAGCGAGAAGATGCTACAGATCTCGACAGGATTCTAGGGACTATTATTGTAGACTTTAGACTCTTCGAATCTCATAAATATCCATTCTCTCAATATCTGATCAAACCATTATCAATGCTTTATGCAGTGTTTTCTATCTCATGCTTGTGGTGTCCCATCCAGACCTCAAACTGTGTAACCTGTCTTCATCTCACTTACTACTTCTCAACATGAACCATCTCTCCTAGCCAGCTTAGTCTATCCGCTTCATCTTCACCTCTCCATTCTCGTCAATGACGGGTTCTGTCAGGTTCTTCCGCCTCTGCTGCTGGTAGAACGTGCTCATCCGGTACTTGCTCTCGCCGTCCAGAGGCTTGAGATCCAACAACGCCTGCCTACCCTCACGCTCAAGAGTGTCTCTGAGCTCAGGAGTGCGCGGCTTGATATCACACCTGAACGGCTGAGGGCGCATGTTCAGACCGTTGGTGAACGCAAAGATGTCGACCGGGATCTCCTTGCCCTTGGAATCCTTCGCAGGTGTGATGGAGTAGGCCCACAACAGTCGAGCAACGGTGATCCAAACGCCCTGCTCAGCGAGGACCTGACCGCTGCACACGCGACGTCCCCAGCCAAAGGTCATGTAGCCCCTGTCTCCGGGGAAAGGCCTCTGCCAGTCGCTTCCCTCGATGAAGCGCTCTGGCTCGAAGCGGTCGGGCTCCGGGAAGTCTCGGTCGTTGTGGTGGATAGCCCAAAGGTTGCCTTGCACCCATGAGTGGGCGGGGATGAGCCAGCCGTTGTAGTAGTCATCCTGGGTTGGAGAGTGAGGCTGTCCGCCGATGATGGCCACTGACCGCCACCGGAAGACTTCCTTGACAAAAGCGTTGACGTACGGCAGACTGGGGGAGTCATCCCAATGTGGCGACCGGCTTGAACCGATTACTCTGTCGAGTTCGGCCTGGGCTTTCTTCATAGCCTCGGGGAAAGCACAGCATGCGAGAACAAAAGTGACGAGGGTGCTGGAGCTGGTGTCGGAGCCTGCGCCGAAGAGGTTGCCGGTCAAGCTGGAAAGCTCCTCGGTGGGGAGGTTGTACTTTCCGTTCTCCAGGAAAAGAGTCTTTGCGTAAGGCGTTGGAATTGAGATGCGCTCGTCCGCGGTCTTCTCGGCTTGCTGCTCAAGAGCCTCCTGAGCGAGTGTGTAGAAGAAGTAATGACCACCCTTTTGACCACGGTTGCCCAGACCTCTCATCCAGGGCATCCAGCGTGGGAACTTGGCAAGAACTTGGCCTTTGTCAGTTGTGAATCTCTGTAAACAGTATGAAGGAGACTTACTCGGGAAGGTTTCCATCAACATGGGGAACGTCTTTCCAGGCACGTTGAGTTCCGCGGCAAGTTGCATAAGAGCAATGACCTCGGTGATGATGGGGTCATTGTAGCTCGAGACACGTCTGCCAAATGCCAGGATAGACACCACGCTGGTTGCGTACCGTTCAAGGTGCTTCACATAGGCTGCAGGGTCATTCAGGAAGTCCAGCGCAACGACCTTGCTCTCGTTGTCCTGAACCTCACGATACTTGCGGACAGCCTGCACACCAACGCCCACGTGCATGAGCTTCCGGTGGACGCGCCAGTGATCACGTTCTTCGCTGTTGCGAATTCGCATCGTCACAAGATTCGACTGGCCACTGCCGAGCTCTCCAAAGACCACCATCCTGGGCCGAGAAGCGTAGATCTGGGCCCGCTTCTCGAGCACCTCATGAGCACACCAGGCATCGCAGATCCAAACAGTCGGATTCCTGAGTGAAACGGTGTCAGTCTACCTTATTTCGGCCGCTGTCAGGCGGAAATGCTACTCACCGGCCGATCCAGATGGTGATGAGAGGCGCATTGTATTTCTTGGCTACTTCCTCAAACCAGATCCACGGCTTGTGATCCGGCAGCGACCAGGTATTGCCAATAATGGGAAGTGGGAACGGCCCAGGAGGCATCTTAGACCTCATGTATAGCATGTGCGCATAGTCTAGGACCAACGCCGTCGCGGCGACGGCTAATATCGAAAGAAACACATTGAGGGTCCCAAACTCCGTTATGCTCTGCTGAAGTTTGAGCAGCGTGAGGCCCCCTAACAGTTTATCGAAAAGCATCTTGTCTGTGTGTGCAGACTACGCCGTGGAAAGTCTTCGAGGAAGATACACGTTTACTCGGTCTGTTTGTGAAAACTACAAACTTATCCTTGCGATCCCTCGAGAATGGGAATTTAACCACGGCACGAAGCGAGGAACCCCTCACCTCAGGCCCATATGCACAACAAAACGAGGGTCGATTAGAAATAGCTTTGTCGTTCTCGGCGCTTGCTCCAAAAAAATCTCCGGAGGGGAAAATGACCCTCTGTGCCGGGACGCCGCGCCAAGTTCCCAACGCGGGCTCGGTAATATCGCCCCGAATCGAGGTGGGCCTCGGCGATGGTCACGCACGCCAGCATTATCATGCATTTTACCCTTGTATGCTTTTCATATTGACACACACGAACCGTTCTTCGACACGGGGCCATGGTACCCCACCCCCGTGCCAGCGGCACCAGGGCCAAGCTCATTACCCCAGAAAGCCAGAAAGGCGTTCCGCCGATCCCTGATCAACTTAGGTGCGGAGGTGGCAGCTGGAACGGGGCATGGTCGGCAATTGCATGGATTCCCACACGCAGAAATGGGTAATGAGCCCCGGCCCATGCTGCCGCGTGGAATGCAACACCACAGGTAGAGTGCTTTGACAAAGGGCGCTCCTGAGTGGCTCGCCACTGTCTCGAAAGGTAGCAGTCACTGATACGTCTGGCATAGTTGAACCTTGGTTCCAGCGAGGGCAGAACCTGGTTCGACATGGAGTGCTGTCAATCATTCCCATTGGTGGCCGTCAGAGGGTCTGCCAGATCTAGAAGCCGAGTCACACAGGCATAAAGAGAGGAGGCACGGCTCTCTTGGAGTTCTGAAATTGATTCTGCTCTATTGATATGCTCTGAGTGCTTTTCTTCTTATGTTGCCGAACTTGAAACACAACACGTGAAGAACCACTTTGCATCGTCCACCATGGAACAAAGAGACTCACCAACCACTGACAAGGTCATGGCCGCTGACTCGGTCGAGAAAACCTCTTCAGGGGGAGAAGAGGCGGCACGGCATGATCTTGGCACCATTCGTGACCACTGGAAGTGCCTTGCAGCATGCACGATGGTGTCGATGTGTCCCTTCCAGTACGGCATTGGTGAGTATTCAATACATCTCTTGTCCTCTGCTGGACACCGAAATGTCTAACAATACTGATGTACCTCAAGACTTTGGCTTGATTGGCGGTTTGCAGGCCATGCCTGGGTTCCTCGAGGTAAGACCCCCTTTTCACTCTCTCGCACAGACTTCAGTACCTCACACCTGTCCTTCGCGCTTAGGTCTTTGGCCATCGAGCACCCCAGACACCGTTGGGATGGAACATCTCGCCCGGTCGACAGCAGCTGATCTCGTCCCTGATGACGCTCGGTGCGTTCCTCAGCTCGGCCTGCGCCGGACCAATCGCCACGGTTCTCAGCCGGAGACAGACCATCTGGGCCGCGAGTCTCCTCTGTTGCGTGTCCAACGTGATCATGATGGCCACAACCAACATTGGCGGTCTCTATGCCGGTAGACTGCTCATTGGGCTGGCCAATGGTTTGTTCATGACCTTCTCTCAGCTCTACATTCAGGTGAGATCTCCCCCAGGATCGAGCCCCCAGCCATATCATTCAGTCTTCCTAACAGCGTCGGCTCGCAGGAATGTGTCACCGCCCGCTACAGAGGTCTCATGATCTCGTCCTTCCAAATCTGGACCTCAGTCGGAAGCCTCGTCGGCACCGTTGTCGACAACTTCACCGTCAAGCTCGGCGGCCGCGAAGCCTACCTCGTGCCCCTCGGCCTCATCTACATCGTGCCCGTGCTCATGTCTCTCGGGCTTCTGTTCATCCCCGAGTCGCCCCGTTGGCTCATGCAGCACGGCAAGCGCGACAAGGCCCTCAAGGCGCTCCGCTGGCTTCGCCCCTTCGATGACGTTGTCGTCGAAAGGGAGATCGATGAGATCCAGGAGGCCATCACGAGCGAGGAGGAGCTTGCATCAGGCGCCAGTTTGATTGACATGTTCAAGAACCCGATCGACCGGCGCAGGACCTGGCTGGCTGTGGGCGGCTTGTCTACTCAGGGCGCCTCTGGTGCCATGTACATGATTGGTGAGTTGCTGTCTCAGCAAAACCCTGGTGAAATCTCGACTTGCTGACGGTGGAATGACCAACAGCATACGGAACCTACTTCTTCGAAATGGCCCATATCGGCAAGGCTTTCGAGAACGCTTGCATCCTCAACGGCGTCGGCGTTGTCGCAATCATCGCCAACAGCATGGCTATCACGAAAGTGGGCAGACGCAGAGTCTTCCTCATCGTGGGCCTGCTCATCTGCGGTCTGGCTCAGCTCCTGACGGCTGTGATCTACAATGTCAAACCTGGCACGGTGGAGACTGGCAAGGGCATTGTTGGCCTCTCTGTCGTCTACATCGTGGCATACAACGTAAGGGACTTCCGAGATCTGACCTCTCTTGAAACATGAGGCTAACTGGGGAAACAGGGTATGGTGGCCACCTATGCCTGGATCTCTGGTGGTGAGCTCCCGTCGCAGCGCCTGAGGTCCTACACCTTCGGTCTTGCCACGGCTGTTGGATTCTTCCTGGCCTGGCTTGCCACGTTCACCGCGCCGTACTTCATCAACCCCGAGTCGCTCAACTGGGGACCCAAGTACGGTTACATCTGGGCCCCAAGCTGCGTCATTGCTGCGTAAGTTGATATACCTCTTTTTCACTGGTTACTTGAGATGCTAATGTGACTTCAGCGCTTGGGTGTACTTCTTCCTGCCCGAGGTCAAGGGCCGCACCCTTGAGGAGATTGACGAGATGGTAAGTTTCATATGGGCTTCGTTTACAGTACGACGACGTCTGCTAATCGTGTTGAAATAGTTCGAGGCAAGACTGCCAGCCAAGAAGTTCCGCAAGTATGTCTGCGTCGGCAGATATGCTGGGGCACACGCCCTCGACCCGAACCCAAACCAGGCCGTGGACAAGCGCTCTGACGAGGTTACCCATACGGAGAACGCCGTCTAATCTACAACGAGGCGAGAAGCGCGGTACTTCTGAGAGTCATTGTTTGAGCGTAGGGGTTGGGGCAAGAGACATGGTAGTGGGACGGGGATGCGGTATTAATTGTAGTTATCGAGGTGCAGTTTCGCATTTTCCGAGAGATCCAAGTATGACAGGAAGGGTCCCCGAGAAGGAATGCCAAGTTTATATGAACAGAGCTTAAATTGGCTCATGCCTGCATTATTGATTCGTTCATCTCATAAATAGCCATTGAGTGTGAGATTCAGCCCCCAAACTCGTCCTTATCCAGGCACCCTTGTCACAGGGTCAAGTCTACGTGAAAGACTGGGCAATCAGCGGAACGCATTCACATTGGTCGATCCATTGCGCAGTAGAACAATGGCTTGTTAGGCGAGCCTTTCGGGCTGGCTGACCTACCCCTGAAGCGGCAAGGCATCCAGCCAGGAGACAGTGCTGCTTGAGGCTGACGTTACCACATGCCAACGACACCGTGACTTCCTGCGGCTCGGGCTGTGTCAGACAAGCCCCGGCCTGCGCGCGCGCCTAGACGCCAACAAAGGTGATTTTGTTCCCGCGGCTGAATAGATGCAAGCCCAAGTGCATACATATACATGTGTCGATCCGCATCATCACACATAGAGACACACATCTCGTTGGTCGCATTTCGGTTGCCGAAGACTATGAAGATGAGGTTCTTCCTTGTGTTATTTTCGACTTTCCTCACCGCGTTGGCACTATCGGGACATGCTTCTGAACGGCCAATCGACCCTAATCGATTTATTTCTTTCGTCCTGCGACTATTCCCCTCGCGCGTTGCCCTGCACGAGGCAAAGGGGCTCTTTCATCTGGCCGAGCGAGCTATCGCCCATACATTCGAAGTTGAGACGATACAGAATCAGCTCCCAAGGGTAGGAGCACCATGTCCGGATATCACGATCATCTACGCGCGCGGGACGTTCGAGCTAGGAAATGTGGGCGTGCTCGTCGGGCCAGCCTTCTACGATGCGGTGAAGTTGGCTGCGGGAGCTGCGAATGCATCTGCCACCGTCGCGATGCAGGGGGTGGACTACGTTGCCGAAATGGCGAACTTCTATCTCAACGGCGGGGACAGGGCAGGCAGTCAGAAGATGTATGGTCCAGTCTCACTGCTAAGGCCAAGTTCAACTAGCTAATTGATACAGGGCCGACAACGTAGCCCAGGCTCTCAAGGCATGCCCTGGGACGAGAGTCGTCATGGCCGGCTTTTCCCAGGGCGGGCAGGTGGTGCACAACGCGGCAGCCCGGTTGCCTGTTGCAACTATGGAACAGGTCGGCTCTGTCATCATCTTTGGCGACCCGTTCAACGGAACGGCAGTCAAGGGTGCCTTACCAGAGAGAGTATTGATCCTCTGCCATGAGTCCGATACGATTTGTCAGGGCAGTCCTTTTGTGTCCCTTTCACATATGACCTATATTGCGGATGTTGATGATGCGGCATCGTTTGTCGTTCAGCATTTGTGATAAATGCAGCTCGAGGGATGTGAAGACGTTAGATCAAACCCATTCAATGAAGCCACGGTGCAGTGCTCAGTAGTTATATATCAGCTTGTTTTTTTTGGTCATATATGTATATAAACTGATGTTGTCAAAGCTCAAGCCCTTGCGCATCCCTTTTCTGACGTTCTGCTATATTGTTCGGCGTTATTGGATTCTGGACGAATGTTTCGCTGTGTTTGGTCCATATTGCAAGATAAGGGAAGAATCTTGATTCGGACAATATGTCAAAAAATATGACGCTTGACCTGTGTCCAAGTCTTCATCTTCATCATCTTCTGTGACTCTCGAGCGACTAAAGCCATCTTGCAAGCAGAAATCTGTTCCCTTGCTACATATCTACCAATCAAAGCATTTCGGAATCTACAGAAGTGTTTGGGAGAAGAAGGGTTAAAGGACGAATCGTCGAATGCTTGATGGTGATCACCAACACAACATGAAGCTTGGCATTGTGGGTTGGATCGGCTTGAGGGCCCTGATCGTCACTGAAGAAGGGACCATCACGTGGCCTGTGGCTTCACCGGGGCAGTGCAAAAGGGGCAAATTTAGGGGACCCGACCAGATCTTGACAGACGAGATCCATGTCATGCATGCATCCTCAGTCTGTGTCGATTGAATCTGGGTTAATTCAAGCGCCGGAGAAATGAAGCCACGGCTAGCAGATTCAGACTGCATGTCCAGTCAAGTCAAGAGTGTCTGCTTTTTGACTGGGCTTTCTTTGCGACTGTAACCTTGGTACCATGCTGTGTACTGTCGGGTGTTTCATCTGAGGCACACAAGATTGGAAGGCAGATATTCGTATCTAAATAAGGACGCAAATAACGTTATCTACCTTTACCTGGTGTGTGGCTATGACGTTACACACCCGTGCGCGTTCACATACGAGAGAGAAGACGGACGGACATAGCCAGATTGCTAATGGATATCTAATATCGATCTTCCCCTTCGTGTTGCTGCCCAAAATTCCCAGCCAAAGCCCCTGTCGAGTGTGCATCCATCCCGCTCTCTGACAAATGTCCCCGGCCGAGCTGGCACACACTAGAACCAGCCCTGGACACCTCACTACTTGCTTTTCGATGGTGGGAACCAGGGCCAAGCAGCCAAGGAATAGTCATTCTTTTCTTACGCGTCCCTGTATGACGCCTCTAAGCATGTAGACCACTGGACATCACAAGCCACAGGATTAAAGACCCATCCTCGTTGGAGGGAGCCAGTCCAGAGTAGGAAATGACAAACTGCTTGCAGCATCTCCTTTCTTTTCTAGAAGCTTGCAATCTTTGTTCCCCCTTCGGCTACTCCATTCCAGCGTCTCGTTGTGGGGATCCACACTGAGACACAGCCCTGAACACAGCTTCATCCCTTACCAATCTCCCCTCCATCAGGCCCCCTAGACTGTACCGGCTAGCGGCCCAGCCCCAGCTTTCCGTCCGTTGTGTCCCACCCTACTGCACCTTTTTCGTTGCGACCGCCGGCGCGCCCGTTAAGTAACCGTGCTAAACGTTGGTTGTTGGTTGCTCCATCCATTCTCTGCAGGAGAACACACCCCCGCCAAAATATTACCAAATCATCCATCCAACCAAGGATCCAGTCCCTACACTAAACCCGTCTTCACCTCGAGTCAACAAGCCCCATCCCGCATCGCCGCGGCCACCACACCTCGAATCCGAATCAACAACTTTTGTCTCTTCCCTCATTGTGCGATCCTCCTCTGGGACTCTCTCCTACTACCTATTCTCCCTTACAAGAGTATTGTCTTTCACTAGGCTTTTCCCCCCGATCGCGATACCCGTCGGCAAGGACAAACCCCGACATTGACGACATCTACTTGGGGAAACCCCTCACCGTCACGGCCAACATGTCGTCCTGGAATCTGACCAAGAGTACGTTGGCTGCTCCCACCCGTCGCACAGGTTCATCTTGTCGACTATCATGCATCTCCGCACGCACGTGTGAACTCTGCTTCCTTTGAGGAACTATGCACCCGGCTTGGAGGTGAACACTGAAAGATGATTGACGCGGGCTGACATTGCACTTCACATTCACAGAACTCAAGGAAACCCATCTGGGCCCTCTCACCAACACATTCTCCCGATCTACCTCGACCTCTACCATCACGCCCGACAAGAATGAGAAGAGCCCTATCCCCACCATCTCGTCGACCCCGACTCCCCAAAATGACATTGGTAGGTCCTTGCTTTGTGTTCCTCGGCGGGTTTCCTGCGCTGCCGCAGCACGACTGACTCGGGGCGAATAGCTGCTTCAGAAGCCCTCACCCAGGCGCCGGTGGTGAAGCCCCCGAAGCCCGGCATCCTGGTCGTGACCCTCCACGAAGGACAAGGCTTCTCCCTCCCCGAGACGCACCGCGCCGCCTTCTCTTCGCAACACCAACAATCATCCCTGTCCACGAGCATGGCTGGCTCCATGCGCCCGAGCTCCTCACATCGCCAAGCCGGCTCCTTTGTCAACGGCAGGCCACAAACATCCGGTGGTGGCTTCAACGGAATCCCGACGAACCACGGTCGTATCTCTGGAAAGTACATGCCGTACGCGCTCTTGGATTTCGACAAGGTCCAGGTCTTTGTCAACTCGGTCGAGGGCACGCCCGAGAACCCTCTCTGGGCGGGCAGCAATACCCAGTACAAGTTTGATGTGTCTCGCGTTACCGAACTAGCTGTACATCTCTACATGCGCAACCCGATGGCTCCGCCAGGCTCTGGCCGCAGCCAGGATATTTTCCTGGGTGTCGTCAGGATCAACCCGCGCTTTGAGGAGCCCCACCCTTACGTCGAGGACCCCAAGGCGAGCAAGAAGGACCGCGAGAAGGCGGCGGCCGAGCACTCAAGCCGGGAGCGATCTTTGGGCTTCAGTGGCTGCGAGTGGGTGGACGTTGGATACGGTACCGGCAAGCTGCGGATCGGCGTTCAATACGTAGAGAACAGGGCAGGTAAGCTTAAGATCGAAGACTTCGAGCTCCTCAAGGTCGTCGGCAAGGGCAGCTTCGGCAAGGTCATGCAGGTGCGCAAGAAGGACACGGCGCGAATCTACGCTCTCAAGACCATCCGAAAAGCCCACATCATCTCGCGATCCGAAGTTGCCCACACCCTGGCCGAGCGCTCCGTGCTGGCCCAGATCAACAACCCCTTCATTGTCCCTCTCAAGTTCTCTTTCCAGTCACCGGAGAAGCTATACTTTGTCCTGGCATTCGTCAACGGTGGCGAGCTCTTCCACCATCTCCAGAAGGAGCAGCGTTTCGATGTTAATAGATCGAGGTTCTACACGGCAGAGCTGCTGTGTGCTCTCGAGTGCCTCCACGGCTTCAACGTCATCTATCGCGACCTAAAGCCCGAGAACATCCTGCTCGATTACCAAGGCCACATCGCCCTCTGCGACTTTGGTCTCTGCAAGCTCGACATGAAGGACGAGGACCGGACCAACACGTTCTGCGGCACCCCCGAGTACTTGGCGCCAGAGCTGCTGTTGGGCAAGGGCTACAACAAGACGGTCGACTGGTGGACCCTCGGCGTTCTACTGTACGAGATGTTGACGGGTCTCCCGCCCTTCTACGACGAGAACACCAATGAGATGTACCGCAAGATCCTGTCGGAGCCTCTGCACTTCCCCAGCCAGGACATTGTGCCGCCGGCGGCCAAGGACCTGCTCACTAAGCTGCTGAACCGCAACCCGGCCGAGCGCCTGGGTGCCAACGGTTCAGCTGACATCAAGACCCATCCCTTCTTCCACGCCATTGACTGGCGCAAGCTTCTGCAGCGCAAGTACGAGCCGACGTTCAAGCCCAGTGTGGTATGTTGTACTGAACCCCTTCCTGCATGCGCTATTACTAATCATGTCACTAATCCAGGCCGATGCGCTCGACACCGACAACTTTGACCCCGAATTTACCTCCGAGGCACCCCAGGATTCGTTTGTGGAGGGACCGGTCCTGTCGCAGACGATGCAGAATCAGTTCCAGGGCTTCAGCTACAACCGCCCGATTGCCGGCTTGGGCGATGCAGGTGGAAGTGTGAAGGATCCCTCATTCGTCGGCAGCATTCAGGACAACCGATAGATATTCTATGGCAGAGCTACCTGCTGGATTTGGAGCAACTTGGCGCGCGTTGATTCGCACCACAAGAGGCCCATATCGCAGGCAAGACGAGGATGAGCATAGAAGCAACGAATTACGACACGGCTAGCAACGTTTTGAAGCGATGTCTTCGGGTCATTTCTTACACCGAGGAGCAATAGATGCCGTAAAAGAAGAGAAGAGGGAACAGATAGTAGAGAAGGTCATTGTAGACAGAGAGGTTGTTAAGGGCGGTAGCATCTCAAAGGAGGCATCGGATGATGGACAAAAGCCACTTGGAGCCTGTAAATCAGGCGAGACGACAGGATGATGAGACGGCGGACAGGAGGAGGCATTTCTTTGATCCCAGTTATATCTGCACCCTGGCAAACGGAGTTTGGCCTTTATCGTCTAGCATTTGCACACTACAAACGATGAATTGAAACCCAGTCTTGCTTACAAGTATGGCTCTTGTCAGTCGCGGTGTATCACATAGGCTACACTAACCATTTGTAATTGCAAGTAGGCTATTCAAAGACTTGGCCGTGCATGAGTGAATTCCTAAGAGCTTTCCTTCCCTCTCGGCCCTGTTCGGGGAAAGGTGGGAAAAGGCCGGGAAGCTCACGAGAATGTGCCTGACTAGCTGTTGAATTTTCAAGCTGGCACCACTAACTAGAATGAAATGGTCACTCAAGGCGAGGCAAATGAACAAGGTCTGCATCACAGTGCCACCAATCCTACAGGTACAAGATATCTTTGTCATCTTTGACTGTCGCTTCCATATCTGTTCCTTCAGATCATGAAGTTTCTCACATGTTGATCGTGGTGGTGGTGGCAGCCATTTTTGGTTGCGGTGGTGGGGTAATGCGGGATGGAGCTGTGACGTTTTGTTATTGGTGCGGGTGGTCGCACCTACCAGATTTCCTAGCTTTGATTGCGTAGTTTGTTAGTGCTGGAGGTGGGCAGGTGGGATGGAAGGCACGCATCATCATAGTGAGCTAAATGGAAACAGCGACCCCTCCCCCACCAAGGCAAGCAGCAGCAACAGCAGCATTGGCGGATAACTGGACGAAATTGATGCTACTGCTTAGTCCCAATTCTCCAGTTTGTCTTGGCTTGGCCTGCGAAATCATCGTCAAAAACCCTCAATTGATTACATATTTTTTCTTGCTCTTCCTCTCTTCCCACTGTTCAGCTGCTAATCTTCACCCTCTTATTGATTCCCCCTGGACCACGAGCCAGCTACTGTGCATACGAAGGTACGTGCCATGCTTCTTCGATATGATCTGCTCAAGCTGCTTTACTTTCCCCAATGCGGGTCGCGTCCGGAGGTGACCAGGAGCTTTGAGGGCATCTGTCGCACAGATTCCTCGCGGGCCATGCTCATGTAATTGAGGACAAGAATGCTAATGGGTCTCGTGTCAGGCTTTGACACAGCTCCAGCTTCGACTTTTATCAGGTATGAAACAGCCTTTGTTATGCCCGGCGTCCATGTCCCATGGATTACCCCGCCATGCCGACGATGCCGCGCCGCGCCCAGGGACCCGGAGCCTCCTGCCGGCTTGCGCCCTTAAAAGAGCCTGCCTCGCTGTGTTGTCTGATCGGAATCCAAGCTAACATACCTTTCTCTCTCTGTTGTAGACGTCCTACCCAACCGTCTGATTATCGTCCCACCGGCTGCGACGATCCCACTTCCTTAAACACTACCAATAACACACATTTCCATACCTCAACATGCCTCAAGCCAGCTCTCTCCCCGCGTGGGGTGATCTCCAGGGCCACCGTGACTCGGTCGGTAAGAGCTTCGTTCTGAAGGAGGCCTTTGCCTCGGACCCCAAGCGCTTCGAGAAGTTCAGCCGCACCTTCAACCTGCCCGACAACGTCTCGTCGTGCCCCGGCAGCACCGACATCCTGTTCGACTTTAGCAAGAACTTCCTGACCGAGGAGACGCTCGACCTGCTGGTCAAGCTCGCCGAGCAGGCCGGCCTCGAGAAGAAGCGCGAGGCCATGTTCAAGGGCGAGAAGATCAACTTCACCGAGGACCGCGCCGTCTACCACACCGCCCTGCGTAACGTCGGCAACGACGTCTGGGACATGAGCGTTGACGGCGCCGACGTCATGAAGACGAAGGGTGGCGTCAACGACGTCCTCGAGCACATGAGTGAATTCTCCGAGAAGGTCCGGAGCGGAGAGTGGAAGGGCTACACCGGCAAGAAGCTGACCACCATCATCAATGTCGGTATTGGTGGCTCTGATCTGTGAGTGCGAGTCTGGCGCAAGCCACTCAATGCAATACCACGATATACTGACCAATGTCCAGCGGTCCCGTAATGGTCACCGAGGCTCTCAAGCACTACGGCGCCAAGGACCAGACCCTGCACTTTGTTTCCAACATTGACGGCACTCACATGGCCGAGGCTCTGGCCAACTCGGACCCCGAGACCACCCTCTTCCTGATCGCCTCCAAGACCTTCACCACTGCCGAGACCACCACCAACGCCAACACTGCCAAGGCGTGGTTCCTCGAGAAGACTGGCAACAAGGGCGAGATCGCCAAGCACTTCGTCGCCCTGTCCACCAACGAACAGGAGGTCACCAAGTTCGGCATCGACAGCGCCAACATGTTTGGCTTCGAGAGCTGGGTCGGCGGTCGCTACTCCGTCTGGAGTGCCATCGGCCTGTCCGTCAGCATCTACATCGGCTACGACAACTTCCGCAAGTTCCTGGCCGGTGCCCACGAGATGGACAAGCACTTCAGGACCGCCCCCCTGCGTGAGAACATCCCCGTTCTCGGTGGCCTTCTGAGCGTCTGGTACTCGGACTTCTTCAACGCCCAGACTCACCTGGTTGCTCCGTAAGTTCCCATTATGAAGGTAACTAAACGAATGGGTAGTGCTGACGTTCTTCTAGGTTCGACCAATACCTGCACCGTTTCCCTGCCTACCTTCAACAGCTCTCCATGGAGTCCAACGGCAAGACCATCACCTCGGACGGTACCGCTGCTAAGTACACCACTGGTAAGTTTGGAAATGTTGCTTCATGGGTGACTTTCACTGATTTTGTACTCAGGCCCCATCCTGTTCGGCGAGCCCTGCACCAACGCCCAACACTCCTTCTTCCAGCTCGTTCACCAGGGCACCAAGCTGATCCCCGCCGACTTCATCCTGGCTGCCAAGTCGCACAACCCCATCTCCAACAACCTCCACCAGAAGATGCTGGCCTCCAACTACCTCGCCCAGTCCGAGGCCCTGATGGTCGGCAAGACTGCTGACCAGGTCCGGGCTGAGGGTGGCGTCGCTGAGGAGCTGGTTCCCCACAAGGTCTTCCTGGGTAACCGCCCGACCACCTCCATCCTTGTCGGTGGTCACATTGGCCCTGCCGAGCTGGGTGCTCTGATCGTCTACTACGAGCACCTCACCTTCACCGAGGGTGCCGTCTGGGACATTAACTCCTTTGACCAGTGGGGTGTTGAGCTGGGCAAGGTCCTTGCCAAGAAGATCCTGAAGGAGATTGACGAGGAGGGCACTGGCTCCGGCCACGATGCCTCAACCGGCGGTCTGCTTGGCGCCTTCAAGCGATACTCGAACCTGTAAATTGTCTCGAGTACGTTTTGAGAATATAGGGGCAAGGGGTAGGAAAGAATGAGAATAAGAATGTCACTAATTAGACGGACCTCGGCAAGGTGGAAAACGGTTTTCTTTGAAAAGACGAAACCCTAATCGTGTACGGCCAAACCAGACTCTTCGGGTCGATATGCACTTGGTAGCATGCTTAGAAGTTATGCATATGTTTATTGAACCAATACCTCTCGCCAGTGACTCCGTTATGACTACTAAAACGCTGTTGTTACATCAGATACATACGTTACATTCATTTTTGCCGGCTCGTGGCCATCATAGACGGGCAGAAGCTCAGACAATCAAAGCGTCGATCTTAAGCTTCCTGAATTCATCGAGCCAGTTCCATTCCGTGGTCTGCTCCCTGTCCGCAACCGTATCCCGTAGCTTCCAGATGACGTCGAGGGCCTCGAGGGCCGTCATCAGAAACCCCCAGGGCAACTCGTCGAGGATGCGGAGCAGCATCTCCTTGGCCCACTGGCGCTGCTCCGTCTTGAGCACCGCGGCCCCGGCCATGAAGAGCGGCCAGGTCAGGGCCTTGAAGAAGCCGCTGCCGTCGTCGAGGCTCAGCGTGTGGTACTTGATGTCGGCGAAGAAGTCTTCGGTCGTCAGCTGGTTGCCGAATAGCGAGCAGCCGTCGTCGTCGTCGTCGTCGAGGGGCAGCGCGAGCAGCGCGTAGAGGTACGTCGCGGACCGGTACGTCTGGGCGACGTGCGTCCTGTCGCGGACCTCCTTGGGGTCCGTGACGCCGGGCAGAGAGGAGGCCCAGCGCTCGACGTCCAATGCGACGAGGCGGGATACGATGGCTGAGGCTTCGCGCCTGAGGTGGGTTGGTGGGAGGTGTGGCGCGCGGCTCGCTAGGCGCGAGATGAGCAGCATTGCGTGCAGGACTGGCGCGGGGCAGCTGTGGTAGTTGCTCGCATCTGTGCGCTCTAGGGCGGCGACGACGTCGAGCGAGTCGAAGGCCGAGGAAGTGTCGGCTTGCGTGGTCGCGTCGTGGGTCAGGGTCGTCAGGGTCGAGCCGAAGATGTAGTAGGCTACGCACATGGAGAGGAGGTTGTCTAGGAGGTTCTGGACGGGGGACGGCGGGGAGGCGGAGCTGCTGGTGTTGGTCCGCTCGAATTCTTCGATGAGGCGGCCTGCCGTCTCGAGGTGCACGCGCCATGTCTCCTTGCCCGAGTCGACGAGGTCGAAGTTGACGAAGAAGACGAGGGCCGCGAGGATGGCGTCCCTGTTGTTGTTTCTACTAGTGGCGGTCATGGCCATGCTGGTGGTGGTGGTTGTCGGGTGGGTTATCGCCCGGCCGTCGAGGGCGACGGTGAGCTCCGAGATGGCCCTCTGCTTGGCGCTCAGGGCGTCGATCATGACCTTGCGCGTCCAGTAGGACTCGCCGGCCGTGAAGCGCGTGATCTTGGACAGGTGCATGGCCGAGATAGCGACGAGGTTGTGCATGAGGAAGCCGTTCTCGCGCGCCATGGGGAGCATGTCGACAAAGGCGTTCTTGCCCGGCGGGTCGAAGGGGGCTATGTCCATGCATAGGCGGTGCGAGACTACAGCGTGTTAGAGGATGAGATATTAACAGAGCGATGTTGGGCTTACAGTGGTAGAGGTATCGGCGAGAAGCCGGATCCAAGTCTTGGATGAGCGGGTCGACGAGCGTGCGCGACGGCGGCATCCACGCCAAGACGAGCCCGACCTGCTCATCGGCCGGGGTCAAACCTCCGACGGGGAGGATCTCCTGCAGCGGCCGGTGAAGGAGCGCCGCGTCACGGTCATCCGTGGGCGCAAACGACGATCGCCCGGTCATCTTGCCCCGGGAGGCCACGGCGTGCGTCCAGACGAACAGCTTGCCGTACCCCTGGCACTCCTGCCCCGTGGCCGCGCACTTGAGACATCGGGGCAGGGATCGGTCGCAGCGGAGGCGCCGGCGCCGGCAGTTGTGGCACGCCTTGGCGGGGTGGTTGTTGTTGCTCCTTGCCGGCGCCCGCGGGTCACGGCTCGGGGCCCGCGGCGGCGGCGGCTGCTGCTGCTGCTGCGCGCTAGCAGCTGCCGACCCTTGTGACATGCCGGATCAGAGCATAGCCATCCATGGATGTGTACCTCAAAGAGCCTTTATGTGTTTCGGGCGTTTTGTTGTAATGTAATATGGTCAAGAGCATGCATGATGTTGTCATCCGGGGTGGTGGTCCAGATCGAGCAATTCATGGCGGGCGAGGTGGATGGTGTGGTGTGGGCGGCTCGCGGCTCCGAAGCCTTAGGGAGTTTGTTGTGGACTCGACGCGGACACTAAGACTTTGGATCTAAACTCTATCAGGAAGCCAAGACGCAACTTTTGCATGGCTTTAGGCCTTTTGACCGTCTGGCAAAATCTCGGAAAATCCACTGTTCAGGAAAGTCTGTGTCATCAGCGCTGACAAAACCTTCTCACACACCGCACGCCATTCCCAACATACCCAACCCAAGGACCCAAAAGTCATGACCATTCTGCGGCTCCGCTGGGTCGGTACCTTTGCCTCGAAATGGAAAGCCAAGTCCAGTCCGCGGCAGATGGGCTTTTCAGTTATGAGTCTTACTTTGCTCTTCGGTCCCAGTTTTTCCCATCCCTCCCAGGTTTTTTAAATATGCAATTGTGCTTCATCCAGGGTCGTTTTTCTTCGAAGTTTTTGTAAACCCCTGCCAAGGACATTTCCATCGTAACGACTCTACAAGGTCGCCTCTGTTCTAGACACTTGCTGAATTCATTATATACAAATTTAACTATCTATCTATATATTGTCTCAAGCACCACCTCTTTAATCTTTCCTCTTTAAGCGGCACCATTGCATACAGAGACTCGTTCTCAATGGTTGCCGCAAGCGCGGCCGCACCACTGCCTCAGGATGGACCGCTCCACCTCACGCCCAAGGAGCTCGAGCGTCTCGGCCGGCAACGGCCGGCGGCGTTTCACACGCTCTACATAGAGATCGGCTTTGTGGCCTCTCTACTAACCTCAATGATCATGGGCGTAAGCTCCCCTCACCAAGAGCCGCCGGTATCCTCCGTCGTCCAATGCTGATGTCACCATTTGTAGGAATTCCTCGTCAGTGGTTTCAATATTATCCTACCAGAGCTGGCCGTAGCCCTTGACATACCGCCTGAGTCCCGGACATGGCCCGCCAGCGTCTTCTCGCTGGTGACCAGTGCCTTTTTGCTGCCCATGGCCCGGGTCGGCGATATGTGGGGCCCGTACTATGTCTTCAACGCCGGGCTGATCTGGCTCCTCATCTGGACCCTGGTGGCCGGCTTTAGCAAGAATTACCTCATGCTGATCTTTTGCCGTGCCCTCCAGGGTCTCGGCCCTGCCGCCTTCCTGCCCACAGGCATCATGATGCTGGGCAGCACATACCGGCCCGGTCCCCGGAAGAACCTGATCTTCAGCCTTTACGGCGCGGCCGCACCACTCGGCTTCTTCTTTGGCATCTTCATTGCCGGTATTGCGGGCCAGTATCTGTCGTGGGAATGGTATTTCTACCTGGGCAGCATCGTGCTGTTCATCACGGTCTTGATCGCCGTCTTCTCGCTGCCACGGGACAAGACGGACCTGGCGCCAAATGTGAAGATGGACTGGTGGGGAGTGGCTACTATCATTCCGGGTCTCATTCTGGTCGTCTTCGCTTTTACAGATGGCGGGCATGCACCCAATGGATGGGGCACCCCTTACATCTACGTCACCTTCATCGCCGGCATGCTGTTCCTTGCGGCTGCCGTCTATGTCGAGGGGTGGGTGGCTGAGCAGCCTCTCCTGCCACCAGTCATCTTCAAGCCCAAGTACATGAAGCTCCTCCTAGTCACCCTGTGCATGTCCTACGGTGTCTTTGGCATCTACCTATTCTACTCTAGTTTCTAGTAAGTGCTCACTCACCTACGGACCAGCCTGGCCCGGACGCCCCGAGCTAACTACAAGCTCCTGTAGCATCGAGCTCGTCATGCACGCCTCCACCCTCCAGACCACAGCCTGGTTCGCGCCAATGGCCGTCGGAGGCATGATCATCGCCACCGTGGGCGGCTTCACCCTCCACCTGCTTTCCGGGCGCATGCTCCTCCTCATCTCCGGGACGGGCAACCTCGTCTCCTGCCTCATGTTCGCGATCCACCCGCAGAACGGCACGTACTGGGCCTACGTCTTCCCGGCCATGATCGCCGCCACCATCGGCATCGACATCACGTACAACGTCAGCAACATCTTCATCACGACGAGCCTGCCGCGCGACGCCCAGGGCCCCGCCGGCGCCGTCATCCACAGCCTCGTCTTCCTGGGCATCAGCTTCTTCCTCGGCATCGCGGACCTCGTCGTCGCGCGCTACGAAGACAGGGGCCTTGCGGGGAGCTACAAGACGGCGTTTTGGCTGGGCGTGGGCCTGTCGGGCGCCGCGCTCTGCGGCTACGTGTTCATCAAGATTGGGAGCGCCAAGAGCGAGCTCACGTACGAGGAGAAGATGAGGCAGAAGGAGGCAGAGGCGGCGGCGCTGGCTCAGGCGAGCGCGCACGCGTCGGTGCTGCAGATTAACACCGAGGGCTCCGGTCGAGCGGAAGAGGTGTAAGTGTGAGTTTGCGGAAGTGTAGACGCGAGGAAGGAGGGAAATGCGGATAATCAAGAGAAAATGAATTGGACGACTACATGATAATGAATTATTAGACTTATTAGACGCGGAGTTGGTAACTATCCCTCAATCGTTCTCAAGCGAACTTTCGGTTATGGTTGATGTTCTTGTGTTTGTGAGAATCACGGCGAACATCGGCGGTCGTGAGTAATGATGGGGATAGTAAGTAAGGCTTTACTAGTCATGGGTATGTTTTGATCTTTCAACAGTTATTCGCTACGTCGTACCTGGCCCAGCACTACGTCCGTAGCCTAAGCTCGATACTGTCACATCTTTTGGGTGCCGATGATTCAGCTCTCCACTTTCCCGACCTCTAATGATTTTGACGTGAGGGGTATCGACGGCTCCTCGCTACAGCGTTTGCCTGTTTGGGATCTAGGGTGCTGTGCCTTTGGCGGACGTTTGACCTCGACAAGAGCCTTAGTTGCTTCTTTTAGAATGTTTTACGCCCTCAACCTGCGTTCGTGTCTACCCAAGGGCGCAGTAAAAGGCATCAAAGGTACGGTGTTTACGGGCATCTTCTCTCGGTGCCGGTTTCCGGCCGGCGGCATATTAAACAAGGCGATAGTGCGGCGTTAGGCAGGAACTAGAGAAGGACAAGCTTTGAATCCAAGAAGGGTGGCTGGCTTAGAGTGACAATTCCGGTGGAAAGAAGCTCAAGCCATGGCGTATGCCATGATATATACGACAGTTGAACGACAGCGGACCGCCTCCGCATAAGCATAACCTTTTCCGAAGCCCATCCCCAGAGTTCCCCACACCACACCAACGTTCTCCCACGAATTTCTATTAGCGCGGTGTGGAGGGCGATCCCAACTCCATGGTCCCCCTGGTGGGACACGCTAAATCGTTGCCGGTTGTGAATGCGCGAGGGACCGAAATGGAATAAGAAGCCTGTGCTCCGGCACGCTGCATCTCCTGCTCTTGGATTTTCATGTCGATCATCAGAGAGCTGTCTTGACTCTGTCTCTACCAGGCAAAGGAGCTCGTGCTTCAGTTCTGGCATTGATTCCACTCTATCAAGCTTCAATCTTTTGTTGGATTCGTGAAGAGCGGCTTGTTACAAGATGTCTTCTGATCAGATTCAGACCGCCTCGGCGGAGAATAACTCGGCCGAGAAAGTCGAGACCGCAGCCCACGAGCATGAGAGCCCCAGAGATGACAGCGATACCATGTCTATCACTGAGGCTGCCCTGGGTGACAAGTAAGAGACGAGAATTCATCACTGTCATTCCAGGTGAAACTGACATCGCGTGGTCAGTCTTCCTCCAGGCTACTTCAAAAGTCTGCCCTTCATCGGCACTCTCACCGGTCTATGTCTTGGAGTCATCTCCTCCTATGTCATCTTTGTCATGGCCACCAACGTCCTGACGTACACCAATGCCGATATTGGTAAGTGGCATCTGGAGCATTGCCGCCCTCTTGTCCTCACCGCATCACCACATACTGACTCGTGCGGCATCGATCAGGTCCTAGCCCCAATATCTCCTGGGTCAGTATTGCGCGAACTCTAGGCCAGTCGACGATGTACCTCATCCAAGGTCGTCTTTCGGATCTGTTCGGCCGTCGCTGGTTCTTCATCGGCGGTAACCTGGTGGCCTTGCTCGGCGTCATCATTTGTGCCGTCTCCCAGGATGTTGACACTCTGATTGTGGGCAGCGCCATCTACGGCGCAGGCGAATGCGTCCAAGTCAGTTTTGGTGTCGCCATCGGCGAGCTGGTTCCCAACAAGGACCGTCCGCTGGTGATGTCCTTTGTGTTCTTGACCTCTGCTCCGTTCTCGGCGTTCGGCCCGACTATCGCTCGCCGTATGATCTCCGTCGGTATGGGCTGGCGGTGGATCTACTATCTCGGCATCATCGTCATCGCTGCTGCCGCGATCCTCTTGTTCTTCTTCTACCACCCGCCGACCTTCCACATGCTTCACGAGAGAAAGTCCAAGAGACAGCAGATGCGAGAGCTGGACTATGTCGGTATCTTCCTGTGGACTGCTGGCCTGACCTTGTTCCTCATGGGACTGAGCTGGGGCGGAGGTGTACGTACCCTTCCTAATGGTGTGTTTTACTGGGGATTCACTGACAATGAGACCGACTAGCTCTTCCCCTGGAAGTCCGCCGCAGTCATATCCACCCTCATCATCGGCGCCACTACACTTGTGGTTTTTGGCCTCTGGGAAGCCTATGGCAACCTCAAGTACCCCATCATGCCTATGCACTTCTTTAGAATCCGTGGATACATCGGACTTGTAGCCATGGCTACCATCGCCAGCTGCTTCTACTACAGCGCTATTCTGCTGTGGCCGCAGCAGGTCCAAGCCATGTTCACCACGGACGTCACCTACGCAGGATGGCTGTCATGCACCGTGTCGGCAGCGACATCCCTCGGTCAAGGTGTTGCCGGTGTCTTCATCCGGTTTGGTGGCAACTCCCAGTACTGGCTCATCTTTGCATCGATCAGCATGGTTGCCTTTGTTGTGAGCCTGGCTGCCTTGACCCCTGAGACCAAGAACATGGGTATTGCCTTCACATCCTGGGTCCCTTCTGGGTTGGATATATCGAGCTGGCCGCCATGTCTCTCGCTCCTCTGTTCTTGAAGCCCGAAGATATTGGTCTTGCCAGCGGTATGCTGGCCTCCATCCGCTCTGCTGGTGGCTCAATTGCCGTGGCCGTCTACACCACCATCCTCACCAACAGGCTTACTACCACACTTAATGCCAACGTCGGATCCGCTGCGGTGCAGGCCGGTTATCCCGCCGACAAGGTGCCCGCCCTCGTCGCTGCCGTCAAGGGCAGCAGCTGGACGAAGCTCCCCGATCTGTCCGACGCAGTGAAGAAGGCCATCCAAGGTGCCATCCCCCTCGCTTACGGCCAAGCTTTCAGGACTGTGTACCTTGCTAGTCTGGCGTTTGGTGGTCTGGCTATCATCGGCAGCTTCCTTACCAAGGATGCCCGAGGTCTTCTTGATGACACAGGTATGAAGTGTGATTTTGACTATAATGGCTATGGTGCGTTACTGACAGATCTCTAGTTGCCCGTCGTATGCACGGCAAGGGACTTGGTGGAGACATTGAGATGAAGCCGCAACCCAAGACGGTTGACCACGACGACTAGGCTAGTTGGAAACATATGTGATGGTTGTTTGCAAAAGTGGAAAAGCGAGTGATCGCCGTCAGTTTCAAACAACAACAAGTTGAATTCTACACCCTAGTCAGTTGATCCCCACCGACTGATGGTAATTTAAACTAGCCAACTTCACAACCTATGCGTGCGCAAGATGTTGTTCAGAGTTTACCGTGAAGCTGCACCAGCTGGATCCTGGAACCATTCATTGGTGGAACTTCTCAATCAAACCTGTCTTGGTTGTATAAATATCTATTAGCCGCCATGACTACGGTCCCAGATGATACTACGAGACTGTGGAGAACCCGGCAATTCCTACGTAGTTGTATATTGCCGGCTTGGTGCGGAGCAAATGCTTCCATATCATAGGCCATAAGCCTCCGCTGTCAGGGCAGGCCAAGCCAAGGGCAATAGCCGCAATGCCTTCAATTACAACCTAGAAGAGGGGTGAGTACCACCGGCTCTATGGCTGCAGGGTAACCCGGTGAATATATCTACAGCCGTCCCAACTGAAAAATCTGCCATGGAGTGGACCCCTTTCGCTTTGTCGACAGCTTCCCAACTTCCAGATCTTCAAAGATGCGGACATCTGCAGGAGTTGCCCTTTTCACGGCGGGTGCCTTCAGCACTGCGAGCCATGTGCCGCGCCAGGCTGGCTCGACCATCACGGTTGATCTCAGCAAGACGTACCAGACGATGGACGGCTTCGGCACCTCGGAGGCCTTCCAGCGGGCCGTGCAGATGAGCAAGCTGCCCGAAGCGGAGCAGCGCCGCGCTCTGGACCTGCTCTTCTCCACGACCAAGGGCGCGGGCCTCTCGATCCTGCGCAATGGGATCGGGTCGTCGCCCGACATGAGCTCTGACCACATGGTGTCCATCGCGCCCAAGAGCCCCGGCTCGCCGAGCAAGCCGCTCATCTACGCGTGGGACGGCTCGGACAACAAGCAGCTCTGGGTGTCACAGGAGGCGCAGCACACGTACGGCGTCAAGACGATCTATGCGGATGCGTGGAGCGCTCCTGGCTACATGAAGACGAATGGCAATGATGCGAATGGTGGGAGCTTGTGTGGTGTTAGTGGAGCCACATGCTCTTCTGGGGACTGGAAGCAGGCGTATGCGGATTACCTCGTCAGGTAATTTAGCCGTGGAGTTTCTCATTGTGAACAAAAGACTAACGCAGCTTGGAAGGTACATTCAGTTCTACCAGGAGTCGAACGTGACCATCTCGCATGTTGGCTTCCTCAACGAGCCTGAGCTCACGTAAGTCAAAACCTTCTCTTTCGAGCGGCAGCGATCACCCACTGATCTCCCTCCCTAGCACCTCATACGCCTCCATGAGATCAAACGGCCAACAGGCCGCCGACTTCATCAAGGTCCTCTATCCGACCCTCCAAAAGGCCAACCTCAGCCACGTCCAGATCAACTGCTGCGATGCCGAAGGCTGGAGCAGCCAGGCCGGCATGCTGGGCCAGTTGCGGTCCGTCGACGACTACCTCGGCGTCATCACGGCCCACAGCTACACCTCGAGCCCGGGCTCGCCCATGAACACGCCGCACCGCGTCTGGCAGACCGAGGCCGCCGACCTCAACGGCAACTGGAACGCGGCGTGGACGGGCGGCGGCGGCGGCGGCGAGGGGATGACGTGGGCCAACAACATCTACCAGGCCGTCGTCAACGCCAACGCCTCGGCCTACCTGTACTGGATCGGCGTGCAGCAGGGGCCCACCAACTCGAAGCTCATCCGCATCGACGGCAACACGGTCAACCCGTCCAAGAGGCTCTGGGCGTTTGCCAACTGGAGCCGGTTCGTGCGGCCGGGTGCCGTGCGCGTGGGGACTTCTGGCAGTGCTGGGGGCAGCGTGCGCAGCTCAGCGTTCCGAAACGTCGACGGGTCGATTGCGGTGCAGTTCATCAACAGCGGCGGCGGGGCGGCGAGCGTATCGGTCAAGGTCAACGGGGCTACTGTCAGTACGGTCAAGGGCTGGCTCACGGACAACACGCACGACGTAGGCGAGCTGGAGGCCAGCTTTGCCAACGGTGTAGCGAGCGCGAGCATTCCGGCGAGGGCTATGGTCACTTTAGTCCTGACTGAGGAGGGAAACTCCACGGCTGCTATGTGAAGGGATACGACTAGATTGACAGTCTCGCATGATCGCAAACTTCTACTAGCTAATTGAAAAAGAAAAAAAGGTGTGGCCTGGCTACATTTGGATATATCCGTAAGAAGTACGACATGTACGTGAAGAATTGGTTCCGCTCCATACCCCGCCTCGTCTATTCGAGAATAAAGCATCGGCCGTTCTCTACCTCGATAACGTTCGGATGATGGGCGTCGCTCTTTGAGACGCTCGTCTTTGCGTTGTCCCCCGCCTCGTCCACTCCGAGTGCATCCATCAAGGAACGTGGGAGATCTCTCGTGAACCGTCCGATGAAACCTTCGTAGATCGGAATGCAGTCGTGTGACCTCACCCAATAACGCGGCTGCGCGGCTGTGTCTATGGCAAGCCCGCCTGCAACCCCCATCGTGTTGCGGCCCCCAAATGAGAAGCTCTCCTTGAGACCGTGCAACATGGCCAGGCATGACGTGTTTGAATCGTCCCTCCGGCAGGCGTCGAGAAAAGCGCCGAGCGCTGGTTCTTCTGGCCGGACACCGTGCGGCGACAAGAACATCACCTCGTGGTGCGTCTCATCCGGCGACCAGACCCAGACACTGAGGAAGTGGAGGTAGTGATGACCGGGAATCCGGAAAACCGTCAGCCAGGAAGGGAGTGGCGGACCCGGGTGGAGTTTCTGCCAATCCCCTGCTGTGGCTGAGCTGAGGTCTTGCGTTGTGATCACTGTGTCAAAGTGCGACCAAGACTGTATGGTTCCGGCAGCCTCTGGCGTGGTCACTACGGGAATGCGGCGGTCGAAGCTGCGCAAGGTCGGCTCGTGCATGTGGTCAGCCAGGTTGAGGCTGATGAAGATGGCGCCGATTGGCGGCGGCGGCGATTCTTGTTTCCTATTTGGGCCATTGTGCAACCTCGAGGCTGCAGCCGCATCCTCGATCTCCTGAACTAGACCCTCGACTGCACTCCCATCCTGGAAGACTGGAGGGCTGGGTGCAGTCATTTTGAATATCCATGAGTGAAAAGCGACCATTGGTCCGACCAGCCACGGGTCCGAAACGACGTGGAAATAGGCCAATCCGGTCGCCTCCGCCTCGGCGTCTGGACGCGGGAACGACACAAGCCATGAGTTATCGCCATTGAGGGAGGTGAGAATGGGCCTTAGGCTCTTGTCGGGCTGTGCCAAGTGCTCTTGGAGAACGGAGGCTCTCATGGACGCCGAGGACGACATCGTGGAGCAGATTGAGGCGTGAACGTGAGTGAAGACTGCTTCCGTTCTGCCCCAGGTATTGACCACAACGCAAATCTTGTGCTTCACGACAACAAAAGCAAAGGAATTTGGAAGTCAACGAAATGATCTGGGTATGGGGTCTGGGTTAATCAAGTGCTTCTCTTGAGAAGGTGAACGTAGCGGTGGCCCTAATTTCTTACATTCCCGGCATTCATCCCTGAGACGAGTGATAGCCTAACACTAACGTTAGTCTCAGCCCGAACGTTGGCTCCGAGCCGGCCAATGGGACATCCACAATCACTAATAAGACGTCATCGTTTGTCCAAATTAGTTAGAGCTGAGATATGCTTATCGGCAGTGGACTTGATGGACCAGCTGTGCCAGCGAACAACGCTCACATCAGCCTCTGGAGTATTGGGTCGCAAAGGCTCTCTCGCGAGCATCGTTCTTCACCCCACACGCACACGGCCAAGGACACCCTTCTGCTCGTGACAGGAGGGTGTACTCTCGCCGCTGATGCTAGTTCGTCTGTTTCAAGAGCACACGCTCGTCCCCTTCCAACGCGACGCTGATGCCAGAAGACGCCTTCTTCATCGACTTTTCCGAGTCCAACTTTCCAGCTGCCCGTCTAGCGTCGTCGCTCAGGGCGCACAGCGTGGCGAGCGAAGTTCTCTTGAGAGGCAGCGCCCCGGCACGGGCCATGGCCGCCATGATAAGACCGAGAATTAGTATCGTCAGAGCGACCTAGCTGGCCGGAGAATGCCACCTAGCCTTACCGAATGTCAACAAACGGGGTCTGGGGAAACCCAGTGCCGGACACAGTGACTGAATTTTCTTAGTCAGGAAAGTTTGTTATTAATCGTAGACTATCGAAAAGCAGACTCAGTCAGTCTATACTCTTTTTAGGGATCCTCCTCTAGAAATTTGACATGCCCGTTGGTCAGGCAGATTGCAATGCCGTCGAGTAAGCTCCGGACATTTTCAAACCGAGTGCTGGTATCTCTGAGCACCAGGAGTCTGCTCTGGTTTGAAGATTCAGCATAGCCAGCAAACAGAGTGAAATGTGTCCTTGTCTAACTGATCAAATTTAGCGTTGTTGGTGATATGATTATCAACCCGAGTTCTTGATTGTGTACTAGTACTGGCTATGGGGCAGATAGACGTTGTATCCAGCAGTTAACAAGTAAGTACAGGTCTGCCTAGCCATTTTCTTCACACTTCATTCCCGTCCCAGACAGTTCCCGCCATTGATTCTATCCCTGCCGTCACCAATGCTCCGTCCAGAGACCAGTGTGGCCCTACTTTCGGAACCGCCCTATCCCCATTCGCAACCTATAGGCTCTCATTCGCCCACTCCGTGTGAAAGCCTGGCACGGCACGACGGAAGAAACCCGCCATGGGGCACTTCTTCTCGACGAGTGCCACAAAGTCCTTGAAGGCCGACGCCTCGCGGCCGCCCGGGACGTCGGTCTGCACGCGGATGCGGAGGTGTACGGTCTCGAAACCGGCATGGCTTTGCTCCGGGGCCAACATCATCGGGTTCATGACCGTGCCGTCGACGGCGACGCGCCACTCCCCGAGCGTGATGCCCTGGACCTTGGCCATGTTGAAGGCGATGAGCTGCACGCATGAGCTCAGGCTGGCCAGGGCGAGGTGGGCCGGGGTGGGCCCCGTGTCGGTGCCGCCCATCTCCTTTTGCGTGTCGGCCCTGACGACGAAGGGCTTGTCGGGCACCGAGACGTCCTGGACGGAGCCGCGGCCCTGGCCCTCGACCTTGAGGGAGATGGTTGTGGGCATGGGTTGAGACATGTTCTTGTTAGATGTGGCTAGAGATGGGTGATCCTGACAAGAATTGATGACCCGAATGGCGAAGTAGTTTGCTGCTGGCGATTTCTTTTGTAGTTGTGCGGCTTGATCCCCTGCCGGCTCGGAGGGATCAGGTCTCACGCGGTGTTTTTTAAAGCTCGGCGACCTCGTGGCCGGGGTGGCCGGGAATGTCGTGAGGCAAGCCCGAGCTCGCTTCGGTGTCCTGTGAGGGCGTAACTAATTCTGTGCATTTGTGTATGTATATCTCAGCTTCTTTGGGTCATAATCGTGTATACTGCCACTTCACATCAACGGGTGTCTTGATCTAGTCGCCACGTCTGTGGCTCAACAGTGGGTCTTGTGAGTTTGAAAGGTCGGCGATATCCTCACCTCCCTCGACTCGCGCAACGACAGCCTCGAAAACGGCGATCCGGTCGAGATATCTACCCGCTATTTACCATCGAATAGTGGTACATTTGTAAGCATGTTCACTTCGCTCTACGAGACGCTCTGGGCAACAATCTGTTGAAAGGGTTCCTCCGATGAGATGCTCATGCAAAAGTCAACCGTGCAACTCGGAGGGTATGAAAACCTGTCCCTCGCCTGTCTGGATCATATAATCGCGCCAAGTATGACTTTCAGACGACCGATTCTCAATTACTGTCCTCGGCCATCTCACAAACTTCTTCCAAGTCGCCCCTGGGTAGGCAATATATTGAACACACACCGGGTAGTCCAAACTACCCACCTTCGGTCCTGCAGCACCATGTCGTCCTCGGGCACGGAGTACAAACTGTACAAGCCCGCCGGCAAAGGCATCACCGAGGTCACGACCAAGCTCCCTGCACTTGGGCCTCGCGACGTCCTGATCCGCATCACCCACTCGGGCGTCTGCAACGCCGACGCGGCCTTTGCCAAAAGGGGCGCCAAGATCGCCCGGGGCCACGAGGGCGTCGGCATCGTCGAGGCCGTCGGGACCGAAGTCAGTCAATTGAGAATCGGCGACCGCGCCGGCGGGGGGTTCCATCGCGACTCGTGCGGCAAGTGCGCCTACTGCCTGTCCGGCCGTGACATCCTCTGCGCCGAGCGTGTCATCTTCGGCAGCGGGGACACCGAGAACGGGACCTTCTCGGCGTACTTTATCGGCAAGGAGACGTACGTCCACAGGATCCCGGACGCGATCGCGAGCGAGCACGCCGCTCCGCTACAGTGCGCCGGCGCCACGACGTACAAGGCCCTGAAGGCCACAGTCAGCCCCGGGAAGAGGGTCGGCGTCGTTGGCATCGGAGGGCTCGGGCACCTGGCCATCCAGTTCGCCGCCCGCATGGGAGCCACGGTTGTG
Organism: [Phialemoniopsis] sp. UDSM-2020; assembly: GCA_018873225.1. Lineage (NCBI taxonomy): Eukaryota > Fungi > Ascomycota > Sordariomycetes > Thyridiales > Thyridiaceae > Thyridium > [Phialemoniopsis] sp. UDSM-2020. The sequence continues at coordinate 804,512 of JAEILZ010000005.1, forward strand.
GCTTTTAGTACCACTCGCGCCAAGGAGCAGGAGGCCCTCGGCTTCGGCGCGGACGAGTTCGTTCTGCTCAATGAGATGAAGGTCGCGAAGCCTGTCGATGTCGTCGTCCTGACGAGCTCGCGATATCCAGATTTTGAAAAGTCAGTATCTTACAGCATGCCCCCATCCTTTCTACTGACCGGTCTTTCTACGCATCTGGGCAAACGGCTAATATACTCTAGACTGATGCTACCCGAAGTGCTTGCCAGGGACGGTGTCGTGGTGCCACTGACATCCCCTACGGGCCCCATGACCCTGCCGTAAGCTTCTCCGGGCCATCTCTCGGGACATAAAGTGCTGCCGCTAACGAACTTTCAAGGGCCGGTTCTATGCTTGGAAATGGGTACCACGTCTACTCTAGCTTGGTGGCCTCCAGGGCCGAGCATGATGAGATGCTTGAGTTTGCTGCTCAGCACGATATCGCGCCCATGGTCCAAGTGTTCAAACATAAAGGGACAGAGACCATCGAGAAGGTGTTTGAAGAGCTTTTGGCCAACAAGATCAGGTATCGCGCCGTGCTAGAACTGTAGAGAACCAATGGTCATCTCGTTGTCGTAAGGGTATATCGCCTTTCTGGCGGCCAGCGCGCGCTGGGACACGGCATGTTCTTGCACGTAGTCTGCGGTGCAACGCTGGGTTTGTCAGAGGGCTTCCTTCCCTGATGGGCTCGGCATCCAACTACTTTCTATCATACATCCCAATGCTGTTCCCTCTATGTGATTCAGAAGTGACGGTGAGTAGACTCTGTGCGAGATTTGGATGGTGGAAGAGACAGATGCTGAATGATGACACAGCTTCTTTGGTCCTTGCCATGGGTACTTCCAACCCCGTTTTCCACCAGACGAGATCTAATCGGCAATCAGATCATGAGCAAGAAACCCCTGGACCCTTAATGCCAGGGTACAGTTCATACGTCTTGTCAAGAGATACCGTGATCTATATTTTAATGTGGTGGCATATGAGGTAGTGCCATCAAGAATTGCGTTAGACTGGGAATCAACACCGCTGAAACAGGGCGTTATTATATGTTTTCGCTATAGAAAAAGAAAACCATGACAGAGACAGATTATGCTTGTCTCTCTTCCTGCTTGATCCAGTGAGCCATGGCCTGATATCCCTTCCCAATATATATCACGCTCGAGTCCGCTCGTTCCGTCGCCGATAAACCAAGAAAAGGCCTTGGCGCTTCAAACCACCCAGCCCAACCAGTCGAAACGGATCAAAAAGTCTAAAACCCCAATCTAGCCAATTTCTCCTCCCAGGTGGAGGAAACCAGGGCGTTCGAACTCGTCTACCCGCCTCACAGTCAGTGGTTGTTGCTCCGTTCAACTCTCCAGCATAAGGGAAAACCAAGCAAGGAAGAACACCAACTCACAAACTTCACCCATCCCATGCTCCAACGCAGCCCACGCGCAGATGGCATGCATCAGCAAGACCCACATCCAATTACCCTAGTCCTGAAGGAATGTGTCCAAGGACATGCGCGTGCTCCAGGGAAACTCCGTGATGCCCTGGATCATGATGCGGACAAACAAGCCCGTGCCGTAGCCGATGAGGAAGATGGTGCTGAGGTACCAGGCGCGCGGCGATATGTAGAGGTGCACCGCTTCCAGGATCCAGGTGGCCCGGATCTACTCGAGGTCCACCCCGAGGATCATGTTGGGGAATAATTCGGCGGCGGGCTGGGGCCCTTCGTCGCCGTGCCGCGACCAATAGTTCATGATGAACATCGCGCCGAGCCAGATCGCGTCTCTGTATTTGATGGGCATAATGGCGTGGAGAAGAGCTATGAGGAGGGAGAGGAGGCCGCGGGCGAGGAGGCGGACCCCTCTGCGGATGGGCCACACCATGGTGGGTGGTTGTTGTCGGGGTGGTCGTCTGGTAAATGCGATGGTGCTTGCAGTGCTCTTGGTGTAAATGTCGATATCAACGATGACCGTCACATGTTCTGCTCTGAGATATGTGGTAAACGAATGAATGGTCCTGGTAATGATGGTGATGAAAAGTTGCGAGGTCAGCACTTGAGCTTTACTTCGTGGATGGAGGATGTGCGCCGAGATGGGCTCATGAGGGGAGTCCATTTGTTAGCTGGTCAATGTTGGTCCTGCATAGTTCTTTCTCTAAACTTCAATTGTGAGTGAGAGATGGGGCAGGCAGATCAAAAAGGCAAGTCCGAGATTTGATGTTACGGGAGGGAGGTGCGACAGGCAGTCAGCCATAAGGCAACACCAGGGCGGCAAAAAAAGGGCACGGATGTTGATTTCCAAACTTTCAAAAGTTGATCTATTGCACACAGCTAGCTAGCTAAGTTGTATTATGCTAAGTTGGTGATGGTGATACAGCGCGAGGGCAGGCGACAGTGACCATGGTCCTCGGCGTGAGATTGGCTGATGTAAAAGGAAAGAAGGCATCGCGAGGCCTGGTGGGAGGCGGTGTTGTCGACGATGACATGTCTTTGTTGTTGTTGCTGTATGATGATGATGAAGCTGATGTGAGAAAGACGGGAGGGAGATGTGCAAGGCCTTACGTATGAAGCAAGACCCAAGCACCAAGCGACACGCCCGACCCCGACGAGCGGGAGAAGAGGCGAGCGCCCTGACCGACGATAAAATGTGATGTTGCGATAATATCTAAGGTGATAATATCGAATCTAGATCCTTATAGCCATGCAAAAGATAAAAAAGCCCAAAAGTAATAACCCGATTGTTCCGCGAAAAGAAGGGAGAGCGTCCCGTTTTCCGGACCCCATTGATCTGGGGAGGTGGTGGTTGTGTTGTGCGCGCGCGTCCGCATGGAACAAGAGAAGAAGCAAGGTCTACACTAGACCAGGTCCCTCCCTGTTCCAAAATCGTAATGATTGTCTTCCTCTCACCCAAAAGCTTCTCTTTCTTTCTCCCCGATAGAAAACAGTTTGAAAATTCAAAACACCAGTACACCACACCCAATGCACGATGAACACCTTTACTCGACGGAGCCGAAGCAAGTCTCCATTATTATGCCGGTGATCTGGTAAGGATCGGCGTCTGTTGGAAGAGGACAAATGGTTAGTATACTCTGTTGTGGTCACCCGTGGCGAGGAACTTACTGGAGGCAGGTCGGCGGTCCTCAAAGTAACCGCAGCCCTTGGCCGCACACTCGCGGGGTATCCTGATGGAGGCACCGCGGTTGGCGACACCATATGAGAAGGCGTCGATGGAACCAGTCTCATGCCTGCCGGTCAGACCTGTAGAGAGAAATAATGTCAGTAAACATGTATCAGAAGATGTTGCATCAGAATGGATTGATGACTCACGCTTCTCGTTGCCCTCGCCGTAGACGGCAATGTGCTCGGCGTGGCGGCCCTCGAGCTTCTTGATGGCGGCCTCGATGGCCTTCATGCCGCCGTCCTCGCGCATGGCCTTTGTGCTGAAGTTGGAGTGCAGACCGGCTCCGTTCCAGTCGCCCGGGATGGGCTTGGGGTCGAACGAGACCTTGGCGCCAAACTCCTCGGCGACGCGGTGCAGCAGGAAGCGCGCGACCCAGAGGTGGTCGCCCATCTCGATGCCGATGCAAGGTCCCACCTGGAACTCCCACTGGGCAGGCATGACCTCGGCGTTGGTTCCGGAGATCTTGACGCCGGCGTACAGGCACGCCTTGTAGTGCGCCTCGACGATGTCGCGCTGGACGACCTTGCCCGTGCCGACACCGCAGTAGTACGGGCCTTGGGGCGCGGGGAAGCCGCCCTTGGGCCAGCCCCAGGGCTTGTTGTCCATGTCGAGCAGGGTGTACTCCTGCTCGAGGCCGAACCAGGGCTCCTGGCTCGAGTGCTGCTCCATGAGGCGGGCGGCCTCGTGGCGGTGGTTGAACTTGTTCGGGGTGCCGTCGTTCATCCACGTCTCGCAGAGGACGAGGATGTTCTCGCCTCCCGCCGTGCGGAAGGGGTCCGGGAAGACGGCGACGGGCCGCAGGTAGACGTCCGAGTTGTCGCCGGGGGCCTGCGCCGTCGAGGAGCCGTCAAAGTTCCAGATGGGCAGGTCCTTGGGGCAGTAGCCGTCGGCCTTGTGCTGGAGGGTGCGCGACTTGGAGCGGGTGCCGCCCTCGGCGTCGACCCAGATGTACTCGGCCATGATCTGGCCCTTTTGGTCCAGGTCCATGTATTTCCGCAGAGTCGCGGTATTTGATTGGTGTTCTGACGCCTGTTGAAACCCATGGTGATTAGCATATTGTCTCGAGAAATTGCCATCTTGATTTCAATTGCTGCTTGTTCAATTGCTATTGCAATTTTGTGTCCAGTCGGGCACGCTCTCACACGAGGCTGGCTCGTTGAAGAGTGTGACTCGCTTCGGCAGTTTTTCTGGTGGGATGGCGGGGCAACATGTAAATGCAAGGACTCACCATGATTGCGGTTGTGTGTGTGTGTAACTGGGAAAAGGGACAAATGAGGATATGTCGAGAAGATGTTTGGTCTTCTTTCTTTTCTTTTCTTTCTTTTGTAAACAGATAAAAACTGAAAAACAAAAAAAAACGAGTTTGGGTTATTCCAGAGGAAATCTGGGGAAAATTGGAGGATGCTGGGGAAGAGGGAAAGGAGGAAACGGGAGTTCTACGAGTCGGCAGAAACGAGGCTTTTTGTTCGTTTCTCTGCAAAAGATACCTCTGGACAGGTACCGACGAGAAAGACGGACGACGGCTCTAGGGCACCACCAGCCAGGATTGAGAAACGGTTCCGTCACTCGGTTGACTCTCTCGAGGCATCTGAAAAAGACCGGTTCTTGACGAAAGGTGGGGTCCCTTGTTCTCTGGTCTTGTCTGGTCAGTCTCGTCTCGTCTTGATTGCAGGGATCCAGAACTTCGAATGTCTTTGTTCTCTGGGTTCTCTGGCTGGAGCCATGTACCTTTTTTCTGGGTCTGGTCATCCACCGCCCACAATTCCCTCCCCGGCTATGTACCTTACATACAAGTAATACAGCGTCATGTCCAATACCCATTTGGTTCCCATACATGCTCAATACATACCCTTGAGGGATAATAATATGCGCCCTTCACTCGCTTGTGAAAATCCCGCGGGCTGACTTCTTGTCCTTGTCTTTATTTATTTCGCGCAGCAGAGTTTTCTCTGTCCTCCCTGTTCTTTCGGATCACATTCGGTAACCCGGCAGGAAACAAGAGAAAAACGACGCAAAAGGCTCATCGAAACGGGAATAAGTGAGAGAGGGAAAAGGTACATGCCAGCAGTCGGAGAACTACGGGTCAGGTACCTATGTAAATCAGGGTTCAATTGGTTACGCCATTGGCACCGGTCGCTGTGGGTTACCTCACGATGCAGACAATTGCGGATTTGCGGGCAATCATTTGACTCGCGTGCCCAACCACAGCCACAGCCGGCCCTTGGTCTCTCGTAATACCTCGTAGTCATAACTTTTTAGCCTCCCCGCCGTAACGAAGGAGTAGTGAGGTACCACAAGTACGGAGCATACCAAGTAACTGGGCGACTCAGCCAGCCCTAGAATAGCAATTCAGCCCTGGGCCAACCAGGCGCAGAGCAGCCACATTGAATTACGGGGAAAAAGAGAGTTTGTGGGCTTTTTCTTTGACCTCGTATGTACACACAATAGTAGGGAGGTACCTCGAATTCACGGCCGGGCCGCTCCATTGAGCAGCGAGCAGGACCTCCGTTCCGGTACCTGGACGATCTGTCGGTGTGGCATGCCGCGTCGCCGAGGCCATCGGCTATTCTTTTTTGTGCTTGCACGGGATAGAATACCTCGATACATGATACCTTGGGTACCTACCTCCCAACGACACAACAACATATCATCATCAAGTCTCCTGTTTAGTCTTCACTCGCATACAAGTGTGTGTGGGCAGGGGCGTCGGCGGGCGCCCTCCGGGTGGGGTGACGGACGGGTCTGCGACGACTGAAGCACCTGTTTTGCGAGGGCATTCCGGGTTTCAGGAGCGGACATTGGGACCTGTGGGCTCATGGACCCTGAAAATACCCAGAGCCCAACCGCCCAACAGGCGCTGCAGGCGGCGGACCCCAGTGACAGCGGCATATATCGCCAGGTAACTAACTCTCGAGGCTGTGGCTGCTGCAGGCGGGCGTAGGGAGCATGTAGGTACCTGCAATACCTGAATGGGGCGGCATATTTGTCCGCCCTCCTCACACACACTTTGATTCAACATTCATCAAACCTCCAGGGCTCCCAGCAAATCAGCCCCGGCCCTGGGGGCATCATCATGTAAGAGGTATTCAATTCGATTGTGTCAAACCTGGAATTTTACCATATATCTGTTGGTCCGATAGGCAATATGCGGGTTAAGCGGACAGCTGTACGCACTTCTCCGTAACATTGGGGTTTCTGACACGTAAAAAGATGCCCTTGGTCCGCCCCGATCCCCGACGCGTTTGGCTCTCGTCACTGTCAGTCAGTCCACATAAGATAGGGGAGGGGAGATGGTGTGCGAAGGGTGTGGGCTAGACCCGTGGCCCCAATGTCGCGTGTATTGAGTGAAGGCTTTTGCAGGTATCGTGACTGGCAAAAGAGTGGACTTGGGTCATCAAGTTGGGACACCAAAGGAGCCAGACCAATCCAGAGACCACCAGATCCCAACCAACCAGACGCATCTTATCTCCTGGTGTGTGATTGGCCGGGCTGGTTTCTCTTATGCATTTACCTGACTGGAGATGGAGCCGTTTTGACACATAGCGGGCGCTGCCGACGCTGCTGTTGGCTGGCCAGCATTTGGCTGGCGCCGTGTCTCTTCTGACTAGCGGTGCGCCGGCTCGTCTTTTCATGTCCTTCAATTCACCTAGCGACACATGAAAGCTACAAAGTCGCCCAAAAGGCGGTGGCAACGCTGAGGAGTCGCGTGGTCGAGCCGACAAACAGAGGTACGCCAAGGCATGACTCGGATGGGTGGCGATTCGCCGTCGGGGTGTCGGTCCGAAAAGTACCTGCTGTTAGAGCAGGGTACAACCTTTCCTCTTCCCGTCTAGTCCATCCATTAGGGCCTCGCGCCCAGCATCCCTCAGGGCTTTCAGGGCTAGCCCGATCCCCCTTCAGGCACACCATCGCCTGTAGATCGAGCCCAATAGGTGCAGAATCTCCCTCAAGGCGCCTGAAGGGGGCCCGAAATCCCCCGACTGGCGTGCAACCCGCGCTACCCCCTGGGACGTGCAGGCAGGGCGGCGATCGCGCCTTCTTTCGGGGGCGTCACAGGCGGCTGAGTGCCTACCAGGGATACGTCATTGGCAGGCTCTTTAACGTTTCACGGCAGTCAATACGTCAATTCTGAGTGAACGTCTTTCTTCTCAACCCCGCCCGACGCCGCGAATAGCCTCGTGTTGTCGACAGTTTAGGGTAATGAGCACCGTCATTGTACGTAAAAGAAACTGGTGTTCCTGTTTTCCGTCCCAAATGCTCCCGTTACCCGGGGAACATTGTCCGGCCGACCGTCCGTCATCTGCCCGATCGGGCCACCGTCGTGTGACCGCCCCGGCGGCCAGGATTGAACGGACGAGGGATGCTACCCTTTTCGACGAGCGGGTGAGGCACTGACGACATCTGCTCTCGGTGACGATGCCGTGCAGGACGGGGTGCGGGCAAGGCTCAGCTGGGCCTGCGGGTATCCTAGCCGAAACAATCTTGACCACATGGCAGCCTGTCAATGCGTCCCTAGTCCGCTACGGATCGATCTGATCTGTCGCGTGCGCGCATCACTTCCCGGAATTCTTCAAGGTCCTGCCGCTCTTCTGACATAAGCACATAGGAATGTCACTCGGAAAGTCGGTCACGGATGGATGGGAACGTGGCACAGCATAGGAAAAAGGAAGTACAAGTGAAAATAAGATGCTCTCTATTGCAGCGATCAACACACATGTCCCCGGTCCATCGTGAGATCTGTTGTTCTCGTCTTCCCCAGCTGCCTCAATGTCGTCATCACGTCGTGTCGTAGAACTGGAAAGAAAACAGCAAAACAAGCTGGAAATACCTAGAACGAAAAAGAAGGGCGAAAAATTAAGGAAAATAATGCCAATCAATCAGTCGTCATAGCACAACCACATCCGCCTGCTCATCCACCGGCGCCGCCGGCACCACAACCTGCCCCCGGAACTCCCTCCTGATGCGCGCGCACCTCTTGACGAAATCCAACAGCGACTCCTCCGCCGTCCGTCCGTAGAACTGACCCGAGCCCGTAAACTGCACTTTGACCTCCTGCACGCCCGACCAGGGCGTGACCTCTGCCGCCGGAGATGCTTCTCCGACCCCCTGCCGGTGATACTCCACCGGCGCCGGCCCCTCGGCGAACTGCCCCACCAGGATCCACCGCGCAATCCTCGGCGCCCCGACCGCCTCGGCCACCGCCACCGCACTCCTGACCACTCCTGTTGAGTCACTGCCACTGCTGCTCCGGTACGTCACCCGCGCCCCCCGGCGCACGAGCATCTTGGCCACGCCCATCCTGCCGTGCGCGCAGGCCGCCATCAGCGCCGTGCCCCAGGGCGACCCCTCGAGCTCGACGTCGGCGCCCGCGATGTCGAGCAGCGCCGCTACGGCGCGCTCGTGGCCCCTCGTCGCCGCGTTGCACAGCGCGCTGACGTACCGGCCCTGCACGCGGTCCGCAAACTCGCGCAGGTACTCGCGCGGCCAGGCCCTCGCCAGGCGGGGCAGGATGTGGTCGTCGTCGTCAGCGGCGATGGCAAACAGACCTTTCAGCAGGTCTCCCTCCGCCGCCAGGCGGTGCAGGTCCCATATCCCCGAAAGGACGTACGACGTGTACGACCGGTTGAGCATGGCGTCGTGCAGCGGCGAGTAGCGCGTCTTGTCGCGCAGGTACGGGTCGAGCCCGCGCTCGCGCACGAGGTAGTCAAAGACGGCCGGGTTGCGCCCCTGCTCGGCGGCGAGGCTGAGCAGGCTCGTGTCGTCGACGTCGCGGGCGCGCGGGTCGGCGCCGCCGCGCTCGATGAGCAGCTTCACGGTGACGAGGGGGTCGGTGCGCTCGTCGGGCCTGTCCCTGTCTTTGCTTCTGTGGTGGCTGTTGGCGTCGGCGGCGCCGGCGGCAGCGCGGTCCCGCGGCGTGTGGTGGTCGCAGCAGGCGCGCATGAGCGGCGTGTAGGCCTGCCCGTCGCGCGGGTCGGCAAAGGCGCCGCGGTCGAGCAGCGTCGCGACGATCTCGCCGCGCGCGTTTTGCACGGCGTTGTGTAGGGGGTAGTCGTGGCAAAAGTCGGGCACGTTGGGGTCGGCGCCGTGGTCGAGCAGGAGGTTGACCATGACCGGCGACGAGCTCGCGCCCGCGGCTATGCGCAACGGGGTGGAGCCGGCATCGTCGTAGGATGACTCCCAGAAGGGAACACCAGAGCGCAGATTAACTATCGCCCGGACGACGTTGCTTAGATCTTGCAGATTGCCTTGATTCGGCGGAGGTGATGCTTTGCTGATTGCTTCTGCGGGCAGCCACGGTCTGTAAAGGAGTTAATGACTAGCCTCTACTAACACTAGCATTAAATAAATATCTCTCTTACCTGTACTCCTCAACCATCTGATTAATGTGCTTCAGCATAGTCCTCATCGCAGGGACCAAGTTCATCTCCGCAGCAACATGCAGCGGCGTCACCGGCGAGCTGAGCCAGTTGTGGTTCTGCCGCAGCGCCGCGTCCAGCGTCTCCCAGAGGCAGTCGAGCCGCGCCTCGTTGCGGACCGCCTCCTCGACGGCGCTGAACCCCTGCGGGTAGTGCTGCGCGCAGTGGCCCGTCTTGAGCGCCGCGCCGCGGAACAGCAGCATGCGCACGAGCTTGCCGGCGCCCATGCGCATGGCCAGGATGAGCGGCGTGCAGTTGCGGCACGGCGGCAGGGGGATGTCGATGGGACACCCGCTCTTGAGGACCGCCCGGCACATGTCGACGTCCTGGTTGCGCAGCGCCATCTCCATCGCCTCGGCCATGACCCGCAGGCCCCGGTGCGGATAGTTGCACCGCGCCACGACGTCGGGCGGCGGCGGCCCGTCCTTCCCGGCCTTGAGCACCGCCCTGTCGAGCTCGTCCAGCTTGTCGTCGACGGCGTCGGCCAGCAGCGCGATGGCGTTCTTGGAGAAGACCTGGATCGCCTTGATGAGCGGCGTGACGCCGAAGTCGTCGCGCGGGTTCCGCTCGCACCCGAGCTCGAGCAGCGCCCGCAGCGCCGCCGTGTGCGTCGGGTGCACGGCGTGGTGCACCGGCCTGCACCCTTCGCTGTCGCGCGCCTCGATGTCCGCGCCGCGCTGGACGAGCAGGCGCACGCCGTTGACGTCGCCGCCCATGGCCGCCATGTGCAGCGCCGTCATGCCGCGGTCGGGAAGCACGTCGTCCACCCCCAAGTACCCGCGGTCGAGGTAGAAGCTCGCGACGTGCGTCTGGTTGTACAGCGCCGCGATGTGCAGCGCATTGCAGCCGGCGAGCAGCTGCTTCGCGTGCGGCTGCCCCTGCTCCTGCTGCGTCGTTGACGACACCCTGCGGCTCTCGCCGTAGGGCAGCGAGCACCGCGCTGCAAAGTCGCACTTGTCGCCGCCGACCTGCTCGATCAGCTCGATGAGGCGCAGGTTGCCGCGCGACGCGGCCGCGAGCGCGGCGTCCATGCCCGTCGGCGACCGGGCGCGCACGTCGGCGCCCGCCTGGATGAGTATCCTCGCGCACTCGTACTGCCCGTCCTGTATAGCCAGGACCACGGCCGGATGCCCGTCCGTCGTGCGCGCGTTGGGGTCGGCGCCGGCGCGCAGCAGCTCCCTCAGTGTCTCCTCCGTGTGCTGGAGGGGCCCGGGCCTTCCCGGTAGGGGCGGCGGCAGGGAAGTCGTGCACGCCTGCAGCAGAGGGGTCATGCCGCGCGAGTTCCTGGCGTTGATCTGGTCCTTGTCGACGGCGGCGATGACGAGCGACAGGACGTCCATGGGCCCGCAGTGCGAGATCACAGCCTCCTGGAGCCCCGACATGCCGTTGGCCTCCTGGACGGGCGAGACGCCCCGGTCGAGCATGACCTTGACGAGTTCCTCGAGCCCGTTCCTGATCGCCCAGCAGAGCATCAGAATCGTGCCCCTGTCCTTGACGATCTGATCTGCGTACTTGGTGGCTTTCAGCGTGTGGGAATACGTCCGCCACATCATGAAAGGCAGCGGTGGCAGATACCCCGGCGCCGGAAACTCCTTGTTCCAGACATCCTTTGTCAAGATAGAAAATCCCGAGGCCTCGTGCTGTGTTTCGTATTCCTCTAGAGCACCCTCTTTTACAAGTGATTCAATAGCCGTCGTGATAGGTCCCATTAGCATCGAATTGTAGCGAGGTCGCTGAGAGTAATAGTGCAACAGCACGTCCTTACAAAACCGCTCCCACAGTGTCCGTGATTGGCCGTCGCGGGACTTGATGACATCGGGTGTCAGCAGGGCATTGAACACATTGACACCGAGCGGCTTTGTGTAAGCAGGGTGACGAACATGACGGTCAAGGTCGGGGCCGGTCGACTTGAAGCCGAAGAATATCGTCTCGGCCGGCGTCTTGCCGTCAATTCGCTGGACACTAGCTTTGTCGCCACAGGCTTCTCTCAGCTTCTCAACAAACGGCAAGTCTGCGCCGAAATTGAGAAAGTGCATTGGCGTCGAACCGTCTTCCGTGGTGACAGTAAAGTCTACACCCTTGGTCCCCATGAGACGTGACAAGAGGCTCATAGAAGCCCATTCGGCGGCAAGATGGGGGATAGGAATGTCGCTCTTGAAGAATGCCTCGTCTCCATCACACAGAGGCAAGAGGAGTGAGGCCGCATCCGGGTTCTCGCTGGAGCGGCCGACAACGTTGAAGAGTTCTCGCACGAACATGAAGGCCTCAGCAAGCGGAGTGCGGCCCTGCTTCGTCACACGTCGCAGGGCCACGTCTTTGTCGTCGCCGGACGCGATGAGCGCCTTCAACAGAGGCACGTCGTTATTTGCCGCTGCATAATGCCAGACGCATCGCCCATTGTTATCGGTAGCCGTGATATCGGCGCCATGGTCTAGTAGTAGTTGTAGGTGTTCTGGGGTCTCTGTCAATAGCAATGGGGTACGTCCCTCGCTATCACGGGCGTCGAGACTTGATCCTCTCTTAATCAGCTGCGTGATGAGCTTTGTAAACTTGTCTTCTACTGCCAGGTGGAGAGCAGTCTGTCCACCTGATTCGGAATTGCCGTCCGATTGCAGCCTTTTGTTCGGGTCCCCCCTTGGATCCTGCAGCAACCACTGGAGGAGAGCAGGTTCAAAATCTCGCATAAACCGATCAACGGCGGAATGGTATAGTTTGTCGTCATGAGGGAGCTTCCTGAGACATGTTGGGTTTGTACAATCAAGGTCCAGTCCTTCGGCCATTTCCCAGACAAGCCCTAGAATCTCCTCCTGAACGAAGCGGCTTGGTATGTAGTCGCACTTTTCAAAACGATCGGTGTCGGGGTCAACGAGGAGGTGTGATATTAAGTCGATGATGTGCTCGAAGAGCCGATCAAGACAAGCTTTATGGCGCGGGTTGAGCTGCACTGATGCCCATTCGTCACGCGGCCACGACTTCAGGACTTCGAGACAGTGTTCGTCGGGAAGTATGCCATCGGTAATTTTAATGAATATGCTAGCATCCCAAGTGTTAAGTGAAGTGAGAAGAGCACTGGCCGTGACAGAGACTCTCCGGGCTCCTTGATTCTGGAAGGGATTCATGACCGGGCTGTATTCCATCAGCTTTTCGATCGTCTCGAGCCGTGCGGGCCCCCAAAAGTCGTACTCCTCCGGGGCTATCATAGTCGCGGACAAAAAGGCGCCACTGGTGTCGAGAGTCAAGATATTCGGGCCAGTGATGGCATAATAAACCGGCGGCCCGTCCGTTGCCTCGTCCCCAGAGACCTCGCTGACACTACGTCCCATCTCCAACAGACGTTGGCACAGCTGCGGGACCTCCAACGCAGCTGCAATATGCAGCGAGAGGTCGTCGCCCCTCAAAAGCATATTCCGTAGTCTCAGAAAAGGACCTGGAGAGGCAGTGACCCCAAATGTTGTCGGAAACATCTGCAGGCGGTACTCTTGAATCCAGTTCACAAAGTTGTTCGACCGGGTGTTGCTGAAAAGGATAATGGCCTGATCCCAGGCAGCATCGTCTGGACTGCCTCGTACAAGAGCAGGCCACCAGGCTGCTGCTATTGCATAGAACGGATGTCTTTGCCGTCGGTTGTTGATATGCTGTTTCTCGATCTCAAACTCGGCGCCCAGGCGGTTGAAGGTTTTGGAATTGAGGAATCGTAGCATGGTCAACCCGAGTGCACTGTGAGCGGCGTCGGTGTCATGACTGGACAAGTCGCTGTACTGGTCCCATGCTTTGTTGTGCAGAAAGTCAATCACAATGCTGTGAGATGGCTTGATCTCATCCAACTCGATATCGACTAGGCAACCGAGAAGAGATTTGAGCTCCTTTGGGCTAATACTTTCCATTTCCGACAGATCAACGTCATCTGATGAACAGAGAACCGACAAGGCCTCGCATAGACCTTCAAGTGAGATCCTTGTACATGCGTGTCGGGTCTTGGACTGGATATCTGACAGGCGAAGTATCCATAACAGACTGTATCTGACCAACAAGACTGGCGAAAGGGGACAAGCTGGATATTTGTCACAGATAAGTCTTGACTGGGCAGCTTGGTGAAGAGTTGCTTCATATGTTCCCGCTATTGTTGACGGAAGGTTCTGAAGCCTCTCGTGCAATTCAGATGGTTCAGTCACATCCTGCAAATATTGGAGTTGGCATAATGCCCAGTGAATACTAGTGCAACTCGTTAGATAATTTCAAAGACAAAGAGGCTGAACTAACTTGCCTCTGACCAGAAGAAGCCAACGTATCCATCATTGTCTGGCGAGATTTTTCATCACCGCGCAACAATGCGTTCGGTCCAAACTGTTGCATTTGCCACTCAAGAATGGACCGCACTTCAACTTCGGGAGGGTTGATATCAGCGTGCGTAAAGCCCTGAGAATGTTTGTCGATGATCTCTGACCACCCTGATAGTAGCAGTATCTGAATAATAGGTTTTGGCTGCATCCATTTGCGTATCAAGGAGAGTTTTTCGATCATTGATCCGCTAATCTCATCGAAGCCGTCGATAACAACCAAGACCTTCTCGAAGAACTTCTCAGAAATGGCGTGAAAAAGAACGGCTCGCAAGTCTGCACCTTCAATATCGAGCGGTTTGCGCAGAGAGTCTGGAGGGAGGGCCAGGGCTGTGAGGAGTTCGGCCGGAGACGCTTGAAGATACTCTTGCAGCCTCCTCTCCGCCTGGCCACTCTGACAGACAAGCTGCCAGAGCAAGGAACCCATCACCGATGACATAGTCTGTTTCTCCATGGATATCGTGTCTGTGATGTGAAAGCACACGGCCGTTTCCTCACCAGCTCGAGGCAAGAGCCTGTCGATCATGGTTGAAGCCAGCACTGTCTTTCCACAGCCTGGCTGTTCAGAGAGCCATAGATGAGCTGATCTACCCTCACTCCAGTCCTGGTAAGGCCTCCACGTTTCGACCCATTCGTTTGTTCCAGGGCACCGGTTCCGAGACAACCTTGCCATGGCATGATACGGGTGAGGATGGCGTATATCTCGTAAACCCAGCCTGTGCAGCACGCCATTCCATTTGACGGTATCGACGAATGAGCGTGATTTGACTTCGACTTCCGGGTCATCACAAGAAAGTGCCCTGTAGAGCGAAGCGAGGGAGAGGGAGGCCGATGCAAGTCTGAGGTTGGTAACGTGACCAGCCAGTTGATCTAGCAGCACCTTCACTTGATCACCCTTGAGCAGCACCTCTCCACTGAACGTAGGTACGTCGTTTCCCTTTAGTGATAGTTGCAAAGACTCTAACGTCCGCTCACATGAGTGGAGGTGACGAAGATTGTGAGCACCGGGCGACGCCTTGAAGTTCTCGTCATCGATGCTGGAAGCTAGCATGGAGAGGTTGAGCAAGACACCCGCCAGAGCTCTCAGTAAGCTGCTGAGCCTATCGATCTCCTGGTAGCCAGACTTTGGCCTCTTGTGCAGGCCTGTCAATGCGCCATGGACGTGCTGGACAGCCTCGATGAGGTTGGCCAGCTTGGCCGTAAGCGAGGTGTCTGGCGCCATGGCGGCGGGTGCCACACGGTGCGCGTCGACGCGGTGGTCTTGTACTCATTCAGTCTCGGTGTTTATGGCGTCTCTTCAATGTCACATCTCGTTTTAAGAGTCGGTCACGTCTCGTAAGAGGATGCGCTTGGGAAGCTTTGTGATGATGCCTGTTCCTGTGCTGGCAAAGGCTGCAGAAAAGGCCAAGGTGCTAAGGTCAGCTTCAGCCACACGTGTCAGCCACAGTGACAGGGGTAGCTTGTCAGAGCAGCAGCTTTGCGGGCAGCAGTTTGCCCGACCAACCCTGCAGCCTCAATCCGATGTTGCGTTATCCCTGCAGCTAAATTCGCGCCTTGCGTTGACGGTGCGTGCTTCTCATCTCAGAATCGCTCTCTCAATACACGGGAATGTAGTGGATGGAGGTATGTGCTGCAGATGTCTCATCCCATGTCATGTGAGCCGACCTAGCAAGGCCATCATATTACAGCCGTGTTTCCACACCACGACAACGCATTTGACCATGAAAGTACAATGCTGAAGTTCACGATTTAGTAATCAGCTATCTATTTGAGCTCACGCATGTTATTGAGGGAAAAGGCTTCAATTTCTGGCTCGGATATGATATTATAGCCCGCGCTAAATGACATCACCCACGTGACGTCACATTTCGAGGCGTCTCAACGATTAAACTTCGAGATGCCTCCTCACCTTGCGTTCTAGCTCAAAAAAACCATAGAGACACGTTGTTGAGCTTATACTATCTGGGTGGAAGAAAAGAAAGTCGAGATTACCTGTTCACCACTGACTCCCATTACGTGGCAATGGCGGCGTTTGCATCCGCGCCCAAAGCAGTGAGTATGACAGCTTGATCCACAGTAGCTCGATGAAAAAGCATACTGAACGGTCACACACGACAGTTCAAACATTCGGTGGAAGAACCATTGAATCGAGAACCACCCTCGACCAAGTTGGTAGAGAGGTTAGCACGTCCTTGAAAGAGGGGGTTTAGGCCATTACTGATAGCTGTGGTGTAGCTATGTAACAGCGAAGGACGGCTACGATCGGAATCATGGGTGAGTAGTGCATTCTCATGAGTTATAGAATTCATAATCCTAATGTGGCTCACAGTCCGATCCCTGTGATAGACGGCAAAACTCACCGCGTCACGATTGATGGCGCTGTCCGCAGCCCCCTGTCATTGTCAATATCCGATCTGCAGGAACTCCCGCAACACACGGTCGTTTGCGCACTCCAGTGTGCAGGGAACCGCCGGCACACCATGCGTACTCGACTTCATGAGGTGCAGGGCGTCGACTGGTTCGATGCCGCCGTCATGAACTGCGAGTGGACCGGACCACGGCTGCGGGATGTCCTACTCAAAGCCGGGATAACTCTTGAGGAGAATAAGTGGAAAGACGCGCACTCAGCCTTCGCATGCTACACCGCACCGACAGAAAACTCTTCGTGGTATGGCGGGAGCATACCTCTCGAGAGAGCTTTGAGCGAGGACGCGGAGGTTGTTCTGGCCCTCAAAGTAAGCTCATTTCTGACTTTCCCCTGAAGGTGCTTTCAATGACACTAAAAGCGCTTAGATGAACGGCGAGACGCTCACTCCTAATCATGGGTATCCAGTCCGGGTTGTGGTGCCCGGTATAGCCGGAGCTCGCTCAGTGAAATGGGTAGAACGAATCACAGCCCAGATGTCCGAATCCGAAAACTACTACCAAAAGCATGATTACAAAGTTCTACCTCCGGATGTTGACTCGAAAGAAGCAGCTGAGGATGTGTGGGACAAGATCCCAGCGCTAATGGGCATGCCCATCAATTCGGCGATTGGTGTCCCAACCAATGGCTCGACCGTCACAAGAGACCAGAATGGACAGGCGCTTGTCAAAGGCTATGCCCTGCCTGGCTGTGATTCTGGCCCAGTCATACAGGTTGAAGTCAGTGCTGATGATGGGAGGACGTGGCAGGATGCAAAGATTTTGGACCAAGACAAATTCTCCAGCGAGCCTTCCAAGTTTAAATGGGCGTGGTGTCTCTGGGAAGCACACATCGAAATGAACGCTGGCAAAGGACGGAGGTTGCTTAGCCGAGCTACCGATCGAGGCGGGAATCAGCAAAAAGAGACTTGCGAGTGGAACCTTAGGGGCGTAGCGTACAACGGTTATGGCGAGGTCGACGAGCTGGAAGTTATCTGAATATACTCGCTCACCAGGTGCTAGTCATGCTACGCTCGATCAGGCATTCCGCTCGTACTCTATGACCATGTTGATTGTTACTCATGGTACGAGGAACTATACATTGAAGATCTTGCTGTGACCTTGATACTCTGTTCGGTCCGCGACGGCCCTTACATAGATAGATCATAGACTAACCCGTGTGACTGAGACCCAGTATGAAAGAAACGCAGCCTCGATACGCGTCCTCGTTTTTCTCTTCCTCGTATTAACACCGGGCAAAGCTATTCGGGACTCTCGCAGACTGCACAGCGTTAATATCGTCCCCGCCGCAGGATACCCACCCTGGTGATTACCCGGGCACCGTGGCCGTCTCCTCCACCGCGGCCCCGTTGTCCAGTCCCGGGGAAATGCCGGATTGAAGTGGAGCAAACTGGATTTGGCGGGTAATGATTCCCTTTTCGGTCTTCCGAACTTCGCGTATTGCTATCAAGTTCTCAGGACATCATGATTACAAACACGGTCGGTCCGGGTAAGGTGCATTCGTCATATCTGCCTTGAAGCATTAGACGGGAACCTGGTTGAAGTCGTGTACTACACTGAACTTCCCATCCCGGAATTGAGCAGTTTGTTTTCCTGGTTCCAGCGTGTTTCGAAGAAGATCATCATCTCATTAATAAATGATCAATCTATCTTCAATAAGTAACCGATCGCGGTGAAGGGCTGTTGGGTCGCTACCAGCTTGTAGGAACTAATGAGAGAAAGTATAACTGGAGTCAGGATCCTGTCTTTTCAGGTTGTCTCGGTTTGCAAGCTCGGCAGTCCCTTGTCAGTTCATCACCGCACTCTTCTCGACTCTTCCCTGAATCTTCTGAGTGATCTCACGCCAATAAGCAACCATGCACTTCTCTACCATCGCCTCCATCGCCCTGCTGGCTATCGGTGCCACGGCCGCTCCTGCCGCCCTCGAGGCCCCGCCCAAGGGCTACGCTGTCTTCTTCAGCACCTTCAGCCACACTAACTGTGACATCGCCAGCCAGGGCATGACCCTCGTTGAGAACGATATGAGCGGCCTCTGCCAGAACATGCGGGACCCAGCTCTGTCCCTGACTGTTGACGCCATCAAGGAGGGCTGCAAACGTATTGACTCCCTACAAGATAAATGATCGCGCCATATGTACACATGCTAAATGATGGTTTAGTCACCTTCTACGAGTACAACAACTGCAACAGCTACCCCTTCAAGGTTACCGAGCCCGGATGCTTCAACAGCAACGCAATTCTCAGCTCCTTCCGGGTTGATTGCCCTGAGAAGAACTAGATCAGTTAGCCTGAGGCACGTTCCGTACTCTGGTATCAAGATTTTATCATGATGGACTGTGTCTTTTGTGTATTTGCTGTCTCCGCATGTGAGCATATGTTCTTTGGTGGAATTATTTGACATCTTGTGGGTGCCCATCCCAGCTTTTCACATTATTGTCAAGTAGAACCTTATTGTGTCATGATGAATTTTGAATTTTGATTAGCGACCGAGAATCTTTCGCCACCCAGAGCCCTTCTTCGCTTGTGCCAAGTTGCTACCCACACGAGGTTCGCCATGATTCTTCTGGCCTGACAGAGCTTGGTACTTGTCCACAAGGTCATCAATTGCATCGTCCACCTTCGAGGACGTCCTGCATGCTTGCACGTCCAAGTCTATCATATAGTATTTGTCAGAGCCATGTACCAGGGGAGACACCATAACATCAACCCGGTGGCAAGGCAGTTCTATGGGCAACCCTGGTTGCCTTGGTGAGAACCTGTCCTGGAGAGCTTCCAATTCAAGATCCTGTGCTGGGTCGTCATCGGGGCCTTTGAGCGGCGGCAATTGGATTGCGTCGAAGCCCACCTCGAACTTTCCCGCAGACCCGAGGAGCACTACAAGCCTCTCGCCGTCTTCTCGAACCAGGAGTAGTGTAGCCGTCAGTAGACCACTCGCCTTGCTCTCCCAAAACGTCCTCCGTGCCAGCGCCGGAATCCACTCATGTGCCACCGGTCGGCTTGACTTGATTGGATTCGGCGTCGGCTTCCCTGTATCTTCGTTCGGTGGAGCCAACGTCTTCAAAAGACGATAGAGGGATGGAGGGGGGCCAGCCCTCAACTGTAAAATGTGCAGAGGGAAGACGCCTTCGGACTCGACGGGTCGTGCCATCGGATCTTGCCGGACATAGAGGCGCTGCAGGGCTCCCCGCTTGATGACTTTGGCAAACTGCCCGGCTCGGACTCGTGCGTACTGCTGATCCCCTCCCGACAGCTTGCGGAGGTATACAGCTAGGAAGGTTGAGTCCTCATAGTCAGGCGGCGCCGGACAGTCCAAAGCAGCGACGTAGATGTCGTTGTCAAGGCGGGCGAGCGGGAGGTCGATGCGCAAGCCCCGGTTGGTCATGGAATAGGGCGGACGGGGCTCCCAGTCCTGGTAAGGTATCATGGAGTTGGAGTAGACGAAATTACGAGGCGATTTGGCCAATATGCCGTGCTGCGATTCCGGAGAGGCATCGAGGTCAGTCCACGCGAAGAGAGATTGGTCGTCGGAATGCTTCATTATCTCCTCTTGGAGGCGCAGAAAGGCTTTGGAACCCTCGCCGTAGAGCATGGGCATATTGACGTCGAAAAGGCCCATAAGGCAGTACGCAATGTCCTCAGGCCTGGTGGTGTTCCGGTGAGCAGCCCAGGACATCCGCTTGGCTATGCTTGCCGATTTGAGGGACTTTGCACCCGTAAGGATGTCTTCGTCAATCCCGGTGATAGCAGCTATTGGCCTGCTCAAGCTAGCCTTCTCTCCCAGACTCGTCCAATCATCCGAGTAGAAGACTAGGTCACCCGGCGCGAGGAGTTCTTGCAACGTCCAGCCTCTCGTAAACCAGCGGCAGCGCGCAAATTCGGACTCGGGGTCTGCCGTCTTGGTATTTGAGGGAACGTTCTCGAGATGCGCATAGCACACCTCGGCTTTGAAGTACCACTCGTACATCGAATTGATCGCTTCCGACAGCTCAGCACTGCTGCTCTTATCAATGCAGCACGAGTCGATCCAGACATATTCGAGGCCGTCCCTAATTGCTTGCTCACAGGAATACCGAACTTTGCGGAATGATTCCTTTTCGGCACCGGTGCCATTGACGATGTCCCCAAAAAGGACCTCGCAACTGGTCCAGGTGTGCGAGAGAATGGCGTAAGGAAAATCGCCATCTGGAGTGAAATCAATCATCGACGGCCCTGAAGGCTGGTTGATAGTAGCTGCCACCAACACTCGCATTGTCTCTTATCTAGTCACTGGAACTTAGCACTTGTATAATTAAAGTGGTGGACCCTCAGCGCGGAAATATAGTACGTGATCAGCTGGTTTGAGATAGCCCCTTTTGGACGGAACAGCATGACACCTGTCGTGCTTTCCCCCCTCTTGGCGGCGAGGCTTTATTTCAGGAGGCGAAGGATATAAACTTGGCAGACATAGGGCTAAGCGGTATGATGCAGGCAACAACATCACTGTTGGGTGTTGGTTCGCCCCCAACTTCAGGGGGCTGGCCAATCATTGACCCCCGGCTAAGCCCTGCCTGCGGCTTACGATGTAACACAAGAGCAGTAATAAATAGATCACATCACTGGTGACACAGCCGCTTGCGCGAGCAAGTTTTTCATTCATTCATTCCTCTTTCCAAGTATTTCTCAATATCGGGGTCGGGTTACTCAAAAACCTTCACTCCTACGCTAAGTAATCCCAAAGTTCACCACCTAGCAGACATTTGCACAACATGGAACCACAGCGCCCTCAAAACGATCTGGCTCACAGCCCCAACCATGAAGAAGTTCCAAGTGCCCACGAGGAAGGAGTTGTTCCAGCCAGAGATGCGGTCACGAGCCCAGCATCACCCCCCACTGCTCCGGCCAAGGAACTCCCTCCTAATATGATTCAAACTGAGTGCGTGGTCGCCACTCTCATCTTTAAACGCAAAGATCGAAGCTAATAAAAGCTTGTAGATATCCCGCCGGCGACAGTATTTCTCCCGCCGCCACTGCCACAGCTGTTCCTGGAGCCAAGGGAGAGCCCATGATCAATCCGGTGCCAGACCCGGTGACAGTAACACCGCTCCAACGACTCGGTGACGGCCCGCAGTGGATCGACTGTCCCTTCTGCCATCGCCGGACTCGCACGGTGGTAAACAAAGAAGGAACAGGCACGCAGATGTAGGTGTTCTCCAAAACGTCCTCGACTCTCAAACGGTCAGCTAACTGCTCAGGCTCGCTTCTCTCCTCTGCTGCCTGTTTTGCATCTGCCTCACCTGTCTCCCCCAGTTGGCCGGCTGGTGTGAGAATACTAACTACTCTTGCTCGCAATGCCACCACAGGGTCGCTATGAGGTCCCACGATGGGCCAATACAGGTCTTTGGCCCAAATCAGGACGCGCAACTCCCGTCAAAGTATGTTCAGGCAGCTCAGGTTCAGACCGCGCAGAGGTCTGAGATGTTTTGATTCAGAGGGAGCCCGACGTGGAGAAGGAGATAGGATAATGATCAACAGCTTCAGTAACACAGTTGTAATTAGGAAATCGTATACCTTGAGCACTTTCATTATTATTTGTTTTCTTGGCTTCAATGAATCAATGGCGCCCTGTTGTAATATCATACATGCATGCGATGTGCTATCCTCCGAATTCAAATCCATGGAATGTGAGACTGGTACCTCTCTCGCTCCGAGTCCTGACTTACCCCGGGCTCATAACACGCATATCTTCTCCCAGCCTCCTCAAACCCGCAACCACATCTTCCAGGAACCGCCTTTGCAAGTCCTCATTATCCAAATCCGTCTCGCCCAGCCCAAAGTCGCACCCGAGACACTTTCTCACGATCCGCGGGTACGTTGGCCCCATTTGCCGCACGAGTAATTGCGCCAGCTTCTCCGCGGCGCGGTAGTCGACCGATCCCTCGCCGCCCTCACCTCCTGCTCCGAGCTTGGTGAGCGCCATGCGCCGCAGATCCGCCCACGGCCGACCATACCCTATCTCCAACAGCAAGATCCCGAAACTAAACAGTAATTTGTTTCGCGCACCGCTGGCGTTGACACTACCAACGTTACCGCTCCCGCTACCCGCACGGCCCTTGCCCTTCGCTGCTGCCGCTGCTTGCTGATACGTCTCGAGGCGGGTCATGAAATACGGGCCTTGTAGCTCCTGACCGGTGTCGGACCCCTCTCCTGCGGCCGGCGAGTGGAAGTACCTCACACTTCGGCCCAGATCCGCTGGCATCCACGGCGTGCTGTAGAACTGCATGATGCCCTCCGCTACAGACCCGGCAAGGCCGAAGAGTGCGCCCCGCGGTAACGAGCGGAAGACAGGGTCTTCTGCGATCCACGCGACGAGGTCGCTGAGTGACTGACACGCGCCGAGTGGATTGGTTGTGGAAGAGGCGGCGGCAGGTGGACTGGGCGGGACGCAAAACCACTGAGCCGAACCGGCCGGGCTGCGCCAGGAGTCGAGGAGGAGGCGGTGTGAGGGCGACAGAGTTATGGTGGCCTCATGAAAGGCACGGCAGATGTCCGAAATGTCGGCGTCGTCGTCGAGCTGCAGCCCAGCCATGGACTGGGTGGTGAGGTCGAGGCCTGGGAGCTGTGGTGCGCCGGAAGTGTCCGGTGCCTTGGCGATAGAGAGGTCTTTTGACGCGTTCTTTGCGTGCGCCTTGCTGTGTTTGACGACGAATTTGTCGGACCCTGCCTCTAGGATGGTTGTGAGTTGTTGCATATTCGACGGCGACGTTTGCTTTTGGACCGGTGCAGGTAGAGGGGTGCCCTCATCATCTCCATCGTCGCAAGACTGCTGCACCTCGAGGCGCAGTGGCGTCTTGGATCCATAGTTTGAGCCATCGTGAGTTATAGCCAGCTCACATGTGACGTATCGAGTCGGCGCTGTGGAAGAGCCATTATCCAAGATGCGAACATCAAAGCAATGACACCGATGAGACTGGCAGACCCATCGCACTTGCAACATCGAGTACAGCGCCTTGGAAGCGTACCGGAACCGGTGGTATGGCTGGAGCATGTTGAGGGTTCGGGCAGTCTTCCGGATGGGGCCTTCATCCTTGGGCTCGTCGGTGATGCTATTCAGTGCCTTTATGATGTGTTCTGTGATGAGGCCGAAGTCTTGATTGAAGTCTCGCAATTCCTCGATGGCCTTCGCTATACTAGGCTTGTTGAGCCCAAGCCTGAAGCGGGTCTTGCAATGTCTGAACCATTCTGAAGGGCTTGTCTTCTGTACACGTTGTGAGTACTGGTACAAATGAACGCTTGTGAGAAGCGGCTCACATCTTGCCTCTCCCCAACTTCTGCTCTGAAAGTCTCAGCTTGCAAACAGAGACGCTGAAGAGCTTCATTGATCTGGTCTGCTGTTCGTCGGCAGGAAACGAAAGACTCGTCCAGAGCTCCAAGCTTCCGGACGTACAGCGAACTCATCACCAGTCCATTCCTCGCTGCGTCTGACGAAGGCTTATCCAGCACCTCCTGTACCCGCACTCTGTCCTTCGTGATAGCAGTGAGTAGGTTGACGGCATTGTTGCGGAAGATGGTCTTCTGCGCGCCGAGCTTGGTGTCGAGGACGAGCACCTCACTGGGGAACCGCTTGAAAGAGGAGAAGACCTGGAACACCCTACCCGATCGGTCGTATGCCTCCAGGGCAATGGGGATCGAACCCAAGGCGGCGCCCACAATGAGCTCAACGCCGCTCATTCTGACAAGTCCGCGATTGATGCGCTGCTTTTGTTCGATGCGAACGCTTTGGCGAAGTCGACGAGCGTCCGAAGATCGCGAGGCGAGGGCTGATGTGCCCCTCACCAGGTTCGCCCAATCCGCGTCGTCGACACCCCTGCAGCTCGTGCATTAGTATTGATCAGATTTTGCTGCCGATGGCTGACGAGAAAGAATGCCCCGCGCAGGGCTGAGAATGGAGCGGGGCTGCTCATCGACATTGACGAAATTTTGCATCCAGTTTCTCTGCAGTTGGAAGCCCGTGTTGGTTGTCATGGAGTTTTCGTAGGCTGAACCATGTCCCTATCCCTGCTCACTCGTCAAGATGTCGAGCGATGGCTTCCAGATGCCGGCTCCTCGAAGACTGGCGGCTTCGTCGCAAAGCTCTTCGTCACCATCCACCGGGCTATGGCCTTTCTTCCCAAGAGTCCTTTGAGCACAAAGTCGGGAACCACACACAACGCTCGGAATGAGCTTGAGCGCTTCTTTCTCTGGGGTCAAGGTCTGTCTGTCGCGGAGGGTGAACTAGACGACACCCTTACACACGCCAAAGAGCTCCATGATGAGGTCCTTACCCTCCTACTAAGGCTTGGGACGTCGGTGTTGCAATGTCTGTCGAGAGACTCGGGGCCGTCTTTGAAAGCAGTTGGCGAGCAATGCGACGATCTGAAACGTTTACTAGACGCCACAGAGACATTGCTTCAAGATCACGATGACAACTTGGATGAGAGCCAAGACGAAGACGCATTTTCAATATCAGACACGTCCGACTACGGGACAGCAGAGATACTAGACGACATCGCAGCCTATATCGACTGTCTCCTCGACCTGTCATCTGCCTTGGAGAAGCCGGCCTTTGATGTTCATGTTGAAGAAGCCGAGACAGAGGCGGCGACAGAACAAGAGCATTTTGACGTCTCTAGTGACGAGGCCCTCATATATTGTATAAGACTACGAGACCGCTTCGAAGAGCTGCCCAAATATCTCGTCGAGCTCTTGGCAGAAATGAATGTCCTCCGATCTACGAGGCTCCGGGAGAAAAGGGAGCGGGCCCAAAGGGCCGTGAAGAGTCTAGAACTAGCCGACGACATAACGGAAAGCCTCTTTTCCAACACGGATCCGCGCGTCGTCACGGAAACGACCAAGTCTTCGGCCCCTCAGTCCTCTGTCTTCTCTATAGGGCCTCGGAAGCAGTCATGGCCAAAGCCAACTGTCGACTTCCCTGATGATGCATCCGAGGCAACCTTTGCCACGTTTTCGACAGCGGCTTCGGCGATCGCGCAGGGACGGCCTCGAGTGCCGCCAATTCCTGAAGCACAGGACGGAGTCATAGAATGCTCTCTCTGTTTGGATCCTCTACTACCAGACGATTCAGGGAAGACAATCTCGACGAAGGAGTGGAAGTAAGTTTGATCTTATTGGCTACTGAATCAATCTCAACGACCGACATCTCGCTAACTTGCATAGAAAACATGTTTTTGCGGATCTTATGCCATACGTCTGCACGGTTGAAGCGTGTCCTGTCGCCCGTCAAGAACCCTTCATCAGAAGTGCAATGTGGGCAAAGCACGAAGCTTCGCACCTGACAACCCAGCATTCTTCAGCTTCGATATGCGTCTTCTGCGGATCGCAGTATCAGTCTGATAATGCAGCATACTACAAGCACGTGGCCAAACATCTTCGAGAAGTTTCGCTTTATGTAGTGCCGCAGACCGTGGATGATGAAGCAGAGCAGGACGAGAGCGATCTTGAAAGCGAAGAAGGCCTAATCGAAGAAGACCATTTACATACTTTGCGCGAGGCGCTCGTCCGAGAGGAGAGAATCCATGAGGGAACCAAGAATATGCTTGCCTCATTGACTAATAGAGACCAACGCAAACGAGTGGAAGCTGAGCTGAAAGCGTCAAGACAGCGCATCGACGACTTGCGACAGAAGATTCAGCTCGAGGAGCGAGCAGCACGGGGCGGCTCAGTGCTCGTAGACGACCGACCCGACATCCATGTGAATGTGGATAAGGAAGACTCGGAAACTTCAGAAGATGCGGACGTCGGGGCGGCGTCGGCGAGCTCGTCGATTCACGCTGACCGTACCCCAGGTGCTGATTCAACAGAAGCTGGTGACGTTCCTGCCCTCTCTGCTTCTGTTATTGAGGAAGATGAAGAAGATGCGCCAGCCCCTGCGTCGGTGGCAGCCCCTGAGGAAGGAGAAACACTTCGTGATCCTGCTCTCAACTCCACAGACCCAGACTTGAAAGACATCATTGATCGACTTGTCGAGGTGCGAGGTTCACGGCCTGGAAAGCAGGTTCAACTCCTAGACTCGGAAATACGCTGGCTTCTTGAAAAGTCCCGGGAGGTATTCCTATCGCAGCCCATCCTACTGGAGTTGGAGGCTCCTCTCAAGGTACGTCTAATCGGAACTAGCTCGGGTTCATAAGACACACCATCCACTAAGCGAATTGAATAAATGCAGGTCTGCGGTAGCATTCATGGCCAGTACTACGACCTCCTAAGGACATTCGAATTTAGCGGTTTTCCACCAGAAGCCAACTACCTCTTCTTGGGTAATTACGTCGACTTCGGCAAGCAAAGCCTTGAGACTATCTGTCTCCTCCTAGCCTACAAGATCAAGTACCCCGAGAACTTTTTCGTTCTTCGAGGCAACCACGAGTCCGCTCACATGAACCGTATCTTTGGGTTCTATGATGAGTGCAAAAGGCGGTACAACATCAAGCTATGGAAGTCTTTCACCGATGTCTTCAACTGCATGCCGGTGGCCGCTATCATCGATGAGAAAATCTTCTGTATGAACGGTGGTTTAAGCCCAGACCTCAATTCCTTGGAGCAGATTCGAAGGATTCAGCGGCCTACAGAAGTATGTCTTCCCAAGTAACCCCCGTCGCCCAAAATTCCCAGTTGAAAGGGTACTAAAAGAAGACAGATACCCGATGTCGGGCTGCTCTGTGACCTTGTATGGGCCAACCCTGACAAGGACATCACTGGGTGGGATGTAAACAATCGGGATGACGACGTTTTGAATGAGGACGAGGGTCGATCCTTCACCTTTGGGCCAGACATCGTGAGCCGCTTCTTGCAGAAGCACGATATGGATCTCATCGTGCGCTCCAAGCAAGTTGTGGAGGATGGATATGAATTCTTTGCGAATCGGCAGCTCACAACTATCTTCGGCGCTCCCAACTACCGCGGCGAGTACGACAACGCTGCGGCGATCATGAGCGTGGACGAGAGCCTTCTCGTCTCTTTTCAGGCAAGGACTTCTCATCCCTGACTATGGATCTCTTGCGATGCCGCAATGCTAACCACGTTAGAGACATGTAGATCCTCACCCCGGCAGTTAGGAACCAGACTCGGCGACGGTTGGTGACGCCTCGTTCTGGAGAGGATGACCTCGTGCTGGAAGCCATATCGGGTCCTTCACGTGTTGAGACGAGGGAGCCTAGGCCACTTGATTCTGTCGTCCCACCTGAAGAGTTGCCGAACAGGAAAAGGGGAGCTCGCCTGGATATTGCAACGCTTCCGGCCGCGCAAAAACCCTCCCTCGGTAATCGGTAAGTTTGCCGTCCGACATGGGCGCGTCGTGCCGATCTTTTCGTGACTGACTGGGTTACTGGCAGCTTTTTGGCTCGTCTAGGCATCAACCGTAGAAGAGGCGAAGACAAACCATCCAAGTCATGATCTTTCCCTCTACTCTTGGACTACATATAGGCTTCGCTTCATATCCCCAAGCGTAAGTAGGAAGCATTCGGTATCTGTGGTGTGGCGAACTCGGAAGTCGATCTGGTGAGGACGATACCCACCAAGTAGTGAGGGAGCACCAGCGGCTGCTCCCAAAGCATCAAGGGAGACGGGCAGCGTTTGAAGGCTTATGCAATATCTCGAGAACTCTACGAGCCCTTCTATCTACATTGTCTGTACATATATTTGGCTATGTTACAAGAGAGCGGTACTCAAAGCGAACCCCAACGTTAATGATGCTCCCAGTAAGCTCGGCATATTCTCGCGTCCCGGTGCACCATTAGGCTTCGGAGGGTCGTCATTGTCCGTAGACTTGCTTTCGCCCGGCTTGCACACGTCGCCAGGCTGACCGGCAGACTGATCAGAGGTCTCAAATCCAACGTCACACCTCTCCTTCTCCGTCTTTTCGCCGATCTTGTTCGACGCCGAGGTCCATTCGCCGGGAAGCATGCCTGGGATGTAGCTGCGTATGAACGGCGCGGTGACCTGGACATTGACATTGTCCAACGAAGCGTTCGTGCAGCCGCCTAGGGTCCCGAATGAGATGCTACGAAGCCATTTGTACTGCAGTTGTGTCTCCGTCCCCGGCGCGACGAGGAGCATGGGCGAATTCTTCTTCTTCAGTTCTTCGGTACTGACCCCGCCGCTGAGAGAAACCCACAGTTCACGGTCCGCCTCGGTGTAATAATCGCGCTCGTTGTAGTAGGCATCGGAGGCGAGCTTGAAGATCGCGTCCTGCTCTTCCGTCGACAGGTGATAGTGGAGGGCGAGCTTGTCGTCGCTCCGCCAGATCTCCCTCTTGGCGGTGACATTGTACGATTTCGGAGCCTCGAAGGGGCAAGGGCTTCCACCTTCCGGGCAGGACTTTTTGTCCACTGTAATTAGGGAACCAGCTTCGCTCTTGAGGCCGTTCTCTTGATAAGTCTTGGTCGCATTAAATGT
Organism: [Phialemoniopsis] sp. UDSM-2020; assembly: GCA_018873225.1. Lineage (NCBI taxonomy): Eukaryota > Fungi > Ascomycota > Sordariomycetes > Thyridiales > Thyridiaceae > Thyridium > [Phialemoniopsis] sp. UDSM-2020. The sequence continues at coordinate 833,297 of JAEILZ010000005.1, forward strand.
CGTACAAACAGCCGCCGCGAGGTTGGGCAGTAGAGCTAGGGTTGCGATGGCCGCGAGTCGCCTCGTTTTGTTCCGTGTACTGAGCTGCATCGTGGGATGGAATATGTGGCTGTCAGATTGTGTTCAAACCATTGTACGACCGATATTGCAGCAAAGCTTGACACCAAGGGAGACCCAATGAGCTTTATATGGTCTGTTACTCCATCACTAACCCCGGCACCTGCCAGCTCGTACATGCTTACTATGGGGCATAAGACGGTTGGTACTGCGCCTCTGCAGGGGTTTCAATTTATGTTGGTTCCCCTTTAGGACGTGACACAAATCCTTCAGCCTTGGCAGATGCTTCTTCGTTCGCTTACGTCGTTTAGTATACTGAAAGTGGAATATCTGGCTCTAGAGGGTTGTAAGAATAGAAAGTCATTTGCCTGATGCAAACGGTCACTCAGGCAGCCATGCTTGACCCCGAAAATAATTTTGAAACCCTCCCAGTCCTCCTACCATTCAGGGACGCAAATAAGCACTCCAACTTGCATAGAATCTAAAATATGATGAAGTGGCCCACCAACGCAAACATGCCTGCCTAACTCAGAAGCGCTGGATCGCCTGCTTCTAGCCGCCGAGGCAAAAATAACTACCCGACCTTGACCCAACATGTTGGCACAATCTTGCAGTAGCGCTGGTACGGCGGTAACATTTGGCATTCAATGTTGGCATTCGTCCCTCTAAGGCATGCTACGAATTTGGTGTCCTCACTGCTTCACAAACTCGAGGCGCCTGGCAAGCCAACAGCCAATGGTCACCCCGGTGACATTCCCGTCGTCACTGCGACGGACAACGACCGTCCAGTCCCCAGGAGGCGTCGAGTCCATTGCCCTGGGGCACGCAAGAGCCCAAACATCCTTTCCGAGCGAACGCATCAAATGGACCGGACCCTGCCCCAGGAAACCGCCAAACATGCCGTACAACATGTCGCCCGAGCCGCTGCAGTTGAAGGTGGAGTCTATCTCAGCGCAGTGGTAACTGCCCTGTAGCTCAGAGTAATCGGCAGCAGGCTTTTCGGCCGCAACGCGCTGAGCACTGATAGTGCGGTTGTCTTGAGGAACATGCAGGTGCAGCGAATCCCCGTTCAGACTCGTTACCATCTCATCCGATAAGGCTTTGTACGCTTCAACTACTCGGAACTTGTCCGGCTTGCGGTGGTACTTGACCAGGAGCTCACCCGGTTTGCCCTGACTCACAGTGATCGCAAGTCCTGTGTCGGAATCCAGATAAGTCCCGTCCCAATGACGGCCTGGGCTGACGACCTCGTTCTTGGTCTCGGGTACGCTCATGGCGCGCTTCAAGATGTACTCGGTCACCCCTGAAGCGTCGCCGTGCTCCTGGTTGAGCAAAGCCACAATCGAAATCCTCGGCTCCGGTGAGTATGCCCGAAACAGCCGATAGCCACGAAGCGCGCCCCCGTGCCCGACGGTCAGGATGCCTCCAACCTTCTTGCGGGCCAGGCCAAAACCGTAGTCGGCGGGAGTGCCGTCCTTGTACTTTTGCTGCTCGGAATTGCTCCCGTACCAGCTCTGCAAGTCATCACGGCTGCGATCGATGAATTGCTCGTAGGCGATCATGTCGGTCAGCGAAGCCACGATGCCAGCATCACCGGCCCATTCGATGCGGTTGATACCAGGGTAGAAGCCAAACTCCTCGTTACCCTCGTAGCCAACCCCCGGGGGCGGGTGCTCGGCAGTGTTTGCGCACAACCTCGCCGTCTTCATCCCGGCGGGCGTGAAGATCCGCTGCTCGAGCAGCTCCGCCAGAGACTGCCCTGTGACCTCCTCGATGCAGCGAGCGATGATGAAGTAGTTTGTGTTGGCGTACGAGTACTCGGTGCCCGGCTCGAAGTGGAACGACTTCATGCGGGCCAGCATCTCGGGGCCGTGATCGGCGATAGAGAAGCGCCCGTCGGGCTCCGCACCCCAGAGGACGGTCAGGGCCCAGTAGTCGCGAATGCCGGACTGATTGTTGCAGAGGTGGCGGATGGTCAATCCTGTGCCGTCGAGCAATTTGGGGTTCAGGACGTGGCGGAGCTGGTGCGAGATCTGCTTGGCCGGGTCGCTGCCCCGCGCGGTCATGGCCGGTGTCGGGTTGCGCTCGAGGTCCGTCAGCAGGCCGCACAGCATCTGCTTCGTGATAGAGCAGATAGGGAGCTGCGTGTCAGCGGCCATGGGGATTCGCTGGCGCAGATCGGCGTAACCCCAGCACTGTTGGCCGACCAGTTGGCCGTCCTTCAAGACGGCCACGGCGCCACCTGGGCCCCGGAACTTGGATGGCACATCTGCGAGAATCCCGCGCATTGAAGCAGCAATGTCTGCCATTTTCACTCCCGTATCTGGACTGAAATCGGTGGTTTGGGATCGATACTCGAGAATCGCGGAGGAAGAATGCTTTGAGCTCTCGGTCGACATGAATGAAATGACAAGTCTGAGAAAGTTGCCCGCCCGCCGTCATCAGCATTTCCCCATCTCCATTTCCACGGCCACGCGCGCAGCTTTGGTACATCCGCCCCACCATGATGCTTATCATCTCCACCCGTCGCAAACTGCTCTGATTGGCACAGCAGGTCTCATGTCAATGAAGATCCGTGATATGCGCAAGTGAGGAGTCGGAGGATCTATTAAAATGCGGTGACATCCTCGGTGTCATGGGACAATCTCATGTCACCTCGTTCGACCCACCATCAACATTGCAGACTATATTGTCGTCTAGAACCTACCCATCCAAATCCTACTCAGAATGACCATCACCGAACTGCATCCTGAAGCCGTGCCAGGCACCGTTCACCTTGTTGAGTTGGCCGACTCGACAGGTGGAGGTGCCGTAGAGCTCGTGCCACGGCCGAGCGGTGATCCCGAAGACCCCCTCAACTGGAGCCGCCGCCGCAAATACCTCGCCGTCGCCATGGTGCTGGTGTATACGTTTGGTACCGGCGTCCCTGGAACCATGCAGTACTCAGTCCTCGCCGATATTACGCGAGATACTGGCATCTCTACTGCTACCTTGGTCCAAGGGACAGGGCTTCAGTTCCTCTTCCTTGGGTGGGGATGTCTGGTTACACAACCCCTTGCCTTGACCTATGGCCGCCGCGGAGTCTACCTCATGTCTCTACTCTTTACGGTTCCGCTGATGGTCTGGACGGCGTACTCCCGAACCGAAGGAGAGTGGTACGCCCACCGCATCCTCATTGGTATCATTACGACTCCGATCGAGGCACTTCCCGAAGTGAGCATCCCTGACGTCTTTTTTGCCCACGAGAGAGGAGCGTGGATGAGCCTGTACGTGTTTGCCTTGTTCGGCTCCAACTTTGTGGCGCCCCTCGTCGCAGGCTTCTTTGCCGAAGCCTACGGGTGGCGCTGGACTATGAACTTCGGGGCAATCATCGCCGCATTCGCCTGTGTGATTGTCTTCTTCTTCATGGAAGAAACAATGTACTTCCGACCGACTCTGGAGGGCCTCGAGGAGGAGACCGAAGTCGCGCCAAAGAGTGAGCCTGTGACGGTTCCATCGGATAATGGCGCAAAGAAAGTGGAAAGCGGCAACCGACGGGGCACATCGGTGGTCAATGGCGCCGTCTTCCCTCGTCGCCGCAGCTATGCCCAAAGGCTCTGGCCGTTTTCCAATATGGAGGGCCGTCCATCCACAGCCACCATGTTCCAGACGATGATCCTTCCACTTCCAGTCATCCTACAATTTCCGAACATTGCTTGGGCTGGTCTCATATACGGCATCTGTCTCTCGTGGTACAACGTGCTGAACGCGACAACCTCTCCGATCCTGAGCGCTCCGCCTTACAACTGGTCGACGAGTCAAGTCGGACTTATATACCTTGGCCCCATCATTGGTGCCGCCCTGGGCTGTGTCTGGTCCGGAGTTATCGCCGATCGCCTCACACTCATACTAGCTCGTCGCAATCGTGGTATTCGGGAGCCAGAGCAGAGACTCTGGCCTTTGGCTCTTTCCGCCGTCCTCTCATGCGCGGGCCTCATCATCTGGGGCGTGGGCGCACAGCACAACGTCAGCTGGTCAGGTTTGGCGATCGGTCTCGGAGTTCTCACTTTCGGTGTTGTTACCGGCGGCTCTATTGCCTTGTCGTATAACGTCGACTGCTTCAAAGACATCAGCGGCATGTCCACAACCTCTGTCATCATCATTCGAAATACCCTCGGCTTTGCGGTCTCGTATGGTATCACGCCCTGGTACACCAACATGGGCCTTCAGAATTGCTTCATCATGGCTGGGTTCTTGTCTCTGGGTTGCACGAGCACCTTCCTGGTCATGATTTGGAAGGGCAAGGCTCTTAGGCGCCACAGTGCTGCACGCTACTGGCACTTGGCTCAGAAAGGCATTAACCTACCAGAGTAAGACACGCATTCCTAATGACACAACGCTGGCATGGTGTGCCGTCAGCAAGACACAAGTTCAAGGATATATCACACCAGCTCTGCCGTGAATAATTTTTACTTTAGCATACAGATAGTAGTTCAACAGGGGTCGATCTCTCCTAGATGTGGACTCGACCATAGAGAAGCGTCCGCGGAAATGTATGATCTTTCGTGTCTGGCACTCCAGACACCCTCCAATTCAATCAGAATTCTTTGGTTTTCTCCATATCCCATGCGATGTCTCGTGTAGGCAAGGACGTCTCTTATCAGCATGATGTCCTCGTCGGTGTTGACAGCATAACCAAAGATCAGCATTGGCCAAGTTCCCAGATAGCACCTGCTCCAAGTTTCAGAGGCCCCTGGTTGCCGTAGTATGGAGAGGGCTCGATGGACCTGCCATCGGTATGCTCCATCTGCGTATTGAGCCTCAGTCTGAGACGATTCGAGAACCCAGTCAAGAAATAAGGAAGATGCAAGGATATATAGAGACAGCGTGTCGGTGAAGAAGCTCGTTGCTTCCAAAGAACAACTATCTCGTGTGAAATCGTTGAGAACTTTTGCTTCCCAGTCTCGCATTTCTGCTTTCAATCGCGTGGCGTCCCGTTCTTCTCCTCCGCTCTGAAGTGCCGTGTTGAAGTCAATGATGTCCAGGATCAAGCGGTATAGCAAGTGCGTGCCTCCAAGGATGGGACTAGTATCAGCAGATAGCGAATAGCTATCATTCGCAGATCCGAGCATGACCTGCATCCGAAGTAAGAACCGAGAGTCAGTGCAGAAGTCCGGGGCGAATGGTCTTCTCGTAGCCAGGAGGAAAACGTGATAGAGCACGCTCTCTGCAATGAAGTGGTCGAATGTCCGCTGTAGGCAAGGCTGATGTGATGCTCGATCGTACTTCAAATCAAGTAGCTTTATCGCGCCAGTGACGTGCCGTCTAGGGTCAACTGTGGCATCGAGTCCCCATACCTGCGAAGTCATGTATTAGTAATGCAACCTAAAGCCACTTGGTCAGCAGCAAGGGGTTCCCATACGTCGTGCAGGTACAAGTAGACCACAGTTGTAACGAGGGTATCAGAGGGAATCTCATGGGACAGAGATAGGTCGTGCATTTCCTGATTTGCGTGCGACACAGCCCGAGCGTAGTAGGCAAGGGCAACTCTTTCGTAGTGTCTGTCACTGGAAAGTGTGTATTTATTCGCGGCACACGCTGCGAGAACGGCACACTTAACGCCTAGTGACTGTGCCATCATCCCCATCAACTCGGACTGATACTCTTCAAGATGAGTCTTGTTCCATGTTGGTAAAACGAGAACAGAGATAAAGTCGTTGAGGAAATGGTAAGTAAGCTCCACTTCATCATTGCATTCCACTCCAGGAAAGCCTAGGTCGTTGATAAAGGTGAAGTTGCCGATCCAGCATGATTCGGTATCAAGAGTGCATGGGTTAAAACCGTCGCCGCCGCCAGCCGCAGGAAATCGGTTCCGGCCACTCTTTGGCAGGTTTCGTCGATCGCAGAGATCATGCGAGACAGGCCAAGTGCATTCATGTCCGAGACTGGAGCAGTTCTGACAGCACGGCCTCTCTTCCCCGCACTTCACTCTTCGTCTTCTACCTATGCCGGGGTTCAGTAAAACGTAGATAAGGGAGGAAGAGGACTCTAATCACAGGTAAAACACCCCGTTTTAGTACGTAGCCTTGCTTTTCCCATGATATCTGACGTATGTAGTCTGCGCGACTGCTGATGAGTGGCATGGAGAGTGCTGCTCAATTTGGGCGGACAGTGGCTAGCAGACAATGAAGCTGGGCAGTAGGGAAGCGGAATTACTGGCTTATCAATGGCCCTGACCAAGGGCGGGGACAAGGGAAGTCGGGGAAATGGAGGCAAGCGCATCAAGATAAGAGCCAAGAACGTGCGCCCATGAACCCGACTAAAAGACTAAGAATGCCCCTAGACCAGACATCCTGTACAAGTTGGGTTAGACTCAACAGGTGGTCGAGCTTGGTATTCAACATGGATATCCGCATCAACTGACAACTTCAACGGGTCGATCACAGTGGTAAATAGAGGGTTAATACTCAAGCTCATACAAATCTACCTCGATCTCGACCTCAGAATTACTTCCCGAAATTTGACAAATTAAAGTCTTTGCTCCTGAACAATCCTTGAAACCAAGTCGGTCGCAGCTACCGTCTCTTCGTCGCAGAAGTGCTTCCCTACCAGTTGCAACGCAATAGGCGCTCCCGCGAATGTCTCTGGGACGTCTTCCCATAGTTCGATCAGTTTAGTACATGTAGTACGTAAGCCATGATGATGACTTGACTTACAAGCTTCATATTCGCGTTTGTCCTTTGCCGAACGAGGCTCGTAGTCATTCTCCACGACGTCTATTTCCGGGTCGACCTTCAAACCCGTAGGGAAGGTAGTGCATGGTTGATCGAGGATGTTCCACACAGATGTGTACTGGAAGTATTCACAAGATGCCAATTCACTACCTGCCCCAATGAATGCGGGACAGAGGATGAAGTCGACACCGCGGTCCTTCATTATGCGATGGTACCTAATTCTCATCAACAACTAGTACTCAAGGCATGGCCAGAAGTGTGAACTCACGCGTCTCGGTAAGCATCTCGTTGGATGTTCAGTTCCCAGTTCTCTGGTATAGAGAGGGGCTCCGGCCTAGCTTCGCCGAAGATCCATTCCGTCAGAGGAGCAAGGGGCTCTCCACTCTCCGCTAAGATATCCCTTTGGGTCCGGGCAGCGTCGGGAAAGTAGAGGGCTGAAATGATATCCCAGCCTATCTGATGATCGTGGGGCTCGAAGTCGATGACCCTGATCCCAGACTTCTGGAGCTTCGATACAGCATATTTCAATGCGCGGGTAACCGGCGGGTGCGGATGAACGACCCTAGTCATCCCACGAGTTAGCTTGTGATACACCAATCGTAATTAGGTTGATCGTGTATCTCGCCCGTAATACCCACCCATCATCCCATATGACGCCGATCGTAAGGTCCAAAGGTTGGAGCGGCGCGACTCTTTTCCAGGGCATCGGAACAAGCGAGACCTCCTCTTCCCATGGCTCCTGATCCAGCAGTGCTCTTTGAAACAGATCTAGATCCGAAGCAGTATTTGCCAGTGGCGAAACAACAGCACGAATGCTCTCTTGGCCAAGGCCTGCCGCACAGATACCCTTGAAAGGGTTGCGCAAGGCGGTTGTACGAAGACCATACGCACCGCAAAATGCTGCTGGTACTCGGACGGAGCCTCCAATGTCGGTTCCAACCCCCATCACAGCACAGCGAAGTCCCAGTGACGCTCCCTCGCCGCCGCTTGAGCCGCCTGGTGACAGTCGACGGTTGAATGGGTTCAGTGTTGTACCGTAGATATTGTTACTGCAATCGAGATGCTATGCAGAGTTAGCCTTCCGATCTGGATAATACGTTATAGGTATGCCAAAACAGGAATCACTCACCATCACAGTCTGCGGCTCGTTCGTCCGTACATGAAATACTGCACCGGCCTCTCTCAAGAGATGAATGATCAGTGCATCATCAGAAGCAACATTGTCGGTCCAGGCAACATAACCTGCGTGGACGATGCGCCCCTTGAAAGGTATGTGTTCCTTAACAGATATAGGCAGGCCATGCAACGGCCCCTTCAACCTTCCAGTGGTTTGAAAGTGTTTGTCCAGTTCAGCAGCAGTGGCTAATGCGTCTTCCACCATAAACTCGGTAGCAAAGTTCACTAACTGATGGCCTATATGTGCACGCTTGAGAAATGCTGTTGCAGTTTCGACGGCCGTCAGGCTTCCTGTCTGTATCTGATCGACCAGTTGGCTTCCATTACTGTTGGTAATGTCGAGCTCGCGAGGGGTGAGACTATTGCAAATATTGACGAATGAAGACACGTCAAGCTGCGTTGCGGGAGGGAGTTTTTCTGGGGCGAGTAGCCATGCTGGATTCAAGGACGCTTGCAGGATGGCTCGGCACTTTTCGGCCCTGACCTGCCAAGAGGTTGTCATGGCCTCTAAGAAGATTGCAACAGTAATTTAGCGTTAAGAGCAGGCTTATGAAAGAAGCGCACGTCATCGAAAGGGGTTGGGCGAGCGATGATAAGGTAGAAAACACTGTTTGATCCTTGTGTTCAGTTCATATCCTAGGTTTATATGTCCGATATTCCATTGCTCGGTCGAGCTCATACAACATCTTCTTCCAAGGAGAAAAGGTTTCTTTTGGGGAAAAGATGCCTTTGGCAAATCGTGTTCGTCGTAATTTGCGATGACTGGACCATGATATGTTTCGCGTCGCAAATTGGTGTTATTGGCTGGTCTAGGAGGATGGGGCTCCCAGGCCCTTGGAGACGGGTCTCATTTTTCACGGGGATTGGACCAGTTGCGCGGTGAACGAGGTGCATCGTGTTTGTCTATTCAAAGGGGTTACAAGATTCAAATTCTTGGGTACCCACAAACCCCTGTCTTGCTTGGCCTTCAATTGTAGGCCCTACTCGCTCAGGTGCTAAATATAATGATCCTCTCCCGGCATGCAAACAGCGGTATCTGCCCTTGGAAAAGTTAACGAGTTTCGCGATGGGACGAGATGATTCCTAACTGTGGGGAGAGTAAGCAAAGATCCGCTCCCCGCCCCAGCTTGGTGGAAACTTGGCAGTGAGATGAATGATGGTGGAGATGGCTGGTGGTCCAAATATGGGCTGGATCGGCTTGATCTATCCCCCCCAGCTATCTGACGGCTCGGCCCTCGAATGGTATTGCCTTACGGGGTAGCCGGCGGCCCGGACAGAACACGTCATTAGCACCCGTGGACAGCTACAGTTGACATTATAAGGAGTCGTAGCCAGGTGCTCTTTTTAGAAAATTATTAATTTGCGATGGACTTCTTTCACATGTAATTTGTATGTCAAGCCAATTGAATACAAAGCAGTAAAAATGACGGCTTTACGCTTACTGGCGTTCATCGGACCTGAAAATGTCTGTTCTCTCGCCGTGGTGATGGGTCTTGTAAGCTCGCGACTCTCTACGTTGAGAAGATTGCAATAGCTGACCTGACAACAGGTGGCTCACCTCTTCTACAAGGGGGCTGAACCCAGCGCCATCGGTTTCCTTGTCCAATCTGCGCTATTAAGCGTCTTCTTCTTCGCCTGGAGTAACTTTTCCACCGACTTTACGTTCTCACAGCTCAGGATCTGGGCTCCAATGACCGGAATCATTCTTTACCTCTGCACTCTTAGGTAAGGAGGAGAAGAATTTGAAGGGGGGTTAGATTGATATCATGCTGATGCCCCATAGTGCCTCCATCGCATTCTACCGTCTCTGTCTCCATCCTCTTCGAAGATTCCCAGGTCAAAAGCTACGAGCCCTTACGAAGATAAGACATTTCATCGATGCCAACCGCGGAATTACCCATCATGTTATGATAAAGCAACATCAGGATTTGGGCGATTTTATCCGGATAGGCCCCAATGAAGTCTCTATTGCCGATCCGGAGTTTATTCCGATTATTCATGGCAACAGGTCAAGGTTCCCCAAGGGCCCGTGGTACCAGGACATGAGCTTGGAAACAGAGTCGCTTCTCGAGATTCGCGATTTCGAGAAGCATAAGACTCGGCGCAAAGTCTGGGATGAGGTATTCACCCCCAGAGCTCTTAGAGTGTATGAAGGCCACATCTTAGACATTTTGGAAGGACTGGTGAAGCAATTTCAAAAAGCCGCTGAAACAGGGGAATTGATGGATATCTCTTTGTGGACCGAGCGTCTCTTGGTCGATATCACTGGAAAGATTGCCTTTGTAAGTTCTTCCGCGATTCGTCCCTGAGTTTGCCCTCGGCAACTCCGGGCGGGAGCTGCCATGATGTGAAGCTGATGATGGTAGCACGTCGATTTCCACGCCGTTCAAAACGGAAAGGGACACTTCTATGTGGACTTCATCCATGGAACATTGCAGCACGTTGCCTCTCTGGCCGAGATATCTTGGGTGAAGCCGCTTCTTGCCTACTTGCCCCTCAAAAAGAGCACGGCCGCAAAGTTCAAGAAGTTCATGGAATTCAGTGAAGAAAAGCTCAGGGAACGGATGGCGCAAGGGTCCGCTGAAATCGATGTCATTGGTTTCTTGATGAGGGCTGGTGAACGGAACCCAGACTACAAATTGAGCACAGAGGCCCTGGGTGCAGAAACCCATTTGGTGATCGGTGCTGGCAGCGACACAACGAGCATTGCTATCACGTGTGTATCCCTCTCCCTACTTCGCCCCTTCACGTATATCATAACACAGACTGAGACCTTCTCTAGTTCTGCCATGTACTGGCTACTGCTCAATAAGGGGGCTTTTCAGAAGCTACGGCAGGAGTGCCGGACCATTTTTGAGCCCGATGAGCCATTCGAGCCTGCACGACTCGGGGATTGGAATCGAGCACCGTATTTGAACGCTTGCATTAATGAAGCACTACGCCTCCTGCCCTCTGGCCCAAATGGCATGCAGAGAGTGGTTAACACACCAGGCGGAATGGCGACCCCGCTCGGGATCAAGATCCCCGAGGGCACGAAGGTAAGTGTACCCATCTGGACAGTACAACATGACCCTCGGAACTTCGAAAGACCATGGGACTTTATTCCAGAACGGTGGATCGAGGGCTCTGGGTTCAAGGGAGCCCACAATCCGACAGCATTCATGCCCTTTGCCCTCGGCGCGTATTCTTGCCTCGGAAAACCACTGGCCCTGCTCCAGATCCGGCTGTTCCTGTATAAGTATGTTTGACCTTGGCGTAGTGTTCCTCCATGCAATGGAGACGACTTTTTGCAGTCTGGCTAACGATCCATGCCGCAGACTTATACCAATGTTCGACTTTGAACTTACCCCGGGCTTCGACAGAAGAGCCTTTATAGAAGACACCAGAGCATTCTTAGGGTTAACAAAGCCACCATTAGTAGTCAGTGTATCCACTGTTTCAGAATGAAAGAGTTAGTTGTCAGGAAATCAAGTATGATTTCGTCGCGATATGTCTATTGAAAGCGGTTACCAGGCTCGAATCTGGGTACCCACAAGCCCCGATCCTCTTTGACCTTCAACTGTAGACCCTTCATGATGCCATACACAATCCGTAGTGTTGGGGCCGAAACACCGAGCCTCTCAGCCACGCGCAACGGCTCACCCACCAAAATTTCAATTTCCATCAGGTTACCCTTCTCCAGATCCTGACACATGCTCGGCTTGAACGCTGTGTCGTTGGGGTCCTGGTGCATGACAGCATCTACCAAGTCACGCGGAAGTATAACCCCGTCAGCCTTGGCAATAGCGCGCACCTCCTTGATAATGGGTAACACCAAATTTGGTGGAATCAAACATTACGGTCTTGGGCGACAGGGAAGCAAGTACGGAATTGATGACTATCTGCGCATCCAGACTGTTGTGACAGGTAATGTCAATGGCGTACACCAAGCGCATATATGATATCCTGATTGTGTGTTCATTGCTCCCTCCACAGCTTTATGACGGGCCGGCTATGATCATACTATGATCATGTTTCGAATGATCAAGACTTGTGGCGTGGTTGTGTCTTCAGGTGCAAGGCAGAAAGAGTATCTCAGAATAGGTATCTACAATTCAAATACAAACTATGTAACCACCACTGCATAATGTCCCATAGAGCTCACCCAGAGAAGGAATAAGGGCGAGGTCTACGCTCGTTGATAGCGAGGAAGGGCCTTGGTTGCGCCTCCTGCTCCCCATATGACCTGGCTCGGCCTCTCCTAGTACCCTGCTCCGGAACGCCGAGGTGCCGACTCGACGGATGATCATCGACCTCTTCCTTTCTCCTGGAGTTAGGCTCAGGAGAAGGCCGACTAGGCGGAGAAGCGACCCTTGCACCGGTCAGCCGCTCGGGACGTCGCCCATCCAAAGCCTCTCGTGAGCTAGACCGAGTGCTGTCCTTCTCAGCATCTCGCTGCCTACCCGTACTCTTCTGCTGCATCTCTTGTTCTCCATCTTGCTTACAGAGCATACTAATAATGGCTTTGACCGGATAGAGGGTGTCGCGGAGGCGACCAATGAGGTCGAGTGGCGCGCCAGCATTGAGCGCGGCCACCAAGACGGCAACGCCACGACGGCCCTTCCAGTTTCCGGACATCCGCGACGCCGTAGCCGCCTTGCGTAGTACAGCCGATAGCACCTTGGACTTGCTCATCGTCCCCCAGGTTGTAACGTCTGACGACGTCTCGGAGTGGTCGTCGCTTTCCAGTGATGGCGAGTGCGCCCGAATTCGTCTATCGAGGCCAGTTCTTTCTTCCTCGTCTTCATCTCCTGGGCGGTAGGTCAGAAGATGTTGTGTATGGATCTTGCGCACATCGTAGCGGTTGAGCAGAGCCTGAATCTCGGAGTCCTTGAGCTCCGCAGCCAGGTCGGTGATCTCGGTCCAATCTTCGGAAAGCCACGCCCCGTGCTCGAGGAGCATCTCAGTGATGGCGTAATCGCCATGCGCAACGCCCTGATACAGCGCGCCGACGTGAATGTTGTCGCGCGCAAAGACATTGGCATCGTAGTGCAGCAGGAGCTTCATGATGGTCTTGCGGCTGCCGTACGCGGCGGCGATGAGCGGCGTGCCGTATTGTCCGCCCGACGCGTTGATCTTGGCGCCGTGCTCGAGTAGCAGCCTGACCATGTCCTCGCCACCCACCGACACGGCGGCGTGCAGCGGGTAGCCGTAGTAACGGCAGGCGGCGTTGGGATCGAAGCCGTTCTTGAGGAGAACAGCCAGGTCCTGGAAGCTGCCGGCCGTGATGGGGGCGCAGAGGTAGTCGCCGACCAGGGCGAAGGACATCTTCATTGTCGTGGCCAGCGCCTGCTCTTGTTCTTTCCACGATGCGTCTTCGCCGGCGAGCGACTGCATCAGCGGGCTGCGAAGGAACCTGTCCTCGCTCCACAGACCGCTTAGATCGTGCTTCCCCTGATCCCAGACGTAGGTCTGCGCTCGCACAAGCCGTGTTTCTCCCGTAACAAGTTCCACGTCTACGTCAACGGTCTCGCGCCGAAAATAGCTGGTCCTGTTTCTCTCGAGTCGAGTTGCCAATTCATCGTCGTCACTCGGCGGCTTCATCTTTCGGGCTGTTTTGCGATCGTTGCAGAGCAGCAAATCGAGGTACCGTAGGGCGTCCGCCCGTACTCCTAGCACGAGGAAGCCGGTCACCTTCCCAGCCGTCTCGATCTCCACCGACTCGTTTCTTTCTTCCGCGTTGAGTTCGAGTATCCTCTTGGTCATGCGAGACTCCTGAATGGCCGCAGCGTGATTGAGGCCGCGTGGCCACCATCGGTCGTACCCCTTCAACTCGGCAGGGGTCATAACCTCGGCCGCATGCTTGATGGAGACGTCTGATTTGGCCCAGTCTGCGGAAGACGGGTGCAGTCGCCTCTTGAGGTCGCGAGAATACACACCCTCTGTTGATGCCGAGGCCACTGCGTGCAGGACGCTTGGGAACATGAGCCTCCCGTACACGAAAAGATTGGACTCGACAGGATTGAACAGGGCTGCAGCTGACAATTCGGCTTGAGAGAAGTGATTCGTTCCAGCAAGCATGTACGATGGAGCTAGCGTCGCCGCAGGCAGAGGAAGGCTGTCTTCTTTCCGGAAAGGGGGCGGCTTGATCGGCTCTGGACTGATGAAGGTGTCGTCTTCGTCTACAGAGATGTCCGATTCACTCGGCATCGGGCGAATGTCCTCTGGGAGTCCTGAAAATCGAACAAAACGTTTTGATGTAGTCTCTTTCTCTTCAGGCTCTCTGGAGACAACGGGTGTCTCATTTGTATCCGTGATTCGTATGAGTGGAGCGCTTCCCTCAGCAGCCTCGGCGCTCTCGGTGAGCTGTTTACTCACGGGTGCTACCGTAGGTGCCTCTGAAGATTCTTCTACAGGCGACCGTTCTGGCAAATGCAACAACTCAGCTGTGACCGGAAGGTTTACCTCTGGCTGGGGAAAGTCGATATCAACGCTGGTTAACGTAGTCTCCTGGTGAGCTCTGGCCTCAGCCAGGCTCTTAGCGCTTTGTGTCAGAGAGAGCCCATCAGGTAGCGAACAATAAGGGCAGATGTAATTGCATGCTCCATTGTAGTCAATCACCTTGCCACGAATCTGAGCCGCGGACGGACGGTCCTCCTGGCGGTCGACGAGCAGCTCCGAGACAAGGGTTAATGGCAGTGCTTCATCGCCAGTGCCGCTTCTCTCGAGCTTTGCTAACCAAAGCCTGCGGGCGGCTGGGTTTGCGTATATCGCATCGGACCTCATCGAACCGTTCTGGGCAAAGAAATCGTACATGTCGGCCTTGGAAAACTGGTGCAGAACAGTGGCCATCTCGAGAAACACGCAGCCTAGGGACCAAATGTCACTCGCCGTGTTCCTCGCCTGTATCGCGCATCAGTGAAAAGATTTCCTTGCGAAGAGTTCGCTGTTTACTCACTCCAGTCTCGAGAGTCTCAGGCGCGCAGTATCGAGGCGTGAAGCCATGGTGCTTGCCTTGTGTGGTGCTTTCGTCCTCGGTACCCCAGGCTCGCGAGGTCCCAAAGTCGCTCAGGTAGACTTTATCATCCAATACCAAGATGTTCTGTGGCTTGATGTCGTTGTGCCTGACGTTCTTCTGATGCAGGTACGCCAGCGCTGTAGACAGACAACCAAAAAAGGAGCGCAAATGTCGCCTCTTGATGTTGTCGTCAAGCTTCATTTCACGAAGATAATCGTCTAGGTTCATATCGGCAACAGGCAACATGATGATGCCGAGAAATTTTGGGTCCGTATATGAGCCCATGAGTTTGACAATGTGGGGATGATAAAGCCGTTTCAGGGCCTGAATCTCGCTTTCAAATTGTCGCAGTTGTCTTTCGTCGTCCAGGGCAGAGTGTCCACGAAGGACCCGTTTTCGAGCAAAAGGACGGAGTGTCTTCCGACTGCAGACTTTGTCCACAAAACCGAATCGTCCGGTGCCCAATGATTTGATCGAAGCGAAATAGTCATCACCACTGCCTGACAAATGAAGATGCTTGCCGCCTTCGCCTTCCTCCATATCGGAAGCGCTCTCCTCTTTGCATAGAACCATCTTCTGATATTTGAAGAAGGCAGCACGCATCTTTGCGCCACGAATGAAGGCCGGAAGATTGCTCTCTGTATAGGGCAGTGCCGAATCGGTCAGACCCTCTTTGATGAAACAGTCAAGCAGTGACGCTTTTTGCAGCATCTTGAGAACTGCGAACGTGCGTGGGCGGAGGCTCCATTCTCCCTTGCCGAACATGACCAACAGCTCACTAATGGGCTGGAAAACAGCGTCTCGTAATATTCTCCTTGTCGCCATCGGGTCGCTGGCTCGTGGAAGCCATTTATCCAGTCCTTTGTTGAGCTCAGCCTCCGAGATAAACTTCTGGACTTTCATTGCTGATAGCTTCTTCAAGCCCTCTTTGTACTCGCGTGCTGAGAGCTTGGGCAGCGGCACCATCTGGAGGTCATCTTCGTCTTCATCTCCGAACCAGGTCTCGTACGACGGGGGGAGATACTTCACCATCTTAAAAGATGAACAGAAATACCGATTGAGGGACGAGCTAGGGGCAATTGCAGAAAACAACCGTCTAACAAATGGTGATTCCAGATAGCACACCCCATGTTTAAGTAGCCTCAGGCCGAGAGCAGGCTGAAGCACAGCCGCTCATGAACGCACACCTTCTATGACATGACAATCAGGTCGCAGACCGCGGCTGGTGAACGTGCTGCGCTGAAATTCGGTATGGGCGAATCACCATGCAGATCACATTTTGCTTCGCCATTACACCAGCGCGCGGCTGCTGATCTTGTCGGAGAGCAGCTAGGTCATCACTTGCATGACAAATGCCATACGGCAAATTGCGTGCAAGGTTACGTTGCAAGAGGCGTAGACTAGACATGCAATCGCCGTGGGGGCGGAGGGGCTGTGTGCTGTACGTCAGAACCACACTGAGCCAATCATTTTCGGTGACAAGGCTGAGGCAAAAATGATCAAATGCAATATTTATCTCGTGTTTTTTAGTATTGTATGTGGCTCCCCGGCCAGACCCCGAATACGTCGAAAACTCCCAGAAAGGTCTGCAATTACCTACCGTGAAACCCTCATTTCGGACGAGCATGGATCCAGTAGGAGTCAGCCTTGGAGCGATCTCACTCCTATTTCAGTGCTTTTCTGGTTGCATTAAAGGTGTGTTTGAAGAGCCCGAGGTCTTAACAGTCTGTGGCTGACTCCATCGGACAGCGTATCAACTTGTCTCCGAGGCGCAAGGACTGGAAGAGAATCACCGCTTCTTTCGAGTTCGGTTCAAAACAGAGCAGTACCGATTACTCGACTGGGGAGCAATTGCAAAGGTCGATGACGAGAATGGCGTATTTCTAACCAGCAAAGCCAACCGAGCCGCCGTTATGGAGGTTCTACATGAGCAGTACCGCCTGATGATGAACTATCAGAAGCTCGACGACCGGTTTCGCGGGAAAGCCGCACCGCTCTTCAGTGAAGTTGCCGAAGTGCAATCTGAGGTGTCGAAAGGTGCAGATAGCGCCAGTTCGCAAGAGCTTGATGACCTGGCTCACCGATTCCCGGACACGGATGGCTTACTCAAGAAAGCTCTAGATCTAGCCGACAGCACCAGAAGGCTTCCCATAAAGATCCGCTGGGTTTTCTCGGACCGCGAAAAGATGGAAGGTTTACTGTCCAGGCTGGCGTCGATCAATAACTTCCTCCGAGACATGATGAACACCCACCAGCTCGAGATGCTTCGGGCTCACGAGGTGCGAACTTCGTATCAGATTGTCCAGATGAACAATAAGATGGACCATCTCATCGAAGTTATTCAAGCTGGAACATTGCCTCTACGAGCAGCCACGCGAAACTTGGCGTCGGAAGGCGTTATCGATCCTCCACCGAGCTATCGACGGGAATACCAGGAAGACGGTTTTGGCCAATGTCTGGATGACCTCGTCAAGCTCGCTCAGTCCAAGGCGATGATAAAGTTAGCCGCGAAACAGGTATTATTCGGTAGCGAGCTGCGGGGCCGGATTGGGCTCCAACGCCAGCCAATTGATACGCCTCGTGAACTCGCCCTCGATCCTGATCAGCTTGACTTGGATGCACGGGACCTCGTTCATGACGCAGACCAAAGAGGCAAGAAAAGAGCGGCAGGGTGGTATCAAGGTCGCAGAATCTGGATCGAGTGGAAAGAGATGGAACCTCAACACTCGCACAAGTCCCAAGATGGTCCAGATCCTGTGACACTGAGGAGGTTCCAGTCACTTGTCGCACTACTACGGGAGAATGAGGTGACAAGCCAGTTCCGAGCTCCCAGATGCTTAGGCTACTACTTTCAAGGAGCTACTCCGGAGGCTCTCCGGTACGGACTGGTCTTTGAGAATCCGTCGGATGTTTCGACCATGCATCGCCCGACATCACTTCGGAGCCTGTTGGGTGGAGACTTCCGTATGCCTAGTCTGACGGCTCGAGTGGCGTTGATCAGAACGCTGGCCGAGAGTTTGGAGAAGCTGCACGCCGTCAACTGGTTGCACAAGGGGATCAAGAGCGAAAACATCATATTCTTCGCCTCCGAGGACAACGACGGGCTGGATCTGAGCAAGCCGAACTTCACAGGTTTCGATTACTCACGGCCGGAGAGCTCCGTGTCCATGTCGGAGAACCCCCCGACCAATCTGTCCGATGACCTCTACCGTCACCCAAATGTACAGGGAGGACCGGTTGACCGGAGCAACGGGTATCGTAAAGTCCACGATATCTACAGTATGGGCCTCGTCTTTGCTGAGATCTCGCTTTGGAAACCTCTCGAGGCTTTGATTGGGGTTAGCGACAAGTCCCTGCTGAAGCTTAGCGATGTTCTGAGTGTTCCCGGGACCTTAATGAGCAAGAGCTACCAGGAAAGCTTCCAGAGCTTTATGGGTGACACCGTCGCACAGGTGATTCACGCGTGTCTGAAAGGCATGTCGGCGTTCGTCTTGGCGACTGATGTTCAAGGGAAGGAGACCCTGGATGGGGAACAACTGCAGGCCATGTTTTACAAGATCATAGTGAGGCCCCTGACGGAATTGACAATCTAACATGCGAATCTCTCTCGATTATGGGTGTATCCATATCATACCGCTGTTCCATGTACTGCCAATCAGTGGAAGAATCAAACACTAGGCACACTGCGCTTCGGTGATACACAACCTCTAAGAGGGCTTAGGGCTGATTTGCAGTCTACTGCATCCACCCTCGTGCAGGTAGTGTGTTCGAGATTAATACGAACGGTCCATCGGCTGTTTGTGCCTAACCAATCATCAAATGTAGATTTTGTGTTGTAAGCAGACGTCATCTATGCAGGGTTCCAGTGTAACTCCTTTCGATCTTTTCGAAACGAAGGTAGGGCAGAAAAGCTTAGCATGGCCCATTTTCGGTGCGATCATCATCTCTCACGATTCACGAAACTACTTTTGACTTTGTTTCGAATCGGATCTACAGAGAGCCTCAAAATCCGTGACAGGCGACCATCTAGCCACTATGTACCTCACGTTGCCGTCCGTCCTGGACCCGTCGACGCTCTTGGGCTTCCTGGGCACGCTCATACTCGCACGCCTAGCATGGCTCGTCATATACCGCCTCTACTTCCACCCCCTGGCCGGGTACCCCGGCCCCTTCCTCGGCAAGTTGACCGGCTTCTACATGGTCGGCGTCATGGTCGCGGGCAGAGCAACATACAGGCGCTACGAGTGGCATAAAAAGTACGGTCCCGTCGTGCGCACGGGGCCGGACGAGCTGTGCTTTGCGGATGAGGCTTCTGTCAAGGACATCTACGGGCAGAGCTCGAACCCGTGCCCCAAGGCAGCGCCGTTCTACAGCGGTATCAGCCTCGGCATCGCGCACTCGGTCTTCACCGTCGTCGACCGCGGCGAGCACGCCCGGATGCGCCGCCTGCTCGCGCATCAATTCTCGGCCGAGGGGATCGGGCGGTGCGCCGGCGAGATTGCCGGCCGGGTGGAGATGTTCTGCGAGAGGATCAGGGCGGCGAAACAGCCTGTGAACATCCACTGCCTGAGCCGGGACTTGTATCTGGATATAATCAGCGAGCTTAGCTTTGGCAAGTCGTTTGACCTGCTCAAGGGAGAGCATAGCGAGCAGGCTCGGGATATCGAGACCTATTTTAGCATCGCACCACTTTACGGCATCTTCCCTTTGGCCAGGTCGATACCTTTTGGCATCTTCGCGGCGGCTCAGCAAGCGAGGCCCCGGATCGTGCGATTTGTACAGTCATGCATCGATGATTTCCGCAGCCGTTTCACGTCTGAGGAGTCGAAAACTGGCGGTCTTCTGCGTCAGATGATGGAGGCCAAGGACACAGAGTCGAGCGATACCGACGCCAAAGCATCCTTCTCTGACGCCGAGCTCATCGAAAATGCTGTCCTGTTCATCAATGCAGGCAGCGAAACGACCACAACGACATTTCTGTACCTGGTCTACGAGGTGGGCATTCGGCCGGACATCTATGAGCGGCTGGCAAAAGAAATCCGCAGGGCTTTTCCTGACAAGACTGTCTTTCCGGATCCAGAGACAGCCATCAACCTGGTGAGCCTTCATCTCCTCTAGCCTGCAAGAGATGTGATAGCACTTTCCTAATGCGTTTCTGATACAGCCATATCTGAATTGCGTGCTCCAAGAGGTCCTGCGTCTCCGCGGCCCGACCTCCGGCGCGGCACCTCGCATATCGCCGGGCAAAATAATTGCTGGCAGATACGTACCAGAGGGCGTTGCGGTGAGTAGTCAGCCCTACTCGACTCAGCGAGATCCAAACATCTTTGCGGACCCGTTGCGCTTCAACCCCGATCGCTGGCGAGAGCCCACCGCAGCCATGAAAGTGATGCAGCGCCCATTTCTTTCTGGGCCACGCAACTGTATCGGAATGCATCTCGCCCGGGTACAACTGATGCTCACCGTGTGCGCACTCTTTCAGCGTTTCGATATTGATATCGACCGCAAGCGCACCACGGACGAGATGATGGTCATGCGGGACGTAGGATTGCTGAGTCCTATTGGGAAGCAGCTCTGGATATCTGTCGACCACCTTAGGATAACGTAGACAGTCATGAGGTAGATACACTGGACGAAATTCATTCTGTCATGAAAAGAGTTCTCAATTAGGTTGTGTAGCAAGATGTCGCTCCTGAGGGGTGTGGTTTCCAGCAGCCAACTTCGTCACCCCCTCGAGCTCCCAGCCTAAACCCCCCTTCCATGTCCTCAAATGCTAGCCCCAACGTCCCTCCCAGCCCCATTCCTCGAGTCTTTACCGCCATTCTTGTCTTCGACCTCGCCCCTGAGCGACGCCTCAGTATCAGTGATCCACTTGGGCAGGACGAAGCCGACTCCAAAGAAGACAAAGACGGCCCACTTCCAGCGGAACGGGTTGAAGGCGACGCAGAAGCAGAACCACCAGATCAGCTCGATATAGGTGAAGAAGTCGAACGCACCCGTCGGCGACGCGGACTTAAGCAACTTCGTCATGTCGATCCAGCGCTCCATCCAAAAGGGCGAGGGGCGGGTCAGCGGGTCGATGAGGAACATGAGCAGGATGCGCGTGTAGATGCCGATGTGCCAGTTGCCCACGGTGCCGATGGCGGAGATGTAGGTGCTGTGAAGAAGGGTCGTTAGCTCATCTCGAATAGTTCATGATGCAATTCAAAGACATAGAAGTAGCCTACCAGTTGATGCAGGAGATGGACGGGTGCGTCGGCGGGAAGGTCTGCAGGTACCAGTTCGGCGGGCCGTACGGCTCCTCGAAGCAGTCCTCGGGCAGGAACGACAGCTGCGGCCTCTTGAACCCCGTAGCCATGACGACTAAGTCCGCCTCGATGACCTCGTGCTTTCCGGGCCCGCCCGCCGGCACCCCCTTGGCCCGGCGATTCACCACGACCCCATCCTCCGTGAACCCTTCGATGTCGCAGCGCACCCACTCGGCCTTGCCCGAGCGCAGCTTGTCCATGACGTCCGAGTTGACCATGGGCGTGTCGGTAAAGATGCCCTTGCCGCCCTTGTCACTGCTCGGCGCAATGTCCTGCAGGTCGCGGTAGAAGAGCTTGCGGATCAGCGTCTCGGGGATCCACGAGAAGATGGTCTCGCGCCCGAGGACGTTGAAGGACAGCAGGACGTCGACGAGGGCGTTGCGCGGGATGATCCACTTGTCGGAGCGCGCGAGGACGTACGTCTTGGCGGCGTCCTCGGCGTTGGCGAACTCGAGGGCCTCGACGGCGCTGGCGCCGCCGCCGATGACGACGATCTTTTTGCCCGTGGCGTCCTTTCTGTTCGCACAAAGAGCTCTTGTCAGCAAACGAGGCAATCTCTTCGCCGGGGTGAAAGGGGCAAGCTTACCCAGTCAGCTCGCTGGAGTGGCAAATAATCCCCTTGAACTTGTCCATGTCCGGTATGTGCGGAACCTTGTTATCCCCGCAGGTGCCAATGGCGGCGACGATGCCGTCGAACCGGCCCTCCGCCGTGTTATTCACGATCCAGCGTCCCTGCTCGTCCTGATACACCTTTTCCACTTTGGTGTCGAAGCGGGTCTTCTCATCGAGGTCGTAGCGCTTCCACAACTGGCGCACCTGGCTCAGGATCTGCTGCTTATCCGGGTAGCCCTGTGACCAGCGCACGGAGGGGTGAAAGCGATACATGAGCGAGTGGATTTGCAGGCCTGAGGTGCTGTTGACTCTCTGATTTTGGTGTACCACCAGGTCAGCTAGTACTAGGTATCAAGGAGAAGAAGACAAAGACTCACGCTCCAAATGCCGCCAAGATTCTCCTTAGACCCGGACTCAAAGATGACGACGTCGCAGCCGTGCCCGACGCAGTGAGCGGCGGCAGTGACGCCCGTGATGCCGGCTCCGATGATGGCCACCTTGGGCCTGCCGAGCCGGGCGCTATGCTGCGGCGGGTTGGGCGACAGGATCTTGTCCGCCAGCCATTGTATGAGCTGGAAGACGAGCATGAACGGGAAGCTCAGAATGCTCCCGATCCAGGACTGCTGTTGCTGTTGCGGCATCGTGTAAAAGACGGGGCGTTCCCAAGCTAACAATGACTACACAATTGCGGAATTCGAGCCACTTTCTTTGCAATTGATTGTGTTATCACTTGAAATAATCTAAATCATTCGAGGTAGTTGTTCCTAGAATTATTATATCTATCGAAAGATCAGGCGTGAAACAGTGTTACAAGCTGTTGACATCATGGTTGAGCAATCGTACATCCAGAGACCATATTTCATGTGAAAATGGAGCCTTTTAGTGGGGTGTAAAAGCTGCAGAACCCGCTATTTGGCCATTTTGAGCCGCTCAAAGGCTCTCGTCTCAGTCAGCCCACGCGGCTTCTGCCGACAATCCCGGGCACATAGCTAACCTTAATCCCAGATATCCCGAAAGTCAATGGATGCCGAGTCAAGATCAAGGGGTCAAGACACATTGACATGTGGCTTTAGACATGTGGTCTAGCCGTTGGACGTAGGGTCTCGCCCCAGATTCATCTAGCCTCGTGTTACATGAACTGAGAATCATGGTCTCCATTCACGGTGGACATCTGGATCGATCGAGCAGCCTCAGCTCCGAATCTTTTTGATTGTGCATTGTAGTTCTATAAAATCAAGGATTGTATTCGCTCTGTGGATATCAATTCCAATCGTTTTCGTAAGGGAAAAAAGCCTCCCGTATATCTATGCCCGTGTCGTCGTCGTCATCATCATACTCAAACAACTGGGTCCCCCGAACTGGCACCGCACGAAATATCCAAGGGAGAAGTACGCCTCGGGGACGGGCAGAAACAAGGTAGTGCAGGAAACCTTTCCTGCTTCCGAACGCATCTTGCTTTGTGTGAATCACATGCCTCGGCCAACCAAAGCTAGAGACTTTTCCACCCGGAAGCCATAATCCTGGGGAGAACAGACGATGCATCCATTCCGTCATCCAAGCAACGTACACACCGTATTGTACATAGCTCTTGTTATCTTAAGTCTGGTGACTTGCAAGTTCAAGAGCATGGACAGCCGCAGGCTCGAGGGTGGGCGTGTGCCCAATACCCCAAGCCTCCTTCTCTTTTCGCAAGGACCGCCGGGTATATACGATCGTAATGGCAGTCCATATCATGACAAAGACCAGCGGTACGCCCCAACCTGTGTAAAGATAAATCCGATTAGCAATTATCCCATCAATGAGAAAAAAAAGTGTCAATCGAGGTAAGACTTACCAACTCCGTACGCAACGGTCTGAGGCACCGTCCAGAGGACGACCATGATCCCGATCCCGCACGCCATCGCGCCAATGCCCCAGAACCAATTGATCTGGGCAATCATGAGGCGGAACTTGGCGCTCACGGCGTAGCGCGCAATCAGCCTCTTCCGGTAACTCTGCCCAGCCCCGCCGTCGACTCCCACGATATCTTCGACGAGTGTAAATACGAGCGGTGGCGTCCTCTCGCCCTTGGGGACTGAGCTGATCCTGAACGGCGTCGGCTTATTGTAGTGGTGCATGTAGCCAGTGAGGAGCAGCTGGAAGCCGAGCTGGATGAAAAAGAGGGAGCAGGGCGTAGCCAGGATTCGGACATAGGGCTCGTGGGGGATGGACGCGCCGATGAGGATGCCCGTCATGACAGTGTATCCGGTGCTGAGGGTGAGGTGGGTGAAGTCGAAGCGCCACCATATCTTGCTACCGAGAGGACGGTGGATGGGGCGGAAGACGAGGCGCCACGACCGGAGGGCGAACTCTATGCCTGTGATGAGGCCGAAGAAGGACGTGATGATGGCAAAGGCTGTTTATCCCCCACGAAATTAGTGTGCCGCCCTCGAACACGAAAGAGTTTGAGCGTTGACTTACTGATGCCATGGCGCAGGCTTGTGTAGAACCAGAGGCCGTAGAAGAGCGCGACGGGCAGGAGACTCGTCTCCAAAACAAGCAGGCTCACAACGATGATCAATGTCGTCTTGTGCTCTTTGAGGTTGTAATTGAGGCGAGGCAGACCTGGCTGCTCTGCTCCCTGGACTACCGAAGCAAAGTCCTCGGCCTCGGTCTGGGAGCGGTTGGACGAGCCGTCGTGATCCGGCTTCTCGACGGTGGCAGACTCGGCGCTGGACATGTCGGCCGGCCCGCTCGGCGGCCTCAGGGTATTCGATGCATCGAAGTCGACGGCATCGGTGGTGGTGTCTCGGGTAGGTTCTGACATCTAGTCGGACTGATGTGCTTGTCGAATCAACATCTCAAGGAGAGAAGGAGTCGAGAATGGTGCGGATTCTGGAGTTGAGGTGTGACAGGTGACGAGGCGGCGGCAGAGAAAAGTTGGCTGGCCCGTTTATTTTGCACTGCGTGGTGTAGAGACGGAGACGGTGGAAAGGCTGCTCGAGTTGCTCCGACGTGTTGGGTTGACAGGAGAAAATCAAGAAATGGGTGCGTCGGATCAACTGGGGAAGTGGTCCAATTGAATCGGAAAGACATACAGTATGATGATTGGGAGCATGTTCCAACGTAATCGACTGGAAGGCCATCGGGTGATCCTAAGGCATCTCGTGCAGTGTGGTGGGTGGACAAGTGGGAAGAAGAATTGGCAAGACTTGGATCATGGAGGCGGACAATGACGTAACGGCCGGGACCCTTCTTGCGTGGTTTCGCTGGGAAAGCGAGCCGTTTTACTGGTCGAGGCCCTCTGAGGCCCCTGCACAGCCTTGGCAAACCCACTAATTACACCACCCAAAATGTCCAAAACCACGCCAACTACCGGAGCTAACGTCCGCCCCAGCAGCAGTTCTGGAGGGGGTACGGCTCTCGCTTTTACCTCGTTCATCAGTGCATTCACCCCTGTGTCTCCCCATTTCATAGCACTCTATGACACACAAGACTGCCCTGTAGCGCTGTAGTGGTGCCCTCCAGTAGCAGCCCTGGAGCTTGGATACACCACCACCAACTTTCCTGTCTCGGGTAGATCTGATCTCCAGTCATTCAGACGTCATCCGTCCTGGTGGTGACAAGTGCCCAGACAACGCCCAGAATAACTCGTGGCTGGGTGCCCTAGAGTAGTCTAATCGGTTGTGACGGCTGTTCCCTTGTGTGACATAAGCTTTCTATGATAAACCCAGATGGGACTCCCCGCTGGATGAAACCATCCATGCGTGGCAGTTTTACCGTCAAACGTTAAACGACTGATGCCGTAATATTACCCCCCAAACATTCACGATATCGGGCATGTCACACGATCCATAAGGTTTTTTGGCACCTCACTCCGCATAAAAAAGAAATATGTCATATCGGGGCGACCATCCCGGCCCTCCGCGGCGCTCCAAGACGGAGCAGTTCCTCGCCGCCCTGGACAGCGGCCACATCCGCGACGCATTCCGTTCGCGCTCGCGCTCCGGCACCGCCAAGTCGGGAGGTTCGAGCACTCGCCGGAGCGGTCGCAGGGCCTACCGCCCGGCAGCAGACAACTACGACTCGTCGACCGACTACGACTCTGACTACGACTCCGACTACGACTACGGCCGCGGGCGCACGACGACCCGCCGCCAGCACCGGCCGTACAACGACTCATACTACGACGACTACGACCGCGACAGGCGCTACCCTCCCCGCGCCGGTGGCGGCGGCGGCAGGAGGGGCCGCTCGTCAGACTACTACGGCAGCAGCAGCAGCGCCGCGCGCAGGCCGAGCGCAGCGCGCAGGCGGTCCTCGAGCCTGGGCGCCGGCGTGAACTGGGGCCAGGCGGCCAAGGCGGCCGTGGCGGCGGGGCTGATCGAGGCGTCGCGGGCCAAGCACGACCGCGAGCGGATGGCGCGCGCCGTGACGGCCGCGGCGGGGGCGGCGGCCGTCGACGTGCTGGTCGGCAAGGAGGGCGACCGCAAGAGCAAGCGGCACATTGCGCAGAGCACGCTGGCCGGCTTGGCGCTGGACCGCCTTACCAACGGGCCGCGGAAGAAGTGAGCTGGATTTGCTGTGCACGGCGTGAGAGTTGGAGACTTTCTGTATGCCCCTTGATGTGGCGATGTAAGAGGATTATTGTACGACTTTGATGAACCTGTGTTTTGTACGATAGATTAACGAACGGCCTTTCTTTTGAACATGAATACCAGACGACCACGACTAGTCGCTCATTCTGTTAGATTAGAGATGAACACAACTATGAGAATTGCATTGTCAAATCATTGGTGACCAGGTGACTATGGGATATAACAGAGGTGGTCTTCTTGAAGACTGGAGCGTCTTGTCGTGAAGCTTAACGCCGTCGTCAGAGAGCGAAGTCCGGAAGAGTAAGTGCCCACACGTGATTACACCTCCCTGAAGCCTCAAAAAGGCTCTAGGGCCCCAAGCCGGGAAATGGATTGCATAAACACTTGGGTTAGATTCTACGGTAATTAAACAAGTACGCACCTAGTTTGGAGCGAGATATGCTGGGCAAATAGGTCTAGCTTCTTCTACCCCGAAGAAGGGGAGCTCTCGTATTTCGGTGTTACGCATTTCCCCAGCTAGGGAAATGCTGCTTCCGCTCGCTAAATACGCATCGCCAAACACGCCAAACAACAACGATTCCCGGCTTTGACATTCGCCCAAAGGGGGATGGAACGTGCTTTTCAGCGCGGCTAGGATGCTATAACAGCGAATGGGGTATCATTAGGCATTTTTGGAACTCTGCCTAGCAAAGCCAGCCGAACGGACGGTTGTGTAATGGGCGACGAGCCCCCGAAACGGGGCCAGGGCAGCGGCGCCGGGACTCAGCTACAATTCGTGGTCATCTCGGATCCTAAGCAGACCAGGTCTGCCGACTCGAGGAGACTGGTCCGGTCTCAAGCCGCCCGGAGCTCCCAATGGCGTCGGAACGGCGGGCCCGGCACTGGCACCGGCACGGCAACACCTGCCCCTGCAGGCGAGCAGCCGACCGACGGCACAGAATTGAGTGCCCCGAGTCGGGAGAAACGGCGAAGTAGCCCCGGGAGGACAAGGGGACAGGCGAAAGCGCAGAGTGCGACAAACTCGCACACCCAAAAGCAGCAATCGAGGAACCGGAAACCCCCTGCAGTCTCGGAGCACAAGGATGCAGTGGTCACAGCTGCGGCAGTGAGGCAGGTGGCGCCGGGCCTCCTGACGCCCGTGTCGGCCAGCAAGCTCAACCCCTTTGACTGTGCCGGCCGCAAGATATCTCGCCAGGAGCAGATGCTGCTCGACTACCGTAAGGACCGGATCACAACACGCACTTCCATGCTCATCAGTCTGACTAAAAGGCAGACATCACTTTCTCCCTGCCGCGCCTGCCCGAGTACAGCGCCGGCTCGTGGCTCGCGTCCGCAGACCGCCGGCGCCACCTGCACCAGACCGTCACCGAGTGGGTGCCGCTCGCCCTCGCCGACCCGGCCGTGCTGGCGGGCTTCCTTCTCACCTCTGTCCGGCGTATCGCTGCCTCTTCCCGGGTTCCGGAGTACGAGGAGCTCGCGCTGCGGTACCGCGGCGAGTGCCTGCGGCTCACCGCACGCGCCGTCGCCGATGAGGGCCGGGCGACGACCGACGAGACCACACTGATGGTCATGGCGTTGATGTGGGATGACGTAAGTCTTTTGTCCTTTATGCACGAAGTTGTTTCTTACCAGGCTTGCTCTACTCGACCAAAACCCTCGAGTTTCATGCGCGGAAAAGTGCAACCCGGCTGACATGAGATTACCGCCTGCTAGTCCGTTCAGAAAGACTACCTCGGCTTCATGAGGCATCTCCAGGCAGTCAGGAGGATCGTCGAGCTCAGGGGCGGCGTACAGAACTTGGGCTGCAACGGCTTTCTGGAGATGACCATCAGTCTCTTCCTCTCAGGCTCCAGTCCGCATTGCAGGCCACCGCTACCGCCGGGGACCGCAGCTGAAGGGTCCGAGTCTCTCAGTGGCAGCGCGGGCTTAGAGGTCTGAGTGCGCATGCACAGGAGGACCAAACCGATATCACGAAGTCCATTGACGAATGAATATGTTCTTGCAAATGTCTTCAAAGTCAACTTTAAGCAACATGCTAATATGTAAACATACAATGATTTGACAAAGAAACAGGGGTAGCATGCAACGCCCCAAAGGATATATATGTGTGTATGATGGTCCTAGACATCTCTTGTCCCTTTCTTTTCTTGTCCAACTGTGTCATCATGCGAGGTGTTTTTGGAAAGACTGCGTTGCTCGGTTGTCGTCCGCGCCGTCGTCCATGTAACATAAAAAGTCCACCCTCATAGAAGAATTAAAACAACACCTCGAATCTACTCGTACCTCCCCTTTCCCGCATTAACCCCGTGGTATATCTCCCCCTTCTTCCTCATCACCGCTCTACCGCGGCGGGCCATGCGGCTGCGTGTACGCCGCCTGGGGCGTACTCGCCATCGACGAAGGCGACGGCCCGTGCATCGAGCCCGCGTACGTCGACGTGTCCCCCGGCAGCTCCTGCGGCGCGACAGAGTTGTAATGCGTCGCCAGCTCCTGCGGCTCCTGCGCCGCCGGCTTGTAGTGCTCCTGATAGCCCTGTCCGGGGACGCCCAGCGAGCCCGGCGAGTACCCCGGCGCCGCGCCCTGGCCCACGGGCCGGTAGGCCCCTATCGTGGTGGCGCCGGGCGAGGGCGCGGGCGACTGCCCGGACATCTCCGAGTAGGCGGCGATGTGGTTGTCGCCGCCGTGCGCGGCGTTGGCGCGCTGCTGCCGCCTGCGCATGAACCAGACGAGCAGGCCGAGGATGACGACGCCGGCGACGGAGCCGATGGCGATACCCGCGATGGCGCCGCCGCCCAGGGAGGCGGAGGAGCCGTCTGAGCCCGGAGGTGTGGGCGTCGCTGGGTTGGGCGCCGTGGGTGTCGCCGGGTTTGGTGTGACGGGTCCAGCGTTGGTGGATGTAGCGGTGGTGGAGGCATCGGGGGGAGCGGTGAAGCCGGCCAGCTCGACGGGGTCAAAGGCCCAGCTGGTGGCGGACGTCTTGGACGAGCTAGCTGAGGACCAGGCCTTGTCTAGGTCGGCGTAGCTGATGTTGTTGAGGGTGTCGTCGGCCGTGTTCCAGCAGATGCCGGTCTGGTTTGGCGTCTCGCTGCATTTTTCCCTGCAGAAACGTACAGAATGTCAGTAACCTGTGATTGCGATCATACAAAGGACGATAAAAGAGCTTGGAGAAATGGAAAGATTGGAGGGGGGATTCCACACGAACCTCCCGTCTATACAGCAGTAGAGCTGATTACCTGTGCCGCAGTTGATCGTGTCGCCCGAGTTGGAGCACTTCTGCGCCAGCGTCCAGCACACCGAGCCTCCCTTCTTTTGCTTGTCGCAGCAGTACTCCTTGCCCGTGTTCGGGTCGCGGGCGCAGGCATTGGGCGGCCGGCATTTCGCATCGCCCATGCCCGGACAGATCATGTCCGTCTTGTTGGACGCCCAGAACCAGTTGTCGAAGTAGTCGTTGCCCATCTTGCCGGTTCGGTGATGGTTGGGCGACTACAAAATTCCGTCTGCGGTCTTTGCCGAGTGTACCAATCCTGCAACCCTTTTTCGATTGATCAAGCCCGTCAACCTTTCGAGTCGGTCTTTCCCGTTCACGCCTCTTAGAATAACGTCTTCCGAATGGAAAAGCCGACCGATTGTCCGTAAATGTCGGTCCCTCGGCTACAGTGAAAGAGCTGGAATCGTAGAAGTCAAAAGCAGCGCGTCTCGCGAGATGTCGCACGTTCCTGGGAGGCGAAGGGGAGGAAGATTGACACAATCAGAGATAAGTGGATTGAAAGGGAAAAAAGAGGTGAGAGAGGACCTGGCAGGCCCCGGCAAGGACGGGAGAAGGATTCACATCCTGGTCTGCTGGGTCCTCTGGCTCGATAGCATGGCGATCTCTGTAACACAGCCGACAAGACGGTTTAAGCTACGGACCCATACGCTACGCTTACCTGGCGGGGGGCGGACAGGGCGTTTGGCCTGCTGCGGTTGTCCCTCCCGAGAGCAGCCACAGCCGTTGGCTGGGACCAGGGGGCGGCCCAGATGGTGTGTGTCTGCTCGACGACACCACCAACAATGCAAGCAGACGTAATAAACGGCGGCTGGCGGCTGCGCGTCTTCCAATGGCTTTTGAGGCCCTGGAGCTTGCACAAATCAGGCAGAATCGGCCGTGGTCCGCGAGTGAGAATGACCAGACAGCATCGGAAATAGACAGGGGTAAGCCACTCTGGATCTGGTGGCTTCCCTCCACCTTCTGCTTCGCTCTTAGGAAACTGGAGACTGGCTCGAATAGATGTCTAAATGCGGTAGGGCTGGCGGAGCGCCGTTGGTCAGAGTCTATTTTAGCATTTTAGCTACTCCGTATGGAGGGCCATCCGAGTATTTGGCAGCATCACGTCTACTAACTAGTTCGGACTGCCGAGGGCCAAGAGGGATCTTTACGGCCAGCTTCTCCTTACAGTCAGCTCAATCAAATAAGCGAGAAGGAGAATTGCAAATGTCCTTGCGCCTCGAGGGTTCCAATCCTCGATTTTCTCACGCGTGGATGCCTCCAGTGGAACCCTCTGTCCTTAAGTCTGCTCGCCTGTCGAATGATAGTGTCAGAATCGTCCGGCGTTGATGCGGAGCTGCACCAGCGCGGCGCAGGCCATCGCTCGCTCTAGTTAACACGCACGACACGCTGAGGGCGCATGTACGAATCTGACATGCTCTCCACTGTGCCAAGTCCGCTAGACAAGGGGCGACTCCTTCGCCATCCCACTTTAATGCGGTTCCAAGCAATGAAGATCACGTTCTCCCACACCAGGACAGGTTTCCAGAGTACCAGTGCGACATTGGTACCTCGTCACGCACACATGGCACTCGTACGAAAGCGAGATTTGAGATGCTGAAACGGCTCGGCCAAGATCAGTGCGGATGATGATAAATCAGTGGTGAGCCCCGAAACTTGATCACAGCGAACAAACTACCTGGACCTGGCCAGCTTCGCATCGGTTCCGATGCTTGGCAGGAGGTTAAATCAAACTCCGACCGCGCTTGGCTACATGTTTCGGTAGACAATGTGCACCTCTGGCCATTCGGGCGTCTCTTCCTCCAGGATCGACTCCTCTACCTCACAGCCACCCGTATCCTCCATGTCCATGTCCGAATCTGGATCCATCTCCATATCCATCATCATTGTCTTGTTGAAAAACGCCGTGACATAGGTATTCATGAGCTCAAGCTGCCGCATTCCTCCGATTGTCCCAAAACTCGTCCCGCCGAAAAGCTTCCAGAAGGCCCCGTCGTCAAAGTCGTGGTGCTCCGTGCCGTCGACGCTGAACGCGCGCAGCCAACCGGTCTGCAGGCGCGCAAACTCCGCCCAGCTCGGGTCGAAGGTTGGGTCGGCGGCCCTCTGCTGGCCCAGGTTCATGGCCGGGCGCGCCAGGTCGCTCAGGTTCCATGCTGTGCCGTCGAGGCTAAGCGCCGATGCGATGACCTTGGACGACACGCGCGCCGCGGCGCCTAAGGAAGCTGCACCACCCAGCGAGTGGCCAAAGACGCCCATGGGCATGCTCGCCAGGTGACCCGTGTGATTGGCGTGCGGGACGCCGAGGCTGCTGGCCAGGTCGGGCCAGGCCTCGACGAAGCGCAGCGTCTCATTGACGCGCATGTCGTGCATGACGCCGAATACCTTCTCGTCGATCCCAGCATAGTTAGGTGGGAGGCCATACTGCCCGGTACCGTTGGGCCAGCGGATGAAGGGCTGCTCGTAAGGATGGTCGAGACCTGCGACAATGTAGCCGCGCGACGCGAGCTCGGCCAGGGTCATGGTGTAGCACTCGACTGATGGTCCCCCGCCACCGGGGCTAAAGATGAGGGTCGGTAGCGGCATCTCTACATGCTCCAGGGGAAGCCACGGAGCGTCCCATTGTATGTGGCGAGTGGTTAGTCCGGCAAGCGTACCTGAGCTGAAGTTCCAAGCCTCTTCCACGAGACAGGCTGTCTCGGGTTGCAGGTATGGGCTCGGAGCACTGCATGGTTTCTTGAGCGTCGGGTAGAACAGTGTGACCATGAAGCCCGTGCTGATGTTGTTCGGCGCAAAGGGGTCGTAGGGGTTGTAAAGATCGATTACATGCTTGCTCGCCCCGACGTTGTAGCTGCCAGTCGGAGGTGGGATCTCACCCGTACTGCCCACCGTCGCCGCCGCCGCCACCGTAAGCAGAGCAGCGTAAGCTCTTGACATTACCGTGAACAACATGATTGACGTATGCTTCAACGCCCGGTGGACCTGTTTGTAGATTCTCTTCAAGCCCCGACAAGTCTGATACGTTTTCCTGCCAATTGGTTTTTGCTGGATGACATCTTGATCATATAGACCGGCTCTCGAGGATATTTAACTTATCGTTACGACGCTCTTACATCATTCCAGCCATCGCATGTCAGCATGTCTGCCCACCCCTGGCTATGGACCTGAGCCTACACATCGTGCAGCCTCACTGTCCCCACTCCAGCTCCAGCTCGCCAATTCTGGAAATATATGGCGCCGCTACGTGAGGAACAAGCCGCCTTCGTATTCACTTTCGCCTCTCAGGCTCTCAGCTTGAACGTCAATGAAACTAGGATCATTGCCAACTCCTTGACGCTTGACCCGACTGAGAAGATATTGGCTTTGTTGAAAGCTACCCGAGTCGGAGATGTCTTTAGCCGCGCAACATACTTCTTAGAGTCGTCAATATTGAGATGGTGTTAGCCGATTCCGAGTATAAAGTATAAAAACACACTATCGATAGAAGATTTGTTCGCTTCTCGAGTTATCAGATCAAGATAAAACAGTGCAAAGCAAAGCTGCGCAACCTGCCCTTTTATCAGTTCGCCCTCATAAGACTATACCCTTCATTGTGCTCTTGAGACATAGTGGTTTTCCTGGGTCGAGGCCTGGAGGATCGCTAGTTACGTATGGTATACAATAGCAAATACGATGCTCGGGAGCAGGTGTCAGTATACCGTCTAAGTATGTTAGCTCTTGTGAACTCCTCATTCTCTTAGCTTGATATTTTATGTCAAGTTGAGTAGTGTTGGTGAAGAATGAATAGATTTCCTACTCTGTGTATCATATCAAAGAAGCAGATCATCTTGGAACCAGAGCGAAGACTAGATCGAGTGGTGGGCGTGGGAGAGCTGTAGTGTAGGTCTTCTGCGCAAGTTCTCGTTGCTGGTGGAGACATTACTGAGTTCAAGGACAAGACAAGGCAAGGCAAGGTCCGGCCGATGTGGTCAGACGGCACAGTGAGGGAATTCTGACAACAGAGAGGACATTGATCTGCATATTTGGGCTGCAATGCCTGGGAGGGCAATGTCAATACCAACATCAGGCTGCCCTCAAATGAAACCGATCACATAGGGGACGGATAGTGGAATGCAAGAATGTGGATTTGATACTCTGTTGACTAAGACACAAAGCGACCACCGTCTTATCTATCACAATAGACCCAGCCAGAACTATTTTGGGTGGCTTATGAAGCCGAGTGCAGAATGAGTGCTATGCTTCTTCGTCAATATCATGGCCTCGAAGATACCCAGTGACAGATGGGATACTCCGTCAGGCCAAGCACTTGGCACAGTATTTTTGGGTGACGCTGTAGCACATACTCGCAGTATTTTCACGCAGTATAAGAATTTCAACTTACCTCCAAGTCTCATTCTACCCTGCCTCAACACATGCATGACCTTGCATCTGCGGGCCGGAACTTTCAACAGACCTCCGCGTGGCGCCTAATTGTGATAGACTTCATTGGGTTGTATTGCAGTCCCCGCACCTCCTGCGTCCTGCAGAGGTGAACAGCTATCCGAATGCCGAATAGTTAGTCTTTTCTTGACCACGCTTATGTTTTCACATTGACATGCATGCAATATCTCGGCAGACTGTTACCGTAATCATTAGACACAAGCGAGAGTCTAGCATCTGTGACGTAGGTAGTGTTCATTATGCTGACTGAGAGCCTGATCATATACAGTGTCAGTGTGGATGCAACTTTGCGAGCGTAATCTGCTGACCATGCCTTATGCATAAAGCATGCTTCACTATATGGCATTGACTCAGCAACCTGCAAACAATAGACAACTCGAACGAGTGTTACCACACCTTGTATATCAAATGCCGGATCTGGTTTCTGGGGTATCTCCGCGCCAAGTCCGTAGTAAATATGGCAACATCTCCAAGGACTATGGCAACTATTTAAACTGACAGAATGCCGGCTGTACGAGCGCATAAATCGAAAGCTAACAAGTCATAGTAGTCTCGTGTCGACAAGATCACCCATTATCTTATCAATTGATCAACATGAAGTTCTCTCTTCCTCTTATCACATTTCTGGCCGGATGGGCTCTGGCCAGCCCAGCTGTTGTCGACAACCTAGAGTCCCGTGTTGACTGCTCGACCTGCCGATGCTCGTCTGCAGAGTCTTGTACTGTAAGTCTTCACCATTATTGGATAGGCACTTGCAGATAGCATGCTAACAACAATTCATTAGTTCGATGTAAGTCTATTTCCGGTTGAGGAATTCAGTAATTGCTCGCAGAAGACTGATTGGATTGCGATTCAAGTGCTGTCAGGTAAGATCCTTCAAGATATATGGCTGAGACTTTATATCATTCCAATCCTCTGACTTCCCTGCACAGTAAATTGGAAATGGTCTGGAACTACATCAGTGGCTTGAATGGTCGTTGTATGGAGTTCTCCAAAAGGAGTTTAAGCTCGGCCGACCAGGAAGCGGGTTACCTTCGTTATTAGTAACAACTCCAAAATACTACCGGAATTGTGATCAATCGCTCTCGAGTCTGAAGTACGAGAAACAGATTCTGTGCATGTGTATACCGGAGTCTCAAGTATCCGATGTGAAGAAGTAAATACGCTTCGTTCGATGTGGCCCTTTTAGGTTAGGTCCCGAAGGCATACCGGCCGGAATGATCTCGGACTGACCATAGGCCGGCATTCTGCTAAAACCGGCACGCATAGCAGCGCCGCTAATAAGCAGACGAAGCCCAAATTGGGTCGGCACTGCTCTGTGGAGTGGCCCGTCGTCTGCAATAGTGAGTTGCTGATCGACCACCACACAGAATTCTTTCAGAGTGGTCTGTCACTGTTCCACATGGTACACAATTAGGTGTAGACACGCGCAAGCGGTACCCGATGAATGCACCGAGTCACATTATGAGGGGATGTAACACGGCAAGTGATTATTGGCACCTAATAGAGATGAATTGCCCCTCTTGAATAAAACAGAATGCTGCCTTTCTCATTTAATTAACAATATCTTTCCTTTCCTCGACCTGTCTCTCAATAGGTCCTTTGAGCACTGTAACAAAACAATGTCTTCCGCAGCACCCGTCGCAATAGCCGTCATCGGGTTTTCCGGTGTCATCGGCAAGAAGCATGTCTCTGACTGCATTACCAACCCGGCCACGGAGCTGGTCGCCCTGGTCGACCCCTCTCCGGCAGCGGCCCCGGTAGCGGCGGGGCACGCAGTGCCTTACTTCCCGAGCGTCCAGGACATGCTCGCGTCCGAGACAGTGAAGAAACCTCAGGCGGCCATCATCTGCACGCCTAACCACACGCACGTCGCCGTGGCCAAGGAGCTCGCCTCGGCCGGCATCCACGTGCTCATCGAGAAGCCGATGAGCATCTCCGCCGAGGAGGGCCAGGACCTGTTGCAGCACCTCGAGAAGTGCGGCGTCCGGGCGCTGGTGGGGCATAACCGGCGTTTCAACGACTACGTGGTCGCGACTAAGAAGGTGCTCGATGAGGGCCAGCTCGGGGACGTCACGGCGGTGTCGGCGCTTTGGACGCTGCATAAACCGCTGAGCTACTTCAGTGGTAGCCCGAACTTGGCCTGGAGGAGCAGTCGGTCCACTGGAGGGGGACCGGTCATGATCAATCTCATCCACGAGGTTGATCTGTTGCAGTACTTCTTCGGCCCCATTATCAAGGTGCACGCCGAGAAGACGATATCGCGGAGGAAGACGGAGGGCGTCGAAGAAAATGACCGAGCTGAGGAGGGCGCCGCAGTCACACTGCGATTC
Organism: [Phialemoniopsis] sp. UDSM-2020; assembly: GCA_018873225.1. NCBI lineage: Eukaryota > Fungi > Ascomycota > Sordariomycetes > Thyridiales > Thyridiaceae > Thyridium > [Phialemoniopsis] sp. UDSM-2020. The sequence continues at coordinate 869,772 of JAEILZ010000005.1, forward strand.
GAATCAGGAGTCGTCGGGACGCTTCTGGTGTCCGACCACGTGGTGAGCCCGCACAACTATGAGGGAGCCACAAGGGACAACCCCAATGCGCTTAGGGAGTTACCCGAAGACAAGGTCGACATCTACCGAATCTTTGGAACGGATGGCGCATTGAGCATACCAGACATGGTGCGTTGGTCGTACGAGCCTGGCAGTCTGAAAGCGTGGCAAGACCCGCTGAAGAAAGAAACGGTCGGTGTTACCCGCGACCCGCGAGATTCATTCGTCAAGCAACTGGATCACTTCGTTCAGCTCGTTCGCGGAGAGGTAGAGCCAAGTTGTAGCGCGGAGGATGGCCTGCGAGCTGTTCAGGGTTGTGAGATGATCACTCGGGCGATAGACAGTCCCAATGGGACAGTGTCTGCTTAGCAAGAGCATGATTATTCAAGAAACGTTCATAAATGTGACTAGTAATCTTTGTGAACACTACAATCGAGCGTTTCGATAGACCAAAAGACTAGCTATTGACCCCTAATAAGATCCAACGTTGATAAAGTTTCAACCTCCCATCAAAGCATGGGTGTTCACTATCCTCCCTCAAACCGGGATAGGTGAGAACGTATCGTCTTGACCTTCATTCTTCCAATAACATGTCTTTCAATGTTCTTTAGATTCGGGCTCGAGCCTTTCGCGCATCTTCTTGATAAAGCTACCCGGGAGAGGGAGGTATCGCCCCTCGTGCTGAACCTCATCCTGTCCCTGCTGGCTTAAAATAAAGCGGAGGAACTCATAGACCATAGGATCCATCGGCTTGCCCGGCTCCTTGTTAGCATAGAAGAAGATATTATTGATCAGAGGGTAGCTCCGGTCCCTGATAGTCTCGAGGGTGCGCGGGACAAACGGCCCGCCGTCGAGCCCTGGACTGCAAGCTCCTTGAGCTGCGTCTCGTTCTTGTTGATGACCTCGGGCGAGGCGACGCAGATGGACAGCTGGTCGCCCACCACGGCGCTGCGGACCTGCGCGCTCCAGCTCGCCACCGTGCGGTTGACCGTCGCGTAGTTGGCAAAGGTGCGCAGGCCCTCGACCCACTGGTTGCTGCCGCGCAGGACGAGGTTCTGGAACACGTCCTAGATGTTGGCCTTTGTCGTCTGGCTGACGGGGTGGATGGGGCGGCCGACCCAGGACCTGTTGAGGCCCATCTGGCCCCAGGTGCGGATGTTGTCGCAAGGGCCGCGCCGGTAGGGGTAGTGCGTGAGCCAGGTGCTGCGGTTGTAGCCGCCGCCGCGGGCCGTTCCAAAGATGCCGTCGAGCTGCTGCATGCTGATGTTCACGATTGGGTTGGACTTGGGCACGAGGATGGCGAAAGCTGGAGACCATCCGTAGACGTCGTAGGAGCCGGTCGCGGCGGTGATCTCGACCGGGTCGTGGCCGAAGACTTGTTCGTAGGTGAGGTAGTCCATGAGGGTGGCCGGGCGTCCGACGCCTAGGTCGGCGACCTTAGCCGCAAGGGCCGGGATAGCAATGCCGGCTGTAGGTAGATTATACTCGATCTTGACTCCTGGCTGGAACCTGTTGAACGCCGTAGCCCAGTACTCTCCTAGCGGGCCGTCCTTGAGATAGTTGCTGCCCCAGATGCGTAGGGTGCCATTGACTTGCTGCGTGGGCTCATAGGCGGGCATGTCAGAGAGGTCCCAACGCTTGGTGTAGCCGCCCTTTACAGAGTGCTCTTTGCGGAAACTGGTGACGTTCAGAGTCCAGATACTGGTGTTGGCGTTGAGGGGACTGTCAACCTTGGGCGGGTCACAAGCAGACAATTGGGCAAGGGCAGGAGAGCCGAAAGCGAGCGCAGCGGCTACCATAAACGTCTTGAAAGCCATCCTGACTTGATTAAACTTGCCAATGTCCGATTAAGTTGTGGCTCATCATGCTCAGGAATGAATCTCATAGCCGTGAGCTCTACTTAGCCTTTATATAGTTGATCTAGTCCTCGTAGACATAGAAATACGGACAAAGGATCCATTCTTTCTCCTCATTAGTGAAAGAAACATTGCCCACTTTTCTTTCGCCGTTAAATGCCGTAATCAGGAAAGAGATGCATTGCTTCTGCGGGCTTTCGGCAACGGAGTGAGACGCAACTATTGTCCTTGAGGATGATCGCGAGACTTAGAGAGGCCGCTTGTGGTCATATGACCCTAAGACTTGTCATTCCGGTATTTACAACGTCGATCAGCCGGAAATTCATCGCGAAAACTCAATGCACCGGGAGCAGGCTCCTACCATGACATGCTTTAAACGGGGCCTGATGCATTGCAGTAGGTCGCTTCAGCGCTTGTCGTTACCCGGCACGAAGCTAACAAGATGCTTTTGCAAAGATGTTGCAACGCTGGATTAATTCCCACCAAGCAAGGTCGACATCGGTCCACGAATAGGTCCGCAGCTATTTGTCATTGGCAAATGGTGTGAGGTTTATAAGCTTTCATTGTGCTTATGTGGAGTTCTACCCCAGATGTTGTCGTTGCGTTGACGTTGCGGGGTCTTCCAAATCATACTAGTTCACAAGGGTTAGACAAGCCTGCGTTTCTCACGGTGAGAAGTTGAGATGATTTGTACCGGGGTCTAGCAGGCATCACGATTTCAGTTTTTCCCTAGGTAGGCAGAAGGCAACAGCAACAGCGGGCCATTCCGCCAAATAAATGCTGGGTTGACATCAATGCCTTTGATTTACGCACCGGAAAACCCCCGATTCCCCATGTTTAAACTGAATCTAGTATTCTTCTTTCCGAATGTTTGTCGTGGCCTCGCGCGATGCTTACTCGAGGTTGCATTTTGGACTCGACAACAGGGTTGACAACCTCTTTAAACCTTTGAACTCTCTCGATCTGCACGTTCGGACAAGGTAACCGAGCACGAGGAGATACGAGTTGCTGTTCGGAGACCGAATTCTACCAGTCTGGCGTGCCGGATCCGTGAACATGACGATTTTGGAAGCTTCTTATTGATGGAAACCATTTCTTGCCAAGCCAAGGAACATGAATGTCGCGTGTCCTGTTCATAAGACTGATGGAATGTGAAGAGTCAGGAGAATGATGCTGAGAACTGTGCATGTGTCTTCCGCGATTCGTGTATAAGTGACCTGCTGTCTCTGCGAGAGATATGAAACATCTTCCTAACGATTAATCATATCATATTGATAAACACGGCTTTCTCGTCAACCTTGATCAATCTCGTCCTCTTCACTGAATGAAAGGAAGGGGAGCGACCTCATCAGCCTCTTGATATTGTGATAAAGAATGAGACCCTGTGAGAACCCAAACTCCTCTATAAATTGGTAGAGCTAAATATGAACTCAGTGGCCCTTTGTATTGCTGCCTTGGCTGTGGTCCAGGCTGAAAACACCACTTATGATCTTCCACGCCGTGACCTGACCGGCTATCCGGCCTACAAGGTCGAGTACAATGTGGAGGGCGGCTTTCGAATCTTCGGCAGCGAGCTGAAAGGTGCCATAGAGGCACTTGTGGACGGGTTTTTCAAGTACCATCCGAACGCCATGATCGGGACCAACTTGATGACCAGCAGTGAAGGGGCGATCACCGGACTCTATACCGGCGCCTCTGGCCTATCGCCTGCTGGTGACGATGCCAAAATCACAGATATGATGCCCTTTTACAATACGTTCCACTGCCTCCCCACAGAGATCTCTATTGCGACAGGAGGCCACGAGAAGCGCGGTACTCTCTGGCCGGCGGTCATTGTTGTCAACAAGAACAACCCTTTGCAGAAATTGACTATGGACCAGCTCGACAGAATCTTTGGATCTGAGAGATCTGGTGGCTGGGAGCTTGGAGCGAACGACCTCCGCACGGCAACTTACGGCGACAACCTACTGTACACGGCTAAGTACGCCCGCGACGCCAGCACAAACATCCGCAAGTGGAGAGACCTTGGTATCAAGGGCCGCTGTGGCGACAGGGACATTCAGACATATGGCTACGTCGCTCCGGGTTTCAAGATCTACATGGAGCGCAAGGTCCTTCACTGGTCCCAGAAGTGGAACTCGAACCTCAAGGAATATGTCGAGGCCAAGGAGGCCACGCCCGACGACTTCGGCAACATGACCGCTAGCGAGCGCATGCTGGAGGCGCTGTCCACCGACGAATGCGGCATCGGCTGGGCGGCGCAGCTCCACGTCAAGGACTACCCCAACGTGAAGTCTGTAGCAGTCGGATGGAACTCCTCGGGTCCTTATTATCAGATGACGGCACAGACGGTCTCAGACCGGCTTTACCCACTGAAGCGTGATGCCTACGTTTACCCCAACCGTGTTCCCGGACGGCCCATGAGTCCAAAGGCTCGCGGGTTCCTGCGCTTTGCTTTGAGCAAGGAAGGCCAGGAGATCATTGCCAACACTGACAAATACTACGCTTTGACGTTGCCAGAGCTGCAAGCTCAGCTGGCCAGGCTCAACTAGTAGATGCTGATGAGAGCGAATGAAAGCTGATGGTGGGAATACTGTCCGGAGGGGTATTCTAGAATGTCAAGGAAGGGATGACAAGTGAGAGTCCTAGCGGGTAATCACGTTTCTCCGCCATGGGGAAACGGTTGCACACAGTGGCATAGGCTGCTAAATACTCCTATCTAACTTTGAAGAGAGATGATTGATTGCTCCAAGTAATGCGAGGGACTGAGTCCGATGAAATATGATCAAGGCCGTTAAGAAGAGCCACTAAACCCCGTTAGGCAGTAGGTCCCCCCATGTGCCGGCATAAGCTCTTGGTCGGATTTCACTGGCTTGGTTGTCTAGCGTCTGGGGCTTGTGACCGGGTCATGAATGGGCGATGAGTGATACGCACACTGTATTATTAAACTCTGCGCTATTAGTCAGCGCTCGTTCACCATGCGAGCACCTAAACAGTGATGGCTTTAACGAGCAGCCAGCTGCAATTCTCATCGCTACGAGCTGGCCCACGCCTAGATGCTGCCGTGTTAGGCATACCTACTGCCCGATATGGACGTAGAACGTATCCCTGCTCACCGACAAAGAACCAGTAGCCCAGCTAAAAACCCGGAACCTAAGGAACTCAGCATAGCATTTGTCAATTGCTCGGACCCGGCATCACGGCGAACAGCGGCGACGCGTCGCACCATCCACAAACATGCGATGAAAGCCATCGGCCAATCGCGCAGGCGCGTGAGGCCCCCAAAAGTCGTCGAATTAGACACTTCAGTACTGGAGGACACACAAGAGGAGGGCGGCCAGGTGTCATGGTGGCTCGGGGTGAGGTGGACTGGCATTTCGGACGGAGGAATCGACCCCCTGTTGCGGTACCCGGTGCAGATCAATGCACCTGCCCGCGAGCTTGTTGCAAATGGTCAGCCCCCATCTATCCCTTTTCCTTTGTGATCTGTCAATCGTGTACTTTTAAGTATGACGAAATTGGGTTTGCCTGACATCTTGTAGTGTTTAGGGAGGATGGCGGCCAGCGGCCGCTTCGAGACGCATGGTTCACCGTCGGTTTACAAGATGAGGCGGCTTTCTTTATCATCCTTGCCAATTCGGCACTGCACAGAAATGCTCTCCAAAGGAAAGCTCCCTGGGGGCTGGAAACAGACGAATCCATACACTACTCGGCAATGGCCATGGAATCGATCCGCCGACGACTTAACCTGCCCTTCTCCGACGTCATAGAAGGCATTATCGGTGCGGTCTCTGGCCTGCTTGCCAATGCTGTAAGACTTACCCACAAAGAAGTCGTTCTCGGCGACTCTACCAGGCACAACTAACTCTCGGTGTACCATGTAGGATCTTCGAGGCGATTGGCACGACTGGCTCACCCACCACAACGGAATGCTGAACCTAATCCGGCTACGTGGGGGTATTGAAAAGCTCGAGGCCAATGAAGTCCTGAGGATTACCATCTCTTGGTCAGTACACAGCATCGTATTTGAGCGTGGACTGAATCTAACACGACGAATGTAAAGGTGTGAGCTACGAGGTGTTCTCATGTTGGATATGCAACCTTCCTTTCCACTCCCGACACAGTGGGCTCGGTACACCCAGCCTCCGCCACTACCAAAGGCCTCACAAAGTCATCTCAAGCACATCTCCTCACTTTGCAGCAGAGATTCGGTGGATGAAATCCACTGGATGACGATATTCACCAATTTGTTCTCGTTTTCTGAAGCTACGTTCTCTTCGCGGGGCGTCGTCAACAGCTCTCCAGAATTTGGCGCTTGGACGAATCCCATGATCCACAAGATCCTCTCCTGGCGGCCTGCACTCGCGAACCACATTCCCAAGCAAGCAAGGTTTGAAGCGTGCAGACTAGGGGCGCTGTTGTTTCTTGTCCGGGCATGGCGTTTCTTTGGCGTCAGACCCGTCATGTCAGACTTTCTGGTCAGCAGGTTAAAGCTTGCGTTGACGACATGCGACGTTGACTGGGGGTCATTAATAGCATTTCAGATCTGGGTCCTCTATCTTGGGGCGATAGAATCTCGAGGCAAGGCGGAGGAGGAATGGTTTGTGACGCAGTTGGGAAATGCTCTTCTTCAGGCAAGAAAGACCCCTAAGGATATGCTAGAGTTCCTGAAGAAGGTCCTTTGGTTCGAGTGCCTGTTCAAAGCTGATCATGATGATCTGCTCCAAGGTTTGGACGAATAGCAAGGTTATGGAGGTAGAAACTAGCCGTGCGCTGAGCATCGGTAGTCTCATTGCTGAAATATGTACATTGAAGCCCTTCAGCTTTCAGAAAAAGGCCTGACCTGTCCTCCACTAGACCGTCCACATCACAGGAAGTACAAGCTGAAAAAAGAATGTCAGCAGTGGAGTTGGTGACCATAAGCATGCCCGCAGCTTGCTGGCTAGTCTCATGCGGCAGCGTGTAGACCAACTACCCGATTGGGAACATTGACAATAAGCTTCAGCAGTCGCGCAGCCCTAGCCGGGCTTGGCTGTTGTCTGACATTAGTACGGAATTTGTCAGCTCTGCCCCGTGTCGCATATCTACCTTTAGTAGTCATCTACTTCATGCTCCTCATCTCTGTAGCTTTCTATAAAGCATTGTCTACACCGCATTTTCACAGACCTGCAATTGAATTCGACCGGACCAAGCCACGTACTTAGGAAATTCGACCTTCATATACGTCACTGTAGTTTACCACCATGGCTGGCTTACCAGAAGATTACTTCGTCACAAGCTTCCAATTCACGGAGCACGTTTATCGGGACCAGTACCCGGCGATCGATCCTAGCAACCCAGAGCTATCTCTGGCCGGCAAAGTCGTCATCATCACAGGCGCAAGTCGTGGACTCGGTGCCAATGTCAGTCAAAGCACTTTTAGGCTTCTTCCAGCCCACAGGTCAACAAAGACAGCTTGCTGACATCAGCGCAGGGATTCGTGCCCGCATTCGCCAAAGCCGGACCCAAGGCCATCGTACTCGCCGCTCGCGATGCTACCCGCCTGGATTCTGTTGCAGCTGAAGTAGCCAAGATCAACTCCGCTATCGAGACCTTGACTGTGTCTACAGATATCTCTAAAGGATCCGACATTGCGGCCCTGTTCGACAAGGTGGCTGCCAAGTACGGACACGCCAACGTGATCGTAAACAACGCTGCCGTGAATGCGGTGGACGGGAACCTCGCGGATCTGGACCCTGAAGTCTGGTGGGAGAACTTTGTATGGAAGCCTAACCTACTGCATGATGAGCCCCCCTTGTGGGGACCATCGAGACAAAACACCTTACATTGCACACGCTAACGGTTGCTAATTCACATCACTGCAGGCCGTCAACTCGCGCGGCACCTTCCTCGCCACGTCCTACTTCCTCAAGGCCCTGCCCGACACTTCGCACGGCACCATCGTCAACGTGACGACGGGCATGGGCTGGGGCGTGTACCCGGGCAGCTCGTCGTACGCGCTGAGCAAGATGATCAACCTGCAGATGGCGGCCTACGTCGGCGCCGAGTCGGCGGCCTCGGGCAAGAACAACGTGACGGCCGTCGCCGTGCACCCGGGCATCGTCATGACCGACATGACCAAGGAGTTCTTCAAGCCCTTTGCGCAGGACACGCCCGCGCTCATCGGCGGCACGGCCGTGTGGCTGTGCCAGGAGGACAAGGCGCGGTTCCTCAACGGTAAGACTATCTGCGCCAATTGGAGCGTGGACGACCTGTACGCGCGCCGGGACGAGATCGTCAAGGATGGGCTGCTGAATATTGGCTTGAATGGCAAGTTCGGGGTGGAGCAGTTCCAGAAGAAGTGATGGGCTGCCAGGGAAACGGCTGCGTCTGCGAGACCGGATAGCAACTTGGAAAGAACCAAACGGTTACCGACCTAGGGCAGATACTTTAAATCGATCACCGAGGTTCAGAGAAACAGTCAGACACCAGTTGATTCGAAGCTTTGATTTTATCAGTCGGTTGCACCTGCGAAACAGATAAGAATTTGTGATGAATCTGCTCGTGAAAATGACGTCACGGGCTGAATGCCGACCGTCCCGATTTTGAGCCGCAACATAACATCAAACCCCTCGATCATATCTCCATATATTCGTAAGAGAAATATTGCGAGGCAAATTATCAGCAATCCGCGGTGCCTTGATACATCATTGTTGGAAAGACCATGGACAGTCCAGGTACGAATTGAGCTGGCACCCTGCCACAGATGCAGGCCATCAGGAAAGACCATGTTTTTTCTGGCATGTGATCGACGGCGATGTCAACACAGAGAACGCTGACACGCAATTTTTCAGAGCAAAACATTCAAGCAGTCCTTGAGGCTCTGTGTCAAGGTACACCGGCCGAGCAGACCGACGCCATCAACACTTACTTTCTTCCCGACGCCGCCTTCCAGCATCCATTTTGCCGGGTTCCGGCCTTCTCCCAGCTGCCGTTTGGCCTGTTCCCTGACATCAACTCACGATGGCTCTTGCTCATGATCTATCGGTGGTATCGTATTCTGAGCCCTAACATCGATTTCCACATAGATTCGTGCGGTAAGTGCTGATCAGTCAATGTGCTGCGATTCCGAGCCACCGCTGTCCACAGGTGTTTGCTTTCTGACCAAGGGGACTGGGTAGCGTTCGACAAGCACAAAAAGACCCTATATCTCAACCTACGTCAGACTTTCGCCATTTGGTTCATACCCTTCTACGTCGCCCGCGTCCGCCTGGTGACCGTCTTGCACTTGGAGCACCTGGACAAGCGCACCGCCGCGAATGACTTGAGCGCCCCCGTCGGCGGCCGCCTTATCGCGGGCGACGAGGACAGCAGGAAGCGCTACTATATCGCCGAGCAGGACGACCATTACCAAGTCAACGACTTTGTCAAGTTTGTGGCTCCTGGCTTTGGACCCCTGCTCTGCAGTTTGTGGCAAGTTGTGAGCACCGTGGTCTGCGTGCTGGGTGTATGGGCTCTCATGCCCGTGTATGCTGCGCTCGAGAGGAAGCCCAGGTGGAAGGCTGTTATCAGTGGCCGCTGAATGGCATGGCATGTATTCATACGGCCACTTTCTGCGGCCTACCTGATTCCGGGAAAATATTCTTGTTATTGAAGTGAGCTTCCGGTAGGAAAAAGTGCAGGCGCGTTGGTGATGATGGGTACTTCAGTTCAACAGTCTGGTCATAGAGCGGCGTCAAATGACTCGGAAAGTTGTACATTAAGACCTTTATAGCTAGAAAAGTACAATCAGACATGCTTTTGTTGCCGATAGGCTTTGTCCAATACTCGATGAGCTGCACTTGTTCACCACAGCATGCCCTTGGTCTGCTCCCTCTCACTAAGCCGGTGATTCTTCATCAGCAGCACCCACAAAATCGGACCCGCCAACGCCGCAAGCGACGCGATGAGCATGATCTTCTGCGTCTCGCCATACGCCTTGACGATGGCCATCCTCTCCGGGCTGCCCCACTCGTAGCTCAGCTGCGTCGGCAGGCTACCGTAGATCAGCGTAGCGTTGGCCTTGAGCTCGTCCGGCAGGTACGCCGCGAGCTTCTGCGGCATGAGGTTGGTCCAGATGGCGCCGCTGATGGAGCTGCCGATGGAGCCGCCGACGCTCGTGACGAGGGCGAGCATGGCCATGCCGACGGCGACGTCGCGGTGGGGGATCGAGGCCATGACGGCGATCTGCTCGACCATGACGAGGGTGCCGCCCGCCAGCGAGCCGAAGACCTCGCACATGATGACGAGGCCGATGTGCGTGCCGGGCATGCGGAACTTGATCATGAGGCCGGTCATGAGGATCTGGAGGGGTACGGCGGCCATTCCTAGCCACTAATGGGACGGACATGGTTAGTCACTCGTTCTCTTTGAGGATGGTGGATCGGCGTGATTGGTGAAGGCTGTGAGACTTACCTTGTAACGGTCACTGACACGCATCAGACTAGTCCAGGGGTTAGCAATGACCAAGACAACCCTTCTGATGGGTACTTACAGTCCGCAAATGGGTCCCCAGCCGCAGGAGACAATGTTGAAGATGTTCAGGATGTAGCCTGCCTTGGAGACACTGACGTTGTAGACAACCTGCAGGTACGAAGAGAACTGTAGCTTGTAGCAACTGGTTGGGGTTAGCATCCTGGGCGGACGTGCGCGTATCGCCAAAAGGGTCTTACTAGAAGCTGATCCACATGTTTCCTCCCAGAAGACAAGCTACTAGGACAGTCCTGTTCTTAAACAATTCGAAGGGAATGAAGGACTTTGGGGCGATGTATTTCTCATAGAACGGGAACGCGATGAGAAATACCACTCCGAGGACGATCATGGCGATGACACGGGGCTCTTGCCACTTGTGTGCTTGGTAGCCGGCGAGACTGAACGGCAGCAGCAACAGCGAGAAGCCGGCGACGATCAGCAGCATCCCGGCGACATCGAGTTCGATGACCCAGTACTTGATGGAGCCCCAGGCGCTCCGCTCGGACTTCTTCTTGATATAGAGGCCCTGCTTCTTGGCACGGCGCATCTGGATCGTGAAGATGGCGATCAACGGCGCGCACATGACGGGCGTGATGATGGTGAAGGCACCGTAGCCCCAGCGCCAGGTGCTGCCCTCTAGGAACGCCTGGGCGGCAGATGGGCCGGCAAAGGTGTTGGAGATGTAAGGCGTCGACGAGAAACCGTATAGGATCATGCGGTTGGTCAGCGAGGTTGTGTCGGCCATGAAGATATTGAGCACGTAACCGATGCCGTTCATGCCGGTCCAGAAGAAGACTTGGGCGGCCGCGTAGGTTTCGACGTTGGTACAACTCGCCATGAGGATAAGCGCTGGCAGTCCATCCCGTTAGTTTCGACCTCTAGGTTGTTGTTCACAAGTCTGCGAGCATACCTATGACGACAGCCACCAGCATGATGACCAAGCCCTGAGTTCGACCGACGACATCGATGATCCGGGCTAGGGGCAGTTTGCTGACACCAGCGACAATGTTCGAAACGATACCCGTGGCGGCCATGAGACCGTGGAGACCAAAGTCACTGACAACATAGGGGAGCAGCGAGTTGGAAATTTGTTGCTGAAGCGAATCCGTGAAGAACATAAGCCAGATACTGTATCCGGTGTTAGTACTATCAATATCTTGATGTTGATGGAAGCACACACAAGATGTAGGCTGCAATCAACCAAGGCCTCGTCCAAGTCTGCGTCAGAGCCTCAATCTTCTCAACACCCGCTAGGCCACCGGTGTTGGAGTCGACGGAGCTCGATTCATGCGACTTGGTATCGAACTCCTGGCCTTTCTCCTGGTTCGACGACTGCACATTTTCAGCAGTCGCGATTTCCGCATCCTGCGTCGTAGGATTGCGGTTGGCCATGGCTGCGTTCTTGTTTGGAGGTTCAAAGCCGTCAAGAAGATTCGCAAAGACGAGTGCAGTTGCTGTCTGACCGTGAGCTAAAGAGGAAACGGATCAACAGTCACATCGTGAGAGACGAGGGTCTCCTTAAGAACGACCAAGATGTGGGCATACAGCAAGCTTTATGTCAAGGGAACATCGTGGGACTGGCGCCATCACGTTTTGGGACGGACGCGTGTGTTCAAGGCACAGATCTTTCCAAACCAGGTAACATGCCCCGAATGTCGCAACAGGGCGACAGGCAGTTTCAGCCAATATCAGGGCCTGAATCGTCCAGTGTGGATAGAGTGTAAAATTGTCAGATGTTTAGATTGATAAGATAAAAAAGATTGCCAGGGACTAGTTAGTGGTGCCATAGGAGTCTTGATCCCTGCCAGGACTTGGCCTTGGTCGGGAGAAAGACTACTTGTAATCGTTCACCCCTACTAGCGTCTTGGCACTTTTATTTGAAGAATCAGAAGACTTCTCCTTACAAAAAGTATATCAATTTGAAGCTCTGAATTCAGGCTTTCAAGTGATGCTTTTCACCTGGAGATACCTTAGGGTTAGTGGTTATTTGAGATGTCGACTTTTGGTGGAGTGGCCCCGGTTTAGTGACTTGCAGGGGGGTCTTGTGGGTGGAAGGCTTTGGTGGTCGGGAGGTATTGACCAGGGGGTGAACGAATTGCCAACCAGGGAGTGAACGATTATCCATTCTCCTTGGTCGGTGATGTGCCACAATCCGGCATATTTCTGCATAAGGACCGGTGACGAATCAGCACGAGAGGGAATAATCATTTACCCCCTGGTTGACACGGCACAAGCCAGGAGCTTGCCACCGCCGCCTCCGCCAGTGCTACCGGCCGCCGCCAGTGCTAGGACCCATTCCACGGCAACAGCATACAAGAACCGAGTCATAGGTGATGGAGATGAGTAAGTCAACATTTTGGGTGGGATCATCCATCTACACTGGCCAGTATGGCCAACTTAGCGTTGACAATATAAGAACCAGGGTCGGTGGAAGGATGCGGAGAAGCTATTTGTGCAGGTCATGGTTACAAGCAGGATGGATCTTGGACAGTATCATCACGCTGGCTAGTATGAACAATCTGGCATACTTGTAGATGGCCAGCTCGCTCCAAAGATGCCCTGGTGTGGCGATTAATGCAAGCTAAAATGGCGTATTGGGATGTTAGAGCTGGGACTTTTAAACCACATACCGCATTGTAGTACCAGTACCTCGATTTCTAATGGCAGCAACTCAGTCAGTCACTGTACCTTTCACCGCCGCATGGTTCCAGTAGACAAGTCACAAATTCTTCATCTCTGAATAGGTGATACAACATGCTCATAGTTGTCCAACACAATGGTCAGAAGAAAAAGGGAAAGGGGAAACCCTATTTCGAGTACAAGAATTCTAATCTTCCTCCAACGCATAATGGTCATCCAAAGCCTTTTGTATCACTGCGTGCCGCGCTGCCTGGTGCTGCATTCTCATCATGTTTCGGTATGCGCTCATCCTGTTCTCAGCCTCCACTGCGGCGCCAAACGCAATAGCGGACATGGCAATATAACTATCGTAGCCTTGTGAGTACTTTAAGTGCATCGAATTCGATGGGGCTGGCTGCATACGTTTTGAATTGGATCGTGAAGCCCCTATACAACGGCGATATAGCGTAAACTATGCCGCAAACAACGCAAGTGGCAGAGCCCCATTTGACAATGCCGTAGAGGGCACCTTTCATTGCCTCCCTTGCAGCCTGATGCGTTTCTGCATCCTTTCCAATCTTATTCGTGTGACGCATTGTGCTGGTGGTTACTAATAAGCCTTGCTGGAGTGAATTGAAGAATGCGATGGAAAATAATCACTGACAGAGAGAAATTGTCAGCGCGCAAATATAAAGGGGCAGCGCAGTTGAATGGCGAATCTGACAAATTTACTACAAGAAAGTATCGGAACAGGACTTTCGGGATGTGCTTCACTGGTCTAAACGTTGAGAGGTTGATGCCTCGGGCAAATATTCCCATCTAGGCAAGGGCCTCGAACATATGGGGCACCAAACGCTTGACCCGGTCACTCTGTAAAACTGCTTTTGTATACTATCGCCATAATAGGAAGGTTATCACGACCGCCCTGGCCCTAGAATGTAGACCCTTGATATGTAGAATGCTGCTGTTCAGCTATTTTGGAAAAAGCCTGTTCTGGCAGTCCCATTGATTTGTCCCTTACTTCCTGGTCTAGATTGGTCTCGCGAGGTTTAGCCGGCGCGGTTTGTATTGACGACTCCTGAGAACTAGGTTACTTCTCGCGAGAACACTTGGGCTTGTGGGAAATATCAGTCAGAAGATGATGAAAGCTCGGCGAACGATTGAAGCATGGTTAAGTTAGTTATTCGTACCCACAACAAACAGACATGTGTCCGCTGTCATTCGCACGCACAATTGCAGAGCAATGGCTTTGAAGTCGCAGTGAAGGTGTCATCATCGTCAGCGTTTGGCAGGTGAGGAAGTAGCTACACTGCTTCAAGGTAACCTCGCTCCGATCTCAGAACACATCGTGTATCTGCAGTGCAAGCAAATGCTTCGGTGCCGTTATCTGCTGAGACTGCATCAACCCACAAGCTAATATCCAAAATGACAGCCATGGCCCAGTCTCGCAACTGTAGGACTTACCCGGCCATCTCTGGCGCTTCCCTAGCATTCTTCTGCACGTGGTGCAAAGGGGTAGGCGCTATGTGTGAAGGCCGACCTGTAACTACGTTCGGTGTCTTTGCGAATGAGCTACGAGACCCGCTGTTGGGTGTGCATCCTGGTTCGGCGACCCCAACTGCCCGGTGCATAGCTTTCATGAGCCGTGGATTAAGATCTGTCGAGATGTCGCCACCATAAAGTATACCAAAGGAACTTCCCCCAGCTGAACTTGCACATGAATCCTTATTACTTGTCACTGCGTCCCTTCAGTACGACATAACGCATGACTGTTGAAGCGTGCCTTGGCCCAGGAAACCCCGCTTTCCTATTCCCCTTCTGGAAGGAAACCGCGAGTATGCTTAAGCTATATGGGTCTGACTTTCGGCCCTCCCTAGGCATAATAACCATAACGGTAGGCCAAATAGTGGGCCCTAGCATTACACAATCTCGCGAGTTACGGATATTTTATGGGTACTGCGCCCCAATTGCACTGCTTAAATCCACCTTGACTCGTGAACCATCGAGGCCATTCATTATTGAACGGCCAGTCCGGCGATTACGAAGGATCCCGTCAAAACCCGTCGTGCGCAATAGGGGTGCAACATCTCCGCGGATCATAGAATGGTTTGTTCTTGTTGAGCGAGCTCAGATCAATCGCGGCCTTATATTGCACCTGACTTCCACAAATCTTGATGTGATCTTATTTTGAGATGTCCCTTTGCAAGACTATCATACTCTCTTTCCGAAGTCAGTTACAATGCTAGCTCAATGTTCACAAATCACTCGCCGTACGGTGCTTCATTCTCCCAAGCTTTTTCGAAGACAGCATTCATCAGCAGGTGCGGCGACAGAGGCTTATCGCCGGGCATACTCCATGCCCGCCGTCTGGGGGCCACGTCTGAAGGGTGCTGCATTTCAGATGGTGACGTACGTATATCTTTATTTCCATTCCAATATGAGAACGAAGCTGACCAAATATAGAGGTGTGCCTGCGTTCTGTGCATGCCTTTTTTGGCCATGGCCAACATGGGAACTTGGTTTAGCCTGGGGCCTACCTGCTTTCTGACCCTCGCCGCTCAGCACGGGGGCAAGCGCCATGTAGATGGCGTTTGAGTAACAGCAAATTATTGTATATTACATGCGTGATGGAAGAAAAGAGCCTGGACGAGGTTTTAGACACATCTCCGTGGGTAACTATGGTCTTGTGTTGTGATGTTGGCCAATATTTACCAATGAATACACATGATGAACCTTTCAAGGGTTATCAACTCTGCCACACCACCACATTCATCTTCGGAAAACGTCCTCGGGGCACAAACTTTTCAAAAAGGAGCACTTAAGTCTCACTCGCTTCTTTTGCCTCGGATTTACAAGAGGCGCCTACGGTTCCAGTCGTTTGGACGCCTTTCGGAACGACATTAATCTAGAATCGCGTTGCCGCGCTAACACGGGGCCTCGCCCCGCGGGCCCCCTTGTAGGGACCTACACGTGAGGCCAAAGAAAAAGAGCTTCTTTCATCCTCTGGCGTACGGACCACCCCTCAGGATCACGTGAGGCTCAAGGAAGAGCTTCTTCTTAATCCTCTGGCTGGTCGCACGAACCATCTCCAAAATTGCGGGCGAAAACGACCCCAAGGCGGTGAGGAGCGGCAGACTATGGTCACCTTTTTCGGGCGGGAAATGACTCTTTCGTTCCGAAAGGCACCTGACTCGTTTGACGTGGCCAAAACTTAATGAATACTTCTCACAACACTCACGTCCTCTCGTTGCATTTACTAAGTGGCTCTTTCAGCTACCGCCATGGGAAAGGCACCTCTCACTGACAATTGCCATACATGCCGTGCCCGGCATGTCAAGTGCGACAAAACACGCCCAGTATGTACCCGGTGCCTCAAAGGTGGTTACACTTGCGCGGGTTACGAAGCCGTGCTTCGCATGCAGAATCATGCGGTCGTCGCGGGCCTTGAACCTGGATCCTCTCGCCTTGCCAAGGTTGAGTCCGCATCGTCGCTTTCACATCATCTGGCAAATGTGAATACCAGAAGGATTCGCAATCGACGAAAAGGCGACCAGGCGCGCGTATGCGAAGTTACCAAAGTGGAGGACCAAGTCATACCCGAGCTCGCGTCTAGTAGTACCGGCAGGTCTAACTATATAGGCCAATATACGATCCCACCGGCAATGAGTCTGACTGCGTTCATGGAGGACATCTCCTTCTCCTATTTCTTCCACTCCTACGCCTGGATCAACATGCAAAGCATTTTGCTCCAGGACACGGCTATGCACAGCCATCTGACAAGCGACGCTATGGCTCTAGACAGCCTGCGAGCCCTGTCATACGGTCTTTTCGGCAGGGACCATCGCATAGACAAAATGAGGCAGTCGAGCATCAGGTTCTACACCTCGACGCTAAGGTCGTTGCAGGCTAAGCTATACAGTGCGTCCAAAGCGGACCTCGCTGAGCTTATCCGACCTATTGCTATTATGGGCTCATACGCTGTAAGATTAGTCTTTTACAGAAAATTCTATGTATACAAATAGGTATTAACATTAAGATTCTAGGTATCAGTTGAGAATGACCTGAGGTTTATCCATAACCAAGGTTTAACACAGATTATCGAGCATTGCGGCCCAGACGCTTTTCAGTCACCATCACTACTGCCTGTCTTTGAGTCCTGCAGATTAACCTTAGTAAGCCTATACTGATCTATCCATCTTATAAGATCTCAAGCTAATATATTTTATTTTAGATTTCGCAGTCTATTATTGCCCGGAAACAGAGTTTCCTACAGCAACCACAGTGGAAGTCTAGGCCTTGGAGGAGATCACCATCACCTAGGCTCAAGACGCTAAGCAGCAGATTACTCGACATCATGGCTGGGATTCCAACCATCATTGAGGGTGTCTATAGTGTTATGCATGATCGCATTAACTGGGCAAAAAGCAACTATCGATCACAACGCTTAGAGACTACAGAAACTCTACCTGGATTACTAAGGCAAACTACTAATATGACGGAAGATCTGAGGGCCTGGCTTGCCGAGTGGGAACGTATAAATCCTGTGGCAGGTCGTAAGCTCATTGACTGGACCTTCTATATAGGTGGGGATGATGCCTACCGCCCGGGTATCGATGGTACGGAGGGCCCTGATGCCTATACAACAAGTGTGCTATTCAACTTGTTTCCCGATAAAACAGGTGCATACCAGCCGCCAGCAGAGGAAGAAACTTTCATACGAATGCTTGATATAGCATACTACACCACGGTCCTAATTTGGACGACAAGGTTGACTAAGTGTCTCCGTGCAGCAATCAGATCGTCGACATCCCCGTCATTCTTAAACACCCCCTTTTTCAGCCGCTGTACCTGTTGCAGTTCCTACGCAGCCTCATTATGCCAAACCTTACCGAATCCGAGTGCCAGCACGGAGCCGGCTATTGCCTGGAACGCCACGGCAGTCAGAATGGCCACCGGCCCCGTCTGTTTCGGTGCTGAGAAGCGGATAGATGGGCCGATGCCGACGCATTCTTTCTCATCTCCGCCATTGTCTTCACTCCCAACAGACTCTGAGCGTCTCAATGCGGACATAGCAGTGTTGTTGCCTGGTGACGTTCGCTTCGCTGCTCAATTGCGACTACTCTCATGGCTTGTGGATCATCTGCCTACCAGCAGAGCACAGGTCCTAGGTGTTCTGGCTGCCATCGGTCTTGCTCACTGTGCTCATGATGTTCGGCCCACCGAGGGAATTGCTGCTGTTGCAACAGCAGTTACAAGGGTTCTTCATAGCACAAGTGCTGCTGGCGTTCAGGATCTACTGCTAAGACAGTACAGATAAGCAGTCTGGGAGACTCCAACCAATTAAAACATCAGCAGAAAGATCAATAAGGCCCAATGATTGCCATTCAAACAAATAAAATGAGACCTAAAGATTGGAAATTCATATCGCCCTACAAACTTCAATTTGCTGGACTTGAGTAGGATATTCGAAGTGGGATGGAGAAAGACAAGAAACTCGGCTGATTCATCAGACGATTCTGCGCCGGCGTCACAATTTTGACTTCCATGCCAGTTGTATGAGAAGTCAAGTATCCTCGTCGGTGATATATACACACCTACTGAACAGATTTATGACGACACAAGACCTGACCGTGGCACGGATATATGAAGCGGATGTCACCTTACCAAAAGCACAGAGCGACAGGAAGCCAGTATCAGAGTATGGAGCTTATCCTTTACAATGGCTTTAATGCAATACAGTTATGGCGGCCGGTGTGAGGCTCCTCAGGACGAAAGCTGGAGCGCCGCCGATATGAGCCAGGCGGAACTGTACGCAGTCGTTCCTGAAGATTTGCGCCCTCCGTCCGAGGACTTCACTGGGGTGGACCTTGGGAGATTGTACTTTGAGCAAGGAAACAAGCCGCCTTCCGAGGATGCGCACTCAGAGGCATGGCACCCAAGAGGCCGGCATTGCAGGGGCAGAGGAAGAGGGCGGGGCAGCGACGTGGCCTGGGGCTACCCTCCACACCGGCCGAAGCCTTGAAATTCCGTATCTCATGATGGGAGAAGACCGAGCTTTATTTCCACTACTCTGCTATCGTCTCCTCTGTCGGCTTCGGTAGGAATGGAGGGATGTACTTGGCAGGCGGCCACTCGCCCATGTCGCACTCGCACGAGAAGGCATGCGTACCCGAACCGACCAGTCTGGACGAGTTGCCAGTGCCATCCGGCAAAGTCACAATGGCTTGGGAGTTTGGCGGTATCACCAAGGTCATCTCAAACTCTCTGGTGACATCATCGACCCGCCAACTACAGGATATGAGCCCATACGGCCCATCGAACTTGACCATCGCTGACCTGAGATTCCCACCTGGAACGGGTCGCACTCGAACAATTTTCCAGCCGGGCTCCAGGGGGCTGATACCTCCCACAGTGTTGTGGATCCAATCCGCCACGGCGCCAATGGCGTAATGATTAAAGCTGGTCATCACGCCAGGGTTGATCGAGCCATCCGGTCGCATGCTGTCCCATCGCTCCCACACCGTCGTGGCTCCCATGGTGATGGGGTACAGCCAGCTGGGGCATGTCTTCTCTAGCAACATCCGATAAGCTAGCTGAGGCTTGCCGATCCGGGTCAAGGCATGTGTAATGACCGAGGTACCAGCGAAGCCAGTCGCGATGTGGAACCTTGCAGCCCTCACAAGGTGTTCCAGCCGCTCAGAGGCGACCTGCAGCTGGCTCTCATTCTCGTACAGATTGAAGTGGATGGCCAACGCGAGCCCGGTCTGCGTGCTGGCCATGAGATTACCGTGCGGCGAGATGTACTTTCGCTGAAACGCCTTCTTCAGACGGCTCGCGTCTTCGCGGTACTGCGCCGCCTTGTCCTCTTTGCCCAGATACAGGCATATCTTCGCCATCCTCTCGGTGGTGTGGACTAAGAAGGTGTCGGCTATGAGGACACCGTCCGTCGTGGCATACGCCGGGTCCTCGGGTGGAGCGGTAGGGTCGAGCCAGTCGGCGAACTGCCAGCCTTTGGCCCACAGGCCGTCGTCTGTCCGCGGAACTCCTTGCTGTAGCCATGCCTCCATGCCTGCGAACTGGCGCTCGAGAAGGCCGAGATCGTTGCTGAACTGGAAGAGTACCCACGGCGTCAGGACTGTGGCATCGTCCCAGATTGCCTGCGCGATGTTTCTTGGGAACAGCGATGTCCAGAGAACATCCGGACAGACCAGAGGGGGAATGCCGTTTCGAGACTCTTCCATCTGCTCTGCGGACAGATCTTGTAACCAATCACCCAGGATGCCATTCGTATCATAGAGAAAGGATGCCGTAGGACAGAACAAATTCAGATCGCCGGTCCAGCCCAACCTTTCGGATCGCTGGGGGCAGTCTGTAGGGATGGAGAAGAAATTGCCGCGCATTGACCAGAGAACATTGTGATGTAGCTTGTTCAGCCAGTCGTTGGAGCACTCAAAGTACCCTCTGCGCCTCATGTCCGAATGCATCACCAGCGCGATGATACTCTTTTGTCCAAGAATATTGTCCTCCTGGGACTCCGGCCAGCCCTCAATCTGGGCATACCTGAAGCCGTGGTAGGTGAACTTGGGCGTCCATTCCATGATGGGTTCTCCCGAGGAGATGATGGTGTCCGTGCATTTCGCGGTGCGCAATGGCCGCGTCCCGAGCTCTCCATGCTCCATCACTTCAGCGTGTTTTAGGATGACTTGGCTGTTTTTTGGGAGTTGCACATTCTTTATCAGAAGCTTGCCAACGACATTCTGGCCAAAGTCCACAATGAGCTTCCCGCTCTTTGAGCGAAAGACGTCAATGGGGGCGAATTCTTCCACAACGCGGACAGGTGGCGCATCAGGTGCCACAAGAGTTGCCGTGGTCCAAGGAAGAACTCTTGCTGGTGCCACTTTGTCCGGTCCCGAAGGGATTACCTGCTCCCAATCCGCATGCTCTTGTCGCAAGTCGTACTTCTCGCCGTTGTATATCTCGCTCGACTGGATGGCACTGGCGCTGCAAGTCCAGGTTTCGTCGGAGACAAGGACGGTCTCGTGCTGTTCGCCTTTCCGGCAGATCTCGAGCTGTGCTAGGATACCCAGTTCCTGGCCGCCATACAGGAATCGCCCACCACCTTGGATGCCAAGCTGACCCGCAAACCAGCCCTCCCCCACCTCGACGCAGATCGTATTGACTCCATCGCGTAGTAGTGACGACACGTCGTGGACGCGGTAGCCCAGACGGTGACTGTAGCTTGTCCAGCCCGGAGCCATGCACTCGTCGCTAGTGCGTTTCCCGTTGACATATGAATCGAAGATGCCGAGGGCCGTGATGTACAGCCGAGCATTGGCCGTCAAGGTGTCCGGGCGAAGTTCGAACTGCTTATAGAATCGGACTGGTTGAAGTGGTGCCTCGGGGCCGAATCGCCTCGAAGATGTGATGAACTGGGCGGTCCAGTCTTCTCTCTCCAACAGGCCAACTTCGAGGGTCGCATCCGGCGACCATGGCGTCGCTACCTCTTCAGCTCCGTCGTCGCTGCTTCTTCCGAAGGACCGCACCCGGACTGTAGCACGTTGTCGTGAACGTAATGGCTCTGCCGGCCAAGGTACAAGAATGGAGTCTTCGCTTCGGATGTTGAAGGTCTGGGCACTCGTGGCTGTATCGACAGTAATTTCGATCTCGTATGCGGTCTGTTTCCATCCCGGCACGGTGTCGGACTCGCTCAAGAAACGCCACGAGATCCTCGAGGTACTATGGCCGAGCCCGAAGCCATTGTGGTGATGTTCAAAGACAGGTGCCGTGAGTGTAGGCGACGTTGACATGTTGGGAGAAGAGGCCGTGTTTCATGTGGCCAGTAGTGGTGAACCCGGTGAAGACGCCATTGTGGTAAGGATCAGGATATCCTCGGTATATGAACCCTTGGCCCGCTTCTTGCGCCTCTTGCAGACTCCCAAGACCATACCAAGATCATCATCTATCCTCTCTCGCCGAATCCATCCTGTACGCTCTGCAAAACATCACACAGGAGACGAAGTCCACTCCTGTGGAGAAACGGGGAATGGCGGAAACGCTAACAGTAGCGCCACCATTTGCCGGTCTTTCCACCAACCCGGGAGCATCACGCGTTGCATTGAATATTTTTTTCTGGGGTTCTAGCCCCGGCTTGAGTCACGTCGCGGCGGTCCAACCAGGCATCTGGCTCGGGATGCTCCCCGGGGCCTCCCTCCAGAGAATCCATCCCACAACCCCCGTCTCGCGTGGCTCGGGGGAAACCTTCAATTGTCTGGGGAATGGAGGTCAGCCGAGAATCTCTCCAACTTTTGATCGCGTAAGACAGCTGAGGCTCGGATCATATAAACCTGCAAGGGTTCCTCTCCCCATCACATCAGCCCGACTCTCGATCTCTCCATCGCCAGACAGACTGTCGTCAACCATCTGAGTCGTTCCACACCTCAATCACCACCAACGAAAGGACGCGACTATCATCATGGGTCTCTTCAATCGGAAGAAGGGCCACAAGGGCGCCGAGCAGACTGTCGGACCCGCCCTCGCAGCTGTAAGCAATATCTTCTGTCGGTGATTGAGAGTGCTTGTCTGATCGATGCGCAAAACAATAGGTCCTCCCAGATGATCCGAGGCCGTGGTATCGCGTCCCTCACCTGCTCAAGCTTAATCTCCTGCTGTTGGTCCCGCTCGTCTCATCCGGCGCGATTGGCTATGATGGTATGTCCCTAGATGCTTGTCGAGCTTGACGCTGGAACCCATGCTGACTCGCGAGTCAGGCTCGATGATGAACGGCTTGCAGACCCTGCCTCAATGGCAATCCTACTTCGACTACCCTCAGGGCGCCATCCTAGGTGCCATGAACTCTGTTTACCCTGCCGGAAAGTTCTTCGCTCTCTTCCTCGTCACCTGGATCGCGGATCGCTTTGGTCGCAAGAAGGCCATCCTCATTGGTGTCGTCACTTGCATTGCGTTCTGCATCATGCAGGGTCTCTCGAAAGATATCAAAACCTTCATCGCCTCGAGGGCCGTCCTTGGCTTCTTCACCAGCTTCCTCGCCCAGCCCAGCCCTATCCTGATCACCGAGTTGGCCTACCCTACCCACCGTGGTAAACTTACTGCCCTCTACCAAACTTCATTCGTGAGTAGCCCAAGTCTGCCCAACACATCTACCACAGCTGGCTAACGCGTCCGGTATCAGTACCTCGGTGCGATCATCGCTGCTTGGTGCACATACGGAACCTTCAAGCTCCAGAACGACTGGAGCTGGCGCATCCCTTCCCTGCTACAGGGCGCCCTCCCTTTCCTGCAGCTCTGCTTCATCTGGTTCCTCCCCGAGTCTCCTCGATGGCTTGTCAAGCATGGTCACCACAGCCAGGCCCGCAAGATCCTTGTCGACTACCACGCCGGCGGCGACGAGCACTCTCCCCTCGTTGAATTTGAGATGAACGAGATCGAGACGGCCTTGACCATGGAGGCCGATGTCATGTCTGAGAACTCCTGGCTCGACCTTGTCCGGACCCCTGCCAACCGTAAGCGCACGCTTATCGCCGTGTGCGTCGGCTGGTTCGCCCAGTGGAACGGTGTCAACATCATCTCGTACTACCTCTTCCTCGTCCTCAAGACCATTGGTATTACCCAGGGCAGGGATCAGACCCTCATCAATGGTCTGCTGCAGGTCACCAACTGGATCTCGGCTGTCTTTGTTGGTGCGCTGATGGTCGACCGTGTCGGCCGCCGAACGCTATTCCTCGTGTCTACTGCCGGTCTGTGCTTCAGCTACTGCATCTGGACCGGCTTGACCGCCTCCTTTGTTCAGACTCAGAACCCCGCTACCGGTCGTGCAGTGGTGGCCTTCATCTTCATTGCCTACTTCTCGTACGCTATCGCCTGGGCCCCGCTTCTGGCTGCGTACACCGTGGAGATCTTCCCGTACACCCTCCGCAGCCGTGGTGTGTCGGTCATGTACCTGTCCACCTTTGCCGGTCTGGTCGTCGGTAACCAGGTCAACCCCATCGCCATGCAAAACATTGGCTGGAAGTACTACATCTTCTTCTGCTGCCTGCTGGCTGTGATCTTTGCCATCATCTACTTCTTGTTCCCCGAGACCAAGGGCTACACTCTGGAGGAGATCCGCGAGGTGTTTGAGGGCCCGACCAACGGCAAGCTTGCTGATCTCGAAGTTGCCCGCCCCACGACCCAGACTGGCAAGGAGGAGGAGGACAACGCGGTACACCACGCAGAGAAATAAATGCTCTTACCTCAATGTGGCTTCAGCTGAGGCAGGTCGAAGATGCTGCTCATGAGCATGCATGGTATAATAGTAAACTTCACTCCGAAGTCATCATAGCTTTGAATTCAACAGATTTCAAGCCCGATTCTTTTTGCACTTGTAATAACTCTTCAATGATGAAGTCTTGCATGCTAGGTTTCTGACAATATTTGAAGTGATTTGTTACTGCAACATGATTCATCAAAATGAGACTGTTGATCTGTCATATCGCACTCGGTCTCTGAATGGTTGCTGTCCGGTTGATGGAGATGGAGTGACCTTTGGATGCCAAGAGGAGGATGTGGTGAATGAAAGAGGCGACCTTGGTGGGATCGCGACCCCTGCCACGCTGGCAGTAATCGGTGTAGGTGTTGGGCCAGACCAAAGTCGCCGGCAACTCTGGTACAGTGACAAGTGGGTGTCAGAAAGGTTGACGGTTTTGGATTAATCTCTACCCAAATTGCTAACAGACTGAATCATGCATCCAGGCTTAGGCAGTGGGATAACCCTGGTGAACCAGTTAATGATCGCGATTCATCCACAAGGAAAACCGTCAACCATCCTGACACCCACTTGACTGGCTCAAGGGCACCTGCGTAAAATTCTGTAAGTCCAAGATCCACCCATACATCCCCGGAGAGCCGCATCCTGACCATCCCTCTTCCGACAGCCTGAGGCGGAGGACGCGTCCGGGGAACCCGAAGATTCGGATAGTGTTCATATGTGTACTGGTGGGACCACGATCTGCTCGATTAACAATAATGCTTCTGAACCATTGAGAGTCTTCTTCCTCAACGGGGAGCATTCCGGCCTGTTCACGGTGCCATTGTGCCTTTTGCCGCTCAGGTGATCTGGGGCACAGGTATTGCGCCATCGACTCCACGTGTGCTCCCCGGACGCGCCGGGAAACCGAAGTCTCGGGACTCCATGGGGATTTGATCAGGAGAAAATGCGGAATCTAGAACTCAAGGCTCTGTCTCTCGACCCCAATGCAGGAGGTCTATGCACTGAAGAATTCTAGCGATTCCAAGGCAACCTGGGGAAGGGGACAGCATGCTGATCACCAACGCCAGCAGTCTGCCGGCATGAAGTGGAGCAGCTTTTTTCGCTGAGAGGGCCAATTGCAAAGGACTGTTAGCGTCGGGGAATGGCGGGAAGTGTTTACCTTCGTAGTGTCGGGGAGTCGCGGTAAGTGGAGCGCGTCATCGACTCCGGGACTGGCATGAGGATTGACTGCAGTCAAAACACAAATCTCCCAATTGTCCATCGTCTTGTTCAGATGAGGTTGAGTCATCACGAAAGCTCTTTGTGGGAACAACGAAGCTTCCTTTTCAGGTCTTGTGCTTCGGAAAGGGTCGGTGTCAGGTCTGACAATTTCTTCTTGCCAGGCCAAGTAGCTCCCACGAGGCTTGCTCGCTCAACACTACCCTCCCGCAACTCCCCATCGCTTCTCTGCCAGCCTGAATGCCTGTGAACGATTTTTACTGCCCCGAAAGGGGCCAACTAGCTGGCGCTATCGACCCATTCCTCCCCGCAGACGAGAGTGGCCAGCCCACCGGGGTTAAGCGACAACGCACGCCGGGGGCGTATCAGCGAAGGAGGGCGGTTATTGCTTGTCAGGCTTGCAGATATCGAAAGACAAAGTGCGATAATGTTCGCCCTGTCTGTGGGTTCTGCACCAAACACGGGGCGCAGTGCATCTACACAACCCCTGGAAGTGACAATGATTACTCCAGGTTAGTAACAATGCCCTCATCGCCTTCGCCGAAGTAGTCGTGCAAACTCACACCCCCTTCAGCTATGATCTGGCCAGCTTGGCCATCCTTGATCGTGTCAATGTCGGTCTAGACCGCCTGAACTATGTCGTTTCGCTTCTCGAGTCGAGGCCACCAGCACCTAGCGCAGATGGCGTTACTACCAACATCCAGTACCCGACGAGTGGCACGCTGGCGCCTGCCACTGCTCCTCCTGCCTTAAACCAAGGGTTTTCGGCTTTCCCGTCCACCAATGATGTCGACGATGTCAACACGCATCTTTCCGAAGATAGTATTCTGCAAATACTGGACGATCCGGAATTACCATCGGCTGTCAACAATTGCGAGAGCATTCTTCGGTGGCCAATCTTTCAGGACGTTGCCCCTGATGTTCATTCTTTTACGCTTGAGTCCGAGAATGACCTCGAAGCCGACACACCAGCGCGAAAGCCAGAGCAGTCCGGTGGGCCGGGACGGGGGGTGCAAGAAGATGACTTTGTTCCACTCTCGAAAAGGTTTCTCGCCTACGTTCACGTCAAGAATCCCATCCTCGACATAGCCGATTTCCAGAAAAAGGTTCGGGATGCGGTAGAAAATGGACCTACATGGGATGGATCCTCGTGTCTGGTTGTAAGCACTTCAATAGCTGAGACCTGTCCGTTGGAGAAGACCGCTCACGTTTAGCAGCTGATCGCTTGTGCCATTGCCTGCCTTGCCAATCCCTTACAGACTGAAACAGCCCACGATGATGCTCGACCTGCAAGGCTCGCCCATGTTGATTCGGACTCCGCGGCTCTCTACTACCAGGCCGCCAAGAAGCGGCTCGGTGTGCAACAACCATCTCTGCTCCACGTTCAATGCCTCTTCTTCTTCGCTATATACAAAATGTACTGCTTGCGGCCTGTGGAGACCTGGTTCTATCTTAATCGAGCATGCGTAGACCTTCGAGGCCTGCTCTGGCTGAGCACCCAGAAACGCGGCAACAGCCTTCCTATCAATGCAGACGCGCGTCGGCTGGAACAGCGATTGTATTGGTCTTGTATGAAGTCCGAATAGTAAGTTGAACATTATTCCATGGAGATACATGAACTTCAAGCTCACAAAGTCTCAGTGAGTTACGGACTGAGCTACCAATGCCTCCAAGTGGTATTGGGCACTGCCAGTACCCCGACATGTTTCCGTCACCCCCTACGGAGCTTGCATCCCCGAACAATCAGCCAACTCCGGATGATACAGAAGAGATTGTACCAGATGAGGAGAAGGGATGGTTCTACTATCTTGCCGAGATCTCGTGTCGACGGATGATGAACCGAGTCTACGCCGTCATGGGAGGCGGAAGGGAAAAAGCTTGGATCACCAACATCGAGACTTTGCTCACGCAGTACGAACACTTCAACGAGCAGATCAACGTCTGGTAAGATTATAATTCAGCATAGCCTTATCTGCTTTCCACTGACCGACGCTTGACAGGTGCTCCCACATCCCACATCAACTTCAGACTCATCCCAACGACGAGATCGCTCAGTATGTCCAGAACCGAGCAATCACCTGCCGGGAATGGATCCACCGACCTTTCCTCTACTACGTGATCCACCAGCCGCAAGACGCGCCTCGGTATCCGGAAGCCATGGTGCTGGCGCAGCAGTGCTTGCAGCTCTGCGTCGACCACCTCCTTCGTGCCGCCGGCCTCCCCCGCCACCAGAGCACCTGGTATTTTGCGCGAGGCTGCGCCACCTGCGCGCTGGTCCTGCTCGCTGCTGCCAAGAGTGGTAAGGTACCCCTACCTGAAGAGTGGGAGAGGGCGTTGGGGGTCGCACAGCGCACGCTCCGGCGGTGGGCAACGGAGGCTGCAGACTTGCGGCAGGCTGAGATGGTTGTGGACAATCTCGCGAAGGCTATTTTGAGAACCACGGAGGTGACATCCTGAGAACTCAATGTGTCTTATAAATTGTCACTTGATTACCAGAAGAGCCTGGTGGTCAACATACCTGCACCACCTCCAAGGACACTGCCCTTATTCGCATCAAGTGCGACTAAGGTTGAGAGCCCAAAATGACCCAGGCTGCACTTCTTGCAATCATTTTGGGCAGAAATCCATGTCGTCACAAGTGCTCAATTTGTGGCGAGGGTGAGTGAGCGTGTCCGCGGAACGCGTTCTTACAAGTCAGCAGTGGAGTAGGTAATTTGGGGGCGAGAAATGAAGGGCTTGAAACAACTGTGATATTTGAAGCCGGCGAGGAGAGTGGCGTTCTTGTGTTCCGTGACAGCAAACAGGTCTCGCGCATTCCTGCCGGCTGCTTGCATGAGCTGGCTGGTACAGAGCCTATGGCGAGTCCCCATATCGTCACTTCATGTGTTTCCATTTTACGCCACAATTTCAGACACTGTGTCGTGAATCAGGCTGTACTGTGCTAGAGGCACACCCTGTCCGGCAACCCTTGCCAAAACTCAAATGCCGGCCCTTGTCAGGTCGTGGGCATCTATGGCAGCATTTAGGCCGAGGAACCTTCAACTAAGAAGAAAGAATAACTGACAATGGAGTTTCTCGGCCTCGCATCTCAATTACTTGACTGTGTCAACAAGTCGGTCGAGATCATTCAGTTTGCAAACAAGTTAGACGGCGTTCCTGACATCGCAAGGGTCTTCATCAATCTTGCAAAAGCTGTCCACTCAGACTTGGACTACGCGGCGCATTGCGAAAAGGACCATTCGCCGGTCCTGAAGCAGTGGCCAAGTCAGGTTTCATGGATCCGCGGGATCCTCGTCGAAGCCGTGTACTCGCTCAACGACTTTGGGGACACAGTCCTCAAATATGATGGGCCAAAGATTCCACTGAAAGACCGTCTCTTGTACATTCTTCGAGATGAAGCATTACTGCAAGACAAGATCAAGGGCTTGCAGGTGGCACACAACAGGCTCCTCACGGCGATCAATACCATCAACACTATCGTCATTCAGCAGGGACCGCCTGCCAAACCTTCCTACTCGCCCCAAGTTAGAGCCTCTATGCAACCTCCAAAGTCGGCATAGAGGGGGTTTTGTCTTCAGGGGTATGCGTATAGGAGTTGTCATAGAGAGCCTGCGGATAGCATCAGGCTTAGCGTTTGTTGGCTTGCAGGGTGGAATCTGGCGACATGGGATAGGATTTTCTTTTCAAGTGTCAGGGTCGGCTTCTTATCGTTTTTGTCATCACTGGCGTGGTCGCCAAGATAGTCTTGAATGAGAAGACTTTTCTTGGACCTTTGCGCAGTCAGATTAAATATCAGCGCAAGAGAGGAGAAATATTGATTGTTGAAAGTAGTGACAGTGAAGAGTAACCCTTGAACCACCTCGACAGTGCTACATCATCTTGAATTTCGTGCTTGTCAATTACCGTATTCTTCGAGAGGAATAAGTCTCCACAATCGGGTCGGAGATGTTGATCATGTCGTCTCGTCCAGCGACCTGATGCAACCGAAGCCCGGGAAACACCACAACTCTACCTTGTTCTATAGATCCCCAATTCATATCAGCCTTCTGTAGCTCCCCAAACAGATAAAGGCCAAGCACTGCAGTATTAGAAACCACTCCTCGCACTGCTCTAGTGCATGACTCGGGCGATCTGCCGGCCAGGAAGGGTTTATATAATAGGAGAATGTGCTGTGTTGTCTCTTCAATCCTAGGATGTCGAGGATCTTCACGAGAGAGCCTGTCTCGAGGATAGGTGTTGGATGCAAGGGAGGCAGTAATGGTTCGCCACTGGTCGAGGTATCGCGGGGAGTTGCCTGCTCGCCGAACAGATTAGATACAGATCGTGGTGTGATGTTTGAGATTGTTTCTTACTTTGTCTAGCTGAGCTTGATAGATTCTGATAACACTGCAGAATTTCACTAGGGAGTAGAGTCGTTTGAGTCTCGAGGTCCCAATCTACTCGGCTCATGAGATTGTAGGCCATCAAAGCCCTCAAGGCAAGGCGCCTAGTGCTTGCATCTTCGAGAAGGCGAAGCCATGGAACCGCAGAACGCACAGTGGGGTCAGGTATAATCTTCTGTAGGAACTCGTCGCTCACGACACAGTCGAGACGGGTGCGTGTTTGGAAGAAGTTATCGACAAGATTCTGTATGTCAACTTCCAAGCTCGCCATCTTATTTCGAAGAGTGGAGTGGGCTGTCGGATCAGGAATAACATCGATAATGTTTGGGTCGTTTTGAGCTTTCAGGGGCAGCGCGACTCTTGGGTTTTGTTTCAGGAGTTGACGCCTGTCTCTTCTTCGAAGCCACAAGAAGAAGATGGCAGCAGCTAATAGGGCCCCAAGAAATGCAGAGCATACGCCAATTGCTGCTGACGCTCCCTGAGATATACCTGTGCACCGCGGAGATACGGGGGCTGTCGAAGGGGACTCTGAAGGACTCGTCGTCAGAGTGGTCGTTAGGGTTGTCTCTGAACCTGTCGTAAAGGTCGTGGTCAAGATTGATACTGAAGTCGTCGACGACGTAGTTGTTGCCATGATCAGGCTTTGAATAGGATTCTGACATCCAAGTAATAGATTCTCTCAGTAAGCCAATTTTTGGACGATAATACAAATGTAATGAGACGCGCGAGAGCTGGTTTGAAAAGAGGAAAGGAGAAAGGCTTGATGCATGAGCCGATAGAAGTGCAGGAGGGCACAGCAGGAGGTCTGCACCGGGGGGATGTCACAGTGCGACAGACCAGGCTACGGACGGTTACACATCCCCTCACACATGCATCGGGCAACCCGGTTCGTGCAGTAAAAGTGCACAGGGATGCAGCATTGCAAGTCAATCACGGCTGATGCCCGTTTTAATAACACATGCAGCATGTACCCCTGTCTTACTTGGGAAGCCTCGAGCACCAGCAAGCCAGAGGCAGCGCCCTTTAAAATTCGTCTCACCCACCATTGTCGCGCTCTAGCCTCGACAGATGCGGTGGATCAATACAGACGGATAATAACTGTTGACATATTGAAGATCTTCATTATGGCACACCGACTCAATCCCGACCTGATCGTTGCCATAGATGTCGGCATGCATGGTCGGTCTCTACCCTACGTCGATCTTTGTGAACCTGAAGCGCGTTACTCATTTTCTTCACTTATCATAGGTACCGGAGTTGCATTTGTCAACCTTCTTCGCAGCGACCTCGAAACATCTTCTATTCGAGTGTTCAAAGAGTGGGAAAACTCGACCCCAGAGGACAAGGTCCCCACAGTCATCGTATACGACAAAGACAAAGTCGACGAGGCTCCTATCGGATGGGGCTACTGGTCTCAGACCGAAACAGCCCAGGCTATGGACTACGAGGTTAAACAATGGTTCAAAACAGCCTTCTACAAGCCGCCCCGGAACGAGGAGATGGTCTCCCGTGGGACGCAAGAGCCTGAACAAGACATAGACGAGAGGACTGCCGAGAAGCTCTACCAAGACTTCCTGCGTTACCTCTATGATAATATCCGGAAAGAACTTTCGGACAAAATGAAGGGTAAGAAGTGGGCGGATGCTAAAGTCGACTTTTTGTTCAGTGTACCCGCGATATGGAATCCATACGTGATAGACAAGTTCAAAAAGTTAGCGCGTGAATCCGGCTTCGGCTCGGAGAGCCAGCATACTTTAAGCACTACCCTCACAGAACCTCAGGCTGTGGCCGCCTTTGCGGCAGATCAGGAGCGCCGGACATTCGAGGTACCCATTATGGAAGCCTTTGCTTCAATCGTGTTTTGATTCTGATTATGTGTGCTTAGGCAGGCGAGAGTATGTTGATTGTGGACGCCGGAGGCGGGACAGTGGTGGGTGCCCTCTCGTAGGTGCTGGTGGTAAGATGCTCCGTACTGACACATTCTATCAGGATTTATGTGTGGTCAAAATTGAGAGCAAGCAACGCGGCCGCGTTGCTCTCGCTGAGATGGACCCTGTAATAGGTGAAATCATCTGGCGCGGAATCTTCTCTCAAGGCTAAGTTCACTTACACGAAACAGGTCGCGAGGTTGGTGCTACCTACATTGACCGAGCCTTTCAACTTCACGCATGTGAACGCTTGAAGTCGGCAAAAGAGGATTTGGTCCTCCTCAAGACGCCAGAACGGCTAGCCTGGGAAATGATGATGAGCCGGGATTTCAGGATCAACAAAGAGAAGCTTGGCGGCGACACTTGTGACCCGGAAGGCCATTTCTCCATATGTGTGTCCTCCTTGAATCCCAGCATCAACGAAGAGCGACATAACATTCGCAATGGCAGAATGCATTTCGCCTGGTAAGTAATAGATCTAATGTCTCTCTCTACAGTGTCTTCATTTGCTCACTGTGTCCGGCAGGAGAGACCTCATGAAGTTCTTTGACGACCAAATTGTGAAGATTGATGAACGAGTCCAGGGAATGCTAACACGGCTCTTCTGCACTGATCGGCCTCTGAAAGTTGTGCGTAACCCCGACACTCGTTGTACCTAGATAACGATTAATGAAAGGACACAGGATCATATCCTTCTGTCAGGTGGGCTAGGAAAGTCGAAATATGTCCAAGAAACGCTACGCAACAAGTACGAGCGGACTAGCGAGCGGATATTGGAGGGTGTCAAGTTCCACTGTTCAACTGACCCCCAGCTTGCGGTTTGCAAGGGTCTATTGGTTGACCGGATCCAGTCTTTGCAGTCGGGGATCTCGACTTTCACGAGCGTCTATTCCAGATCATCCCTTGGGGTGCTAAGATCCATAAAATACGACCCATTGAAGAAGAGTCATCGCAGGGCGAAAAAGGAAGGTCGAGTTCATCCCAGTGAGACTGATGGCGAGCGTTGTATTGAGGGCTGTGTGGACTGGTTCATCTATAAGGTACTAATCCTCGATAAAGTCAACGCGAAGTGGGCTGAAGCTGATGCTCGCGGATCAGAAACAGCCCCAAAAGCCCGGAGCGAGTGTTGCCCGGAAGCATTACACCATGGTATTTGGCGACGAAGCTTCCGAGACCGATTATCGAGCCACTATTCAGATTGTGATGTCAGACCAGGACAAGCCACCCGATCATCTGACTGACACGAACGGTGTGCAGCGCACAGTTCCAAACCCTGTGGCAGACGCCGTGGCTAACACACAATTTGCAGGAGTAAAGAAATTGACATCGGTAGCATGCGACTTCCGCGATGACGCAGTCGAGCCGAGACGGTCTCAGTGGTATGATCGGCTACTACTAAGACATCCCCACACCGAGATCAAATTCGACATCAAGCTTACTATCAGCGGTGCCGATATCCTCTTTGATTGTGGTACGTCAGGATCTCTCCCGATCGATCACGACATGCTAGCCATGACGCATCGCCCTTTACATTTGAATGCAACTGATGTTCACTGGCTAATATGGCAGCAGTTGCCGGTAGCATCCAGCTTAGCGAGGCAAACCCGATTCCCGGTCAGCTGGAAGAGATCGAGAGAGATGCCGTTAGTTCAACGCTGATGGGTGGATGATGAGGGTAACACGTCTTGTCATTCGGCAGCCCAGACCGCGTCCATGAGTTGGACCACAACATTGTAGATTCGCACATCTACTAACTGTTAGGCGGATCTTACTTACTATGACCACTGTTTCTTGAAACGCTTAGAGTTATGCAATACAGACACGTGGATTTCTAATCGTGGGGGTATCATGGTTCATTATCATAATCTCTAAGCTACATTCGATGCTGATACTGGGGTATCTATCAATAAGCCCATGAGATGTTTCCACTGGATAAACTATCTGGCAACACACGTGGTAGAAGCCGACCAGGAAATCTGACCCGTCGCTCACCAGCACTCATAGTCCCAGTAGATTTGACCTTTACTCCTTCTCTTTCTTGTCAACGCCTTCTTCTTTGTCTGTCTGGAAGCGAAACTGTATTTCTGCAGGCTCAATTGCGATGCTTAGCCTTGGGGCCTCTGTTGATGACTTCCTGTCTGAGCGAGAACTCGACGATGTGAATGCAGTGGTCGCGCTGGATCGTCGACTAGATATCCCGGAAAACGAGACATTGCTCAGACTTGGTGTGCCCTCCAACGTAAGAAGTCGCGGCTGCTTAGATAGGAGAACTTTCCGATCAGTCTTCGACAGGTAAGGGTCGTCCAAGAGAATCTTCTTCTCGCTGTCGCTCTTCCCCGCCGATATATACGCGCCCAGCATCCACTCGATGATGAGGAACCGATCCTTTCTCTTGGTGCTGGATGGGAGTCTTTGCCGTGGAATTTGACTGCCGGCATCTTTCAGACTCGGGTCGGCGCCGTACGAGAGAAGGACCTTGACAACGTCTGTCCTACCATATTGACACGCCGTGTGGAGTGGCGTCTTTCTGTAGTAGCCCTCCTGATTGTTGAGGATGGCGTTGATATCTACACTGTCGCTGATCCCCGGATCGACTGTCTCAGTTGACATGTAGCTACCTCGGCGAGCTACCCTTTGCAACAAAAGCCTTGCTATCCGAGAGTCGCGGCATCGGTGCAGTGGTGTCTCGTCCTCATCACCACCCCTGGCTGTAAGGTCTTTGGTTGAAGAGTGGGCCAGAAGGATCTCCATGGCCTGCACGGCCTTGTCACCCGATCCTTCAGCTGCGATCATCATAACAGTATTTCCCCGCTTGTCACGGCCATCCAGACTATGTGTTTGGGATAGAAGATCCTCTAGAACACCAAAACTCAGTTCTGGATGACGAGCCGCGTCGTGCAGTGGAGAGTCTCCATTATGGTTTCGAATGTGATCAAAAGGAACCTTTTGACGAACTTCACCTACGTCGAAGCCGCGTGCCTCGCACCACTCAAGTGCCCTAGAGAGATTTTGGGATGGCAAGTATTCAGCCCCAACATCAATCTCGACCTTTTCCCTCCATGCAACAGAGTCCTCGAGGTTACCAGTTTCACGGTGCATCTGATCCATAAGCTCAATGACCCTTTGGAGCTTGTCTTGATTGGCAGTTCGAGTCTCTTTGAATTCTGTATAGAGTTGGTTTAGGAATCGGCGAGCTTCCTTGGTTTGTTGCAGCTCAATACACAATTCGGCAAGACCGAGTCGAATCTCGATTCGTTGTGGTCTCCTGTCGTTCCAACTCGTCTCGTCGAGGTCTCTCAGAATGTTAAAAGCCTCTTTCTTTCGGTCAAGAACGTTGCAGGCTCGCAAGATGCTAACAAGGCGGAGATGAAGCTGGGCATATGTATCAAAGTCAAAATTGACTCCGTACCTCTCAGCCATAATTTGGCGGATCTCTATTCCTCGTTTCTGTACCCGATATGCGTTACCAGGGAGTCCGAGCTTGTCAAAGAGGTATTTGACAATGGCTTGATTGGCTCGAAATCTTATGTTCATTTCTTCAAGTGTTATTCCGGTCGATGTGTCGACATCGATGGCCCCGTTATGTTGCGGTGTGGTGACCACGGACCCTCTCCGCATCGACTCGGCTAGATCGGGACCGCCGTGACCTTGTGTGACGAGATATGTCGTGTACTCGTAGGTTGCATCTTCGAAATCGGTTATGACCTTCTCTTCGTCTACCTCGATATCGGTCCTCGCACTCGGAGATGTCGCTCTGCTATTCGGGCGAGTGTCGTTCTCAGACACCTTCTGGGGGAGTCTGCCTAGACGCTCTCGTATTTGGTCTGGAAGTGGTTCACCTATCATCCCGCCTGGCCTGCAAAGAGTTAGCTTGATCTGCCTTCGGGGGATCGTCAACAGCTATAGGGAGAACGGCACGCTTACGAGATGAAGTTCAGATGTGATAGCAACTGCATGTGGCCTGCAATTCGCTCAATAAGACGCCTGTCCTCTTTTATGTACATCTTGATTGCTGCAGCGGCATTTTCTCGCCAGCTCGAGTCTCTCCCCTTGATCTTCCATCTTGACGTGTTTGCCACTGGCTGCGGGAGCTTCTTTTGCAGGAGTTGTACGTCTTTCTCGCACATACGAATCACTTTGCCCATGGAGTCGAGGTACTTTCTCTCCTTAGGAGAGAGTTGATGCGATCTCCTCTTTTGGTTTAAAGACACGTCGATGCTTTCGAGAATCTCTGTCCATACCTGCACTGTTGTGCTGAGCGAATCTATCTCGATATCGATTTGTTTTACCCGGTCTAGAAACTCGTAGACACCCTTGACGGTTTTGATCGCGGATGCAGTTATTGACAGCGCCGAGGCCACATATTCGACCGGCGAGGTCATCTTATTGACGGACTGGCTGCTCGCACGTCGATACGTGCGAGCAAGTGGTTACGCATGAAGTAATCAGCGGATGCTTGTGCTGTGGTAACCGCGGCGGGGTCTTTCCATCATCCTCGGCAACGAAAGGACGTTTGGAGATTTGACGTGCAAAAAGTTAGGTGTTGGAGAAGAAATGGGTCCTTGCCGAGCGGGACCCGGAAGAAGATCACTTGCTGGTCGCTCTGGGGGGCCTGCATTACGGGCACAAGGGGCAGTCCAGCCTTATGGCAGCCACAATCACTGGTCGGGTGCCATCTTCAGCCCCCTACGGTGATGATGTTATGTTCAGCTTTCCAAGGAAGACGCAGGGTGGTGGGATGCCTACTCCCTCTCCGCGCGGGCAGCGGGGCACTTTGGGGAAACGGGTATGACGGAACGACCCTGGCTTGGCGGCCTCCTCATTCGCCCGGGGCGCATCCACAATCATGCATACGGGTGAGGCGTGTGCCAAGTGTCAATATTGGCCTGTAGCAGAACACCCCAGGGATCGACAGCCCCCTCGGTTCGGTATGGGAAGTACGTCCGGGTGTGTCACTTGACGCCGTCCACTAGGAAGGGCACCGGGCTCAGCCTTGTCACCCCCCTCATCTAAGCCCCTCCCCAGTCCTGGCCCTAGTCCTACGAGCTGCATTGCCCGACGTCGGGGGTGGCAGGACAGGTGCTGCGCGCTCGCATCGACTTCCACACTGGTTGGCCCTCCTGGGCTCCACTGCAGCCAATGATACAGCTGAAAACCTGATATTGTGCCGCTCTTGCAGCTGCAACATGTTTCCGTTGAAAACCATTACGAGGCCGAGGAAATTAGCTGCATGCGAGGCAGAACGCGCCTCTGAGGCTCTCCCTCGCTGGTCTGGCTGTCTCTCCACCCTCGTTTACTTTTTTGGGTGGCAGAGCCCAAGTACTGTGTTAGGAAATCTTAAAGCATTCTGCATCTTGCAAGAAAACTGCTTTCATATTTTCTAGTATCAATGTCGTGATGATATCGGCTTAAAGTGCACTTACCCACGATGGCTGACCCTGGATCCCGCGAAACCTCCCCCCCGGGGCCTAATGGAACCAAGACCAACACCCGAGGATGCCTGCCTGGGTGGTGGGAAGGTTGGAAGCAGAGGCAGATCTTCAATCGAGACACAGTTACCAGCTCTATCGGTAAGTCTTTCAGATAGCCAGATTCCAAGACCACGTAAAGATCTTCGAGCTCAGCTAACTTGCCTCAAGCTGATGCCAGCTGGGAAGACCTCGAGCGAGAAATCGATGCTCTGGTTTTGCGACTTAGTAGCTCGGGAGTGAAGACCGAGGAGATGAGAAAAGCTGTGGTCGTAGCAAAAGATGGAGAGATCTATTACAACATCGCCCGCGGTCACTTCATACCACCGCAGAACTTCCCTTACACTCTCGACAACGAGGAGAAGGAGGCGCTCGTATCCGAAAGAGAGCGGCTGTTCTCCCAGGGGAAGATGTTCCGGGTCATATTGACTGTCTCGCTCTGCAGCTTCCTGCAGGGCTTTGTCCAGTCATCCATCAACTCTGCCACGCTGTACTCGAGACACCTTCACATCCCGGATGCTCCTAAAGATAGTCTACAAGGGAGCGCCGAAAGTGACAAACACGATTGGCCAATCGGGGGTATGAACTGCAGCCCATACTTGGCAGCCGCCTTCATCGGGGCCCCGCTCTCACTGGCAATCAATCAATGGATGGGGCGGCGAGGAGCCATCACCATTTCAGCACTGTTGATTATTGCCAGCTCCGTTGGTTCGGCGTTTGCACCTGACTGGAAAGTATTGCTCGGCGTACGAATCATCGGTGGTGTGGGTAAGTTAAAGTTGACAGGGCTGGATGGTTGAGAACACAAGCTAAATGAACTTCTAGGCATGGGCATCAAAGCCGTCAGTGCTCCTATCCTGTAAGCAACCTCACCTTACAATTTGACACAGAAGCATAAGTAACCACCTTTTAGTGCTTCTGAAACTGCAGTTGGGTACTGGAGAGGTTCTACGATCTTACAGTGGCAATTATGGTAAGGCACAACCTGTTTTAGACTATTCATCTTGAGGCTGACATCATGATAGGGTGGCCTTCGGAATCATGATTGGACTCGTTGTGAACCTGATTATTGCCGGGGAGGTGCATGGGTACAACTTCAATCCTGGCGACGCAGGAAGTCAAAATGGGCAATTCAGGGCGATGCAGGGCATACTCGCATCACCAGCGGTCCCTGCATTCCTGCTCCTCATTGCTGTCTGCTTCTGCTACGAGAGTCCCCGCTTCTACATGCGACGTGGAAGCCCGAACTATCACCCAGCTCGCGCGTACGAGATTCTTCTCAATGTTCGCAACACCAAGGTTGGTCCTCCCTAGTCCAAGCTCACAACCCATGGTGTCTAATGTGCTTCTAGCTGCAAGCACTGCGTGACATGTTCCTCATCCACTGGTCGAATCGAATAACGCATGACGTGGAGACCTTGAAGAGGACCGAGAAGCAGAGGCTAACCTATGCATCACGCCTGTCAATGGGTATCCGCATCGCAATCACTCAGTACAGGACTCTGTTCAGCACTAGGAGACTTCGAAATGCTGTTTACAGTTCGTGCACGGTCAATCTTGCGCAGCAACTATGTGGAAGTAAGTCACTACAGCCTATCTCTCTAAAAACACAGCTTACTAAAAATACTGTTACAGTCAACGTACTCGCGTTCTACTCCAGCGATCTGTTCTCCAAAAGGTTAGGAGGTTCGAACCAAGAAAAGGCCGCTATGCTTTACAGCATGGGCTTTGGTAGGTGTTGCGACTTTCATCCCTGGTCTTGCTTTGTGTTCCTAAACAGTGCCAGGTGCCATCAACTTCGTTTTCGGTCTGTTTGCAATGAGATCTATTGACACATTTGGCCGGAGACCCTGGCTTCTGACAACGTTGCCTTTAATGAGCCTCTTCTTGCTGATCGCTGCCACCATGGGGGACAAGGATTCGCACTCGCAACTAGTCAGCTTCGTGGTTTTCATCTTTTGTAAGTCGGTGGCCAGAAAATCATTGTTGGGTGTTGCTTACAGATGGACAGTCTTCGCCGCAGCTTACTCGCCAGGTCTTGGTACGCTTCGTGACGCATCCAAAGATTTGCCGCACTACTGATAGTCCTGCTTTCTAGGCCCCATTCCATTCACGTTAGCATCGGAAAGGCATGGTCACTCCTCACACGTCCGGTTTCGTGATGACTAACAAGTAGCAGCTTTCCCATGTCACACCGTGAAGCCGGAGCGTCCGTCGCAGTTGCTTGCAATCTGCTCTTCGCAGGCTTGCTAACTATATTCTACCCGAAGATCGACTCATCATTCACCACGTCGGGAGCTATCGGCTTTTTCTCTGGATTGAATGTCGTTGCATTTGTGCTGGTGTATCTGCTCGTGGAGGAGACGCAACGCCTCAGTCTTGAAGACCTGGACACGATCTTCGAGCGCCCCAAATTGGAACACATGGCGTACCAGATCAGAACATATTTGCCATACTTCATCAAGCGATACATCTTCTGGCGTAACATCGAGCACCCTGCCACTTACTATCAAACAATCATGCAGCTGGACGACGAAGTGGAGTTAGAAGATCTGAGGCACTAAGCAGGTAGTCTTCTCACAGAACAGAGGAACCAGAGTTGAATTTGGTTTGTTCTCTTCATGATGAAAGTTTTTAGCACTGAACTTGACGGGTCACAATATTAGAAGGCTCATAGCCTTGGATCATAGCGAAACAAGCAAAATGGAGCAAATTTGAAGTTTGGAAAGAGATGATAGTGCGATCGTATGGTTGCCTAATCGCCGCATGAATTCACGGGGTGGACTTCCAGCACATGGCGGTTTCAGCCACATCTGCACTTCAGCTGACATGTCTGTATCACACAATACCCTGCAACTCCCAGACGGCGGTGGTCTAGGCTCTTCTAGCCTCTCAGCAGATGTGAGTTCATCTTTCAGCTGCCACACCACCTTACCATTGTTACTTCTGTAAGAGCACAAATTTCTTCTCAATTATCTTTCATGATGGGCACCTGTCAGTCAATAGTCTTATCACTTCATCGATATAAGCGAGCAACAATGTCCTATTGCGAGACATGCAACGACGTCATCACAACTATCGTACACCTGCGGGAGAAAACTGAACCGCCAAATCCATGGACGTGGAACCAAGACTGCCTAAAGATCAATACGGCCACGCGTGGAGGATGTGCCCTTTGCTTGGGAATCAAGACGCTGCAAAGCGGCGAACTTCTCTCCGTCTGCCTCAAATCGATCACGCCATGGTCAGCACGCAAAGATCTCGAGTCGGAAGAGACTACGCCAGAGCCGCTGGGCTACTACTGTCTCGACTTTATGGTCGGCGACGAGGCGCAAAAGCTCTACCTCTTCCCCATTTCTAAAGAAGACGGCATCTTCCATATTATGCATGAGCCCAAAGAAAACACATCGGGCCCTTCAACCAGCACACTGCTCGAGGAATGGATGTCAAAATGTCTCTCATCGCACAAGGAATGTATGAAGAACGAAAGCCCAAAAGAATACCCAACAAGGCTCCTTCGGCTTTACCCTGACAAAGTCCGCCTGGTTGAGACCGAGTCAAGCAATATTGTCGGCCCGTATGCCACTCTCAGTCATTGTTGGGGAAAGCAAACAATGCCGCTACAGCTGACGTCTGAGAACTGGCGGGTCTTTGCTCGAGGCATCAAGATCGATGATCTGCCCCTGACATTTCGAGATGCTTGCAAGGTAGCTCTCCTGAAGCTCAAGATTGACTACTTGTGGATCGACTCGCTCTGCATTATCCAGTCTGGATCAGACGCGGTGGCCGACAAGAGCAAAGAGATCTCGCGCATGGCCGAGGTGTACAGCAATGCAGCGATCAATATCGCGGCCGCCGACAGCAGAGGGCCTGAAGCAGGCCTATTTCGAGACCGCGACGTTCACAAGGTTCGCCCGGTCACTATTGATGTACCAATTTCGGAGGCCATGACCAGGCAGCCTCGTCCTCATGCGGTTGTGAGCGGGGATGTGCTATACAAGACGATCGGAAATTCCCCCCTGGACGAACGTGCCTGGCTCTGCCAAGAGCGCATCCTCTCGCCGCGAGTTTTGCATTTCGCCCGAGACCGGTTCTTTTGGGAGTGTACAGAGATGAGGTTCGCTTGCGAAACACTCCCCTCTGGATTCTCGGCACATCACACAGCCTACCACATCGGCTCGCGTACCGATGAAGACAAGGATTCGCAATGGGTCAGGCTCTACCGTCACGGCATCGAGCCCCTCATATCGACCCCAGCAACGTCGCTGTCCCAAGGAAACGCCATCTCTAGGTCAGAGAGGTGGTTCGAAATCCTAGAAGACTACACGGCTCGCAGCCTGACCGTGCCGCAAGACAAGCTCCCGGCCATCGCAGCCTTGGCTCAGCGCGTCCAAGAAGCGCTTTCAGACGAGTACGTGGCAGGATTCTTCAAGTCTCACCTGCCGCAAGCGCTGCTCTGGAAGTACAAGTCGATGAGCCCGGCGGACAAGCTGAGGAGCGGGCTCAACAGGCCAACCCCCGGAGGCGAATACATTGCACCTTCGTGGAGCTGGGCTAGCACTTCCAGCCCAATCTCCTTCACCGAGTCTTACTGGGCGGACAAAATGCGAATCTCGACACCGGGCAGTGGCTTTGGCTCTTTCGCCGAGGTGGTCGAGGTCATGGCAGTGCCTGCCGACCCGCAGAACCCGTTCGGTGCCATCAGTAGCGCACACATCGTTATTGAAGGGGCACTCATGACGGTCGAACGAACAGATGACATGGATCACGCCGGTGTTTTCGACCTCCAGATACCGTCGGTGATGACCATGTTCCATGAGCTGGAGTTTGACGTTGACCCGTCAAGCGATTCTACATGGGACACCTTTCAACTTCTCCCTCTGTGCTGGAGAATCGTCCATGCAACTCGCTCAGGTGGCTTTCCATACATGAGGGAAGGCGGCTTGATGCTTGCCCGGGCCACGGAAGAGCAAGACACCTACTGTCGGGTAGGAGCCTTTGGAGGGTCGTATTACAACAGGTCACTAAAGAATGATGAGGAATGGTCCAAGGGGTATCCGCCTCGAATGCAACGCCAGGTGCGGATTATTTCCGTGGCGCGAGGTTGGTGAACTGAACATGCAGCGGGTGCAATATTTCCTTTTGGGTCCGGCACTGAGACTTCAAGCACAAGATCGGGTGTGTGGAAGCCTTTACAGTGTAAATACCGAGCAATTGTTATTGAAAACCTCTCAACAATGGGAATATGGTGCTGGTGATTTCGGTAGTCTAGTTACTTTATTGACGTCATTCCAGGATCACATTTACCTCCTGTCAATGTTCGTTTCCAATGGCTTCATCTGGACCCACGCAGTGACCAACGCCGCTGTTTGATTGCCGGAGGTGAGCTCCGGCCGCCCAAGAAGCCACAGGCGCCACATACAGAAAGAAGACTGCATCGATGATCGCGTGACCACGTTCCTTCCCTGGTTGTAAGGCACATTTTGTTCGCGTTGAATTGTTTGCGCTTGTCTAGCGATGCTTTGTGAGGTGGCATTTGGTGGAATGAAACCAGTATTAGCTGGAACTCAGACAGAGGGTGTACACAAGTCAACGTTTGGAACATGCAGTCCATCGTACAATACCGACGCATCGGAAAGGACGTCGCCGAACAATTGAAGCAACAGTCCAGTGCTTCCAGAGACGGCCGCTTCGACAGCCTGAATCGAGAAGAGAGTCAGAACCCAGGCACCCAGCTCGCTCAAGCAGAGGAGAACCTGCCACACAATGACAAGGCCAACGCTGCCGACGCCAAGATCTGGGTCCGCCTCTCGGGCGAGGACGACCCCTTCGACCCCAAAAACTGGCCCCTCACCACGCGGTGCAGGAACATCGCCGTCCTCTCCCTTCTCATCTTTGTACAGGCCTGGGCCGGCGCCGCCGAGTCGGGTGCCAACCAGGCGGCCAGCACCGAGCTCGGCGTCGGCAAGGTCGCCGAGAACCTCAGCACGGCCATGTACCTCTTTGGCATCGCTTCGGGCTCCTTCTTCGCGGGCCCCTTGTCGGAGACGGTCGGCCGAAACCCCGTGTACCTCGTCTCGACTTTTTGCTACCTCTTCTTCGTCCTCGGGTCCGCGCTTACCCCGACTTTTGGCGGCCAGGTCGTGTGCCGGTATCTCGTGGGCGTGTTTTCGAGTGCGACCCTATCCATCAACGGTTCGAGCGTGCGCGACCAGTTCAGGCCTGTCAAGAGGGCTTTTGTCTTTCCTGTCATCGCGTGGGCGAATGTCGCTGGTAGGTAGCTGTCTCCCTCGTCAGAGACACAAGACTGACGTTGCCAACACCCATAGCACCCGTCATAGCGCCCACTGCAGCAGGCTGGCTCGTCTCCTCCCCAACCCTCGGCTGGCGCTGGACCGAGTGGCTCACACTAATCCTCTCTGGCACCGCCTGGCTCGTTGCCCTTCTCCTCCTGCCAGAGACCTACCTCCCCGTCTTGCTAGACTGGAAGGCCGCACAACTACGCCGCCTGACAGACAACCCCCGCTTCGTCTCGGAGCACGCCGAATCAGCTGACTTTGTCGCCCGACTGAAGGAGTACGGCCCGCTACCACTGAAGTTCTTCCGCAGCGAGCCCGTCATCGCAGTGCTAGGCGCCTACTTGGTCCTCCTCTACTCCCTGCTCTTCACCTTCCTCTCCGGATTCGATTACATCTTCAAGCAGACCTACTCTCTGACCACCGGCCAGACGGGCTCGTGCTTCGCCGCCATCGCCGCTGGATCCACGGCGTTTGTCCTCCTGGCGCCGGGCCTGTACAGCCGGGCCCGGCGCAAGACGGAGCACGTGCGCGGCGCGGCCGTGAAGCCCGAGTTCCGCCTGTGGCCGGCCATCGTCGCGGCGCCCTTTCTCCCTGTCGCTCTGTTCTGGCTGGGCTGGACCAACTTCGCCTCGATTTCGATCTGGTGCGGCCTGGCGGCGTGCTTCGTGTTTGGCGTCGTTCTCATCGCCGTCTACGTCGCGAGCTACGA
Organism: [Phialemoniopsis] sp. UDSM-2020; assembly: GCA_018873225.1. Classification (NCBI taxonomy): domain Eukaryota; kingdom Fungi; phylum Ascomycota; class Sordariomycetes; order Thyridiales; family Thyridiaceae; genus Thyridium; species [Phialemoniopsis] sp. UDSM-2020. The sequence continues at coordinate 914,046 of JAEILZ010000005.1, forward strand.
GTACATCATCGACAGCTACGGGGACCACGCGGCCATCGGGCTCGCGAGCATCACGATGGCGCGGTACTGGGTCGCGGGCGGCATGGTCATGGCGTCGCGGCCCATGTTTGAAGGCATCGGCGTGCACTGGAGCCTGACGCTGCTGGGCTGCGTGGCGGCGGTGCTGGCGCCTGCGCCGCTGGTGTTTTGGAAGGTCGGCAAGAGGTTGAGGGAGAAGAGTCCTTATGCACGGGGATAGTGTGCATGGATGTTTTGCGTCTACATGATGGGACTATACCATTGCTTCATTCATAGAATTTGTAGAGATGTTGAGAGCTTTTGTTTTCGAGAGCTTATCTATTTGAAAGAGGCGAAAGAACATAGCCATCGAAGCCAGCACTTGGCTGGGGGATATCATTCGCGAAACGACTTCATAAAATCATACAAGAACTTCCTTTAGCATCTCAAGCATACACCTCCTCAATCTCTTGTATCTCTCTATCATCCAGCCTCCACCCAAGAGCTTTCACTAGATCTCCAGCCCCCTTCTCATCGCCAAACTCGAGCGTCGGCACAGCGCCCTTGCACAGAACATAGTTGAGTGCCGTAGCCATAGCAGCCGCGTCCCCTTCCACCCCGCGCCTGCCCGCGATCTCGGCCGTCTTGCCGAGCAGCCCGCTCACAGAGCGCACGTCCGCCCCAGTCATATGCGGCTGGCTGACCATCGTGCCGGCCTGCAAGACGGCGCCGACTTCGCGACACGCAGATATCATATCGTCCGAGACGGCGCCGCGGTGCGCGAGGTTCCACTCCGGAACGCACGTCGCGAGCGGGATGTTGTACTTGGCGAGCTCGTTGTCGAGCTCGCGCACCGTGTCCGGGTCGAGGCTCTCGGCGCTGCCGGCGACGCCGACGACGCGCGCCAGGCCTTGCTCGACGCACTCTGCCATCTGCCTGACGAGTTTCTGGCCGCTCTCGCCGCGGGCCGCCTGCCTGTCCTGGATGTGCAGGAGGTACACGTCGACGAACTCGAGGCCGCCTAGGCGCGCGAGGGTGTCCTTCAGGCTCAGGAGGGGGTCGTTGGCCGAGCCCCGGCGCGCGTCGTCCAGGTCTGCTCCTTCGTTGCCGGCGGTGTAGTAGTGGGCTTGGATGACGAAGCTCTCGCGCGAGGGGAGGCCGGCGATGACTTTGCCTACGATGTCCTCGCTGCGCCCGGGGTGGGTGTCGATGAAGCACAGTCCGCCAGTGGCTTCTTGTACGGCGGCCAGCGCCGGGCGGAGTAGGTCGAGGTCCGCCTGCTCCTCATCGCTTCCTTCTCGTGACTGATTCCCCCAGCCGGCTGCGCCGATGCAGAGTAGTGGTATGCGGACCGAGTACCGGGCCGTAGGGAGGTAGAGCCGGGCGGGGGCCGGGTCGCTGGCCGGGTCCGGGATGGTATTTTGGGACGAGTCGTTGAGCGTCCGTACGATGTGGCCCGAGATGTTGGCGTGGATGCCGACCGTGTCATGAGGGGAGAGGGGCTTGCCGCTGTCTTCTTGACTGTCTGGATTGGACTTGGTGACAGTGCTGGTGTTGGCGGTGGCGACGTTGGAAGTCGCCTGTTCGGGCTCCTGAGCCATGTCTCCCATTTCGCTGGAAAGGGCAAAAAGTCTTGTAAGCCCCGGAGCGTGCAATATGAATATGCTGTAGACAAACAGGTCTAATAACCTTAATATTTAGTTGATCTTTCCAGGCTATGCAGCGCTCGTTCAGGAAAGGTTCGATTTGCAACTTTGTATTTGACCATGGACGACGACTGATGCAGTGAGGGCACAATCTCTTTTCTGATAGATAGCTCATCCCTTGAAGCGTATGGCCAGGAGCAAATCCTCCGTTGTGACACTTGGCAGTGACCCAAATCTGACGTTGAAGCCCTGATTCCCGTTGTCGATCCCGCTGCGCTGGACCCGAAACAGAACGTTTCAGGGTCCAGTACTAGGGGCAAGGCGGATTAGTGCGTGAGCTTAGCTCTGTAAAGATGACGATCGATTGACATCAAATCCGGATTTTGCGCACGTCTGACAGCCAGGCACCACCAGTCTCGTTCCCGTCCACGGCTTTTAGCGTCCTGCCATGGCGAGTTAAAGCGCTAGCTCGCCCACCTGAACAGCCCGCCGTGAGTGAAATTGCGGGGTATTTTACAGCCGCAACCACTGATTATGGTACACAAGCGACAAGCAAACAACTCAAGGGCTTGGTATCAACTGTCGATCCATCCGTCTTGTTGTCGTCATAAATATCTAAGGCTGTATTAAGCTTGATGGTGACTTGTCTCATTCTGGTTCCGGCCCAGCTGTCACCACTTGGTGCCCCTGCGTGCGTACACATGGAAGCATCCAGAATGGTTCATGTTCCCAAACAGTAAGACTTATCTCGTGCATGTATCACTCTAAGGTACTTTAGTCACGGTGTGGCATGATTTCAACAGGGACATTCCAAGGGTGATTCACCAACAATATTCCCGAGCTTGTGCAAATAATGTGCTCAAAGTAGCCTGGACAAGCATGCCCTAAGCCGAACTGTACCGGGCCAAGGTATGAGCTTATCGTACCACGGCCGTCGTACATCATGAGGCCTCTGCACTGCTCGCTTCCATATCCTCTCGAGTGCATCAGGGGCACACAGCCGCCGCCGGGCTCGCAAACGACGCACCTAACTGCAGCGGCTAAACCCCTCCCACTGACGCATACGCTTCTCCTCATATTAGCCGCCAGAAGCTTCGCCGAACATTCCATTTCCCCTCTCTACCTCTTCGGCCACCGGGGAGCCGGGTCGGGGTTCTCTCTCCTTGCGGCTGAATAGCACCAAGTTTCTGGTAGAAAGTCACCTCTTTTCATTGAGCCGCAATCTAAAACACGTCCCGTCCCTCTTTCGACGTCATTTCGAGGTGCATATATCGCGCAAACTAATTACTCCGCACCTTGAAATAGTTGGGGTAAAAACTTCAGCACATGCGGGACGGTCCTAAACGGGGAACACGGGAACGGTGCCCTCAAGAAGCTCGAATTTTGGGTATTTGTGGTGACACATCCATGGACGAGAGAAATGCTATGTAATACATGGAGGGGCTAATTGTACGTGTTTTGAGGGGGGTTAGGTAACATCTGTGAAGAGTCTGGAGACTCTTCTGAGAAGGGTATCTGTAGATATGTAGACAGGATGAAAGTGATGTGACAAGACTAGGTAGGTCAGTGTGTCCAGATCGAAGATTCAGAGCACAAGATCATCCACACGTACATACACGATGAAAGAATGATAATATGTACGGACCAAGAAAAAGGCTCGTGTGGGAGTGTGGGTTGTAGTTGTCAAAAAATGAGTGATTACAATGGACTCTATAACGCTAAATCGACGATGGTTGATGCATGCAAACAGACAGCCGCCCAGTTCCTTTTCTTCTTTTCAACTCCAACACTCTATTTCTTGCACAGACGGCCGTTCTGCGTAGGGTAGAAGTCGATCTGGTCCGTGATGTACCAGTTCTCGGAGCCGACAGCCGTCGGGGCGTAGAACAGCCCCCAGGGGTCGTACTTCTGCTTGAGCGTGTACAGGCGCTGGTAGTTGGAGCCGTAAAAGTTCTCCTGGAAGTTGGGCTCGTTGGCGTCGGCCTCGTTCATGTAGGCACCGGCGCCGGGGGAGACGTCGCGCCACGTCTGGAGGCGGGCAGTGAGGGTCTTGCTAGCGTCGGCAATCTCCTGAGGAGTAGCGTTGGGCCCCCAGAGGGCCCCCAGCATGATATGGGCGAGGGTGTTGCGCCAGGCGGGGGTGACGGCGTTGTTCTGGTCGACACCGCTGTTGACGGCGGGCTTCGAGTTGTAGCCGATGACCATGCCGGCGTCCTCGGTGGCCTGGCGGATGGCGGCGAACTGGTTGTCGGCCTTGGTCTTGTCCTCCCAGTTGGAGCGGGGGAACAGACGGGAGCCAGTGTGGTAGTTCCAGCTGCCGACAGTCTCCGAGGAGGCGGGGAAGGTGCCCTCGTAGGCGGAGCGGACACCGTCGTACTCCTTGTAGGCAGCGTCGGTGACGCTGATACCCAGAGCAGTCAGGTTGGCGAACAGAGGGTCGTTGATAGCCTTGAGAGCGGCCGTGTTGGCGTTGTTGGCCCAGTGGGGACCCATGGAGAAGCTGCAGTCGGTGGCCGTCATGCACATCATGGTGTAGTAGCGGTAGTGGCCGGCATCGGCGACCTGGGGGAAGGTGTCGAAGACAGCGCGAACACCGCTCCAGAAGAGGTCCTTGCTGACGGTGGCCGAGGTGGCGAAGCTGTAAGTCAGGGTGGTGACGGGCTTCTTGGGGTAGGCGCGGATGACAAGCGAAGTGACGACACCATAAGTGCTACCACCACCGCCACGGAGAGCCCAGAAAAGATCAGAGTTGCGCTCGCTGTCGACCGAGACGTAGCGTCCATCGGGCAGGACCACCTCCATGGCGAGGACCTGGTCGGCACCCATACCATAGACACCCATCAGGGGAGAGTGACCACCACCAGCGATGTAGCCACCGCCAAGACCAACAGTGCGAGCAATACCACCGACGATGTCGAGGCCCTTGGAGTCAGCGAAGCTGTAGACATCCTGAGCAGCAACACCGGAGCCGATCTTGATGGCAGGGCCGGTGTAGACCTTGCTCGAGAAGGTGGGCAGGTAGCGGATGTCGTTGAGGTAGTGGGTCCAGATGGACAGAGCGCCGGCACCGGTGGACTTGCCGTTGAAGTCGTGGCCCTTGTTCTTGACAATGACGCGGAGGTTCAGGTTGCGGGCGAAGTTCAGAGCCAGCTGGATCTGAGCAACGTTGGTAACCCTGAGGACGTACGAAGGGTAGCCGCCCTGGGTGCAGCTGGCACCCTCACGGGTCAGGGTGGGAGGCAGGCAGGTGACGCCCTCGTACAGAGGCCAGTCGATACCGGTAGGCTCGCTGGATCTGTACAGGGGATTCGGTCAGTAGGTGTAAAACACAAAGGATGCGCACCAGGTTGGAGGTAGGTGGTGGAGATCGTATGTACTGCAGCGCACAGACGGAAGAAGGGGTGGGCTGAGGAAGGCTAGGACAAGACTGGTGATGTGTGTGGACCAAGCCCACGCACATGCAAGCTGAACGAGTCGCACCAAACCTCTAGAGTTTGGAGGCTCCAAACGCCCCTTGCCGATCACTTGAATGTGCATCTGAAGAAAGGGCCCGTCTGGTCGTTTGGGGATTTCTTCTCCTTCAATGTGCTTTCATGGAAAAAAGTCGACTTACTGGTATGGCGGCTTGCTCCAGTCGGCGGTGACCTGGGCGCACTTGGCAGCATCGTACTGAGGCCAGTCCTTGTAGCAGACAGCAGCCGAAGGGGTGCCCTTGACGAGAGCACCACCAGTCAGGAGGTCCAGAAGACCCCAAACCAGGCCGTTGGGCCAGAAGGTGTCGCCAGGCATCTGCTTGCACGAGCCGGCGCGGGGCACGAGCGAACGAGCGGCGACATTGGAGTCGGCAAAGTCGAAGAGCGTGATGTTGCTGAGGTCGAGGTTGGTCAGGTTGGTGATGACGTCGGGCGTCAGCTGAGTGGCCTCGAAGTTGAAGTAGTCGGCCTCGAGATCCGTCGAAGCCGGGTCGACCTTCTCAACGGCCGGGGCAACGGTCACGTTTGTGGCGGCTGTAGGGGTGCGGAACCATGGTCAGCGATTGAACGGACAGAAGAAGCGAGGTGGTGAAAACAAAAGCTTGTTTGCGCCATTGAAGCTATTCCGTGCGGGGGAAACGGAACAATTGTCGATCGCGAAGTGCATTGCGCAGTGGAGAGAAGTTCAAGCTCCCCGGGCCTCAAAATCACCAGAGGGGGAAAGAAGCAAGAGCTCGCCGCGCTGAACCTTGCCAGAAGCTCAATTGGAAGGTGCGACAGCTACCTCAGAGCAAGCGCCTTCCAATTGAGACCAATGGTTTTGCATCCTTCCCCATCTTGGACTTTTGCGCCCTCGGGAAAGTTCCAACGGCTCAACTGCCGTCACTTTGCGCCAATTGCTTCCACTTTTCGCATCTTTTCCTCGAGTCATGCTGGAGCAGCAAAGGGTAGGCACTTACGGACTGTTTGACCTCCGTCCTGAATGGTCTGAGCATACGCCAGGTGCGGCAGCACAGTGGTGGCAGCAATGGCCGCCGTGGCGAGCAACGATCTGGGAGACATGGCTGGCAGATGCGTGTGAGGTCCAAGGATTGGGGAAAGAGAAGAAACGAAGGTGAACCGCAAGGGTAAAAGAGCGAGACGGCAGAAGGAAGCGAGTGCTGTCCTTGGGGGATGCGAGAAGTTATTCAGAACAACCCTCGAACGAGATCCTACTGCTGCGGTCTGGGGAAGAGAGACAACCGGGAAGAGGACTACGATCGGCGACAGTCTACTTATATGTGTTCAGGGTGCATCCAGGGACCCCCCCGATGAGATGGTGATTTTTACCGGGTATGGCCCAGGAGCCCTTCTCCAGACTACGACCTTCGATATGGAGACACAAAGGACCAACAGCCGCAATAGCACCAGCACACCCACTTTCCCACGTGGTCGCCACGCAACGACGAGGACTTTAGTCCCGGTCTGGCGAGCTGATGAGCGAAATCTCTGTCATCGAAAGAGGGGAAAGGCGACCCAGATTGGCCCATCTTTGCCATGCTTCTCTGCTCATGCCGAGCTGCATCGAGAGCGCACGCGCAGGAATATGCGAGATGGATGCCCACTGCGAAGAAGCAATGTTGCGCCATTAGCATAAACGATTAGGGACTTGGGGGTCCAGGACCACTATGGATGCGTTTGGAAGCGGGGCCGCCGGTGGGCTCGAGTGGGCATCACAGGCCGACCGGGGTGCAAGCGCAACGCCTCTGGTAGGCTGGCTCACCTTGAAGGGGACGACGAGACCTGGCTAGGCTGAGAATCCGCCTCTTGCGCTGAGATCCATAACGATCTTAGGCTGCAAAAGGTCGCCTAATGGGCCATCAGGGACCACCCGCGATCACTTAGCAATCGCTGACTACCTTGCAAGTCTCGCGCGAGTGTGGCTCCGGGTCTTCGGGAAAGAGAGGCTCTCTCTGCACCCTGACTCAATTGCTCTGCGATCCCGGGTTTTCCAGACCCCGTCCTTGGGCTGCGCAAGCGTCGTCCGCCGTTCTGGGTCGTGGCGAGCAGGCCGACGTCAAATGTGATATGTGAGGAGCTTGGCTTGCCCTCCTGGGTCTTAGTGCACCACTGTTATTGAAACTATTGACTGCGGGCACTGCAAGGGAGGCTGCCAAATGTCCCCTCACTGGGTCGCTGGGGTCGTCGGCATCATGATAGCGATGCAAGAGGGCAATGATAGACGAGGCCTGGCGACATATCGACAGGGTAAGCACGATGGCTTCGCATGATGGACGGGGGAGGCGAAGTCCTCCCTGCGTCTCTGGCTTTGTGAGCGCTACTGGGGAGGGGCCTTTTGCTCCGGCAGTACTGAAGAAAGATGTCTCAGATATTTCCATCTGCAAGCACTCTAATCGACGCCGCCTCTGGCTTTGAAGAATGCCGTTGAACGACAATAACGACGGCCGTTGGAACCACTTGTTTTGGCTTCTGTCAAATTTTGGGCGGATAATTAACAGGGACCTTTCTCCAACAGGCCCGTTGCGGGGGCGCCCTTTTGGGGTTTCAGTGCGATCCAAATTGCCTACAGAGATTACAACGGCCTGATATGGGCACCAAATGAAATTGCCAACAGCCAAATTGAGCGACATCTCCGCCAAGACAGCCCTGTCAGGATGGAAGGCTTCGTCATCGATTCTTCTGGGCTGTCCGGGTTACCCTGGTATTTTGGTCTGGCAGGTCAATGCCTGTTCATAAGTGTCGACGGCGCCCCGATCTCAAGTGGGTGAAGCGACCGAGGAAGCAGCTCCCGAGCCAACCTGCTGTACGTGCGTAGATCAATCGACGATCGAGTTGCCTCTTTTGTTCCTAGCAGGGCCGTGGGACAGGACCCTCGATGCCTGCATTCGCCTGCCAGCGGAGAGTTTTGTGGACATGCGAGGGAAGAAAAGCTTGGCGGGAGATCACGGGCTGAGTGACCCAGAATGGTTCTAGAAACAACTTGACTCGACTCTGCTGGTCCGGCAGCCACTTGCCGACTCGGTAACCTCTCGTGTCCGCTCCTACAGCAGCGATCTTTCTAGTCTTCTTCTAGGACAATGCCCTCTTCTGCCGGCAGCAGCTTCACTCACCCATGCAAGGGGCTGCACCGGAAGACTGCCAAACCTGGCTATCCAGAACGAGTGGGCACATCGGGGCACCTCGCTAGTTTGGGCGACTGGCAACGGAACCCGGCTGGGCAGAGTGTAACACCACCTACGGAGCACGGGCTAGATTGATCGTGATGGCGGCGTGGTCGGCCGTCCTGTCATGAAAGTCTACGCATGGTGCCTGTGCCTGACATGTCTCACTTCTCCCACATCGCTGGGCTGGCTGGCGGGGACCACAGCACGCACGCAGCCCATAGTCTCATGCGCGATGCAACAGCACCCCGCTTCGTTCAGCTAAGGAATCCCCTCTCTCGACAAAAACGTGGCAGAGCAGGCATTTCCTGCAAGCCACTTCCACACCTTGGGGCACACCTTCGTGGAAGACCGAAAGAACCGTGAAGGAACCGAGAAGAAAGCAAAAATCAGAGCTCCTGCATGCAGACCATCCGGACCTGGACCGGGCGAGCCTGCACGCCTCTGCAGGTCGTGCATACAATAGTCCGGCTTTTTGACAGCCGTCTCTGACAAGCTTGACACCCCCAGCCACCGTCTCGGGCCGGCCTTGTTGGAGAGAAAGGGTGTGAAGCGGGAATTTCCCCGAGCCCGGCAGTCTTCCGGCCTGTCTGCCCCTGATGGTCGGCAGCTTCACAGGACTTTTGAGAAGGCCAGTAAGGTCTGTTGCTCGCCGGAAATATTGGGCTTTGCCGAGTGTTCCTTTTCTTGGCGAGATTGGAGACGCGAAGTCGAGATGATTTGGGTTTAGCAGCGTCTTGTTCTTCTCCACGGTTCCGCGCGTTATCAGCTCCGGAGCAAGTGTACGGAGTGCCCTATCGCAGGAGAGGCAAGCTCTCCACCAGCCTTACCAATATTGGAACAGCGAGAAAACGCGATGTCTCCATTCTCCATCACGATGGTATTATCATCCCGCTGACTGTCACATGTCTCCTTCTTCACCTGTTCTGCCATGGACGTTCTCCCGGTCAATTCTGCCGCCCTACGGTGACATTCGGAGCCACTGAACAATTCGGGCATTTACCATGGTGCTACGTCTCTGGCTGTAACCCCAGATGGTCCAGCCACAGAGCAAAAGTGGTAGAGAAAATGCCGACAGAAAGGACGACGAAGCTTCTGTAGAAGCCAGGCCGGTTTTAGTACAGCGCGGCCCGCAGCGAGCCACTTTTAGACGGGGTCCTGTCTTTTCCATCCCACCCATCCCAACCTGTCGTGCCAGGCTTGACGAAACCATCCTCTAATCTACACCAAACCAGCAACCCCACTTGGAGACAACCCTCACTCTGTTTCCCTTAGATTGAGGGCAAATGAGGGTTTTGTCTTCGCTGCTGCGCCGCTGGTAGGCATCCCACGAACACCCACAAATGGACCTGCGGCTAGTCGCGAATACCAGCAGGTCCTCAACACAATGTCTGTGGGCTGGAGATATCAAACTATCCGGTGGAAGCTACCAACCATTTAGACTTATATCCAGAGGATGGTGCCATGTGGTGGGGCGTGTGAGACATCTTCAGTAAAAACAGCGCAGGTGAAACAGCGAGAGGGACTTAGCCTGCACGTAGTGTTTATGCTTGAGACAAACGCAAGATGCAGCAGAAGTCAAATCAGCAGGGCGGTGCTCTTGGAATCTCAAGTCTTCCATACAGGCACACTCAATGTGGCTGTCGAGACCGCATATTGATGCTTGACCATGATCGACGGAGCATATCGTGAGTACAAAGTGAGGCTTTACGTCAAGGGTTGTTGATCTCGCCAGATCATGACATACAAGGGACGACGGAGGAGGCCCAGAGCAGGAAAATGTCCTGTGCAGTACGCAAGGGAGAGCGGAGATGTTCCCCGGCTCAATGGGGAGGTGACATCGTCAGTCGTCCAGGCCTGTCTGGTATGATACGGCTCGTGGCAATCGCCCCGCATCCATATGGTAGGAAGTTTTCGAAGCCACAATCTCGTCAGAACTCATCTTTTGCCCTCCTCGTCCTGTCGGCACTGTATGATGCCAGAGGGCGAGAAGGAAAAGGTGGCTGGTGAGAGGAAAGGCCAGATCTAAAAAGCAAAGAAAGATGGTGCGCATGAAAGATTGACGACTCGGGGGCGAGATGATCAGAGCACGATCGACTGACTTCCTACGCACATCAAATGGGCTTATGACGAGGAAAAAGCAATGCGGCTATTTTGGCGCAAGTGAAGCGACTTCCGCGATCAGGGTACTCACACACAGTGCAGCGGAAAAGGGGCGCGAGACATTGGGAGGGTCGCGTGCAGTCGACATGACAAGCCCGGCGCTGGACGTGGCGTTCGTAGCGTCGCCGGCAGAGGGCAATGTTGGCTAACTTTGGCTTCATTTCTCTTGCGCAACGGGGCGCTTAAGGGACAGCCCGCCAGCCAGAGACTTGGCTACGCCGCACCCTAAGCTCCGTCTAGCCTGGCCCGCCGGCGCTATGAGGGACGGTGCCTGGACAAGCCTGACGTTTTCTGCTTGAAAGGGTAGTTCCCGTCGCGCCCCGAGGAACGTCTCCCCTTCCCGCAGCGGACGGTGCGAGGAAACATGGTGCAGACAACAGAGGGGTCCCCGGTCGAAAAAGGGCCTGGCTTCGTACTAAGGGCCCCATTTTCCTTCTGTCAAAAAAAAGACTCGATGAACTGCTGCACGCCATTTTGTTACAATGGCGCAAACCTGGCCTGTGCCTTCGCCCTGGAGATGGAGCCCCGATCCATGGGTCCTCGCCCTCCAGCCGCGCTCGGTCCTCTTGGCCATCCACACCTCCAGACCCTTTGGCGCATAGGATTCAAACGCACTGCGCTGCACAACGGCTGTCTGTTCTCGTTCCCGCGGCACCGTTGCGACGCCGCAGAGAAAGCGAGCAGAGAGGGAAAACAGGAATAGGAGACAGACGATTTGTTAGGCCCTGTCCTAGCATGCCACCACCCACAGTGCGAGTGGTTCGCAGGGCGATGCTACCCTGGCTGCGCTCGCTCTGGAACCTGGCCTTCAGCTCGCAGGCCAGCATAGTACACCGGTCTAGTGCCCTCTACATGGTTAGGTTTTGTCTGTAAAAGAAACAAGCTGGTTTGGTGCCCCTGCACCTCGCGTGGCCTGGTCTGGGTTGCAGTGCCTGTGCGCACGCTGGACAAATCTCTGGGTTTGCAGTCTCTTTCTTACAGGCCATTGCACATCTCACGACTTGATCGTGTCAGTCAGATCTGTTCCCCATATATGGGACGAGGGCCCCCCCATCATCCCCCTGCCTCGTTGCATTCCTCTGCTCCAGGCACACCTCGATACGGGCAAAGATCATCGTCTCACGGCGGATTCCTGCCCCCATCTCTCCTCTCTTTTTCCCACAGAAGACTTGAGGAGCCTTGACCACGCTGCGAACATCGCACGATGTCGACGGAGGCAAGCCCAGCACCCGCGGTGACGGCGAAGCCGGACCCTCACGACTGGCTTCAGAACCTGGGAATCGCCATCGAGATCGTCTTCCCGGCTCTGGCACTGATCGTTACGGTCCTTCGTGTCTACACCCGCCTCAAGATCAAGAGTTTCGGCTGGGGTGAGTAGTGACGAGTGGTATGGCGGGTCAATTGGGAGATTCTGTACTGACACCGTTTCGTTCTCAGATGATGCGTGCATCGTCGTTGCGATGGTCTTGTCCGTCGCCATGTGCGTCGGCTCCATTATGTGCATGAAATTACTGTACATCGGCATCCACTGGTGGGAGGCGCCTCAGTACGCCTCGCCAGTCGAGATGCTCTACGCCCTGGAGCCGGGCCTGATCTGGACGTACGCCGTGGGAGCCATCTACAACCCGATTCTAGCCATCGTCAAGCAGTCGATCCTGATCTTCCTCCTGCGCCTCGGCGGCACCAAGCCCGGTGTGCGCACCGTCGTCTGGATCACGGCGTTTTTCAACGCCGCCCTCATGATTGCCGTCTTCCTCGTCGTCCTCTTCCAGTGCCAGCCCATCAACGCCAACTGGAAGCTGTACAAGCCCGGCAAGTGCATCAAGCAGACCGAGTTTGGCGTGTCGACCGCCTGCCTGACCATTCTGACCGACCTCATCGCGCTGGCGCTGCCCTTTTACATCTTCCTGGACCTCAAGATTGCAAAGAGGACCAAGATTGCTCTCTTGTTTGTTTTCGCTCTGGGTCTCATGTAAGTCACCTTTTTTTAGATCGTGATTTTTTGTCAGATCTGATCTCGCACCAAAAAATGTGATTATGGCGATCATTGGCTAGGGTGTACAGCAAGGATCACGACGCAAACTCAGTAAAAAAGTCCACTAGCTGACCGGGGTTCTTCTCCCCCACCAACAGTGTCACGGCCGTCAGTGTCGTCCGCCTGTACTACCTGTGGGAGCACCTCCAGCAGGCCGCCGACCCCGTCACCTACCCGGACGCCAACTACTCTCTCGGCTTCTGCGTGTCGGCCATCGAGGTCAACCTCGCCATCATCACGGCCTCGGGCCCGGCCCTCTGGCCCCTGGTGCGCGGCTGGACCCCGCGCATCTTCAGCAAGCTCGGCATCACCAACGGCTACCACCAGAACAACTACGACGTCGAGTGGACGCCCAACGGCACGAACCAGCAGCAGCGCCGGCGCACGGGCGCGCCCGTCGGCGCCTCGGGCATCGTCATGAGCCACGGCACCTCCAAGCACGACAACATCGGCCTGAAAGACATCCGCGGCGACCGCGCCAAGGGCCGCGTCGAGATCCGGTCCGAGCCGCACGACTCGGACGAGGAGGTGCTTACGGCTGGCGGGATCATGCGCAGCACGGAGTACACGGTGACGCGCGACGACGACTCGAGGCGCGACGTGCACGGCCGGCGGTTACCCGACAGCGCGTACGCCGACAGCGCGAAGCGGTCGAGCACGGGCGATTCGTACTAGGGCGATTTTATTTCTTCTCTTTGTGGCATTTTGGAAAATTTGGAAACGAGCGATAACATTTCCGAACCAGGCGGGAAAGCTCAGAGCATTCTTTGGATTTTCGGGATCTCTGCATGCACATGGTATTTCTACGACGACCAGCGGTCGAACCCTACAAAATTGGGACAAAAATATTGATTGCATCTGCCCATTGTATTTTTACAGCGGAAAAAGACCAACTCGTGTACATATAGCTTGAGCGCATGATAGATACCTACTTCCTTTGACGTGCGCAAATACAAAATGTCAATTGAAACATCAAAAGCCAGGTGCATCTTCGCTTGATTATACTGCAGAAGCCACGCATGTCACGTTGCGTTTCTTCACTCTATCTCAACCAATCCCCCGGCTCTGCGTTGCAGTGAGGATTCGCTTCAGGTCATCCTCCACCGGAAGGAACACAGACAGAAAAGACAAGCTTTTTGGGAGCATCTTTACCCGTCCGGGAACCAAAATCTCACGCATCCTTCGCGCTGTTTTCTCCTGCTCTGCCGTGAAAATCTGCGCTCCAAAAATAAAACGCCACGGGCGGACCCTCTGAAGTCTGGTTAGTCCTGTTCTGGCCAGGGTTTTGCGAGTCAATCAATTCAAGTCAATTGTCTCCTCTTCAGCGAAACAAAAGTCCCCTCCGGAGATGACTATCCTGAAAACAGCAATTGGGACATTGCATAAACGATACGATACGCACAGGATGTCTGTGCGCACCACCCGTCCGTGAGGCTCAGCTGAGGTAGGTAGGTCAACCGAACTGGTGAGAAAGGGCCTGAAATTGAGAGTGACACACACCACCTTGTTCAGGGCAGTGAACACTTTCGCTTGTCAAAGAACCCCCCCCTAATGAGTGACACGGCACATGGCCCGAAACGTGTACACACCAAACATGCACAGTGAGAAAAAAATTCTGGTTGCTGGATTCAAGGGCACCATCCCCCGGGCAGTATTCCCGCCTTGAGGAACCCCTGTTGCCCCGGTGGATCTCATTCGACCGGGGATCCTGGAGCAGCCATGGGCTGGGCGGACCGTGCGATCTGATCATGTCAGGTACATGGGCAGGGTCTGGTAAATACAGTGTTTTTTCATGATTGTTTGTACGGACCGGTCACGTCTGATGCCGGCGGTTCCGCGCGGCGGGAAGAAAAGCTCCAGAACAGACGACCCTACGTAGACAGTCTTTCTTGTAGCGTGCTGGGCATGCTGGGCACCAAGAGACCTACCTCTATGGGGTACGAAATGGCAGTACGGCCGTCGGAGATGCTACTGTAGCTGTGCAGCTGCTACGAGTGCCTTCACCTACCCGTTCGAACCTAGTGCAAATCCCATGTTTCGAAGTAATGAGAGCTGTTGTCGTGTTTTCCATATCTGGCCAACTCCTCCATCTCAATTGACCGTACCAGCTTCCGAGTGAAGAGCGAGGTAATCTCTATCTGCTACATTAGGCCTTGGAGGACGACTTGTTCCTCCTGGTACGGCATCCTGGTCAACGGCAATTTGAATCAGTCGTACGAGCCCCCGATCAAGCTCAATGGGAGGGCTTGTCGATGTGGCGTCGACTAACGCCTCGTTTACACACAAGCGAGAATAGGGAGGCGGCACGTACTCTGTAGGCCGCTGTGCCGAGCCTTGGTATGCATCGGCACTGTCCAAAAACCCGACACCGCGAACAGAGGTAGCGGCACGACCGCTCTCCTGGAACCTTTTCCTCGTGGCTTGTCAAACGTGATATCTGACAGCTTCTAATGTTATTTCTTGTTCAAAAATCTGCAAAAGAGATGCGTCCAGCCGTCTTTGACACCTGCTTGCCGGCCTCTCGCATCTATGTCCTCTACACCACCACATCGACTCAGGGTCCGATCCGTTAATCAATAGTTTGCGAGGCCGTTCGTCCAGTGTGGCAAGCATAACCCTAGTGTGGCGTGGCCGGTAAGCAATTTTGGGACCATGACCGGCGACACCCGCCCAGCGGGCGGCCGGGCGGGAAGGGGGCGGGACGGCCAAGGCCGTGCCCATTCCTCCCTCACAACGTCTAGCACTTGTGCAAGGGATATGAATCGTTCGTTTCACACACTGAAGTTGTGGTGTGGTAATGTCCAGTTCGTGTGTATCAAGGACCGTTCGTAGGGTGAGGACTAAGGAGTTAGCTTGGGACTCGACGCGCGGTTGCGCTATCATAGTCCTCCCGCACTTGTCAGACGCCAGAGGTTCTGGAACCTGAGCGAGGCGTTCCTAGCATGCGACTGCCAAGTTTTGCATGGCGCCTCAGTGTTTGAAGTGGCAGGATCTCGCGATGTGGCTGGGGAGGCAAGCATAACATTAGCAAGTATCAGAGCTCGAGACGAGGTTCACACGTTGGGCTGTGGCCTTGAAAACTTCACCTTTGAGCACTTGACATTCTCTAATGAAGTGGGATATTGTCGTCTGAGATTGATATAGTTCGTGGTCTAGATCCCCTTGATTTCATTGTCGAAGAGCAGGAGTCTCTTCAATTGTTGTTGTCGGCAACTTGATCCACACTGGTCGGGTATTCCCTGCATCTAATGTACTTTACCAGCCCTACTAGAGTATCTAGACTCGATCGTGGATGAATCGATCTGCTGTATGAGCTCCACGGCAAGCCGCCTACTCGGGACAAAGCTCAATCTTTGTGGACTCTTTCCACAAAAGACCTGGCAGAATTTGCAGTGTATAGTCCCATCATCTGAAGCAGTGAATATGAAAGCCAAGATTATTCATGGAACTTATGATATCGACAATGTATCAATCTGTCTGCAGCTGCTATCTCTCGTGCAAAGAAGCGCCCTTCATGTCCGTATCTTCTCCCCCATCCGTACAGCAAACTTGGTCTCCTTCCCGACGGAGTGATGCTCCCAGAGCCGCAGCGCCGTGATCACCGCCATAAGGGACCACCGCTGACCTAACACTCCCGACTCCCCACTCCCGACAAGCCGTAATGTGAAGGCGTGTCTCAGACTCATCGGCATCCCAGGCCAAGCCAGCGTGGCCACTGCTTCCGCGTCCTCGACATCCGGTAGAGGAGCCGTCACGCCAGGTACGAAGTTTGCAGATGACGATGCCTCGCCCGCGCCTGTGCTGCCACTAGGAGCGTCCGCCGTCCCGAGCCGGAGCAGCTTGTACCCGCCGGCGGGGAAGTCATTCCCGGTCCCGCCCTTACGCACTTTGCGCCACTCAAACGCCTCGCGGCGCATCTTCTCCCCCTCGCCGACCTCAACTCCGAATCGGAACATGACCACCGTATTCTCGCCCTCCTTGACCGTTCCCGCACGGAACGTCTCCGTCACCAGGCCGTGCGCGTCCGCTCCGGCCCCGCCCGGCAGCGCCGGGATCTTGATGACGGTGTTGAGCGCGAAAGCGGCGTACGAGGCGGCGGTTCTCGACTCGGGCCCCGCGGCCGCGATGACGCGGTCATCTTTGCCCATGCCATTGTGGAGCAGGATGCCCGGCCGCGCGCCGAGGGGCCCGTTCGTGTGCCAGCCGAGCGTGACCTCGACGAGGTAGAGCTGCTCTGTCCTGGTGGCGGCGCAGAGGTCGAAGTACTTTATGCCCGTGAGGGTGTAGTGGTAGTGTGCCGTCATAAGGGCCGGGAAGGGTCGGTAGGGCGTGAGTGAGGCCACTGCCGGGGCCTGGGCGGAGCTGGAGGTTGCTTCGGCCACGTCGGTGTATTCCGGCGCCTCCGAGGAAAACTCCGGATGGTCATCGTAGGCTGGTGGGGCTCCGGCTTCACCATCATTGTTTACCGCCTCGTCGACGAAGAGCTTGTTGTCCTTATCACTCATCTTGTAGATTGATCGTTTGTCGTCTTACTGGCAAGAGGAGATAGTCTTTTCCTAGTTATCTGATTTTGAGCTCAGCTTCCACGATATTGCCTGCTTGACCTTTGGGAATAGGTTGTCCGTGACCTAGTTTCGCCAAGCCAAATCATCGTGGCGATGCTCTTGGCTAAGATATGGCGATCAACGATCGGCTGCGTTAGCGAGGTATGTGCCGCATCTAATTTTACGTACATTTATATTTCTCTTCATATTTAGGCACGTGGAGACATCGCAGAAAAGGGCGGGCGAAAGGAAGGATTTCACGCACCAAGAAGTCTATATATTCCGATCCCTGCATCACCTGGATAATGCCCACCATTTAGAACTGTACCCAAGTGACGATTATGCGGTTCATATGGGATTTTTTCATGTTTTGCAAAGTTGTTTGCTCTGACTGAGGCGGCTGCAATGAGAACTTGTCTCCATGGTTATTCTTTGGGTTTGTGTGTTATAGGCTTTCAAACTTTACTCAGAAGTGATACAGAGTTATTCAAAGTCTCATATAGTCTTTCCCTAAGCTGAACAACTGGGTAAAGATTGAGAGTTGCCTACGTGTCATTCTCTTCGCCCCTTCCCAGGCTAACGTAGCTATCTCCTGCTGTAAACTTCATTGCTTGGAAAACTTGCCGAAGGCGAGCGTGATCAATTCCCTGTTCCTCAAGCTTGAGGGTTGAGCCGCGCCTAGCAAACCTTGTCATCAGCAAAGCCTTATCGATGGTCTTTGTTCCAATATTTGCCCCATGTCTGATCATAGCGCGAAGGATATCCATGTATATCGTTTCCATTTCCCTCAACAAACCCCTTACATAAACCGTATTTAATACGAACACCAGTGTCTCTATCCAGATACTGCTCTCCATCTCTATGTCCTCACCAACTGGAAAATCTTTTACTGTGTAGCGATACAAAGAAGAATGTTTGGATCGGCTCCATTCTCCAGTAAAGCCGTGACCATGGCAGGGTCTGCGAATCTTGATGGAGTTGCGTCGAGGAGAAGCGGCCACCATGCCACCGACTTCTCGTCATCATGGTCATGATGGAATATCCTCCTTAGAAGCCGTCCGGGGCTCCATGATAAATTTCTACGGCTCCGAGGTCGTCGACTGATCTCCGGCGTGTTCAACGCCTGGGGACCTGGTGTTATCAGACCACCTGGCCCTGGTTTGCACTTCCTTCTGACATACTCCACGACTTGGCATTTGACCGTAAGTGAAAGAAAACGATTTCCGAAATATTCTGGAGCCATATTCCCTTGTAACCCCTGATCTGGCAGTATTTTGAATACCCTGCATGGGTCAACGAACCCGGTGCCAGAGTCTACCACCTGCTGTAAGTCGTCAAGAATCCTTACCATGGCTCCCACATTGTTTGGAGAAGCCCTCGCTGCATGCCACATGCAATGAATAGGCGCCTGGGCGTCGCTTGGAGAGTATTTTAGGAGGGGATCCTCAGATATCCTGGGCTCGGGGTCCATGTCACCTGCGGGAAAGGCTTTGGTAAGAGCCAATGCGCCTGAGCAAAGTCTGAGATGGGGATCGAATGGTGATTTGAGCATGGTCCGCAGCTTCTTCTGCACATCAGGCTTCTCTATGTATTCCATGACCGTTCTATGAAGAAACTCCACAGTTTGAGAACGAACTGGGTAAGAGAGTCCTGGTGTTGGTGGAGAGTTGGGTATAGCGAGCAGACCTTTACAACGTGAATTGATCCGCTTTCGCATGGTGTCGATGTAAGTAGTTCTGGCTTCTTCAGTCAGGAAGGCTAATTCCAGATTGAGGACGAAAGCCGGATCATCTTCATCGGCAAAGTAGAAGAGCAACGCATTTGGTGACTCGTTGCTAGCCATCATCAGAAAGAAGTACTGGGCAGCCTGTTCCAAGTAGAAGGGATCAAGACCATCGATGATCCTGTCATATATCAATTCCAGATCAGGAGGTAGGTCGTCTAAACGTCTTTGCAAGTCCGAGACACGATCTCCATAGCTCATCCCTTGAAGTAAAGATGTGACAACAAGGCTTACCCAGAGAAAAACTCCCTGAGCTTTTCGTACCACGTCCTCGGCAAGCACATCGGCAAACACAGGCTCGCGTTGATGAAGGAATGCAAATTCCGAACTGGACTGAAATCTGGAGGTAACATAGGCTTTTATGTCATCATGTGTCAGATCTTCAAGCAGAAGATTCGGTTTGTCCTGCAACGCCTCTTCGAAGACAACCCAGGGGCGACTAGTCACACAGACTTTGACTGAGAATTGCTGGGCCGTATTCATAACGAAGTGTACCAATTGAGAGTGCTGGCCGTCAAATTCGTCAAGGCCATCGATGAAGAGACACAAAGCCGTGGTAGAGTGGACCAATGCGACGGCTTTCACCAACATATCGTGAAGATCTGGCTCATTAAGAGGTTGCGGGTCCTCATTGTAAAGATAGAGAGCTTCCCACCTCTCCTGAGAGATATGTGGAATGACCTCTGGACGGGCAAGCAGTATCTGGCGTAGAAGGGTGCGGTAAAGACCTTCTCTAGTCCGTTGAATCTTTGACCCGGTTGCCCAGAAGTAGAATGAAGCCACAAGGAGAGGCCGGTCCTTAGCCCAACGGAGTAAGTGCTCTGTACAGCGGGAGCTCCCCCCGCTCGGATCTGATGCTCCCTGGGTTGCTGGGTAAGGTTCGGCAACAAATTTCATCAGTGTCGACTTTCCTGCTCCTGCTTTACCAGTAATCCAGTACACCCTTTGGCTTGGCTCGTCCTGGTCGGATTCGAGCCACTTGCGAAAATTGGTCCAAGGGCGGCGGGGCTGACGATCCTCTGGGCCGAACATCCAGCGGAAAGTTGCCGGGTGTGCTTCAGCGACCATATGTTCCCGATTATGTATGCCGGCATACTGAAGTTTGGAATTAAATTTCTTTTCCAGCGCAATTCTGCGACTTTCTGTGATGTCGAAAGTTGCAACATTCTTTCCGAGCAGCGTGGGCAAATCAGACTCGTAAACAATGTTGGTAAGACAGTCTCGAAGGTAGCTCTTCATGTTATCAGACGCAGATTTGTCGAGGTCCGTCAGAAGATATGTGATCAACATAGATCCTAGACCTTCATGGTTTGAGATGTCTTTGAGTTTCTTGAGCTCCTCACTGTCTTGATGGGATCGGGTTAGGTGTTGTAATATTTGGTCCTGTTTATCTAGAGACATAGTTCCGCAGATCCTAGGATATTCGTGTTAAAAAATGAATTTTCATAACAACAACAGCGGTATTAAGCGATAAATCCTACATGGTAGATAGCCCGATATTCAATATGATCTGGCTCCTAAAGCCGTCGAGTTGGTGCCTTAAGGCCTCGATTTCATCTTCATTCCAAATGAGCTTGAATGCTGACACAAAGGCTTGTCGTCCTTTCTTTCTTTTCGATGGAATTCCCAAACTGGTTATCGAATCAGTCACTCTCTGTGCGACTTCGCTGCACTCCTCGGCTAGTTCAAAGATCGCATTGTCACTTGGGTTGGCGGAGGGTGGTGGTTTTGTTTGTTGTAGTCGTTTTAGGACCTTTTGCATGTCCTCCGAGAGGGACTGAAGACCCGTGAGGTTGTCGCATGCTTCTCTGCCCGTGCGCCAGATCTTCCACGCGGTCGCGGCAAACTTGGCGCCGTACTCAACAAACTGAAGCGCGTTGGCAGCAAGTCCAAACGCCGCAGCCTCCGCCATAATTACCGATTGTTCTGGTCACCTCGATTGGGATTTGATTTGGTAAGAAGCAATCGCATAATGAAGAACAATGACGAGCAGGACAGAAAATGCCACGGAGGGGCAGGTTTGAAGGGAGTGTATTATGGACGTGGCAAAAGATTATGTGAGGTCGTTTATAAGACGAATAGAATTTTAGCTCTGCACACCACCATGCTGATCGTCCCCAACGATAGGACATCAAAATGCAATAAAGGTCGCAAGCGTGCCAACTGGGTGACAGATAAGTTAACGGTTTTCCTTCTCGATGTACCTCAATTCATAACTGATTTCCGAGGCTTATCCCACTACCTAAGCGCATATGGATCATTCAGTTTGTTAGCAGTTGAGGTAGAGATTGGTCCAAAACCGTCAACCTTTCTGACACCCACTCGCGTGCTCAGCCTGCATTGCTGCATGGATGCCTTGTAGAAAGCCTAGAACCCAATAAGACCCCTGTTCTTCACACCCTTTGCTTATTTTCTGCCTCGCCGCTCTCAACAGTGTTACGATTTTGACGGACTCCGGCTGCGATGTTTGACGTTGTTCGCCTTGCCTTCTTTTCGAACAATGCATCGATCTGCTCCAAAGTTCTGCCCTTAGTCTCGACCCAAAAGAGCCACTATTGTATTCGTTAGTCCAGCTCTTCGACTAAATCAGCCGAAGCTTAACCTACAATCAAAGCGACGATCAGAACATCCCACGATGCGTTGATCACATACACCTTCCACCCTATATTCTTGAATGCGATAGGCATGATTATGACGAATATGATTCTGAGCCGCAGTCAGCACGATGTATCGAGGGAGATGAAAAGAAAGGGCGACTGACGAGCAGAGATTCTGCCCAAATTGCGCCAGACCGAGAGTGTGAGCGCGTATCGAGTAATTGGCAATCTCCGGTGGATAGAGAGTCATCAAGGGTGTCCAAGCGATAGAATAAACGCCCTGGAAGAGAAACATGATCGCGACGTTGGAGTAGATCAGACCGGTCGAGGCAGTAGTCGGGCCATCGGCATACACCTTGGACAAGACGCCGATGATCACGAGGCAGATGACGAGAGCTGTTTCCGTCATCGCAGCAGTGGGCTTGCGGCCATACCGGGATATCACCTGCGTCCCGATCAGGGCGCAAGGAAAGCACCATGCGTTCAAGGCGATGTTCTAGATCCAAGTTAGCTGACCCTGTACTGTGTACCCTGAGCAAGAATCAGGGCTACTTACCGCTTTCAGTTGGGATGTGATATCTATGATACCAGCCGTCTTGAGCTCGGCTCCTAGGTAGAACGTCGCAATGATGTTGCCGGAGATAGAAGAGAAGATCCCGGTTGAGGCACCGACCAACAGTCGTCTCCGAGCCACGGGATCTTTGATCACGCCCCAGAAGGACACGTCCAGCTTTTGTGAATACTCCCATCTGGACCCTTCCTCAATGGCATCGTAGAGAGCAGTCGTGACTGGGTCCTCGATGTCGCCGTTCGCTGCCACGAGAGCGATAGAAGCTCGGGCAGCCTCATAGTGGCCCTGATGGATCAACCAACGAGGAGATTCCGGGCTACAAAAAGTCAGCAAGCGGCTCGCCCAGCAAAGGTAGTCGAGAATGCACACTCACACAAACGGCAAAAGCGCAATGCAAACGATCGGAAAGATAGCCTGTGCGATCGACGGCACCCGCCATGCCCACTCTGACTTCCAGGAACTCGTACCCAGAGTCACGACGGCTATTATTAAGGCGCCAATGCTAATGATAGTCAGCTCTGATACCGTGTGACCCATCTTGATCTGGGGTGGCGACCTACTAGAAGAAGTTGTTCAGCATGCTCACACCCCACGACCTCCACGCGCTGGGGAACGTCTCAGAGAGGTACGTCCCACTAGAAATGCTGGCTAGCGAGGCACCGAGGCCGATGCCCATCCTGGCCACGATGAACATGGCGATGTTCTGCGCAGCGCTCTGGAGCGCCATGCCCGCCAATGCGATGATACACCCCCAGAATATCCCCGGCCGACGTCCCATACGGTCGCAGAGGAATCCGGAGCAAGTCGGCGCCAGACAGCCACCGACGAAGAGGGAGGCGGTCGTTACGCCTAGGGTGGTCTCGTTGAGATTGAAGTAGACCGTGTATTCGGTCATGATGTTGAGGCCGTTGATCATTGATCGGCAGGCGCCATACGACTGGTTGTTTCGCTGTCAGAAGAAGAGATTTCGACTACATAGCATACGCTCTTTGGGAAACAAGCATACTGTTGAGACTGCCATGGAGCAAGCCATGAGCAGAGCCACCACCAGGGGCGAGGAGTCTGGGACGTAGGCAGGGAGCCATGTCCCAGTATGTGTTTTCCTCAGCATCGGAAAGGGTTCGGAAGTCGGAATTAATGATAGGTGAAACTACTCGGCAGCGTCTATTCAGTAGACGGTAAAAGATTAAGTAGTTTTATCGTACAATGGTGATAAAACGGCATAGCAACTTCGACCCCTCTATATAAGTCACCGCATCAAGATAAAGGCAGGGACATTGCTGGGTTTTACTCAAGTTGCCCTGCGTCCATCGCGAAAAATCAGCGAGCTGTGGCCCAGGCCCCGATTGCGGACCTGCAGAGCCTCCGGTACGGACGCAGGCCGGATCTTCTCCACAACACGACGGCACTAGGCAGGACGGGGCGACGACAGGCGCGGGGGACTGAGCCAAACAAAGCCTTCTAATAGGTCATGCATCACTGTCAGGGCTACTCGACCGCCCGATTAGGTTAAAATAACGCTAGCGTTGTGGACCTAGAGAGCATTGAGGCCGATGCAAAGAAAGGTGCCCGCCCAAGTGTGTGACAGATTACTTGGCGGTTTGCCTTCGTGATGTACCTCGATCCATAACCGATCACCCAGGATTATCCCATTGCCTAAGCGCATTTGGATCGCTCAGCTTGTTAGTAATCTGGGTAGAGATTGATCCCAAGCTGTCAACCTTTCTGACACCCACCTGCCGCCGAACTCCGCCATCTCCGGGCATGCACTAACTCGATCAAGAAGCTATCTCTTGTAAATGACTCCAATAACGCCTCCGAGCAGATCACAGTTGAGAATATACCTGGTCATTCATTCGTCCGAGTTACGTTGGCACTCTCAAGCTAGGTCAGCACACAAATCCGTAATGGGTTTTTGCTGCATCTCGTCCCAGCCGGTATGGGTGTCTATTTGGCCGTCGGACTTGCTCCGATTCATTATGTTGCCGCTTTCGGGTCTGGCTTCGTGCCTGTTCGAACCGTCAGTATGATGACACGCAAATCATTCGTGACAAGACAGGCTCGCGTGATAGAACCCATAGTAGAATCAGCAATACCCCCCTGGGGGGGGGGGGGTTCTTTGATGAGTTGCTCCGGTCCCGGGCCGCTGCTGGTCGTGTTTGCAGCACAACCCACACTAGTCTGGAGCTTAGATGCCGCTCGTGTTCACCGCTGCCCGATCATGCGTGTTCAAAGCGAATAGATGCCACCCCTGATCCTGAGGCCAAATGGGTGAAGCGGTGGGCTGGCTGGGAGTGCCTTCCAGCACGATAAGCATCGTTTTGCCGGCTTTCTCGGGGCTCTGATGCAGGGCCACCGCAAGGGTGAGGAAAGCGGTTGGCCGTGGCCGTTATGCATTTACGTTGACTTGGGTGTTGTGCCTCCAGTCGAACAACACTACTTGGTTGCTAAACCGGTGAGGTCGCAGATCGACACTGCAATTTCGGCAGTACCTGATGAAGTCCCGGAAGAGAGTGATAAGAGAGCGAGGTATAGACTTTTGGTGGTTTTGAAAATGCCAAAAGTTGACTGAGGAATTGCTGGTAGTCATTCTACAAGTTTGTGCACAACCGCTTTCATTTGGATCGCTAATGCCTTCGCGGCCGACTCGAGCAGAAGAGAAAACATCCGTAAATCAATAAGTAACACTTTTACTACTGACGTAAACTCGTCAAGACCTTTCCCTTCATGGTTGGTCATCATATCAAGCCTCTCGGCCGACTCGGCCGACGGGACCACCGGGAGAGCATGAACCACAGTAAAGAAGCGGACAGGATGGCCATTGCATCAATTCCGCACCAAGAATGGCGTAAACACTTCGGGCTATATAAATGGCGCGAGGGTTCCTGGCTGATGGCTCTTGGTTTTGACCTTTTGTCCATTCTCTTCAACTGCCAACGAGACCAGGAGCTGTATTCACACTGAGGAGCGATCTTCTCGCATCAGTTTCTTGCGACAGTCAATCAATCAATCGGCCAGAACATTACTTCAATAAAGATGGTCAAGCAGTTCAATGCGACGTCGACGGGTGACGACGTTCTCGAAGGGGTGAACCTCAGCGGCCAGCGGGTCCTCATCACGGGCGTCTCGGCCGGCCTGGGTGTGGAGACGGCGCGCGTCCTCGCCGCGCATGGGGCCGAGGTCGTCGGAACCGCCCGGGACGTCGGAAAAGCGAAGCGGGCGCTGGAGCCGGTGATTGCGGGCCTCGCCGGTGGTGGCACTATCGATGTGGTCGAGATGGACCTGGCGTCGTTGCACAGCGTGCGGGCCTGCGCCGATGCCCTCCTCGCCGACGGGCGGCCTTTCGACGTTGTCATCAACAATGCCGGAGTCGCGCAGTCGCCTTTCTCCCGCACGGCCGACGGCTTTGAGATCCAGTTCGGCACGAACCACCTGGGGCATTTCGCCTTTTCCAACCAGATCGCCCCGCTCATTCCACCGGGCGGCCGGCTCGTCGTGTTGTGTTCGACGGCGCATCGCTTCGCCGATGTCGACCTGGACGATCCGAACTACAAACATACCTCCTACAACACCGACCAGGCGTATGGCCGCTCAAAGACAGCGAATAGCCTGTTTGTCGTGGAGTTCGACAGGCGTCATCGGGAGCGCGGCGTACGGGCGGTGGGTGCCCACCCTGGGGTCATCAAGACTGAGCTTGGCCGTCATCACGACCAGGTTGTGCTGGATGCGTTCCTTGACGGCCTGGACAAGGAACAGGTGGCCAAGGGTTTGCCCCCGTTTGTCAAGACAGTTCCTCAGGGCGTGGCGACGACTGTCTGGGCCGGCTTTGTGGCCAACGCTGATGATGTGGGCGGCCGCTACTGCGAGAACTGCCATGTCGCCGACATTGTGGACGGGCCGGTGGGCACGGCCGACGAGGGGCTTTACGCTTATGCCGTTGATCCTCAGCGAGCGCAAGCTCTGTGGGAGAAGAGCGAGGAGCTGGTCAGCGGGCGAGGGTCGGCCTCTGAGCGTGCTTGACTCCAGATTGTCGAAGGAGCTGTATCCACTGCTGGCATGATCGTGTTTCCTAGTGTGCCCGATTTGACGAGCCACCCGCGTTCACGGTGCATCTCGCCGTTGATAGGAACGTAGAAGATGTCGTTGTTGGAATAGATCAATGTTGAGCAGGTGTCGGAAGAATGAATGGATTGTATCGTCTCGAGAATAGTCATCCTCTTCCCATTCTATCCTTCTTGATTCGGCTACTATATCAAGGTAGTTGAATCTCTTTGCTGTCCTGCCTGATTTTCACTTCTTTATGTTTAGGATCCATAGGTCCTGCCAACTTTGTACTCGCAGGACTCAGAATCGTGGCATGCTAAAGGATATGGCTTACGAAGGGCACAGTTTTGATGTTACCGAAGTGAAGCAGCTTCTCTGATCCCAGACTTTAAGTGGACTTCAATGCAATTGTCAAAGCACGGGAGGCGACTTCTTCAAAGTAGAACGCAAGAGGAGGAGGACCAGAGTCTCAAGTCGGAAAATATATTCCATCAACCTCTAATATTATGAAGCATGTCTAATGAAGTTGCTCTAGGCAAATTTGACGCCATTTCTTAGGGTGCCAATCTTGCTGATGTTGACTTCCATCCTTGTGCCGGGTACCAGCCAGCGGGGAGGGCTGAACCCAGCGCCAACTCCTACTTTGATCTTAGCAAGTCTCCGATCGCTGGAAATTCCAGATGCAGACACAGCCTTACCTCCTGGAGTACCTGTCATGATGACGGTGCCCTTCTTGAGCGTCGTCCCAGTGGACAGATATGAAACGAGGTACGCGCAGTCGAAAAGTAGGTCGCTGATATACTCTTCCTGCCGGGTTTCGGAGTCGATAACAGTCTTTAGCAAAAGCTTTGCCGGGTCACCGATCAGGTCTGCCCGAATAAGGGCGGGGCCGAGAGGCGCAAATGTGTCGAAACCCTTGGAGAAGCACCACTGCGGTACGCCACCAGCAAAGGCAGGATCGCGCTGCAGCTTGCGAGAGGAGATATCATTGCCAGCCGTGTAGGCTGCCACGTAGCCCATAGCATCTTCACGGGACACGTCTTTGGCATCACGGCTGATAATCAAGCACAGCTCGCCTTCATAGTCGGCCTGGTCATTCTGAGCAATCTTGGGGATCACGACATCGGCGCCATGGTCGAAGACCGACGTGTTCGGCTTGAAGAACAGCGACGGGAAGGGTGGAGGCTTACGGTTAGCCTCACGGACTGATATTGTGTTAGCTGTGGGACGAAAGTGACGTCGCGAGGGGATCGTAGATTTCTGAAATTACTGTGCTTCGCGTAGTTGAGGCCGATGCACCGTATGATGGGAACATCGTCCGGGGTCAAAGGGCCTAACAGAGTCTTCACCTGAGCGACTTCATCAGAGACATATGTCACTCCCGACGTGTCGTATAAATCGTCACCCTTGATGACTTTGGCTCGTAGCTTCGTTTCCTCTGTTGTATCGCCAAGGTCAAAGTCGGTAGTCGGTAGGATTGGCTCGCCATGCAGCGTGCTTCCATCCGTGGCGATGAAGCGGATGAGTCTGGTCCATGCGACTGCCATTTCTTGATCGCTATAAGCATTAGGCAGAGGGAGAGCTGAAACAGTATTCTGATTTGGCAGGCTTTGGGGACTACAGGAGTTGTTCAGACACCGACTGTCATAGTAAATGTATAGACGTGTCTAAAATTGGAAAGCTTTCCGACGTACATGTAAGTAGAGGAATGCCACCAGCCCGAGACCAAAAGTGGACCACACCCCCTGCTCCACGGTGCCGGGTCCACTGCTAAACTCCCCGTCGCATAACAGTCTGGGCGGAGTTAAGGACAACACCGCCCCCTCGTGCACGCTTCCAGTCGCTGTTCGTCAGTATGCTCTATTCGTCTAACGTTTTGGTAATTAAGCTCGCAATCTGGAGAGCAGAGATATATCATCGCTAGCAATATTCAAGATTTTTCTTCTGAAGTTACAGGCGTGTGTGCGTCTCTACAGCTTGACACCATGGCTCCCACCGCAACTACTGACACCAGTGACGTTGTTACAAATGGCCACGGCAAGTGTCACAAAGCTGACTTGAAGTACACATCTACGAGCTACCCTACACGGTCTCTGGACTTTCTGCGGCCATATACGAAATCGGATAGGCCAGGCGCTAGCCAGCCATACGTTCCCCAAGCCCGGCTCCAGCTCGATATTATCATTGTAGGGGCTGGTCTCGGTGGCTTGGCTACCGCCATCGCTTTGGCCCGGCGTGGTCACAGGGTCTGTGTCTATGAGCAGGCCCCCCTTCTTGCCGAGGTTGGCGCTGGCATCCAAGTACCGCCTAACTCTGGGAAGCTACTGGAAAGATGGGGAGTCATGGACGAGCTCTCCAAGTACGTGGTCAATCCTGACGGCATATCTTTCCGTCGCTGGCAGACGGGTGACAAGATTGGCTTCACCAAGCTGGGACCAGAGTTCAACGCGGTCTATGAGGCGCCCTACCACGTCGTTCACCGCGCCCATCTCCATTCGGCACTCTTCAACACCGCCAGAGCTTTGGGGGTCAAGGTGGTTCTCAACAGCAAGGTGATCGCCTTCGATGCTGATGCCGCTGCTATCACACTATCGGACAATTCTATCCATGAAGGTGATCTGGTAATTGCCGCAGATGGTATGCATTTCCAGAGATGTGTTGATCGTGGCTTTCCGGCTTCTGTTCGTTAATGCCCGCAACCTAGGCATCCGGTCCATTGCGAGAGAGCTTCTGAATCCCCAGAAAAGAGCACAGCTCCGGCCCACTGGATACTTCGCATACCGAGCGACCGTCGATGTCGTGAAGATGAAAGAGCACCCTGAACTGGCGTGGCTCCTTGAAAAGCCAGGCCTTAACATCTGGCTAGTTACAAATCTACAAGCAGCAAATTCAAGGACCAGACTAGCTAATCAATAAACAGGATCGGAGAGGAGAAACATGTGATGACCTACATGATTTCGTCGGGCCAGTCGTTCAATATGGTTCTCGCCCACCGCGACGCCGGGGATCCCGCTCTGGCTTCCCAGCAGTCGCTGGAGAAGACATTGGATGACATGCGCTCAGAGTTTTCCGGCTGGGATCCAACGTGAGTTGGCCGATTGCAGTGTGCTTGCTAAATTTCTTATCGACTTATTCCGATCCTGATACTCGTTTCCAGACTCACAAAAGTCATCGGCCTCGTCGACTTCGCCATGAAGTGGCCCCTCGTCGAGAGCGGTGCCGTGGAGCAGTGGATCGCACCTTCGTCACGTCTCCTGATCCTGGGCGATGCAGCCCACGCCATGCTGCCGTACATGTCAGAAGGCGCGGCCATGGCCGTCGAGGACGGCGCGGCCTTGGCCGTCGCGCTCGGCCACGTCTCCTCCAGGGACGAGCTGCCCTTTGCCCTCCGGCTATTTGCCGAAGAACGCATGAGTCGGGCCGGCAAGATGCAGGAGGCTAGCCGCGTTAATTCGATGATTTGGCATTTTGCCGACGGTCCCTTGCAGGAAGCCCGCGACGCTGCGATGCGCCCGGAGGTCGAGGGCTTGACCTATCTCTCTAGCCCGAACCAGTGGTCGGACCCGGTCACACAGCGGTGGGCATACGGCTATGACGCCGAGCAAGCCATGGAAGAGAGGTGGTACGCCGCGGTCCGGACTCGCATCTTACAGAATAAGTAGAATACACGTAGACGTTGCCATAGCGAGAGGAAATCTGCATAAAACATTGGCATCTCTCCTACGAACACGGTGCTGTGGTGTAGATAGGCTGGCTGGGTAGAAGTTACATGTGTCAACAAGAAATAAAAGTACAGCCGCATGGCGATTGGACACTACCAAAGCAGATCTCGCTGCACAGACCCGTCAGCTCTTGGCACATCAAACAACATACTGCTATCGAATTCCATGTCGGGTATGAATCTGGCGAGTTCCATGGACATTTCATCCCCAATTGCTTCGCCATGAACAAGCAGCTGGCTGACCATATGATCTGGACCATTCGGGCCGTCCTGGCCATTCATTTCCCATGTGTCGAGAACAGGGCCTGCAGCTGTCATCGCCCTGGTTGATAGGATACCTGCCATTGAGTGACTGTTACTAAAACAACCCCTCACCGCTGCCTGGGCAATGTTGAAGACCATAGACGCACCTTGGACATAGCTTTTGAGAGTTTTCACCAGCTCCCCGCACTTTTGCGCCAAGTTGTTCTTGCCGTCGATTAACGGAATACAAGTTATGGCATCATCGAGTAGAGCGAGATGCCTCTGCCACTCTGCAGGTGCCATCTCTTTGGGTACAGAGTCTGCTGAATTGTATAATAGCAGGGCCACAATCGTTAACGAAGCATTCAATGCTTGGCAGCGGTTAGTGTGAAAATCGCAATCAAGTGTGGACTCGAAACATACTGTAGTACAGTGTGAACCATGAAGCTCCTAAGAAACCGCGACGTTCACTGGTCGCCGTGCAGACGCTGCTGACGATGGAAATGATAGCTTCCGCTGACTGCAAACACACGTTCTTGCTTTGCTCTCCAACCTGGCCTAAGATTGCCGCCTCGTGGGCGACTAAGGGAGTACCGTTTAGATGCTCCAGAAAGCGGTCTATGATGGGTCGGTGCGCCAGAATACGGATGTTGTGATACCGCAGAGTCAGCGTGACCTGCAGCTTTTTGCACAGCGTTATGGCTTCCTCCTTTCCTAGCTGAGCCGAACCGACAAGCCCCATAGGAAGAGGCAGTGCGGCTTGCCACATGATGAGCTTTTGTTCGATCTGCATGACTGACGTGGCCAGCTCGGCAACAGAGAGCATGCTGACACCAGCATTGTTCCCGTAAAGAGACTCTAACACGTTGTATAAAATTTGGTAGAGAGTACTTGCTTCTGTTAGCGGGTCCAAGATGCATAACTGGATAACGAGGGTTCCCCACGTTGTTGCATTCCAGAACATAGTGCTGTTCTCCTCCGAAGACCACTCCAAGTCTGGGTTGTCTGCTGTTGCTAGACCGTAGCGTGCAGGCTCCGTTCGGACATATGCTTCGGCTATAGACGGTGGCCGACCAAAGGTCATGCTGAGGGTCCTGTCTCGTTTTAGTCAGATCCCATAGAAAGGACCTTGTTTTTAGGGAGCATGGGACGTCGAATGGGGCCTAACCTATCCAATCCAACACAAGCCTGCCACGTCCGCAGTCTTGTCTCTTCCTCTATTGGATCTATTGGTCGGCCGATATCTTTCACGTGTAGACCGAGTTGCAGAGCTGCCTTGACCGCGATGCCGTGTATCGTCCAAGTCTGCATTGAACGTCTCGTCCCCTGCAGATATTGTGTCATCAAGAGCATTACTTGGACTAAAGGTACTCGCCGTCAGTCCTCCTCCAACACCAAATTGAATTATCGATGACAGGGGAATACCAACCAATCTCGACGCTCGCCCCTGCCATCATTTGGTCCGTACACAGGGCCTTGGCACGACCGAAGTAGACCAAGGACTCGGTGGTGCGCCTCGCCAAGTCCATGCTCGGGTCCGGGTCCGTGCTAATAGCCATGGCCAACACCATATTCAGCAGACCCAACCAAGACCGAGGAGCAAAGCGAAACCCCCGAGCTTCTGCAGCCGCATGCTTGCGCCAGAATATGGCTTCAGAGATATAGGGAAACAAAACACCGGTATCAGAAAAGAAGCGTTTAACCAAGCGCAGTCTCTCTTCCTCCTCTGGCACTGTGAACGCCTCAATGGCTACGCTGTCGGTCGGGCCATCCCACGGGTCCACAACTGCACTATGAGGCGGAGATGGCGGCCGCGAGATGCCCAAAGTGCGTCGTTGTAACGCAGTCTCGTCGTCAGCATGGATAGGCCCTAACGTAGCTGCGCGTGCGTCTCTGACGGCTCTGGCGATGGACCGCTGGATCAATCGGGTAAAGGCAATGTTTGAAGAGGGTCCTAGACTATTAGCTTTACCAAGTCATGCTGGTGTCTGACCACCGGCCGACAACTACACGTACCAAAATACATAGAATCGGACTGATCACCAAACTCGATGGTGCCGACCCCGTCGGTAGCATCGGGGGAGACCTCGCTATGAGCATCTTCGCCGTGAACCAATGTTGCTGACTCAACCTGGGGAGTGCTGCCACCGTTGTTCACATCTAGTGATGTGGTCGTTCCCGGCGAGAACAAATTGTTGCTCTGGGCATTGATGCGAATGGCATCCTCCACTGCGGCTAGACGTTTTTCCAGGCGCTCCAAGTAACTAAGGGGCTAATTAGCAAGGCATCATCAAGTATAGGGCAACCTGTATTCATCACCTCGTAGGAACCATAGCGGTGTTAGGTAAGGGGGGGTTGGCGTAGACGCACGCCAGACCCTGAGCGTCGCATCCCGAGCAGCTCGGCCGCTTCCCGTCACACTTTCCCCGCTAAGGATCAGTTGATCGTCTCTCGGAGTGACGTGGAAAAAAACACGTGCAATGCCGTACCTTGGACTTCTTTCCCCGGCACGGGCCACAGGCCACGGGCACCCGTCTTCGCTTCCTAGGCGGCTGTCCGGTTACGTCCGGAACGCCCGGCCCACTTATGTCGATTTGATCAGCCATCCCTGAATCATGGCAACAATGTACACGGAACAGTCCCGGCAGCCAAAATCAGAGGAATTATGCAGAGTCTCAGTATGTCAGAAAATTGACGGAGGTGCATAAGCAGATGTAGACTGGGGGTGAAGGTCGGGGGCTCAAGGAACATTTCCGGGTTGCGGGGTTCCTAACAAATGCCAAGACCAGACGAGATTCGCCTCGGCAATTCTACCCTAAATCCGGGGAGGTGTGGGGGATCGGCAAGCGACCGCATCGGCTGATGAGGCCTAGCAACATCGGTTTACTTACTGGAGAATACAGTGTTCAGACCAGAAACGAGGATAGACTCGCTATCACGAAAATGACATTTCATTAAGGTTCACCTTCTTTTCAAATAACAGAGAAGATTGTTTGCTTCGTAGCCCCTACTCTGACCAAATATCACTGACCAGAACAATCACTACCACCATCAGAGATAATGGCCACTGCCACGAAGACTCAAGATGCTGAAGTTGAGACCCAGCAGATGCTTGAAGTTGCGGCGAAAAACCATGCGAAACCTCTATGGCTACAGATGAATCGACTAAATCCGCCCTTGCCAAATCCCCAATGCATTCCTCACCTCTGGGAGTACGAGGCCATCCGCCCAAGCTTGATCAAGGCCGGCGAGCTCGTCAGCGAGAAGCTGGCCGAGCGACGTGTGCTGATGCTAGTCAACCCTGCTAGAGGTGCGATCAATTTCCTCTTCTATACAGGGCCGTTGCTGGCTGGCGTAACCCACTGCTAATGCCTTGTACCAGATGCACCCTTCACCACGGACACCATCTACGCCGGGCTGCAGCTCGTAATGCCCAACGAAACTGCTCCGGCCCACCGGCACACCGCCTTTGCCATGCGGTTCATCATTGAAGGCAACGGAGGTTTCACGGCGGTCCACGGGCGACGCATCAGGATGAACCGAGGCGATGTCATCCTGACACCGACGTGGAACTGGCACGACCACGGGAAGGACGGCTCGGGGCCCATGATCTGGCTGGACGGCCTGGACCTGCCCAACTTTGTCCATTTCCCAGTGCATTTTGTAGAGCACTTCTCGCTTGCTCGATATCCCGCAGAAGACGTTGACACGAGTAAGTCGCCAATTGTCTTTCCCTGGGCTACGATGCAGGCATCTCTCGATGAGGCCGAGGGAGATTACGTCACCAAGTCGTATCTACGTGAGGATGGATCAGAAGGTATGCTGTATTATATCTATTCTGCCGTTCAAAATCTAACTGTCTCGTATCTAGTCAGCAAGATTCTGGGTGGCTCGGCAGCCCGCTTGAATCCCGGGAAAGCGTCCAGTCTGGTACAGGAGACCGCGTCGTCGGTCTACCATGTTGTCGAAGGGTCAGGTCATTCAAAGATTGGCGGCCAAGAGTTCAAGTGGAAGCGAGGTGACACGTTCTGCATTCCGTCCTGGTACCCGTACCAGCACTTTGCCGATCAAGGTACCCCGACAACGTACCTCTATCGCTTTGACGACAAGCCAATGCTCAGGTCACTAGGCTTCTACCGTAATACTGAAATGGACATCGAGGGGCTCGTGAGTGCTTGAATTAGATTGGGTAGATTATTTATGAATTCCGATATGCCAAGACCCCATGCACTTTTGAATCGAACCTTGAATATCCTCATCGCATTTTCATCAAACTACTTGTTGTGATCTGCATACACCTTTCTAGACTATCTTCATGACTCTATGCAAATTCATATCACATTGAACTATCGACCAAGACTAATGGGCGGCGGCAAACAAAGCCTCAGCATTGCCCTGCCGGATGCTCTGGGCCTTCTTCTGACCCCCGTAGTCGCTGAATACCGTGTCCACATCCCTATCAAAAGCTTCCGCAGTGGCTCCTGCACCCACCCACTTGGTCCACGGTGTGTCGCTTCCCCACAGGATCCGGGTGTAATCAACCCATCGCAGTAAAGCTGGGATAGCAGCGGTCACGGGCCATGGCCCAGCAAGGTCGAAATAAAAGCTCTTGGACAGAATGTCTTGGAGATCGGCTGTGCTCAGGTTGAGGCTCGTGTACAACGGCAGAGTCAAAGTGATTCTGTCCAGAGTCGCTGTCAGCGCGCCGCCGCCGTGGGGCACAATCCACTTGACGTTGGGAAAGCGCGTGGGCATTTGGCTGGAGATGAGGTCAGAGAAGGCCCGTGCAGAGTCGAAGGGGAAGTCCATCTGGGGTGCCGGGTGCACGCGCGACGATGCGGGGCGATTCATGGCCTGCCACTCTGCGGGTGTAATGTTCGGAGCGGTGCCGTTGATCTGGTACCGGAGGTGGTTGAATTCTGTGCAGGGCGTGGTCGGGTGCTCAAAGATGGTGATGTTCAGCTCGTTCAACTTCTCGTAGACGGGGTCCAGAGCCGGGTCGCCCAAGTACAAGCCGTAAAAGTTAGACATGAACACGACGCCGTCGGGTTTCGGGTCCAATGTCTTGAAGCAGTAGTCGAGCTCTGCGAGGGCGGCGTCCACGTCGGGCAGCGGCAGTGACGCGAAGAACCCAAACCGCTCGGGGTGCTGGGCCTTCACTCTAGACGCAAACTCATTGGTGCGACGTGCCAGGTCAATAGCGGCTGCCGTCGCATTAGCCGAGGGCACGCTGATGTACACACCAGGGCTCGAGATGGACAAGTAAGACTTGGTGATGTTCTGAGCATCCATGAATGCCAGGTGATCTTCTGCGGTCCATTCCTGTGTCAAGTCAGTTAGGAAGCTGCTTCTACCGTCTGCTCATGTCGAACCACTTACCGGAATGCCCGGCATATTGTCAGGGCCAGGCAGATGGCCGGCCTTCCTCAAGGCGTCGGCATAGAAGTCGGGTACAAAGTGTGCGTGCGTGTCCACCTTTGGAGGCCTGCTGGCTCCTGCGACACCCGTAGCTGCGCAAATCACAGCGAAAATAGTCTTGGCGTTCATCATCGTGATACTCTTCGGATCGGGGGAGATGCCAATAGTCCTAGCTTTCGCTTTACTATACTGTGTCAAGCGGCCTTATAAGTGATCGCGGATTCAAGGCAGCTAGTTATTAAGTAGCGATAGATGATAGACTCAACAACACCATCTTACCGCGGTATAAAAGTCTTAAGTCCACTGGGCGCTACGGCGGACATCCGGTGGGGGGAAAGGTCATTGGAAGTTCAACTTCCTTGTTCCCTGCAACAAAATGCACTAATACCCGAGAGGTCAGTTCATGCAGACGATCCGGGGAAATAGTAGAAACTCCACGGCCTACGAGGATTCTACCAATTGCTAGCCAATCCTGAGAATGCGATTACAACCGGCCCTAACTTGAAGATCGTTGCGAAAAATGTTCTCAAGTTCCAATAAACACCTGCTAGTGAAGTCGAAACATATACGACTTCCCGACAACTTAGAACATGGATTTGAGACAGTGGCAACGGCTTTGTTTCATGGCTACACATAGAGATGGTCTGCTGAGCAGAGGTTGAGAACAATTTCCTGATAGATTTTGAAATATGATAGTGACTGGGTTCTTGATCCGACGGGCGTTAAGCATGTGCTATCTTGAGCGCTTGGATCGAGTCTTCAACATATTGCGCATTTGCCTCCAGGTGTTCAAAATACGGAAAGAGGTGTGGCACACCAAGATACCTCTTGAACTGCACCTCATTGCCTGCCTCAACGAGCCGTCGTCCATATGCCTCGCCTTCATCCCGCAGAATGTCCGCCTCTGCTGTTCGTATGAATGTCCGACCCAGCGATTGCAAATTTGGGGCCTTGACCAAGTTAAACATCCATGCTGGGAGACTGGGATCTTTGGTCGAGTACTTTCCAAACCAACGAATGTCCCTCCATGATAAGAACACGTCGTCTTGGAAAGCCGAAAATGACTGAAAAGGAGATTCAGCGTAATTGTTGTACTCAAACTCATTTGAAGTCATAGGGCAGGTTGCCAAGCAAAGACGTAAGGGGATATTGTTGTCTCGGGCCAGGTGTTGCACGACCAGACTGATGTTGCCGCCTCCGGAGAAACCGCCGATAGAGATAGAATCGAGCTTAATGTTCAGAAGGAGCGCGGAGTTCCGAGCCTGTGCATTTCGGATCAGCCGAACAATCTCCCCTCTGCCAGTTCGCTGACTTCAGAAGCTTACCCAAATGAGAGCTGCCCAAGCATCTTCAAAGCATTTTCCAAAGGCGACCTCGGGACAGCGGCGGTAGTTAACGTCGATCACCACAACGCCGGCGCCATCGGAAAACTTGGAGCAAAGCGATGCCTCAGAGCCCAAGTCTCCAAGCACAAAACCGCCACCTGAATGTTTGACAATTCGTCAGTACGGCACGGGGATGGCTCTTGTTTCAAGGAATACGACCTACCATGGTAGTTGAAGTGCGCCGGGAATGGTCCTGGCCCATGCTTCGTGTTGTCGGGAGTGTAAACCCTCACAGTGAACTCACCCCCGTCTTTGGAGACGAGGGGGTAGTCGCGAACATTGGCCCAGTTGCTCGAGTCAACCCAGCAGGGCAGTCGGTACTTCTCCGGGCTTGCCCGTTCCTCTTCAACATCAGACGCCTGGGGCGGCTTCTTCCCGCTCCGAACTATGGCGGCCACTGTTTCCCTCACCTGATCATTGTACAGGGAGTAGGACAACGGAAGGGCTCCTTGTTCAGGGGCCATGACTGCTTGACAACCTTTTTCTTCAATTCTCTCCTCTTCTTTTCATGCGTGGATTGATTGATGGGTTTTGGCAAGTAATAGCTAACAATTTATGCTAAACATGGGCCGGAAAGCTTCCGGTCTAAATTGTATCCTAGATGTCGGCTTCAATTTGCCGAGCAGCTAGTTTGATTTCCCCCCCTTCCTCAGCCACGGAAAGCTATCCGGGGTAAATCCGTCCACAGTTATGCCATTTCCAAGACTGGCATATTTATTCCTGGAATTGATAAAGGTCAAATCAAAGTCCTCCCATCGTACTATGGCAACAGTCTCTGCGTAATGCAACATAGTTCCAGGCCAAGGGACGAAAATTTTGCCCTTGGAATTCTTATCTACATAACAAGTTAGCAGCCGCCGGCTATCTGACGATTTGCATAACAGGAGACGATTTTGCACCTACACCAGGATCGGCAAGTACCCGACCAAGCCATGTGCGGCATTCGGGACTGGGCCCATTGATTGAATTCCGTTTGCGCCTCATTTTTGGCACAGAAGGTCTTGATACCGTCGATTTGCACACGACGCAAGATCTGTAGCATGTAAGAACTGGCTGATTCAATGCCGGGATACAGCGATCCGATGACAGGGCATATCGGTGGGTTGAAAGCTAGGGGAGTAATCACTATTAGCATTTTCTTTTCAAAAGAGAAGTTTTTGTTGTGCTGCGCACCGAAATGGTTCGGAAATCTTGCCACAAGGGCAGCCATATATGACTCTGTTGCCTTGTCTTTGCCCCAGTTCTCTGACAGGGAATAGCCACCTTGCCCAATGATTGGGAAGCGAGGCTCATAAGAAGAATCGAATCCGGTGGCACAGACAATTGCATCCAACTCCGTCTCCTGGCCAGACGCGTCGACAATGCCCTTTTCTGTTACACGGACAATCCCACTGGTGACTAGGCTCACGTTCTCTTGCTGTAGCGCGTTCAGGTAGTGGTCACCAGGTGTATGACGCCGGCAGCCGATCTCGAACTCGGGGATGAGGGCGTCTAGGATCTCCCTGTTTTTGATCTTGCTTTTCATATGTTCCAAAGTTTCCGCTGCCAAAGTCCTCTGTGCCTCCGAGCCCGAACACATGGACTCCAAGAGGGTTGCTAGGATCTTTTGTAGCTTCAAGCGGTGCTCGTAGTAGTCCTCAGGGTTGCTTTCGAATCGCTTTTGCTCCTCTATGCCATCTGAGTATGCCTGTCAGCTTCTGCCCTGTGACACACCCAAGCCACGGCTTGCACCTACAGTCACTTTGCACCAGGCCATCCGAGAAATTGTGTGGTAGCATCCAAGCTGCTGTGCGCAC
This sequence comes from [Phialemoniopsis] sp. UDSM-2020, assembly GCA_018873225.1. Taxonomy (NCBI): domain Eukaryota; kingdom Fungi; phylum Ascomycota; class Sordariomycetes; order Thyridiales; family Thyridiaceae; genus Thyridium; species [Phialemoniopsis] sp. UDSM-2020. Next base: position 952,623 of record JAEILZ010000005.1, read on the forward strand.
GTAATTGACGAGCCTCTTAACTTCTATGCGCATCATTAGCCATTATCTATGCCTCATCTCGATCGACAACGACCGCGGGGTCGTGGTCATGCCACTTACCAGGTTGAAGAGCAGCAACGCACTGGACCGCACTGGCAGCGTTACCAATGACGGCAATCGTCTTTCCTCTTAGATCAGCAGTTGTGTCCCAACTTGCCGTGTGAAGAAGCTGGCCCTTGAAGGTGTGGAGGCCGTCGATATCGGGCCACTTCCAATGGTTCAAGACCCCGGTACCTTGAATGAATATGTCACACTCTCTCCTGATGACTTCCGTATGGCCCTGGTCATCTGTCTTCTCAATGTCCACCAACCACGTAGCGCTTTCTTCCTGCCACACGGCTTGAACACCACGGTGGTTGAAGTGCATGTATTTCCGAAGGTTGTGATGGTCCACTGTCCTGTTCAGATAAGCCAGAATCTCCGGTGCCGGCGCATAGTATTTGGACCACCGCGGATTGGGCGCCCAAGAAAACTGATAGGTGTGGGCAGGCACATCGCATGCACAACTGTCATTGTTAGATGGCGTCCGTAAGAAACGGGCAAACAAAGCAGTGGAGGTATTTACCCCGGGTAGCGATTCTCGAACCAGGTTCCGCCAAGACCAGTGTTCTTTTCGTATATTTCAAGCTCGACATTTGGTAGCTGTGTTGTAACATCATGGGCCAGTTGAATCCCGGAGATGCTGTGTTTTGGTCAATAGATGAATCTTCACCTTCGGTTCGTGCTTAGCAGGTGGTGTCAATCTTACCCTGCCCCTAGCATGATAATTCGCAGCTTCCTCGGTACAAAGGCGGTGCCCTTGATAGATCCAGTCTCCGGCCATTTCTCAGCATACGAACCGTTGACGAGAACTATGGGCTCGTGGACGTTGCCACTATGACCGTTGGTGGTGGCAGAGTGCATCATGTAGTTGATCATGGTCTTGGTCCTGTTACATTTGTCTACTTGTGGAATACGGCAGGCTCCAGACGCTATATACGCTATGTATACCCTAAAACCCAACTCATCCAAGTTCCCAAGACTGGCACAGCATCTTGAGGAGTACCTGCACTGCAAAATGTTGATTGGGGTGTGGGAGTTCCGCCTACAAGCCGGATGCTATTTCCGATTCAAAGCCCCCCACTTTCAGCTCTCCGGACTTTGCGGAAACTTCATCCGTATGCCGTTTTGCGTTTTTGTACAACATTCAACATGATGTTTAGCATACAGTCATGTTGATTGGCTTCTTGCCTTGACCTCTACCACTCTTGACCCGTCGACCAGCAAAATCAGAGACACAAACCAGAAAACAGAGGAGCGAAGTGTTCAAACATGGATAGTACCGCGCACCAACTCACTAAGGACGTGGTCGGGAAAGTTGTCATGATCACGGGAGCCGGTCGGGGTAAGGAGTTCCTGGACTCATATTGCTATATCTGCCTGACTATAGAAAAGTTTAACTAATGAAGGAAAAAGGAATTGGACAGGCTATGGCCACCTCCTTTGCAGCACATGGTGCCAAAGCTCTCGTGCTGGCCGCACTGGAAATGGACGAGCTAAAGGAAACAGAAGAGCTCGTTCACGCCATTCGCCGGGATTGCCAGGTCCTCCGTCGTGCACTCGACGTGACAATGGAAGAGCAGGTGGCGAAGCTCGTCGAAGATGCGGCCTCCTCTTTTGGAGGGCGCATTGACGTTCTCTGTAGCAATGCAGGCATTGCTCCGCCGTTGACTCTGATCGGCGACTCAAAGCCTGACGCTTGGTGGCTAGGGCTAGAAGTCAATCTCAAGGGATGCTACCTCACCGCTCGTTATGTTCTCCCTCTGATGCAGCAGCAAAAGTATGGTCGCATTATTTTCACGTCTTCCATAGCTGCAGGACTTGTCGAACCACTCGCTTCCAGCTACCAAATCTCAAAGCTCGCTGTCACAAGGCTGGCAGATTGCATCGACGTCGAATACGGAGATTCAAACATCAAGGCGTTTGCGGTTCATCCCGGAAGAATCAACACCCGGTTACTGAGGTTTGTGGAGGGCGGCGATGAGCTCGACGAAGCAGAAGGTCGAACAAAGATGCCTGACAGGCCAGCGGAACATGATAATGTTTCTGATTTGCAGGACATGTGCATTTTCCTGGTATCAGCAGAAGCCGACTTTTTGAGTGGTCGATGGATAGATTCCACAAGGCATACTGATGACTTTCGCCGCGAGAGGGCCTTGATAGTGGAAAAGAACCTTCTTCGGGCCGAAGTGTCGACAGGATGGGAGCCTGGTAGCGGAAAGATGGTACAATCGAGAACTCTTGTGTAACGAACTTCAGAAATGAGTTAGTAATATGAACATCTTGCTCATAAGGAAGTATGAGAGTATGCATTCTTGGAGAGAGTGTGCTGTAGCATTCCTATGTCTCGGCCTAGACTTGCGTGACATCTGCTTGAGCCTCCAATAAGAGACAAGTATCTCCAGTACAGTACATTAATACTTGATACAACACAATGAGCACAACACCCGTGTATCAAGACACAATGACAGTTGCCAGTACTGAAAAACACAATTACACTATGATGAGATTCCACCGCCTAAAGGCCCGAAGGCATTACCTCTGTTGACTGCTTAGCCGCGCGTGATTTAGCGAATAGAGATCTCAATGCTCCGCTTCCATCTGGTGCACCCAAGAATTGCGAGTCTGGCGCCTGAGCAGCTTGCCGTAAAAATAAAGCGGCACACCTAGCAGCATTGGCCCAGCCACCAAGCCCAACTGTACCATGACAGGGCTCAGATAACCCTTCTCCGCCGTGAGAGGCGGCACCCAGTAGCTCATGGCGAACCCACAGGTGTTCTTGACAACTGTGCCCACCACCATAATCTCGCCAGCCACAGCATGGTACGAGTCCACGGCGTATGCGATGGCTATGGTCGGCACGGACGTCACTGTCAATCCAGTGAAGCCATAGCCGACGACGACCAGGACAGCCCAGTGCCACCCGTACTGTTCCGCACACGCGCCGACGACGATGCCGACAACTGCTAGAAAGAAATAGGGAATGAGCACCGGCAGCCGAAACTCAGGCTCGCGAATGTTCCTGTTGCGTCGTGTGGCCCACCGCACGTACCAGTCCGAAATGGGCCCGGCAGTGCAGAGGCCGACGATGCTGCCGGCAAGAAAAGCAAAGTTGGAGTACCCGACAGCTGCAACGCCAAAGTTGTGCGGAGGCCCGCCCAGTACGGCAGATTGCGTCAGGTTCCAGTGCAAGAGCAGGTTTGCAGGGCCGGCGAGGCAGAGAGCGGCCCAGAACACGATGGGATACACAAAGATGCGGGCGCAGGAGACGACGTCCTTGAAGATGAACGTCTTCCACTGCGGATCGGGGGACATGATGAGCCCAAAAGCTGCCTTGGCAGGGCGCCCTTTGCCGACAGGGATGGTACCGGGTCCGCGTTCGTCGTTGGACGCTCCGCTGCCTTCGTGGTGAGCTGCACCCTCTTTGAGCTCAGTCGGGGTGCCCGGCAAGACTGTGACCGGAGTGTGGTTCTCCACGACGACTCCATCTGCCGGCATTGTTACCACCATACGTTTACCGGGCTCTCGATGCCACTTCGTCTCCGGAAAGCCGAACAACACGAGGATTAGACTGAGGACAGAAAAGCCGAGGCACAGCCAAAAGTAGCTTCGCCATCCGTGTCTGTTTTGAGACAATTTCAGCGTCTTGTGACCACCCAGGCGACTTAACGGGCCTAACCTACCGTGCTGCAAGGTTGCCAGAGATGACAGGGCCGATGAAGAGTCCGCCGAAGAAGAAAGTGCTGCGAAAAACACCTGTCAGGAAGCCATATTGGCGGGCCAAGCAGTATCGGCAGTCACTTACAAATAAACTCCCATCCAGAATCCTCGATCGCGCAGGAAAAAGATGTCTGTCACGATTTGCACCATCATCGTCTCCGTTGTGGAAATGGAAAAGCCATTGATAACGCGTGCCGCGAGGAGACTGTTGTAAGACAAGGCCCGCGCCTCCCAAATTGACGTAGCTATAGCGATGATTGAGAGAAAAGTCATCACGAACCGCCGACCAAATACGTTTGCCATAGGAACAACGATGAAGTTGGAGTAACCCAGAAGAAGCACGGCGGCTCCAGTCAAGAGATTTAGCTGCGTGTTATCCAAATTGAACTCGGCCTGGAACAAGGGGTACATCGGCCCAATCGACAAGGACGACGTGACACCCAGAAAACAGCATATAGCTTGCACACCTGCAGTGAGATCTATGTGTAGATTTCTCAGCATCGGGAAGAGCAAGAAAGTAAAGGGCAGAATAGCGGCCAGAGAAATGCGGGCGCTTACATTTCCGTTTTGGAGACCAGTTCAGAGGGTCATAAGGATCGGCGGTCGGACGGGGAATCAGTCTGTATGAAATCTGTTAAGGAAACTCTTCTTCATCGCCGGCATCTCACAGAAGCCTTGCTTACAGGTCGTGGTCGTGATGGCCCTCGTCAGTGATGCTAATGAGTTCCGTTCCAGGAACGAAGTCCACTCGTGATGGAAAGTCGTCCATGGTAGCGGCTACCGAGTTGGCGGACATCTTGGTTTACTAGTATGCCAGTATACCAGTAGAGATGACACAGAAAGAAATGCGCGAGCAACTCGGGAAGATGGACAATGGGCGCCCCTTTCCAGATGTCTGTCTTGCTTTTTATCGAGGTTAGGGGTGAACATTGCCGCTACTCGGACTCTGGCCATGTCGTAACCCGAAACGGCATGGCACGGCGACCGGGTGACATTTATCTCCCCGCATGAAACCCCAACCTACCCCGGAAAGCATTCCAGCCCCGGATGCAGTTCCGGAGATGCGTTTCTAATCTCCGGACAACCATTCGTTTTGGCTGGGATCTCGCTTCTCTACCAAGACGCGGGGGTGGGTTGTGTAAGCAGTAACGGGTCGGGACTGTTACTCCACACTCTTTTGCAGACTTATGCTTAATGAAAGCTGTGCTGGAGCTTGCATTGGCTCAGGATTGTTTGACGCTGGTTCGTTAGATGCATTGGGCAAACAAACATACGATGGCCGCAATTCCGGATACGCAGTCAGCCATTTGGGTTGACGTCCCTGGACCGGACGCCAAGATCATCTTCAAACACGATCTCGCTGTTCCCAAGCCAAAGCCCAACGAAGTTCTGATTCGCATCGATTGCAGCGGGATATGGTGATTCTCTTCCACTACCCTGTCCTGCTTTGACATCAAGCAAGCTAATGTTGCGATGGCCCAGTCACTCCGACATTTACAATATGACTGGTGCACACCCCATGACTGTCAACGTTGCTGGGCACGAGGGGATAGGGAGAATCGTACAGCTGGGCGAAGCAGTCAAGCAGGGCCCATCTGGTGTGCACCTCGGCCAAAGGGTCGGGATCAAGTGGGTTCAGGAAACGTGCCAGTCATGTGAGGTTTGTGCCCGCGACAGCACGCTCTGCCCCCATCAGCACAATTCCGGTAGAGACCGGCCAGGCACTTTGCAGCAATACGTGGTAGCGCCTGGTGACCAAGTGACACCGATCCCCGAGGGCATATCGAGTACAGAGGCAGCACCGTTGCTTTGTGGTGAGTTTACCTGGTCCCAGCTTCCACTGGTGAAGAGCTGCGGCTAGGCGGGCGCATTGACGCAATCTCGTTCTAGCCGGGTTGACACTGTACTCGGCCATCTCCAAGGCACGAGTCCAGGAAGGGGACTGGCTTGTCCTACAAGGAGCCGGCGGAGGACTAGGTCACATGTATGACAGCACCCTCGGCCCGCAAAGCCGCGATCTCCCCAACCATTAGGAAACATATTGATCCCTCAAGTGGTATCCAAGTCGCCGTGTTGAAAGGCTTCAAAGTCATCGCCATTGATAGGTATGTTTGTCGATGATGTCACGTCTTTCAGATGCAAGAACAAACCGACTAATTCCAATTCAAACCATAGCGAGGATAAACGGGAGTTCTGTTTATCTCAGGGTGCTCATAGCTTTTTCAGCTTCAGCGACCCCGACCTAGAGCCGAAGATCATTGCGCAGACGGGATCACTCGGCGCCCACGCCGTCATATGCTGCGTGGGTGCAGGCCCTGCCTACAGCCAGGCTCTGCGCCTGCTTCGAAGGGGCGGCACGCTTGTCTGCGTTGGATTACCATCAGACACAAGCTATCAGCTACCCGTGGGCCCCATGGAACTTGTCGTGCGAGGGTTGAATGTGATAGGATCATCCGTGGGCACCAAAGAAGAGATGCAGGAGCTTCTACAGATGGCGGTTGGCGGAAAGATCACGCCAGTCATCAGCGTCCTGCCGTGGGAAGATTACCAAGAGGCCATTGATCTTGTCAAGGGCTCAAAGGCAAAGGGCAGGGTTGTGGTAGAGATTCATTAAAAGACATACCACGACATTATGAACGAGACTTTTGTCCTCGTCAAAGGTGACAACAATTTTGTAAGTTGCAAGGCATCCGCTTTAATTTTAAGCAGATTCATACATAAGGAGGCTATTCTCTCACCATGTAGGAATCCTTTCGGAGCAAGTCTGAATCAATTGATGTGGTTTGGAGACAAAGCAGATTGTCAACAAGGAAATGAGCCAGGCCACACATGTGTCACCATATTGTCATCAAGATTGTGGGATCGTCGCATGTTCAAGCGGCTAGTCACTCCAAAACTCTACCGAACGCCATGCCGCCCTAAAACAGAAAACCATACTCCATGCTATCATCAACAGCTCGTACATCAGTACATCCAGCTGTGTTCAAGTATTCCGCAAACAGCCGAACATGGTTAGAACCCTTGATATGACAACAGCGGTGCTGGCTCTAGTTCCCGCCGCCTTTGATCGTGTACGAACCGACCGAGGAGATCACCCAAGAATGCGTTCGAGTTGAGGGTTTGTGGACCATCTGCAACCCTTGCTAAAGCTTTCGCAGCATCTATGTGGCGTCGAGCCATGTCGAAATCCTCGAGTATGTACTGGACAGGTCAGTCAGTGTATGTGCCACGCAGCTTCCCAGAGTGCGTTATCCCCTTACCTCATCGAATACCAGGGCTAGTGTTTTAGCCATGGACAAATCTCTAGGCGACATAGCGCCCGAGGCGAGGTCTTTTCTTAGCGACTGTATGCAAAAGATCTTGTACTGCGCCGCCAGTTGTGTGAAGAACGAAACATGGTAGTTGTTCCATGCCAGGTGTCGGCAGGCAATGAGGATCATGCCGTGGAAGAAGCCGGCATCACTTTGCGCCATGCGTACCCATTGCGTGCCAGATCTTCTGACACAATTGTGCATATCCATAATGCCTCCGCACTTCATGTACTTCATAGGCAGACATGTCCGCAAGGCATGCACATCTATGGGGAAAGCAGTGAGTGATTGTCCGACTAATGAGAGCCTGGCGTTTTGAGCCCACAGCACGTCAACTTACAATGATGTAACAGAAAGTGATCCACACGTCTGAAAGTGAAAGAAAAGCTTGACAATGGGTCTATGCGGCTAGAGGTCAGGACGGTGAGGGGACTTGGCGGACGAGCAACTTGTGTTGATGGTGGCTCATGTGGCTTGTGTTCTGAAGGTACCAGAGGAGCGATGTCTGCGCCCCCCGTCGGCTCAAGCTTGGGGGACACATGCAATGGCCCATTTTCGGCTTTGCGCGCCTGATATTTTGCCGTTCGAAGTCGTCTCGCTCTCGCGTGGGCTTCTCGGGCCGCATGGGAGCGGGACTGCCGCTGGGACTCGGCTGAGAACCCCGCAGGAGAGTTGGAGCAATTGATAAACCGCACGGTACGCATCGACATGCCGTCTATCAATCTTTCAGAATCGTTGACTGCCCCGGAATACAGAATCCTTCTGGGCCTTGAAGCGAAAAACACAAAGTCCTTTGGAGCATGAGTCGCTGTAGCGCCACCATTTGTCAGCTGCACATGATGTTTCCAAAATTAGTGGGTACAATGCCAAGACTTGCGCCTTCCGAATGAGGAAAGGCTTGGTTGCTTGTCTCGACTAACACCGCACCTGAGTGAGTGCCAGACGACCGGAGGGCGGCACTTTATGCGTTGTGACGAACGGAGAGCGGATGGAATCATATCGCTCTGGCCGACGGACTGGAGAAGTGGCCGCAGGGGGCCGACTGTTGATGGCGGGAGTGCTGATTTCTAAGCTATTGCTGAAAGTATCCGACATAACTATTTTAAGGACTGTGCCTGCTAGCAATTCTGAAGTGCAGTCCAACAAACCCATCGAACAATTGTCTAACCCTAGAACTTGTCTTTAGTGAACAAGAGTCAACTTTGTTTCATACTTAAAACATGCCGTCATACGTCGTCACTGGGGTTTCGAGGGGTCTGGGTGTATGTGACCCTGATGTTTGTTTTCTAATCATTAATTTTAAACTAATAAAACTGGGCAGTGGGAATTCATGAATCAGATCTCTAAAGACGAAAAGAACACTGTGATTGGACTTGTCCGTGACAAGGCGGCAACCGAGAAGAGAGTGGCCGAGGAGCTTGCTGGTCGGCAGAACATCAAGATCTTGAAGGCGGACCTGACGGATTACGCATCCCTCGAGGTAAGATCCGTGGCCCCGGAAGGAAAACACATATAGCTCGAGCCCATACTGACAACGACATCTCAGCAAGCCGCTGCCGATACAGCTGCCATTACGGGCGGCAGCGTCGACTACCTGATCGCCAACGCGGCATACGTCCCGGCTTGGGACGAGTTCAGCAACATCGGAGACTTGTACGACACAATCCCACCACTCCCTCTGTTCTATCCACATGAACTAACAACGGATGTTCACGCAGGGCCACCGACAAGCGCCACGAGCTCGCCGGGGAGTTCCGCAAGATCATGGACACCAACGTGCTGGCCAACATCGAGCTGTACAGCGTCTTCGTCCCCCTGGTCCGCAAGGGCACCGCCAAGAAAGTCATCGCCCTTTCCACCGGCCTCGCCGACCTCGAGCCCGTGCGCGCCTTTGATGTCGAGCCCTCGCCGCTGTACAGCGCGAGCAAGGCGGCGATGAACATGGTCAACGCCAAGTTCAGCGCCCAGTACAAGAAAGAGGGCATCCTCTTCCTGAGCGTCAGCCCGGGACTGGTCAGCACCAAGCAGCAGCCGCGTAAGTTTCGCGCCTCTCACGCCCCTATCTCACTTCCGACTTACTTGTGGTATCTTTTACTTGTGGTATCGTATCATGCTAACTTCCTACTCCACAGCGACGCCAGAGCAGATGCAGGTTCTCATGCCCTTGATGGCCAAGTTCCAGCAGTACGCACCGCACTTCACGGGCCCTGCGAACCCGCCAGAGGCTGTTAGCGCGGTGCTCAAGGTCATCGAGAACAGCACCTTGGAGGATGCTGGCGCTTTCCTTTCGCACCACGGCAATAAGGAGTGGCTATAAGCAAGGTTCAAGAATTGTGGCAAGGTATACAAGGCCTGGAGTTGCCAGGAAGATAGCATCTCTGCTGCAGACTTGTCTCACAGCTATCTGAGGACACAATAATTGATGTAGTTCATGTTCCATTGAGTGTCATACCAATATCGTACACAAGTCTATCAACATTTTTACGTATGCGGACAAATACAAGTCCAAGGCTCCGACTTTTAAACTTCTCTCCACATCCCTTCAATATCATGCTTAAACCGTCTTCCTCTGAAGAAGACAGTGCCTTCCCCACTTCCTCCTGAACCTCTCGGGCACGATCTCGAGGTCCGGCACCCACAGCGCCCGCGCCACGAAGCTCGTCCTCGCCGCGTCAAGAAACGGCACGCACTTGACGACATCCCAGTGCTCCGTGTCGGCGACGTAGTCGGGTTCGTTGGGCGGCAGCGCCTCTTGGTGTCCGGGGTACTGCGTGTCGACGAGGAACGAGCAGCTGCGGATATCGACGTACTTGCCCATGTCCTCCTCATTGCGGTCGTTCATGCCCTTGGCGGGCAGCCACGTGCCACCCCAGAACCCGAAGCCCGTGCGCGCCTCAGCGAACTCGCCCGGGAGGAGGCCACGGAACTCGGAGCGGATGAACTTGGGCCGCATGTCACGGGGCAAAAAGTACGACGAGGGGAAGCGGTACCACTCCTTGCCGAAGCACACAAAGTCGCCCGAGCCACCGATGCCGGCGTCGCTCCAAGCGCCGGTGCCGAGAGGCTTGTACAGCGACAGAGGGGCCGAGTAGGCCGAGTAGATGCCGTAGATGCGGGCGATGCCGATATCGACCGACAGAAACAGGACGCAGGTCACTGCGAAGAGCTTCAATCGAGCGGGAATCTTGCCGATGAGAGACTTCGGGTCTGAGTGGCCGAGGGCAGACAGTAGAATATGCAGGGCCATCGCGGCATTGAGGGCCAGGAAGGGGTAGGCGGGATACATGAAGCGTTCCTCCTTGTGAGGTTGAAGCGTGAAGATGCCCAACCACATATAGAAGGGAGACATGAAAACAATGCTCCTCAATCCCGACTGGAAGCCCTGACCGGAGGGCGCAAAGAGCTTCTGCAGGAAGAAGAGCGGCAGCGCGAGGAGAGCAAGAATGAACCATAGGTTGAAGTTGAGCAAGAGGTTCTTGAAGTAGAATGTCCAGGGCTCGGTTCCGTACAGATTCGGTCCACCGGTGGACGAGAAGATGTTATATTTGACAATGTTCCAGGGAACGAATTCCACTTTTCTGTAGAAGAAGGTGTTGATGGCTCCATCGACAGCCTATAGATTCATTAGCGTTCCAATGCGGCGACAGCTTCCAGGGAGTAGGAACACATACAACGAGGACCAATGCGGCTACAACACCTCGACTGACACGAATGCAAGCCTCGAAGAAGCGCGTCTTATCGCTGAATAGCGCAAAGATGCCTTCCTCAGCAATGAAGGGCGCGCAAAGAGCAGCAGCAAAGGGCCATCCGACAACGCCTCCGACGGCAAACCAGAACATGCCCTGCGAAGTCTTGAGGCCGCCCCTCCAGTGCATAAAGGCCGCGGCGCCAATCATGCTCATGTACATGGCGAAGCTCGAGGGGAGGTAGGCGGTGCTCGCGTGGAAGTTTCCGGGGCTGACCACGGTGGCCATGATGAAGATGAGACCGATGCGGGCGTTGAGGGTGGTGCAGATCACCTTGAAGAGGTTGGTCTGGCAGAGGGCGCAGCAGAAGGCAAGGACGTAGCGGACAAAGTAGAACTCGCCGACCTGTGAGGGCTTGTCAGCATACTGACGACGTCAGAGGAGTGCTGGAGCTTGTAGGTACCTTTGTAGCCTGTGGTAGGATGCGCCGAACGTTGGCAACAATGGCATGCAGTCCGATGTAGACCCAGCTTCGGATGGCATATTCCGGAGAGTACTCCCAGGTCTGCATACCGTAGCCATGGCTGAGATAGTGCGTCGGCTCCCAGTAATTGTATGTCTCGTCGCAGTCTTGGATCGGCGCAAAGACGGCGGACACCAAATTGGCAGCGAAGAAGATGTAGAAGGCGGTGATGGGCTCGATACCAAAAGGGCTCGGCGGGGTTCTGGTGGGTGTTGAGGATGATGTCAGTAGCGGACAGAGAGAATGGGGATGGGGGGTGGTCGCACGCACTTCTTCTTTGCATGGGAGGCATCCGGATGGACGAATTGCTCCCTTTGAGTGGCAGCTTTGGGAGGCATCTTGTCGGTCTGCCTCTGGTGCTGGGCAGTGATTGCGGGCGACAAGATGTGTGAGTGATGGTTGGGTTGAAGCTGTCGGAATTGGTTGAGACAGCTTTCACGCCATCTGGAGCTCTCCGATAGGACGAGTGGCGCTAATTTTGAAGCGGGGACCCCTAAAACATCCAACCATGGATCAGATGACGGGTATCGGGGCACCCAAGCTCCGCGATAAATCCTGCATCGATTGATATTTTTTTTCTTATCGTTATCGGCCATCATCACGATAAACCTGCACTTTTGCATCCCCATTCCATTTCGAGCTCCCTCACTTTCACCAACATATTTGATGCATCTTGATAGCTGATATCTTTTACCAGACTGAATCACGATACAATTTATTTGGTATATCCTACCGAGTTCTTTAGCCGTCTTTCCCCGGCTGTGATCCTCTTGAGCCTCCGTCTCGCCCCTCCATCTCTCGCACTCTCGGTTGCCGTCTTCGTCTCACAGTAGAGGACTGCCTGCAGCCAACACAACGATGTCCGGGGGTTTCTCAATCCCAGGGCTTGGCAATGCCAAGCCGAACGAGAAGCTGCCTACTAACAACTTCCTCGACGCCCTCGCGGGCTCTACTCCCGCCAGCAGCGACCCTCAGAATGGAGCGCAAGACTCAACGCAGCCTCAAGAGGTCCAGGCAGTCAATATGGAAACCGAAGCGACAGACGCTAAACCCACTGATGTCGCCGCAGCGGCACTGGTGACGGATGACAAGGCGATGGACGTTGACACTGCTTCCGATGCGCCGAAAGACACCGAGTCAGGTCAACCTGCGATAGAAGAACCTTCAAGCCTCACCGACGCGCTGGAAGCTACCCTAGGAGGGCCCGAGCCCATGACGACTGATGCAGAGGAAATTATTCGAAATATGATATCGAATGAACAGAGCACGGCCGAGGCCGCTGGCGAAGGAGGCCAGGGCGTCGAGTGGGAGGTGGACTCATCGCCGTACCAATCATCGTCCTCAGACACCGACAGCTCGGACGACTCTTCCGACGATGAGGAGTCGGACGCCGAGATTCTCGACGTCCGCGAGGCGGCGCGCATGCTCATGGAGGCGGCAGTAGACGGTTCCGACGACGAAGAAGATGGCAAGAAGGGCAAGGGCGGCTCAGGCGCACAGGTCCGAAGCAAGAACGAGATGGCTGAGGCTGCGCCACCCAAGCCTGACATTACAATCACACCCGAGATGCAAATACAGCTGCTGGGACCAGTCTTGCACGTTGTCGAGGACTCCATTGTCATCAAGGGCAACACAGACGGCGAGTACAGGGTGTTGGACGAGGAGTCTGTCCTCTGCACAGCAGAGCGTAAGGTCATTGGCGTTGTGGCAGATGTCATTGGAAACGTCAGGGTCCCTATGTATCTGGTTCGGTTTGCCGAGCCCGAGGAGATAGTCAAGGAAGGCTTGGAGCCTGGAAAAGACGTGTACTACTTGGTCAGCCACGCCAAGTTCGTCTTTACAGAGGCGCTCCGGAACCTGAAGGGCTCGGACGCGAGTAATTTACACGACGAGGAAGTTGGCGCAGACGAGATGGAGTTCTCGGACGACGAGAAGGAGCAGGCATACAAGAAGGAACTCAAGGCCAAGCGGAGAGGCGGCAAAGGTCAGCAGAGGGATGGCGACGGCGGCCGAAGACCGCACCCGTTGCGCAACGAGGTTCCACCCCCGAACACCGACGGCGGCTTGAACTACGACGAGGACGATGACGGACCCTACAAGCCCCTGGCGAGGCCAGCCAACTTTGGCCAAGGCCCGCCGACGTCAGCGTCTCAGGAGTCCGGCTTTGGCCACCACGGTGGGGCTTCTCGGGGTCGACGAGGGGACTTCCGGGGCGGACGCGGGAACCGGGGCCGTGGAGGATTTGGAGGACGCGGTGGACGAGGCGGACGCTCAGACGGCTACTCTCAGCCACCGCAAGGCCGGCCCCAGAACCCTCAACAACAGTCACCGCAACAGAGCGGCACACCGCCAGCGCCTCCACAGTGGCCGTTCCCGATACCGCCTCCGCCAGGTTCGTACCAGGGCCAATCGCCTGCGCTCCCTACTGGCCAGTTCAACTTCCCGTTCCCTTGGCCGCCACAGGGCGCCCAGCCGCCGCCGCCGCCGCAGTATCAAGCGTCGGCACAACAGGCGCAGGGTGCAGCACCTTCCTACCCGTACGGACAGCCGCCGGTACCGCCGAACTTTGGACAGGCGCCTGCCTGGCCGGGACAGGCTCCGTCCCCCGGACCTCCCTCCGCGGGCGCATATATCAATCCGGCGTTCTTTGCTGCTGCCCAGGCTCAAGCTCAGGGACAGGCACAAGGCCAGAGCCAGGGACAAGGCCAGAGCCAGGGACAAGGACAAGCTGGTGCGTGGGGTCAACAGTCGCCGCCGCCGCCGCAACAGTATGGACAGGGAAGATAAGCGAGCTTTGAAGAGACGTAGTGTGATGGAATGTCGATACACAGCACGTAATGGATGGCTTGGCTTTACAATGAGATAGCATGAATTGGCTATGGGTTACTGCCGAGTATAGCGGTCTTCGCAGGAGATCTGCTCTGGTTGCACTTGCTCTGGAAACATCCGTACAAAAGTCACAGCAAGCGATTAGAATCTTTAACAAATTCAAACCCACAGACGCATGTCACGCAATCTGCTAGTGACACTGAACCATCGTGACGGGAGCAGCACAAGGTTCACATCGCACCAAGTGGGCGCATGTCCGGCCTGTTAGCCGAAACGCCCGCCTCTGGCGTCATTGCGTAGCATTGGTCTTATTTTGACATTCATTCAGACTGAGATTTGCACAAGGTGCAAAGACGCTGATGTGATGGATATCAATGCCCTTGCACATCCACAAGATCCAGCTGGGGCATAAATCTCACCAAATGAGTGTAATCATGGCGAGGTGGAGCTCTCGTGGGATCGGATTTCTCACTCTCCCCTGGTCAACGCTAGTTTTTGGACCGAGTGGGGAGCTGGTCTGCACGCCAGTGTTTCATGCTCGACCAGGGCTGCGAGAGGAGAGAAGCTGGGCAGACACGCGCGCGCAAGAAGGACACAGACGGGCTCTGCCGCTGTCACGAGGGTGCGTGTTTCTGCTCCTCATGGAGAACCGGCGGGTTTCACGAGCTAAAAGGTTGAAACGAAACAAAAGGAAAGGTCATCACGACGGTCCCAAAGTTCCCCCAAAGCGATGCAGGACGTGCAGAACTCGAAAGAGACCTTGATGAGGAGGATTGATTAAAGAGGGAGAAGCATCCTCCGCCCGTGACCCTTGGTTTGTGACGAGAAGGGAGTGAACACGCGCCCTGATTTCTCGGCGCGATCGTCTCTTTTCTCCTCGTCGGGTGATGATCAGCGTAGTAATTTGAGCGCTGGAGGACGCCCAGAAAAAGCCAACGAAAAGAGAAAAGCATCCCTTCTCTGGACTGCACTCTATTCTCGGTGTGTTTTGGCACTGCCGAAGTCACATCGAAGGAAAAAAGAAGCACTCTATTCGAGGCAGAGCCACGTCTTCGATGCCCTCGTCTATTCTTTTTGACAGCGCTCCGGCTGTTTGGCAAGCGAACCCTAATTGCGATGCTACCCAGGTTTTGCCGTCGCTGGACTGCCGCACCGGGAAAACTCGAGAGAGACAGCGGCCGGCACGAGGACTATCTTACATGCTGTGGAAGAACAGCCACTGCGCTCTTTATTTTTGACGATGAGATGGTCTTCTCGTCCTGCGAGCGAAGGAGGGCAAGCTCACTAGACGGATGCAGCTAGATATGCAAGGCCAGGGGGCAGGGCTGACCAAAGCGGCAGTCCGTCATGTCCATCACCTCCACACCGTCACATTCCCCCCTCCTTTCCCCCTGGTCTGTACCTGGATTTCCTTGCCTGCACATCTCGCTTATTGGCTGGCCGCTTTTGCACAATTCTCCCTCCGTTGCGAAAAGGACAAGAAGCCGCCAATCAAAGGGTCCGTGTACCTGACGAGTGGCGCCAGACTCGAAGAAACACCACGAGATCTGCAAGGAACCAAACCACGCAGCAGCATGCGAACGACCACCCCCTGTCATCCCAAGGTATCACTCTGTCCTTCTCGAGGGACCGACGATGTTGTTGGTCATGCCTCTTTTGTGCAAAGGGCGATGCCATGCAACGGTCAGGAAGCACCTCCAGCCAATGGGGGTTTTGCAATGACACCCCTGGCTATCCATTTTGTGGTGGATTTGTGCTCATCCCACCCCTTGGATAAGATAATGAATTCGAATAGCCTCGTCGACGCACCCCGGTCCCTCCAAGCTCCATGAGGGGGCAAGGGTCTCCCCTGGCGGCTGTGCCTCTTTCACCGATGTGATCCATGAACACAGCCCACCAGCAGCCGGGAAAGCCCTGATGAGCAACGAAGTCGTTCCCAAGCTTCTGGTGGCCCTACCTGATGTTTCTGCCCGCTTTTCTTGTCATCTCATCCATCCATCCCATCCCATCCACTGCAACGGCTGTCGATCCTGGGTTGTATCTTAGCCTCTCTCGTTCCCTCGCATCTCTCTCTCTTCTCCCTTCCCCTTCCCTTCACCTCTCCCTTCCAACGTCACTTCGTTCCTTTATTCCCTGGCGAGATCTTTTTCTCCCTCACACGTCCTTGCAGGTCTGCGATCCCCGAGAGACATCGATTCTCCCAATTCCATTCTTTTTGAAACCCAGGACCGCAATCGACGTAGGACCAACACCAACTACAGTTCCGTTCCTTTTTTACCCATTCTACATTCCAGTTTCGACGACATCCGGAGCAAAAGACAGCTTAGTCTGCTATCCACCAGTGCCACACCTTGTTTTTGCATGACACTGTTGTGAGCCTATTCATTCTTTGAACCAAACACCACCGCATTTTTGGTCGCGCGACTGCCAGCATTCCAGTCCACCGCCGCCACGAAAACCGACGACACGACTTCTCGGCCGGCCCAGCATCAATTTGCCGGACAATCACAACATCGCCCGGGGCAAGAAGTCTAAATTATTCCCGATTTAGCGTTTGAAGGAGGAAAAGAAAGAGAAGCTTGGCTTCCAGAAGAAAGATCATCACGACGATAGGATTGGAATAACCTCACGAACAAACGACCCCCCGGTCTAGGGAACCAGGACACACAACAACAGAAACAAACAAGATGCCTCACCACCACCAACACGTGCACCTGCACGCGGCGCGGCAGCACGACTGGAAGGAATCGTGGGACCAGATGACCAAGGCCGTCGGCGACGCCTTCAACCCCAAGAAGAACCAGGAGCAGCACGCCTCGACAAAGACCGTCTACCTCAGCAGCAAGACGCCCACCGTGGCCAAGACGACGCAGCAGCAGGTCAAGGAGACGCCCAAGGCGACGACACCGACGACATCCGCGACCGTCAAGCCGACGACCAACGTCGGCGTCAAGGCCGTCGCCCAGTCCTCGAGCAGGGACGAGCTCGTCATCGCGACCGACAGCCAGCTCCCCTCGGCCATCGTCCCCTCGCAAAAGGCCACGAGCGTCGGCGGCCAGCTCGCCGTGGACACGGCCACGCCGACGCCCACCAAGACCCAGCAGGCCGGCACGCCGCTCATCATTACGCCCTCGGCGAGCGCGACCTCGTCGCCCAGCAGCAGCGACAGCACCGCCGCGAAAGCAGGCATCGCGCTCGGCGTCCTCGGCGGCATCGCCGTCATCTTCCTGGCCGTGTTCTTCTGCTTCAAGAAGCGCCGCGCGCAGATGGCCCGCAAGCGCGCCGCCGACGACGAGAAGCTCAATGGCCCCTTTGGCGACCAGCACGCCATCACCGACGACCGCGCCGCCGCCGCGCTGGCTGTCGGCGCGGGCGCGGCGGCACGGTCTTACCCGGACAGGAGGGCGAGCCGCGGCGCCAACATCGCCATGGTGCAGAGCCCCGGCATGAGCAACCGCGGCGGCAGCGCGTGGGAGCGCAGGCCGTCGGACGCCCAGAACCCGGCCAACCCCTTCGGCGACAACGCCGAGCGGCTCAACACGCCGACCGCGGCCCGCCAGAACCAAGAGCTCCCGCCCGTGCCGCAAGAAGCTTTCGCATCGACTGCTGCGTCACCAACATCGCCCATCGGCACCGCCATGGCTGGTGTCGTGGCCGGCGTCGCTGCAGGTGCTGCCGCCGGTGCTGCGGCGGGCGGTCTGACGCGCAAGGCCTCGATCCGCAAGGACGCGCCCAAGGCCCTCGACCTCACGCTGCCACCGACGCTGTCCGCTGTGCCGCCTTCCCCTGCGGGCACCGAATTCAGCATGACCTCCGCCTCGCCTGACACCCCTCACGCCCCCTCCGCCAGCGCCGCTGCCATCGCTGCTGCCGGCGGCCCGCCTGCCTCGACGGTGCACCGCGTGCAGCTCGACTTCAAGGCCACGCTCGAGGACGAGATGGATCTCAAGGCTGGACAGCTGATTCGCTTGCTGCACGAGTACGACGATGGATGGGTAAGTTTCCTGATTAATAGCGAATGTAATGATGACACAGTGCGCTGATCTATAATTCCAGGCTCTCTGCATTCGCCTCGACCGCTCCCAGCAGGGTGTCGTGCCCAGGACGTGCCTGTCCACCCGTCCCGTCAAGCCCCGCCCCAACGGCCCCGGTCCCCGCGGCCCGCCGGTTAACCCCCAGCGCGGCCCGGGCCCCAACTACCCTCCCGGCCAGCGCCCCATGACGCCCCAGGGCGGACCTGGGTACCCTCGTCCCCAGTCCCCCGCCGGCCGACCAGGCCAGCACCCACGCCCGCAGTCTCCCTACGGTCCCGGTCCCCGGTCTCAGAGCCCCGGTCCTCGTGCACAGTCCCCCGGTCCCCGGTACCAGCAACAAGGACGTCCCCAGAGCCCAGGTCCCAGGGCACAAAGCCCTGGTCCTAGGTACCAGCAGGGCCGGTCGCAGAGCCCCATGGGTAACAGGCGGAACAGCCCGCCTTCCCACGGACCCAGCCCGATGAACCAGGAGTACAGACCCGGCCCTCCTCCCTCGGGCCCCATTGAGCGGCGGCCGGTGCCCGGGCAGGCGTACTAGACTTTGTTGCGATCAAACTCCCATTTACAAGGCGCGTGCGTTCCGGCCAACAGGGCAAAGCCTCCCTCTCGGTCGTCATTATATATAAACTGCTTTTCGGAGGCGGGCGTTGGGTTCTACAAAAACCACCACATCAGCGAATCACTCTTTCCATCCATCTATACACTTTTTTTCGATTCATGTCACTCGCTCAACGACTACTACTTTCTCGTTTGGAACCATGAACACCGGCCGGTCAAGCTGGTTGGCGGTTTTCTTTATTTCTTTCTATCTTTCTGCAGCCTTCAGTGTGTGCATAAAGCTTTCTCTTCTTTGGGGAGCCCGAAGGATGTCTCGGGTCCTTGTCTGTTAATGTGTGGGAATTTGTATATTTGTCTGCATCTCAAGGTGCGGGTAGGTGGCTGCGGGAGCTATGGTAGCGATTGGACTGAGCTCCGAGCCAGATCTCGAGAGTATCCATAGCTTATTGGTAGGGGAGATAGGGAACAAGGGTTTCTTGTCATCCCACGTGGGAGCTCTGCTTGACGACTGTGTTTCGGTCATTCAAGTGGGCTTGGAGATATCTAGCATCTAAATTGAGATGGAGATTTCGATCTTGAAACGCATCGCTTCGTTGAACTTGTGTGAATTGCACTAATTGCTTTCATCCGTATCACAATCCTCGCTCTGTCCAGCACCATCACACACCCCCAAACATCCCGTGATACCTCCTCGCCCCTCCCCCAGTCCCAACCATCCTCCGCGCCGAAAACGTCCCGTTGAACCCAGCATACCTCCCCACGCTCGGCGGCAAGTCCCCCACCGCCGTGCCCCAACTACTCTCGTTCCGGCCCAGCGTGAGCACCAGCTCCCTTCCCTCGGTGAAGAAGCTATGATCCACCCAATTCTTGGTATACTTCTCCCCATCCAACGTCGCGTTCTGCACATAGATGTTCTCGTAGCCAGCGTCGAATCCGACCGTCCTGACCCGCGCCGTCTTGCCCGTCAGCGGACTCGTCACGTTGACCGCGGCGAAAAAGGGCGGCGTGACGAGGTACACGTCCTGGCCCGGGTTCGGGAACAGGCCCATCATGGCAAACGCCACGAAGCTGCCCATCGCGCCGCTGTCGTCGTTCCCCGGCAGGCCTGCGGGCGTGGGCGCAAAGGACGACGGGATGTACGCGTGGGCGCGCTTGGCGGACAGGCCCGGCCGACCCGCGTAGTGGTACTGAAAGACGGTCAGGAAGGCCGGCTCGTTGCCGATGTAGGTGATGCCTTGGTCGTGCAGAAAGTCCAGGCGGCGGACGAAGGCGTCTGGCCCGCCGTAGAGGGTCATGAGATCGGCCTGGTTGTGCGGGACGAAGCTATTGTGTTGTCTTTGGTTAGCTTTTGGCCCATCTGCTACACTCGAGAGACGCTAGACTTACAATCCGTACTCCCAAATACTGCTCTCAAACGTCTCCCTCCCCGTATTCTGCAGGCTGCACACGCTGAAGTTATCAAGGTTACTGCAGTTCAGCGGGTCCTGGTACGCCCAGGTCCCGTTGAGGAACCGCGGCTGGAAGAAACCCGTGAAGCCGGTGTCGGTGCCGTTCCAGAAGCGCGACACCTGGTCCCCCTTGTACAGATTCTCCCAGTTGCCGCTGCGTTCAAGATATTTCTCCTTGTCCGGCTCTTTACCTAGGGCGCCGGCCATTTGCGCTACGCAAAAGTCGTTGTAGCTGTACTCGAGCGTGCGCGAGATGCTCCGCGTCATGGTGCCGAATCCTTTGTAGTCAAAATCTTGCACGGGTATGTACCCAAGCGCCTTCCAGCTGTCGAGCCCGCCGCGCCCTTCGTTGGACCAATGGAACGGCTCCTCCTCGGCGTCCTTGACGACGGCCGCAAACCCGGCCTGCCAGTCGATCCCGTCCTTGATGCCCTTGATCAGCGCGTCGGCAAGCACGTTGTCGGCGTTGGACCCGCCCTGCGTGTACCCCTTGCACAGGCTCATGCGGCAGTCCGGAAGCCAGCCCGTGTGCCGAAAGGTGTCGATCAGGCTGCGTACCATCTGCGCGACGGCGGCTGGATCGAGCACCGTCAGAAAGGGGATTTGGCTACGGAACGAGTCCCAGAGGCAGTAGAACGAGTCGAAATAGGGCTCGCCGCCGCCACTCCAGAGCGGGTTCTCCCCCGTGTAGTTCTGCGGGTTGATTATGGTGCGGTAGATGCCGCTGTAGAAGTTGGTCACGAGCGCCTGGTCGACGCCCTCGGTGGCCACCACTATGGGAGATAGCTTGGCGCGCCAGGCGGCGACCGCAGCGGTATGCACGCGGTCAAAGCCAAAGTCTGGAATCTCGGACTCGGCGTGCGCGCACGCCTGCTCGACGCTGATGAAGCTTGTCGCCACGCGCGCGAGGATTGGCTCGGCGCCCGAGACGAAGCGCGTGAAGGCCCCTCCCGGAAGGGGGTACCCGTTGATGGACCGCGAGATGGTCAGGTTCTTGACCGCCGCGCTGGCCCGACTGTTAACGAAGATGCCGTTGTCCAGAATGTCGGCACCCGAGAAGTCGGTGCAGAAGTGTAACACGTAGTGCCCGCTACCAAAGCTAGGCAAGAACCGCGCACTGCCCGTGACCCGCCCCGTCGCCGGATCGACGCTCACACTGCCGTTATCCTGCCTTGAGTCCTGCAGATCCGACAAGTCCTGCAAGATAAGCGGCTGCGACGGTCGCCCGTCGACGCCAGTCGGCGGGAAAGTGAACCGGAAAAGCGCGGCGCGCGCCGTGGTCGTCATCTCGGCGCGCAAGCCGCTGTTGAGCGTGAGCCCGAAGAAGCCCGGGCTCGCGCGCACGGTGTCGTTACCGAACGCGCCGTGCCGCGCCCTCTCCTTCTTGGGGAAGGCGCAGCGGTCGACGTCCCAGCCGTCGCACGAGGCGTACGCGAACAGCGGGAAGTTGCCGAGCGAGGGGCTGCCGCCGGTGCCCGAGTCGTGCATCGAGGAGAAGCCCGTGACGTTGGAGCCGTCGAGGGCGAAGCCGCCCTGGTTGGAGCCGCTGTTGGTGTCGGCGACGGCCTTGGCCATGCCGTAAGGTAGAGAGGCGCCGGGAAAGACATTGCCGCCGTTGCTGGCGCCGATGAGTGGGTCGACGAAGGATAGGGGGTCGAAGGGCGGCTGGGTCTGAGCCCGGGCAGTGCCGGGAGCGACGGAGATCAGCCAGATACTGGCGAGAGTCTCGAAGGAGCATTTCTTCATTGTCAATGCCATGGACTGAAAACCTACAATGCCAAGCCCGCAGAGACTATGTCGAAGTAGCCAGACCTCAAGCTTTTATCAAGCTGGTCCCTGGGTTACGGTACTATGATTCTGTTCAATACCGGGGTGCTGTGCGCATGCAGCTGCACAGCGTACCGGTGAGAAACAAAGCTGGCACCGGGACGCGGTGCAGACGCGCCTCTGGGCACGAGATACCAGCCTGCATCCCGCAGGGCATGGAGCTTCCTTATACAGCTGGGCGGGGTGGTATCCAGGACGTCACCATGGATCCCGGCAATAAGGATGCGAGACAAATACAAGTGCGCAACCTGCTCACGGGAACCGGGTAGGGACCCAACGCGGTCCCTCCTCGACGGTGAGTGGCGGTATCGTCGTAGACAAAAGTAGGAGATGGTTTCTCTTCTGGTACTATGGCGTATTTGGCAGTCTTCGGCACATGCAATCGTATGTGTTGCTCACCGTTGCATAATAACCAGACCAATGCATGCAATGGCGATCAGTATTTCAAAAGCCGACCGTCTGGACTTGCCCACATGCCGCATGAATTCAGGCTATCGCGCCCGACCACAACCCAATCTCTGGCCGTCGTAATGTATTGACCATTCGGGCAGGTCCCTTAGTTTGCAATCTAAACGATGCGAGATCCCGTGGTCACGGCGTTAGGAGCTGTGATATGACGCTGATACGTGCTTGTAATGTTGACCCATCTGATACTCATAATCACAGCAGACTTATCACGAGTCTCCGGTCAGTCAAAGAGGGACAGATGATCTGGCATGAACGGCAATATTTTGCCCAGGGTATCATTCATGATATCGTGTTGTATCTTTCTTCATCCGACGCCCGTTGTAGTGGTGCAAGTCTTCCGGCAATCCGGCCTTGGCGGTGCACCATCCCGAGACTTCACGCTTCGCCAGAGGCCGACTGCTTTCTCTCAGCGCCGTGCGCAGGTGTACCGCTCCGCCGCCTTCGCGGTGCGCTTCGCTCCCGCGCTAATCGCGTCGCCTCCTCGTGCAAGCCCCGGCGCCAATCACAGTGCTCGGCGACCTCGCAGAAGCCGCATTTGTAGAACTCCTCAATGTCGACGCCGCGCGGCGGCCGTTCCCCGCGCCACCACTGCATGTAGTTGCCGATGTACTCCTCCAGCACCCCGTAGTCGACCTGCATTACGTTCGTGCCTATGAGGCGACCTCCGCTCTCCTCTGCGCCGTCCGGTGCGTCGCGATGCCTCGCGCGGTATTCCACAGCGACAAGTTTTCCTAGCGAATCTGCGCCCTGAGGGAAGGTGGTGCGGAATTCCTCGGCCACCAGAGGGATCATGGCGCGTAGGCTCTGGTAGCGAAGAGCTCCAGCGGACGAGTCGGCCGTTGACTTGATTCCGGTGACTGAGTTAGACGGAGCGTCGTAGAATATCTCATCATGAAGCTCCCCTATTTGTGCCAGGAAGGAGTCCGAGAATGGCTCATCTGGGTCGAGACCGTAGCGACGGATAACTCGCAGGAAGTCGAGTTGCCCGCAGGCCATCTCCGCCAGAAAGCGATGGTAAAGAAAGAGCTGCACCCGTGTCGGCCTCACAGCAGCACCCTTGGGCAAGGTTTTGGATGCCCTAGTCTTCACATCTGTCAGGTAGATCTTGGAACTTGGAGGCGCCTTGTCCTCGGCAGGTTGTGATGACGGGAAGAACTCGGTGATGGCTTGCTGGTCCGGGGCCACTTCTGGCACGGCCTTGCCTCCAACACCCAGTTCTGCTTCGAACTGAGGGTCCGGGTTGTCATAGCTCAGTCCGTCGATAATGCCGTTTACAACATTACCATCGATGAGACCCCAGACCTCGAGTTCTCGCGTCAATCCCGTCTCCCTCAATGTCCGGAGTCCTTGTATGATGTTCCACAGCTTGAGTCCAAAAGCGTCCTCGCGTTTCGTGACCTCGATCTGGACAGTGACATGCACTTCATCCTCCAGCTCCTTGTGAACCTTGGAGCCGCCCTTCATGGCGGCGGTCCTTGTCCTCTTCCCGCCAGGGAGCAGGGTGAGGGTGTAGGCATATTGCAGCTCGCACCAGGCGCCGGCCGTCAGATCCGACACGGACAGCGGCTTCTTAGGATATGTCCGGAAGCGAATCAGAGGGGCGAGTTGGGATGACTTCGAGGGAGTTGGCTGTTCAAGGGGTTCCTCGGGGGTTGGTTCGAGCACGGAGAGCGCATTGCTCACTAATCGCCACTTGAGTCAGTCAGATCTTTGGACATCTAGAAAGGCAGGTAGTCTAGAGCGCTTACAGTCCGGGTAGCTGATCTCAATCTCCTCGTTTGACAAGCCCAGAATTGAGGGTTTTGGCGTCTCGCCAGCAAAACTTGTGGCCCCTGTTGCAAGAGTCGTGGCGTGGTGGCGCGTAGCAGCTTCATAACGCTGAGCGAGTGCGGGGTCAGGTTCCGAGATGTCGCGGTGGCTTTTGTACTCATAGAGAGATGCAGTAGCAGGATCAGCTACTATGTCGACCGGTGCTGTAGCGAAGGATGGAATGAGCTCGGTCCTCTGGGCTGTGTGGCCACGATCAGTGGCTTGCGAGGATGTAGGATGGCTGGCGGCGCTGGCAAAGTCTAGCGAGACGAGCAGCTCCTCCTCGTCCAGAGACAAGTCCCAGCCGTAGTCGCTGTCGTTATCTGTAGGCTGGGCAGTCGCCATAGCCGCCCGTGGGTTGCTGATGAATCATCGCCGAAAGGAAGGCTTGTTCTGGCGTTGCTCTCGAAGTGGGATGTGTTCTCGTAATCGATCAACTCGTCATCAACGAATGGCAGCAATGATATTAGGCGGCGGTCGCGCAAAGGAACTCCGCTAAACGCGCTAATTGGGGCGCTGGAGTCGCGCCCTCACGTGCAGCCGGCAAGTCCTTGGACGGGGAATGAATCATGTTTAGAGAGCGAGATGGGTAGCAGCCCTGAAGCTCCCTCCTCTCCACTGGATTGAATAAATAAAGGGAGCTCTTCTGGAGTTATTTATCAGGGTCACACTCGTGTACAAAAGTCTCCTCAGCTTGTTCAGCACCTCCAGTGCTGCCAACGGTGAGTCCGACCGCTAATGTACTCGCCAGACGGCCGATCACAGGATTGATGACAAAACATGGATGCCTCTGTTTTTTTGTCCACCTCAGATCTCGAAACAGAGACGAGTGTTCAAGCTTGTTGGGCCTTCTGATATATGCAATACAAGGCCCCAGCATTCAGCCCTCGTCATAACTAAGTCCGATGGATCAACCGGGGTGTTGCTGTTGACCTTGTTGCCTGCACAGGCTGCCCTGATTTTCCAGCACACGATTGGCTCCTTTCACCTTGGCCTGCTCCACCTTTGACAAGCATCCAGCAAGCCAGACCCAACGCCACGAGTATTCAGCCCACCAGAGCTCGTGTTTCAGACAGCGATGTGTCCGTTTCTCTCGATGATCCAAGGCAGCAATATCATACAAATGATTGCATTCCCAGTCGGAATGGAGACCAACAGAGCATGGAACTTTTGTCGCTAAACTCAACTTCATTCTAAGATATCACTTCGAGCCATGGGCCGATCCGACGTCTTATTCGCCACTTCGGATGTGGGCTCCAAGTTCGACCACATTGACGAGATTCAATGCAAACATGGAGACGATTGCTTGAACAAGCCGGCCCTTCAGACACCCAGGCCAACTTTCATGAGCCTTCCGACCGAAATACACCTCCTCATCAGCCAGCAACTCATTTATCCAGATGCATTATCACTGAAACATACAAACCGTTACTTTCACGAACTAGTCTTCACCGGAGTCAGGCTCAAAGTCGAGTGGCTGGTCCAACGTCGTAGTCTGCATCTTGATTGCCCAAATCATGTTCGATGTGATCTGGGAAGCGACCTGAAGTTCTGTAGAGGCAGTGTAGCGTGAGTCTTCTGTTGCTATCACATAACGGGCCAAGTGTACCCTGATACTGACACTGGCTATCCCCAGACTTCTTATGAAACGGCGAAGAGAGCATATCGAGTGCGAGACCAAGCCCGGCTTAGGATGTATAGTGTTTGGAACTCCAACTTGCATACATAAGCGGAAACGCGCTGTCAGGGTGAAGCGGTGGCTACGGTCTCGGCTGACGGTCGAGTTGTGGTGGGTGATCCTGGCTCTGGTGCCAGTCATCTGCTGTTGGATATGGATGTCTGAGCTGCTGCGATGGGGGTGATCAAGGTTCTGGTGGCTGGGATATCTGTAATGCCATATTGTAGATAATATTGTAACGTAAAGCATGTTCGTGTTTTCATAGCTTAACGCGGAAAGAAAGCCCCGAAAGAGTATTTGAAATCAAACCAGCACTCAGAGTTGCCCCATACTAACCCCTTGTTCTCAGTATCAATTACTGTTCTCTCCATCCGAATCATTATCACTTTCCGATTGCTTCTTGTCCTTCTTCTTGTGCTTCGACTTCTTCTCTGTCTTCCCTTTCTTGTCAGATGTGTTTTTACTCTTCTTGTTACTGTCCTTGGAGTCCTCTGCTTTCTGGTCGCCGGCCTTGCTCTTCTTCTTTTTCTTCTTCTTCTCCTTCTTCTTCCTCTTCCGGCGCTCGTCAGAGTCTTCAGAGGCATCGGAGCTATCACTTCCCGAATCCGAGGTATCGCTACTATCATCCTCCGAGCTAGCATTGGATTCAAGCTTGTTGAATTCCTTGAACACGAGCTCGGGCGAGGGCGTGTAGGACAATGCCCGTATGTAGTCCCGCTTTGCCGTTCTGTCCTCATCTAGACCATGGGTTGCCAGGAGGTACTCGTTGAACTGAGTCGAGGCCGTAGCAACGATCTTGAAATGATCTCTAGTCACTGGAAGACTCGCGAACTGCCTCCCACAAGTCCTGGCATGAAACTCGGCCAGAGCAAGGACTGTTTGGAATGTGTTTCTGATTTGGCGACCATTCCATTCGAGGTTCTGCCAGTTTTCGCTGGCCCAGCGCATGACCTTCTTTCTGGACTGCTCGTACTCGAAAACCGGCAGCCCGTTCTTCTGTCGATCCGTGTTGATGTCGGCTATCCGTTCGAAGTTGTGTTTGAAGATCTTCTTCGCCTGTGTCTCCGCCAGCTTGGGGTAATAGAGGGTTAGATGAAGCCTTGAGCGGAATGCATCGTCAATCGCCCCGACCCGGTTGGTAGTCAGAAAGAGGATGCCGGAGTAATACTCGAGGATGCGTAAAAATACTAGAAAGCATGATTAATTCGCGCACTCGAAACGGCAGTGACCAGTTATCATGTGGTTGAGCCTTACCGGAAACCAGACCGTTTCTCTTAACATCCCTTTGCTATTAATAGATGAGTTAAACCGTCGTTGCCAAAAATTGAATGACAAATGGGCAAACTCACATCGCGCTTGGCAAGGAACACGTCGGCCTCGTCAAGCAGCAGCACGCAGCCCCACTTGTGTGCCAACTTGAAGTGCTTCTCCATGTTGCTTTCCACATCGTGCGCTTCGTGGCCAATATCGCCTATACATTGCCATCAGTATCCGCACCTCTAGGCTTCATCAAGCAGGAGACCATGAAGATTATTTGGGCTGCTCACCGCAAGTAATGGGGTACAGAGGCTTTTTAGTATGGGCCGCAACACATTCTACAGTCAAACACACTTATCAACACTTTTGTCCATCGAGACTTGAGGATAGATCGGAACTTTACCTGCTGTAGACGTCTTGCCTACCCCTGGAACACCGTGAAGGAGAATAATACACCCTCGCCCTTATCAGTCAGCGTTTTCAAGTCGGAGTACAACGCATGGGGCTTGGAGTCGGCTTACCCTTTCCGCGCACCAAGTCCATGCCGTTCTTCGCACTATTTGTGGATCCGACGTCTCTCGTGTGAGTCTCAACCATGGCCTGGACGAGCTGTCGATGCCCCTTGGGAAGGACAAGGTTATCCCATTCACTGTCTTGCTCAACCGGAGCTAGCTGGCTAAGGTTGAGTTGAACTTGTGGCAGAGTTAGCAGCTTCGATGTATGATATGGGCGTCTTAACTTAAATATGCTTGAAGTTGACGACTTACCCCATTTACGGTTCCTGAGTGCATAAGCTGGTACGTCTCCCGGCAAGAGTGTAATGACATCCTTCTGCTCCATGAGTTTCCTAAAGTTGGCGCGGCCCTCCTCACCCCTCGGTCTTTCGTTTTCGTATTCTTCGAGAACACTCTTGACTCCAGATTCGACCTTCTCTCGTTGCTTCTTCTGGGCCTCAGTGTAGACTAGGTCATATGCACACGAAGCGCTAATACACCACTTGATGCTGCACCGCGGTACTGCAAAATCTTGAGCGGCACTTATCCCCTCTGAAACCCACAATTGAGAAGGCGAGCGGAAACTTGGGGTAACATGATTCTGCCCTTCGAAGGCCAATTTGAGATCCACCACCACAGGGCTGTTTATCTTTTTGCACAGTGCGTTAGCTAAGGGAATGTTTTGTTATGTTCCGATGATGAGACGACCAACCTCTTCCCGATTTGAGCCAACTGTGAGACCTTCGTACTGCATGTGCGAGACTTTCGTAGCGTCGAGGAAGCTGTTGCCACGGCTTCGGAGTGCGTCTTCTTGTCCAGAGTAGCGGATGGGAAAGGCCTGCAGACTGCGAATCTCCATCTCTCTTTCATATGGCTTGAAGATGAATGCTTCTTGGACAATACCATAGTCGATACCATCGAAATCTACATAAAAGCAGTCCACAACAAATGATGTGTAGTTGCTTCTGACTCGTCTCAAGGGACTGGGACCTATCGCCGTGCCTACGAGCCCTGGCGGTGGCGGCGGTGGCAGATTTGGATCTTCGCCATAGGGATTGACACCTGCTGGCCCATAGGGGTTAACACCTCCGGTAGGGTAGGAACTAGGTCCTAGAGCGTAGGGGTCACCCGGGGGCATCGGGGGCTTGTCGAGGCTAGTAAACGGCCTTAGCATGTTGCCTCTCTCAAGTATCCCACCACAAGTGCCAACAACACGGTAGGCTTGAGGCGTATGGCGTGGGGTTGGGCGGTATATCTCTCCATCCACGGCACTGAGGCGCGTCTCTGGGACTGGATCGCGCTGTGGACAGTATATCGTTTCATTGCAGTCGAAAAGCATCCACAGGTTTTCAAATATGATGTGTTGCGCCTCTCCCTTGCGTATTCGCTCATACAGGTCAATCTGTTCGCCAAGATACCCGTCGGCGAAGGCCAAGAAGGTTTCGAACTGAAGCAGAGCCTCAGGCGAGTTGTATGTCTCAGTGGCATCGTTTTCAATGGTATCTGTATGCGCCAAGGGAGGATCCTGTATCTCGTTACCGTTGACCGTGGTGTCTGGTTCCTCGGGAGAGTCACGTCTTATAGCCGAATTAGGCTCGTTGCTCTCTTGAGTATTGGTATTGCTAATTCACATGCTGAGGTCAGGGATGATGCAACGAGAAGTCCGCGCTTTGAAGGATCCACCCACCCATAAGTCTCTTGCAGCTTCTTGTAGTGATCTCGAAGGTAAGAGATATTCCGAATAATTGATCGGAAAGGTCTTCCGAAACGGATGAACCCGGAAATCCCTTCCTGACACTGCAGCCTCTTTGCAAAGAAGCTCACGATTGGCTTCGAGGATGTCTCCATCCTTTTCCAAATAGGCTGCCGCATCGAAGTACTTAACAGTGTTTTCGACCTCTGGTGTGCCATCCAGACCCGGGAGCAAGTGGGGCATGCCAGGAGGATTATCAAGACCAATAGCCGGCCCCGGTTCGATAGGAGGGGGAGCATCCTGCTCGGTTGGTTTGACGGCTTCTAGCTGGTCTAGACGCTCTTCTATCTCCCTCAAATAACCCACTAGACCCTTCACCAAGTTAGAAGAATAGCGGTCTCGCCCTTTACTTGCGGTCTGGGCTTCTTCCTTGAGTTTCTCCCGGTACGCCCCTAAAAGCATGGTCTTGGTACAATTGCGCAAGGCTTTAGAGGTGTCTCTGCTCTGTCTTCTGGAAGCATAGCTTGGGTATGGATCTGGCATGACGGAACTAGTGTCAGAATCGGAGTCGGACTCTAAAACTGGGCTTCTCGCGTCTCCTCTATCGGTTGCGGATGTCGTCGGAGCTCCAGCACCCAACTGTCCGTCATCGTCGTGACTGTCGTCATCACCGTTGAAGGTAGTAATATGTACTTCCGTGGACTCTTCTCCTTGATTGGCCGATGCTTCAATGGAGATATCGTCCCTTTCCGAGAATGAAGCTGCTGGAGTCAGCAGTGAAACACCATTCGTAGATGGCATGGCTTCAAAAGTGCTCATTGTCTCCATCCTTTCAGTTCGGATTCAAGTTAACAATGAGGCCAAGTAGACTAGAGACAAGAAAATGACCTTTGCGATTTCGATTTACTTGTCCCTCAATGTTTCTAGGTCCGCCCCACCTAGTCTTTCTCGTTTGATGGTTCTTGAAAGTGATACCACCAATTCTGCGAATGGAAATAGGAAGTAGCAATCGAGTCGGTTGACACTCGTTTCATCCATTTGAGGGAGCGACTCGGCCGCATTTTGTAGAAGTCAAGCCGGGATGCTGTGGTCCGCAGAGCCTCGAAGGAGGCAGAATATGGGTGTGCACCCTGCCTGCTCGCGGAGCTTTCGCTTCTTGAGATGGTGTTCGCCTGGACTCAGGCATCGAATAGGAACGTACTGATAAGACCTTTCGGTTTCGAAATGCGGTTAGTACGTCTGCGGCTTAGCAGATCTTTTTGAACAACCAAAAGGACTCTCATGCTTTTATCGCTTTCGGCATATCAGCCCTCTGCCTGCCATTTTGTGGCATTTCGTTCAGCGATCAGGCTGAGCGAGTCGGTGGCAAGATGGAACACCCCCATCCCAGCACCATCATATAACCCGGGCGTCTGGCCCACGCAAAGGAGGCCGAGCTGAAGATGAATGCATGAATGGCCTTGTTACTATTGGACCTTCGATGAAAGTGCTGCTTTCCGTGAGGGGTAACGAGAAGGCTGGCTGACCACCAACTTACAATGTTGGGCAGCAATTGGGGGCCATAATAGCCTTGTGCTTTTTTAAGCGCTGACAGAGATATTTGTCAACATGTCATGGTGCCGGAGCTCTGAGTGAAAGTTGGGCCAGTTGACGAGTCAGTTGTTTGAAAGACTTGGGGGCTACGAGCAAGGGAAGGGGTTTTCACTCGCGGAACAAAGATCCGTCGCAAAATTAAACGAAAATCGCATCACGAGGGAAAGTTCTGAATTTCAATCTGCCGCAGCATCATAGTGAACTATTCGCTACATCTGTGACCCAGGTCCTGATATAATATACTCTTGTCGCTATGGAGCACCCGAGCCCGGTCCTCCGCCGCAGGACACTCACGAATAGCGCGGCGGAATACGTCGAGACACATATCGGGAGAGACGTGCTCAGACCGCTACAAGGACTTCCGGAAGACTTGGAACCATGGGTGGCTGATCCAGAGTTTGTGGATGAGCTTGACGGATTTGTACCCCGCGGAGTTGTGTTCGAGTATGTCAAGATCCCTAGGACATCGGTCGACCTCATATTAACGCAACTGGGGTAGTGCCCGAAAGTACTATAACGAATCCTTAAAAAGAAGGGAGGCGTTTGAGAGACAACTTCAACGCTTTGTGGATTTACTAAAAAACAGAGCCATCGACAAGGAGCTTGGCATTACCCTCAAAGATCCAGATCAGTTCACGATCGACTATGTGCTTGAGATAACACAGCAAATAAAAGAGCACCGTGATAATGCGAACGAGGCAACGCGTTGCAAAAGGTTCATTCACAAGTGCTGCCGAAAAGTCGAAAACAATTCGCGCACTATCGACGGCATTCTAAAGATGATTCCCGATGATGTTTACGGATCAGTCATTTCGGGAAGTTTCAGTCTGATCCTAGCTGTAAGTCACATACTCAATCTAGCTGTGAACGCTTATCTAAATGGCGGAAATCAAACGCTAATCTATGACTCAAGTCTGTCGAGAGGAATGCTGAGCAGCGCAAAGAGATTCAGAGATGTTTGGCCGGAGTTCCTGAGAAGCTGGAGACAATTCAGCGCCTGTCGGAAATCCACCGCCGCTCTCCCCGGTTACACGAGTGTGCTAACCTTGTCGTCGTTGCTATTTTCGCTGTTCTCGAGAGTATTGTGAAGAAGATCACAGATTCGTGGGGAAAAAGAGGTAGGGATCGGAACGTTTCTGACGCGACGGCGTTAGCTGACACCATGCAAGGGAATCTGTCGAGAAAGACCGGGGCAGTAGCCAAGAAGCTTCAGTCTCTTGATTTCCGAGGACGATCAAATAAGCACGACGAGGTGCATGACATGACCGAGCACGAGCAGCAACTCACAGTCAGCCAAGCATTGGCCGATCTGGAGCAGAAAACCAGTCGCTTTCAGCGACAAGTTGACATATGTGGCCAGGAGAGATTAGGTAGAGTCGAAAGTAGACTTGAGAAGGGAACAGGCCAAATTATGCGTGGCTTGGTGATCAACGCGCAACAACAGCAAGGTGAGCATATCGAATACTCAAAAGGTCTTCGGACTTCCCATACCCAAGTGACTGACCGAGACAGAGACGAAAACCATCCTGATCAACGCCATGAAAGACATCAGGCAGATGTTGGATGGATTTCAAGAGCAAATCATCCAGAGTCTTCTCGTGCGTTTCAAGGATCAACTTTATCAACTCTGCGCAAGTAACCCCATCTTCAACGCCAAGCTGGGTGGAGGTTAGACCCCCTGGCCATGTCGACAGACAGTCTGCTTTCTGCTAACAATAAACGACTTTCTAGTTGACTACGAAGAGGTGAAGCTTCTCGCCGCAGAGGATTCTGCAAGGATAGACCGCAACTTGGAAGATAACGCACGCGCAGTGCGCAAGTGGGTTAAGAAGATCGAGAAAACATTGATTGGGCCAGTCGGTGATATCAAAAATTGTCTCGAACACGTGGAATTCTTAGACGCTGAACAGAAAGATCAATCCCAGGCAATTCTTAGCTCTGAGGAGCTGACAAGGTGGCTCAGCGAGGACCGCTCAAGCATCCTCGAGGTTGATCTGCAAACTGCACCTGAGTTGCTCGACAACCCACTTTCATTCAGCAGCGCACTTCTCACCACAACTCTTCTCAGCACTCGACAGTTTCCCGTTCTGGCATTTTTCTGCCGACACAGAAACAACGAGTCTGTCTCCGAGGAAGTATCGGGTCCAACTGCTCTCGTTCAGAGCTTGAACGCCCAGTTGCTAAGATTTATCGCCGACTACCGCCCATCTGTATGCCTTACGAAATTGGAAGAGAGTACAGGTCTCCTATCCAAAGGTAAGAGCTTGGATGGCGGACTTGCACTACTACTTGGCCTGTTACAAGTACTTCCGGAGGATGACTGGGTCTTCGTGGTTATTGATTCGGCCTCGTGGCTTTCAGGGAACGATGACAAAATCAAAGATAATATCATCAAAGGACTGCGTGACTTCATGTTGGAGGAAAAAGGCATTACTCTCAAGATCATGGTCACGGATGCGTTGGCTGACTCGTACTTTAAACGGGAGGCGGACATGTCACTGCACATTCCAGATATCGTGGCTGGATTCGGAGGGATAGACGTTACAGAGAGCCAGGAGAGAATCGCCGGATACTTGGGAAACGTGGGTGCAGACGTGGGTGATCTCAAGAAGACTCGGTCCAAGGACGATCATGAGAGTGAGGAGTCAGATGATACATCTAGCTTTGAGGATGAGGACGAGGATGAGGAGGAAACAGCCAGTGAGAGCGGCAGTGACTAGGGAAATAATTCGAACTGCTTCGATCGAATGTACAACCCTGAAGACTCATAGAAGCTGTCCCCCACTTGGTGGCTTGACT
This sequence comes from [Phialemoniopsis] sp. UDSM-2020, assembly GCA_018873225.1. Taxonomy (NCBI): domain Eukaryota; kingdom Fungi; phylum Ascomycota; class Sordariomycetes; order Thyridiales; family Thyridiaceae; genus Thyridium; species [Phialemoniopsis] sp. UDSM-2020. The sequence continues at coordinate 986,428 of JAEILZ010000005.1, forward strand.
CTCATCGGACAACGGATCAAAACAAGTCAATTAGCAAGTGGGTGTCAAAAAGGTTGACGGTTTGCATTCAATCTCCACCAAGATTACTAACAACCCGAATGATCCATATGAGCTTAGGTAGTGGGATAATCCTGGGTGATGAGTTATGAATTGAGGTACATCGAGAAGGCAAACTGTCAACTAATCTTTCACTCTCTTAATTGGTTGCATCATATCTACTTAGCCCCGCATCTTAGTCACAACAGGACTTCTAAATTCCGCCGAATCACTTCCGATCCACTACCTTTGCATCCGTCACTGCTATGCCTCCACATCAAGATGCCGCCGGTCAGCAGTCGTAGTAGGTCTCGTGCAGGTATGTTGCAGACCTTTGACGTCTCTTCGTCTCAGAATCACTGCTGATGACGTATAATAAGCTGCATGACCTGCCGCCGGCAGCACCGGCAATGCGACGAGCAACCGCCTGTATGTGCCTCCTGTCAAGCTCGAGGCGTGCATTGCAACTACCAGAGGCCAGTGAGATGGGCCATACAGCAAAGTTCTGGCCCCTTTGGACTGCCAGCATTTGCAGGAACTCGCAGCGTCTGCTCTCCGCCGCCAAGATTGCGTTCCGAGCACGACGGTGGGGTTGCGGAGTGCCCGTCACAAATAGCAAATGAGTTTCCTGGGACGGAGTCAGGGGCTTCCAGTACAAGTGTTGCGGAAATCTACACGGGACAGCTGGGACCCCTGTACTCGTTATATATCGGTCAAGTTGTGCAACCAAGTCAAGTCTCTGAGCAGAATAATCAGCTCCATAATGGCCATTACCAACCAGAGGAGGACGATGAGGCTGGCCACTCTGATCTAGGAGAACGCCTGGACGCGGCGGCCGGAAAATCAGTTGTTTCTGAGAGTTACCTGAGCGCCAACGACTCACTATCAGGGTCCCTCAGTCCTTGCCCACTTGTTTTCAGGGAACTCGGGGATGAGATGGCTTTTTCATACTGTGAGTCGTCTTCCATAGAACGTCTTTCCTTGGTCTACACAATGCTCACCTGTTCAAGATCTCAAATGGGTCTGTTGGTGCACACCCGCGTACGACAGTCATCTGAATCCATACAGGAAATTAGGACTGATGGCTCTTTCTCACCCTGTCCTTCTGCATAGCATTTTGTCCGTCTCTGCAGCGCACTCGCATATGTATCGCCAGAGGAACGACAAAGCCCCATGCTCAAGACAGATCCAGGCGCTGAGATCTTTGCGGTCAGCGTTAGACATATTGCAGAGATGTGAGAACCGGGATCCTGGAACTACTTCAATGACAGGAACAGACCGTGTCTTCTCGAACCTGTCCAACGTGGAGATCACGCTCGCGGCCGTCGTCATGCAGACCTCATCGGTGCTAATGGGGGGCCTTTCGATTATGGAGATGCACATGACATGTGCCTTGTATCTCATTCGACACCTGGGATACCTAGAGCAAGCGCCTACCTCGGTCTTCACTAGAATAGTGATTCATCGGTTCGCCATGGTGGACGTGATGCTCGCATTCATTCGATCTCGCCGACCCCAAGCCCCTTTAGCTTTCTATATGTTTCAGCGTCACGAGGAACTGGACCTCGAGGAGCCGTCTTTCCAAGAGATGCATGGCTGTCAACAGCCTGTGCTGGCGTTCCTAGCACAGATCGCCATCCTGAGTGCAGATATGGCCAATGGTACAGGCTCGCAGATTGACATCCAAATCAAGGGCCAACCCTTGAAACGGAGATGCGGCTCTGGGGCCACCGCTATTTTGAGCGTATGACCCAAGAGGCGATTGTCATGAGCTGTTCAACACCAACTTCTCGTGGCGGGTCAGCAAGTCGCACCGACCTTGACATTGTGAGCGAGTGCTTCTACTGGACAGCGCACATTGTCCTACTCAGGAGGGTCTTCCTAGACCCCACTAACTCCACACGGGTGCAACTCATCCGCAGACGTGTCTTCTGGCTTATAGACAGCCTTGTCCCAGGTTGCGGACCGGACTCGTCCATAGCATTCCCTTTCTACATGACTGCCTGCGAAGCTATGACGCTCGCGGACCGAGACTGGGTGCGACGGAAGCATCATCAAATATGCGACGTATACCGCGACTCCGCCAGAGGACTACTCATGGCAGCGGTTGAAAAGGTCTGGGCTAGTGCGCCAGTCGTAGAAGTTGTGCCACAGAGCGCTTCTTCGGGAGGTACACCCTCGTACTGTGTAGCCTAAGGCTAGACTCATTTCCTTATTTCCAACAGACTGTCGTCTCGTGAACCGAGGCTGGTGCTACGATAGCTTCATGTTGTGCATGACTTCGGCCAGTTACAGGATTGTTCAGAGGCCACAACCTGTCAGCAGATGGGATGACTTGTTCACTACATGCAACACCTGGGGCGCTGATAGGACAGAAGAAGACGTGAAGGGAGTGCGTACAAAGTGTCTCCGGCCAGGCTGGCAAGACTGGGTCGGCGACGCCCTCCCTTCTTTCTTGTCTAGATCTCAGTACCTAGAGTCACCAACTCGGTGCCAAACCCCTTCATTCATTCCACGGCCAACACGATTCCTCTATTGTACCCTATCTACGCTCCTTCAAGACCATCTCACCGAGCTGAGATGGACCCAGTCACCGCGGTCGGACTCGCATCTGGGGTCCTCAATTTTATCACCTTCGGCATGGAGGTGGTGAAAAGTTGGCGAGGTATCCGCACTTCCGCCAATGGATTGAAGCAGGATGATGTGAGCCGCGAGAGAATCATCACAGAAACGAACGTCTTTATTAGCAAGCTATTTCAGACTGGAGATTTGTATGTATTCCCGGAGGACGAGGACCTTCGACACATTGCCCAGGAGTGTCATGTCATTGCTCGAGAGATCCTTGGTACGCTGGAGAAATGCAGACCAAGGAACGCCAAGTCAAAGCTTGCTGGGCTACAGGCTGCAATTGGTCGCGTCTTCTGTGACGGAGACATAGCAAATCTGGAGAAGAGACTGGATTACTGCCGTAGCCAGCTGAATTTGCATCTTAACTCTCGCTACTTGTAAGTTGCTCTATTTGCAACGACCTCCTAACACAGGCTATCATTACTGATAATACGAGACAGCCAGCAGATCAGCATCACACTAAAGCAGCTGCTTTTGCAGCAGTCCGCAAACAACACCTCCACAGTCTCTCAGCTGCAAGTCAACATCGACCGGCTACGCCAAGGTGCCCTTCTCAGCTCACCTCAGCAGAGCGAAGAAGACCTATTCCAGCAACTGATCGAAGTTCAAGAGCAAGCCCTGTCCATTGTCTGCCAGGATCGCATTTTGAGAAGCCTCCGATTCGAGGATATGCACGGCAGATATGACATGTTAGACCCAGCCCATGAGAACACATTCCAATGGATCTTTGCTGAAGAAGAGGATTTAGATGATAAGGGGCTAGGTGACGAGAGGCCGAACAGCGAGGGAAAAGCCGGCGAAGGGCTAAACAATGAAGAGTTTGACTACGAGGCTGAGCGACACAGGGCAATGATATTACGGTCCAGGACCAAATTCCTGGAGTGGCTCTCTTCTAAAAGATCTGGAGTGTTCCATATCTCTGGAAAGCTTGGGTCGGGCAAATCAACCCTGATGAAGTATCTATGTCAGCACCCGCAGACAAAGATAAGGTTGAAGGCCTGGGCCGGTCAGCTCACCCGCTCCCTGTGGAACATCTACGGAAACATGACTGATGTGGAATGCTTAACAGGCGATAAGAATCTGGCCTTTGTCAACTTCTTCTTCTGGAAGCCAGGAACAAGGCTGCAAAAGTCTCTTGCCGGTCTCAGCAGATCTCTACTGCATGACATACTCCAGGAACAGCCCTCGCTTGTACGATCCGTACTACCGAGACTTTGGGAGCGAATACGCTTAGATACATTACATGGGCAGTCCGAGCTGGAGATCTCGGCCGAGGAGGTACACGATGCGTTGTTTCAGCTTATTAGTCACAAGACGATTTGCTCGGAACATTGCTTTTGTATCTTTGTTGACGGCCTCGACGAATATGAGGAGACGACACGCCATGATTTCCGGTCGATTGTGGATCTACTAAAACACTGGGTTGACCTGTCCGGCGGCAACGTGAAGGTCTGTGTCTCAAGTAGGGAATACAATGTATTTATGAACGCCTTCAGTGAGGAACACCGTTTACGTATCCATGAGCTTACCTTATACGACATAAGAGCTTACATACGCGATCGGCTTGACCACCTGCCAAACGGACAAGCTAAAGACGCGCTCATTGTCGACACGGCCGAGATGGCTGATGGTATCTTTCTTTGGGTTGCTTTGGCAGTCAGGTCCATGCGTGACAGAAGCGAGGACGGAGCAGAGACTGGAGATTTGAGTATCTTTCTTAAATCCCTCCCGAAGGGCCTCGAGGATTTATTTCATCACATCCTTTCCGGGCTTCGAGAGGACCAAAGAAAAAAAGCTTATCGGACATTCGCCATGCTCTCGGTGCTTAAAGGAGCAGGAGACTCCTCCTTTCCCCGGCTTTCGTTGATCAGCCCTTATCCTTCGCTGCCTGTGGCAAGCTTTTCTCCCGGACTGTCCTTCCCGCCGCTCTCATTCATTGCCTATTCCTTCTTCAACGACTACTGTGCGGACAAGGAGTTTGCGCTTAACGACGAATTCTTTGGTTTTGCCAGACAGGACAAAACGCCGGGAGAGAGGATCGAGTTATCTAAAAGACAAATCAGAGCTAATTGCGGAGGACTGCTGGAACAGGACCGCTGTCGCACAGGAGAGCATCGAGGTAGGATTGAGTATACGCATAGATCGCTTCATGAATGGATAGAAGCACTCCGAAACAAGCAGGATTTCGCTGTTGCGATGCATGGATTTAGCGCTATCGATGCTGTGCTGAATCTGTTACTAGCGCAGGTCCGGTTCATGGGGTTGAACGATGCTGCTCAAACATATGCTGGTCTAGTTCGTCTTCATCTTGTAAGTGAAACGGATAAGAGTTGCTACAAAGTTTTGGAGTCTTTGGACTCCCTGATAGACGACTCTCACTGGCACGACATTGAAGGAGCCGCGCGGGTGGATCTCCCGTTAAGTTACAATTCGACCTTTTCTACCGGGCAACTAGGGCAATCTTGCAGTGGACCAACAGTCACTGTGCTCTCGCCGCTCTTGGTTGCACTCGACACTGGATTCACCGATTATGTCGAATGGAAGCTCACAAAAGACACCGGAGCCCTCAACAACCCCAATAAGCGAAGATTGATCGCCTTCTTCGCACTGATAGTCGGGACATCGTCAGCAGCCGATGTACCATGGGGCTGTCTGCTCAATCACGGCCTTCTCCTAGGAAATAAGCCGCAGCATTCCTTTTTTTTCGACACTGATATCATAAGCGAATACTCCTGGGATCTGACCGCCTTGACAGAGTTTAGCGTCTGCCAGGAGTACTTTGTCTACAGGTTTATCTGGTTATGTACTCCCTTTCCCTCGTACGGATACCCCGAAAGAGCTAGTCAAGTCTATGAGTGGCTCTTCACCTACAGCCCTGCTCCCGTCCACTTCGAGATTTCGGTCAAATTGACTGGTATGGAAGAGAACGACCCCGGGATTGCTATGATTACTTTCCATTTTGGAAATTCATCTCAACTGGTTATTAGGAGTTGTGAGACTAAACGGAAGAGGAGACGCATAGCAGCACCTACATGGCTACTTCGATTGGTTGACGGCACGGAGCAGAGTATCCGTGTATCATTGTGGCAATTTATTCAGGCTTCCCTTCCAGACCCCATGCACCATGGGCGCGTGTTTTACTCCCTCGATCGAAGCATAAATCGATTCGGTGCGCAGATTCGCGCACAAAATACGCCTTGGACGAGAACAGGCTTGCTAGAGCTCGCGCCACCTCTTTTGCCGGAAGTATGCCCTACATTAGCCCAAGAGGTGCACTTGGAGAGAAGGCTGGCGGGGTGGTCCTGCTTTAGGAATGTTCTGCTTCTTCTCGTATCGACCGTAGTGGGTGAGTGCCCTCTACCCCAGCATGGAGAATCAACCTCGAAGCCAGAGAAATGCTGACCTCTCTAATTGTATAGGTATCCTGACGTCTATTGCCCTGGAGACGTGGCTAAGCAGTCTTATGTAAGTGGCCCTGTTTAGCTGAACACAAAGGCGTCAATGGCATGTCAAAATACACCCGCGAATCTTCGCTCTCATTTATATCAGAGCCACATTTCAACCTTTCTAGACCAGATATGGCCCTTGACAGACAGTTGTTGCAAAGTCACTTGATCGCGCCTCGACGGAAGCACAAATGGATCCTCCTGTTTGCGGATGATATCTACACTCTAACAACCCATCACCATCCACTTCACGCTTCCCTAATGTTGGCGCCTTGATCATCGACTAAGCTCTTTCCCTAAAGGAAGCCCTCTGTACGGCCTCATAATACCACCCCCTCGACAGGGCTATGTCCTAGCGTTTACAACATTGGCCTCATTCTGCACAGTTGTGAACCTGACCGGATCGTACGCTACCACCGTAAACCTCACGGTCTCCAAATCCGCCAGCGGCCCAACTCTGACCGGCGATCCCCACGCTGCTAACGTGCGCCAGACTGGCTTGGACCCCAAGCCGCCGCAGCGCTGGACCCATTCGGGAGTCGTGTTGTTGCTGTTGGTGTACACGGCGAAGAGCACGTCCGCCTCGTTCTCCCCGGGGTCAATCTGCAGGTCCAGCGTCTTGGCCGCGGCGTTGTAGTTGGAGAGCACGACATCACCAGGCTTGCCCGGCAGGGTGTGGGCATGAGCGTTGAAGAAGGCGTAGATGGCCGCCTGCGTCGTGGCGTTGGTCGTGACGTGGTGCGCCCCGGTCCCCGTCATCACGCTGTGGTCTACGCCCAGGTCGGCAAGCCTTGTCGCCAGCAGTTGCGACTGGTACACGTACCAGGCAGCGTCGTCCGTGTTGTAGCTCAGGAAGGTTGGCGCGCTGGCGGTAGTGGCCATGTAGTGCAGGGCGCTCTGCTTCTGCCACGCAGTCAGGTTCGCGGCTGTCGGACCCCAGGCCGCCACGAAGCGGTTGTACACATCGACTTGGGTCCCGGCGGGGTCCCCCGTGATCTCGCCGCCGGCGTGCGAGAAGTCAAAGATGCCCGAGCCGAGAAGCACGCCCTGAACACGGGACGAGAGCGCGGTGGAGTAGCCGGCCGCGTCGACGGATGGCACATCAAGGTCACCGATGGCGAGGGAGCCGGCTGTGGCGCCACGGGAGAAGCCATGGATGTTGATGTTGCCGGAGAGTCCGAGGGTCGCGCCGACCTCGCGCAGCACGCGGATTGAGGAGCGCACCTTGTTGATGGTGTCCGTGTTCACCTCGAAGCCGCTGTAGAGCTTGGGCGAGCCCCACTGCTGATACTTGGGGTGGTCGGCCATGGCCCAGGCAATGCCCGCTGCCGGGGCGCCCTCGAGGATCGTGTCGGTGATGCCCGTGAAGGCGTTCACATTGCTCATGCGGTCGTCCGGGTTGCCAGCGTAGCTGTTGGAGCACGAGTACTCGAGGACCACGGGGACAGGGCGTGAGGGCTGCGAAGGGTAGGCGATATCCATATGAAGTTCGACACCCGAGTCGGCACCGCTGTAGATGGCTGGGTCGTTGGCGTAGTAGGGCACATTGCGCAGGAGTCGGTAGCCCTCGTGGAGGATGTAGCACTGGTTCTTGTTGGCGTTCAGCCCCGTGGAGCCGGGGAATGTCCCTGAGTTGATGTCCTGGCGGATCTTGAGCACGTCCGCGTTGATGTGAGGCGCGGTGGCGTTGGGGTCATTGGCATAGTCCAGCACCGTAACGCGATAGCCGGTCTCGGTGAAGCTGGCGATGATGGATTCATCCGACTCTTGGCCGATCCTCTCACAGCTGAGACTTTTGAGGTAAACGATTAGCGCTGGCGTGCTGACGACAGGATTTGGCTCGATGACAGTGGCGGAAATCGAGCCCCCTGTCACTGAACTTGTCCATGAGGCTGCTTGAACCACCGCCACCAACAAGGCCGCCAAGGCGACGAGGAAGGAGTTCGAAGACATGGCGCTCTTTGGTAGAAGTGAGCCTGGAAAATGGCCTCCCCCTCGAGGGTCATGCCAAGGGAATCTCTGCCATTTCTAGAAGAACCGTGCATCGTCCATTGCATGTCTTGGTATCGATCTCCCACCGAACTTAGTGGGGCTTCCAGGCACAACCCATGTCCTTGGTAACCAGTCCGCGCCGGAGAATAACACACCGAATAGCTATTCCCCTCTTTCATCGTTGATCTCGGGCTAGATCTGTGCGAAGGGATAAGGCCACTCCACTGCCTCGGCCACCTCAAGCCAGATGCTTCTTCAAAGATCTCGCCTTGCACTCGTATCCATTTCATTCTTGAAGTGACTTTCAAGATCTCACCCACTGTACCCCACGCGGTCCCCCAGCACCCCACACCCCGCCAAGCCTTCCATGTCAGGTTCTAGAAGCTGTACTCGAACAGCACCAACTCGGAATCGATAGCCGAGCTAGTGCTTCTAGGCGTTACCGGAGGGTCAGTGCTGGCATGGTTGTAAATTGTGCCGTTGGGGTATTTTTGCTGCAGATCTTTGCGTTTGGTTATGCAGGTGGGCTTGACAGACGCAACCAAATCAATCCGTGAGGAAGACCAGAAGAGAAGCGCAACTGGACAACATCAGATGACTCTCATACTGGCTACGAGTGCATGTGAGTGTCGCATGATTAGATAGAGTTGTCTTCCTCAAATCGAAATGCGAGTAGCTGATGCGGGTTGAACAGCTGAACTCGCCTATTTCGTCTTGAGCAGTTGGCCAACCAAATATTCTCACATACAGTTGGCCTGCAACAAACTGGGGCAGCAGCTGAGTGCACGTGATAAGACATCTTGCTGCCTGCATAATGCAGTGAGAATCATGAACCTACATGCAACTGCCCAACATTCAATTGCAAATATGGCCAGCAGCAACTCAAGTCAATCGTTGTGTGACCGCTGCCAAAGGATTGATATCAGGAAGTACCTCTTCGCCGATGGTGACCCGGACACCGTCACGCTTGACTACTTTCAGCATATCCTGAGAAACGAGAAATGCGCGCTATGCAAGCTCATCATCGAGGCTCTGAGTGTCCATGCCGAGCCGTATTGGGAACCTGGACACTACCCTGTGGAAATGTGCTACCTGGGAAGATACAGCGGGGAGCCACCCCAAGCTAGGCTCGAGGTCTGGTTTCATGCCACCACCAAGACCATGTCAGAGGGTCATTCGGGACACCTCACTGTGCTTGGTCTAATCCAGTCTCTAGACACCGCTCTAGATCCGACAGGTGTCCAGGGCACAAGCGGAGTCCGGCCGCGCCTTGTTGGTCCTCAGATTGATTACGCGCTTCTGAAGGGTTGGATCAGAGACTGTGCTGACAATCATGGCGTGAAATGCAACCCCCCAGTACCGTTTGTTCGGCGCGGTCATTCAACCACTCTGTTACTCATCGACGTCCAACAAATGCGACTTGTCAAGAAACCCTGGGAATGCCGTTACGTATCTCTGAGCTATGTCTGGGGTCAGGCCAAACAATTCCATACGACGAAAGACAACTTCAAGGAGCTCCAACAAGAGGGAGCACTGAGCCGCATCCGTGTAGAACTTTCCTAGCTTGTCACTAGTACTATTGAATTTGTCGCAGGCGTCGGCGAGAGATACCTTTGGATCGATGCAATGTGTATCGTTCAGGATGATGTCGAGTCCAAGAGAAAATACATCCCGCGGATGGATAGAATCTACGGACAGGCCGCGCTGACCATCGTCGCCCTGTCCGGAGAAGATGCCAGCACCCCCTTACCTGGTATCACGACGGGCTCCCGCAAGTCCTCATCGCAGTCGCCAGTGCAGCTGGGATCTCTGACACTGGTCCCTGAGTTGATGATTGTCAGCAACGTCGAACAGTCATCCAAGTGGGCACACCGAGCCTGGACCTTTCAAGAAGGGATTCTCTCCAAGAGACGCCTGTACTTCTCGAAAGATCAAGTCTTCTGGCAGTGTCCTACGTCTTACCGATCCGAAGCCGGTTTCGAGTCTTTGGAAGATGGCAAGATTGCCACAAGAAGTACCAATCCGTTGGAGCGAGAGACTGGAAACGACCCGAGACGACAGTTCAACGTGTACGAAGGGCTGGTCAAACAGTATGCATGGAGGGATTTGAGCTACGCGTCTGACTCCCTCAACGCTTTTTCCGGCATTCTTTCGGCGCTCAGCTGTCGCTTCGACTGGTTCTTTGCTAGTGCCCTTCCCGAGCAGATGTTCGATATGGCGCTTCTCTGGTCACCCATGCGGACCTGCTCTCTGCGGCCAAGGGCTCCGTTAGGAGAGATCACTACAGGGTCGGCATGTCAGTCTCCAACGTGGTGCTGGACGGCCTGGACTGGCCATATCTACTGGGACCCCTGGCGCTTAGATTCATACGTGGGCAAGCACGTCACGTTCAAACCCGAGATCAAGCAAATCAGGGTGAAAGATCAGGACGGTTGGCACCGTATTGGCGGCAAGCATCCGGACGCTGTGACAGACAGTGTATTCCCGAACACGCCGCAGCTGACCAGAGCATTCGAGATGGTAGGCTTTCGCAACAATGTATTTGCGAGCATATTGCTTTTCGAAGCTGTTACAATAAGAGCGGACGCGTACGTGATCTCAGCGCCCCGGCTAGGAGCAACAGGGCTATCAGCCCAGGCTCCCTCGGACTATCTGAAGAATGAGGCTACTTGTCAAATGTGGCTTCATGACACCGCGGGACGTCATTGCGGCACTATCAGGGGCTTAACCTCGTGGGATCCATGTCCCGACACGGCTACTTACGAGCTTATCCTGATTTCGCGCAGCGACCAAGACCATATCACTCAAGAAAATATCGACTCCTTTGGAGACAATCTACCTCTCGAGTATCCATCTGCGGAGGAATATTACGCAGAGATATTTGACATCAGTCACTACGAGTATAAACGATGGTGGATGCTGAACGTCATGTTGGTCAGATGGAAGGACGAGATGGCTGAGCGAGTGGCCATGGGGCACATGCACGTCGATGCCTGGGAGAATGCTCGTCAAGAAACGAAGATGGTCATACTCGTCTAGAACAGCAGTAAAATGGAGCTTCTATCTTCCCGTGATGTATGTGCCAATGAATCTAGCTCATTGTTGTCTCTAAGATATGCTCAAAGTCCTTCAGCGCAGCCGCAGCAGTGGCCGTCGGTTCGGTGCCACATCCCATGCAAAACACCTCACCCATCTCATCTGTGTATATTCGAACAGCCTTGTTCTTTCCATCGACATGAGCGAACATGTCCCGGTCAGGGAATGTCTGGACACCAACGTTTACACGCCAATCCTTTTCGCTGTTTCGGATTAACGAGCCCAGGAGCTTGGGCGTCTCCCCTCCAGACTTCCAAGCCTGGATCTGGCTAGCATTGATGTTTTGAATGCCATTCACGTCGTTTTTGTTCATCTTGATCTCAGCGTCTAGTCCATAGTTGCCCAGAATGAGCATCTTGCTGGCGGTGTCCCAGCCTTCGATGTCGTTGCGCGGATCCGCTTCGGCAAAGCCTTCTTTCTTCGCTCTCGACAGGGCCTCTTCGAAGCCAAGACCATCCTGCATCATCGCTGTAAGCAGGTAATTGGTCGTTGCATTGAGAATGCCATCGATGCGGCGGATCGTGCATCCCTTCAAGCTGTGGTTGAGAAGGTCCAGGGCGGGCAGCGCTGCACCAGCGGCGCCGCTCACCTTGATGATGGCACCTGATGCAGCCGCACGCGCCTTTATGCCGGGGCCATCAAACACCAATGCGCCCTTGGAGATGACAATTGCATGGATGCCGGCAGCAAGGGCGACGGAGATGTAGGAGAGGCCCGGCAACCCGGTCTTATAGTTGGACGGGCCGGCTTCAAAGAGAACATCTGGCTTCGTGTTGTTGATGAGGAAGTGGATCCCGGACTGCCCTTCTACCAGCTGGTCGAGCTGGTCGCGGGTCAATCCATCCGGGTCGGCGACTCCGGCGCGGGAGCCGCACGCCGAGACGAGGCAGACATCGACGCCGTAGACAGTGCGATAACGCTCTTGTCGAGCAAACAGCAAGTCAGCAATGGCGCGCCCTACGCCGCCTAGGCCCGCAATTGCCACATTGACTCGTTTCATTCCTTTTAGCGGTTGCGAGAGAGTTTTTGTGTTGTCTCTGATACCCTTTTGCTCGAGTCTGCGTCATGCGAAGCCTTCAAGTAGCACTGAAAACGCGGGGCATCAGAACAGGGTGGGTCAGCACTGAAGGAAGTGAATGTCATTGGCATTAGTTGCTGTTAGTGTGCGCAATCTGTTGATCCTGAACCGCTAACAGATTCTAACTACCCGGTCCTTACTCTAGTAACCCAGACCGTTGCGCAACATAAAGTTTACTAAGGTTGAACAATTCTCATTTACAAAAACTCAATGAAACTGATTCGATGAGATACTTGTCAAATCAGTGAACGGTCTTCATATTCATGTTGAATTTGATATTCAGGAGCGATAATTACAGACGCCTGCGAAGCGTATTCAACGATGGTATGATATATATTCTCGAGCCACTAGGTGATTCTAAGCACAAGAGCTCACCTTATAGTTCCCGTAAGGGTGAGCCAGGTGAGTGGTGGGTGATCAGTAGTTCATTAGTCAAGCTTTTTACAATACTTTAATTTGGCCGTTGACTCCATGGCATTTACAATAAAGGCTCGCCCTAGGATTTCTTACCCGCTCTTCCAGCACGGGGGTAAGAGGAGCCATGTGGGGTGAGACGGAGGCGGCAGGATGATCAGGTGAGGACCGCCGGAAAACAAGAGCCACGCGAAGGCCTTCAGTAGCTGCAGCCCCTGCAGAGGCTGCCTCGTCAGGCTGAAAATATGCCCCCGTCTTCACAAATCTCTGTACTAAAAGCTGGCTACGGTGTGAGACAACAGAAGGTGGCGGCGGTCATGGACTCATGCGCGATGGTAACGGACTACGTCCAGTCCGTGACTGAGACAGGGCTTGCAGCCGTCTACAAACCCCGGAATACGGTATTGGTGATGGCGCCTATGAAGAAACCCATCGGCCGAGTCCTCTATCTATGGCTGTCGCTACATCGTGGATGACGCCGGGGATCTCCATGCATTTGAGTACACGACCATTGCCGGCAACGTCAGTCTAGCGGACTGACCAAGTTTTGTGCGTGAATTCTATGCCGCCGTGGCTCAACGCAGCCTGCAGCATCCTTAAGGCTATAAAGATAGAGATTAACATCAATGCAGACTTACGCTTAGTCGGTCGGTAACAAGATCGAGCGAGTTTGGACGATTCCTAGTGATAGCGTATATGGTGGCCAGCCTGTACTTGCTATTAGAGCTTGATCTATTGAAACACTTATTTCGCAAGAAAGTGTCCATATCACCTATTGATGAGAACCTTTAAGTAAAGACTTACTTGCTGAACCTCTTGAGCTAATGGCTGGGCCCTGCAGATCGACATGGAGACATGCAGACTAGCGACCTCATGTGACATGCGTGTAAGTGTTTGGAGTCAGTATCAACTTGCTGTAAGGAACTAGATGTTGAGTAGCTTGTGTAGTGGGGTTTTAGTGCGGAAGTTATATTATTGAAGTAGTTAGACTAGCTACCTAGTTACAATTTGATTGAATAACTACCTTCCAAACTCAGATAGGAAGGGACTCTATGGAATACTAGAATGGAAGAGATGCGACCACACTTGTTGATTTGAGATCGTAATTTGTACCAGTGCATATTGAGGTGAAGTTTCCTAGTTTGGGCCGCAAATCTCATAGATCTTACGAGGAGTGTGAGGCGTTTCAAGCGGCCTATCAGCCCTTGAACTTGTGGTCAGCCCAGCTATCAACACGAAGCGAGACTGGTACGGCGTCTTTGCGGCGGTTATTAAGGCGGCAGCTTCTTCTTTCGCGTCCCGTACAGAGTCTGTAACTACAAAGGCAGCGAACGGTGAAAATCCGAATACCGAAACAGCGGCATATCGCAATCGAGGTCGGTTCAGTGCCTGGAAGAGAGTCGGGGTATCGAAGCGCCGGGAAACAGATAAAGTTGCGTTAGATTCCATGATATTGGAAACGGTTAATTCGGCCCCGCGGTCGAGTTTAGTTCTTGGGGAGGTAGACACGGCGAAAGCATTTGCAGGCGGCATATAAGCACGACAGAAGTTCCAATCGGTAGTAGCTGGGCTTAAAGCTGTGACCCTCCGCCCCTTGTATCTGGCACACAGCAAAGTGGTGTCCGGATCACCGTCCCAGTCGGCTTCGATGTTAAAAGTCACATCTTCCTCGGGAGCTGACTCTTCGATGTTTTGGTACGTGCGTTTCTCGCTGTTCTCCCGGTCAAGGTACTCACTGTCGTGAGCATCGGTGCAAACTCCTGGTTTTATCAGGCCACTGTAATTGCGCGGTATCCCACCAACATCTACGTCAAGCAGCGTAAACTTCGCAAGCTCTGAGGGGGATGAGCATTTGCCGAGGAGACTGTTCATAATCAGGGTGCGCCTTCCAATAATTCCCATGTAGAACGAATACATCTTATCTCCGTGTTCAATCTCGGGACTTGACATCTGGTCCCCGAGAAAAAGCCGGGCAAGAACTGGAAGAAGCCTTTGTCGAGATATGACTTTGAGATGTGACGTGCTTTCTTGTGACGACTTCAAGTTAGAGATGACTCTCTCACGCATGAAGAAGAGCACGTCAACCGACCGAAAGCCCCATGATCCTTCAACCACTTTGGATGACAAAGTAGAGGTATCAACCAGCCTTCCAAACAGGTCGTAGTAATAACCCATAAAGAAAGACTGGAAGATGCAGAATGCTTTCACTTTGGCTTCATCTTTCATCTCTGGATCGTTGATGTTGGCATTGCGTTGACTGGCGCCATCTGATCCCGCAGCCTCGTTGAGCCAGCCCTGAAGCACCGCTCCCATTGACCCAAGGCATTCTTGTAAACCCTTCTGTAGCTCGGCATTCATAACGAAGCCGTAATTCTTCGCTATGTTGTTGATCTCTGGAGAGACTCTGCCGGCGTCCTGCCCAACGTCGAGTATTGCATACTGAATATCGCCTTCGTTCTCGTAATTTTGCATACAGGGTATCTTCCTGTCTATCCAGCTGACCCCGATCTTAATCGCTGAGGCGGCCCTCTGGCCCGCCTTCCAGGCGCTTCGACTATCATTCTGAGTTTCGATGCTGACCGGGAAAACGCTTACACACTCCCAAGGGTGAGCAATTGGAACAGTGGTTGACACGAATCTGGAAAGTTGAGACTGGCTCCTCGCAAGAGAAACTGCTGATCCGTGAAGAATTGGTTCTTTTGAGTAAATGACCGTGCATATCTGGTCGTTAGGCTCCAAGAACCCGGGACCTTCCACACGCAAGATGTCGATTCCAAGAGAGCCTAGACAATAGGCAACGCCAGCAACGTCGGAAGAAGTAGTCGCAAAGGATGGCTCATTTGTTCCGAGAAGCCAAAAAAGGAATTCCTCCATGTGCCGTAATTCCGTTGCAGGGAAATGACCGCTCAGAATGCTGCCTCGCTGGACTAGGTCCAGCCTAATCTTCTCAACCGCATGACCGAAGCATCGAATACACGAAGTAGATCTCCAAGCATTGAGGCGTATTGTATACTGCGACCGAAGTATCTCTTCACCAGCCGGTGCAGGCTGCAATAGGCTTTTCAGGACGTTGAAGAGCAACGTACGAATTAGAGGCCAATTCGAGAATTGCTCCAAGACTGCCACAAGGCAAACCATGACAGAGGTGAAGAGAGGCAAGTCCTAGATTGGCGGTTACTAAAGAAAAAATGATATTTCTTTCTGCTTCAACTCACTTCGACTAGCTTGTCAACATCCGTTAAGACTTTATGGATATCCTCCTCTTTGAGGTCCAAAGGGTGGCCGTTTGCTAGGAGCCTGATGTGCTTGCGCCACCGCTTATTGAAAGCCAAGACGTCGATAAGGCCTTTTCGCTGCAAAATACTAAACTCGTCTTCGTCCAGGAGCGATAGCATTTCTTTGTCGCCGCTCGGCGCGGTCCACCAGTTTCCAATCCTCTTGCCAAGGGTGATAATGCTTGCGACATCGCCCGCTCCTACCCCAAGCGCAACGAGTGCGCCTGGCGCTGTGGTGACTTGGATCGACATGATTATTGTGCTGCCAGTTGTATACTGTCAGCTTAAAGCTACCTGTATGATCAATGCTTTTTATCACTACACTGTCGATATTTTCTACATGATATGGGAAGTGAGAGATGGAACTTGCCAGCGAGAGTGTGAGAGATGGACTGCCAACGAGAGAAGGGCGCGGCGTCGCGAGGGGTTAATATTTTGGCTTAGTATTTCTTTTTTTTTCCCTGAGGGGCAGTGCAAGCACCTACGCCCGACTGATATTGGGGGAGCTGGGCGTGATGCGCCAGGGAGGGTGGCCTGCGCTCGAGATTGGTAGAGCCTGTCCCCATTTGTGATGATGATGTGTTCACGCAGTACGCCCACCAGTTGTAAAATACGTCGTCACCCTCGTAAGCTCGGGTAACTCCGTATTTTGGGGTGGGTTGCGTGGGTGAAGACTGGAAGCAATGCTGGCAAAACAAGCCCCCTGCGGGGGCTTTTTCGTTGGGTTCATTTTTTTGTCACTTTTTGGTCACTTTGAAGGCTAATCTTAAGTCATTCTGAGAGGTCTTTTTTTGGGGAGTACTTTTTTAAGGGGTTCATTTTGATCATGTTTGCATTTGAGCTCTAATCACTTTGAAATGTTTTTATTTTGGGCTTCTGTTTGAATCTATTCAACTTGGCTATCTTAGATTCGAACTTTCTCGCAAAGAATTAGTTTTTACTTTATAATTAATATCTTCGAAATAAAAGTGAAGAAAATAGAATAAAAGGAAGAAAGAAGAGGATATTCGTGATGTATTTATACCTGGTCCATTTCTCGCCCAAATCACCCACGTTGCATCCCCACTCGCTTGACCTCACCTAAACTGGCTCTTCGTATCTCCGTGCTGCATGCGATGTGAGTGCCCACAGGGCGAGCTTTCAATGTAAAAGCCATGGAGTTATGTGCCACTTTTATGCAAACTGGTTGGAAATAGCTGATTGAAGCTGATTACATGCACATAAAGTCTCGAACGATGAAATTAGCTCAACGATTCACCATCAAGCATTCAAAACGGCACCAGTCTCGAAGACAGTCATTCGTCATAGATGGCATTCTGGGAAGACTTAGTCTGCTGCTTACGGGTCAATACACGCTCGGAAAAACTTAATTGTATACCTGCTGAGAGTTACCAGATACTTCTGAGTCTACAAAAGGGGAGCTGAAAGAAATGTGCCAGCGCTCCACGAAGGCGGGTGAGACGCGAACGGTCAGCCGACCGAAGGAGACAGAATCATAAATCTGGAGTAGAAGATTTGAATACACTTCAATCATTATGTTCGTTGTAGAAAGGAAATAACCTAGTGGACCGTTCTTGAACAATGGTCCCACATAAAACCAACGTGTCTCATGGCTTCTACGTCACGCTCTGTCAACAATAAGTCCGATCAGGGAATAAATAGAATTGATACTAAACTGACTCAACAGACTGTCTCTCGCATACCGTGAGATCTTGCGAGTGATTGAGATAGTCCATCTCGACTACCTTCAGGCAAACAAGGCCAGTGGCTGAGATCAGGCTCAGCCTGGCCCCCCTTTTTGAGCGATAGGATTACCCAGTCTGTTTCATGTCGAATGCAGTGCACAATGAGCACGTGACAGAATCCTGATGCCTAAAGTGCAATTTTTGGTTTTGAAGTTCAACTTGCAAGGCTAGATACCTCAGCGGTGATCCTGTTGTTGTTCGTTCCACCACATCAATGTACGTCGTTGCACCCACGCCGTCTGCACACAATGGAATTTCCCACATTTCAGTTCCCTCTCCCAGCTTACCCACTTAGACATGTGGTAACACCTTCTCAGCTATATGAGACTTTGCCGCTTGGAAATTCTTGTATCAGGGTCTTGGATCTCGCCCCAAGCGCACGTCTAGACTCGCCTCTTTCCGCCGTGATGCATACCATTGACCTCCGCAATCGCCCTCATTTCACGGCACTTTCATATATGTGGGGCCCATTTTCACCGGTGAAGGACACAATCCTATGCAACAACACTCCTGTGCCTATCACCAAGTCTTGTCACGAGGCACTGACTTCTCTTCGGGTTCTTTACGGCGGCATCACCATCTGGGTCGATGCCGTTTGCATCAATCAAAAAGACGATGCTGAAAAGGCAACACAGATTCCACTCATGGGCGATTTGTACACTTGGGCTAGCATGGTGTACGTCTGGTTAGGCCCTGGAAGCCTGGCAAGCGATGAAGCGGTTGAATGGCTGTCGATGGAGATGAAGTTCCAGCCTGTTACCCCAGGGGTCCCTTGGGAACCGGATACCCAGTCTGCAATGATCAAAAAGTACAAGTATCGTGTCTTTACCGATCAGATTCGAGTCAGCTTCCGCAGAGCGATGGAAGTGGGTACGTGCAGTCCGGCCGGCCGACCGCCAACCAAGGCACCCTTTCCGAAGATGCCTTCACGCTAACATGGTGCCAGGCGCCTTTATCAAGACACTCACGGCCAGGCATCTGCGGGAGAATCCCAGTCGTGACTTGAGTGAGTTGCTAGCCTGTGAATGGATACAGCGTGCCTGGACATTTCAGGAGCTGATCCTAGCTTCGAACCCCGTCATTGTTCGGGGCTATCGGGCTGTTCCCTGGGCTGCATTACAGTACGGAATTCGCATTCGCATCAATCACAATGTGAGAGGCTTCTTTTTGGCCGATCATTCTTGGGCGTGGCAACGTGATCCGGCCGAACTCCCGGACGTCGAGCAAAACTACGGCAACCCTCATAAGAAGGAGTCCACACCCGATCACGAAACAGCCATCTACGGGCCGTGGCTTCAAGCTTTTCGAACATGGTCACGCATACCACGCCCATTATCCGGGGGTTCAGCTCAGGGATATGATCGGCCCGCGGAGCATGTGTCATCGGTTAACCCAAACACCTCGTCAGTTGTATTACTCTATGACCTTGTGGGCTGCGAAAAAATCGCCGCCATGGTCAAGAAGGTCGGCATGAGAGGTACCGTTGCGTCTGCATGTGTGGTTTGGGGCTTGGTCATCCTTTTGGCTGTGAAGGCAGGTTTGCACCCCGCGGCGGCGTTTATCATGATTCTCCTCTATTCAGCGGTCTGCATAATTGCCTGGTTGCGTTTGAAAGATTCACTCAAAGATCAACGTAAAAGGTTTCACAACGCTGCAAATGACGGGGATGGTATGCTTGCCATGGTCAGCGTGCTGCAAGCCGTTCGCGAGCGAAGGGCGACCAAACCGCACGACAAGTCGTTCGCCGTACATGGCGTTCTGGGAAGGCTGGGTGTGAGGCTTCCGGAGGTCAATTATGACAAAAGTCTGGGAGAAACATACCACGCCTTTGTTTCGAGCATGTTGAGGTGGCGCCCACAGCTAATCAATCTCTTGATCGACACCGGTCCAGCCCTGGCCGGTGCGCCATCATGGGTACCAGACTGGAGTCGATTGCCCGGCAAAGCCTGGATACCTACGCGTTATGTCTATGATCCGGAAGAAATCAAGGCGGAGGAACACGCGGGTATCGTGGCGAACGTGAACGGCGCGGGATTGACTGTCCGAGGCACTGCCTTTGATCGCGTCATCTTCAACCAGACACTTAGTGAGCTGCCCTATCCTTTTCCACAATACATACATAACCCATGTATTCAGATGCAGGCTTTACTAGGCATTGCTACATGGATGGCTGTGGGGTGGCGATATGTGAGGGCTACGGACATTTATCAATCGGTGCCATGGGCGATGTACGTGGTATTGTATGTCGAAGAAGACATGACCAAACCAATCCTCAGCATTTTAGACCCTGTCTTCATGGGCAGTCTCGGCCGGACACCCGCTGAAGCCACGTACATGCCCAGGGACCAGGGTGACGCATTCAACTGCTGGTATCGTATCGTGTCGAGGCATCGGCCCCTCTTCGACCCAGTCGCGCACCCGGAAGCGTCTTATTTCCAAGAGAATATCCGAAACATGCAGGCCATTGTGTCCGACTTGCGGGAAATGCCCATGGTGCTACAACTGCTCGTCTCGCACATAAACGAGCGGCTTGTCGGGACGCGGGGCCTGTTTTGCACGGAGAATGGGCACATTGGCACCGGGCCACTTGATATGGCACCGGGCGACCAGCTTCTAGCGATAAAAGGGGTGGCGATGCCCATGGTAGCACGCTATATGGGTGCGGGAAAGTATCAACTGATCGGGGCGGCATACATGGTTGATATGGTAGGTCTAATCAAGCGTTGTCTCAAGGATGCAGATATGGCGAATCGAATGCAGGACTTTACTTTTCTCTGAAAGTCCACGGTTCAAGTTAGAGTTTCATAGAGTGTATTTCATTAACTCATTCTCAAGAGGCGCGTTTGATACGTCCAGTGCAGAGAAGTTTGTCAACCAAACTATGTTGTAGGATAGAATCAAATAAATCATTGCAGCTTGATTCAACATATCATACAGTTCAACATGTTCCCACGAGAGCAACCCTAGTGGCCGAATCCCGAGACAATCAAAATAGCCTCATATCCTAGGGCATTATGGAGTGAGCGAGAAGCACCGCCCCATCAGCAGTAGGCAGGCATCGCTCAACCATCCATGCAGCATTCGTTGGATCTGGTATCCGCACCTACATCCTCACTAACCCCTTGAAGAGTGTGATACCCGAGCGATTCATCTGCAAGCAAACATGTCGTCAGCATGTTCAAGGCGGCCGACAAATGTTACATTTTGACATGACATCCTCCTTGCGTGGCGCCAATACAGGTACGTGACTGCTTTGTCTCACTTCGGGCTTTGGCTGAGGGAGACTCATTAGATGAGTTACCTAATGCACCTTGCTGCGAAATGGTTAATTCAAGCTTTCAAGCTTTCCGAGAAGTCCTTCTCATAGGTTCATGAAACGAGTTCTTCTCGTAATGCTCGAGTTCGTGTTACAATACCCGAGTTTGGTGTGGTAAGCTGCAGTCCCTGCTCCAAATCAATATTGGCTCGCTTAACCATAAGCATTTCCCCTTCGCCCTGGGATAGGGTTGAAAAAGCAAATGATACTGTGGCTGAAAATAAATGACCGAATGCTACATAGATTACTCACCAACCCACCTCTTTAAGCGCCCTTGTGTGCAACTAACTTCGCACAATGTGGACTTATGCCGGACGCCTTCCTCTGAGCACACTTCCTAAGGCTCTGCACCAAGTCAACTCAGGCTAAAACTGGCTCTTCCACACTAAAGCCTGACTGTCAACCTCCACCGCTCCTCTTCCTCTCAGAGTAAGGGATATTAATACATCTACCCCACATGATCCGTTACACAACTTCGACTACATTGGAAGTAATGCAAGATGATGAGTAAGAATCTAACTAAATAGCCTACTGATTCCAACGCCGACTCGTGGTTTACTGGGAGCGAGATGCTCTCTCCGAGATGTATAAGACACGAACATTGCGTCCTGGAATTCTCACAATCTGACTTCCAATCAGCCCTCGTCATCATTTCATAGTACTTCTAGACACTCTTCTCCTTTGACACAGCCATCATGCGCATTGCACTTCTCTCCATGATTCTCCCGGCCATTGTCGCCGCTGGACCCATCGTCGAGACCCGTGGCCCCAACGAAGGTGTCTACCTGACCAACTGCAAGCGGTTTGAGCCCGGCATCCAGTATAGCGAGATGGGCTACTACTCGGACGCTAAGCACAAGTCTCAAAATGGCGAGCACCCGGACGACTCCACGTACCTCAATGGCTACACTGGCCAATACACCCCGGGCAAGGATTACCGCGTGTTGTGGGAGGGCAGGGAGATCTGCGGCACCTTTGGCAGCAGCGGAGAGATCTTTTGCTCCAATATCGTGTCCAATGCCGCTGGTTATGTGAGCTTTCGCCCCCTCAATACTCTCTTTGTCCATATCTATTAGGTCCTGACACGTAAGATAGAAAACTGGCGACCTGGTTGGAACGGGTCACAACAAAGAGACAAAGTTCAACTGTTACAAGGACAGCAACCGCCAGCTGTACAGTAAGGGTCTTCCCTCTCTTCCATCCGTGTACACGTCGTCAAACTAACTATAATGTGATCTAGGCTCTACTGGTATCCTGTGCTACTCGATCTACTACTGCTTTGACGCTTGAATGATCGCCATTGGAATGCTTTGGTGGAAGGATTTTGAAACGAGCTGATATCAAAAGCGTGCAAGTTGCATGGCCATATCCGATTAGATGTACTTAAAGATACTTCCGACAAATCTCCACGACATAGTCTGCAAACTCTTGAGGATGACACACGTACGGGAAATGAGAACCTGGAATCGTAGTGAAGCTTATCCCCGACTTCGTCGCTGTAACAATATTATCCAAGAATGCGGCGGTCGGCGTCAAGGCACCGACAGACCAATCCAATGGGCGTTTGAGTAGGTCGTCGGGAGAATTTGACACGGACTGAGGCAGAGTGAGGGGATAGCCTCTGATCCACCGAACGTAGTTCTTGGACAGTCGAGCAAGAGCCTCGTCTCCGAGGGTGGCCCAAGCCTCTGGCGTCACAAGCCCCATTTCGATAGGGATGTCTCCCCCTTCCTTTTCGATTGTCTCGTCATCCATTTTGGCAGCTTCGACCAGCGGAGCGTGCAAAATAGTTGGGACCTCATGCGGCAGGCCGTTGCGGACGCGCTCCGGATACCCAGCAACGAGGGCTAGAACGGTAGCGCCGCCAGCGCTGGAGCCCCAGAACGCAGCGTCTTTGATGCCGAGCGCATCTACGAGGCTGATAGTGTAAGAAGCCAGCTTCTGGGCGGTCACATTTTGGTATGCTTTTGCTGGTGCCTCCCACGATCTTGACATGCCAGGCCCGTCAAAAGCCGTGACCCGGAAGCCGCTGTTCGCGATAAGGCTCATCGTTTTGTCGAACATCTGACATTCGCCGAAGCCATCAGGAATGAGCACGATATCTGGGCCGGAACCCTCTTGCTCATAGTACCACTTGATGCCGTTTGGGGTCGTGATAGTAGACTTGGTCCGCATGTTGATGTTGTACTGGCCTCGAACAGCTTCTGTGTAGATTGTATTACGGGAAGCTAATGGAGGAAACGCAAGTGTTGGCTTAGAGGCAATCCCTCTTGACTTATATACATACGACTTGGTCGCCCCCACTTCATTTATCGGGGAGACGGACTGACGTTCAAAGAACTTCGGGCATGTGAGAAATCCGGAAGACCGCGTATCCAAATGTTCAATTGGAGAGCTGATTTCGACGGATGCACGACATGCCCCTAGGCCGCCTGGACTGGACGAGGAAACGCCGCGGAACAACTTAAGCGGGGTTGGCTTTAGATCTTACACAACGTGATCCAAGAATCCCTAGATACTCCGAATCTGTGCCTTGAAGTGGGCTTCTATGATGCAAGTGCTAGGAATTCCATCGTTTTATTAACATGTCATGCGAGATTCATGACTATGCATCTTGAATTCTCTAAGTCCTGCCGCGGTGATCCCCCTGACCACATTTCAGTCATTGGCAGTAGCTCCATTGTAGAAATGAATCTAGATCAGACATTAGTACCACACAAAAAGACTCTTAATCAGCCGTGAAGGTGTGTAGAAGGACTCACAGTCTGGTCGGCACACCCAGACGGCGTCTGATACGCATACGCGCCCGTGTTGATGAAGAGCGCCTGCTTCTCACAGACCAGCCACGCCGCCAGGTTCTGCCGCTGGATCTCGGGCGTGGACCACGTCACGGCGTCGCCCGAGAATACAAAGGTACCGAACGTGTTCTTGGTAGTTTTGAACGACGTCGCCAGCTTGCGCTGCGTCAGGTCCGCCGGCTTCTCCACGTTCATGTAGAGCGGGGCGCCGCCCGTCGACTCGACGAGCTGTCCGTCCACAATATTGAACTGACCCGCCGTCTTGGACGAGTCCATGATGGCGACGCCCGGCTCGTTGGCCGGCTTGGTCTGCAGGTACTTGTGGAAGTTGGGCGCGGCGACGGCGCGGATCCAGAGCTGGCCGTCCTGGAGGGTCGTCGGCGTAGGGCCGCGGGCCGAGAGATGGTCGGCGGGCGCGGCGGAGCCCGTGGCTGCCAGGAGGAGGGCAGGGAGGAGATAGCTGCGAACCATTGTGACAGCGACTTAAGGTTTGTGTTGGCGAAGACGAGTGAGAGGCGGGACTGGAGACTGTGATGTGGGAACCTTGGCTTATATATGGCTTCCCGTACCAGGTAATCGACATCTAATCGTCGGAACCAGATCCAGGTACATGATTGCACTCGCCTTGTAATATATTCACTATCGAAATTGGAGCTGGCATCATTTCATTGTCGATCAATACTCATTCGCGCAATTAGATGGTCCCCGCGAATTTTCATCAATGCATTTAGCCGGGCTAATGCTGCACACATCCAGGTCTCTTTAACGGAACCTGACTGGCCGTCTCCGTTGAGATCTTCCGACCATGATCTAGCATGCATCATGAAAGTGGATTACTATATTTCGAACCTGGGAAATGGTAGATTCTGTTCATAGGGTCAGAACAGTGATGGTGCATCAACTTTGCTTCACATCTTAGGTGTTATAATGACTACGTGGGGCCATTAAGGATAGATCATGGGAAGGATCCGATCTTGAGAAGGATGCTTGATGAATTAGAGAACAATAGGACACAAGGGTATCTCTTCGGCGCGTAAAAGTAACACAAGTCGTCCCAACCAAGAATGCAAACTCCCCGAAACGCCTCGTCAAAATGCCCGTCATCTACTTTTCCGGCGACGCAGATACCCAGACCAAAGCCGGCCCGGCCACCGCCACGCCCACCAGCTCCTGCGCCTTGACATCCTTCTTCGTCACCAGCACACTCCACACATGCCCGCTCAGGTCCGCCGGCACCTCGGCCGTGCCCTGGCTACCATCAACCTGCACGCTCGTGAACCGCAGCGAGCCCCAAGCACCGACCCACGCGAGCCACATGTCACCCTTGGCGCCCTCGGGCACCGCGACGGTGACGCTCGCCTTGCGGCCTCCCGGCATCGTGCGCTGCGACCCGGAGATCTGCAGCGCCGGCAACGCCTTGCCCCACTTCTTCTCGGCCGCGTCGTCCGGGCAGTCCGAGACGTAGTTGCTCGCGACGAAGCCGTACGCCAGCGAGGCCGGGAGCAACGCCTCGCGCGGCGCGGCGCCGGGCGCCCGCCCGCGCATCATCTCTAGCACGCCGGCCATGCGACTCTTTGCGCCGATCTGCGTTGCGAGCGCGGGCACGAGCCACTGGTCGCCCGAGGCGGCGGCCACGCCGACGGCGTCGACGAGGGCGCCGATCTCGACGAGCACGAGGGCGAGGGCGGCGTCGATGAAGGCCTCTGCGCCCGTGGACGAGCTGTTGCTGGGCAAGCGGTGCGCGCAGGCGCCCATGAGGTCGCGCTTGTAGTGCTGCAGCGAGTCGGTGGCCGTGGAGCGGTGAACGAGGGCCTGCGCGGCGAGGGCGCCGAGCGTCTCGACGATGGAGCGCGGGTACGCGCCGGACCACTCGCCGCCCTGACGTACCTTTGTGAAGCCTTCGAAGAGGACCTCGAGGAGGACGTTGTCGAGGAACTGGAGCAGCTGCAGGGCGGTTGTGGCGTTGTCGGAGATCTGCGGCGCCCAGTTGTAGCTGTTGGGTGGGGCACCACCGGCCATACCGCCTACAATCGGCGGAAGGGCTCGGCCTGGTGGCGGGATGTCCTTCAGCATGCCGCTGTCCAGGGCTGTGACGTTGAGGACGTTGCCGTTGAGGTTGGGAATCACGGTCCCGTTGACGGAGAGGGTGCCGCCTAGGGGAGCTTGGGGTGGAATGGTGCTGGTTGACGCCCCCTTTGCCTTATCCGTAAAGGCTTGCAGGGTGTTGCCACTGGTGGGACTACGCATTGTTAGCTAATTGCTGGGGACTTTTGGAAGGCGAGGCGCATACGCATTGACGCTACCGACCATGCCGGATTGGCAGTGGTTCTTGTTGGGCTGAGCGCAGTAGAACCAGATCGGCTTGGTGTCCTTGACCACAATATCAAAGAGAACGCCAGACGGAGATACTGCAGTCGGGATGAAGCCACTACTGAACCCGTTGGCGAGCGGGTGGCAAGGGTCATCGAATGACGATTGGGTCACAGAGTGGTTCTGGATGAAGAGTTAGCAACGAGACATCAAAGCAAGCCGATTTTCTATACTGACCGCGGGATTGAACAAGAACTCAACAATAGTTCCGACAGGCTCAGTGATGTCATTAGGTGAGAAGGTGAGTGCCTTGTCCGGCGCAACAGTGACATGCACGACACGCGAGCCTCCAGCGGGAAGGCCATTTGCGGGAGAAGTGCTTGTTGACGCTGTGGCAGCTTTGGCCTTGTAAGCATCAAACGTGTTGCCCGTTGCTGGTCTGTACAGATGTTTAGTAATGGCTTCAGTGTTGCTCATTCTAAGCATGTCACGTACGCGTTGATAGCCTGTACCATGCCGGCCTGGCAGTGGTTGCCGGTCGTCTGGCCACAGTACACCCAAATGGGCTTCGAGTCCTTGACCGTGATGGTCCATGTCGTCGGTGAAGCCTCGGTCTCTGATGCACTAGGGACGAACCCTGAGAAGAAGCCGCCTTCTTGGGGATGGCATGGGTCTTGAAAGGATGACTGCGTTACGGAGTGATTCTGCAGTGGGCGTCAGTGTGAGGTTCAAGATCCAGCGCGGATTCGTATGACCTTTGCAAAGAACTGGTATGTGATCGTATCGCCGATGGCTGCATTCAGCGTCTCTGGGACAAATTTGAGCTGCTTATCCTTTCCGACGGTGACTTCATGGTGGGCAGCTCTAGCAACAGTGGCCAGAAGCGTGAGCTGGGCAAATGTTGTTATCGTGTTGACGAGCATCTTCGGTGTGAGGCTTGAGCTATCTCAGTGTCGAGGTTGCTCTAGACAGGGGAGTATTGTCAAAGGACGTGATGCCTTCGGGAACGTTCAAAGGTCGCCGGACGTCAGGTATTATACCTACCGCAATGGGTGCTTGCTGCATGTGGCCTTGTCACCGCTTGCCAATGACAGCCAGTTGGTAAGCATGGCGCTAGCAATAACAAAGACCGACATGTTTAATTAAGAGACCAGGGTTGCTATTTTTGGGGGTGGCTGCGGCAGCGCGGCTAATGAGTGGCTGCGGTCCGGAACCTGGACGGAAGCCATCCATCCCGGCGGACTCGCTGGGTGCCGGTAAGATTTAGAGCGACGAATGAGGCTGGGCGTTATTCTTGCTGGCTGCATCTTGTCCGAAAACAGAGTGCGAGGGCGGGCTCGGCTTACTCTGTCCAAATCTGAAACACTTGGCCCGCGCTCGGTTGGGCCGAAAGCGTGCATCGCGGGAAGAAATAATAAGCATAAGTGTGTGCTAGTAAACAAAGAGACAGCAATCAGCCGGGACTTGGCTTCTCCTCGGGGAGCATGGATTGGTCGTGTAAGCGCCTCCGTCTAATTTAAGAACCCCCCGCATCTTGCTCTGCATGCAGACAATGCCTGCATCCGAGCAACCTTCATTTATTAATAAAGATGGTCGAGGCCTCTGCCAACTCACGCTACACATCCCAAAGAGGCCTAACGAATGGTCCTACAAGACTAGGGGTCGCTGGTCCTTATCTTTCCAAGAAGAGGCCTGGTCCTTAGGTTCTACACTTGTTTGTATCGCAACTAGGTTTTCTTTTATCGATTCGACCTTGCCGGCGACCGTCTGTCTACAGAACAACGGCCACGAAATCATCGATAACGAGATATTGAATCGCTGAAGAAGTCTTGCGCATTCCTCGGAGATGGCGCAGTGGATGACGAAGCACGAGAAGATGAAGCCAGCCGTACCAAATATTGTTCCGACCTTACTAGGCCTCACGACCGTACTCCTCATTCTCCTCGCACTACTTGCTGGTGTGAATAACTCTATCACGGGATTGTACTATTTCAAGGTAAGTCCGAGATCTCATCGATCTTTTTAGTTGCGATACACTGTTTGTTGACCGCGCAAAAGATCGATGTGTCTCGACTGAACGTGCCCTCAAGCTTAGCGGGCTCGGAATTCCTGCAAGATCTTACGGCAGTGGGTGGGATCGATCTCGTCGGCCAGGACGCAACCGCATCGTCCCTCGGTCTGGCCGAAACCTACACCGTCAATATCCTCAACTTCTGTGGAAACTTTCCCTCCGGCGCCATTTGCTCCTCCCCGGACATCAAGCTCAACTTCAGCCCAGGGAGTGATCTTCACTTGGACGGCACCGGCCTCCAGCCCTCGGACTCGGACTCGTACCTGCATAGCCTGACCCGTTACCGCAACAGCCATCGTTTCATTGCACCAGAATACATCATCGCAGCCATATCGACCTTGCTAGCTGCAGTCCTGAGCCTGGCTGGAGGAGCTCGCATGGGCACTGCCTTTGCGACTCTAGCCTTGTCTGGCCTGGGGACTGGCTTCCTCCTTGGCGCTGATGTCGCGGCGACCATCAATGCCCAGCGCATCGTGAAAGCCCTCAACAGCAACTTCCAGACCGCCGGTATCATAGCCCAGGTCGGCGGAGGCGGCATCCCCATCACCTGGACTGCCTTTGCCCTCTCGCTCATCTCGACGGTTCTCCTCGCGGTCAGGCTGAACAGGTCATCATCGCCG
Source organism: [Phialemoniopsis] sp. UDSM-2020 (assembly GCA_018873225.1). Taxonomy (NCBI): domain Eukaryota; kingdom Fungi; phylum Ascomycota; class Sordariomycetes; order Thyridiales; family Thyridiaceae; genus Thyridium; species [Phialemoniopsis] sp. UDSM-2020. The sequence goes on from JAEILZ010000005.1 coordinate 1,015,253, forward strand.
TCTGCCGGTCCCGCGCCCCGCGAGTGGGCTGTTCTGCGGCACAAGGCGGGCAAGGCGGGCAGCAACATCGTGGTGACGGGCCACGACGCGTACCAGGGCGCTGGCGCAGACAGGGCGACGCACTCTCCCGTTGGTAAGCTGTTAAACCGCGTGTCAACGTGGGGCCAGCACAAGTATGTCCAGGTCGAGAAACAGCTCGATGTGGGCCGGGAGCGGCGCTTTGAACGCGAGGCAGAGCGTCATGATCGCTGGGCTGGCGATCAAACCCAGCCTCGGCATGCGGGGGAGCGGACCGAGTACATCCACATGAGCAGTATGGCAGGCGAGCGGGAACAGGGGCGGGATATTGGGCCGTACGAGCCCTATTTGAGTAGGACTCAATGATTATTTGCACGGTGCTTAGGAACGGTAGAGGGCCCCTGTAAGATTGATGTAGCTGGAGCTTTTGGGAGGATCGAGGAACTATTCAATTACATTATAAGCTATGGTCTCGTGAATCGCTTCTCGTGAATGTTTGAATCAAGTAATGTTTCGTAACGCTTTACAACGCATCCCTCTCCGTGACCTTCACCCACATGTTCTTCTGAAGGAAGAGGTTGTGGTTGACAACATCCAAAGGCTTTGTCGGGTAGACAAGCTGGAAATCAAAGTCGCGCCAAAGCTTTCGGAGTATTCAACATGTTAGTATTCGATCATGGAGTAGTGAACGGCATCGTGGCTTACCTCGAAAAAGACCTTGTTCAACTCCATAAACGCTATGTTCTTTCCGGCGCAGCCCCATCGGCCATAACCAAACACCATCTCCGTCGCCCTCCGCATCTCGGTGTGCGTAGCTTCGTCAGCCTCAATCCACCGCTCGGGCCGGAATAGCTCGGCATCTGCCCCGAAGATGGCTTTCGAGTGCGTAAGCGACCAAATGCTAGCGGCGATTCTTGTGCCGCCGGGAATGAATTTGCCGCTGAAGGTGTCACCTTCGGGAGGCGCCTGCTTCATGGCCATGCCGCTAAATGGAGGGTGAATACGGAGGCCCTCGAAGATAATGGCCTATGCAAAGCGTCAGAACATACTCAACTCGACAAGGAATGCGGAATGGCTTACCTGAATGTAAGGCAAGTTCTCAGCCTCGGCTGAAGTGATGGGCTTGGAGGCTTTGCCTTGGCGAATAGCATCGCTGATTTCTCGTAAAAGCTTGGTATAAATGCGAGGTGTGGTCATGATATACAGCATCGTTGTACGGATGGCCGTGGCTGTCGTGTCAGAGCCCGCCATCACCTGAAAGAGAGCCTCAGTCTCGCACTGACGCTTCGTGAGGCCGTGACGGATAAATGCACCCTTGATGTCATTAGCAACCTTGTCAGCCATGATTATTCATCCGAGGCAGCTTACCAACATGTCCCGCTGATCAGGTGCATCGGGCTGAAATCGCTGTCCAACTACCCTCTCGGCGACTCTGCACAACCGTCAGCCCGGTCTACTCAATGACCATCAAGGCATTCTTTGATGGGAACTTACCCCATCAACTTTCCAATGCCCGATTTGTCCTTGGTACTCGGACCGCCCAGCTTGAGGACTATCGGCGACGACATGATACTCCTGAGCACTGGCACGTCGGCCGCCACCTGCATGAAAGGGGCCATGTCTTCGACGATCTTCATGTAGTTGTGCATGTCGCCATCTTCCCTAATGAAGCCAAACTCCTCACCAAAGGCAATCCTGGTGATCGAATCGAGCGTAAAGTACTGGCACAGGCTGCCGAGGTCGAGCGGCGCCAGCGTCCCCCTCTCGCGCGACAGGTACTTCCTCCGGATGAGCGCCTTCATCTGGCCAATGACGTCGTCGATCTCCGTCTCAAGCGCCGGGTTCTCCTTGCCGCTGTACGCGGCGGCGGTCTGCGCCTTGAGCCGGTCGTGCGTGGCCGTGTCGCGGTGGCTGAACATGCTGTCCTCGTAGGGGTCGAGCCGGTTCAGCCCGTACCACTCGGAGCGCGTGTACCGGGAGCGCGCGCCCGACATGCGGCGCAGCAGCTCCATGTCGTCGGTGATGAGCTCGTTGGGCCCGACGCGCACGACGGCGCCGTAGCGCGCGCTGGCGTCCCGGTAGAACTGCCACCCGCGGCCGCTCCAGTCGGCCCGCGCCATCCACGCGTACGAGACGGCGCCCAGGGGCGGGCCGGGGAAGGCGCGCAGGCGGTGCCAGGCTCGGGCCGTGGTGGCGACATAGTACACGAGCGCCGCGGCAATCACTAAAAGGATGAGGGACATGGTGAGAGGGTTCGCTGCTGCTGCTGCGTGATGTCAAGCTGCAGGGGCGCCAAGCAAGAAGCAAACAATCTCGTTTGTCCGCACGCACGCCTGAGCTCAGCTCAGCTCTGCTATTTTTGACGAGCTCGGCGGCGGGGTTTGCCGAAGGATTGGAATTATACAATAGGAATAGCATGATTTTGCTGTTGCGACGGCGCCGAAACCCTTGCATAACTCGCATTCTTTTAGCTTAGCGCTGATTGGCCGCGCCCAGGATCCTCACCGGGATACTCTTTTGGGACACCTTCATTGCGCCGCAGTGATCAAGTGCACAACACAACACGATACCTTGGAGACATAGAGACCAGTACTAAATATAACCCAATTCCTGGTGCTGCCAGTTGGAGTAGCATTGATTATGTTGATCTTCTGAATACGCTACAGATCAACCAGAGTGTCTGCGATGGACTGCTCTAGTGTCGTGAACCCCTGCTGCCCGTAGGCGCGCAGAAGCTCTGTCGCCCTCTCTGTTGGGTACTTGCCGATGTCAGTCCCCAGATTCGGGATCTTGTCTGGGAACTTCCGCTCAGGAAAAAGCTTCCGCATTATGCCTAAACAAACGTTCCAGTTGTACGGCGCTCCGAAAGCCCAAAGTCTTTCACCCTCCACCCCTTGCCCCACGAGAGCGATAACGTGCAGACGAGCAGTGTCTCGCACGTCAACAAAGTACTCTGCCATATTGTTAGACACTCTACCCTCATTCTCACGCAATAGTAAAAGGTGGTCACTCACGAGGTGGATCGGCCGTCATAGGCCCAGTGTCTCCATCGTAGACTTGCTTGAGCATGCTTGCCGTCGACCCAAAGCCCTGGTGCTTGCGGCTAACAGTTGGCCCAAAGTTGGTGTTGGGGAGCACAGCGTTCAGCACAAAGTGAGGCTTGTTGGCCTTAAACCATTTCCATGCTTCTCTCTCGGCATTCGCCTTGGAAGCGCCATACACATTCCACAAGTTACTGGCGTCGAAGGGAGGCTCCCAAGCTTCTTTGAGCGCCTTCTCGTTCCAGGTGTCGCTTGCGATGGTCCTCTCAGTGTCTGGCGCAGGATCAAAGGCTGCCATTGATGACGAGGTAACGACGACGCGCTTCACAGATGGCGCCTTTGCGGCTGACTTCAGCACGTTCAGTGTCAGCGCAGTAACATGCGGAATATAGGGATCCGGTTCATGTGACAGCGGAATCACGGTCGCAACGTGGGCAATTGCTGCGATACCTGTAACTTGTCAGCACGCGTATTAGGCATATGTGAACAGAAGTACTACTCACCGTCTAGACATCCATCATGGGCACCCTCCTTCAGAGGCTCGGGAACCTCTACCAGTTCGAACTTGCCCGAATCGTACTTCTCGTCAAACACTTCCTGAAGCCAGCTGGACTTTTTGACATTACGTACTGCCGCGCGTACTCTGTACCCGGCTGCCAAGATCTGATCAGCGACGGTGCTTCCCACAAAGCCGTTGGCGCCTGTGACAAGTATTGTTGACCCATTGGGGATGGTTAGTTGGCTGTCTGGAAGCATGGTGATATGGGTGAAATGACGAGTTATTGCACACAATACAAAACTTCCAAATCTGAAATGGGTGCCCACAGAAACAAAGATTGAAATATTCCGTGATAGCGAAGTGTATTTATGATGCTGGAAATCATATGCAGCATAGCGGATTGAGTAGAGGATTCATTTGCCTAACAGGGCAACAGGGAGTACCAGGTGATCATACGGCGCCGAAGGGGATAAAGCTCCACACTAGAAATCACCAAGACCGAACCCGGGGTGGGACCACAGTGGGGACTTCGTGCCGGGCTGCTTAGCACCAATTATCCTCAGTCGGGGCCGTCGGGCGGTCAGACCGATACTCAATACACCTGTCTCCGCGGCGCCGATACTCACTCTCGCATGACGTCGACTGTCGGCCGCTGGGCACCCGACTGAGCCGAACCCAAGAATGACAGACGAATGTCGTGGACACCCCTCGGTGACCTGATTCCGATCGAGCCAAAGGGGTGACGCCCTTCTCCTTGTTGCCATAGTGAAGCCAACTTGTACCGAGAAGTATAAAAGGGATGGGATCACGATGGGGAACGCATATGATAGTAGCCTGGGCAATATGAGTATGACAGGATGTAGACCCTTCCACACTGAAATATAGAGAGACCTCGGAAACTCCGTCGGAAGCCCCCCTCCACCAGCATATGAACAGTACTGCGAAATGCAATTCACACATAGATGTGTATTGTGTTTGAATTATGTCTCTAAATCGGGTTACTGGGTACGGTAGACCAGTTGTGCTGGCTGTTACCCAGATCAGGAGGCAACGTCGATTGACTAGTCCCGACATTATCTTGTAGACCTTTCGCCCACATCAACTCGTCAACCCTCTTTAAATTGGCAGCAACAGTTACATCGACAGCCGCCCAGACGGCCAACGTGTTCCTGGCTCGCCAGATCGCCTCGGTCGTTGCCGACACGTCATGTAAAGTCGCAATTCCAGGAACATCGATTATGCAGAGGAGCATCATCAAATGCGAGAAGAGGCTGAGGTGATTTATTAGCAACTGGATATAATAAAAAACAGAAGATGGAAACTCACGCAGTTTGATTCGCGAACAGCATGAGATGCCGCTCTTGAACAAGACAAGTAACGGTATCAAAGTAGTTCTTTGTGTAATTGATGGCCTGTACTGCTGCCTCCCGCATCGCCGATGCTTCGGGGCTGTCGTAGTCCTCAGGCGGTCTCGTCAAGAAGCGCACAACAAAGGACCAGTGCACCTGCACCAAAGCCGCGTAGTACTGTGCTCGTAGATATGCCTTTTGCGGATCGAGCAAAGGTACTGAGCCGAGTGGGAACGTGACGCTTGGGTGAAGGTGCAGGTACCATTGCTCGAGTTGAGTTGAGAGTTCTTTAGCAACGAGGGGTGCGTACGCGCCACTTGCGTTCCGACCTAATCGAAAAAGCCCACTAACATAGATTCTTCGGAGAGCGATCTCGCTCATGAACCAAAATAGGTCCCGTTCATGTGTTTGAGATGACGAAGGGAGAGGTAGCGAGTCCTGCAACGGCTGAAGCAATTCAGAACCATAGTGCACACAGACCCTGAGTTCGTGTTCGAGGAGGTAGCATATCCAGTAGGCTCGGTGGTAAGCATCTTGTAGTGAAGGGTCACTTTGCAGCCGACTCTTGCGCGAGATGAGTCGCGTGACGATGGTGGAGGCTTGGTGAACGGCGTCGAAAGCGGCAAGGGTACGCAAGCACATGAGAAGCCAGAATCTGGTACATCAGTTGTGTCAGTCAAGCCTTCAGCAAGGGTCGGTCGGTACTTCATAGACTGACGATTTCAATATCCAGCATTGCGCGGTTGATGTTTCAGACTGACGCCAGCCATACAAGTAGAGGAGCCGTGAGGCGGCTTTGAAATAATCCAGCCCGGGTGTTGCAACATTGAGCGGCAACGATACAACACTACTTTCTTTGCAAATCGCACCCAAAGCTAGAATGAACAGGGCGAAGGTTGTTGACGGACTCGTAACGTCCCACGATGATTCGGAAGCCTGTCTCACGTGCTCGGTGCAGACCTCTTGATCGACCACGGGGAACCAGGCAAGAATATCGCGCACAAAAGACCGCTGATGCATCCAGCAAGTCCTGAAACTTAGGTCGAGGGAGGATAGATCGTCAGAGGATGCTGGGGTAAGGAGCAAGTCGTTGTATTGGCCCTCGCGCTCTAGGTATGCCTCTTCATCGTCCTTCATCATAGGCTGTAGGCAATCGGCGACAGGCCAGCCATCAATCCTCCCAAAACCATGCAAGTTTACCCCGGCGAAATGTGGCCCCGGGGGCTCATGGTCTTTGTCGAGATACGACGGAGTGCTCGTCTGCGGTGTTCTGGCATGGTTTGATAGCTGCACCGACACGCCCGACAGTACTGGATTCCCCGCCCAGGGGCTGGGAGACGACGACTCAAACACATTGCGGAGTTCAGGCTGATGATCCGCACCAGAATAGGAAGATTGTGCCTGCAGTAGTTGTTCGACACGCTCCAGGCGCGAAGCAAGGCCGCGGTACGACTGTTGATCATTGAAGGGTTTCGGAACTGAGAACGTCTTCCGATACACGCATTCTAGACCTTGAGCAGCGCAGAACGAACACGTTGGTCTAGCCGAGTCACAGCGCGTCTTTCGTGAGCGGCAGATCTCACAAGCGATAGCCCCGCGTCTTTTGGAAGGGCGGTCCCGGTGGTCAGCTCCAGTGTCGGCGGTGGCGGAGAGGTCTGCTGGTCGCTTGGCTTGCCCATTGCTCTCTGCGCTGGTATGCGTCGGAGTCGGGACTGTGTCGGATGCATCATCCGATATCCCGTCCATGGTGTCGCAGTTAATCGGAACCAGCCTGGACGCGAATAAGCTTGTTCCTGTTAACGACAAGGGGAGAGTTGATCCCCAGATCAAAATGTCGGGCGGCTCGGTCGAATTGAGCTTTATCATTGAAAGTTGCCAGTGGGTCTGACCCTCCACAAGCTCCGGGGAGTACCGGACATGTCGAGGACTACTGAGATTAGTGCGGCACAAGTCTTGGAGTAGTCATTTTACCAAGACTATCGGGGCCGAGGTCGCCGATCCTAGGCTTAGCTCGAAATCATGGGTCATGAACTTCAATGCTTCTTCCACTTCTCCGAACAAGGAGGTCAAAGAAAACATGTCTGGACCACGAGACGACTAAAGATGTTCCCCGCATCGTCCCATCAATTGGGAGACCCCAGAAACTAGTGTGCATGCGAATCATGCAGCAACCCTGGGGTAGTCTCGACTCTTTGCCCGCAGATCAGCCGTGATAGGATAGAGTCGTCAAGTATATATCTACTTGTGCTCCCGTCATCACAACAGCATTCACTGCAAGCTCTTGCACCCACCAGCACAAGCCTTGGCTTCTTCATCGTCATTGAAAACAATCTTGCTCCGTACTCCCGTACGCACAGAGCTCTTCGCCAACCATGGCTTTCACCCCTGTCTGGTCGGAAGTGCGACCTGAGAACAAATGGAAGATTCTCAGGATCCAGAAACGCTTTGCCCTTTGGGCTATCTTTACGTCCATTGGCAGCATGATGACAGGTAACATACTTCCCCAATTGCAGATTCGCTCTGCAGAAGAGGACTGACTCTGTTCGCGTGCAGGGTTCGATTGGGGCATCACTGGAAACGCGGCCGCCCTCCCTGAGTTCCAAAGACAGTTCGGTCGACTCGAGCCTGACGGTAGTCACATCATCCCCGCACCGATTCTATCGGGATGGAGTGGCGCTAGTACCGGAGGCGACATTGTGGGCATTCTTGTGTCTGGCTATCTGATGGACCTTATTGGGCGCAAGCATACTCTGGCTGTCGGGACGGTCATTACCTCCGTTGGTGTAGCCATGCAGGTTGCCAGCCATGAGTGGAAGCTATTCTTGGTGGGCCGCTTGATCAATGGTAGGGATTATTGCTTCGTATTGGTTTCGTCTAGTGTTGACCACCATCGTTGCAGCTATCGGGTTTGGGATGGTTTATGTCATCTCTCCTGTCTGGATTGGCGAGACTGTCCGTCCCGAGATACGCGGCTTTTGGCTCTGCTTGATGAACTCTGCCATTGTTCTCGGCCAGTTCATCCTAGCAATCATCGCAGAAGCTCTCAGCCACGTGCAAGGAGAATGGGGTTACCGGACACTTCTTATCCTACAATTTCTCTTTGTTGGTGAGTGCATATATGATTCACAGTGGTCTAAACATTCACGTATGCTAACATAATGCAGTCCCCCTCTTTGCTTTCTATCCTTGGTTCCCAGAGTCACCGTATTACCTCTTGAAGAAGAACAACTCTGAAAGAGCCCGAAAGGCGCTGAACGGCATTCACGGCTCCAAGGATCAGCTCCTGATCGATGCTGAAATGGCCCGCATCCAGCTAGACATCACTGTTAGCGAAGATCTCAAGACAGCTGCGGCTGCAGCTGGTACACCGCTGCTTCAATGTTTCCAACGCCAACATATCAAACGGACTCTCATTGCTATCCTTCCAGCAGCGGAGCAGCAATTAGTCGGCTCGACCTTCGTCCTAGGTAGGTGAATCCACTTACCATGCTGGAAATTCACTCGCCTGAAGAACCACGGATATCTAACAACCCCTTAGGCTTCATTACCTATTTCATGTCACTTATTCAGATCAAGAACTTCTTTCTTGTTACAGTACTTCTGAGCCTCGTCATGCTCATCTCCGCCTGCGCTGCCTTTCCCATGGTTGAGTACTTTGGACGTCGAACTCTCCTGCTGTGGGGTACATCGTTCCTGACAGGCATGCTCTTGATGATGGGCATCACTGGCTGCTTCAACACGGATGCCGCAGTCTGGGTTTTCCTCGTCTCGGTCTTCCTGTGGGGTGCAGTATATCAATCGACCCTCGGCTGTACTGCCTTTGCCCTTGGCTCAGAAGTCCACACTTTACCGCTCAGACCTGCAGCGGTTTCTCTCATGGGAACTACACAATTCGTCTTGTATGTTGTCAGTCTCGAACTCGAAGACGAGTCATCACTAACAGTTTCAATACAACAGCATCTGGATTGTCTCTTTCGTTATGCCGTACCTGATCAATCCCGACGCGGCACACCTTGGAGCGAAAATCGGCTTCATTTTCTTCGGCTTGAGCTTTCCCGTGTGTGTCCTAATGTATTTCGTCATCCCGGAAACGAAAGGATTAAGTTTCGAAGAGGTCAGTCATAATACAATATCCTCACTGAAAACTCGCATGTACTAAGAATTTCACAGCTGGACTATCTCTTTGTAAACAAAGTCAGCTGCCGCAAGTTTCCACAAGTTGTTCGGGAGAGGCGTGACACACATGGGAACACTGTTGTCTCGGAGAAGAATGGGCAAGTCGTAAAATCGGAAGCAGAAACCTGTGGCGTCGAGATGACACATGTAGTGTAGCATACCCAAGGAAATCTGCTGAGACTCATGGGACACAGTGGAGAAGACAGACGATTTGTACATCCAAGTACGGAGGGGATTAAGCAGGTCGGCAGACAACTGGGTTTCTCCGAAGCAGTAGTTCATTCAAATCTGATACTTAAAAACGAGTCTAGCATGAAAATGACCATATCGAGCTTCTAGAATTGCTCAAGAAAAGATGAGGCTTCCCTACTTCATGCCCAGTACTCGTACGCGCTTGACCACATTGTACTAGTGGGTCTCTCGGTGTCCCCTCACGAAGGTTGCAGGCCGAAATTTCGATCCCCATGTTAGGTATCGACTGCTGCCAACAGTGTTATCCCACTACCCAATGACATACAGATAAGTACCCCGCAGGGACGTCTTATTTACCCCTAACACCTCTGTAGATCCTGGCTGGCTATAATTACCTCACACTATCTTCTGTTCAAAAGTGCACGAGGGCTGATCACTGTAGGAGCTTTCCAGAGACTGGAGCAGTCAAATATACCTATCCCTCCTTTCTCCTCCCTTTTCTAATCTTCACTCCCCATTCGATCAGCACCGTAACCAACTGGAACCCTACGGGAAATCTCTCTGCTTTTCCGGCTACCAGCACTCACCTTCCAATGGCACAACCCAGACACATCAGATGGGGAATTCTCGGTTAGTGCTTGGAACAGCTAGTCTTCATCCATTTGGTCTAATCACTTGTTAGCAACGGGTTGGATCGCGAAGACGTTCGCAAAAGATCTGATTATTGACCCCAGAACTCGGGGAGTCGATGACTTAGTCCACATGATCACGGCAGTGGCCAGTTCTTCGTCCATCAAGTCTGCCGAAAATTTCATAGCCGATATTGTCGAGCCAGCTCAGCCCGGAACCTGCACCGCTTATGGCTCTTACGAGGAGCTGGTCAAAGACCCGAACATTGATCTGATCTATATCGGAACACCTCACTCCCACCACTATCAGAACGCAATGCTCTGTCTCAACGCAGGGAAAGGAATTGTTTGCGAAAAGCCGATCACTGTCAATGCTGGTCAGGCCAAAGCGATCTACAAACTCGCCAAGGACAAGAAACTGTTCGTCATGGATGCCATGTGGACCAGATGTCTGCCCGTTGCAAAAGAGATCCGCCAGCTCATTGCGCAAGACCGGATCGGCGAGGTTCTCAAAGTCTCGGCAAATCTGTCCATTGGAGTGGAGCCAGCTGAAGCATTCCCAACATCTCACCGGATGGTCAACAAAGACCTCGCCGGCGGTGCCCTTCTGGATCTTGGGATTTACCCTCTCACCTGGGTCTTCTACGTACTTTATCACACGGTGGACAAATCTCGACAGACTAGGCCGAAATTGCTTGGCACGGCCATGACCTTCGAACCACGGACATGGGTCGACGAGCTCACCACACTACTCTTGGAGTTCAATAGTTCGCCAACGAACAAGACAAGTGCTCATGCCACTGTCAGCGTCGCGTTCCGTCCGGCTGCTGAGCAATCTGTCCGGATATCTGGAGAAAAGGGCCAGATCGAAATCACCGGGTCTATCTTCAGACCAGACTCGTATAAACTTGCGCCTAGCAAACCAGAATTTGGCGCCTTGATCGAGCGCCACTTCTCTTACGAGGGGATGCAAGGAATGGTCTACGAAGCCGACGAAGCCGGGAGATGCTTCTTGAAGGGCGACCTCGAAGTCGGGGAACTACCCTGGGAGGAGAGCACTCTCATCATGGAGGTGATGGACCAAGCCAGGCTGCAAACTGGCCTCGTTTATCCCGAGTCCATTGAGACCACAGAGTATCCACACCCATTGCCGAGAGTCGCATCTTGAAAGCTGCTGGCATCGACCGATAGTAGTAATTCTTCAACCTTGGCATTCTGATGCATGTGTCCACCATCTACTGACCAAGATAATGTGAGCACGCCACTGATGACTGCTGTTGGTGCCCACGTTAGCCAATAGACTTCCCTTTGCCCCTTGGCTTGCGAGTGAATTGTTCAAGAACCGGAACCGAGGCTCCCACTCCGCCATCGGGACTCGGACCGGATACCGATGAGACCCAATGGTAATAATCAATGGCGGCGAATATGGTACTGAACCATTCACCTTTCTGCTATGCTTTCTCATACAGTAGCGCTGTGGAGCTATCGGGGCTTTCGATCTCCCTTACGAAAATCGCGAAGGAGGGGGAACTTGGAAAGATCGACTTAGGGCCGTATTCTGGGGATAAAAACTGGAGCTGATACTTCTGTACTCAGGTCGGGGCCGAACTCCGATGAGGGCCAGGCGTGACGGCAAGTGTCGTCACATTGGGTCTCCAAATATTTCTGGGGTGTAACCCACTTGGTTTTAACGCTAACACAGGGACCTCAGATTTGAAGTTATCCGATCCGGAACTCCGATGGACTAGAACGCAAGGGTCTGATAGGGAGACATCGGACAAATACATAGGTATTACCACATCTTCATGCTTTATGCTACCAACATGATGGGTTATAATGGTCAATACAAGGAATAGTTTTCCGTGTTTGTTTTCTCTTGCTTCAGTCTTCGTGGAAGAACAACATGTCTCTTCCGATCTCCTTCCCGCCAGCCGAAGGGCCTGGCCGTCTGACAGAAGTGGTCGCTTTCAAGACAAGCCTGAGTGCATCATCTGAGGTACGTTTCTTTCCAAATTGCAGATACAAGATCACCATCTCACTGGCTCGAATAGGCCTTGGCCAATGTTCTGACATCAACTTCCAAATTCCCCTCGTTCCGGCAAGTTCTGGTCGGAGATTCCAACGACGATGACAACACGAGCGTCCTGGTCTTTGACTGGACATCTGCAGAAGAGAAATTCACCTTTCAGAATCAGCCTGACAGTATGTGCCTGCATAGCCTTTACTATACTAGCAAACACTAATACTCAACACATCATAGATGAGCAATTCAAGTCCGCAAAAGCCGGATGGGGGCCTGTCATTGATAAGAAAGATCCATCAATCATGTCGTAAGCAGTGCTCTACAAATATCACCTTCAGTGATGCAGATAACCTCGTTTTCTAATTCCCTCGCAGTCATCATATCACCCTACCAGGACCAGCGGTGACTCCATTGTGTAAGTATTTTGAGGTTGCCACCCTGACCATCCCTGCGGCAAATCACCCTGAGGTAGCGGCGGCTATGGATAAATACAGCAAAAGCGTGGGAGAAGGAATCTTCAAGTATTTCGCGGTTGCCGCCTCAATAGAGCAGCCAGACGAGCTGGTCATTATCATGGGTTTCGATGATCCGAAGGCAGCTGAAGTTGCAGATAAGGTATGAATAGTCTTTCCAAAAAGACTGACATGGCTAACCCAATTCCAGAGTGAGCAACACATGGAGGCAAAGAAGACCAATGATCCTCTGGTTAGAGGTTGGTCCAAGTACAAATCTTACCTCGGCAAATTTGAAGTTTGAGATCCTAGCGACAATTAAATCGCCCCAGCCGCACAGCGATAGAAAAGAGCTTCTGCTCATACACTGCCCGAGAGGTTGATCTAGATGTCTATCAAAAGAAGGAAGAATTGAAAATGCAAGTGACAGTTACACAGACATACTGCGTGTACTGCTGAGCTCTTGGCTATATCATACTGTGCAAACTGTTTCTCAGTGTGATTGTGTATGTTTGTATGTCAGCAGCACAATCTTCAAAAATGTTCAGAGCAACCTGTTTGGTTGCTGTTCTAAACAGCCAAACATTGACAGTTTGTTCAGGCAGACCTCAGCCCCACAGTAGAGAGACGATCGGCTTTAGGCCATTAGAATGTTTGCTTGACACATTGACACCCTTTTTCAAAGGAGTTCTGTGTAGTTCACATGCGTCAGACTTTGCAAAGCAAGAAGCTTAATGTCTCTCAACCTTTGAGAATAAAACCTTTCCCGGAAAGGCGATTATGAAGAAATATTCCCCCGGTACATATAGATATTGCTTAACCTCATGTGATATCCTGTCTTGGGCCTTCTGTGGAATCACTTGGGCATTCGTGCAGCACACATGCTGGTCAAATGCTCACTCCTGGTGAGGATTTGTCTATAGTGCTTTATCATAACATCTTACTAGCGTCATAGACCTATGCTTGGGTGGCGATGTAGTGAATAGAGTATTGTGAAAGTTTGCCACAGTGCTGAGTTGCAAATCAGATTGAGGGTCAACTCTCAAAGATCCTTTGAACTTCAGTTGAGAAACTTGGACCTGGTTGAGGTGGCGATAAGCATTAACAACTAGCTTGAGTGGCAACTGAAAAGACGTCTCAGAGGTTATGGGATTCTCAGGTGAGTTTCAGTCACTAAATCACTCAACAAGCATTCACTTCCGCTATCGCCAATAAAGAGATCTAGAAGCTGTTGGTGAATTGGTGTCAGCTGGACATCGGACGATGGCTGAAGTGAATCAACCCTCACTAAAGTGAAATCTTTCTTGTGGCTTTTCAGACAGAATGGCTATAAAACAGTTCTTCCACCCTTCCCCCCTTCTCATAGTCTTGCTTCCGGAGTATCACACTCGAGCACGAGTATCCTCCCCTCAAAGTAATATACCTTCTCCGAAACAACAAGCATCATCGCTGACAGCTATGGCGGTATCAGCTTACGACTCAAAGATCTTCCGGAACCTCTTTGGTACAGAGAAAGTCCGGGCCATCTTTACCGATGAATCCTACATCCGAAGAATGGTGGATGTGGAGGCGGCTTTGGCTCGGGCTCAGTCGGCAGTCGGCGTTGTTCCTGAGCATGCCGGGCAGATAATCACTGAAGCTACCAAAGACATGTCTCTTGAGTAAGTCAGCTCGAAATCACACCGCCGATACCCTGTACTAACACTGAGTCTTACGATAGTTACGAGCTGTTGGCACAAAAGACTGACATCGTGGGCTACCCGGTCCTTCCTCTTGTCGAGCAACTCGTTGGTCGCGTTCCCGCAGAAGTAGTCAAGTACATCCACTGGGGAGCAACCACTCAAGATATCATGGACAACGCATCCATTTTACAGATCAAGGATGGCCTCAGCCTTGTCAAGAATCAACTACGAGAACTGGTCACCACTCTGGCAGCCCTCTCCACCAAATACCGAGACACTCCTATGGCGGGCCGCACCCATCTGCAACATGCTTTACCGTGTACCTTCGGGTACAAGTGCGCAGTCTATCTCTCGGGAATCTTGAGGCATCTTACCAGGCTGGACAACATTGAGAAGAACTGTCTCTATGTTCAGTTTGGTGGAGCTGCAGGCACCTTGGCCTCGCTGGGCTCGACCGATATCGGTCTCCAAGTCCGAGGTCAGCTGGCAAAGGAGCTGAGGCTGGATAACCCACCGATTACGTGGCACGTTGCACGGGACAATCTCGCTGAGATCTTGAATTACCTCTCGTTAGTGGGTGGTTCGCTCGGCAAGATCGCCTACGATCTGATGCTCATGTCTTCCAACGAGCTGGGTGAAGTCTCTGAGCCCTTCGTACCTCACCGAGGTGCGTCGTCCACGATGCCCCAGAAGCGAAACCCCATCTCCACCGAGGTAGTCCTGGCAGCTTCAAAATTGCTGCGTGCCAATGCAAGTCTTGGTCTCGACGCAATGGTCGTTGATTTCGAGCGTGCTTCAGGACCGTGGCACTTGGAGTGGGTAGCAGTTCCTGAGTCGTTTGTGCTCGCGGTCGGTTCGCTGCATCAAATCAACTTCGCGCTCGGCGGTCTGGTAGTCAATGCCGACGCCATGATGGAGAACCTCCTGTCCACGCGAGGACTGATCGTTGGAGAGGCGGTCATGATGGGTCTTGCCTCTGTTCTTGGTCGGCAGGCGGGCCATGACATTGTCTACGCCGCCTGTTCTGAGTCCATCCAGACCAGAAAGCCACTCCTAGACATCCTTCGAACTCGAACGGAGGTCACCGACAACATCGATGATGAAAAGCTGGCGGAGCTTTGCGCTCCTACCAAATACTTGGGTGCTAGCCAGCTGATGGTCGACGGCATGGCGAAACGGGCGGGTACCGACACCTGGTAGGGGGCAAGGCATGGTGAAAGGCCCTACCGTTGGTATCGGTGCTCGCAGTGAACTTGGCTCCGGCGCTGGTTCTCCACCCAAGAGTCCCTTGGCGAAGTCGACGTCGAGCTGGGCCTGCGCGTCGGGCGTGCTGCCCACCTGAGCACGTCCCAGCAGCCCTCGACGCCCGTGGGCCAAGAGACTGGACAACTTGTTGAGTCTCAGCTCAGTCCTATCATCTAGTTGTGATGATGGATCTCATGTAGACCCCGTGGGTCTCGCCAATAAGCACTGTCTACAGTCGAGACTTCCATATGTACTTTAGATGATACTCAACTTGGCCATGGCAATGGACAAGACACGTTAGCCACAAGCGCTATTATTAGGTAACAAAGTCTTTCCTTGCGATGGTTGTGAGTTGTGACCTTGTTTATCCGAAGGTTCAATGCCCTTTGTCTCGGACACATTGCGCAAAGCAATCTGTTGAAAAACATGCTGCTCCCTCACTGGAACGACACGACAGAAATGCTGTCCTGCAAAATGAGTGCAATGTAACAGGCAAATAAGCAACAATATTACTTTAATTGTCTGAATAATAAATCTAAGTACTGACAGCCATTTAAAGTAAACTAACTCCAGAAAGCGCTCAGAAAAACAAATACGCGACCACCCTCAGCTCCAACTAAGGAGTTCCAGTGCAGTAATAACACCTCTGCCACTGCTCACTCTCGCAAGTGTAGTACCCATCCGGAGGCGTAATCCCACCAGCAGGGCCGACGTACGCGTCTTGGGCATAGTTCCAGCCGCCGAGGTACTTGATGCACCGGTACATCGTGTGGAAGGGCCCGTTGATCGGCGTCCAGGTGCCCACGTCCCACTGGATCTTGGTGTACTTGGCCGTGTTGGCGTCGGCCACGGCACGCGGCGCCCACAGGATCCGGCTATACGGCTGCGTCGCGTCGGCAACGACGACGGCTGTCAGGTTCAGCTCGTCCTCGTGGCCCACGGTACCGGGGCTGTCGGAGCCGCTGGTCTTGATGCGCAGGTAGTGCTCAGGCGTGAGCTCTAGGACGGCTCCCGTGTGGGGGTTCGCGCCCATGACCTTCTGCAGCGGGCTGAAGGACGCGTCGTCCTGGTTCGAGATCTGATAGCCGCGCGAGCTGACGAGCTGCGTGGCCGTCGGCGCGGGCGGTACGGTGGAGGTGGCGTCGACGACGGTGCTGAAGTCCGTCGCGGTCACGGTGTCCGTCGTGAGGGCCGAGGCGACGATGACTGTCTGTGCGGGCGCAGTGGCAAGGACGGAAGTCTGCGTGAGAGGGATGCTCAGGCAGGAGCAGCCAGAGGAGATGCGCGAGGCTGAGTAAGAGGAAACGATCTTGTCGCTGAAGGGGACATCGGCGCGGGCGGCCAGGGAGGGGACAACGGTGACGGTTGTGGGGACGCCGACTGTGCTCGTTGTTGTTGAGGTGGCGGTGATGTGAGAGTATGACGTTGCAGAGCTAAGGTCGCAAGCAAAGGGTCAGATTGTGTCTACGACAAAATTGTGTATGAGAGACTTACACAACAGGTGTAACAGTGCCGATGACGACTGTAGACGTGGGCAGGTGTAGGTAGCTGCTGCAGAAGGGGATGGCATCTGAGTGGTAGCGGACGTCGTTGAGCATGCGAATAAGGTTATCGGCTGCGCACGCGCGCTTCTCAAGACCATGCTCAAAGCCCGAGTTGCCGGCCGGCATAGCCTGAGCCAAAGGCAGGCCGACGGCGGCCGCCGAGAGAAGGAGCTGGGACAGGGACTGCTGCATGGTGGTGGCTAGTTGTTCAAGAAGAATTGTCTGTTGCTTTCCTCCCGTCCCAAAACTCGACCGGAGAGCAATCGAGCTCATCTCTATATATACTTTGTCTTCCCCATGACTTCAGTTCCCAAGCTCAATGGCCTCGGTCTGGATTATGGTGGATGAATCCACCAAGCCTAGATTCCAATAGCTCCAGGAACCCACACTGCGCTGTTGGAGCTGGGCCCGGACCGGCACTTGGGGCGGACAGACCCGCGTGGCGCGCCTAGCGGCTGTTGGGTCTGACCTTGTTCCTGGCATTTGCAAGCACTCACAGCACTATTGACTATTCTGAGCGCTATTCACGCTGACCCCTGCAATGGAGCCACTTTCTTCTGGCCCGAACCGTCCCATTGGGGTACAGTCTCCGTTCAGCTGGGTCTGATTTCAGACATTGATGCCTGCTGCAGGCATGGATATCTCAGCTGAAGAGAGTTTTGGCCGGATCCAGACTGGACGAAGCCTGTTTAGTGCATTGTCCAACCCGGTTTGGACGAATCGCGCAGCGATGCAAAACAGCACGTAAATTGCCGCGTGCGCGAAGTACGCTTAGCTCTTGACATCAACTTTGAAGAAGTGGATAGAATGTTACTCTAGAATTATGCTACGAGGTGGATCCCGCGCTGTTTCCCCAATAGCTCTCCATCACCTCCTCCGGAGTAGTCAACTGGAGATCTGGAAACTTAGCACCCAGTGGAGGATATTCTCTCGGGACAAGATATCGTCCTAAGCCTGCTTGGTAGTGAATCATGGCGAAAAACGCTTCATCTCCCTCACCTTGGCCGATGGAGGGATAGTCGGGGAAGAAGGAGATCTTTCCGGACTGTAGCTTCTCCATGCCGTCGGTCACCACTTGCAATTTGCCTGCTCTTCGTCAATACTTAAGTGTGCGATCTTAGACTGCAGCCGGCTCAACTCACCTCGAACCTTCT
Source organism: [Phialemoniopsis] sp. UDSM-2020 (assembly GCA_018873225.1). Lineage (NCBI taxonomy): Eukaryota > Fungi > Ascomycota > Sordariomycetes > Thyridiales > Thyridiaceae > Thyridium > [Phialemoniopsis] sp. UDSM-2020. The sequence continues at coordinate 1,033,257 of JAEILZ010000005.1, forward strand.
CTGCCGCTTCCACAAGTTGATTGAATGACAGTGTATGCCCGTAAATCGCGCTGACCTTGTTCCAGTTGGGAACGTCCATCAGCCGGGCGACGAACCTAGCCATGTCCTGCGAAGTGAGGAAACTGGCTTGAACGTTTCCATTTCCGGGAATTACCGCCCATTTGCTCTTCATGTTGACGATGTTGATCCACGGTTCAAGATGGGTCTTCCAGCCCGGCATTCCATAGTAGTCGAGGAACCACCCATTAGCAATGCGCGTGTACTCAAGCTTTGTCTTCTCCAGCTCGTCAATAGCCTCGAAAGTGTATCGCGCGAGCGGAGATAGCTCAATGTCCCTGCGCAACAAAGAGTAAGCAATTAGGCGAAAGATCGTTGTTTCTGATGAATGGGGCTTACTCTTTGACATGTAGCATGTCGAAGCTGCTGATAACAAAGCGCTTGGTGCAAGCTGATTGTTCAGCTGCACGGATGAGATTCTTCTGGGCTTCATTCGTTGCCGGCGTGACTACGCTGATCGCGCAAATCAAAATCTCGACCCCAGCGTCCTCCAAGGCCGTCGCGATAGCGGTCACATCATCATAGCCGACTTTGAGATAGTGGATACCCGCTTGCGGGGGCCGCTCCTGGAGAACTCGTAAGTGATGTGATCATGTTCAAGATCGAAAATACATACCGTCCGAGAGAGTACGTAAACATTAAAAAGCCCGCTCTGCACAAGGCCGTCAACGATTGTGCTGCCGACACCCCCCGATCCACCGGCTACTGCGATCGTCTTCATCGCGATCGAGCTTTCTGCTTTTCGTTTCTGGTCAACAGCCGTAAGTATCAAGCTGTTGTCGGTAGTTCGCGGTTGGATAAGACAAGTTATAAACCGTTTCGCATTGAATCGAAATGATAACGACCAGTATTGTCTTTATAGAACCTCATGCACTTATATCGTCAGATCAAAGCTGATGTCATACGGCGGAACTCCCTGGAAGAGTAATAGAGACAGTGATAGTAAGCAGTCAAAGTCCGTGCTTGAGCGGAGTACCCGAATGCGGTAATGCCCCGCCGCCGTCGAAAAACTTGGCGGACGCCTTGTCAGTATAGACATGAGTCGTGGTGTTCCATTGCACTGCTACGAGCACGACCGCTTTTATTAATGCACATTTTTGTCGCAATTAGTATTTTCACCTAAGGGCAAGCCGGTTGAATTTGGTCATCTAACCTGATGCCATTATCAGAACATTGGTCACGCCAAAGCAGACAGATCGGTATGCGATCATCACACCATCTCTGTAGTAATTGAATCACGTAAGTTGAAATTCTAGATTTGTACGTTCATTCATGTAGAAAACTACGGTGTTGCTCCTCACGTCCAATGCTTTGCTATAGATGAATTTGTTATTGCCCCGGTGGAGCTACGCGCGATTTGGCATCCATGGGCATCACGACGAGTCGAATCCATCGCCATATAGCTCAAGGATGATCAATCTGCTCAGCTGTCTCTGCCCCGGCCGCCTTCTCTGCCGTGACACGGTGGTCTTCAACAAAGTCCTCATGTCCGAAGGCTGCCGCCATGTGCTCGAGCAACACTCCCTTGGTCTCGGGAACGAAGAACCACACGTATACAGCACCCACTACGACACAGGAGCCGAAGAAGAAAAAGGTTCCGAACCCGATGCTCGAGATCATGTACGGCGTCGCCTTTGTGATCACCAAGTTCATAAGCCAGTGAGTAGCAGCTCCGACGGTGGCACTGATAGCTCGGACGCTGATTGGGACGCACTCGCTGGACAGGATGAAGGGGATGCCTGCGAACGACGAAGTGAAACCGATGACGTAGATGTAGATGAAGGCACACGCAGCGATACCACCACTGCTGATGGTCTGGTCGCTCTCCACCGGGTTGGCTACCTTGATGTATCCGCCGACGAAGAAGAGAGAGATGGACATGATGACACAACCACTAAGGAGAAGTGTCTTTCGACCAAGACGGTCAACCAAGAACACCAGTGAGATTGTCGCCGAGATGGTCTTCACCACGCCGTAGATGCCAGTCGCGAACAGCGAAGTACTCGTGCCGACCACACCAAGGGACCGGAAGATCTTGGGCGAGTAATAGTTGATGCCATTGATTCCTGACAGCTGGCCAATAGTCTGGGTGATCATACCCACGGAAATCCGATGCATCATCTGGGGACGAAGACACTCAGACAACACGGCTCGGGCAGCCTTGAGATACGAGTCGGAAGCACCAAGGCCATTCATAGCGCGTTCCACTTGAACTTCATCCTGAATGTCGGCAAGCTCGCGTCGCAGGTAGGGATGCTCGGTGCCTAGTCCACGGAGCCGCGCCAGCACCGCCTCAGCCTGCTCCAATCGGTCCTTCTTGATCAGGAAGCGAGGCGATTCCGGCAGCATAAATGCACCGAGGAAGAACGCTCCTATCAATGGCAGCTGCACGGCGACAGGAACCCGCCATTGGGTGGGACTGTTGCCGGGAAGATGCAGACTGACGCCGTAGTTGATCCAGAAACCGAGCAGACCGCCGACCTGGTAGCAACACTCGAAAATGCCGACGCAGCGGCCTCGGAAGAAAGGCGGAGCAATCTCAGACACGTAGAGTGGAGCGAGGGAGGTCATGGGCCCGACGCCCAAGCCAGTCAGAAAACGGCCAGCATAAAAGGCGTTGAGGTTGCCAGTGAGTTGTATGGCGGCTCCGACGATAAAGATGACGGATGCAATCAGGGGACTGATTCGTCGACCGAGAATCTCTGCACAGGGAAGCGCAGCGAAACAAGCAGCGAAGCATCCGGCTTGGAAGGTAATGATGATGTTGCTTTCAAGAGTGCTGACGGCATTGGTCGACAGACCCGTGAGGCCAAAATGCTGTCGAAAGGAGGGGAGGGCGAGAGTTCCGCCGAGAAAAGCATTGTCGTATCTAGTTACAGCAAAGTTGTCAGATTCGAAGTCATTGCCATAGATACGTTGAGATGGTACGAACCCAAACAATGCGCCGCCAAAGCCTGCACAGATGGACGCCGAGTACATCTTCCAGTTGTAGATCTCCTTGGGGGCATCCCCCTGATTCTTTGTTCTTCCACCCATCGTTTGTTCGTTAACACTTGACGAGTAATATTTTGGAGACCTGAGGACGGAGGTTTCGAGACAAGGGGTTGATGGACATTGTTGACAACCGCCTTAGAAAAGCAGAAGGCTGCAAGTCTTTTTATACAACTCCTGAACCCTCCTGGCCCAGCTGACTGGTGTGCAGGCTGCAGTAGCCAAGGTTTCTGGGGCGCATCTGGGGTCGTGGGGTTCCTAAGCGAGGGTGGACATGAGAAAGGCTTTGCATTCCAATTGCGCTAGTTGGCTGCGGCAAAGTACAATCCCGCAGTTTTGGTGTGCAGGTCAACGCTACTTTTGCTCGTGTCATGAACCCCTTAAACTCCGAATTTGGTAAGCCTAGTTGCAATGGTGTGCTGCGAACGAAATCAAATAACACAATCATGTTGTCTGGGCGTAGCGGTCTTAAGGTGCGTGCATTGAACACTGTCTCTGATTATTGAAAGTTTCTAGAGTAGGAGCGCCATCTATCTCTCTCAAATATGAGAGGATTTACTGAGGCTCAAGTACTTCAACATGGCTTTCCACGATGCATATCCCCGACGGGCGTAGCTACTCGGTACGGACACGTCGCCGTCGTAGAGGTCCCTACTAAATGTCTCCATGCTCACCCAGCCGCGGTAACCAAGGCGCGTGATGAGGGTATCTATGATTTGCTTAACAGGAAGATACCCACCTCGGTCTTCCTCAAATGCGAACAAACGGGCATTCCTGGACCAAGTCATCCGTGGACGCTGCTGAGCATCGTACCAAGCATGCTCATTGCTCAGCGGAGGTTGGACTTGCTCAGCATCACCTACTTGTAGATAGAACACTTTTTCCGCATCCAAGTCCCCAGCCATTCGTCTCAGTGATGCCTCGAGAGCCTCCTCACCACCCTGCAACTTCCCTGACATTGCTGTCGGGTCTCCCCAGATACGCGCCGCGACGTGAAAGGTGTCGATGCAGAGGCCCAGATTTGGCATGTCGACTGCTTTCACCACCTCCCATGATGCGTCCCAGGTGTCGATATGCGTCGCCCAGGACACAGCTTCGTACGCGAACCTCATCACTGGCGTTTGCGTCTGCCCTATTTCTGCCAAATTCTTCATATCCGCCACTATCATTGCAAAGTCTCCGGTGATTCCCGATAACATAATGTTGGCCGGGACTTGAATAAGATCCGTGTTCAGTGCCTTGGCGATTGCCAACCAGAAGTCCAGTCTGCCAAGCACCGCGTCCCGAGCTTCCGCGCTCGTCAGGCCTTCATAGCACGCAAAGGGCTGCAGGCAGATGACCTCCAGTCCGTATTTTTCGCATGCCGCTCGTACTTGATGTGCTGTGGATAAAACATTGTCTCGCGATGCTCCTCCCTGTAGTCCCTGAGCATGAGCTTCCAGGCATTCGTAAAAGATCTCGACTCCTTCGTAAGAGTGCAAAGAGGCTTGTTCAAGCTTCTGAAAAATGTCGTGTCCAGCTGATGATCGACCAAGGGAGACGGTTGCTATGGCAAGACGCAACGCCATGCTTGAGCTATTCTAGTTTTGAAAAGCGTCGCGATTATCAAAAGAGGTCGGTAACGAATCTTGCTGGTGCGGTATATGTGTTGTATCACAAAGACCAGTATTCGATTGCGGCACTTGAAGTGCAGAGCGGTAACTCACGTATGTTGCGCGGGACTTCTCGCTTCCACAAAATCTGGCTCCGGAAGAGAGTTGAAGAAGGATTTGAAGAAGTGTGGAGACTAACACTGAAAGGGTGATCACAGTCAATGAGGTGCAGCAATGAAAGTGATCCCCGCCCACAAGGGCGGCAAAGCGCTCTGCCACTGTGCCAGTCAATATCCGCAAAGGGATGTGCGTCCGTTCCATAACTCAACGAAATACCATTGATATCTTTCCCGAATGGTTAATGACGATTTGCAAGTAGAACACTCATCCGCATCAGGGTGGGTTTGGAGGTGGCTCTGATGGGTCGGGATTCCATGCTGGTATGCCCAGGTTCTGTCTGAACCGGGTATTTTGTTGGATCCTGGTTCTCATGTTAGCGGGGAGCTGCAGGTGGAAGAACACTTTCAATCTCTTACCAGTCCATATCACTCGGGCCAGTGATGGCGTTGAGAAAGTCAGGATCGAGGAAAGACTCAGCACTTCCCGATCCAAAGAGCGGATCCTCGACAAGTTCTCCTCCTGGGGCCGTAGATGAGAAGTCTCGCCACTGCTCGATATCATTTGGGCTGATGTTCATCGATACTAGGTCAGTCTGGACCACAGGTTCGAGAGAGGGGCCGTGTAGGCGTCGGTATGTTAAGTCCGGGACTATTGACGGTGTCTCGTTCTGGAAGACATTATTGGCTGACTCGGTCGGTGTCTCTCGAAGTAGTTGTGTGAATAGGATGGCCGTGGGGGGAACGGCACTCTTACCATAGTGACGAGCGCAATTGTCCAGGAGCCACGTCACCGATTTGAGAGGCGCCCCTGGGGATACGGCGGTGGGTGTCAGACTCGCAGACTTGCCCAGAATCCCCATGACACTGTCATATGCTATCCGTAGATTCACAAGATGCGGCGGGAAGGTATTCGGAGAGGCATTATTTTTGTTCAGATCAAGTTTGCAATGTTGAGGGAGACAGCTGATCCACACTTGCAGCAAGTCGATCTGCTGTTGAACGAATGAATCGAGCGAGCCTTGCAAACGAGGACGACGTAGAGTATCATTCGCGACACGGGCAATGTACAACAAGTTGTTGAAAACACTCAAAGCTCGTAAAGGTTCAGCGTGGGAGCAGCTTACTGATTGCTGTCCATCCCGAAGCGAGGGTGAGGGGCTCCAGGGATCCCATTCACTCGGCCCCGTCTCCTCGAGCGGAGGCACAGTTTGGAGGTCTGCCGTACGAAGATGAGGCGGCTTGTTGAGGCACCCTGAAACCAGGGTGTCTAGTAAGAAACTTCCAAGAAGTAGGCGGGCTCGGATTGAATCGTCCGGATTGGTGGTAGAAGTATTGGGCCTATCAAGACCCTCGAAAGACCTCGTCTGCATGAGAAGTGATAATCTCACGGCTTGCCCAATCAATCTCCATGCACACGGGAGTGCTCCCAGATGCAAGTGGTAAAGGCTTAGGATTAGCAAAGCCTGAACTCCGCCGACCCCAACAGCTTCATCTTCCCTTGCCACTAGTTGTTTGGCTTGACGGTACATCTGAAGGGTCGTAGGTTGTGGTGTTGCTGCATGGTCGCCCAAGTCAGACTTGCCGCCATCATGCTGTAGTGACGCGAAGGCCAGTATGGCCCAAAATACAGCAAGAGAATCCGGTTGTGCTGACCCGATGTGTCTGGCGGCATACAGAGTCTCGAAGATTCGGTGTTTCTCGACTATTGGAAACCAGCAATGCGTGTAAGAGAAATATGTGTCAACAAGTATCCTAGCATTCGACGGAAAATTGAAAGAGGATAAGTCGTCTGCAGCAGACGAAATGGTCGCCAGGAAGTCGGAGGGTGTCTTCATGGCATCAGTTATCTGGTCAGGAGCTAACCGTGGCAAGTCGCCGCTCCTGTCTTGGAGCTGACGCTCCGAAGTGAAAGCAGGAATGGCGACTTGCGAGTCGCCATCGGACTGGGCTTGGCGTGGTACACTCGCTCTCGACAGGTCGACGCTTTGGTTGTCATCTAGCATGGTATCCAACCTCGAAAGCCGCTGGGCGAGGTCTCCTTGAGCCCGACTTTGGGCCCAAGCCTCTCTGACCGTTTCGTAGTCGCTTACGAGGGTGGACATGAGCATGGGCTTGCCATTGGGGTCCGAAGCAATGCCTATAGTCGATGCCAGCTTGTCGATGACCGTTTCCCCATTAGGGACATTGGTAAGGACCAAGCCCAGTAATGCTTCCATGCCCTTGACATAGCCCGTGGGCAGCCCTCGTTTCTTCGCACTGGTTCCATATGTACATGTCTGACCAGTTGTGGTGCACAGAGTGCACTTTGGTTGTCGAGAATCGCATCGGCGCTTCGTGCTGCGACACTGATCGCATGCCCGTGATGCTCGTTTGCGTTTATTGCTTTTTCTGTCGTCCGGGTTTGCCTGTGCCGGGGAGTTGGTGGACTTGGTCATGGTGATGACATTAGCCGCTGTTGAGGCTGGCGCGAAGCGAATGATCTAAGTTCGAATCACATCATTGCGTAGGGTTAACTGCATCGGTGGTAGAAGGTGAGCATCCGTGATGTGCGAGAATTCGTGTGAATTTGTGAGGAAGCGGACTAGGATTTCATGGACGATCGGAATGAGCCAGAGGAATGGGGAATGCCCACCACCTATGCTTAGCTCATCGACACTAACATTTACTGGCTTGTTTAGCGCATACTTTTTAATCATCCACTCCATCCGCGGAGTTCTGTCCCAGATCCATTCCACACTCTTCATACCACCGAATGATATTCTGTCGCTACTCTTGTATAGGTTCATTTGCAGAACCCTCGAAGCACGGACATGGTCATGAGTGATACACGCAGATTCGCTCCCAAGATACCGCTGTCGTCCCACGGTTGCTCCCTGTGAACATGGAGGGGAGGGCTGCCTCGAGGGCGTCGATTGCCATACTCGGCGGGCAAGGGACGGGGAAGTCGACGCTTGCCGTTATTGCATGCGTTTCCATGCGAAGACGACTTGTGGAGTTCGAGGTCGTTCTCAATCAGCGCATCGGTAACAAGGGGCCGGGAGAGCCACCGCAAGGCCATGGGCGTCAACATCTGGATGAGCTCAGAGCGTCTACGCTTCGGGCTATTCTTGCTGCTCATGCTCAGGACAGCATTATTGTCATTCCGATGAACTGTCTGTACGCCTCCGGAACACAAGATCTACTCAAAGTATATGCGGAGACACATCCGGTTATACTGATCATGAGCAACCTTCCCTCCAAGCTCGGCGCAGGGCCCAGAGAAGACGAGGATCGGATCGGCCGAGAGTGTTGCAATTACGAATATTACAATCTGTGTGAAGGATCAATGGATGCGAACCACCCGAGAGATGCCTCGAAACAAGTGGTGGGCTCGCAGCAATCGCCATTCCTCAACCTCAAGCGGGTAGAAAACGACTTCCTGCGCTTTCTCGGCTTGATCCTAAACGTGCCAAATCTTGGTACTCTCAGGAAGCCGGAGATTGATGTTCCCTTGACCCAGAGGTCCCGTTTCACATACTCGCTTTCTCTCAGCCGCACGCAAATGCACGAGATACATTGTCTCGAGGGGGTGTTGGACGACGGTAACGATGCCGTGGAGCTCAGGATCGACCCATCCGATGAGCTTTGGCAGAAGTCACGCTCAGAAGCTTTTGAAGCAATCAGCCGAGATGTCACCGCCATCAGACGTGTCTTCTCAGGGCCTATCATTTATCATGTCGAGAAGCCCCTTGAAACCGACCGCGAAACGCACTATCTCGCACTGCTTTGTTACAGCCTACGTCTCATTGTCGACTATCTCAGTGTCGACCTAGCCTGTAGCGATGCTGTCCTAGCTCAGGTTATGGAGGTCCGTGGCGACACGCAGATCATAGGACATTATCATGGAAATCCTCCCAGCTTAGATGATTGGAGTGACTCGGCATGGTTGAGAGAGTACAAACGTGCCGCGAAGTCGGGTTGCCAATTCGTCCGACTTACCAAAGTAGCCCGAGCGGAAGTCGACAATTTTGCTGTTCAGCAATTTGTTCACCGGGTCCGCCAGCGTTCACCCGCCGGTCCAGAGCTCATAGCGTACAATACAGGGCGGCTTGGTCGGTTGTCCTGCTGCTTCAATGAAGTACTCAGTCCGGTCACCACTGAAGCACTTCGACAGTCGAGCGGTAAGCACCCAGACAGTTCACGGACGTCTTTCTCGCCATGCATAACTATACATGAAGCGCAGACTGCCCTGGCCTCGACGTTTTTCCAAGACCGCATGCGGCTCTACATCATTGGTACCGATGTCTCGCCAAGTCTCTCTCCTTACGTCTACAACGCTGCGCTTAGCCACTTCGGCATGCCACACCAGTTCACCTCACACAGTATGCCATCGATCGACGAGCTGAGAGACATCGCCTGGAAAGATGATTTTGCGGGAGCAAGTATCGCACAGGGCCACAAGTTGTCCGTCTTACCGTACCTCAGCCACGTGTCCCCTCACGCTACCGCTATCGGAGCCGTGAATACCCTCATTCCAATCAGATGCGATTGGGGAGGGCGAAGCGCGCCTCCGGTAGACTTCTGGAGAGATCGAAACCGATCAGGACCAGTCAAGGGCTTGTACGGCGACAACACGGACTGGATAGGCATGTACCGATGTGTCGCAAAGAATCTGTCACCTATCAACGCCGTCAGCCCTAAGACGACAGGTCTCGTGATCGGTGCCGGAGGTACTGCTCGCGGCGCTATCTACGCAATGATCCAGCTTGGCGTTCGTCATGTCTTCATATACAACCGCACAGTGACCAGGGCCCGCGAGCTAGCGGCATACTTCAACAACATCAACACCAATGGACAACACCACAGAGTGGGACAGAAGTCGGGCCGGCACAGCCCTCCGGAAACGCAGTCCTGGTCAAGATTGTCAGAAGTTCGGGTGGTCGAACACCTGAGCGACCCTTGGCCTGAAGGTTTCGCACAGCCGACGATGGCTATCTGCTGTATTCGCGCGCCACCTCATGCCACTGGACCAGCGCCAAACTTCACTATGCCGAAGCAGTGGCTGAATAGTCCCAACGGGGGCGTGGTTGTAGATGTAAGTACCACTATGTTCTCGCAGCATACACAAGTTCTTTACTGAATATCACACAGACTGGCTATGAACCGCTTCTGAGCCCTCTTATCCTCCAGATGCGGGGCGAGGCTCATCGTGGCTGGGTTACGGTCGACGGGTTCCATATCCTACCGGAACAAGCGGCGGCACAGTTCGAACTCATCACTGGCCGCAGGGCTCCATATATCCGTATGAGCATTGAGATGCTTCGACACTATCGGTCTGATCTAGATCCGGATGCACGAGGTCTGATTGAGGCCCGACTGAGGGACCTCTGCAGCAAGATTGAGAGCTAGGGTCTTCATATCGTTGGCATAATACAACTCTTGAGACTCAAACAAATCAGAGCGGGCAATCCACACACCAGTTCAGACGCGAGCGACATGTCCAAAGGTTGAGCACGAGAAAGCGATAGAATGATAAGCGGCTATGGCCTTAGCTGAGGAATTTCTACTAACTGATGGGAGAATTCTGGGTCTATCGAAGACACACAGAGGCACTCCAAATGGGCCGCTTCACACATCATACGACTCTAGTTCCACGGTTTTCTCAGTCTCTAGCGACTTCTTGATGGCCTCACACACCATCAGTGCCGCCAACCCAGACTGAGGCGAGCAACTCGGCGCCTCCTGGCCCCGGATAACACGCACAAAGTGGGCGAGCTGCAGATCCAGCGGCACTCCCTCGCCGACCTCGAGCTGTTCCCTAGCCAAGGGCACCGACCAGTCCTTTGTCTCCTTGCCATCATACGACCACCGCGTCATGTCGGGCACGCTCAGCGATGCCTTAGTGCCAAAGATGCGATAGCAGTCCTGCCCGTTGTACGCGATATGTGGAATCTCGCCCGTGCCGCTCTCGAAGGAGTACGGCGACGGCGCGTTGTCACTAAGCACGCACGTGGCGACGGCCCCTGAACGAAAGCGCAGGACCACAGCAGCTCCCTCCTCGACCTCGAAGCCGCGCGCCGAGGGGGCAGCCTCGGCGTGCACGCGCGTGATGGGACCGAAGAAGTGGTGGAAGAGGTCAACTTCGTGCACGATGTTGGTCAACACGGGTCCCGCAGCCCGGAGGCGCCGCCACTCGGGGTCGAAGTAGGCTTCGTGCTTGCGTGTCGCCCACAGGGTGCTCACGGCGACCACCCTGCCGAGACTACCGGCGTCGAGCGCCTTTTTCGTAGCCTGCACGTACGGGTTGAAGCGCCGGTGGTGGCCCACGAGGGCCTTGACGCCCCGGGCCTCCTCGGCTGCGCGCAGATCCGCGACGAGGGTCTTGCCATCGGTCGTGTCGGTGCACAGCGGCTTCTCGATGAGCATGTGCACCCCGGCGGCGGCGAGCTCGCGGGCCGCGGCCGCGTGCGTTGGGTTGGGAGAGCATATGACTACTGCGTCGGGCTTGCTGGGCGAGGCGAGTAGTTCCGTGAGCGATGAGAAGAAAGGCACGCCCTTCTCGGCCGCAGCCTGGGCGGCTGCCTTGGGTACTGGGTCGACGATGGCGGCGAGCTCCACGTCTGGGTTGGCGGCGATAGCGCGGGCGTGTTCAGGGCCGATGACGCCGTAGCCCAGGATGGCGATGCGAAGTTTGGAGTCTTGAAGGGAGCCCATGATGCAATTGAGAGGCTTCTTCGTCGCGACACTCGGCTTCGTTTGATAATTATTTTACTAGATATTGAGGTTCATTAAACGTGTGGGCTCTTCACCCAGCTCTCGAGCTAACGGTCTGGTCCTGAGGTTTTTAATCTAAGCATATAGATCAACACATCGAAAGCATTGCATTTGTCATACGTTCTTGGTAGCACTGCTTTCCGGGCATTGCAAGCCAGCTCCAGCGTGCAACTTTGCCTCAGGGCATCGGAGTAGTGCTTAGCCGCCAATGGGTGGGTGTGGTGGAGCGGACCACTTGGTCGACAGCGACAGAGGCAACGTTCTCCCCGGTTGCTTGCCCAATCACTCTATCCTGCTGCATGGCTTGTTTTATACTACCATGAATTTCTCTATCTAAATTCTCATACGTGGTGGTAGTCGATCGATCTTCCGATACTATTAGGTCACTTTTGAAACCAGTGGGCCACGCACGGCCAACGTCGAGGACTTTGTAAGTCAGAGACTCATCTCTCAGGTTCAAGCACTAGCTATTGCTCCTATGTTGTATGACTGCTGTAGCATTTTCCAAAATTAGTCAGCTTGGCGACATATATTTGATTTCCCTCTCCTATTCCTTCCCCTTTCCTTCCCCTTTTACTCTATGAGGCTCTAAGGTTCTCACACAACTTTGAAATGGGCTTCCACGTCGGATCTGATCATCAAAGATGATCATGTCGTTCGCGTTGACCTTTCCATTACCTGCCACGGTCCTACCATTATTTCTTTGACAGTATTGTTCGCTATGTGTGATGACTAGTGAGGATCTGCAGTACAGCACTCGGACTCGAGAACCTACGTGAGGAGTTCGCACTCGACGCCAAAAGTGTCGAGGCTGCTTATTTTATGGATCCAGCCGGCTGCTATGTTTGCAGTGCAGGTACATCAGTAACTTGCATATTTGAAAAGGTAAAAGATCATCCACTCACCACACCGATCTGCGACGCGCTCTGCAATGCCACAGCCAAACTACTCGCTGTATTTGAAAAAGAGGAGACTGAAGTAGGAGCAAGCGAGCGCTTACCATATTGGCACCAGTGGCCAACAGAGGTATATCGGCGAAGGGAAGAAGAAAAGCATTTTTATGGTCGATGATTGGCCGCTGATAGCTGGGAGGGATGATTTGTGTGGTATATGATGTGATTTGTGAGTTCTGTTGTTCTTGATTGCTCTGAGCTTTTCTATCTTCGACTGACCAAGGCTTTTAGTGATCCTTATATAGCTGCTTTCTAGGGAGGGTTTCGCGACATCGCAAGAGCTGCATCCTAGAATAGCCACGATGCTGCTCAGCTTTGCAGCATACATCGTAAAACCAAGCCTAAACTGGTAGTTCTGTGTAAAGGGATTGATATTCACGAGGAGTATTTACACTGAGATAGCATAGGATGGTGTTCTTCAGAGGTGCCAAATTCTTAAGGCCAAGCCCCTCGGGCCAGGATTCGGAGGATCTGACATGCAAGAGCGAAGCCACTTTTACTGCCAGATTAGGTAAACGGGGTAATATTGTGGAGTCCAAACCCGTGCTTACCAACTACTCTCTCCCAAAATGCGGCCGCCCCTTTTTACTCCAAGCGAAACCCTTCACGCACAAGCATTTTCGGCGATTCTTAGATTCACTGACTACCAGCGAAAATCCAGTGGATAGTCCAGGACGATGTCTAGCTCAGCCATTCGCTACGGCGCTGTCACTATTCTCTGTCTCGTGCAGGTTTTTGGGGTCAGCAGCCTGTATGGAGAGATTTGGCGATCTGGGTCTGGCCAGGTCATCTGGAATTGGCTGAAGGATCCCAACAGTGTTCTTCCCGGAACTTCTCGAACCCTTGTGAGGCACTTCTTTCATATCCCGGGCAGCGATGAATCGTTTGTCGTAGCGAACCTCGCCTTTCATCATGCTATCGATGGCTCGAGACCAGAATTCTCCCTCTACATGATTCAGTTTGGTGGCCAACTGGTCCCAGTCGTTGTCATTCTGATGGTTGAGGGCCTTCGACTTGGTAATCGGGGTGGCGTTTTGCGACTGTAAGTCATCATTTAGTACCGCTCCGCCTCAAATCCATGGTCATACTGACATAGGGTAGCTCACTGCTGTGGTGCCACCTCATGCAGGCACTAAGTTATGCGGTAACGATACCGTTGTGGGCTTGCATTCACCTTCTAACATCCTCAGCCTTGAACGAAGAAAAGATCCTCATCAAGCCACATTACGCATCTCTTTACCCCAGGGTAATCATCCCAAGCTTCGCACTAGGGTACATTTTACCCACAATTCTAATGGTCTGCCCATTCTCGTCAAATACCCTTCGTCAATGGCTCTGCGTCACATGGCAGATGTTTCCGCATCTTCTCTTTGCTGTCCAAGGGCTCATAGCTTGGGTCTTACCAAGCCCCCCTACACGGCATCCAGCTGCGAATAGAGACTTGAGAACCATGTCCCGGGCATATGACCTCAGTTACCAATTTGCAGCCACGGTACAACTACTTGTGTACAGCCTCATTGCTACTGCCAAAGTCCTACCTGGCCTGTTCTCAGAGCAGATAGCCATGTCTTTCACCTTCTCCAAGGTATTTATGCCTGCTCCTTTTTACACCACAGGCCCGGCACGTTCTATTCCGAGCGAATGGCAACGCTTTTTTCAATACGACCAATACGTTGGATCGGCGGCTATTCTTGTTTGGGCAATAGCTGTTTACTTGCTCTCAACTTCAAAGGCCTCTCAAGGAGGATGGCGTCTGGCATGCCTTGTGGGGAATATCATGGTCTGGACTATCATCGGGGGTCCTGCTGGAGCACTAGTCAAGATCTTACAGCGTCGCGACCAGGAGGTTCTCTTGGCAAAAGGAAAAGAGAAGCAATAGCCGGCATTGGCCTTCGAGAGGCTGGCAAAAGCACAGGCTTGAAATTCAGTGGCGCTGGTGCGGGCCTGCACTGTCGTACAAAGTTTTGTACGCCTGGTTATGCTTCTCGAAGAGAGGCAATCCACACACTTTATGGCGTGGCTTCTTTCAGTATCTTCTCCACACGTCACCTTTTCGCAGGTTCAATGAAAGGCTGGAGCGTTAGCGATGATCCGTGGGATTTCTCGGACAACAAGCTCGGAATCTCGGACTCACAACGCGCGTAAATCCTACCTCCCGCCACTCTGCTTACTAAAATATGCTAAAGTTCAAGGTCTTGGATTTTTATATCATCTGCTCGAATTTCACAAGGTTTGCCGACTCAAAGCTCAATAGTTTTGTGTCACACAGTTTGATAAGTTTCAGCGATCTCGAGATTTATGGAAAGTATGGCAAATCCACAATCAAAGCTCTTCGGAGTCTGGAAGCTCATCTCCTTCGCCCTCTATCCTGCGGACTCGCCGGGCTCCAAACCCATCCAAAGTCCACTCGGCGATTCCCCCGTCGGGCGGCTCTTGTTCACACCCGCCGGATACATGAGCGTGACTTTGACGTCGGCGGATGCTCTTGCTCCCATCGACGCGAAGCAGTGGATCTTCGCCAAGGACGAGGATGTGATCCGCGTTGCACGGATGATGCAGACCTATTGCGGACCGTATCATACATATGAAGAGGATGGATTGCAGATGCTGCAGACAGACATCGAGCTTTCTATTGATCCCAACCTGATTGGTACGCCATCGATCAGGAAGTGGCACTTTCTAGAGGGAGACCATGATCCCGTTCTCGTGCTTGAGCCGGCACAAGCATATGTATTACCGGTAAGTTATCGCGCGTCTTCAAATATTGCCTGTGGCTTACAAAAGGGCTACAACAGGATGGTTCCAGAGTAGTTGCATCTTTGAAGTGGGAGAGACTGAGCGGCAGGTCTTAGGATGGAGCGTTCGAGGCCGAGGCGGTCGAGGTTGACTTGGCCTAGTTCCAAACCGCGAATTCTTTACATCTGATGCACCACACGAACATTCCTGCCCTCTTCGAGCAATACAGGTTGCCTGAATAACCGATACGCATCCTTTTGAGCACTGGTTTGTCTGCTTCCCACTGTAAATTGTTAGTGCGGCGTGGTGATCTCCGATCCCTGTAGAATCCATTCCACTCAAGGTCGGCCAAAGGAGGATTTCGAACAAACATGCGACTTTGCTCCGAATGGGGGCCAAAGAGCTTTGACCAGAACTTTAATAGCTAGGTACTTAGGTATCTTGTGTGATTCATCAAAATACGGAGTGAGCTTTACTCAAGCTTGGCCAGTTTTATGCTAGGGCTGACGTGAACATCTCGTTTGGTAGTGCTAAGAGCCGATAAATCTCCACTCAGAACCGCGCCCAAGCATTCTTTTGCTCGGTTCAGCTTCATGGACGCGAGTCGACGCCGCTGGGCAAGTCATCCTTGTTCTAGTGATTCAAATCACGAAGGCTTGCAGGGAGGCAGACCGATGAGCCGCAATGCGATCCACCATCAAAGGCCGAGCCACGCAAAGCTACCCTACGTGCCTGGTCTAGGGGCGGCCGTTTCACACCCGCTCACCCCATAACTACCCTGCGTTCTGCTGGTCAGAACCCTTCTAGATCTATTTTAGCATGGTCTCGCCAATTCCTTAGGGGTCACTCAAGCGGATTACCAGACTCGAAAATCTGAAAAGAGTCGCACGGCCGTTAACTACCTATTGCTAGCCTTCCTCTTCTGTTGCGATACACCAATTTCACAGCTTCCAAGGCCTCTTCCTCTTAGTGTCGCAGCGTCCTGAAGGACAGAAACGCAATGCCTCAGACCTATACCGTGGGCGCCTGGCGCGCACAGGCCAAGGCCCAGCTTGCGCCGCCCACCGAGTCCTTCGCCGGCAAGACCGTCCTCCTTACCGGCGCCAAGGGCGTCGTCTGTAGCGAGGTCGCCCGCATCCTGATACGACTCGGCGTAGAGACGCTCATCCTCGCCGTCCGTGGTATTCCCGAGGGCCCCGAGGGCGAGCCAGCCCTCGAAGCACTCCTCGGACCCGCCGACAAACGCGCGGGCACCCGCGTGCTCCTCTGGCCCGTCGATCTGATCTCCTTAGACAGCGTCCAGGCGCTTGCCGCCCGCGCCAACGCCGAGCTGCCGCGCCTCGACGTCCTGCTCAACGGCGCCGCTTACTCTGCGCGCGACAGGCGCACGACGGAGGACGGTTGGGAGTATGGTGAGTGCAGTGTTTTCCTTTGCGGTCTCGTCGGCGCCCGCTTCCTCCGTGTGTAACCTAGATTAACAAGATGGCCGCACCAATCAAGGCATGATGGTCAACCATTTCTCGCCCGCGCTGCTGACCTTGCTTCTTCTGCCTCTCTTGAAGAAGACGGCTGACACGCACAACACGACCGCCGTTGTGGCCGAGGTCGCCTCCAACGGGTGCCGGATGGCCCGCCCGGCCATGCCTGAGCCGCCCAAGACCGTAGGGGCTGGCGAAACGCACTACCTCAAGGCCGTCAACGCAAAGAGCGACTGGGCCTCGCGCCACCGCTTCTACGGCTTCTCCAAGCTGCTCTTTTGCCACTTCTTCCACGAGCTCGCCAGCCAGCTCCAGCTCAGCAACGTCCAGTTCCACAGCTCAGACTTTGGCATATGCAAGATGCAGAAGGGAGTCACCGAGGTCTTCAAGTCCGCAATTCCCTTCACGGTCTTCCTGGGCAGGGAAGTGGAGACGTGTGCAAACGTGGTGGTCAACTCGTGCATTGCTCGCGGGGGTGCCAAATCATCGTTTTTTTCGGATTACAAGGAGACAGGGTATGTACAGACCATGAAGTCCTTCACGAAAAGCATTGCAATTCTAATTGAAGACCTTAGGCTTCCCGACTTCATGACGACTGAGGCGAGCATCAGGATGCAGAAGGCTGTGTGGGAGGAGACTTTAAAAGTCCTTCGCGAGCGTCTCCAGACCTCTTCCCCTGAAGCTTACGACCTGGTGAAGTCCCAACCTGGAGCCCAAAATGAAGCTCACGCAGAGGGACAGAACGTCGGTCAGGACAAGGCCCAGCTTCAAGTTGCTGACGTGGCACCGGTACAAACTTCGGCTAGTGTGGCTGCTTAGGCTATCGTAGTCAAGAAGCCATTTCAGGTTGCTGTATTACTTCCCTCGAGATTAGCGGATACCAATCGTATGCATTTTTCGGAATTCTCCTTTGTGTTTTGGAAGAGGTTATTGGGCCAATTATTTAATATTACAATCTGTATATCTATGGTAAATCTAAGGTGCTTCTGAATTCTGTCTATCTGGGGACATTTACGAACATGAAATTGATAAAGTCTGCTGCGTGACGAGGCAACGAGGATTAGAAGCCACGATCAGCGCTATCAGATTCCTGGGGTTTGTGCTGTATTATTGGTCTTCTCCGTTCTCTTCTCATCCTCCAAGCCATACTGAGTGTCCAACTCGGTTCTCAGCTCGACCTGCTTCTCGCCAAAGCACAGCACGAATCCGAGTAGCGCAAACACCATGCCCACATACCAGGACGTCTCCAAGGCATCAGAAAAGATCGACACGACCTGTCTCCTATTCTCTGCGTTAAGTGACTCAATGAAATACTTTGTCGTGAACCCCAGAGCCCCACCGCTGCCCAGCGATGCCTGTAGCTGGGGGTGGTTGGTGATGCGCCCGACGTTGTTGGCGACCTGGCCGTTGAACACGATGGCCGGGATAGTGATGCCCCAGACGAAGGCGAAGCTGCGAAGGAAGGCATACGTAGCAGTAGCGCTAGCATTGTACGAGTCTGGTAGCGAAGCTTGCAAGGCAGTGAGCGGGCTGTTCATCGTGAGTCCCGTCCCCGCGGCTGCGACCATCTGGAGCAGCACCCACTCTGCCGTACCCGTGTGCCCGTTCATGCGCGAGAAGAGACCGAAAGCCAGTGACATAAGCGCGAAGCTGGCAATGTGCACCGGGAGATATTTGCCAGTGACCGAGATGATGATTCCAGCGGCGATTGTGCAAGGGACCACCACCGCATTCAGGGGTAGGATTTGCACGCCGGACCTGATTGGTGACGAGAGCTGGACCGCTTGGAAGTAGATGGGAAGATAGTATGCCACCCATTGCAGAAGCATGGCCGACAGGAATGTCAGACAGTACGCGATGGCCGATGTGCGATTGCCGAACAGCTCCAGCGGGATGGTGGGCTCCTTGCATAGAGGTGTGCTCTCGTAGTAGACGAAAGCTACCAAACCGACCCCACCCAGAACAATGGGTAGGATGATCTGCCAGGACCGCCACGGGAACAGCTGACCGCCCATGACCAGGCCAAGAAGCAGGGCCACTGACGAGCCGATGAAGAGCGTGTTGCCCAAGTAGTCAATTCGAGCCAGAGCATGCATCCAGGTCGGCGACTTCTTATGCTTCGTGCGCAGGTACAAGGCGTTTAAGATCAATGCGATGCCGCCGATCGGCAAGTTGATGTAGAACACCCATCTCCAGGAGATGTTCTCAACAATACTCCCACCGATCAGGGGACCGATGGCCACAGCGACACCGCTTGTCGACATGATGACGCCAATGTATTTGGGACGCTCCCGAAGAGCGACTAGGTCGCAGACGATGAGGTCGACGAGCATCATGATGCCCCCTGAGCCGAGCCCCTGAATACAACGGCCGACCAGCAGCATGCCGACGTTGACAGCACCGCCGGAAAGACCACTGCCCAGCAGAAAGAGAGATATTGCCCCAAGTGTAATGTAACGTCGGCCAAAGATGTCGGCGAGTTGCCCGAAGAAGGGCTGGACGGCGGTCGAGGTGATGACATAGGTGTTGGCAATCCAGACGTACTGGCCTTCTCCGCCGATCTCCCTGATGATGGTTGGCAGAGCTGTCGTGATGACACTGATGTCTAGCGCAGAGAGAAAGGCGGCTAGGCAAAGGGAAACCATGACCATCCAGAAGCCGAACGAATGTTGCGTATGGCCTTTCTGCGCCTCGGGGTCATCGTGCCCAGTCGGCCCGTCGTCTTCATTATGTAGTATACCAGAAGTTGGTTCATCGGGATGTTGATGACTCTGGGCTCTGTCAGGTGGTGGATCTAAATTGGAGGTCATTGTTTATAGGTGTTTCGGATGCGGTCGTGATGTGAAGACTCGATAAGTCTGGATGCTCGAAGTTTCACAATGACGACGACAAGCCTCAGCTTTATGGCAGTAGTGCACCCCGTTCTTTGATTAGAAATCAACAATCCTGATGTGAAGGGTTCTCCTTTTTCAAGGAAAATCGAATCATCTTATGTGTCTTGCACAGATAGTCGTTGTCTCGAATGAGGCTCAAGTATGGTGAAAAGGTATCCGAAAAGTCTCCGGGCGGGTATCATCAGCAGGACCCTGATGAACTTGCTGAATCGAGAGATAATTTGTGAGTCGCTGACCCCATTCTTCCGGTCTTAGCTTGCCAAATAACCCCCCATGCTTTATGGAGTGACCGGCTACAAATTCAAGCTCAATTCGATCTGGGCGATTGTTCTCCTACACCTACACCGGAGTCGGCTCTGCTTCCATTGGCAGCCCTCGTGATCACGAGACTCTTCCGAACATATGGTCATTGCATTTGAATTGAAACCCTCAAATTCCAGAGCGGTTGACCAGTTAATTAAGAAAGAGAGCCTGTGTTCATATTTCCTGAGTCTGCTAGAACTGATTACTTTTTCGTCTGGGAAACCCCAAAGCTCGTCAGATGCGGCCAATCTACTCGGTGTCAGCATCTCTTGTCATCCTAATATCTCTGAAAGGGCAAGACTTACCGAACGTGGTTCTCTCCTTGTTGACGTAGGTGACCTTGACCTTTTGGCCGAGAAATAACTTCTTCCCCGAGGAATCACCAAAACAGTAGCCGTAGCGACCGAATACAGGACTGTATTTTGCCCCTTTGTCTACCCTCCGATCCTTGTTCAGCTTCTTCCACACCAAGCCTCGTTCGTCGGTCGCTGTCTTCCCTGTGCTGTAGTCCACGGTGATGCTTTGACACCGGTAGCAATTGGCCGTTAGGGGCATCTGGATACCGCCGTCAAACGTCAACTCGCCCCAGTAATCTTCGACGTAGGGACCAGACGCTCCCTTGACGACAATGTTCGGCCGAAACTTCCTCACATCCATCTCATAGTCTGCTTCCAGCCTGGATGTGACCTGGTTGTTGGACTCCTCAGTTACAACGAGGTAGTGGGCAATGTCGTTGAATACGAGACGCTCAGGCGAGTACGCCATGCCTGGGACGAGGCCCCGCAACCGGGAGACGAGGCGGCCTTTCAAGAGGCCGGCTCTGCTGTTTGGCGCAAACGAGCCCAGCACGGGCCGTGATCCGTCGCCGATGTAAACGAGACGGATCTCCATACCGAGGCGGTCAGAGAACCACGTCGCGTACCCGTCCCCCATGTCGTAGGCGGGTGCTTCACTCGTGTGCAAGATGGTGTTAATCTTTTCCCGTCCATCAACGGTGGGATGAAGTGGGAAGCGGATCTCGTCCTTGGGGTGAATGTCCTTCGCCGTGTCAAAGTCGGTGCCCCTGCCGTGCCATGACACGACGACCTCGGCGCCGGGTGCGTTTTCGAGCTCCTCGTTGAACTCGACCGAGGCGCGGAACAGCGCCACTTGGAGGTAGTATCCGGCCAACACCGTTTCATACCTCGTGATCTTTTTGTCTTCGTCTCGATGGATTCTTTGTAGCGAAAACGTACGGTCTCCTACCATCCCGTACTTGCCGATGTGAGCCGTCTTTAGCGCCGTGCCGCGGAGCGACTTGACAGGATAGACGTAGAGCTTCGAGATGAGTTAGTTGTATATTATACACGAGCGAAAGGATCCAGTCCATATTCACCTGGGAGACTTCCAGGGTCTCACCATCGTGCGGCCGCGAGGCCACCCACAGCAGTGCGGCGAGGATTGCCGTCAGCACGGCCACAGCGAGCGCTACATCGCCGAATGGGCCCAGCAACATGATCGAGGATGCCAGTTTTAAGGCTGTTGAACATAGATTTGAATTGGAAGAGTGCTAAGCTATGAAAGAGAGTGACATGATGATAGGTTTATCAGGAAACCCGCCACCTGCAGCAGCCTCCGATCTAACAGCCGGACCCAATGGGTAGGTCTTGGCTAACGATGGGGGCATCCAGTCCACTCCCTTAGCTTCTGGAACCTTACCGCTTCCGGTAATTGGGGTGACCAAAACCCAAGAGGCGACCAAGATGGCCCCAGCCGGCTTTGTACCCTCGCCTTATCGGCGCTAACAATGGATGCGGAGATAATGACTAACCCAGCGTGCATCCCAGTCGCTACACCAGGTGTGGTGAGTGCCGAATCGTCGTTGAGACTACGGAGTACCTACTCAGGTATGCCCAATGGTGTGCATCGCAGAGCACAGGTCGCGCGCCGTTTCGCTCACCTCGCTTCCCCCGCAACGCGCACATCACCCTGGAACCTCCTCCGCTCGATCCCCTGTCGCTTGGCCCCGACTGCCCCCGCTCTTATCTCTGAGGTTTCAGCCTTCCCGACCGCAAGACGCTCTGCCAAAAGAAGCTTGGAGTCCCCCCCGTACAGACGACGCTGTTCAGCATGGAGGGTCACCTGGTGATTCCCCGGCAGATTGAATACCGCTCTCCTCCCCCTCCTCCTCTTCTTCCTGCCGCCACACAGACCTCGACATCCCCATCGTCATCGTCGTCATCATCCTCCATGGCCGTCAAGAGGATCCGCGTCGTCGAGGGCTCATGCTGGTCCTGCAGAAAGCGCCGCATCAAGTGCGACTTGGCCAAGCCGCGATGCGAGCGCTGCTCCCGCGTCGGCGCGACCTGCGAGTACGCCGCGAGGCCCCTCCGGTGGTGCACCAGACCGACGGCCGCCGCTCCGGCCCGCTTCCAGGTAGTGCCCTCGGCCGTCGACCAACTGGCCGCGCCCCTCGGCGCTCGCGAGAAGCGCGCCCTAACATACTTCAGCGGTCGCTTCTGGCCGCTCCTGACGACGACGATGGACCCCTGCGCCCTGCCCATGATGCTCATCCTCGAGCACAGGGTGCTGCTGCTGACGGCCTGCCTCGTCGCCGACACGCACCGGGTCCTGCAAGACGGGCGCAACAGCCGCAAGGGGCCGCAGCTGAAGCGCCTCGAGTGCCTGTCGGCGATGAGGAGCCAGCTCAACGAGTACTGCTCCAACGACGAGGTGCCCTGGACGGGATTGTTGCTCGCGGTGCTGCTGCTCTACTTTCACGACGGCTATCTTGAATGTGCCGAAAAGTCCGCCTCCACGGCCAGTCACCATGCCGGGGCCAACGCCATTATCGAGAAGCTTGGCGGGGTCGAGGTAGTTCTGGATACCGGACCTGAGGCGCTGCATTTGCTTGTCTCCGAGTTTGCCTCGACCGATCTTACCACGGCCATGCTCAACGGCGGGCGGCCGAGCTTCTCGCCGCAGATGTGGGAAAAGATCGATCAGCGGTCCGTCTGGTGGAGCCGGGATCCGAATGAGCGGTTTCTGTCGCTGGCCACGGTCCTGGGCCGCATCTCGAGCATGGCGCACTTCCTAGATGACGTGAAGAACAGGGTGGTTGCGCATTCGGACGACAAGGTCCGCGAGTTTGAGGTCGCCCTCACGCCGACATATGCCGGCTTCTCTACCATTACCTGCGGACCCTATGCGGGCCCCGAGGACGAGGACCTGGAAGCTGTGCATGCCTACGCCCTCACCCGGTCCTTCCAGCACGCAGGCCTCATCTACCTCTACCGAGCCATCTGCGGCCTGCCCGTGGACCACGGCCTGGTCCAGCAGCACGTGCTCCCCTGTCTAGACTGCATCCTCAACGTCAAGAAGCCGTCCAAGGTCGTGAACTGTGCCTTGTTCCCGCTCCTTGTGGCAGGGACGCACGTGCAGTCGGCACGGCACCAGCGGGAGATCGTCAACGTTTTAAACCTACTGCACGACAGAATGAAGTTTGCGTCGGTGCAGTCGGTGAGCGCGGTGTTGAACGATATCTGGAGCTCAGACCCCGGGACGATGACGTGGTTCGAGATGTTTACGGGGCTGGGGACTGACGCGGCTGTATTATGAGCGATTTCGTTTGGGCAACGGTATTCGAAGCTTCAGTTCTTTACGCGGATTCGCTCGGACTTTTTGAAGGGAAATGGCTTGCACTTGTACATAATGGCGAGCGGAACACGGGTTATTAGGATCATCATGACTTTATTCAACAATTTCTATGTCGTTGCATGGTTTGCTACTTCAATGTTGCTTCTCAAAGCCTCGATCCCATGTTGACATGGATGGCTTTCGTCTGTGTATACGCAGCCAGACCGGCCTCGCCTAGCTCCCTACCCACGCCGCTGGCTTTGACTCCTCCGAAGGGTACCCGGATGTCCGAGTCGTTGGAGCTGTTGATCCAAACCATACCGGATTCGAGCCCAGCAGCCACGCGGTGGCACCGCTCAATATCCCGCGAGAAGAGGGCGGCCCCGAGCCCGTAACACGTGCCGTTGGCCAGCTTGATGGCCTCCTCCTCCGTCTTGAAGGGACTGATGGTGACAAACGGTCCAAAGACTTCTTCTTGGAAGATCTTCATGCTCTGCCCCACGTCGGTAAAGACGGTGGGCTCAATATAGAACCCCTTCCCGCCTGCGACGTTCTTGTGCGGGACACCGCCGGCCACAAGCTTGGCGCCGTCCGACTTGCCGGTCTCGATGTAGCCGAGGATCTTGTCATACTGCGCCTTTGTAATCTGCGGGCCCTGGAACGTATCTTCCGAGAACGGCTCGCCGACCTTGTTCTCGGCGCACACCTGCTTGAACTGCGCGACGTAGTCCTCGTAGATGTCCTCGTGCACGAGGATGCGCGACGTCGACGTGCACACCTGGCCCTGGTTGTACATGATGCCGACGTGGCCCCATTTAGCTGCTTGGTCCAGGTCGGCGTCCTTAAAAACGATGAGCGGCGACTTGCCTCCCGTCTCGAGAGTCAAGTTCTTAAGGTTGACGCTTGCCGCCTTCATAACCTGGCGCGCGGTGGCCGTGGAGCCGGTGAAGGCGATCTTGTCTACATCCGGGTGGGAGCAGAGGGCGTTACCGGCGTCCTTGCCAAAGCCATTAACAATATTGATGACACCTGGGGGTATGCCAGCCTTTTTGACGAGGGTGGCAAAGTAGAGAATGGACAGCGGGGTCTGCTCGGCGGGCTTGAGTACGACCGTGTTACCACAGGCGAGAGCGGGGCCGATCTTCCACATGGCCATCATGATGGGGAAGTTCCACGGGATGATCTGGCCGCAGACGCCGATGGGCTGTTTGATGGTGTAGGCGAACTTGGTGGGCGTCGTGGGGATGGTCTGGCCGTGGATCTTGTCGGCCCATCCGGCGTAGTAGCGCAGGACTGCGACGCTCTCGGCCAGGTCGTCGTTGAGGGCGACGCTGTAGGCCTTACCGTTGTCCCAGGTCTCGAGGGTCGCCAGGACCTCCTTGTGCTCCTCGACGACATCGGCGAGCTTGAAGAGCAGGGCGCCCCGGTCGGTGTTGGAGATGCCGGCCCACTCGGGCGAGCTCAGCGCGGCGCGGGCGGCCTTGACAGCGCGGTCGACGTCCTCGTCTGAGGCGGCCTCGACGGAGGCGATGACGGACTCGTCGCTGGGGTTGATGCTGGTGATCTGGGCCCCCGACGTCGCCTTGACGAACTCATTGTTGATGAAGAGGCCCGTCGGCAGGGCGACCTTGGTGCCGTTCGGGGCCGTGAGATTGACGACAAGGTCAGCCATGGTACATGTGCGAAGGGATTGGAGAGCAAGGCAATTGGATGAGACTTGACGAGGAAGTGAGGGGACGTGTTCAAAAGACAGACGACCGAGCAGTGCACACTCGTGATCGTGAAGAAGACATTTTATCGTCAAAAGAGACAATTATACCATGGGACCCGACTTATCTCGGGACCGGGGTGCGTACTCGTCAGGGGAGTTGTCCCCCGCGCCCAGAACGAGGCACGTATCGGGACCATGCTAGTCCAAGAAAGTTTCCCAAAACGGCAATTATAATGACCATTTTGCGGGGAATGACCAGATTGTCCCACAGGCTTGGCTTGCAGGCCTCACTGACCCCGCCGTTATCTACCCGTGGATGCTAGTGGTCCGCTAGTTCGTTAATCATGCAACTCTTGTCCGCCCGGTACTACCCCAGGGTCTCGGGTAGCAGGCGTGATAGGTGATTGATGATGAATGATCAGTGACCTGTTCACGGTGTGTGCGTCATCACCAAAGCCTAGATGGTGATTGGCAAGGCACGGACTGGCTCTACTACAGGCACATGAGGTTCATTTGGGAATACAGACTTTCTACAGTGAGATATCTAGAGAGAGTCTGGCCAAGAGCAACAGCAATCCGACCCCAAAGAGAGGCGCAAGCCAGATGTACAGACTCGACAGCCCCGTGATAGTACCTCCTTGCTTGATAGCCGTCTAGGATCCGGAATCAGCACAGCACATCATCACGAGTCCAACATGACCTTACCGTAGTACTCGAAGATGTCTTCAACTCGCCCACCAGCAAGGTTTTGAGTTGTTTCTTGGCATTCTCGCTGTGTCCCACCTCGTGAAACGCCTCTGTTGCGTCCTTTCCGAGGACCTCAGCCAGGATATCATCGCCACCCCTGAAGACCATCATGTCAGCGTGCTGCGTCTTTGTAAGACATCACAAAGATGACTTACGGGTGCTTTGACATGTAGTCTGTGATTTCGTACACCTTTCTGTCGATGACGATGTATCCAGAGGTTTCGGTAGACTTCCTGGCTACCTCGTCGAGGGTAAAGTTCTCCATGTCGAATTCCGGAACAACTTCATAGGGTGAAGTAGAACGTTGATAGTGAAAAAAGAGGTTGGTGGTTTCCTGTTACAAGAGAACAAGAGTGTCAAGCAGCTAGATTTAATCTGTACAAATAGACCTTTCATGATCAGTAGCCCGAGCTGAGCGGATCCAAAGATTGCTGAATCGGGAAGTCGGGAAGGCCAAATATGACTTTATATTGGACTTGATACGTTCAATTTCATGTCTGTCCGGACCATCATGAGCTAGTGAGGGCGCTTCGCAGCAAACCCTACGATCCGGACCCACGAGCTTGATATCACCTTGAGAGAACGACGTCCTTCAGGCACACATGATGAAACGGTCACCGAGACGTCCCATTATGTGATGACATCAAGCCAGAAGATGCTGTATGAGTGTATTGACTATCTCTTGCGTTACCAGGTCCACTCTGCTACACCTATTGCCTTCGTAAAAGCTATGTATGTGTCCGGCATCGCCTATCTCAACTCTAGCCTCTATTCCGGAACATAGGCTTCCACCTCGATCTCTACCTGCATGCCCTCGAGACCAAGCTTGCCGATCTGGACGCAGGTCCAGATAGGGCGGTGGCTCTGGAACAGCTTCTTGAACGTGGCCGTCATGATATCGAAGCTCGTGTCCATGTCGAGATGATACGACCGTATGGCGTAGATGTGCTCGAACTCGAGGCCAGGGTTGACAGCCTTCAATGCCTTCAGCACGTTGCCAAAGGCGACTTCGATCTGCTTCTCCAGATCGGGAGTGATGTTGCCCTGCTCGTCCCAGCCGCCCTGGCCAGACGTCCGGACCACGTTGCCCAGCTTGACGGCCTGGGAGTAGTGGTACTGCTCGGCGTTGACCTCCGTGCCGGGGTAGTTGAAGAATTGAAGAGGGGCCATGGCGAGTGAGTGTAGTGGTAGAAGACTTGAGATCTAAGTTCTGGGCTCGAATTTGCAGCAAACGATAGGACGAAGTGTTAGCATACAAGATACAAGGTAGGAGGATAACAGTTATCAGTCTGCTATAAATCCTGGCGTATGGGAGGAGTGGGTCCTCGTCTCGTTTCCTACTCGTATCTTCCAACTCCGTTAGTCGCCCAAGCCCCCTCCCCGCATGGGCTTGGCTTTTTGCGACCACATGGCCCAGAGCTACTCGTTGTCCGTCTGGATGCCACATTAGGTAGGTTCTATGTCCAGCAAGGGTGGAATGGAAAAGATCTGCGCCAAGTGTGACACCGCAGGCTGGGCATGCAGCCAAGTGACCCAGTCGGAGACTCTCTTGATGAAAAGTCCCGATCCCAAGGGGGAGGATTGGTCTGCTCATTGACAAGAAAGCAACAGGAACGTCTATGTATCACTAGTGACATGTGCATTTGACATATCAGGTTGATGATCAAAACCTATCATTCTGTACAACACTCGATGGAAGGCAGGCCCAGGCGGGGCATTACCATACTCGACCACGTTAAGCATCTTGACACTGTACTTGACGCTTTTGAACTTGGGTATCTGTCTCGCCGCGGCTGCACATGGTTTTCGAATCTCCTTTCGTCTTCATTCCAATAAGTAGCCTGCCTGAACAAAAGACGAAACCATATGTTCATGCTTCTTTTTTTGACGGACATAAGGAAGAAAAGAGCTCTTAAGCCTGAAGTCTTTCAAGAGTTTCAACTGGAGAAGATCATAGATGCCATTGTTCACGGACAAGTCTGCGGGGACGAAACGATAGTCGACCTCATCCATGCCCACATCACCTCAGAAGATATTCTCCCCAAGTTGATACTTGATGGGTACACGCGAGACGCAGGTATCCGAATTCATTATGTGCTTGGTAAGCAATCATAGGGATGGGAGCGACGCGTTGGCAATCCCACTGCCGAGATGATCACGGTGAGGGCCCAGAAGTCTTTGCATCAGAGATTCTATAGCTGGCGTTATCAGAAATGGCTCCTTGTTCCCGCTTCGGATGTAAAAGTTCTTTGTGGTCCACCTCCTATGGTTGCAGCTCTGAACAAGACCACGGAAAGACTGGGCTACCACAAGCCTCAGCCTGTCAGGAGGTTGCAAGATCAGGTGTTTTCATTTCAGTGTAAATAACCTGTCGATTATTGAGGGGCAGAAGGTCGCCAGAAGGAAGATGTTCAACATTCTTGCGTAGAGTTGAATTAGGGAGCTCGAGATAGAGCAGTTCATAGTGAAAAAAATGGCTTGAAATTAGTTATGCTTTTGGTCGTCTCCGTGCTACCCCTAATTCAGCAGAGGAGTGATGATAATGAAGCGATGGCAGTCTTTATGCAGCATCGTCACAGTTTGTTCAAAACAATAGAGAATTTCGATCCTGCTAGTTTCAACACGGAAATCCGGGGCGTCAATGCTGGATGCTTCCCGCGTCTCGGTCACCAGGGCCAAGCTAGCTGACTGCCGCTAAGAGGCATTCAGCCCACCGCTATCACGCCCCAATCACAGCCAGCAACAGTTGACACTAGCTTAAGGTCCATACCTGTTGGTGCGTGATAGTGGTTGTTATCGGTGATTCAGGTCGGTCAGTGGTTTGGGTCTGTTATCACTCTACCGGTCCATTTTGGCTCACACCATCAACAGGCCCAACTTATTGCCAAGAAGGGCATAGTCCGACTTGAGTCCGCCAGTGTTTGAGCTAGGCAGTCTTGATCCTAATAGACCTCCAGGGTTTTGTTCTGAGTTGATGATGGGCAAATTGAGACTCACTGCATACTCTGTCGCGAGCCGTGGGCAACCTTCAGGCTGTGAGAGTACTTAAAAACTCGCGATTGTCCACGAAGTATCAGCCTGAGGAGATCCCAGCCGGGCACTGCTGCCTCTTCTACCTGATTTCAAATTCCCCAAACAACAGAAAATGTCTTCGGCTATCCCAGTCCCGGGCACCGTCCATCTCGTCGACCTTGAGGGCGTGTTCCACGCCAAGCATGAACGAAGCCACAAGGACATCGTCCTGATCCCCCAGCCGGGCGATCATCCGGATGATCCCCTCGCATGGACGCCCCGGAGAAAGGCCTTCAATATCTTCTGGGCCATGACCTGGTGCTTTCTGGCTGCCGCCATCATCTCAGGCCTCTCCCCCGCCTACCTCTTGATCAGCAAGGATACTGGAATCTCGGTTGCCGACCTCAGCACCGGAAACGGCCTTCTCTACCTGTTCCTGGGATGGGGCACGCTCGTCACCCAGAACGTGGCCCTGAACTACGGCCGGCGTCTCACGCTGGTGGTCTCGATCCTAGTGACCACCTTTGTCACCCTGTGGTCCGCCTACGTGCAGTCGCGAGCCGAGTTCTACGCCAACCGGATCCTCCTCGGCATCGTCTCGTCTCCCATGGAGACCCTCATCGAAGTCATCATTGGCGATGTCTTCTTCACGCACGAACGGGGCCTCTACATGGGCATATACTCTTGGACCCTCTGGAACGGTGCCTTCTTGTGCCCCGTCGCTTCAGGCTTCGTGGCCGAGGCCCACGGCTGGCGGTGGATCCAGTACATCCTGTCGATCATTGGCGCAGTTCTCACAGTTTTGACCTTCTTCTTCTTCGAGGAGACCATGTTTCATCGGGCAACACAACCCTCCGAGATTGTAGGAATGAGAGACCCTGCTACGCTCGAGGCCGCGACACAGGATCCGTCTGAGAAGGCCCAACCCAATGATGGGGCTTCGGCCGACCGTCCTGACTCGATCTCTCCACCATGCCCGGATTCCCAGCCTGCTCCTGGAAAGACATTTATACAGAAAATGACCCTCTGGGTGCCCAAGTCGCAACGCCCTCCAATGCGGGTGGCCTACCTATTTCTACCCTTTCTCCTGCTCGTGCGGTTCCCCGTCATTGTCTTTAGCGGCTTTCTTGTGGGCGGCATCCTCTCTTGGTACAACGTGGTCGGAGGTTCTCTCGCTCTGATCCTCGGCAATGCTCCATACAACTTTGGAACCAACACCATCGGCCTGTTCTACTTGGCTGCCGTTATCGGCGTTTCCATCGGCTGTTTCCTCTGCAGCGCGTTGACCGACAAGCTGGCCGTCTGGTTCGCGAGGAAGAACAAGGGTATCATGGAACCCGAACAGCGACTGTGGCTGTGCACTGTGTGTCTCGTATGCCACCCGGCGGGTTTTCTGCTTTACGGCATCGGAGCAGCTCATCAGATCCACTGGGTCGGTATTGCGGTCGGTCTCCTCTTGATATCGATCACACTACCCATCGGCTCTGCTCTGGCGTTCAACTACATTCTCGACAGCTACAAGGAAGTGGCAGGAGAGGGCTTAGTCTCGTCCATTCTGATTCGAAACTTGATGGGTATGTTGGACTCCTGAACATCTTGATGAACAGACCTAACAAAATCACAGGTTTCGCCTTCTCTTACGCGGTCGTGCCCATGATCACTAATCTGGGTCTTCAGAACTCGTTTATCCTGATTGCATGCCTTGGGTTCGCCTTGTGGTGCGTGTGCATCATCATGATCATCTTTGGCAAGTCTATCAGGCAAGCGTCGGCCATGACCTACTGGAGCCTGCTAGAAAAGAGAGGCGCGGTAGCTCATTGAGGTTCCCCCAACCCCTCCGGGCTGAGTTGAAGATCGAAAGGAGAATTATAGCACGCGATGAATCGACAATGAAATGTCTTGGATCAGATCTCGCATTTACTTTGATTTCCCATGAAACCCTGTCCAAAGAAACGTAATATTAGAGAGTTTGGTATTATTTGCTGGTCTATCCTTCTGTTAACTATCCTTTTTTATCTGAGAACAATCTGGTTGTCAAATCATGATCACACGACTAAAGAAGCTTGCTGGCACCTAGTTATCTGACTCCCAGGCATCATCTGCTTCATAGGACTGATCGCCTGTAAGCGCAGGGTGAAGTTCTGGTGAAAAGCTATCCGGAAAGCCTCCGGGCGGATATAACCAGTAGCACGCTGATGGACTTGCCCGATTGAGACATGATTTGTGAACCACATGCCTCGTTATGCAGGTCATAGGTAATCATGAATGATATTGGGAAATCGACTAGTCTGTAAGATAGTCACCGACACACGGGGAGTGGTATTCCTTGTGGCAGTTCCAGTTGCATCCCCCATGGTATGTGGACCGACACCCATGTCAGAGGTAACAGATTTGATCCTTGTTCGCACTGCCCTTCTATCCTACAATCTTTGGCTCATCTTCTTTCTCATCATCCCCAAGAAGCCCCAAAGCCTGGCGGCGAGTAGGTGCATCGGCATCAAAGAATGGCTTCTCGGCCAATGAGGTCACTCGCGTTCCATGTCTCGGATACAACCCTCCATAATCCCAGCTCGCGTTGTGAATAGTAATTCTAGTGCCTGTTAGTTTCGTGCGTCGGTGCAGAGCAAGATCACCTACCTGTTATCCCAGAGCGCACTTGTCCTCGGTGTCCACTTGAACCGCACCTGAATGTCCACATTGGTCTCGTAAACATGGTACAGGTAGTTCAGGATGGCGTCGCTCTCGGCCTTGTCGAACCCGACGATGCGGTCCGTCATGGCTCGGTTCACCCACAGGGCCTTCCATCCAGTGGCTGGGTGCACACGGACAAGCGGGTGCGTGCGCTCAAGGTACTTGGGCCCGGCCTCGGGCTTGTCGCGGTCAAGGTACGGATGGGCCGACCGGTAGACGGCGTAACGGCCGTCGATGATCTTGCGGAACGCCGGCGACAGCTTCTCGTACGCCGAGTAGCCGCTTGCCCACAACGTATCACCGCCGATGGGAGGCACTGTGTCGTTGTGCAGGTGCGTAATGCCGGCTGGCTGCAGCTCGTGCACAAGGTCCGTGTGCCAGCGGGATGCACCTCCCGGGTTGCGGAAGTTTGCCGGCCGTTCCGTTGCCTGGAGGTCGGGCCAAATTACCGTCACACCGGCCACTCCAGGAACCTGAGGCACTTGAGGCTGGCGATGTGGATCATGTCAGTCAGAGTCAATGTGCTGTGCAAGACCTCCGGGCTACTCACGTGGATTTCAACCTTGCCATAGTACTCGCCCAGCGCTTTCTGCTCCTGTGGAGAGATATCCTGATCGCGAAAGAACACGACACTTCGCTCAGCAATGAGGAGCGCAAGTTCGTCACGCTGTTGGTCCGTGAGATCTCGCAGCTGCAGGCCCTCAATCTCGGTCCCAATGTGTGCCGTCAGATCGGTCACCTTGGTAGCGGCTGAGAAGAGCGAACTCTTGGACTTGTCTGCTGCGGCACCGCGCTCATTGTGCTCCCAGGGCTGGTTACGGATGTTGTAGACATCCTGCAGATAGAGCGGCCGGGACGGGCGGTATGGGTAGCCGTCACTAAGGTCGATGCCGGCCTTGGTGAGCCGCTTGAAGGCCGAATCCGGGAGTCCGAGCGTGTCCTTCTTCGGCTCCACCACATCCCGGATGGCAACGTCAATCGGAGCTGGCGCCATGACTGTTCACAGACCTTCACGTAAACTCTGCTGTGCAAGTGAGATGAATTTGGTGGTCAATGATGCTTAATCAACCTGTTCAAATGGATATGCACATGAAGCTCAATACAAGCGAAGCCACGATAGAGCATGAGGAATATTCCCACCAATTTTTGCTGTAGTAGAAAGGGATTATGCACGCTCAAAAGCACCAGCTAACATTCGCCAGAAAAACACTTGATTACCAATGCTGTCTTACTTGATGGTGTGTTGACCCCGAGCTATCTATGGTGAAAGTTGGGGTAGGGATTGCAGAACCTCCAAAAGTACGACGTCACCGACCAACCATATCAACATGCGCAAACACCAAAACGACTCCGCATAGCACGCCATTGACACCAACGCATCTCGTGCAGAGATCACGTCGGCAATGAGGCGGGAACTGCGCGTAATTCTTGTCTTGAGCACCTAGAACAAGCTCACTGTCCGGATGGCGACATCTGACTTGACCGTGGGGGTTTCTTCATACCCCATGAAAATGGTACGTTGCCAGTCATGGCACGGTGAGACGGATGGGAATACCCCAATTATACGGCTAGGGCCGCGACGGATGTTCTCCATTCATAAGCACGAGCTCTCCTTGAGAAGAATGTTGCTAGTACGCATTCCAAGTAAGGAACTACTAGCTTTTGACACGTTCCATGATGGCGCCAGAGGCCGTAGAGCACAACAAAGAACTTGATGGTCCAGGGCCAGCCGAAATAGCGTCGTCTTTAAGATCTAGCTCCGAGCGGCGGCACCTGGAAGCGGAGAGTACTGCGGCTGAACTTGTGCAACAAAAGCCCAAGCTAACATGGCGCTCGTACATATGGGACACCTTCGATAAGTCTCCCGAGGAGCGGCGTTTCTTGGCAAAGCTTGATGGCGTGCTATTGACTTTCGCGAGTCTGGGGTACTTTATCAAGTATCTTGACCAGATCAATGTCAACAATGCCTTTGTCTCGGGGATGAAGGAGGATTTGGGTCTGTACGGAAATCAGTTGAACTACATGACGACCTGCTGGACTGTCGGATATGTGTTGGGTGAAATACCGAGGTGAGCAGTTCTTGCTTCTCTCCTATTGATCAGTCGTGATTGACGCTGGACAGCAACCTCATCCTAACAAGAGTTCGCCCTTCATACTGGATCCCGGCTTGCGAGGTTGTCTGGTCCGTTCTGACTATTGTCATGGCCAAGTGCTCCTCCGTCAACCAGATCTATGTCCTCCGTTTCTTTGTGGGCCTTGCCGAGAGCACGTTCTACCCAGGAATGCAGTACATCATCGGCTCATGGTACCGCAAAGACGAGCTTGCCAAGCGCTCTTGCATCTTCCACACAAGCTCGGCAATTGGAACCATGTTTAGCGGATATCTTATGGCTGCTGTCTATCACCTTGACGGCCGCAACGGCTTCAAGGGCTGGCAGTGGCTCTTCATCATCAACACCGTCATCTCGCTGCCCATCGCCATCGCCGGGTTCTTTGTCATGCCTGACGTGCCCGAGATCACGCGCGCTTGGTACTTCACGGCCGACGAGATTGCCCTGGCTCGGAAGCGCATGGAGCTCGAAGGGCGAGCCAACCGAGGTCCGTACACTCGAGCCAAAGTGAAGAAGATCTTCTCGTCCTGGCACATATACCTACTGCCACTTCTCTACATCCTCTTCAACAACGGCGGGTTTGCCGGCCAGCCGGTATTCGCACTGTGGCTCAAGTCCGAAGGCTACGGCGTCACGGCGATCAACGTGTGGCCGACCATCACCTCCGTGATAGTAGTGATTTCGACGCTCATATATGCCTGGACCTCGGACACCATCTTTCGGGGAGCGCGCTGGCCGCCTATTGTGTTCGCGGGGGTGGCTAGCATCGTCATCAACTCGAGCTTGGCGGCGTGGAACATCCCCGACGGGTGGAAGTGGGCGTGCTACATGCTGGGCGGGCTCACCTCTGGCATCAGCGGTCTGACCTTTGCATGGGCACACGAGATCTGTAGCGCTGACAATGAGGAACGTGCACTTGTGACAGGTACTATGAATGAGATGGCGTATGTCGTCCAGGCATGGCTGCCACTTCTCATCTGGCAGCAGGTCGAGGCTCCACGGTATCCCAAAGGCTACATAACCATGGTCTTTATTGGCTTAGGGCTAATTATAGTTGCTTTTGTCGTACGATTCTTGCACAGGAAGGAACAAGCCAAGGAACAAGACTCCGGGGTTGTGTAGGTGTATGAAAGAGTAATATGCGCAAAGTCTACTGCTTTCGAAACTGCTATTAGCTCGGCCCGCTCATCTAGATTTAAGTCGCACCGAGTTCCTGATCTGGCAATACCAACCGCATGCAATGACTGTAGTTCAATTCTCCGTTTTAAGTGTTTTTTAATAGCAATGACATAGTGAAAAGACCATATTGGGTTCCTCACTGTTCAGAGCGCTCCCAATTTCCTTATCGATCAACCGACACATCATTCGTATTGTCAATAACACCCCTCTATTGCGTCATGCCATGGTCCGATAAATCCGACTACTATCTCTCCTGAATGACATGATATGACCTAAGAAGGCAACATAGATCGCTAAGTAGAATAAAATGATGAGATCAAATTTCTATGCAGATGTCACGGGCGAGGTCAATCGAATCTGGACCACCTACCACTGTGATTGATCCATGAGTCGCCGCGTGTCTTGTCTTAGGCGTATCAGTCCCTGCCAGTCGAACGCCCGATGACATGACTCTCGCAAGGAATTGAGACACTCGCGAATTAGACTAATTTGCCGTGCGACGCGATACAAAGCTTATCCTTGAGGACGAGGGCTGTTTGAGTGCGTTTGACATCGTTGTTGGAATCATTCACCAGAGCACATTTGTGACAGTAGCGGCCTCATCGACGATTACTAGGATCACCATGGGTTCTACGCAGTCACCGCTCCCAAACAGCCTCAGCTCCATTACACGCGTGGCAATCGTCGGAGCTGGAATCAGTGGCGTCTGCTCCGCAGCTCACTTACTCCGGCAGGGCCTCGATGTCACTGTGTTTGAACGCTCCAGTATTGCTGGTGGAGTCTGGCACTATGACCCTCGACCAGCTCAGGACCCGTCGTATCCAAATGAGACACCATCTAAGGGCGACTACACCACGAGCACCCCAGGCCAGCACGCATATGCCACTCCGCCGCCCGGAGTTAGCGAACCGGAAAGCGGTTCTGATCCGTTTGAAGCTGAGGAAAAGTCGTTCTCAGCTGCTCAGATAGAACATGCACCACCTGGACCTGCATACTTTGGCCTCAAGAACAACGTGCCCACCAGACTGATGAAGAGTATTCTTGCGGAGTATCCTGGCGGGACAGAAGACTTTGTTAGCCAGAGATTTCTGGAAGAGTACATTCAAAATCTGTCTCAGGATGCAGGGGTGGATAAGGTCACGCTGTATAACACCAGAGTTGAGAGCATCAAGAAGGAACCAGGTGCAGAGCACTGGACAATCCGAACTCTGACCCTAGAGGGAAAGTCGAAGGCACCGCATTTGCGAGAGAAGACTTGGGCATTTGACGCTGTTGTGGTCGCTTCTGGCCACTACAACCTGCCCCGAATCCCTTCGATTCCCGGGCTAGCAGAATGGAAAGCAAAATGGCCTGACAGAGTCATGCATTCCAAGCTTTATCGTCAGCCAGAACCATTTGCAAACCAGAAAGTACTTCTTATCGGGGCAGGCGTATCATCATGGGATATTGCTCGCGAGTTGGACGGTGTCGGTGCCACGACTGTTCAGAGCTGCAGGGGAGGAGCCTATGATATCCCTCAGAGTCTGCTCCCTCCTTCAGCAACACGGGTTGGCCGAGTCGCTACATTTGAAACGACTACGCCTTCAGAATCAGCCACAGCACCTACACTCGGTCCCTCAGATCCCATCCCAGAGCGTGTACTTTTGGAGGATGGGACCTACGTAGAAGGCTTCCATCGCGTTGTTGTGTCGACAGGTTACATCACGTCGTATCCGTTTCTATCGCACCTGCATGCCAACGATCTGGCCGCTCAGGATGCCAAGAGCGACACTCTTGTCACAGCAGACGGCGACATGGTACATAATCTGTACGCAGACATCTTCTATCTTTCGGATCCGACCCTCGCGTTCGTTGGCGTCCCCTTCCATGTTGCCACCTTCTCGCTCTTTGATGTACAGGCGCAGGCGGTTGCTCGTGTGTTTGCTGGACGAGTGTCATTTCCCGATGCGGGTGAAACGCGAGCGTCCTATGAGCAGAAGATAAAGGAGAAAGGAGTAGGTCGAGGCTTTCACAGTCTGATGGCCGATGGGATGGAGCTTGGGTATGCGAACTGGCTTCGGGACTGGGTGAATCGTGACGCCGACAAGCTGGGTGATGAAAGAATGCCACCGCCGACGGAGGAGTGGCTGAGATTGTATGCAGAGATGAAAGCAAGATTCAAGGCTTTGAGGATTGGAGAGTGATGGGTTCATCAGTTGATACTTTAACACATTCTGATAGAGTCGGCAATCCTACAGAGGTTGGCATATTCGGTGTAATTGAGATATGGTAGTCGCTAGAGAATGATACACAGCAAGGCTCAATGCGCCTCCATGGCCTTCTTCAATGATCCTTGCGAAATCGCAAGCTTCTTCTTGCCTTCTTCTGGAGTGCATCCCAAGGTAGCCATGAGAATACAGAGCTTTACTTGCCCATCACATCTGCTCAATATGTCGTCCAGGACCGTCTCATCATTGACATCCAAAGCCGCCGTGGCGGGAACAATGGACCGGACAACACGGCGCGCTCGATCTCGAAGCTTTTCGTTAGACATCTTTAGGTCCACCATCTGTTTGGGACTCATATCAGTAAAGCGTTCGCTTCTTGTATCTACTGTAGCATGTAGAAAGTTGACTAACCAGGTTCCCAAATGTTTTCCCGATCTGGATCTGCGACCCCGTCGATATCATGTTGAGAATCTGAAGCGACCAAGGTCAGCATTATCAAAGAAAGAGACACACGAATAGGGGATGGCCTCACCATCTTGGTTGCTGTTCCAGCCTTGAGCCTGGTGCTGCCAGTCACAACCTCAGGCCCGGTGACACACTCTATGACGATATCACACCATTCCTCAAGCGCACTCGGTGAAACACAGGCCAGGCCGACTGTAATTGCGCCGATGCTTTGAGCGTACTTGAGACCACCGATGACATATGGCGTTCGACCAGACGAAGCGATCCCAACCAAGACATCTTGTTTGCTCAACGGAGGGCTCAGCTGCTGCAGGTCAGTTCGCCCAAGGTCCTCTGAATCTTCAGCACCCTCGACGGCGTTCCGGATCGCCTGGTCCCCACCAGCAATCAAGCCGATGAACTGTTCAGGAGGTGCAGAGAATGTCGGAGGTCTAGAGGTAACAGGTTAGAAAACATCCCGTGCAGTTCGTTGCCTTCTAGACATACATTTCAGATGCGTCAAGTACACCGAGTCTGAAGTTATCAACCATATTGTCAGTCTTATACCACTCTCATCAAAGATGCAGTATTCAGTTACCTTCCACTTGTTCCAGCCCCAGTATAAACGACACGACCGCCTATCAACAGGCGCGGTACAACAGCATCTATGACGGCTGCGACCTGAGGTAGACATTTCTGAACTGCCCTGGCCACTGTAGCATCTTCCTCATTGATGATCTCTATGAAGGAGCACACGTATGTTAGCATTTCGAAGATAGAAGACGTTTCTTTCAAGAGACCTACGACATAGCCTCAGGGAGTCCACGGCATCGATGTTTGCTGTTCTCGTGTTCTTCTGCTCAGTCTGCAGAGTATCAAGCATAACAGCCATGGTGACGACTTTCTCGGTTTTGACCGTCCTATCAGACACGAGCCCCAAAGATAGAAAAGATAGTCGTACGCCTTGCTTAACTACATCTAACGCTCATGTCAGGGTGTTGGCCTACGTGCTTGTAGGCATATCGTCTGTCATTGCTTCGAGCTGGACAAGGGATCCGGACTCATGGCAGTCAGCTGACTGTCTGCTCCGACAAGAACGAACCTTACGATCGAGTGCGGAGGATCCGTCGGAGTCTGTGGAGTCAGCATCGGATGCGCTAACGTGCAAGCCGAGCAGCGCCAGACCTACCCCCTGGTATCTCGGGTTTTCCGCCGCCTATCATCGGCCTCCCCACACCACCCCGAACGAGACTTGCGTTAGCGGCAATTGAAATTGGCAGCCGACCAGCAGGGTTTGATCAACTGAGGAACTCTTCGCCGCAACAATTCCCCAAGCCTACGAGGGTTATCTCGCACCCTTGTCGGTGTCCCACGGGGTAGGTCTGGCCAAACCTGAGCTGTGGTTCGTCCCCTTTGTGTCTCCGGGATTCTTATCTTGATGGGGCAATGTGGAGTGTGACCAATATCTCTTGGGAAAAATCGAGAGTTGTTCTGGAAGAGCGAGTCCTTGATCCCACCTAGACATCCAGGTCGAGGCGCCCAAGGCTTCCACAGCTTTTAAAAGCTTGTCATCAACCCCTGGGTCGTTGTTCGTTGAATTTCCTCCCGCTCATCTTCATCCATCATTATTTTCCCATACCTACTCCCCTCCTCACACAATGGGCGCTAAACTTCACAACCTCCGCGTCGCGGTCTGGGGAGAGGCCCCTGAAAGCCCCGAGGAGCGCAAGGTATGCTGCGACAACAAGATATGAGCCTTCATGAGTTTGTAAGCTGATAGCAGAATTTCTAGCTGCTGCGTAAAATTGATGCTTCTATCTTGGTATGAAATGCCAACCGGTTCCTTCACGAGAAGGCACGCCGCTGACCACCACCACTGCAGACCTATTGTTGCGTCGCCTTCTTCTTCAATTATCTTGGTATGCTTCAGACTTGGGTATCCGTTGGAGAAGGCTCTCATAAACTGATGACAACATAAAGATCGCGCGGTTCTCGGAAATGCATATGTATCTGGCATGAAGGAGGACATCAACATCACCGGCAACCAGTACAACCTGCTGGTCACCTGTCTTGCCGTTGGCTGTAAGACCTTCGACATCCCTCTATTCTTTACTTGAACTCTCACTAACGCTATGGAGACATTCTTGGTCAGGTTCCTCACGGGCTTATCATCCAAAAGGTCGCTCCTCGCATCTGGTTCCCTCTCATGACCTTACTTTGGGCTGGCCTTACCATGGTCTGCGGTGCTTGCAACTCGTTCTCCCATCTTGCCGCTGTTCGTTTCTTTCAAGGATTCATCGAAGCATCAACGTACAGTGGTACCCAGTACATCATTGGCAGTTGGTACAAAGGTGCCGAGGTCGGCAAGAGAGTTGGTCTGTTTCAGGCCTCTGGCATGGTGGGAACCATGTTTGCCGGTATGTTCTTGATATCACGTCCACTCTGTGGTATCGCTTTGATCTAACTTGGTTGCGACTAGGCATTATGATGACTGCCATTTGGAAGACCATGGACGGTGTTGCAGGACTACCCGGTTGGCGATGGGTAATTAAGCCTTGAATACCTTCTTCGCTTTGTGTTTTCATCTGGCTAACACTTCACAACAAGTCCTTTATCATCGATGGCATCATCACCATACCGGTGGCCGTCTTCGGTTTCATCTTCTTTCCCGATCTTCCCGAGACGACAACTGCCTTCTTCCTCAAGCCGCACGAGCGTGAACTTGCCTTGAGCCGCCTGCCCCCCAAGAACCCAGAGGGCCACAAAATCGGGTTGTCTCTGATCAAGCGTGTCTTGTTTAAGCCCAACTTGTTAGTCCTTCGCGCCACCATATTGTCTTGCATTACTGACTCTTTGTTCTAGCTGGATCTTCAATGTCTTTTGGATGCTTGGCGGTGCCCTCGAGGCCTTCTCGACTCAAACCTGCATGATCCTCTGGATGCGAGCATCGGGCGAATTCACCGTCCCGCAAAACAACACGTACCCTCTTGGCATCACCGCTATTGGTATCGTTCTTACCCTGATTACCTCCGTGGCAATCGATGCTACCAAGGTGCATGGTCCTTACGGCCTGTTTGCGTGCGTGGTCCAGATCATTGCTTGTGTCATTCTACTCTGTTGGAATATCGTTGGCACTGGTGCCAAGATGGCCGCTTTTTGTAAGTCCTCGAACCTTTCTCCAGGCAACTCAACTAACAACCTCTTTCAGATCTTGCTGGAACGGCTTACTTGATTCAACCCGTTGTTTTCGTCTGGGCTAGTGAGCTCTTATCGCGCGACGGTGACGATGCCGCGCGTGCCGTCACTCTCTACGCCATGAATGGTTAGTACGGCTACGTATTGTCTGGTGGGGTCAATGAATCTGACATTCGTTTCGACAGGTGCTTCCTCTGTCCTCTACGCCTTCTGGGGAATTGCGCTATACCCAACCACCGATGCTGCAACGGTAAATGATCGTCCTTTGTGTTGTAGCTCCAAGAGTCGGGCCGCTGACCAAGTTCTCAGGGCTTCCACAAGGGAACCATTGCCATGGTCGTGGTCGCCGTTAGCCTAGCCCTCTGGATTGGCATAGTCTGGTGGCAAGACAAGCGAACCGCCGATATACACCCACCCATGCCGGAAAACGAGAGTAAGCTTGGAGACGAAGATGTCACGACCAACGAGAGGAACATCGACGAGAATGAGAAGTAGTGAAGGTTCCCCGAGCTCAGGAGCACCGCTCAGGTCTAACCGAGCACTAAGCTGAGCGCAGCAGAGAGATTGGGGATGATGGAGTTGAGTTATGGTCGGACGGTGACTTGGTCACTAGGGCCCAGGAGCTTGCATCTAGCTCTACATTTTCAAGGCTAGTGACTAGTAAGAGTGTTACTTGATAAGAATGCTGAGTGAGGTATACGATGTTTGCAGAATCTGTCCTCTATTCAGAGACAAATCGAGTTTCGTCAAAAGGTACATGGTTGTCAAAGAGGATTCCATGTTCATGCTGAAGCCATGAAGAGGTCGTCAGTATGAACATTTACAGTTTGATGGCGAGTCCTTAGGTTGTCACAAAGTAAGGTCATAATATGATGTGGTGCAGCTTGGCCTCCCTGAATGGCACGTAGTACACTGATCGTGGTGTGCACCAGAGCGTCAAAATCAACACGCGATGTGAGGCGTGTTTTCTTCGTCTAAACATCTGTCTATTACATGGTACGTTCCTCTACTGCTACCTCTTCTCTAGTAGAAGATCTATGCTGTTGAGGTCTCAATGCGAGACATCATGTTATCTAGCATGGGTTCAGGGGTAACCGGTCTAGATGAAGGCGCCGCGAGAACGGGGTTGTTCGCACGAAGGAGATAGCCCTGAGTTTCAAGATCTCTAGAGGGGATGGGAGCATCAACTCCATTGATGGTGATCCGCGCGGTCTTCGGCTCCGCCTCTCGCCCCTTGCGAAGGCCTGTAGGAAGGGCTTGCTCGAACCCTCTCTGTCTAGCAATTTGTTCGATGGACTTGAAGTACTGAAGTGACAATACTGTGTCAGTATGGCAAATAATAAACTTCAGAACACGGGAGGGACCCACCCTGACGGTCTTGACTTGTAGCTCGAGGGTTGCGTCATCGTCTGCAACAACCATGGAGTGCT
This sequence comes from [Phialemoniopsis] sp. UDSM-2020, assembly GCA_018873225.1. Classification (NCBI taxonomy): domain Eukaryota; kingdom Fungi; phylum Ascomycota; class Sordariomycetes; order Thyridiales; family Thyridiaceae; genus Thyridium; species [Phialemoniopsis] sp. UDSM-2020. Next base: position 1,075,475 of record JAEILZ010000005.1, read on the forward strand.
TATGTAGTTGGAGGCCAGATAAGGTCCACATATGGTTGACTCCGGACTCGATACACTTCTTCAGTGCAACAGCTTTGCGCGCGCCGAGTGCAATGACCACCACTTCCCGGGCGTCAAGCACGGTCTGTACGCCGACAGTAAGAGCCATGGCGGGCACCTGGCTGACATCATTGTTGAAGAACCGCGAGTTCGCAAGGATTGTGTCATATGCGAGCGTCTTCACCCGAGTCCTGCTGGCCAGCGAAGACCCCGGTTCGTTGAATGCAATGTGTCCATCCTCTCCGATCCCGGCCAGAAACAGGTCAATGCCACCGAGTCTTTGTATAGCCTCCTCGTATTGAGCACATTCGACCTCCAAATCAGGCGCGTTGCCGTCAAGGATATGAACGTTCGCGGGCCGAATGTTAACATGTGAAAAGAAGTGTTTCCACATGAACGAGTGGTAGCTTTCTGGGTGGTCGCGTGGGAGGCCGACGTATTCGTCCATGTTGAATGTCACGACATTCTCGAAAGAGACCTGGAAATTGTGACTGGTCAACATCTTGATGCGTATGCCCAAACTTCAGAACTCAAACTCACATGTCCCGCTTTGTAGTGCTCGACTAAAATTCTATAAACTTCGACAGGGCTACTACCCGTCGGTAAACCCAGAACAAACGGACGGTCAACCGTTGGCTTGAACTCGTCAAGTCTTTTCAGGATATACTGGGCGACATAGTTGGCGGCAGCGGCCGAGTCGTCGCGAATGATGAGTCTCATGATGGTTACCCCAGGGATGATGTCTCTTTGTATTAGTTTTGTGTCGATCGTGAAGGCTGAACTGTTCAGAGGCTGTAAATATGGGACATCTCAAGAGGGTCATCCCATAAGCATGTGATACTGGTGCAAAAATCAGCCATGATCAACACGGTTCGTAGGTCACCCTGTGCTCCGTCTCATCAGTCGGATTTCTGATGTTGGAGCCACACAAGATAGCCGACCTACCAGTCATCTGCCATGAGTAACATCGTCAACGCTCGAGGGTCCTGGTTAGTCTTCGGTTTATCCGTCGGCATGTCCCCACCCAAGTTGAGAGAACTTCTTTAGCCCCTTGAACCGGCCGCTCGGTGACGCTACTTGCGCTAACTCGGCCCTTCCGGAGCTAGTTTGAGATGGGGCTTGACTCCACGACAAGCGCTGTTGAACTGCCGAATTTTCGATAACGCGACATCGAGTGCAGGTCTTCAACTTCGGTTGCGCAGCATTAGGAACAGTGATTCGGATACCTTGAGAGATATCGCTGAAGGCTCCGCAACGGGAAAGATGTTACTGGGCTCGGCATGGTGTGGTGCGTAGTCACGATTGGCATTCATACTCCAGACTCCCGTTGTTTGCTTGACCTGCCGAAGCGTGCCACCTTTTGTCACTGCATACTACGTTCAGAGAGTCCTCCGGGTACTGATGAAACGAAGTACTTAGGCTCAGTGTTGTGATGATACCTTGGCTCGAGTCTGCCACCAGTACTTGACCTGCGATCTGACATTATTGGCACTGAGTCCATTCCTTCTCCACAGGAACGCTCCTTGTCACAAGCCCAACACATCTACAAGATGGTCGTTCTCAATGTTCTAGGTCTTAACTGCGGGACGAGTGTCGATGGTTTGTGCCATAATATCACCAATGCTTTCAAGGGCTGTTCCAAACTGATTCACATCATAGGTATCGACGTTGCTCATTGTCGGATCTCGCATATTCCCACAACCAAAGATGTGGAGATTGAGGTATTGTCATACACCGAAGTCTCAGTCAACCCGTATATCCGAGCACAGGTCTTGCGCCTATGTCGGCCTAACAAGGAGGGCGCTGCCACCTCCATGGCCGAGGTCTGTGATCTCAACTTCGCTCTAGGCAGAGAGTTTACACGCGCGATCGAGGCATCAGGAGTCGATTTGTCGCAAGTGGACATTGTGGCTAGCCATGGGCAGACCTTGTGGCATCAGCCCAACGGTGAGAACAGGTCAACTCTTCAGATGGCCGAACCAGCTGTGATTGCACATAGAACCAAAAGGTATGTGGGCTTCGCATGTCAAATTACTATGTCACAAGATGACTGAGTTCAAATTCGCAGGACCGTTGTGTCAGGCTTCCGTGTTGCGGAGTTAGCAGCTGGGCGGCAAGGAGCTCCCTTGGCTGGGTTCTTTGAAGCTGGTCTGCTCTCGGATCCGAACGTAGTCAGGATTAGCCAGAACATTGGTGGCATGGGTACGTACACCAGCTCTTGGGCGTGGGAAGATTCGTCGGACAGCTAACACCGATCCCAAGGCAACGCAACCGTGCTTGTTGGAGAGAACAAGGCCAAAGTCACAGGACCTGAGTCCAGTTATCTCGCCTTTGATACTGGCCCGGGTAATGTCTTTATCGATGCTGCTGTGCGCATCTTAACGGACGGCAAACAGCACTATGACTGCGATGGCGTTCTTGGTGCTCGGGGCGAAGCGGAGATCGACGAGGCGGTGGTCGCCGACTACTTGGCCAATGAACCGTACTTCAAACAGCACCCGCCCAAGACAACCGGGCGAGAGCTCTTCTCCGATGATGTCGCCCGAGAATTGGTGGACCGGATGAAGGCGTCAGGCAGATCGTCTGAGGCCATGATTGCAACCATCACACGTATCACCGCCGAATCGATTACCAGAGCGTATCAGGACTTTGTGGTGCCATTGGTTGCCGATGGCAAACATATCGACGAGATCTATATCTGCGGGGGCGGAGCTTATAATCCCAACATCCTCAAGTACCTCCAGACACAGTTCCCGGATAGCCGAGTCATGAAGCTTGACGATGCTCCTACGAAGCTAGAAGCGAATGCTAAAGAAGCGGTTCTATTTGCCCTACTAGGCTTCCTTTGTGTCTCTGGTCAGACTGTTCCTCTTGCACAGGGCTCAGAGTCCTTGGAAACTGCCATCATGGGAGTTGTCACTCCAGGGGATAACTATCGTGACCTCATGAAGCAAGTGGTTGGGGATTCAGAGTTTGCGAGCCATGGAGTCTTGGGTCGTATTAAGATCACACAATCTTCAGATAGCAAGTAATCATGCATAATTATTATTCAGGATATATTCTGTGTCCACGTTGATTAATCAACAATTGATTGGGCAACAAGTGCCAAATTTGTTTCCACGATAGTTTGTTCAGGATCAATAGTCATTTGCTGTACGTCTGAGATCCAAGCCTTGACCACTCTACACATAAGTCACATCCACGACCCCGGATAGATGCGTCTATCGACAGTCCACGTGCTGGTGAGACATGAGTGGTTCAGTGGCCTATTGGCGCCTTGTTGCTGATCGGGGCCGGACCACGGGACTTCGCCAGACCCACAGCAGATTGGGAGCTCCGTCGGGTTCTCCGTCAGGCGCGCTGGACTCTCCCTTGCTTCCTACTTACGAATTGGACCAACCAGATACGCTCTTCTGGCCGAATGTCTTGACTCAAGCAATCGCGAGGCGGCATGGGCTGCCGACAGGCGCGGCAGCACGCCTATCCTGATGCCATTATCAGTAAGCTGTCATCGCTCTGAATGTGCATGTTCGTCATAGAAAATGCTCATTGTGCACACCAAACAAAACGCCTGTCCGAAGGTAGTCAGAGAAGAGGGGTTGAACTAGATATTGCACCAGGCCTCGATCTCAACTCCGTCTACAATCGCTCTAATCGTCAATCAAAATGCCTGCCCCTTCGTCGTCACAATGGAGTGGCATTACGAACTTCACCAACTGCCGCCTTGTTCGAGGTGACAAGCTGGTGCAACAAGACATCTGGTTCAGCTCCACGACCGGCACCATCCTCTCTAGCCAAAGCACCTTCTTCAGCGCAGGTACTCTGCCAGATCGCGTCATAGATCTTCAAGGGCGCATCGTGTCACCCGGCATGATCGATGTGCAGCTCAACGGCGCTTTCGGCTTCAACTTTTCGACGTTCCCCGAAGACACGGCGAAATATGCCAAGACATTCAGAGATGTCAATAAGAAACTGGTCAATATAGGAGTGACTTCATACATGCCAACATTGACGAGCCAGAAGCCAAAATTGTACCAGAAGGTGCGCAATTTGTTACGACGCAGTCTTGATCCTTTGGATATGACTAACTGACCACTGGATAAGGTACTGCCCATCCTTCGTCAAAAGAAGTCACGTAATGCCCAAGATGGTGCCGAATCACTTGGAGTGCATTGCGAAGGGCCGTTCCTGAACCCTACCAAGAACGGCATTCATGACGTGAACGTTCTTATTGAGGCCAACACCTTTGACGATATAGAAGCTTGCTATGGAGCGGAAAATCTCGGTAGCAAGAGCGGGTCGCATACCCCGGCTATGAAGAAAATCACCATTGCTCCTGAACAAGGTAGAATGACAGAACTCATCCCCCAGCTTAGGGAACGAGGTATCATCTGCTCTGTGGGCCACTCCGAAGCTACCTATGAAGAGGCATCAAAAGCCGTTTCTCAAGGAGCCACGATGATCACCCATCTATTCAACGCCATGCGCCCGCTCCACCACAGGAACCCTGGGATCTTCGGTGTTCTTGGCACGACTAGTGCACTGAACAGGCCATTCTTTGGCATCATCGCTGACGGCATCCACCTTCACCCCACGGCGATCACAATAGCTTTCAATGCTCATCCGGAAGGCTTCATGCTAGTCACCGACTCTATGCATCTCGTTGGCTTGCCGGACGGGTCGTACCGGTGGATGAATGGCGAGGCTGAGAGTAAGATTGTGAAGAAAGGTCCGACACTGCGTTTGGAGGGAACGGATAAGATTGCTGGCAGGTAAGTAGAATTGTCACAGTCATCAGTGATAACAGTACTGGTCATGAGTAGATCTGACTATCCCTCATAGCTCTATCACGCTGCTCGAGTGTGTCAACAACTTTCTTGCGTGGACAGGCGCATCTGTCCCCCAGGCTCTCAAGGCCGTGACTGCCACGCCAGCATTGATGTTGGAGATGCAGGACAAGAAAGGCTGTCTCGACTCCGGTGCTGATGCAGACTTTGTGGTCTTCTCCGAGTGTAAGAACAGTGATGGGGCTTCACAACTGGTCATTGATGAAGTGTGGAAGTTTGGTATTCTCGTGTATGAGCGCGAAGGTGCTAACATCCCCGAACCAATTTCACCTCTTAGTCCAACGAGAAGATGGTAGCGATGAGAGGGTGCGACATGCTCTTAGATCACTCCACTTGAAGATAATTAGACTTTTGAATTTGAGAAAGCTCTTCATAAGCATGATTAAGATTTTGCTCTGGTAACTACATTCTACAACTTCGAATCGACATGATCTCGCGGTGTCCTGATCGAACTACAAGAGCAAAATGAATCTCGCATTTAAGCGATTTTAGCTTCACTTTACTTCGGGAATTGAACATCTCTTCCAAGAGCCTTGGCGACCCAGTAGCCCATGGCCATACGTACGGGGTTGTTGGTCGACCATTTGCGACTGGGGTGGACGCGGTTGGCAAAGTGTAGCCAGAACGTGCCGGTAGGTCGGTCCATAGCCAAGGTGGTACCAGTAAACCCGGAGTGGCTGGCGGTATGCATGCTCTGCATTGGACCCTGAGTGTATGTCTGGTTGATAGCAAAGCCGGTGCCGTAGTTGTTGCCCGGGAACTTGCCGTTGAAGTCAGTAAAGATTAGATCGACCGCTTCTTTGGACAAAACCCGGAAGCCGTTGTAGGTTCCGTTGTTGAGAATCATCTGGCAGAAAATGGCGACATCTTCGACGGTGGAAAACAGTCCGGCGTGGCCGGAAACGCCGTCGAGAGCCCATGTGTTTTCGTCATGGACGGTACCGCGCACGGGCTGAGGTCGCTTCGGCTCTTCCGGACCTTGGACTGCGATTTCGAACTCGGTGGGAGCAATGCGGTTGTAGAAAGGGTTCAGAGATCCCTCTAGGTTCCCTCGGTTGAAGTGTGTCGACTTCATGCCGAGCGGGATGGTGTAAGCGTAGATCAAAAGATCGTAGCTAAGACCAGTCACCTTCTCCAGGACGTAACGCAGCGTCATGAAGTTGATGTCTGAGTAGATGAACTGGGTTTGTCGAGCGGCCTGTTGGGGCAGAGTAAGGAGAGTGTCCACTCTCTGATCGATGGATGTGTAGTTGGACTTCCACAGATCTGGAACAGGATCGGGCATGAGGCCGCTGGTATGTGTTAGGAGATCGAGGATAGTGACGTCTTGTTTGCCGTTCTCTCCAAATTTTGGGAGGTAGGTCACCACGGTGGCGTTGAGCTCGATCCGGCCGGCGTCAATCTCTCGAAGGACGGCAACACTGGCAAAGAGCTTGGAGAGGCTTGCCAAATCGTAGATGGTATCCATCGTGGCATCCTCCTGCTGAGAAGCAGGCAGGAGAGTGCCGTTGGCATCGGCATAGAGGCTCCGCTTGCCCGTGGTGAATGCGGCAACGATAGTGCCGTAGCGGGCTACGATGTTGGCCGAGCCAGGCTCTAGGGGGCGTGTTACGTTCATGCTAGCAGCGCCATAGTTGCGAGCCACAGTGTAGGACGTAATGTTCTCTACCATGTCCTTCAGAGGCTGTGGGAGCAATCCCACAGCGGAAGGACATCCCTTGTGCAGGACGTACTCCTCAGCGGAGACAGCGGTTGCAACGGTGGACGCAAGGGCGACGGCGTGAAAGAGTTTCATGATGATGCTGTCTGCCAAACAAAGACCCAATGGCAATTCGACAAAGGATAATGCAAAAGCGGACAATGACTGGCGTTCTCCCCATCGAAGGTACCATGCCACCGCATTTGAGCGTCCCCGAAGAGCATCCAATCCCCCGTGGAGAAAAAGCCTCCCCGGGTATGGCCTTGTAGAATCAAGACTGATGGGTCATGCCTGTCATGTCGATCAATTGATGCAACGCTTTGGACCAATCAATGGGACTTGGTCTTATCTGGGGTCCAGGTATGCAGATTGATGACATCCGCCTGGCGCTGTTCCAAGCGTCGAAACTTGTGGAGGAGCACTAGTATTCTCTAGAATATGTCGCTATCTTGCTAGCGTCGGGATATCCGTCGCAATCTCCTGGATCCGCACGTGATATCTTGCCGGTTCATGGATCATTCACGTTCCGTCGGCGTTCATATCTTCCACCAGTCTACTATGTACAGTTCGGGCAAAGACACCCATCGGACAACCCCACAGAGCCGACTCTTCGCTCACAATCTATCATGATCTTCTCGTTTGGTTCCTTTGCAGGCCTGCCTTCAACTCGCATGTGAACTTCCGGCTCCGCTCCACCTGGTCACGACGATCCCCTTTTGGCACTCCTTGCCCCAGACATCATCTTGCACCCTTGTAAAGAACTCGAGAACGAGCACGGGTTTTCCGCCCTCCACACAGATAACTTCCGCCAACACGCAAAGGAATGAGCAGGACATTTTCGAGAACTCCGCAGGCGTGCAGCCTATGGTCCGTAGCGCTTAGCCCTCCATTTGGGTCAATTCAGTCGCGTTGGCTGTACTGTTGCTAACGTAAACTCCTGTAGCCGCCGCCGAAAGACAAAGTGCGATGGCATTCGGCCTCGATGCCACCACTGTCGTATCAAGAATCTCGTCTGCGAATGGCCTGGCCCAGAGCTGCCCGTCTACGCGGCTCCGACGGCCCCTCTGACTCCGAACTCCTTCAATCCGGCGACCGGAAGTATCCTGGCATCAGTGTCACCGTCATCCCCACCGGCAATTGCTGCGGAGCTGTCACCGGAGGGCCTCCTGCTCTGCATCAACCTTTTTTTCGAAAGACACTTTGCCAGCGATTTCTGCTCCTTCGACCACCAGCCCGACTTTGAGCAGAAATGCCGACAAGATTCACTTCTAGCCGCATCAGTCGTGGCCCTTTGCGGTCGCTATCTAGACTCGCAGGTCGTCCAGCCCCTCTTCGGGTTCACGACAGCTCAAGATGTATCTAGATCATACATACACAGGGCGAGGATGCTAGCGAAGATGACCTCGGATGAGCCCTCTGGTATGTGAATGCAAGCACTATGGCGTGCAATTTGAAGTTCCTGTTCGTGAGCTAACCTTCGTGCCTTTTCTGACAGTGTCGCATATTCAAGGAAACTTGATATTGGCGATGGCCGAACTCTTATCCAATTCTGGCTCCCGGCATTGGCTATTCTCCGGCATAGCTATTCGCATGGCTGAGATCATGCGGCTCAATAAGGAGTTTCACCAGAAGCATAGTCTCAAAGAACAGGAAGTCCGTAGGAGGACTTTCTGGGCCTGCCTACTCTTTGATAGAGCTCTCGCTTATCTTCTGGGAAAGCACCGAACCATCGACCTAGACAACGTGACTATTGCCGTTCCGGGGACGGACGCCTCCCTCGCATACGAAGACGAGTCGAGAGGTGTGACCCTCGCCTCTCTGAGTGCATATCGGCGCCCGTCGGATCTAGGCGTGCAGCCATATCTCATCAAGACGGTCTGCGTCTGGAGCGACATGGCAGATTTTGCCAACTCTTCTCGGAGACAGGTCGATCCTTACCCACCGACAGACCTTCGGAGCATGTACTTCATCCGCAGCTCTGCGCTACAATCTTGGCAGGAGTCTCTTCCTCCCAGCCTGAGATGGAATCCCCAGAATTACGGCGGCCAAGCTGCCCTAGGCCAAGGCAGACCCTTCACTGCGATGCACTTTCTCCTCTGTAGTGCCTCTTGCGTCGCCCTCCAGTGCTATTTGCCTCATATCACTCTGTTCACTAAACTTGTTGACCTGGTGGATGCCGCCGGCCTATCATACCTGCACAGAGATCCACAACTTATCCAGGAGTGTGTGGACAATGCTTTCAAGGTTGGGGAGATACTCCAGTTCTTGATGTCCTCCAGCCCGCAAGCCGGCGAGTCTCCATTGGAAACTGTGTGGGTGGCATCTTCCATCCTGATAGTCGCGAATACCTTTCTATGGCTTCGCTACGCCGAGGACGAGATATGCACGGGACCCAATGTTCGAGAGCGAGCCAATCACTACTTCGACCTTGTCCGTCAACTTATCTCGTCATGGGGCCCTGATTGGAAAGCAGCCAGGCAGTGGCTGTCGTCACTAGATGCCATGCATGATCTGTACAAGGCAGCCTACATTGGCGAGGTGCACGACAGCTTTCTCAACCGCGAGGAGGCAGCTTCCGCGCCTGACGAAGACGACTCAGGCAACGACTTCAGGCCGCAGCCCGGCGACGGTTTCCCCTCTCTCATCTCGCTGCCCAATCTCCAATCCTCTGTCAAATTTGCCACTTCGGATACTTCGGCCAAGTCTATCAGCCTGCAGTCCATTTGGTTGCAGCTGTCCGGTGGCTGGAATTATGGCTTTCCAGATCATGGCTTTCTGGTCGATACCGAGATGGAAGGTCAACAAACAGCCTACAATGTCGTCAACTAGCCATTGTGCACATGCTATGGATGAGGAGCCGGCGTTGACTTGTCAAGAAATTAAGGTCATTCGGCCCTGCAATTCGATTTACTCTTCGGCGTCAACAGCACAGCCGCCCATGTAGCCCCCGAGACAGCACGATGGAGATGTATCCATCTGCACCAAGGATATTGAAGTAGTGGCCAAGTGGCCTATGAATTCATATGAGATCTACATCTGATAGACTGATACCGGAATGTTGATTCAACCCTTCCGAGCATGGAGCACATCCTCTCCAACGCCCCTCATCTTGTCCGGCAGAACTAATTACATGGGTTATAATCGCAACCTTATTTTGCGAGCATCATGCATCTTCGTGAACCGCCTTTGTCTCTACAACGGGAGGAGTGTAGCCAGCCTCTTCCTCGACATCGGTGTGCTTCGAAACGGTCCATACCGCTGGTAGAGCAATGACAAGGGATCCGATACAAAGACCCCAGTCCATCCCAAACTGAGTTCTGCTGCTCGTTCCTAGTGCATTGACGCGCCACGCCATAGCACCACCCGTGGCTTGAAACGTCTTGTACGCACCCACGAGGATAGCCGCGCGACCCGCGCTGTTGGATTCGGTCCCAATGAGCCAGTACGCGAAGCCTTGCCAAAGTGCATCGTAAGCACCGTAGAAGATGTATAGAAAGATGGGACCGGTGGAAATGCTCCCTTGCGTGTAGTCGATGTCCTGCTTGAGGCCGCGCAGGACACGCGCCTCGTGCCAGAGCTCAAAGCTGAGGCCTCCGCCCCAGATCGCCATGCCGGTGACGGAGAGGACGGCCCAGCCGACCCGCGCCCGGTTGGAACGATGGAGCCAGGGCATGTCCAGGATCAGACCGATAAGGAGGCCGCCCAGCATTTGCGCCAGCCAGTAAAGGGCACTGTTGAGCGACCGCGTCCGGATGTTGAAGGTCATGCCGTTGACATTGTTCTGCTGGTAGCTGTAGAACACATTGGCGGAGAAGAAGAGGGGAAGCATGCAGGCGACCCGCCATTTGAACAAGGTGCTTGTGGCCATCTTGATGATTCCCTTGAAGTTGTGCTTCTCCGTCTCAACCGCCTGGTGTAGCTGGGCGAGGCGGATGCGTGATGGAGAGCACAGGAAGATGCCGAGGAGCCATCCGAAAGCCATGATGGTCATGAGAGCGATGTAGGTCGAATCTGTGACACTGCCCTCTTTGGACTTGAAGTTAAGACCAAAGGATATGAAGGAGCCGATTCCGCCGCCCAAGTTGAAGATGATCCAAAACACCGCGATAGCCCGACCTTTCTGAGACTCCTCGACATATGTGGTCATGATGGCACCTTGCACGATCCAGATGAAGGAAGCACCGATACCAAGAATGGCGCCCGATGCTATGACGAAAGCCCCATTGTGATGGTGGTTGAAGTGTAGAAGACTGCCGCTATAGAGGGCATAGGTCCAACCACCGATCAAGAAGCAGATTCGAGGCCCAACACGGGAGAAGATCGGGCCCACGATGAAGAGCGCAGTGCCGGCAGTAGCAGAGAGAAGAGCAACGTTGGCATTGGCGGCGACCGTTGAGTCGACTTGTCCAGAGCCACCAAGGCCGGTGAGCGCATTGTACATCTAATCTTTTGTTAGCACAGTAGAGAAATATATCGGCACATGTACTCACTCCGGGTAGACAGAAGCAGATGAAGCTGATAAGCACAACTTGAGTCCATGGGTGCGAGTAGAATGCCACAAGTTTCGAGGACGACAACTTCCGACCACCAGCACCGTCGGCAGTTCCTTCGTGATGAACTTCTTGAGGGTCATTCATGTTGGCGGTAATCGTTCTGCGCTTCAGGTTGATGATCCTTGAGTGTCCGACTCTGGTGTGTTTCGGCCGACTTGTGACGGACTGCGGCCTTGCCCAGTGCTCTTATACTTGAACCTCCACGACGGTGTGTGCCAAGCTGGGGAAGGCCTGTCCAAACGAATCGACGAGACGAGCCTGTGGCATGATCAGTTGCCAGAATTACCGAAAGATAAGTGATGATAACTGAGGTTCTTCCCATATGGTTGCATCCGAAAATCGGCTACGGATAACCCGTCCGGGGGCTTCGGTGAGGGGAAAAGCGACTAAAATCTCCTAAGCACGCACGAACTCCGCTTGTGGGGGGATGAGGGTGTGGTGGAACCTAACCACCTGGACACTTTCTATCCACCTGCTGTTTGAGTCCAGGTGGCATGGACATGCTTCCATTCATTAATGTTCGCATATGCTCTGTTCTTCAATGGCCTAGTCCAACGAGACAAGGGCCAGAATGTGTAGCTCGCTCGGAAGCCAGGTCTGCACAATGCCAGCGCGCATCGAAGTCGACCACGGGAAGCAACCACAAAGCCCTCACTCAAGTCTAGTGCTCTGCGTGGATGCCGGAGGATCAAGTTGCAAAGCAACTGTAGGTTCGGCTGATGGGATACTGTCTTCGAGGGTGGGCGGCCCATGCAATATGTGAGCAGACCTTGCAATGAAGTCTTCGAAGCAGATACTGACACTCAGTGATAGTACCACGATTGGTATTGAACGTGCCCTAGCAACCATAGCAGCTGTCACGAATGAGGCTCTTCAGAATCATCCACACGGCAAAGGAGAGACCCTTTCGACAGTCGAATTCAGGCAAGCCTGGGTAGGGCTCGCCGGATACGACCGAGCCTCCTTAAAGCCCAAAGTAGACGCCGAGCTCGCCAAACTGTTCCGGCTGTCAGTACAGAGCGAGTTAAGGATAACTTCGGACATTGATCTGCTCTCCGCAGTCTTGTTGGGTCAGTCTGACATATCGTCCGCCGTTGTTCTTGTTGTGGGAACAGGCTCTGTTGCCATGAGCTACAAGAGAAGCCATGACGGTTTCGAGCGTGTGGGCCGCGTTGGTGGCTGGGGAGGTCTTCTTGGAGACGACGGATCTGGCTACGCAATAGGTCGAGAAGGCATCCGTAGAGCTCTGCAGCAATGTGATCTGCATACACTGAGGTCGAAGGCCCGTGTCAAACAGACGCCGTTTACGCCGCTGGCTCAAGCCGTGCTGGAGCACTTCCAGTCTCTTTACCCTGGCTGCGAGCCCGAAAGCCTTCTGAGCAACTTATTGGTTCCTGCCCCAGCTGCACATACGAGGGAAGAAGGCATTACATCCATAACAAAGCCCATAGCTAGCGCTGCCTCGGCGGTCCTCTCAACTGCTGCTTGCGATGTTGAGGCGAAGCAGATCCTCGATTCCGGCGCTTCCAGTGTAGCTGACTTGGTCAATATTCTGGTTTGCGAACAGGAGATCGATGTCAAGAGTTGCGCACTGGTCCTGAGCGGCGGACTAATGAAAGACCTATCGTACAACGAGATGATCATGCAACTGGTAGAGCATCAGTGTGGCAATTTCGGTCAGGTCAAATTCATCAGTGATCCAGCTATAGTTGGAGCAAGAGAGCTTCTTTCAAGGACACGACAACAAGGCCAACCCTTTTCGTAGATCTACCTCATTTTTAATTAGAATTTAGATCAGCCATAACAGGACATTGAAAGAATTATCACATATTATCGCGAAGCCAGTACCCTGTCAGCAAATTCGTCTGCAAGTATTTGGAGCTCTTGAATGAAAGTGGTCCAACAGATGAGTATCCTCGTTGGGTTTTTGTAAGGTACGATGCCCACCACACAGCACACTAGCTCGTCCTCGTCACAGAATGACTACGCGATTCCCATGTCGCTCCACCTCCAGCTGGAGCTGGGGATGAAGCCGGTAGTGTCGGGTTATCCGTTGGTGAGATTACAACTTGCACATGGGGTGACCCCGACTCGGTTACCGGCAGGGTGGAATGCAGAGATTCGTGGAGAGTCAGGTTCTCCGAAATGAAAGATGGTATAGATCTGCAGAGAGGCGTGGTCCCTGTGGGGATTGAGGGGCTCCGCGTTATCATGATCCAGCTGTACGGTTCATACTTCAATACGAGCGCTTCTGCAGCATTTCGAGAGCATCACTATTGTTCACAGTACGGTGTTACAGTTTTCGGTAAACCTATCTCGATCATGTTTGCCATATTCTTCCAGCTCCTGGTGTTGGCAGCTGTTGCCCGGGGGTACGGCAAGCCAGGGCGTGTCAAAACCGGTCTTGATGTCCTCCTTGAGCAAGACTATGCGCAACTCGCCGGTCGGAAGGTCCTTGTGCTTAGCAACCCTACTGGTGTCACCCCTCAGCTGGATCTTGGAGTCGATGTCATGCATCAATCTGGCAAGGTCAACATTGTGGGTGTAATGGGCCCTGAGCATGGCTTTCGCGGCACGGCGCAGGCCGGAGACTCCGAGAGTACCTTTGTGGACGAGAAAACCAGATTGACTGTGTACAACGCGTACTTGGCAAACACGACGACCATGATGAGTTACATTCGAGACTCGGGAGCAGACACTGTTCTTTTTGATATTCAAGATGTGGGAGCCCGGTTCGATACATGTACGTCTTCATCCAAGACAGCCTGAATGATAGACACTCATCCTTTAACACAGACATTTGGGCTATGTATGACTCAATGGTCGCTGCAGCCAAGGCCAATGTCTCATACGTCGTCATTGATCGGCCGAATCCTATCACCGGCCTGGACGCCTTTGGACCGGTTCTGAACGAGTCTTTCGTCAACTCTTATGTCGGCCGTCGAGCCATCGCCCAGGCGCACGGCATGACTGTAGGCGAGCTTGCTCGGATGTTTGTCGGGGAAGGATGGATCAGCGAGGGTGCGTGCGGCCGTCAATTGGCGCTGGAAGTGATTCAGATGGAGCACTGGGAGCGCTGGATGACTTTCGACGACACGGGATTACCGTGGGTCATGCCAAGCCCAAACATGCCTACATTAACCACCGCAATGCTGTATCCTGGAACCTGTATGTTCGAGGGCGTTAGTTTATCAGAGGGACGTGGCACGACGAAACCCTTTGAACTGCTGGGGGCACCGTGGGTGAACGACTCCTGGGTCTCAGCCATGCGAGATCTCAACATTCCAGACACTCAGTACCGGTTCCAATGTTTTACTCCCACGGCGGACGATTTCAAGGGCAACGTCTCGTGCGGAATACAGGCGTACGTTAATGCGCGAACTACTGAGCAGCTTCGAAAATTCGACGCCCCGTACATCGCCACGGCTCTTCTGTATACGGCACGACAACTCTTCACCGTCGGCAACACCAGTGCCATTGGACCAACGACAGGAGCATTCCACTGGATTCTGAACAAGGGTGAGGATGAGATGTACGACGTGGACGTGTTGGTAGGGTCGCCCCTTATCAGAGAAGGGCTGGAGAATGGTTTACGCCCGGAACAGATACGCGATACCTGGCTCCCGGGGTTGGCAAAGTTCAAGGAGACGCGAAGTAAATACTTGCTGTACTAAGAGCCTAGACTACTGCCGTGCATTTGATTTCAACATCTGTGTTGCCGGGTAAAGTCTTCACGGCCACACATCTGATGTGACAGCCTCTGTTAGTGAATCGGGGAAGCAGAAGCAGGCAATCAAAGCACTTACGTTCGGGCTGGCTTAGGCTCTCCCCAGTATTCTCCGTAGACTTCATTGACCTTTGCAAAATCCTCCATATTCGCGAGAAACACTTGAATCCCTGGTTAGTATCGCAATGGCAGGGTTTGAAGACAGGCACTCACCATTGACTTCAACAACTTTATCCAAGCTGGAGCCACCGGCCTCAAGAACTGCTCCTAGGTTTTCAATGCATTGACGCTAGATCACCTCTTCAGCACTTGATCTCACGTCGAACACCTTCTTCGACCGTGTGTTGCGCCCCCAGACTCAACTTACCGCTCGATCTTGAACTGTGCCTTCCGTATTGACCTTCCCGCTGGCATCCTTGGGAGTCTGACCGGAGCAGAAGACAAACCCATTGGCAATGATAGCCTGACTATATACCTGCCGTGGTGCAGGGGCCTTGTCGGTAAAGACGGCTTGTTTAGACATGATAGCTTTCCTTAACACCGTGTCACACTGGCGTATATTGAAACGAATATTATCAGACAAACTGCAGCTTATGTGCTTTCACCAAAGGCAGGACAGTAAAACGAGTCTCTCTAGGTGTAGGGTGTCCCCACAATAGTGCTAATCATATCAAATGTGGCGACGAGCGGAGCGGACGTCCATGTCCGTCCCCCTCCTTGCTCCCGCTGTAGCATATGATTTAGTTCTGTTGCTAAAATAATAATTGCGTGACTAATGACATTTACCCTACCATTCAGAGCAGCTTATCCAACTAAGACCATAATTCATTGAAAGTTCCCAAACACTCGAATACGACACAGAACACTGAGCGTGCTGAACGCAACCCATCTCTGCAGACCAGCTACGGACACAATGACCTCCGCACCTAGCACTCTCCACCCATCTTCAGTGGCCGAAGCCCACGAGAGGATCAAAGGTTATGTGAAACGAACGCCACTTCTCTCGTCAGAGTACTTGGATCAGTTGGCCTCTAGCCACGATCCACAAGCCCTACTCAGGGGGGACGATGATGCCTCAGAACAAAACCCGGCAGAACCCAAAGAGCAATCCCCAACATTCCGCCTCGTGTTCAAGTGCGAGAACCTGCAGCGTACTGGCGTGTTCAAAGCACGCGGCGCCTTTCATGCCCTGTTACGCCTCGTGGAGGAGCATGGCCTCGACCAGGTTCGACAAAGCGGAGTGACAACAGTCTCCTCGGGGAACCATGCTCAAGGACTGGCGCTCGCAGCTGCCACTTTACAGATCCCTGCGACCATAGTCATGCCAAAGAGTAGCACCAAGAGCAAGATCTCTGGTGTCGCGCGCATCCTAGGAGTTGACAGCGTGGAGGGCGACGTCAGCAAAGGACTACATGGTCAAATTGTCTTCTGCGGAAGTTCCAACGCCGAGAAAAGGAGCGCGGTTGAGGCGGTCGCAGCCCAGACAGGAAGCCTATTCATCCCACCGTACGACCATCGCGACGTGATTCTGGGCCAGGGCACTTGTGCCAAAGAGCTGGAAGAGCAGTTCCACGAGATACAAGCCTCGGAAAACAAAATGGCGCCAGATGCAGTCATAGCCCCGATCGGGGGTGGTGGCTTGCTGGGAGGTATCGCGACCTGGTTCAGCGACAAGCCTAGCACACTCGTGTTTGGAGCCGAACCCTCATTTGAGGGCGCAGACGATGCTAGGATGGGCTTGCAGCAGGGTAGCAGAGTCGAGCACGTCGCATCGACCACTATTGCAGACGGCCTCAGAACACCGGTGGGCATCCTCAACTGGGATATCGTCAGCGACAGAACCAAGGTCGAAGACATCTTCTCCGTTGGCGAAGACGAGATCAAGGCAGTGATGAGGCTGTTTCTGGAGCAACTGAAGATAGTTGTAGAGCCAAGTGGTTGTGTACCGCTGGCCGTTGTCCTGTTCAACAGAGAGTTCCGGGCAATGACAGCAAAGCTCCAGGCTGGGAGGGCTGGGGAGCCGTGGGACCTGGCTATTGTGATCAGTGGAGGGAACACAACTGTTGAAACTATGGCGGGACTATTGTGTGATGGAAGTGGTCGATAGATCTTCATAGAGCCTATTCCCAGGTGTATCCGCCGTTGAGAAATTCATCCGTCACTAGAAATCCAAGGTCGCCAGCATCATCGCTGTTCTCCAGATTCCATGTGTTTGACAGTCCCCCGACGCCATTCTCGAACATATCCATGAAGCTAAAATTGAGAGCCTGATCGTCCTCGTGAGGAGCGTTCGAGCTTTCCGACTTGATTGCCTCCAAGATGCCTTCCCGTATTTCCGTGATGCATGGCCAGACTTGCTGTATAGACTTCATGGCGTCCAGCAAGACATCCAAAGGCTTGGATATGTCCTTGTCCTCCCAGGACGACTTTTCCAGGTACCGCTTCATCATGACGACGCCTGAGCCGGCCGAGAGTGTATGGACAAAGCTTAGCGGCAGCAGCTCGAGGCGGTAATACCGGCGGTAGCTTCGAATCAGCCGTAAAATGGCTGCAAGTGATTCATAGCAAATCTCAATATCTTCGCCATTAGCGACAACGTCGTCATCGAGGTGTTGCTTGGGCGGCCGGTGCAGAATGATCATGCCAGTGTGGAACAGCATATGTAAATTCAACACATACGGAGGCACCTGACCTACAGTCCATTGACTCCATTGTAGTTTCTGAGGAAGCATAGACAGCCATTTCACCAGGGACGTGTGTATTTTCTGGGCTGTAGCTGCCGCAACCACGTCGTCCGTTTGGTGCCGTCGGTTCTCAAAGATATCGACGACCATATTATGGAAGATCTTGGCAAGCTCGACATGATGTATGAATGATCCGATAGTAGAGATACCGTCTTCGAATGCGGTAGCTGAAGTCCCTTTCGAGATGTATGTGTCGAGAAGGTTTTCCCATTCCGGTGGATAGGGTATACGAATGGTGTTACGGACATCAGCCTCATGTGGATACAATGCTGGTGGCCTCCCGAAGAACAGACTTAACTGCTTGTCGGCGATGAATGCTGCCCAGTATACTCGTCGCAAAATCTCACGGTCTACCGAAGACTCGGTTCGACTGCTCCAGTTGTTGGGATCGAGATGAAGCCCCATCTCATGCGTCAGGCGGCATGCCATTCCACAAAAGAGCCAGCCTTTGGAGCCCCTGCCTTGTCCAATTTCGAGATGGGCAAGGATGAGCATCGATTGCAACGTCGTTAGGTCGGGGAGGTCTAAGGAACTCAGCAAAAGGTCTTCCGCGTACTTCACAAAGTCCATGGCGAGGGCTCTGTGTGATTCGCTCTCTGATACAAGCGCGCCAACAGCGCAGATGGCATACATGAGCATGTCCGAGTAATACGGTCCGCCTTTGGCAGCATAGTCTCGAAGAAAGTACTCCCGGTAAACGCAAAAGTTGGACTGGTAGACGTTCTGGAAGAATATGGCCATCAGCTGCCGACAGATATCGTCGTACGGGTTGATTGGAAAATTGTGCCCAGCACTTGGGATGTTGGTTGGTCTGGCGGCTGACCTGTCTGGGTCGGTGCGAGGCGACGGCACTTTCTCAGATAGCTGTATCTGGAATAGGCTTGAGCCGCCGTAGAATTGCGTTGACTTGCGAGTAGTGAGTTTCCTCATCCTACCCTCACGAGCTCTTGCTACTACCAAGCCTCCCGCCGTGGAAGAGGTTGTGGGTGACTCGGACGTGGGGGAGACTATGGTCGGTGACTCGGCTGTAGGCAATATCAGACTAGGTGAAGGGCTCTCCTTGTCTGCGATTTGAATTGTGGTCTCTGTTCCACCAACATTCTGGCGTACAGATGCTTCGGGCAGGGGATGAAAGCGTGCAAGAAGTTGGCGTCTGGATGCCTCGTCTGTAGCGGCAAGCTTATGGATGAAGGTCTCGAGCGAGCCGATCTGACTTTCGAGTGCATGCACATACTGCTTTGATGCAGGCCTACAGCGGTATTGATTGTCAGCCTCTGGATCACGACCTTAGCCTGAACGCCTGTTGAAGTTGCCCCTCACTTTTGTCTCTCACCGCCTGCTGGAAATACACACTCCTCTCCAGCCTTGATACATTTGAAACATGGACTCTGTTTGTCACACTTGATCTTACGCCTACGACATCTTTCACATCTACAATGCCAAGGATTAGTTTATGAGCCGCGTGCATGTAGAATTGGCAATTTGACGTTGCTATCTTACGAGACATTGTTGCTTTCTCCAGATATGGCTACCCGCACTGATTGGAGGTCGTTGGTGTTATTGTTGGGAGGAGGCATCGTTCGCACTTTGAAGGCCGCCGTAGAGCGGGCGAGCATGTCCGTCAGAGGTGGGCGGAGGTTGAGAGGATTATTTCTGGAAGGGGTTGGACGAGCGTAATATTCATCCATGATGCGGAGAGATGGGTCTAGCGCTATCTATGGGTTGAGATATGCCTCGCCCGCCAGGACAGTTCTTTGCAAGTGTCTCCACATCGACTTAGTTTCTTTATCATCGGTCGATACTAGGGCGCGGAGGTCCAAGTCCGCTGATCCCCACACTCAGATAACTCAGATACGGGGAAAGAGATTGTGGAGGTAATCTGGAGTTGTTTGCATGTCCCATCGTCTGACTCTGAAGCCTCCATGCGTGCCAGCACGAAGCCCCAGCTGATGGGTGGTTGAAACCAAGCAACCTGGACCCTTCCTCCGGGTTTCTTGCATTGCCTGGTCCCCCCTATAAGATCCAAAGGATCCTCACGCCAGGCATTTGCGTTCTCTTGCAACATCAACATCCTTCAATATCTCATTCTTCCTTCGGTCACCTCCCCGGGGCTTACCCACCTAAACTACCCTGTACGTAATCATGGCAGTCCAAGATACAATCGAAGGCCACCGAAGCGTTGTCGCCTCGGAACCCAAGCGCGGCGACGCCGACAAGACCTCGGTAGCAGAGGAAGGGGCTCAGGAAATGACCGAGATCTACGTCGATCCCGTCAAAGAGAAGAAGATCCTGCGAAAGCTCGATATTCGACTGGCTCCCATCTTCATGTCCCTCTACTTTCTCTCATACCTCAACCGCAGCAACATCGGCAATGCCGCAGTTGCGGGCATGAACACGCAGCTCAACCTCTCCGCCGGAGATTACAGCACATCGGTCAGCGTCTTCTATGCCACCTACGTGGGCCTCATCTTTCCGCTGGTGCTTGCACTGCGAAAGCTCAAGACGCACCGCGCCATGACCGTCATGTCCTTTGCCTGGGCCATTGTCACCATTGGCACGGCCTTCTGTCGGTCTTACGGCGCATTGCTGGCGTGCCGTCTGCTCCTGGGTGTGTGCGAGGCGGGCTTCTTCCCCTGCATCAGTCTCTACATGACTATGATCTACAACCGTCGCGAGCAAGGTCTTCGGTTTGCATATCTGTTCAGCGCCATGGCCATCTCCGGCATGTTTGGCGGCCTCATCGCCACTGGCATCACCAATATCGGAACGGTTGGGGGCTTGAAGGCTTGGTCGTGGCTTTATATCATCGAGGGTCTCATATCGATTGTCGTTGTGCCTTGGGTCTGGTTCGGCCTCCCAGAGAATCCAGCCAAGGCCCGGTGGTGGAATGCCGATGAGCTCCAGACTCTTGAGAGGAGAGAACTGAAGCGTCAAGAGTACATGGGCCAGGAGGCCTTCGACTGGGCGCAGGTGCGATCCGCCCTGTCTGACTGGCGTGTGTACACGGGTGCTCTCATCCAGTTCTTCCAGGACATTGTTCTGTACGGCTTCAGCACCTTCCTTCCGTCTATTCTGAAGAATGGCCTTCATTTCGATTCCCTACAGGCCCAGTACCTCAGCGTACCTGTCTACCTCCTAGGTGGCATCAGCTTCTTCACAGCTGCCATGGTAGGCGACAAGTTCGGCCTCCGAGGTTCCATTCTCTTCTTTCAGGATATCTGCGCCGTCATTGGATACGTTCTGATCATCAAGGTCGAAAGCAACGCCGTCAAGTACTTTGCTTGTTATCTCATCGCTATCCCATTGTACTGCGGTGCCGGACTGAACGAAATGTGGATCGTCAACAACACCGCTCCTCACTACCGCCGTGCCACAGCCTTGGGTCTTTCGCAGGCGATCGGAAACATCGCGGGAATCGTGTCTGGCCAAATCTATCGCACTTCGCCGTACATGCTCGGTCACTGGTGCTCTCTCGGCGCCACGCTTGCCTCCATGACTCTGATTGCCATTCAGTTCTTCTACTTCCGTGCCAAGAACCACAAGAAGGTTCAGATTGTCCGGGGCGAAAGGGTTGATGATAGGAAGAACAAAACTGGTGAGGACAACCTTGACTTTAGGTATGTCTACTAGGGCATACGTCTGTCAAGAGTCAATGAGACGATGTTTGTATCCCTTGAGGGACCTAGGTAGTTTGCTGTAGGACGAGTAGCAACAGGCAGGCTTTGAGTTTCGAGACTCGCAAGAACGGGCAGTTTGAAGTAGAGATACACGGAAATGACTTGGACTATTGTATCATCTGCTCATGTTTCTTCAAAGCGTTAGCAGTGCTGGATTTCATTATTATGCAATCAAGCATCACTACGTTTGTCCCAGAAAGATCATTCCCTTCTCGAAGAAGGAAGCGAGTGCTTCGAATCTCCTAGACTGGCTTCACCTTCATAGATCTCAAATGAATTTGCTCACAGGTCAAACGGCATTGACTCTAGGGTTTAAAAGTACCGCTATCTTTGCTATAGGACATCATCCTCTCGGCAATCCAGCATGAGCATCATTCCGGGAGCATGTGCCATGATCGGCCCCTCTAGAGGCGCCTTCATCACTGCCTCCTGGGGCGTGACTCCACAACCCCAAAAGACGGGCACATTTTCCTCATCTCCAAACACAATGCCCAAGGGTTGGCCATCTATCGTCAAGGGCGCGTGTCCCCATTGAACCTTATTGATATCGCTGATCCCAAGCCGGGCCACCGCATCCCAGCCCCAGGCGATCGGCTCGCCGTGTGTCGGTAGATAACGCTTGGTCACCTGGCGGACCGTCTCGATGTCGGCTTTGCGGAAGGGTCGCATCGACACGACGTACGTCGATCCCGAGAAGACGCCAGAGGGGTTGAGCGGCACATTGCTGCGGTACATGGGCACTGTGCGATCCTGCACGAGATGGCGGATCTCGAGCCCGGCACGCACCAGCGCCGACTCAAAGCTCTGACTGCAGCCGATGACGAAGGCGACATGGTCGTCCGTCCACTGCGACCTGATGTCCGGTACTGCCTCGTCGATCAACCGAGGGCCGTTGTATACATTGAACCGCGGGCAGTCGGTTCGCAGGTCCAAGTCCGAGGCGACCTCGACACCCGAGATCCGTGGGAGGTAGGATTTGAGTTGGCTGAAGCTCCCCGATTTGACCGACTCTGCGATCAGGGGGCAAGGCACAGGGTTTCGAGCGCACAGATTACGAAAGTCGTCGGCATATTTGGAGGGCAGGACCAGAAGGTTCGCTTGTAAGTAGGTGGGCGCAAGCCCGGAAGTCGACTTGGCGTATTCGTTGTTTCGACAAGCGATGCGTGCCTCAGCTCCCGTTCTGTACAACGGGGCTTCTAGCATCAGCGACCCTGGGGCTTGGGTAGTGACAGTGACTTGGGTGTTGGACATGATGAGTGCTGGTTTTACTAGCGATAAGCATCGTATCCAGCAAGCTGCTAGATTTGGTGCGTTCGATCCCGCATGTTATTAGTTCAATCCTTCTCGCTCTCAACACTTCCTAGAGCACATCATTGGAGATCGTAATCGACCAATTCCTGGAGCAATCTCAGCTGCCCGCGAAAGGTGCGGCGAGTGGAACAGCGCGTGCGCCCAGACGGCGCGGCGGAGCGCGGACCTCCATGTCCGTTATCTGCTCAACCTTAGTCAATCAAGCGGCAATGGACGTCCATGTCCGTCAAGTGGGCCACAATCCGGCGGTCTTGAGCGGACGGACGCCCCGTTCATGCTACGACGACACTCAATGTGTAACACAATGACCCTAGGAATACCTTCCAGGGCTCATCACTGAGATTGAAAATGGCGATAGATGTGAATAGATGATATAACACACCCCCTATATCCTGACAGAGAAGGACATATCTCAGTAATCCGCGCATTCCCAGCGTTGTCATTGTCCCGATTTCTTCAATATGACTGCCTCAGAATCTCCTGGCATACAGATATCAATTGACAGGGGTGGAACCTTCACAGACATCCATGCCTCCGTTCCCGGACAGGATGACATTATCCTCAAAGTCCTGTCTGTGGATCCAGCCAATTATAATGACGCCCCTACGGAAGGCGTCCGGTGCATCCTGGAGATGGTCACGGGGAAGCCGCATCCCCGAAATCAAAAGCTCGATACTTCTCCCATCGAAAGGATACGTATGGGAACAACCGTCGGCACCAATGCCCTTTTAGAACGAAAAGGAGCCAGGTCAGCCCTCCTGATTACCAAGGGATTTCGTGATTTGTTACGGATCGGCAACCAGTCTCGTCCGAACATCTTTGACTTGACAGTCTCGATCCCCGATCTCTTATATCAAGAGGTTGTGGAAGTAGACGAACGTATCACTTTGGAAGGCTACGCGGAGAACCCGCAGTATGAAGCTACCGAAGCGGCCCGCGACATATCCGGTGACCCGAGCCTCCTCCGAGGGTCAACAGGCGAAGTCGTTCGCGTTCTGAAGACGCCCAATCTAAGTGACGTTCGTGTCTCTTTAGAAAAGCTATGGGCGGATGGCTACCGATCACTTGCGGTCGTGTTCATACACTCGTACATCTACCCGGAGCATGAACGGCAAGTCGGTGCATTGGCACGAGAGATGGGTTTCTCCGTTGTGGAGTCGGCAGCTTTGCAGCCCATGATCAAAGCTGTGCCCCGCGGTATGTCCGCGACTGCGGATGCCTACCTGACGCCCATCATCAAGGACTACATCGAATCTATCTCGACCAATTTCCAAGGAGGTCTGGCGGCACAGGGGCTTCGATGCGAATTCATGCAATCGGACGGAGGCCTGGTCGATTTCAGAAGCTTCGGTGGGCTCGCTAGCGTGCTGTCTGGCCCTGCCGGCGGCGTTGTTGGTTATGCTCAGACTGCGTGGGATGCCAAGCAGGGCAAGCCTGTCATCGGCTTTGACATGGGCGGAACGTCTACCGACTGCTCACGTTACGCTGGAAGCTACGAGCACACTTTTGAATCAAAAACTGCCGGCATCTCCATCCAGTCACCCCAATTGGATATCATCACGTAAGCCCCCAAGCCATGAAGGCCGCTCCGTGACAATCGAGCTAACTGGTGTGATGAATCAGCGTGGCAGCCGGTGGTGGCTCAATGCTCTTTTGGCGCAATGGACTCTTTGCTGTAGGCCCAGAGTCTGCTGGCGCTCACCCTGGGCCAGCCTGCTACCGCAAGGGCGGCCCCCTGACCATTACCGATGCGAATCTGTTCCTGGGTCGAATTGTTCCTGAGCACTTTCCCAAGATCTTTGGCCCAAATGAAGATCAGCCTTTGGGTACCGAGATTGTAAAGGAGATGTTTGCTCAGCTCACAAAGCAGATCAATACCGACAACGTTGCCGCAGGTCGGGACGAGCTCACGGCTGAGGAGGTTGCCTTGGGCTTCCTTCGCGTTGCGTCCGAGGTTATGGCCAGGCCTATTCGTTCACTGACGGAGACACGAGGCCACGATACATCTGACCATATCCTATCATGCTTCGGTGGTGCCGGTGGTCAGCACGCATGCGATGTGGCCAACGCTTTGTCCATCACCCAAGTCGTCATCCACAAATACTCCTCAGTCCTTTCAGCATACGGCCTCTCCTTGGCCGATCTTGTGCACGAAGCCCAGAAGCCAGCAGCTACGGTGTTTGACAAGACAAACTTCGTCGACTTTGAGCAATCTTTGGTGCAGCTTTCAGAAACAGCCACTCAGCACTTGCTCAATCAGGGCATCAGCAAGTCCCAGATCCGAGTCGAGCGCTATCTCAACATGCGCTACGAAGGTTCAAATTCAGCGTCCATGATCATGCAAGATCAGCCCGATCAGAAGATATCCGAGTTTCAGCAACTGTTTGACGAGAAGCACTCCCGCGAGTTCGGCTTCGTGTTTCCCGATAAGAAGATTCTTATCGACGACTTCCGTGTTCGTGCAATTGGAAGCACTGCCAAGCACACCGGCACGAGTCCTTTTGAGCAACTAGAGAAGGTGCTCAAGAAGCCTGCCGTAGCAGCTCCCAAGCCAGATTCCGAAGTCTCGGTTTGTTTTGACTCACTCGCCGGGCATGTCAAGACTCGACTGTATCTGCTGAGCAGCCTCACTTCTGGTGTTCGGATTCCGGGTCCAGCTCTGATTCTGGACAAAACGCAAACTATTCTCATTGTTCCAGAAGCCGAGGCCATAATTCTTGACAACACAGTTATGATCGAGTTGAAGAGTTCATCTACCGCTGTTACAAGCAAGAAGGTCTCGGATCAACAAGTCAACCCTATCCAGCTTTCCATTATGGGGCATCGCTTCATGTCTATCGCAGAACAGATGGGTCACACGTTACAAAAGACTTCAGTCTCTACAAATATCAAGGAGAGACTCGACTTCTCCTGTGCCATCTTCTCACCAGATGGTGGTCTCGTTGCGAATGCTCCCCATGTGCCGGTGCATCTGGGAAGCATGCAATTCTGTGTGAAGCATTGTGAGTGCAACTCCTGTCATGATGAGGATCTTCAACACCCTTTCCGTGAATTGGCTACTTGAAATTTGCAAAATATTGACAACTTCTCTGATTGATAGTGCACAAGGCCTGGAAAGGACGGCTAGAAGAGGGTGATGTCCTGATTTCGAACCACCCCTCCAGCGGCGGCACCCATCTTCCCGACATTACAGTAGTAACTCCAGTTTTCGACCAGGGTGTGATTGTCTTCTACGTCGCTTCGCGTGGTCACCACGCTGATATTGGCGGAACACGGCCTGGTTCCATGCCTCCAGACTCACGCTGGCTGTATGAGGAAGGCGCGGCGATCCTCGGTGAGAAGCTCGTCAGCAATGATCGCTTCAACGAGGACCGCATTATCGAGCTACTATTGCACGAACCTGCCAAACACCCGGGCTCTTCTGGAACGCGCACGCTCAGCGATAACTTATCGGATCTCAAGGCCCAGGTGGCCGCCAACAAGCAAGGCATCACATTGATTCAGGGTCTTATCCAGGAACATACGTTGCCTAGAGTTCACAAGTACATGTTTGCCATCCAAGACAATGCCGAGCAGGCAGTACGGGCCCTGCTTAAGAAGATGCACACGACAGTCGGAGGCGCCACGCTCGACGCCATCGATTACATGGACGATGGCACCCCTATCAAGCTGGCGGTGACTATCGACAGCAAGACCGGTTCTGCAGTCTTTGACTTCTCGGGTACCGGCCCACAAGTCTACGCCAATACAAATGCGCCGATTGCCATTACGCATTCGGCAATTATCTACTGTCTGCGTTCTCTCATCGCATCCGAGGTGCCACTCAACCAGGGCTGTCTGAACCCCATCGACATACGCATTCCTCCCTCCTCTATCTTGTCCCCGGCTGCCGGAGCCTCAGTAGTGGGCGGAAACGTACTCACCTCCCAGCGTATCACGGATGTGATCCTCAAAGCGTTCCAGGCGTGTGCCGACAGCCAGGGTTGCATGAACAACCTCACCTTTGGCATGGGCGGCACCAAGATCAATGCCGACGGCTCTACGACCGTGGAGCAGGGTTTCGGATACTACGAGACTATCGGGGGAGGCGCTGGAGCAGGAGAGACCTGGGAAGGCACCAGTGGCGTTCACACACACATGACCAACACCCGTATTACCGATCCCGAGGTGCTCGAGAAG
The DNA here is from genome assembly GCA_018873225.1 of [Phialemoniopsis] sp. UDSM-2020. Classification (NCBI taxonomy): domain Eukaryota; kingdom Fungi; phylum Ascomycota; class Sordariomycetes; order Thyridiales; family Thyridiaceae; genus Thyridium; species [Phialemoniopsis] sp. UDSM-2020. The sequence continues at coordinate 1,102,251 of JAEILZ010000005.1, forward strand.
CGATACCCGGTTTTGCTGCACGAGTTCTCCATCCGCAAGGGCTCTGGTGGAGACGGGGTGCACCATGGTGGCGATGGTATCGTGCGTGACATCGAGTTCCGCGTGCCGGGCGTGCAAGTGTCAATCTTGTCTGAGCGGCGGACACGGGCACCGCAGGGCTGCGCCGGAGGTGAGGACGGAGCTATGGGGCAGAATCTTTGGGTCCGGCGCAGTGACGGGCTAGTTGTCAGCTTGGGCGGGAAGGCTACTGCGCTGTTTGATCAGGGGGACAGGATCGTTCTCAACACCCCTGGTGGTGGCGGGTGGGGAAGGAAGTAAGCTGGAGAAGAACAAGACATATCTCACGTAGTGGTGACGAAAAAGGAATGTATGATCTCATACGCAATGACAAGGTGAAGCTGATCTACACTGATCATTGATCGGTCTCATGCAAGGTCTAGTACCTGATGAGAAGCCGGTCTAGCTCATTTCCACTCCCCAGCCCTTGCACGATCACAAATATGCTGCAATGTTGTCGCCGCCCATTCGAAGTCATCCAGAGTCAAATAGATCTGACCGCTGATTCTGCACCAGAAGCCACCCGCATAGAATTTGATCGGTATGTACGTCTCATATTCGGCCGGGGTGAGTTCTTGCATCCACTTCGCAATCTTCGGACCATCTGCTACGTCGATGCTGAGTTCCGAGAGTGCCAGCGGCAGGCGAACGTTGACGAAGCAGCAGCGGCGAAACGAGCTTGACAGTTTGCCAAGGGCCTCTGTCCCCAATATCTGTGCCATTCTCTCACCGCCCTTGCGCGCAATATCTTCGCAATACTGGCGCACACTGGCCTCACCGCCACATACTTCGGCCCTAAATTTGAGTGCTACAGGTACACAACAGTATGGCGTGTTATCAGTCGTTGAGACTTTGTCGAACAAGCGGGAAAAGTACTTGTTGGGGTCCATGTTCTTGCGTTCGTTCCTAGTCTCGTATCCCCAGGATGTTGGCACGGTTGTCGTGAACAGCTCCTGGTTGCGAAACGGTACATACAGGATAGCACATCCCCGAGGTACCATGAGCCACCTATGAGAAGTTAGACAAACTCATGTTTGAGTTGAGCGATACCTACTTGTAACAATTGCTTATCACAAAGTCAGGTCCAACATGAGCAAGGTGAGTGAGATCAATGTGGCCGATCCCGTGGGCGGCATCGATTAGGCTCATGATTCGATGTTCTTTGCAAGCTGACACAAGTGCCTCCCATGGAAATCTGGCGCCGGGGAATGTGAGCACCGTATCGAACATGGCCATCTTTGGTCGTTTGCCCTGTGCTTTGAGGGATTGAACAGCGTCCTGGAAGCATTTGAGGATCTCATCATCTTCAATAGGATACGTGATGTCTATTTGATGGGACGAGAAAGGACGATCTTCCGACAGCGATTGGATCGTTTTTGCACATGCGCCATAGATGGTGCTGAAGTAGATGATAACATCCTCGCCGTCAAATGACAAGTTACGAAGCACAGTGTTCACGCCAGTCGTGGCATTGGGTACGAAGACGACCTCGTTTGGGTCGGCACCAAGGAGGGGCGCGATAGCAACTTTGCTTTCCTTGAGGAGATCGAGGTAGGTATACCTGATAAAGGTATCGGGTCGTTCTTCGCTTTGGGACTGTAGTTGTTGCTGATGTTCTTGCACTCTTCTCGGAAAAGTGCCAAACGACCCGTGATTCAATGGTCGGTAATCGGGGGCAAATGAGAAGTGCTCGCGCATCTCACTTCCCAGCAAAGACGTTAGATCGTCCGATCCCTCTCCAGCTGCGTTTTGACTCATGGTGTGGTATGCAGCGAAGAGTAGTGAAGCCAGTGATCAGATCATAGTTTTCTTGATCCGAGCGGGTGTTCAGGACGCGAGAAACCTGCATGAATGTGTCACGTGGTGGTGATTTCGGTGTGGTTACATTTCATCTTGCCTGCAGCCTGCAGGGGAGGGAAGCGCGGGGTTTCTCCTGGCTCAGCGCGTAACATTCAGCCTCGCAACCGGATCATTCAATTCAATCCCAACACCATGCTCATGTAGAACATCAAGAAGACAGTCGATCGACCGACTAAAGCCTCGAGTTGTTCACGGCCATGGATCCATTGTCAATCAGTGCCAGTGTCATCGCTGTCACGACAGTCGCTGCTCAAGTTATCAACACCCTCGCAGGTATCCGCGACGAATGGGTCTCGCTACCTGGGCGGGTACATGCGCTGAACAACGAGATCCAAGATTTGAATGTCGTGCTTCAGCAAATCGCCATTGCCTATGAGGAAAGGAAGCTATCAGAACAAGACAAGCATGGCGATATGACCCTCGCAGCGCTGTTGGCGCGAGGGGCGACAGTCATGGAAGATTTGAAATCGATCCTCGAGACCTTTCTTACGGCAAACAACGGAAAGAGAGAAGCTATACAGAGGGCGCTAACGTGGAGGAAGGTTCAGGGGAGGGTCTTCATACTAATGGACGACATCAAGCAGGTTAAGCTCAGCTTGAATCTACTCCTCGGCGCATCTCACTCGTATGACATTATCCAGCGTGCTAGCAATCTTCAGACATACACTAACGTCTACCTAGCCGCGACATGGTGCATGTTCGCCTGCGGCTCGAAGAACTAACCTTGCAGGTCTCCGAGTCCAAGGATTCTGAGTCCCCAAAGGTTGAAATTCCTTCTAGCTTCATTGAAATGCTCCTCGAACAACATCATGCGTCAATGACGGGGGCATACTCACAGGTGGATGAGCGACTCAGCCGGGTGGAAGCGCTTCTTCAAGCCCAAGCATCCGACATGCACAGCTCTCAAGTTTCGCAAATTGGGCCCTTGTACAACAATTCAGTTCCGCCGGCGAGGCGACGCCCGGTCCGGGCAGTAAGTCCTGTCTCGGCAGCTCGAATCCAGGCCAACTCCACATCAGTCGGGGTCCGACTAAGGCAGACTCGAGCAACATGCCAAGCAAGCTGCCCATGCGCTTGCCACCAGATGCAAAATCGAAAAACCGCCTCCTTTATGGACCGCCTTGTCGGGCAGCTGTTCCTAGGGTACAGTGGGTTGCCATTGTTAAGCGCGAAGTGCGACTCGAATTCTTGCGTCAAGGAACAAATCCCAACCATTGATGTTCAATACTGGTTCCCCCTCGGCTTTTGCTGGTCCCAGATAATTCGACTACACCTGTCGTACGAAGCCAATGTTGGTCCATCGCTTCAACTGAGCACGCTAAGACGAGTTTCGGACACTGCCCAGTCTGTTAGCTTTGCCCTCGATGGAAATATCGAAGGGCTGAAAGGGTTGTTTAGTCAGGGACTCGCCTCGCCCCGCGATGTTAGCTCAACGAGGGGATATTCACTTCTTCGAGTTCGTTCAACCCAGTTCTTCCGTGGTCTTCGAGAGGGCTAATACTAGACAAAGTGGGCTCTGTATGGGCAGCAGTATGAAACCTGCAAATTTCTTATGACAGCCGGAGCAGATCCTACCTACAGGTAATGACCCCTAGTATCGAGAAACGAGACGATTAGACAATCGCTCAGACCTGTGCATCTAGACCTGTTGCAAAAAGCGATGATCCTCCGAGCGACAAAGCTGGAGATGTTTTATTGCGTGGCTGTATTCCGCAAGAAGTGATCGATATACTCCGGCTCATGGCAGAGGGAAGCGATTTCATCGAACGGCAAAATTTCGCCAGAATTCATAAAATCGTGCTTGGTCTTTGCAGTGGGGACTTGGAGGACGAGCTACGCCAAAACCCTCACGATGTTGACTTTCCAGATGCAACGGGACGCACGGCGCTGCAGTGGGCTGCCGCAAGAGGAGATGAGCGAGCCGTAGTCATTTTGCTCAGCTGGGGGGCCGACCCAAATAATATGGACAAGAAACTCAACACACCATTGACTCTGGCTTCAAATCAGAACCAGACAGTCTGCGTCCGCCTGCTCCTTGAAGCTGGGGCATTACCCGATCCCGAATTGCCACCCGGCGTCAAATTTGGCACTCCACTCAACTGCGCCGCGCGAAACGCAGCCGATCCAATGCTCCTGAAAACGTTGTTGGACTTCAATGCACTTATTGAGGCGTGTGGAGTTGATGGGGTGACGCCGTTGCTACATGTCGCTCGCGGCAACAGTGCAGCGCACGCCATGCTTCTCCTGGAATATGGAGCAAACATCAACGCAACCTCCAAGAGCGGGCGGACTCCCCTTACAGCAGCGATTCAGTACAACAATCATGCTGTCCTAAAGCTTCTACTAGAGCGGTGGTCAGATTACGTCGAGTGCCCGAGGCTCAAGGGACCTAATCTCCTGGAGACTGCGGCTCAATACGCTGACGTTCAGACAATCGCACTTCTTACTTCTGCCGAGCATCTTCAGATGCACAAGGACAGCTCGTATATCTTGGATCATTATAGGGAGGTCCTTGACGCCCGATCCGACAAATCTGAGAAGTTGGAAGTAGCGTTCGAAGACTTGGTATCTGTTCTACGAATGGATGCTGGTGGGAGGGGAAACATTGAAAGTCGTATGGAGTCTGGTTTGCTTGGCCAGGTAGCTTGTGGGTCTGGATCTGATGAAGACACGGACTCAGACGTCCTGCTTTTTGAGGATGCGAAGGAGAATTTCGATCCATAGTGACGCTCCACCGGCGAGCTGATTCTACGTAAAGAGGCATCCTTTTTATTTTCGAGTCAGAAGTACTCCTAAAGGGTTGGCACAAATGTTCCAGGCTTACAATATCATTTATTAGTTGTCTCACTCCACGCTGAGAGTGTTGGGATACACAGACAGCCAGGAACATTACAGCTCCGTGTGATCATCACGTAGCATGTTGTACTGATCATGAATACCCGCTTCAGCGTAGTAATCGGGACAGTATGTCACGCTCTTCCTCGACCACGCCCAAAAGGCGGCCTCCTCTGCAGGCCCATATATTAGATCACCCAAAACCACAAGCCTAATATTTTCATCAACCGTACTGTCTTTTCCCTTTTCAACAGGGACGGGATCGGCCCCTGTCTTACAGATGTTTGTTATGTCTCGCACAGCTTCATGTATCACGTCCAGAAATTCGGGCGTGTCAGCCGCTTCTCCGGCTACTAGGACTGTGAATGGCTTCTGGAGATGACACTCGGGGAGTTGCGCTGGGTGTCGTTTGACAAGAGAGACGGCCCACGCTTTGAAGTCGCTCCACAGCCGAGGAAATGTTTCAAACGGGTAGTTGAAGTCATACGGGGCAGATTTAGTTGCGTGCTGCCTGACAAGAGAGACGAGGTGGTCCTTCAGAGTGCTCCAGAACTGAACTGGCGATGTTTCCCGGTCCTTCTGGTCAAGACCATAGCGAGGGTCTATTGATGCGAGATGATTCTCCCACGAGTTGGCAAAGTAGCATTTGCTGGTTTGAAAAGCCGTGTAGAGTGAATGGTTGGTGAAGCTTTCCAAAAGGGAAGGGCCAAAAGCATTAGTATCCAGCCTTAGAGCGTCCTTTATCTTGGTCGGATACTTCAAACTCACCTAATATAAAACACAGGACCGCCAGAGAACGCCTCACCTTCGACCTCCATGTAATGACCCGCACAAAAGTGCTTTTTGCATAACCATTGCCCCTCGCTTGCGAATGCAGTATGGACCTCGCTGAGATAGATTTGTTCGTTACTCCAGTAATCCTGGGGGCTGAGTCCAGCGAGCCGGATGGCGTCGTTTACCACACTGTCAGACGCTATTTGGTTGTCCCAAGCTGCCACCCAGGGAATAGTCACTCCGACCGACTCGACCGAGACCCCAAGAGAGTCCTCTGAGATGGTCTTGAGCGACCGAATCATCTCGGCCAAGATGCGGCTGTCGTTGGAGGGGACGAGACCTAGGGCTCGGATCAGTGCGCGGAGCACGCCTAGCCAACGGCCGACCAATCCCACGAAGGAAAGCCAGTGAGGAGTTGGAGGTGCCTCGATCAGCCTCTCTAAAAGGCGTGTGTATGTTTCACTCCCACGGATACTGGTAATTGGTACGGTCGTGCCATTTTCGAAGCGAGCAACAGAGGTGCTAAGTCGACGTTAGAAGAAATAGGTATGGACGGAAGAGACAATACTTACCCGTACGACTGGCCTAGATGGAATCCGATGAAGGGGCCCAGCGTTTCGGTGAATGAGGACGTGGATGAAGAGGCCTCGTGCCCGTGGGCTTGCGAGATGATTGACGCACCGGCGAGCAGTGTGATGACCAAGAAGAGACTGTGTACCCTCGACGTAGATGTACAAGGGTTGTACATGATGGTATCTAGTTGAAACTCAAGGGAGGGAGAGGTTCTTATGATTGTTCTAGCCGTTTTGCCACTCGGTATAATGCTTTCGTTGTTTGGGTGGCAGATGGTCCAAAATTGCGTCGAATAAGGGCTGCCTAGAGCCCGCCAAGTACGCAACGTAACCCTGATCGTGATGTGTGTTGGTGGGGGTTTGCTGGTCGACACCTTATATTCACCCTAGGGGTGCTCTCAGCCAATGATTTTGATTTGGGTCCAATACTCTTACGACCAACAGACATGCACTCCGGTATTCGTCGAGTATGTGCGCCGCCCAACTAGGCCTGGGGTGGTGGCGATCTTAAATGTGGAAAAGAGTGATAAAAGGCAGTCGGAGGGGGATCAACGTAGCAGAATGCAATGAAGGCGCTTAACACGCAGAGAACTCCTAAATACTAACCTATTAATAGAGGCACTAAAGTTCACTCGCTACCAGGTATGTACTCTTGCGAAGAATTCAGAAGTATGAAAGCCATTGTGAACCAGAAAGGTTGTTTTCAGGTCCTGGCCCGTTGAGAACTGCAGACTGAAACCGCAATTGTGTTTAAGACTCAGACAACATTCCGAGGCTACGAGTACGTTCTGCTCATATCATTAAACGGCACCTTTTCTAAATGGAACAATGATGTATCTACAACCAAGGAGATGATTTAGGCGTAAGCGTCACCAGCATATCATTCCAATATGCAACACCACCGACAATGGTGTACGTCCCCACGCGCTTCCTATCCGCAGCAGACACTGTATACCGACGAAGCAACTGTCAAGTGGTCAGCCAACGATGCCCGTCAAGCTGTGGAAGACAAACTTACCTGCATCGGCGCCTTGAAGATCTCCATCTGTGCAATGTCCTTGCCCAAACATACACGGGCGCCGTACCCGAAGCCGAAGAAGTACTTGAGGAACCTCTTGCACTGCTCCTCGTCCATCCATCGATCGGGGTTGAACTCCTCCGCGTCGGCACCGTACATTTCCTTGTCCCGGTGAATCAAGAACGGCGTCGAGCATACCTCAGTGCCGGGAGGCGCGTGCAGACCGTTGAAATCAATACCATTTCCCGCCACGAGCCGGGGGAAGAGTGCCGGTGACGACGGCCACAGACGCATCACCTCTCGGACACAGGCCACGTAGTACGGGCAGTGCTTCGAGACCTCCTCGTACTGCGGCGGATTCGAGAGATACCCATTGCGATCCGCCTCGTCGATCTCCGCCTGCAGCCGCCCGTAGATATCTGGCCTCGTGATGCACTGGTGAATCAGCCCTTGCATGACGGTGCCAGTCGTGTCGGCGCCCGCGAGCAGAACCAGCAGAATCTCCGACTTGATGTAGTCAATGTCGAGCAGGCGGCCATCGGGCGTCTTGGTCTCGAGCAGCGTCTGCAGCAGGTCCTGGCGCCCCTCCTTGCCAGCCTCGAGGTCGCGCACGCGGCGCTCGAGCAGGCGGTCGCGCAGGCGCATCAGGACCCCCAGGCCGCTCGCGTCGTCGGAGCCGGCGGCGAAGTAGCGCCGGCCGAGGCGGGTGCTCTTGGCGAGCTTGAGGAAGGGGTAGAGGCGGTTGAGGATGGCCTTTGTGCGCAGGCCGGCGTGCAGGTGCTTGATGATGTTGTCGCGGTCGCAGCCGGCCTCGATGAAGCCGACGGGCCCGCCGAAGCCGATCTCGCTGATGACGTCGTAGGCGAGGAACCTGATGAAGAGTTAGGTGAATGATGTTGTTGCGTTGATGGCGATGCTTTGGCTTACACAGTCCAAGGCGTGAACTCAACGGGCTTGCCCTTGTCTACAAATACTTCCTGTAAGCGCTCGAACCAGCGGTTTACCCTGGCATCGACAAGCGGTTCGAGCTTCTTGATGTTGGTGTAGCTATAAGAGCCACCCATGATCTTACGTAGCTGGGAGTGCTTCTTGTGGTCTCGGGTGATGAGGATGTTCTCAACAGGCCCGAAGCTGGGGGTGATGTAGTAATCTGACTTGTCGGCTTGGCGATGGTACATCTCGGGCAGCTTCTTCGAGTCACTGACTAGCAGCATAGTTGGCGTTATCCGTACAACGGGTCCTACCTCACACGATTAGGCTTTCATTATTCAACTAAGGGGCAGCATGGCGGCGACATACCGTATTTTTGGTGTAGCTTCAGCTCTGTCTGGATCTCCGTACCCCAATAGAACTGAAGGGCGAGCCATATTCTTGTCACGCTGCCCCAAAAAGGCCCGGGGAACTTTGATAAGGGGTGAAAGAAGTAGTAGTAGATAACTTGGACCACGAATTGCAACACAACGGCCGCGACCACGGCTCCGAGTGTGAAGGGAAGCCAGGTCTGTATCATCTGATTTAGTATCATCTTGGCGAAACGTAGAGTTTGAATGGAAAAGATGATCTTAGCAATTCGAGTTTGATTCACTCTGAGGAGTGGCTAGGCATCAACGAAGAAATTGATAATCATATATAGACGAAGCATACAGGTTTACAATCACCATGACAGGAAGCCTTTTCCGAGGGCCCTGCATCCGCCAACAGGATGGGATTGAGACACATCTGGAGAAAATGCAATGCCAGAACAGCGATTGGTGAACGCACCTGGGGTCAACCCCCTCTCCACGTCACGACGCAGAGGAGGCAATGATTCAGCGCTTGCCTCCTGATCAACTATAAATGATGGTTCTGTGGGGTCTAGTGCCAAACAATCTCTCGCCAATGCAGACCACCATTTCTCATGGATCCAAATGTGCTGGACGTGAACCTGTGAAGCTTGCGCGACGCAAGAGAGCTTCATATTGAAGTCCAAGCATAACTGAGATGAGATGGACGTCGAAGAAGAGTCAAGGAATGCATCAAAGCCCACCGAGTTCATAAGTCCGGCAGGATGACGGGGGAATGGACGTCGCGGAGCGGCCCCACTTTACGGCGCCCAGACCCAAATTTCAAAGGGGGATTTCGTCGAGCTAGGAACCCCGTCAGGGTTCGCTTCAGACAACCACATTCCGTCCTCACGCCGTCCAATCCTAACGGTTCCGGACAACATTACCACTCGGAAAGCCATACCCCGCCTCTGGTAAGATCAATTGGGCATAGCCATGTCAGCGTCGCTGCCCCTGCGGTCCCTGCGGCCCGCCGCCGCGCTGCGGAGGTGGCGCGTATCCAGCCCGAGGAGATGCGTCAGCACCAGCGCCGCCGACGCCGCCAAGCAGATGCTCGACACCTTTGCGGGCAAGGGTCTCACCAGGACACAAGTCCTCGACGGCCCGCAGCTGCAGAAGCTTAGCCTGACGCTGAACCGGCCGCGCCTGCACGGCGGCCTCGACGTCTCGTCCCAGGCGCCGCCCGAAGGCACGCCCTTGCCGCCGGGGTACCATCTGGTCTACTTCTCACCCGCATCCGTCGAGTCTGAGCTGGGCCCGGACGGCACGGACCGGACGTTCAACGCACCGGCACCCTTTTCACGGCGCATGTGGGCGGGCGGACGCATGTACTGGCCCGAGCCGAGGCGGTGCAAGCTCAAGGTCGGCGACGAGGTGGAGGAGCGGACGCGGCTAGTCGGTGCGACGGCTAAGAAGGCGAGGGACGGTACGGAAATGGTGCTTGTGGATGTCGAGAAGGAGTTTTGGGTTGAGAACGGCCTGGCGCTGGTCGACCAGAGGTGAGTCGACGTGGTAGTCATCTTGCGCTGTTCTTCTCTATGCTAACAGTAACGGGGCAGGTCATGGATCTTCCGACCGCCACCAGTGGTAGGAAAAGCCCAGGCAGCAAAATGCGAGTCTTTGCAGGCACCTTTCGCGCCGTCATCTGTCAGCGACGTGCTGCACAAAGATCAAGGTTTGCCCTCCTCCTCAGTTTCGAGGCATGCTACCAGTCGATGCTGATACAAGGATACTGAACACAGAACACCCAGAGAGACGTCTGAGTTGGTCACCAGTAGCACTATTCCGCTTCTCGGCCTTGACTTTCAATGCACACGTCATTCACTACAATGAGACGGCCACCAGGGAGACAGAGGGCCACCCCAATGTCGTCGTCCACGGGCCGCTGAACCTGATCAACATCCTGGACTACTGGCGAGACATGTACGCTGGGAACAAGCACTTGACAGAGATCAGCTACAGGGCGATGGCGCCTCTGTATGCCGGGGACGAGTATGTTATTCGTACTGACTACTCAAGAGATTTTGAGGACGAGCAGACCTGGGATATTGTGGTGGAGAAAGATGGTGGTGTCTGCATGAAGGCTGAGATTGTAGCAGCGTAACATGGCAGAGGTTCGAAGCACCACTATTATACAAGTGATACGAGCTCACTTGATTGAGATATACAAATGTACAAATGGTAAAGACGTTACAAAAACCCTCTACAAGACATGAACCAATTTGAGTCTTTATAGGCAAATATCCTGCAATCTCAGAGTCCTCTCGGAAACGTGGAAATTGAAGCCTGCGCATCATCAACATCACGACAGACCAAAAGTGGATTAGCGCGCAGGGCGTTATCTTATCCAACGACGGCTCGCGCTAAGAAAAAAAGTTGGCACACCGCCCGGCATTTTTCTTCTTGCTCCCCACCCGCCGCTCTGCACCCATCAAATCTGCGCCGACCACCACCAGGAATCTCTTGGGGTCTTTCCATACAATTCCCAATTCCTCGAAACCTCAGCAGAGCAAAGCGTCCGCAGAAGATGCCGGCCCAGAAAAAGGGCGCGCCCTCAAGGCACCGTCAGTCCAACAAGACTGAGGCCAGGACGCTCAAGCGGAAAAGAAACCAAGAGGATCTCACCAAGCTGAACGCCGACATCGAGCAACTCGACCCCAAAGCTTTCTCCTCCAAAAACTTTGCCGACCTCCCTCTGTCCCAGGCTACGTCCGACGGCCTACGAGACTCTCACTTTGAAACGCTCACCGATGTTCAATCCCGCGCCATTCCGCTCGCCCTCAAGGGCTCCGATATCCTTGGCGCTGCGAAAACTGGCAGCGGCAAGACACTGGCCTTCCTGGTCCCCGTTCTAGAGAAGCTGTTCCGCGAGCGATGGACTGAACTCGACGGTCTCGGCGCCCTGGTCATCTCCCCGACTCGCGAATTAGCTGTACAGATCTTCGAGGTGTTGCGAAAGATTGGCCGACACCACACTTTCTCCGCCGGCCTGGTCATTGGTGGCAAGAGCCTCAAGGAGGAGGCAGAAAGACTTTCCAGGATGAACATTCTCGTCTGCACTCCCGGTCGAATGCTGCAACATCTCGACCAGACCGCCGGCTTCAATGGCGACAACCTACAGATTCTCGTGCTCGATGAGGCGGATCGCATTATGGATATGGGCTTTCAGTCTGCCGTCGATGCGCTGGTCGAGCATCTGCCCACGAGCCGGCAAACTCTTCTATTCAGTGCCACCCAGAGCAAACGAGTATCCGACCTCGCTCGACTGAGCCTCAAAGATCCGGAGTACGTGTCAGTACACGAGGCTGCCACCTCCGCGACGCCTAGCAATCTTCAACAACACTACCTCGTGACCCCACTCCCCGAGAAACTCGACACCCTCTACAGCTTCCTCCGCGCAAACCTCAAGAGCAAGATGATTGTATTCTTTTCGTCAGGAAAGCAGGTCCGATTCGCCTACGAGAGTTTCCGACACTTGCAACCCGGTATCTCACTGCTACACCTTCACGGCCGACAAAAGCAATTGGCTCGACTGGAGATCACGTCAAGGTTCTCGTCTGCGAAGCATGCCTGTCTGTTCGCTACCGACGTCGTCGCCCGTGGTGTCGATTTCCCCGCCGTCGACTGGGTTGTCCAGCTCGACTGTCCCGAGGACGCAGACACATACATTCACCGCGTCGGCAGGACAGCCCGGTACGAGCGCAACGGTCGTGCAGTCCTATTCCTCGACCCGAGCGAGGAGGAAGGCATGCTCAAGAGGTTAGAGCAGAAGAAGGTGCCGGTACAAAAGATCAACGTCAGGGAGCAGAAGAAGAAGAGCATAAAGGACCAGCTGCAGAATATGTGCTGGAAGCAGCACGACATCAAGTACCTGGCGCAAAAGGCCTTTATCAGTTACACGCGATCGATACATCTACAAAGGGATAAGGAGGTCTTCAAATTCAAGAAGCTGGACCTGGAGGGCTTCGCCAAGAGCCTGGGTCTTGCCGGTGCGCCGCAGATCAAGTTTCACAAGGGCGAGGACGTTAAGCGGATCAAGAACGCCTCGCGCGCGGCGGCCATCTCCAGCGGTTCTGAGTCGGAGGGCGAGGATGGCGAGGGGATCAAAGCCAGCAAGAAGAAGGGCAAGGATGAGGTGCGCACCAAGGCACAAAAGATGTTTGAGCGGACCAACCAGGACGTCTTGTCGAAGCACTACCGCAATCTCGTCGACGACGCCGGCGATGACGAGGACCAGGACTTCTTCAACGCCAAGCGCGTCCTGCAGGGCGACGACTTTGACGAGGCCGCGGCCGACGGCGACTCCGGTGCTCCCAAAGCACAGCCCAAGACGGTCAGCCTCGGCTCCTCGGGCCAGGAGCTCGTCATCGACTCGAAGCGCCGCGAGAAGCTGCTCAAGTCCAAGAAGCAGCTGCTGCGCTTCAAGGACCGCGGTCAAAAGCTCGTCTTCGACGACGACGGCAACCCGCGCGCCATCTACGAGCTCAAGGACGAGGACGAGTTCAGGGAAGAAGGTCCCGCGGAGGCGCTGCGGCAGCAGTTCGTCGACGCCGAGGCCGGGCGCGTGCAAGAGGCCGACGTCGAGGACAAGGCGCTCGCGCGTGAGAAGCGCAAGGAGAAGCGCGCCAAGCGCAAGGCGCGCGAACGCGAGGAGCTTGGTCTATCCGCGCCGTCTGGCGGTGCGGACGAGGTGCAGCTCGGCGGAGCGGAGGACTACGATCCGGAAGAAGGGCTCGCGCTGCTGCGGTCTCTGCCTCTGCCCGGCGAGGACGAGGAGGATGGCCCACCGAAGAAGAAGGCCAAGAAGTGGTTCCAGAACGATTCGGACGTCGAGGACGAGGATGTCACGGCGAGGAAGAAGGCCAAGCAGGCCAAGAAGGGCGGCAAGGTCATCGAGATGGCCGAGGAGCCCGAGACGTTGGAGGACCTCGAGGCGCTGGCTACGGGGTTGCTGGATGGGTGATTGTTACTTTAGTATTAGACTGCGTGGCACCATTACTGCATATAGCAATTCCTTTTTTGGTGTTATACCCATGGACGGAAAAGAAAAAGTACTACATTTGCTGTCCAAATGAACTCTAGTCCCTTCGAACACGATGCCGCTCGTGTTAGCCTTCGTGACCATGCCTCGCGAACACGATGGCCGCCGGCGGTGCCGCGCCGGAGCAGAGGAATCGGAACAGCCGGACCCCCATCCTCACGAAGCAACACCACCCGGATCGCATATTGGCAATGTATCCAATGTGTTCAAGCTGTGATCATTCAAAGTGTCAAAAGCATTCTAAATTGAATAATGCACCTTCGAGAAGGGGTATCCTTTCACGCAAACCAATGTCTGAAAAGAGCAAACGCCTCTGAAAGACTTGCTCCTCGCCTTGCCCCTACTTTGCTTTGCCTTTCTTTACTCCGTGACCAAGTTCAAACTCAACAACTCCCAAAAGGGGAGCCTCAAATAAAGACCACAAGACGCCCCTCTCCCTGTCTCCCATGAAATGCATGTATGCAATGCTAATCGATAAACCCTCTCTCTCTTCAAAAAGTCCCCTATCAAAACCAAGACCACCCCTTCTTCTCGGTGTCAGCCTGAGGATGAGGAGGAACAACATCCTCATCCCTCCTCTCACCAAACATGCGCAGGCGGTAGAAACACGTGTGGTCCTCGGCGCCAGCATTCGTCATGGCGCGGACCAACACGCTCTCCGTCACGGCGCCGAAATTGACCAACTCCTGCGAGAACCGATAGACCTGCACCCCTCCCCTCGCGACGACGTTCTCGTAGGTAAACTCGCCAATCTTGACGTACCCGCGGGCCGCCAGGCGCTGCAGACGCCCGTTGTCGTAGTAGCCGCGGGACGCTAAGCTCTCGGTGCCAAACTGCGCGAGCGACCAGTCCTCGAGCAGCTGGCGCAGGCGCACCTCCTGCACCTCGGCCCAGACCTCGAGATCGCGCGGCTCGGCGGCCGGGTCCAGCGTGGCGGCCGGGTCGATGTGCTCCACCACGAAGTGCGTGGGAACCACCGGCACGCCGAGGTCGACGACGAGGTCCGCCGGGCTCGTGCCCGCACTATCCCGGATGCCGGCGCACCAGCAGTCGCCGTCCTCGTCCCAACGCTCGAGCGCGGCGCGCTTGGCAGGGCGCCCCGGTCCGGGCCGGCGCTGCTTGTACGCCTCGGTGCCCATGCGCGGCTGGGCCGTGAGGAAGGTCGGGCTCGAGTACTTCTCGTTGACGACGGCGCCCGAGGCGAGGTTGAAAAAGTTGATCTGGTGGCTGAGCTCCTGGGCGTAGTTGGCGCTGATCTTGCCCTGCGCGATCGCCTCGAGATGCGTGTTGCCCATGACCTTGCGAACGCGGGCGTCGACGAGCGCCTCGATCTCGTCGCGGGAGAGGCCGGTGTATGCTGCCGTCCCCTGGTGGGCCTTAGTCGCGTTCCGGGCGGCCTCCTGAACCTTTTCCTCCAAGTCGGCGAGCTCGGCCCTGATCTCGTGCCGGAAGGGGATCATCTCTTCCTGCACTTGTCGGATGAATTCGTCTCTGGTGACGAGCACCTCCGAGAGCTCTTGCGCCCCGCCCTGTGATTTCAAGAACCGCCTCAGCTTCTCCGTGGCCTCCTCGTCCGTGTCGCCAGGCTTAATGGCATCGACGCCGAGTATTTCCTTAACCCGCTTGCTGTTGCTCCGGAGGTAAGACTCCCAGGACTTAGCCATGGCCCTCTGGGCAATGTCCTCCACCTCCCCTGATGATAACGCGTCGTGATCTTGTGGGCGAAATCCGTTCTTCTCCATGCGATCTTTGAGGGGAGCCCATTGCAGGTCTGAAATGTCGTATTTACCGTCCTTGGCTCTTTTCAACACGAAGATCTCCTTGTCGGCGCTGATTTGGTCTCGAATCGCATACCAAAAGTCCTGCGGGACGATAGTCTTGCCGTCCCTATCCTTCTTAAGGAGAAGGACTGACGGCATGGTCTTTTGCAGATCCTGGAGCGCAGAGTCGTGTCCCTCTGTGGTGTATTTTAGCTTGGTGATCCGGTTATCGTGGTCGCCAAAAGCTTGCTGGAGATTGTTAAATTCGTCGTCGCTGATAGCGCCCAATGGGTGTAGCAGGCTATACGGAACAAATTGTTGTATGTTCCTTCGCCAGCCGTTGATCCCATACCAGTGCAGACGGTTGTCGAGTCGATAACCCGCGTACTCCTCGGGGCCGGTGGTGCTGATAACAATGACGCGTATTGCTATCCAGCTCAGAATCAAGAATGTTATCGCTGTGGCAATCTTGTTCCATATATCTGCCAATATGCCCATATTCTTCGTCGCTTTCTGGACGAAATTTGAATCGTCCGGTATCCTTGCATCCGCTTGTCGCATCTGTTGGGCATCTTCGGGTTCAACTCTTGGCTGTGGCTGTTGTGGTGAAGCGGCTTCTTCGTCCACCCTCGATACGGTGTTCCTGCTTCGAGCGTCCTTCCTCCTAGGAACTGCCTCGTGAAGGTCCTCTTCCTCCACGACCGGAGCCGGCCTGCTCCTATTTGACCGTTTCCCAAAGGCGCCAGACGCAGCCTCTGCCTCCTCCATGACGTTTCGCGTCGGCCGCTTAAGCCTCACGCCGCCTCTGGCGTGCTGATTCCTCGTAACAGGCATGGCCTCTTCTTCTTCGCTGGCCTCAGACTCGTCCACCCGGGCCAGTCCTCGGGGGTTTCTGCGACTACTTGGCCTGGAGTTCCGGAACTGTGGCGGTGATGACTGCAGCTCGTCCTCGTCACTCAAATTTGCGTTTGCAAATAACCGCCTACTTGCTTTCTTTGCGCTGTTGCGTAATCTACTGGATACTGATTCTGGTTGAGAGTTTGGTATTTCTTCCTCCCTATTTCGGGTTCGGTTCGGTGTGGGTTGTGGCTGTTGGGCAGGTTGCGATTGCCTGCTCCTTTGTGATGCATCTGGCGCCTGACGGGATGCGCCTGCCGGCTGCGCTTGATCCCTGGCTGCTAGATCGGCGCGCCGCGACAAAGCTTCCACGTTCGGAGACGGACCGGGCGTAACGACCTTGGCGCTGCCAAAGACGTTGCTTTCTTCTATAAAACTTCGTGCTGACATGGGCGGGATCGGGCCCAGTTTCTGATGAGATGGTGGCTCAGAAAACAACCTCCGAACGCTAGCAGGGACGTTGAGGACAGTGCCCCGGGGTTGCACAGCTGATGAGGGTGGCTGTACAGATGATGATCTGGGTACGTGAGTTCTTGCTAATGCAGGGTCAGTGTGTCAATTCATAAAAAAATGGGACGGCTTTGTTGACGGACCTTGGGGGCGAGGGGTCATTTGTTCCCGGTCTTCGATGGTCTCGATTAGTTCGACGATGTCGTCATCGTCGTCTTCTTGCGCCTCCCGCTCCTGGGCGAGCCGCCTTTGCCGGTCGGCTTCGTTTTTCCTGCTGGCCTCATCGGCCTCTCGCTCCGCGCGCTTTCTAGCGTCCCTCCGGTTGTCCTCCTGGACCGTGTTCAGGACGGACCCGAATGCGCCGGCTAGATCGGTACCGTGCGCGCCAACAACCTGCCTCTCAGGAACAGCAGTTGGCGGTGAGCCGTACGAGGTGCTGTATTTCGCAGGGCTAGCCTCCATAGCGGCAGTCACAGCTGCGTTGCGTAACCGCGCCGTAGATGAGGTGCGAGGTACTGATGCGCGACTCCGCTCACTGGCGACGATGGGGTCGGGACCACGGGTGGAGGCCCGGGTTGAGCGCTTTGGCGGCATGATGGTGATGTGAGGTGTCAAAGCGAATGTTCAATTCTTGCGCTGAGAATTTGCTCTCCTTGATGAAGAGTGAGTGTGAGGTTGAACTTGTGGTGATCGTTGCGATGCAGGTGAGTTGAAAAGTGTAGGTTGAGATGACATAAAGGAATCCAACAGAGGGTTCCAATATGGACCAAATTTGGCGCGCGAACACAGAAGTTTATCGTGAAGATAAGACTTGAAGTTCGCCTACCTCGAATGAAGCACCGTTGCATGTGATGGCGGTGACTGGGTCGAGGTGTCCGTAAGTTGAGGTGAGAAGAAGTCAAGGTGATGGGCTGGTGATGGATTCATGAATCCCGGACAAGAAGTTGAAATAAGACCAAGCTCCTCTCGAGGTGAAGAACCGAGAACAAAGAAGTCCGCAAGCTTCGTACTGCCCCTGGATGAGATAACTCGTCGAGGGTTCGTCTCGGTGGTGGTGATGATGGCGATGGTGCGCCTTTGGTGCTTTTTGGTCGCGCGGGCGTGGGTGGCTGGTCAGTCGCGCAAGCTGATGAGGAGCCGCATCGGGGGACAAAGAGCTCGTCTCTTTGTTCTGTCCAGTCGCAAACGGATGCAATCGCTCAAACAATTGAATTACTTGTTGTCCATCGTGTACCCACGTCTGTATCCGTCATCATAGTCATCAGTCGTATCCGAAAGCGGGTGAGTTTGAAGCTGTAAATCGATGGGCTGGTCCCGAGTCCCGACTTTTGATGGATCCAAACGCGTCTGGGTTCTGTGGTGCTGCGCTGGCGGGCGGCGGCTGTCTTTTTTTGGTGGAGTCCTGGAAAGGAAGCGTGTTGGAGCTATGACCGCGCCCAGAATTGAGCTAGCCTCCCCGCCACGCCCGCCAGAAACGGTCCCAGGGTGAGATCGGGGATGCATTTAACGACGCTTCCGTTTCCAGCGGCAGATAACACGTGATCAACGTTGCCCGCCTCTGAGACACCAGCGACTGAACCAGGGTATCGCTACGCCTGTCGAATCCTCAAATACTTTCATTGACCTGGTCACTGGGCTTAAATAAAGACTGTTTAAACAGACGATTTAATTGTTTCCTATATTACTCTGTGAATTCGTTTTTGGCCCCGGTCATGATGCTCTGTCCCCTCATATTTCGCGCTCTCTCACCAGAACGCAAATTGACCACCTGCGAGAGGCCAATGACATCCTCACTTCATGTCATCAATTGGGGGTTGTATCAGAGATACGTAGCGTCACTCCACCTACCATGTAGCGCGTGTTAGTCTTTTGCTGAGACAGACCCAAGGGCTGCCAAACCCATTGAAGATTGTTCCAAGGTTGCTCGCTCAGGTGCCCCACGTTGCAAGCTTCGGTGGATCCGTCCCCCTAGCGAGATTCGATGTGCGCTCATCCATCCCACTTCTGTAGCACCGGCGCCCTCCTGACGATGCGGTGAGAAAGAAAAAGAGTTGGACGTGATATCAAAAGCCGCAGTCTTCTGATTCTTCAATCCTCTACTCAGAAGATTACGACTGCACGCCTCTTCTCCCAGACAACACCAAACTACAGCACACAGTCAAAATGGTCGTCGGAACAGTCCTCGTCACCGGGTAAGCCAATCAATCCCCTGGCGCATCGCTCTCAACCCCTCCATATCAATCATATCACGTCAAGCCAACCCCACCATAGAGCAATGGTCGCCAACGCCAATGCCATGGAGTCACAGAACACTGACCACGCGAATGCAGTGGAACGGGCTACATTGGCTCCTTCACCTCGCTGACCCTCCTCCAAAACGGCTACCAGGTCGTCATCGTCGACAACCTGTACAACTCGTCCGAGGTAGCCCTCGACCGCATCGAGCTCATCTGCGGCAAGCGGCCCATCTTCCACAAGGTCGACATCACCGATGAGGCCGCCCTCGACAAGGTCTTTGAGGCTCACCCCGAGATCGACAGCGTGATCCATTTCGCTGCCCTCAAGGCAAGTTCACTCCTTTCATCTCCTTCCTGTCCTTGCGCATCGCCCAGGAACAACTCCGCTCGACTAACACATGTAATTGCAGGCCGTCGGCGAGTCTGGCGAGATCCCCCTCGAGTACTACCGCGTCAATGTCGGCGGCAGCATCAGCCTCCTGCGCTCCATGGAGCGCCACAACGTCACCAACGTCGTCTTCTCCTCCTCGGCCACCGTCTACGGCGACGCCACCCGCTACCCCAACATGATCCCCATCCCCGAGCACTGCCCCATCGGCCCGACCAACACCTACGGTCGCACGAAGTCCATGATCGAGAGCGTCATCACCGACCACGTCAACGCCAAGCGCACGGTGCTCCAGAAGGCCGGCAAGCCCTACGAGCAGTGGAACGGCGCCCTGCTGCGCTACTTCAACCCCTGCGGCGCCCACCCTTCGGGCCTCATGGGCGAGGACCCCCAGGGCGTCCCCTACAACCTGCTGCCCCTGCTGGGCAAGGTCGCTACTGGTGACCGGCCCAAGCTGCTGGTCTTTGGTGACGGTAAGGATACAAGATAGCCAAAACAAGGACTCGAGGAAAGCAAATACTGACATGACAAACTCTCACTCTAGACTACGCCTCT
Organism: [Phialemoniopsis] sp. UDSM-2020; assembly: GCA_018873225.1. NCBI lineage: Eukaryota > Fungi > Ascomycota > Sordariomycetes > Thyridiales > Thyridiaceae > Thyridium > [Phialemoniopsis] sp. UDSM-2020. The sequence goes on from JAEILZ010000005.1 coordinate 1,122,017, forward strand.
CGCGACGGCACCGCCATCCGCGACTACATCCACGTCGTCGACCTGGCCAAGGGCCACCTGTCGGCCCTGCAGTACCTGCGCGAGAAGAAGCCCGGCCTGCTGGCCTGCAACCTGGGCTCCGGCCGCGGCAGCACCGTCTTCGAGATGATCAAGGCCTTCAGCAAGGTCGTCGGCCGCGACCTGCCCTACGACGTCGTGCCCCGGCGCCAGGGCGACGTGCTCGACCTCACGGCCAACCCGACCATGGCCAACGAGGTGCTGCACTGGAAGACGGAGCTCGCCATGGAGGACGCCTGCGCCGACCTGTGGAAGTGGGTCAGCAACAACCCCAAGGGCTACCGGCAGGACCCGCCCGCCGAGCTGGTTGAGGCTGTCAAGGCCAGCAAGGCGTGAGACGAAGCTATGTCGGGAAAAGAAAAAGCAAAATAAGAAAAGTGGAAGCATATTGCAGTTGGTACGAGCGTTGACACTGGAAATCATCATCACGAGTAGTAAGAATGGGGCTCCTGGACACTTTATTCCACATACATACAAAAAAGGTAGCACTGCGGACATATCGCATTAATGAATAGACTAATTCATCACAAAGGCACCATTGTGTTCGTCTCTCTCGGTCCCTTTTTACAACTTGAGTAGGAGCTTGCCGCTCGTCTTCCTGCCCTCGAGGTCTGAGTGGGCGCGCGCCACCTCCTTGAGCGGGTACGTGTCGTGGACCTTGACGTCGACCTTGCCCGTCATGATGAGGTCGAACAGCTCCTTAGAGTACTTTTCGGTCTCCTCGCGCGTCACGAGGTAGTTGAAGAGCACGGGCCGCATGAGCTTGATGTTCTTGGGCCCGAGGCGGAGGATGTCGACGGGTGGCACGGGGCCAGACTAGGGACGTCAGCATTTCTTCTCTCGACCTTGCCAACTCATCCCTATTTTGATCAAAATGACAGCCAGGGGGGAAGGGAGGGGGGAGCAACTCACCGCGTTACCAAAGCTAATCAACGTCCCCTTGCGCGCAATCATCTCGAGGTCCGCCTCAAACGTAGCCTTGCCCACACCATCAAAGATCACATCCACGCCGTGCCCGCCCGTGATCTCCTTAACTTTAGCCACCAGGTCGTCCTCGCGACTATTCAGCACCCACTGCGCGCCCCGCGACCGCGCCAGCTCGCACTTCTCTGCGCTGCCGGCGGTCCCGATCACGCGCGCCCCGCTCGCCGCCAGCATCTGCACGAGCTGCAGGCCGACGCCTCCGGCCGCCGCGTGCACGAGCGTCCAGGGCCCGGCGCCGACGCCCAGAGCTCCGGCGCCACCGGCCGGCAGGTTCGCGGCCTCGCGGACAAAGGTCAGGGCCGTGAGGCCCTGGAGCAAGGAGGCGGCGGCCTGGACATCGGTGACGCCGTCGGGCAGGCGCAGGACCTTGGCGGCGGGGACGGCGGTGTAGGCGGCGTAGGTGTGGTCGTGGAGGTAGGCGACGCGGTCGCCGACCTTGAGGTCTCCTGACGAGGAGACGGCGGCGACGGTGCCGGCTGCTTCTTTGCCTGTTACCAGCGGGAGGGGCGCTTTGTAGAGGCCTGTGCGGAAGTAGCTGTGGCAATTGTTAGTGATGTATATTTGTGATCCAAAAATGCGATATGTCAGGGGGTGTTTGGTCATAGTAGGGGTAGCTCATCAAGGTCCGGGATCTTGAAAAGAGAACAACTCACGTATCGATAAAGTTGACGCCGATGAGCTCGTTCTTGACGAGGACCTCGCCGTCCTTGAGCTGCGGGACGGGCAGGTCGGTCTTCCACTTGAGCACCTCGACGCCGCCGGTCTCCTCGATGAGGACGCCGGGCATGGTCTTCGGAACGTCGGCCATGGTGGTGAGCTTGCGCTGTGTAATGTAAGTGCGGGGTAGCTTTCTCGCAAACGTGTTGAGCTTCGGAGTAGCTTTCACAAAGACAGCAGGTTCAATCGCACGAGAGAGATTGTGTAGCTGAGCTATGCGAGGTCTTGAGATGAGATGCAGCATTACTTTACTTAGGATGTGATGTTCGGGGAGTTAGGAACGCTCGGGTGTGGGTGAGCTTAGGAAGCTGGAGCTCTTGAAAAAGAGGCCCCGTCGCACGGCATTCATGATGTGATGTAATCAAGCCATTAAAGCTCCTCATGCTTCGGCAGTCAAGAATAACCTTTCAATTTCTTATTGGACACGACATTGGACTCCTTTCTACCCAATCCGTCTGCCCGCTGTGCCTCGCTCGTCAAGGCTGTGTAGAGATGCCATATTCAAGCTATTTCAAGTCCATGAACAATGATCCTCAATTCGGTAAGCTATCAAATCAAGCTCAATGCCGTCACAAAGACCTGCGAGTTCGGCGGCGGCATTCTCACCCCACCACACTGTATGAGGGCCGGCGTGAGCCGCCACGAGCCGCTACCAATCGGCATTTCCGATCTCTTATCGGCATCGAACAGAGGCACGAATATGCACTCGTTGTAGGCGTTACGGAAGGTGGCTTGCATCCAGAGCGGAGCGGTGCCGGTCCCCCGCTTGCGGTGACCCAATGGTTCTGGTACTGAAATGGAGTGGCATCGATGGATCCATGGATGCCGTGTCGAGTCATCGTACGAGGCCGACCGGCCGCCGGTGGGATCCGCGTGGGAACTACTTAAAGACTACAAAGGTTCTCCGCACTCTAGCATTTTCTCCATAGACAATTGGGAACTGCTCAGTATCGCCGAGCAATCTTGAGGAGTAACAGGACGGATTGATTTCAGCGGATTGCAACGGTACAGAGCGAACATGCCGAACATTGTTGTAATTGGGTAAGACAACGACAACCACCACCCACCAATCCCTGGGGCTGATCTCCCGAAGAGCTTAATTTGCTGACCGCATATCCCAGCGCTGGCGTCTCGGGTCTCACGACAGCACTGCTGCTAGCCAGGCGCAAGGATCATAATGTCACGGTGGTTGCCAAGCACATGCCCGGCGACTATGATATAGAGTACACATCACCGTGGGCCGGCGCAAATGTCCTGCCGTGAGTCTTTACCGCAATGGCCTGATGTGCTGTAGAGCATGCATCTGACCGACCAAACAGGATGGCGGAAGCCAGCAACAGCCGGTGGGAGCGTCGCTCATGGCCCGAATTGAAGCGTCTGGCCGAGGAAGTGCCCGAATCAGGTATCCACGTACAGAGTGAGGCTCTACCTACCTGCCCCTTGCACGGCTAAGGCGCATCTACGTGACTAACGGCATTACAGAGTCGGTCATCCTCCGGCGCAACAAGGACCTCGCCCTCCACGGCACGCCCGGCCGGCGGCTCCCAGATCCGCTCTTCGCCGCGAAGCCCTGGTTCGCCGACATGTTCGAAGACTACCGCGACATGATACCGGAGGAGCTGCCCGAAGGCGCCGACGCGGGCTCTATCTGGACCTGCCTGTGCATCAACACGGCGCTCTACCTGCCCTACCTGCTCGGCCAGTGCCGCAAGGCGGGCGTCGTCTTCCGCCGCGCCAACCTGAAACACATCAACGAGGCGCGCGGCATGAGCGCGCACACGTCCGGCGGCGCCAAGGCCGACATCGTCGTCAACGCGTCGGGCCTGCTAGCCTGCAAGCTCGGCGGCGTCGCCGACCCCAAGGTGCAGCCGGCGCGGGGCCAGATCGTGCTCGTGCGCAACGAGCTGACGCCCATGATGACCATCTCGGGCACCGACGACGGCGCCGAGGAGCTCTTCTACCTGATGCAGCGGGCGTCGGGCGGCGGGACCGTCATCGGCGGGACCTACGCCGTGGGCAACTGGGACCCGAACCCGGACCCCAACATCGCGACGCGCATCCTCGAGCGCGCGCTGCGCATACACCCGGCCCTGAAAGGCAAAACGATGAAGGACCTCGACATCGTGCGGCACGGCGTCGGGCTCAGGCCGTACCGCGAGGGCGGGCTGCGGCTCGAGAAGGAGCGGATCGACGGCACGTGGGTGGTGCACAACTACGGGCACGCCGGTTGGGGGTATCAGGGGTCGTATGGGTGTGCCGAGGGCGTGTTGGAGGTTGTGGATGATGTTCTCGCTAATGACTTGCCAAAGAAGTCGGCCATTTCATCCAAACTGTGAGTTGGACATGCTTAGAGAGGATAATCTTAATGAAATCTACAAACACTATGTTCACAATGAGAAGAGTCGGGCAGTTGTGAATCTGCATGTCAGCAATGTGATGAGAACTCTCTTAGTGATTGGCCAGCCCCTGTAGCGATCAAAGCGCTAATCACAGCGGGTTGCACCGCACGTTCCCGCGACTTTAGTGCTGAAGCTCAGCCCACCTTGCGTCACAAAAAGTCTTGAGCTTTCTGGCCACATCTCGAAAGCTTCACCCGAGATGCGCGTTTCGACTTGAGATCTCCATTCCCCATCGCCGCATCACCAACCACCATGGCGACCACAGAGACCCCACTATACATGCGGCCGATCAACTTCGCCCTTGATGTTGCGAATGGGCGCAGTCGCTATGCAAGCCTCGTCCCGCCAATGCTGTTGGCGCTGGATGCGGTCCTCTGTGGCCTGGTCATCTGGAAAATTCCTTGTGAGTTCCCCGTCACTATTCCCAGTTCTATGGCGTGTCTCCTTTCTAACAGATACTCTTTGTATTAGATACCGAGATTGATTGGAAGGCATACATGGAGCAGGTCGCTCAATTCGTGTCTGGCGAGCGCGACTACACCAAGATGAAGGGCGGCACCGGCCCCCTCGTCTACCCGGCTGCACATGTCTATACATACACCGGGCTGTACTACCTGACGGATGAGGGCAAAGACATCTTCTTGGCGCAGCAGCTTTTTGCGATCCTATATATTGTCACATTGGCTGTGGTCATGGCCTGCTATTGGAAAGCCAAGGTGGGTGGGAGATGATTACTTGAGATACGCTCCTTGCGAAAGCTAATCATGATGCACCAGGTCCCGCCCTACGTCTTCCCGATGCTCATCCTCTCGAAGCGCCTCCATAGTATCTTTGTACTCCGCTGCTTCAACGACTGCTTCGCCGTCCTCTTCCTCTGGCTCGCCATCTTTTTCTTCCAGCGGAAGCTGTGGACATTCGGCGCCCTCATCTACAGCTGGGGGCTGGGAGTCAAGATGTCGTTGCTCCTCGAGCTACCCGCCGTCGGCCTGATCCTCTTCCTCGCGCGGGGCTTCGCGGGCGCCATGCGCATGGCGAGGCTCATGGTGCACCTGCAGATCGCCATCGCTTTCCCATTCTTGTTGGAGAACTGGCGCGGCTACTTAGGGCGGTCGTTTGAATTGTCGAGGCAATTCTTCTACAAGTGGACGGTCAATTGGCGCATGGTGGACGAGGAGACGTTCCTCAGCCGCAAGTTTGCTATTGGGCTACTCGTTCTACACGCGTCGCTGCTCGTCACCTTCATCGTGACCCGGTGGCTCAAGCCGACCAACAAGTCTATTCCCGAGCTCGTCAAGCCGCTCCTCTCAGTCAAGGCCATCTTCAGGGACATGGACAAGCCAATCGTGGGCCAGGCGATGTCTCCCAGATACGTCATGACTACCATGCTGACGGCCAACATCATTGGCATGCTCTGCGCCCGGTCCCTGCACTACCAATTCTTTGCATATATCGCCTGGGCCACGCCGTACCTCTTGTGGAGAAGCGGTGTCCACCCTGTACTCCAGTACGGCTTCTGGGCTGTCCAAGAGTACGCGTGGAACGTGTTCCCCAGCACCAAATTAAGTTCTCAGCTCGTTGTCGGCGTGCTGTTTGCGACGGTCGGCTTAGTATGGCTAGGGGCCGAGGAGGAGTTTGAGCCGAGGCCTGAACAGCCAGTGCCCAAGCCCCAGGCCGTCGCAGAGTAGATATGTATGATATACCCTTGCTAGAGATAAATTCCCAATATACGTGCCCCCAATCTAGGCACAGTTGCTTCAATCCTCCTCCGAGTCTGAGGGAGGCATCTTGCCGACATTCGAATCGCTCTCGTCGTCAGATTCCTCGACATGCTTAGGAAACTCCGCAGGCCTGCCAAACAACCGGGTCAGCCACATCCTCGAACTATGCTCCAATATTGCCAAGCAAGACTTACCAGTACTTCTGCTTCCGCCACTCCCTCTCGTCCCGCACCACGTTGACGATCTCGCCCTCGACGCGAGTCCCGGGCTTGCGCTCCGCCGAAGGGACCAGGTCGACGAGCACGAAGCCGCCGCGCTTGATCCAGATCGTGTTGCGGAAGCGCTGCGCCAGCTCCACGAGCACCGTCGCCGTGTCCTTCCCCTTCGGCGTGGGCAGCGCGCAGGTGTAGAGGTTGTTGCCCTCGGCCTTGACGACGCGGGCGAGGGACTGCGAGGGGCTCAGGACGTCGGGCGGGGTGGTCGACTCCTCTGCCGCAGCCAGGACGTTGCGTTTCGGTCGGCCCATAGCTATCGGAAAGAGCCTTTTACTTAGGGTGTGGTGATCGGACGTGTTTACGACAAGGCAGGTGATGAGGAGGGTTATTGGGTGGGAGTGACAAAAATTATGGTGGGCTGTTGATAAAGTGCCTTTATCGTCAAGAAAAATAAAGCGGGCCCACCCGAGCGGTCTAAGGTCGTAAGGCACAAGTACCTCAGTACCTGTGTAATTACAATTCAACAAGTGCACTGAGCAGTGATTCATGAACAGTATTGCTCGAAGGCTCAGTCCGTACATCAGAGGTATAGTATAAAATGCGAAAGACTCAATGTTATCACGCTCCCAACAGCGACCCCCCAAGCTCCCCGAAGCCGGCTCTCAGCTGAAGACTTCTTGATCCCTGCCCTCAACTTGTCATAGTCGATATATTCACATACCACGGCGGCCCCTTTAAAGGTTTTATTGCTCCCAATACTCGAGTTCGCAGCCTTCAACTCTGCGACCCTGGCGTTGGCGTGGTCGTAGACACACTTGGGCCACGCTTCGGCAAGCGCCACGTCGTTGGTATAACACAGCTTGACGTTGCAATCATACTGCATCGAGTAGACATTGGCGGCGTGCTCGGCCGGGCAACAGGGCGAGAAAGTATCGAAGTCTCTGCCTTCTGACTCGATATTTATGCCAGACGACCAACAGATGATGGACTCATTAAAGTCTGCTGAGACTTTCCCACAAGTATGGGGCCTGTATTCCCATCCCTGTTGGATCTACCCGGAAATGTTTAGCAGACGCGATACATGTAGGACAGAGACGAGGAGGCGAGAACAAGTGCAGCAAGTGGGAAAGCCATCGGATTGATACGCACAGAATAGTTGAAATCGCCCGGATGGAGGATGGCACTCATTTTGGAATTTTTATGCTTCTTGCAATACAAATGTTAAAAACAAAATGCTTTTCATTTCGGGTTTACGCCCCTTAAGCTTCTTAGACCAGGCTTGGGCCGTTTGCGGCGGGCTATTTTATCCTTGTTCAGTTCAAATCACCTCCAGCAAGGCGTTGACGCTGCCAAGAAACATTGCCGTGGAGCTGAAAGTAAAGTTGACAGCGCAGATCTGACGATGTGACGTGACTCCAAGCTATCAAGCATTCGAGTTTCCTACATGCCTGACATTTCTAGAATTTACATTTGAATAGTTGTCTTTCATTGGTGGAATTTAAATTATTAGCGCTTGAGGAAAACACGAACGCCATGCGGACAGTTCTAAAGCGGCATGGAGCCGTCCAAAAACGGAGGTAGCCTCAGGATGTGACGACACTTGACCAGGGTTCGCGATGCCAAGCAAACCAACAGCATCAAAGCGGGCAGACTAGCAATTCAGATGATATGAGGAGTCACTTCATTTAATAGCAACTTACCATGGACATGTTGGCGGGCTGAAGGTCTGAAAGGGGACATGGACCGCTGTGCTGCTTGCTTGGCACGAGCCTGGAAGGGAGGAAATGCTACTAGTTCTGTAAGATGTGTAAACAAGCTTATGTGTAGTACTTCAGTGTATGATATCCTAGAAAACTCCAGTTTCTACTCGCGGTTGCCTTCTGCTCCATGAAGAATATGTGGCTAACCCCGAGTCTTATGCTGATATGGAAGCGTCCCTTTGCCGTCCAACAACTCAGCCACATATGTCTCGAACGGTATAGGTTTGAAATCTGGATACAAATCCTTCGCATCGAGATATCCAAGGTACTTGGCATACTCTGGAACGTTATCGCCGCGGATGCCCCATGAATATCGATACTGCAAAGACCAAAGCTGCATCTTTGCCCACGCATCTTTCGATTCTCTGGCCTGGGCGATTTGCTCTAGTAGTTGGCCCTCCGACACCTACTCACGCACCGGGCACTCAGTAACTAGGAGCTTGTCAAATAGAATACTTGCTTGGCTTGACTTACCAATTGCCTCTCAAGTTTCTCTCCGCTAAGCTTCTCGAGCAGAACGTAGATCTGGTTCTGAGACAAGAGTTCGTTATAAGCAAAGACGAACTTGTTCAGAGTTCGTGGATCTTCGATGATCCTGGCGACATAGCGGCCGATATCCCTGACGTCTGTCCGGGCTGACAGAGTGTTTCCATCTCCTGTGATGGTGTCTGAGGGCGTGATGACAGCGTAGTTGATGCGTCCTGACGGTAGGCGCGGTACGGATATCTGGTACCACCAACCAACATCGATGATCGTGTAGGGCAACTTGATCTTTTTGATGTGGTTGATTATTTCTTCCTTCTATGGGTGAGTCAGTTTTATTGTATCGAGTAGAGAATCCGCAGACACGAGACCTTTTCTCGCAGCTCCATGACACCCGTCGGTGGTGCGATTGTAGCAAACGTACACGGGATAAACCGCTTAACACCGGCAGTCTTGGCTGCATTCGCGAGAGGTATCTGCGCTGATAAAAGACCTGCATCAATGGCAGAGATGAGCACGTCCACACCGGACAGTATAGCGACAAGTGACTCTTCTGATCCATTGAGATCAATGGTCTTGAGCTTAACGCCTTGCTTTTCCAGCTCAATGTTGATGGGCTTGGTCAGAGAAGACTCTCTGACAAGTGCAATTATCTCCTATGGAAGGCGCTTACTATCAGTTTACAGAGAGATCAATTGGATATGCGTTGCCAGGCTTACAAAGCTCGCTGATTGTAACAAGGCATTGACGATCGACCCGCCGGTCTCGCCGGATGCTCCCACGATAGCTACCTTCATCTCAGTTCAATCTAAGCACGTCTTCTTCTTCGGCAATAGGTCGAATGAGCGTCATAGAAAGGCCAAGGCCATGAGTCTCTGGTTGTAGCCCTAAACGCGGTCCGGGGGTTGGGACATGAGACTTATATGGTCACGCATAGCCCCTCATGTTTCCGATTTGTAATCATTTGACTGCCTGCGCGATGTAACAGCGTTGCCAGCACCAGAATATGTATTCATCAAAAGTTAATTGAAGCCAACCGTGGAGCGCGTATATTAAGTCTCCGTAGTATAGACCGAGGCCGAAGAGCAACTCAATCTTGATGTGTTGCGACTGAAGCTCGGGGGAGAGTCAGCTCCGATCCCGGTTCGGTCGCGTTCTCGTGTTCGGATGTGCATGTGTTTCGTCAGTCGTCAGTGGGCCTCGGAGACTTTTAGAGACTTGGACGCGAAACGGGCGAGTAATTCTAACTTTCCTGTAGCAAGACTCGTAACCCCTGATATACCGCCCTAGAATCAATTCGGTAAGCCTAGTCGAGTAGTCATTCAAGGCCGTTCCTCGCACATCATGTACGATGAGGCATAGCACTGATAACGTGGCATTCGAATCTTGTGAATGGACCTGTGGTGTGTAGAACTTTTTTGAACTTCAATTGCTCTTTACTACACGTTTCAGCTTAGGATCCCATCCCTCCTGTGGTATGGTAAACGTCCAATTTACCCAGTCCCCGAGAACCTTGTGTGCTTTGGCAAAAAGAGGTTGATCTTTGGTGACTTGCTCTGGGTCGACACTTGGGTTCGACAGGTCACCGTGCAGAAGCTTCTTGGTGGCCTCGACGTTCTCTGTCAGCTCGGGCATGGTGCTGATACCCGTCAAGACAGAAACGCGGAAGCCAGGCTCGCTAGCCTCACATGCTCGCCATAGAGCATATCTCAAGGCCAGAGACGCCAAGCTCTCGCCTTGAGATTCCACGTAGTCCGCAAGATCCTGAGCCACAGCCCGCAACCCAGCCGGAGCCGGATGAAAGTCACCCAGCCGGCCACGGGGGACGCCTCCTTGACGGAGGAGTCCGATTGCCAAGGGACTCGAGCTGCATACACAGCCAACGCCCGCCTCCCTGAAAGCTTGGAAGCCCTCGGATTCTAGTCGGTTGTTTTGTAGTGTCAGCTGGCCCCAGTTCTGTACAACGTCTATCGGTCTGCCATATCGTTCTCGGACTAGGAGGGCGCGGGAGATGAGAAGGTCGATGCGGTAGCTGGAGAGACCGACGTGTTTGATCTTCCCTTGCTTTACAAACTCGAGAAGCTCTCCAACAGCATCCAGTACTTCTTCGTCCGTGACTGCTTCGATGTCGTGGCAAAAGACCACGTCCAGGTATGATGTTCCCAGCCTCTCGAGAGATCTTGTGACCGACCGCCGCACGCCGGCCGAGGAGTAGTCCCATTGTTCTGATGCTACTCTGCCAACTTTGGTCATGAGGATGTAATCGGACCTGGAGTAGGCACTAGTGACCTTTTCGTCTGCGAGCGCCTTGCCCAACAGTTGCTCCGAGGGTTCGTAGAACGGCGACGTGTCGATTGCGCGCAGGCCATGGTCGAAGGCTTGTCGTATGATCTCTGCTATGGGAAGTGAGGCAGGGTCTGGATGTGTCTGATAGCTGAAGCCAGCGCCACCTAGCACGAGTGGCGGCAAATTCAGGGCTGCTGCACCCATGGTGTTGACAGTATCAGGCGCTGCGAGTTCGGCCCTTGGTTGATCATACGACTTCTCGAGTGTGCAATGTCGCAGTCACAGGGGGCATATCAATCTTCATCAACATTTCTTTTCGCACTCGGAGATCAGTCCTGCGCTAAACTCTAGACCCCGCACCGAAGCTCTCGTGGAGCTGGCGCATTTCTACTTTCGGGGCTTGTGGATGGCGTTAACACACTTTGAGGAGCATTTTCCCTCTTGGAATAGCTCCATTGATTGTCCACATTGGGGAATTTCGCCCGGACACCACCGCCACCCCGCGACATCTCCGAGGTCCCCCGCACCCCGCAGAAAGAGATGACCACGTCTTATATGGGAGCTACGCGAGGGATAGAGCTTTATCCCAGGCACAAACACACGCAAATTCTACACTGACCGCGTGTACCATCCCTCCATCAGACCACAATGGCGTCCCCGACCGCCCATCCCCGAATCGCCGCCGTGCGGACCTTCCTGGTCGCCCCGGACCCCAGGAAGACCGAGGGCGACAAGCCGGGCTCCTGGCTCTACTACCAGGAGATCGCCAACCCCATGTCCAAGTACCCCAAGTACAAAGGGTTCCGCGAGAGCTGGGGCGTCGACGTGCTCAAGGACTTTTGCGTCGAGATCGAGGCCACGGACGGCACCAAGGGCTTCGCCATTGGCCACGGCGGCTTCGTCGGCTGTTTCCTGGCCGAGGAGCACTTCAAGCGCTTCCTCATCGGCGCCGACCCGCGCGACACAAACATCATCTGGGACCAGATGTACCGCGGCTCCCAGCACTACGGCAGGCGGGGCATCACCATGATGATCATCAGCGTCATCGACCTCGCGCTCTGGGACTTGCTGGGCAAGATCCGCGGGGAGCCGGTGTATAAGCTCATCGGAGGCCAGACGAAAGAACACCTCACCGCCTACTGCACCGGCCCTCACGTCGACGTATCTCGTGAACAAGGTTACTGGGGCGGCAAGGTGCCTCTGCCCTACGCCCCTTCCGAACCCAACAGTCTCCAAAAGAACTACGACGTGCTCGCCGCACACCGTGCCAAGGCTGGTCCTGGCTATCCGTTGATGGTGGACTGCTACATGTCACTCAACATTCCCTACGCCATCAAGTTGATCAACAAATGCTCCGATCTCGATATCGAATGGTGGGAGGAGGTGCTCAGCCCGGATGACCATGAGGGCTACGGGCAGCTTAGGCAGGCATTGCCACACATTCGGTGGGCGACGGGGGAACATGAATACACGCGATACGGCTTCAGAAAGCTGATCGAGAGCCGTCTCCTCGATGTTCTGCAGCCGGACGTCATGTGGTGTGGTGGTCTCACAGAGCTTGTGCGCATCGCGACACATGCCGCCGCGTACGACATCGATATCGTCCCGCATGGTACCAGCCACTACACGGTGCACTTCTGCATGTCCCAGCCCAACGCACCACTCATCGAGTACGTGGCCTACTCTCCAGATGGCCGTAGTGTGGCACCTGTGCACGGTGACTTTTTTGTCAAGGAGCCGTTGCCTACGAACGGCAAGGTCGGCGTGGAGGAGTTTAACAAACCTGGGTTCGGACTCGAGGTCAGCCCTCATGTGAAGCTGGTACCGGCGACGGATTTGTTGAAGCCATTCTACGACATTTTTGGTAGTGCTTGGAAGCCCGAGCAGACGGAGGGATCACAATAAACAACGCAGTTAATGACAAGAACATAAACAGAGTCTTCATTGCAGCACTACTTGGGTAAAGAGTGAACTACCGGCGGCCCAATCATTAATCATATCCCCATCACTTTCATGATCTTGATATTCCAATTGCGGTAATGTTACCAAGTATCCGCGTTGAGAAAAGGCTTCGAGATGTCCTACTCGTTCAGCCGTTGTCCCATCAGAAGATATGACAAGCATTTTGGTCTCTCGGCCGCCGATGAGCTCCTCAGATACCTCGATCTCTGTAAAGCTGATTGCAAGCAACGTAGATCCTGGTGAGACCTCGCGATATAATTCTAGGCGAAATGCCAGACGATGATCGCTACAGCCAGCCAGCTCCGTTTGTGAGCATGCCCATGCCAGCCATTGAGGCTCGGGGTCAACACCGAAGAAGTGGTAATCATTCCCGGTCTGAAAAAAATCAGGCTGGAACAACCCAAAGGATATTGCAACGGTAAACACGTCAAGCCGTAGCGACCACTGACAATACTCTAATGAGATCTGTGTGAGGAATGTCGTGTCGGCGTCCTTGAGGTTCATCCATGAGTTATTTGATATCAAGAGCGAAACCTGGCACGCAGGATCAATCTCAGAGTCAAGACTCTCAACAACTTGGAGCATGTTCGAAAAGTAGGATACTGTGCCATCCCATCCTGTCCATGACCAACTTGGGAAGTCATTTCGTCGTTTGACTTTTCGCCCTGCGAAACGCTCCCAGATCCACCAGTTTAGACTGAGAAGGAAGCTCTGGCTTAGTGTAGTGCCATTACGCAAGAAAACAGGCACGCCACAGAGATGATAGATAGGCTCATGGTCGTCATCTTGCAACCTGCGAAGCACCCCCAAGAGTGCGTTGAGTGCATCGCTCTGTCGTGACATTTCCCTTCGGGTGTATTCCTCGATATGCGTGTACACTTGCTCCCGTGGAGGCCTGCCTCTGCGGCCGAACAGCATATTTACCCAGCTGGTGGTGACGTTGTAGCTGGTCTCGCGGCAATGCGATTCAGCGCACTCAAACGTGACCTCCTTGTCGGTGAAGACAATTCGACGCCGCGAGCAGATACCCTCCTGATATGTCCAAGCCCTGCTCCCCCATGTTGACCTCCGAACCACCCATTTTGGGTCCTCGCATGCTTCTTGTAGTATGTAGTTACCAACGGTGGCAACGGGTCGACAATGTCGTCGGACATGGCTGCTACCAGGCAGCCCATAGGTCGGGTTATTTCCCGCGGCAGCAATAATTGTGAAATCTGCTTGTCGGTAGATAACATCCATCTTGCAGATCTGATCGAGCTTTATTCGTTCGTCCCGGCCATTGATACAATATCGATCTACCCATAGATATCCGATATCAAGCCTTTTGCAAAGATCAATGGCATCTAATATCGTCAAGGGAACATCGACCTCACTGAGGCTATATAGGTCTTGCGGTGGTTGAGTTTGCTCAACTCCCCAGACGTAACTCAACGCTGCATATTTACAACCACCCTGGGCCTCTTCAAGCTGCCTAGTATTCACATTGATGACTTTCAATGCAGGTATGGCTATATGCTCCTCTAAGCTGCATTCCGGACCATGGTAATGCCGGCAAGTCTCTAGCCAGCTTTGCAAAAGCTCAAGGTTGATGTTTTCGTCTAGCAAACGAGACAAGGGGGCTGTTACCACACGTCGATCTCCACGGTGCAGAGTCAAACTCATCCCGCATATGAGGCCTAATTTACCAACCCTAGGGTAAGTTAGCTCGCGAGATTTCTCCCCAATAAACGCAGGGCGGCAGAACATACAATCCCAGAGGCTGGTCGTCATAAGGGAGAGTCTTCATCTCAATAACTTCCCCTCCTTTTTGGTGTTGGCAGAGGATATCGTATATCAATGAGCATACTCTGCAATTAAGGTCAACGGCACCGCCGCCGAATGAGCGGACTGTGCGTTTCTTCCTCCCCATTGAAACAATGGCCGCATCCCAATCGATGCTGGCACATTCGCGGCAGACACCAACCTCGGCCATTTTCATGTAGTTTGTAGGATAGCTAGAATATGAAGGTTGTTGTTCTTCATTGATTTGCGCAATGTAGTTGAGTAAATCGCTCCCAATGATCGGACCATCGAGGGGGGCTGTGCTTGGGCGCCAATAACAAGCCACGCTAAGGATGTGTGAAGGGAACTTTGGGGACATACTACAAATATTCTTTTTTCTCTATTGCTCTAGGTACTTTGGTTCTAGTAGCCATCTGACCGTAGGACCAAGTTGATGAGATCCTTGCCAGCATGTAACCGCTTCAAGTTCTCATCCAGGATGTCTATCGTCCGCGGCATGTACTCCTCCGACACCCCAGAGACATGCGGCGTGACTATGGCATTCTTGGCCGACCACAGCGGGTGTCCGTCCGGTAACGGCTCGGGATCCGTAACATCCAAGCCCGCGCCCGCAAGCGTGCCATAATTGAGCGCCTCCACAAGGTCATCCGTCCTGATTATATCGCCTCGCGCAAGGTTGATCACGTAGCACCCCTTCAACTTGTCAAACTGCTTCTTGCCCAGCGACCCGCGCGTCTTGTCCGTCGACGGCGTCGACACCACCAGCACGTCCGGGCGCGCCGCCTCGAGAAACGCGTCGAGGTCGCCGTGGTGCCACGACTCCGGCAGCTCGCCCTCCGGATCCCCCGTGTTCTTGGGCGTAAACGTCGCGCTGCGCCGCTGCTCCGGGCTCGCCTTCTCGTGCAGCGTGTACGCGACGACGCGCATGCCGCACGCCGCCGCGATGCGCGCCGTGTGCCGCGCGATGGCCCCGTAGCCCATGAACCCGATCGTCTTGCCCAGCAGGTCGCCGCGGGGCCTGTACTCGGGCGCGCGCCACTTCGCCTCGGCTTGCCAACGAAGGAGCGTCGGGAGCTGGCGGTAGTAGGCGAGCAGCGTGGCGATGGCCCACTCTGCGATCTGGGGCGCGTGGACGCCGCCGTTGCGCGTCCAGATGACGGACTGGTCGTGCAGCAGGGGCGCGTCGAGGGCTTGGTTGATGCCGCCGCTGTAGAGGTGCGTCCACTTCAGCTTGGGCACCTGCGCGCGGTCCTTGGGGAAGAGGTAGAGTGTTAGGTGGACGGTGGCTCTCGCCCAGTCTTCTGCGGGCACGATGTCGACATCTTTAGTGTTGTAGTGGATGATCTCGATGCCCGGCTGTAGCTGCTTGAGACGGGCGTAGCTGTCCTCGAACGGAGGGATCGGGATCGTGACGAGGAGGATTTCGTTGTTCGCCATGTTTTTGCTGCCACTTTGACGGTTGCCCTTTCCCAAAAACTGCTCCTGGTCACGGACTGAGTGAAGCGTGCGCATGGGATATCCTTTCCATGACTTTGAGGCGGAGCTCCCTCTTACGGACAGCCGCGAAGCTTCACGACTCTGCTACCCCTCCATCGCCATTAGCTCATCCACTTCAGGGATTGCGTTTGCTAGATCCATGCTCGTGGTAATGTTCCCCGGGCCAGAACTGTCAAATCGCGCTAGGTGCGGGGAATGTGGGCCAGCTAGGGTGGTAGCAAGGTTCGTGATGACGATCCGGGGAGCCGAAGATCTAAAGAGGAAATTTCGCCCGGACCAAGCAAATCATCCCGGTGTTGGACACTCCGACCAGATGTGAGTGTCGGTGCTACCTATATCAGGAATTCGAGATAGGCTTGGATCTGTGATGGCATTCGCTGTGAAGATCAAGAGGCCACAGCCCGATCCCGATAGCCTCTCTATAAGACCCTCACTTGTCGTGTGGGCGTCTTCATCCTCTTCAAGACCACATCGAAAAGAAACAGTCAAAGACCACGAGTCCCAAAGATGCCGCACCGAATAGAAGAGCGCCTCGCCGTCAACGACGGCCCTCTCGAGCCATCCGAGGTCGACCGCCTTAAACCGTCGGACCCGAATCTCCCCCTCGAGGAACTCCGGAAGAGCTTCGAAGAAAATGGCTACCTCTATCTCAAGGGCCTTTTGCCCAGGAAAGATGTCCTCAAGTCAAGAGAAGAATACTTCAAGTTCCTCGCACCGAGCGGGGTGCTGCAGCCGAACTCGGAGCCTGTCGAGGGAATCTTTGACTCGGCGAGGGACGTGGACGAGTTCCCGGGCATCGGCGTGGGAAGGGTGGACAACAACGTCGGTCCCGAGCAAAAGTCAAAAGACTTTGTCACGCTAGCTATCGACGCGCACGGGCAGGAGTGGTACAACGAGGACCTGTGCAAGCACCCTGTTCTGCTCGACTTCATGGCGCGGTTCACAGAATGGGGCTCCAAGACCCTCCCCCTCGAGCGGACACTGCTGCGCAACAACATCCCCAACACAAAGGCAATCGGCGTCCACTACGACCAAATATTCCTGAGATACGGAGAGCCGACGAGTATCACGGTGTGGGTGCCCATGGGCGACATCGAGCTTCACGGCGGCGGCCTCATCTACCTAGAGAACGGACACGTCCTGGGCAAGAAGTTTGAGGAAGAGTTCACCACGAAAGCCATGGCGGACGGTCTTACGCCTGAGCAGGCCAAGTCAGCCTTCAACCAGAACATGCTGGAGAGCGGCGTGCTCACCGATGGGCCGGCACAGTTTGGGCGCACGCACAAGAGGCGATGGTTGGTGACTGACTACGAGGCTGGAGATGTTGTTCTGCACACACCGTACATGGCAAGTCCCATCCAATTCTCAAATATGTGATCTGTGACTAATCGAACGTAGATCCACGCCTCGACCGTCAACACCGCTCCGAGCAACAAGATTCGTCTTGCAACAGACCTGCGGTTTGTTGACTCATCAAGACCTTGGGACGAGGTTCGTCACCCCTCTTTCAGCGACGTTTGTGAGCCGTCAATACTGACATGTCCCAAAGCGCTGGTCACAACAGTTCAGAGTAGGCGATGGAGTCTGATGTTGTGTCGTCTTAGCATCATAACCTGCGATTGCTTATTCGCATCTTGCGGCTGTTCGATAGATAAGAATGCAAACTTGTTGAAGTTACCAAACAATGCAATCAGGCCCCAGTTTCGGAATACACTGGTGTCAAGGCCGGGTGATTTTCTAAATGGTGGATGGCTTTCGAATCTAGCCTCGTGAGTAAGTCGAGTAGCTTGGCTAGGAAATCCTTTGATCGGCTCTCGATAGTGGAATCCTCTGTCTTTTGACTAAGCTCAAGGAGTATGCTTGCAATGTATCGGATCTTTTCAATCTATTTGTCCAAAATATCAGCTCCGAAAAGTCATGAACGTGGATGTTGCTGCTGGTAGGAATACACACCAGTGTCTCCCCGCTCAGTTGCAGGTACTCAAAAGGGATAACCTCAAAGGTGTCGAGGCAATCTCGTGCAATCTCTGTCATCTTCATCCCCAGCATCAGAGGCTCGTCGCTCAATCCCATTACAGCAGCCATGCCGTGCTCGGCGCACGTCCTCAGCAGCACCATACGAAGACAGTGGAAAGTGGCCAAGATGCCGACTTTGAGACGCCAAAAGGAACTCCGTTGGTATGTAACAACCTCCACGGTCGACGTCACCTCGAAGCTGTCTGGCGCCCTTAGCCAGACAGGTAGGTTGTCGATACTTCCGGCAAAGGCAAGGTAAGATTGCATCAGCTCGGGCAGATCCTCCTTGTGCCGGCGCGCCACCGCCTTGATGTCGATCACGAGGTCCATTGCCAAACCCCACATCCGACGAACAAGATCAGTGCCGACGAGAAGGAGGTCTTCAAAGGGCGGCTCGTTCTCCGGGCGGGTGGTGTCCAACAGCAGAACACGGTCAGCTGAAATGAAGAGCGTGTCCGCGGCTGCAGATCTGAAGATGGGGCTGCCCATCAACACTGGTCGATTGTTCATGACAGCGGCGGAGCGGTTGCACGTGAACAAAACCCAATAATTGAGACGCATCAGTTGGGCTTCGAGCGGCGAATGGCGGGTTAGACTGTGTTCGCAATGCAGCTCGAGCTGCTGGGCAAGCGAAGTTGCCTGGCACAAGAGGTGCCATGAAGATCCGGTATGGCCACTTCTATGCATTGCCACGCTGTGGCTTAGCCGAATGGCGAGGGAACTCGAGTTGGGATGCTCGATGTCATAGTCCTCGTACAGCTTCAGGCATCGACGAGAAGCTGCTAGGAAAGGGCCGATCATCAAGTTGCCGTACGGGATGAACTTGGCAGGCGAATGGGCGACATTGGCACATACCGCCGTCAGCAAAGTGAACTTTCTGAGTCTACTCAAGTGTTGATCAGTGTCTAAGCTGCTGAAGAGACTGCTCTGTGCTGCCGTCGATTGCTGAGCAGGGAAGAATAGACTGGCATCGCCACGCAGAGTCGACTCGTGGCATATGGGTGCCACAGGAAAGACAAGTTGGGTGAAAAGGTTGATGCAGGTGTTGACAATACTACTGGGAGTTTCCTCGGGCACAGTCACACTGATTTGTGCAACGAGAACGTCGTATATATTTGACGCTGCAGCTTCCACGCTCGGGAAAGGGATGGCGGATGAAGTGTTTGTCCATGCCTGGTGATTGGAATTACCCTGAGCAGACTCAGGTGTTGCAACGTAGTCAGGAGAGATCGCGGATGGAGTCTGGGGTGTGATAGCCTCACCTTCGAGGCCTGTTTTGGGTCGTGGTAGTATCGATGACTTGGGCTTGGGTTGCATCGATCGAACCCGGCCCTGATGTACGCGTCTGACCGACGTGGGCTTTGGCCCACGCTTTTGTGGAGGTAGGTCGTACGAGCATTTCAGGCCAGAGGTCCGGCATGTCGCACATTCTCCGGGAGCTGCATCGCACTGTCGGGGAAACTTGTTGAGTATGGCGCAGGGAGTGATGATAACTTTGATGTGAATCTAGACTCAACTCACCTTGATTTTACGGCGTCGACATATATCGCAAGCCTTCTTGGCCATGTTCAGCTGGCACCTAGAACGGCCCTACTGATGTGTAGAAGTTTGTCGAGACGGGGGTTTGGTCAGGGCTGAGAGACCTGGCATTTCCACCGCGGTGAGACTGCGCGCGGATGACCCATCCGGGGCTTATGACTTTGAGCTGAGTCAATTGATCATTAATACCCCGTATCGTGCACACTCATGAAATTTAGAGCCTCAAAAGTCCGGGGTATCGCGATCCAAGGGAGTGGCAAGACCTGTCTGCAAGTTTGTAAAAAGCAGATTTGACGCCCTAACAATCGAGATGGGTTTGGAGGTGGTGGGAAATCCGCCGAGCGAGCCAATCAACAAGCTAGCAAGGGCGACCAAATGGCTCGCGTCGAGCTTCTTCCCTCGTTGGGACTAGCTGAATTGTGAATTTGGCCGCGGTCGAATTGCAAGCGAGTCTACCGCTGCTGTGCCGGCCTCTAATACTAAGTAGTCTGATCTCGAGGAGGGTGTGCCCCACCGACGCTGCTCGATATCGAGGAATCTGAATGGAAATCCAGCCCCTCGGTTGTGTCCCCGAGCCTCACTCTTCCCCGCATTGCCATCTGGAGCATTGATCAAGTCATCACTCCTCGGGTTCCTCCCCGAGTTTTGAGTTTGCTTCCACAGTTCTTGGCCATCCCTGCGTCTTCAAGGGGTTCACCCCATCCCTTCTTGGCAGACTCTTTGCATCGACAATGTTCTAGGTTCTGCCAGAAGTCATTAAATTTTGCAATGTTAAACAAAAAAAAGTTTGGAACAAACAACAATCTATGTTAGTATCGGCTGTGCCGTAGACTTTCAAGGCTCATGAGATACTCAAGATGGTCCTGGCTGGTAGTAGAGCCTAAGTCAAACTAGAGAATTGTAATCGGTAATGTTAAATTGGAGGCATGGGTCTTGTATTGTCAACTAGCATCTTCAAATGAGAGATGAATTAGTCATAGCTAAGAGACTCTAGGAGCAGCTATGAATACAGCACATGCCATTTAGTCGTGTGTATGGACTTGGGTTGTGGGATAACCCTAGCAAAGGGGCCAAAGGCTCAACCTGTAACTTTCGATAACGGGTGGTTGGGCCTAGTCGGCGTGGTCCACGGTAGCCTTGCTACCCTGGGCAGCCTTTACCTCCACCGTGTTGATACCCTGCTCCATCGAGACCTTGCCAGGGGTCTCGTCACGCTCGTGTGCAACAAGGAAACCGGGTTTGTATGTGGCAAACTTTCTCAACGGGACACCCTCCTGGAAGAGATAGTCAATCTCTTCCAAACTCAGACCCTTACACTCGGGTACAGCAAGCACCACGAAGATCAATGCGCAGACCGCCGTCGAACCGAAGATGAATCCCACCTTGGACCCAAGGGCTGCGTATGGCTCATACAGCAGGTAAGGAATGCTGAAAGATACTGCAAACTGAATCAAAATATTGACCAGAGCGCCTGTTCCATATGTGACATCTCTAAGAGCGGTCGTGGGGGCTTCGGCAGCGACGACATGCGAGAGTGGTGCCCAACTGAAGCAGAACGATGCTCCAAAGACCACAGACATAGCGGTGATCCCGATTTTGGCAGGCATTGTAGGGACTGCCATAGTTCCAAGACCGCCCATCGAGAAGAGGGAGCCCGTTTGAAGAACAGTACCGATAATCAAGAGAGGCCTGGGTTGTTCAATGTCAACCAATAATTCTAACATGGTTTCGTGAATTGGGGAAAAGGACTTACTTGCGGCCAACCTTGTCGCTGAGAAACATGCATGATACCGTTGTGACAATGTTGATCGCCGACTTTACCGACTGAATGGTGAAAGGGTTGACGGCGCCAATGTCTTTAATGAAGATCGGTCCGTACGTGGTGGCAAAGTTCATGCCCGTAATCTGCATGAAGAAATTGATCCCGATGGCAACACCGGTGCGTCGAAGGTTTGAACCCTGAAACATCTCGGCAGGTCGACCTTTGATGGTCTGGACGGACGCGGCAGCGACGAGGGTATCGAACTCTTCTTGAATTTCTGACTCAGTGTACCGGCCCCGTCGCAGTTTTCGCAGCGAGGCCATGGCATCCTCACGCCGGTCTTTGAGGAGAAGCCAGCGAGGGGACTATCCAAACAGCGGAGCATCAGTGATCAGTTGCCATGTTTCATTGCGTCATTTCAGAGTTGGATTTGTCGAGCTTACCTCGGGCATGAACCATACGCCGGATGCAACGAGGGTCGGAACGATAAAGAAGAGCCCCATTGGGATTCGCCAGGATGCGTCAGTAGTCAGATCGCTGGTAGCACGGCAAATGACGCTCATAATCAAGGACCCGACCTGTAAAGCCCGTTAGCTTCGCCGTCTCCTCTCTATTGATCAAGGGCCACCTACTAGGATGCCAAACTGGTATGTTGATACAACAAAGCCGCGGATCTGAGATGGTACAAGCTCTGACTGGAGGACAGGTACTATCGCAAGTTCCTGTCCGATGTAGATGTAGGCAATGATGCGTCCGACCATGACCTGCGCCTTGGTCTGGGCTGTGACGAGGATGATGGCGGCGATAATGGCCCAAACACACATGGTGAAAAGAGACATGCGGCGGCCCCAGATGCGGCCGACGCCGTTGCCGAGGAAGACACCCAAGGCAAAGCCAATGTAGGTCAAGCTGTTGAGCAGAGAGAGGAAGTAGGGTTCAATCTGGTATCGCTTCAGCTTGGGGTTATAAACCCCGAACCTCCTCTCGAAGGGATCCATGGCCTGCGTGGCGCTGAAGGCAGCCTGGTCCATGCCGAAGTTGAGCTGCGACAGGATGATCAGCGAAATGGAGAAAAGAAGCTGGCCATTGATGCAGCGCCAGATGCTGCGGTGTTGCGGAGGTTCTGTCGCCATGTTGTGAGGCGGCGCAGGCAGTGGGATAACTAGGTCAACGTAGTGTAGTGTTCGAATGCTTTGCTTGCAGTGGGATCACCGTCATCGAGTCATTGATTGAGGAAAGAAGTTCAACTTTTATATCTGCGATGCATCTGCCTCTTCCACATGCATCCTGACCGTGGGGCCCCGGAATGATAGGAGAGAAGGACATGCATGGATCTGATGACCCCTGTTGATCGCTAGATTTTTTAGTCTGTTCTAGTTGCCGAAGTCTCTTTGCCTTCCGGCGGAATTCGAGCACCGGGGGAATTTGGTTTGCCAGTAGCGGGACCGATCATGACTGCCCGGCGGATTTCAAACCGGGCAAATTAAAAGTCTCGACTCGACACGTACCGGGCAATATGCCAGATAGACGAAGCCTTTTGCCGCGTGTATGGGCCCAGACTTCTCTCAAAGTTTCCTTGTTTATATTCTCTGTTCCGTGTGAACCGGATGTTACAAGCTTCATCACTCAACTTGGGATTGTTACGGCATTGTCCTGATTGTCTCCGAATCTGTTAAAGATGAGTGCTCAAGCTAGCAAACGACCGAACTTCTTGGTCATTGTCGCAGACGACCTAGGCTACAGCGACATCAGTCCATTCGGAGGCGAGATCGCCACTCCGGCTCTCGAACGTTTGGCCAAGGAAGGCGTGCGTCTGACCAACTTCCACACCGCGTCGGCATGCTCCCCTACCCGAGCCATGCTTCTGTCTGGGACGGATCACCATATCGCCGGAATTGGCCAGTTGACGGAGCACATGATGGGCAATAACAAGGAGTACCAAGGCCGACCTGGGTACGAGGGCTACTTGAACTTCCGAGTCGCGGCTGCCAGCGAGGTGTTGCAAGACGCAGGATACTTCACAACCATGTCTGGAAAATGGTGAGTTTGCAGGACCGATTCCGCTGCTACAATGACTTATGTTAACAAAATGCTCTCGTCTGCTCGTCTAGGCACCTAGGCATGGAGAAGCAACAGTCCCCGCATGGTCGCGGCTTCGATAGCGCGTTCGCATACCTTCTCGGTTCTGGCAATCACTACAACTACGAGCCACAAACCGAGCCTGGCCAATTGATACCACCTTTCATGTGCTCGGACGGTTGGTGGATGAAGGATGATCGGTTTATCAGTAGAGAAAAAGATCTGCCGAAGAACTTTTACTCGACCCACGCCTTCACGGACGGGTTAATCGACAACCTCTCCAACCGGACCGAGGAAGAGCAGCAAAGGCCTTTCTTTGCTTACTTGGCATACACTGCACCGCATTGGCCGCTGCAGGCGCCCCAGGAAACAATAAAGAAGTATAAGGGTGTTTACGACGATGGTCCAGACGCATTGAGAGAACAGCGTCTAAACAGGCTCAAAGACCTCGGCCTTGTGGCCAATGATGTCGAGCCGGCTCCGGTTGTTGGAGCTCTGGGTGTCGATGGAGAGTGGCATGAAAAGTCGGACGAGGAGCGAGCGACATCAGCGAAAAAGATGGAGGTTAGTGCTTCACTGCATCAGTCCCGTTTTCTGCGACCTAGTCTTCCTGCTTCTTCTATGCGCGGCTAACGCAAGTACATGCGCAGATCTTTGCAGCTATGGTCGACGAGATGGATCAGGGCATCTCCCGTGTGGTATCCTATCTCGAAGAAAGCGACCAACTAGACGACACCTTTATCCTCTTCATGTCGGACAACGGCGCAGAAGGTGTCCTATTAGAGGCAATTCAGACGATGGGCGGGCGAAAGAGTCTTGCGAAGATTGTCAATACCTACTACGATAACAGCCTTGAGAACTTGGGAAATGCTGACTCCTGGGCGTGGTATGGTCCCCGTTGGGCGTGTGCCTCCATGGCGCCGTCTCGGGGATTCAAGACCTGGATCACAGAGGGTGGCATTCGGTGCCCTTGTATTGTGCGGTATCCACCATTGCATAACAGTGAATATGCCCACACGAATGCGTTCACAACAGTCATGGATATCCTACCAACCATGCTGGACCTCGCTCAAGTTTCACTGCCCGGGAGCTCGTTCCGCGGCCGAGAGGTTGTTCCGATTCGCGGTTCGAGCTGGGTTGATCACCTTCGCAACATGGACTCGACGACCGTGCACTCTCCCACTGAGCATATTACCGGTTGGGAATTGTTCGGGCTGAGAGCCATCCGCCAGGGTGACTGGAAAGCGGTGTGGATGCCAGCGCCCCGTGGCAAAGAGGACTGGGAGTTATACAATATGGCTGACGACCCTGGCGAGGTTCACGACTTGTCTGAAAAGGAGCCTGAGATTCTCGAAAAACTCATTCACCACTGGGAGACCTACTGCACGGAAACGGGGCTGTACATCCCGGAGCACGTCTTCCCCTATGTCATGCAGTGAGACTTTTACTGGTATTAGATATTGGAACCGATGTCATTTTGTCTCATTCAGTCCCTATGGTTTTATGGCTATGATCCCCAGCGCCACTGCTCACGAAGATAAGCCTGAAATGTTGTCGTAGGCCACGCTGTCTCCACGTCCGTCTTGACCAAGATATCAAGCAGTGCCTTTTGCTCTCGGTAATCAGTGAACAGGTCGCCGCCTATGGGTGATGGGTTAGCGATGGTAATGTTGGAGAGCCGTTGGTGGTATTGCATACAAATTGCGATGACTAGGCTTGCTGTGAACATGCAAGGCATGCAGTGCGTGTTTGACAAGGCGATGCCACACATTGTTCTTACGTGGTCTTTGATCGTCCTCTATGACAGACTATCAGTTAAGCTTAATGATGAAGATAGCCGCATCGACCTTACATTACTCGCCTCCTCCGCTTCAGCTCTTGCAGGCCCCAGTTGCGGTCTCCTCGGGTCGTGAGCGACGAGTAGGATCTGACACATGAGGTAGTGGTGATAAGCAGCAACTAGAAGAAAAGATTCATTAGCTTGACTCAATAGCATATGATACGGATCTCGGCGATCACTCACCATGACAGTCGTTCAGGAGCCACATCTCTGGAAAGACTTGATCTGGCGAGGCCTCGCCGATAGCACGTTGAAGAAACGGCTCAAAGGACGGGGGCTTGTTGTCCATCCACGACTGCGCCCTGTCTTTCAATTCGCTCCAAGAGTCGGCATTCTTTGGATCCTCACCATAGCAGCTGTTCAAGACCTCTGCGCAGAGCACGATGATATGGAACGCCCACGTCCAGTCGTCTGTATCCTCCAGCGAGCGATCGACCTGGACATACTCTCGGAGAAGTTGTATGGGCCTCTGTGTCTTGAAAGCCATCACTATCTCCTGTCTGAGTACAACCCGGAAAGCTGCTTGTCTGATGACCGACTGCTGGTGGTACTCTTGTGCTCGTACAAACGTGTGAGTGCCCATTAGGTGACTTTCGAAGTCCATCCCTTCCAGGCGAACTGATAGTAGGTGTTAGCCATGCAAAGAGAAACGCCTTGACATTCACGAACCTGATAATTCTTCATATAGCCGCAGTATCACCGTGGCTGCATACAAAGCCTCGTCTAGGGCGGCGTTGCTGTCGCTAAGGATGGGAATGAGGTAGGCAAGGCACTTCCGATGATATTCGCCGGCGACGTAGTCATCTTGGTCATTTGTAGTCATGCTCAGGTGCAGTGCCGAGGTAGCTAAGATAGCATAGAGCAACGGGGGTGATCGAACAGCGCATTGTACAACCGATGTGCCAAATGTTCTTCGAGGGTCGCAGTAGTCAAACTAAATAGAGCATCGTTAGCTGGGCACAGGGTGTGACGGAACGGTGCGAACCTACCCAGAGGGCAAGCTTTTCGACAAAGTATCTGAGCAGTAAAGCCTCGTTTGCATCTGCAACCGGCCAACATCGCGGACTTGATGTGGTTGTGCTCGGACTGTACGGGAGTATTCTTGTCAGGCAAGGTGAGCCAGACAGGTTCGTGGCAGTTGCACTTGTGTTATCAAGACCGACATCGTGAGTCAGAGGCTCAACAGCATAGTTGTGATGTTGATCATGACTCTGCTCTAAGATTGTCGGGTCATAGCCTCCATCGCCCTGATCCTGAGATTCCGGAGACGGCGCGGAGGCGCTCGGTCGCCGGGTCGGAGAGTCGCCCTCCGTGACCGGTGAACCGACGCCAGGGGATTGGGTAGGTTCAAACTCGAACACGAACTCCGTTACTAGCAATTACGTTAACACACACCAATGGGACTGGTTTCGAGGTGGACGAACCGCTACTCGGAGGTGTTACCCAGACCTGATCATCGGCAAACTCAAACTCAGGTCTTTGTTCAGCCTCTCCCCGTCTTGGTCGATGGGAAGTGGTTGCAACATGAGTGCTGTGCTTGAAAGGGAAGGGCAGCCCGCGAACGCACTCGCTCTTCAGTGTAAGACAGCGAGCACACGAAGGAAGCTGAGAGTCACCTGCACGGATGCATGTAAGTCAGCTGTACATATGATTGCGGCCCACAACTCCCAGTGAGGCGGGCCACGGCTAAGCTGAGGTGACTTACATTTTGCATGAGCTACTCGGCAAGACTCGCTGTTCGCGATTGTTAGACCACTAAATCATCGCGAAACGACGCCAAGTTCATCTCGACGACATACCAACAACGTATGATTCGGGGCCGTAGCCGAGAGGCCATTAGGCTGGGCCGCGACTTGTCGCTGGCGAGACGGAAAGCATTGTTGACGAGAAGAGGAAAAATTCCCGTCCTGCGACCCGGGGAAAGTAGACGTAAAAAGAACTTTGGCGTGCTGGTGCGGGGAAGGAGACCATTTCCTCTTCCAGAGGGACTAGCTGGATCGATGGTGTGGAGATGCCCAAGTCGACGCTTAACTCTCTTGATCGATGCTCGCTAATATTGTCTTGGATTCTGCAGACTCTGTCACACGCCTCTCCACGCCGCTGGGACCTTTTAGGATTGGGGCCAAGCCAGGTGTGTCGAGACTCTTGCTCGAAAAGCAGGAGACAAATTTCTTTCGCCGAGAGAACGAGAGGCGTCTCAACAGGCCTAAGAAAGGAGCTGACTTGACTCGACAGTCTGGCACAAGGTCAAGTATTTACATTATTCAGTTCTACAACTTGGGCCTGCTCCCCACTACTCGTAATAGGTCGGACTTGATTTCTGCGGTCGAGGCACACCCCGCCAACCCCATACAGACTTTCAACTCCTCCCGTAGGATCTTTAACACGAGCTCAACCCCGCTCTGTCCATCGTAGGCTAGACCCCAAAGAGCCGGCCTACCAACCCAGACAAAGTCTGCACCTAGGGCCAGCGCCCGGAAAATGTCGCCGCCACGACGAATTCCTCCGTCCAGGTGGACGGGGATGGCGCCCTTGACGGCGCCGGCAACCTCGGGCAGCGCGTCGAGGGTCGCTATGCACCCGTCCAGCTGTCGCCCGCCGTGATTGCTGATGATGATTCCATCAACACCGTGCTTCACTGCCAGCGCCGCGTCCTCGGCCGTCATGATGCCCTTGAGCCAGATCTGCATCTTGGTCTGCTGCTTCAGCCAGGGGATGACCTCGTGCCACTCGAGGCTCGAGTCGATCGTCAGGCCGCCGACGCTCAGCTTCTCGGCCGACGCGGGGGGCGCGACGCCATTGCCATCCTCCTCGGCCAATTGGGTGCCGAAGCTCACGACCTTGAGGAAGCCGGGCATGTGGGGGCGGTTCCGCATCTCGGCTAGCCTCCGGCCAACGTAGGCTGTGTCGACCGTGAGCATGACAGCTTCGTACCCCGCCTTTTCCACGCGCTGCAGCACGCGTCTCGTCATGTCCCGGTTCTTGAACATGTAGAGCTGGTAGAACTTGACCGCGCTGCCGCCGGCCGCCTTGACCTCCTCGGGCGAGCAGACCTCCGCCGGCGCGTTGCCCAGGGACGTCCCCATCGAGACTCCCATCACCGTGTCCAGGGCCTTTGCAGCCCGGGCCGTCCCCGCTTCACCTTCGGGGTTCGCCATCTTGTGCCAGCCGGACGGGGCGATCCCCACCGGGATGCTGACTTTCTGACCCAGCACTGTGGTCGACGTGTCAAGGTTCTCGACATTTCGGAGAACCCGTGGGCGGATGCGGTAGTTGTCGAACGCTGATTCGTTATCCCGTACAGTCTGGTTATCACCGGCGCCATTGGTCCAATACTCGCGGGTAACTTTGTTGACCCTCTGAAGGCCGAGGGTCTCGATCTCGCCGAGGGACAAAGGTTCCTGCGCCATTTTGGAGCTGGCACTCAGGGGGGCAGGGGTCTGGAACTTGGAGTAAGATGAATTGGGGTAAGATTATGAAATCTCTGCCATGTGCGCCAGGCAAAGAGGCGATATAGAGCGTGTAGATAGGCCACGGCTAGAAGATAATTATAAGTGGTGGAATCAACGCCGAATCTCGAGCGAGTCGAGGAGTTGGTATGTTCTCAAAGAGGCAATTTTGGCCGGACCCTTGCCACCTCTTTCGAGAAGTCCCGCCCGTGAGAAACCGACTCCGCACCCCTCTAGTCTCTTTTTTCCTGTCAAAGCAAGTTTGGTGGCCAATGGCGCCGCATATATTGGACCGACCATCTCTGACCCGAGGTCTCAGCTGGCAACCTGGGTCGATGGTTTGGGAAGAAACCCCCGAAACTCCAACCAACCTCACGTCTCGGCGTATGATTTGAGGCGGAAAAGCTGGGGAAATCCTGGGGTAGAGCTGGAGTTTCTCCTCAGAGTCCAAAGAGTACAAAGTCGCGGCCGATCCCCTTCCCCTCGTGCAACCTTCCTCAGACCATCGTACGATTCGGCAGCTCGATCAGCAGGTTCTTTCATTCTACTCAAAGTTTCCACCATGGCGGCCCCAGCCCCAGACAACAAAGCCACCCTGGCTCCAGAGCTTGAGAGGCTCGAGTCCAACTCCAAGGCTGCTGAGATCCAGCACTACGAAAAAGCCGCAAATGAGGCCACCAATGCCGAGCATACGCTATCGGTCCGTGAGGCCTTTAGCATCTATCGCATGGCCGTGGTCTGGTCCATGCTGTTCTGTGTTGCCATCATTATGGACGGCTATGATGTGAGTGAGCCATTTTTCGAGTTCGATAGAGGCGTCTACTGACATATCGTGTGTTCGACTAGTCCAACCTGATCACCAACCTCTACGGTCTTCCCGCGTTCCAGCAGAAATATGGCATTCCCTTCAAGGACGGCTACATAGTTCCCGCGGCCTGGCAGACTGCCTACGCCATGAGTTCTCCCGTCGGTCGTGTCCTCGGTGGCGCGATCCAGGGCCCCGTCGCTGAATGGTTCGGTCGCAAGCGCACCCTCATGGGCTGCCTCGTCCTCATCACCGGCCTCATCTTCATCACCTTCTTCGCTCAGAGCGGCCCCGTTCTTCTGGTCGGTCAGATGCTCTGCGGTATCATCTGGGGTATCCTTACGTCCCTCGCCCCCACCTACGCCTCGGAGATCTGCCCCCTGAGGCTGCGTGATATCCTGACCGCCTACGTCAACCTCTGCTGGTCTATCGGCCAGTTCATCTCGACTGGTGTGCTCTCGGGCATGGCGACCAATATGACCCAGTGGGGATACCGCATCCCTTTCGCCCTGCAGTGGATGTGGCCAGTCATCATCTTCACCTTCATCTTCTGGGCACCCGAGTCGCCCTACTGGCTCGTCCGCCACAACAAGGTCGACCAGGCCGAGGCCTCCCTGCGCCAGGTCATCCACAAGACGGACAAGGTCGACATCACCCAGATGCTGGCCCTGATCCAGCGCACCAACGAGCGCGAGGCCGAGTACAACGCGCAGGCGAGCTACTGGGACTGCTTCAAGGGCACCAACCTGCGCCGCACCGAGATCTCGGCCATGGCCTGGACCATCCAGATCCTGTCCGGGCTCTCGCTGCCCTTCTACGCCGTCGTCTTCTTCGAGCGCGCCGGCTTCCCGCCCACCCAGGCCTTCAACATGAACGTCGGCATGACGGCGCTCGGCTTCGTCGGCACCTGCACCTCCTTCTTCCTCATCCCGCGCTTCGGCCGCCGCACGCTCTACTTTGGCGGCCTGCTCTTCCTGACGGCGCTCATGCTGCTCATCGGCTTCCTCGGCATCGCGCCCGACCGCCCGGCCATCGTCAACGCCGAGGCCGGCCTGCTCATCGTCTGGTTCTTCGTCTACTTCCTGACCGTGGGCCCGGTCGCCTACGTCATCTTCTCCGAGACCTCGGCTACGCGCCTTCGCGGCCACACCGTCGCCATTGCGCTGATTGCCTACTCGCTGATGGGCATCGTCTACAACGTCGCCTCGCCATACCTCCTCAACGAGACCGAGGCCGACCTCGGTGCCAAGACTGCCCTCATCTACGGCGGTATCTCGGTGCTGGCTTGCATTTGGTGCTATTTCCGCCTTCCCGAGTGCAAAGGCCGCACCTTTGAGGAGCTCGACATCATGTTTGAGCGCAAGGTGCCGACCCGGCAGTTCAAGAACTACGTCATCTGAAGTGAACAGTGGTGTTGTACATGATTTCACTCATCGCTTTCACGCGATCGTTCTGAGTATTATGTAGTTCGTGTTGAACATTAAATACATCATCTGCAAGGCTTTCCCAAAAACAGGGTTTCCTAACAGCTACTTGTAAATGTGATACAGATGTCGAGGTAGTGTCTGCGCGTTGGTTCCCAAAGTCCCGTAACTGTTAGTAAAAGCAAGATCTGAGATTTAATGTTGAAGGTCTTTTACAACTGCCAAGTCGGATCCGCATCAATCAGTATTGTCACCTCATTCCTGCAAGGTGTCTACAGCAAGTACAACACAGCATCTATAAGGAACAGGGTGAGCGGAGTGAAGTGTTATGTCAGTCAGAACAAGGATCAAGCAGGTGAGTCTAGGCTCATCCATGGACATCTAAAAACATTTACATAAGTCATGGCTGTGCTACCCGTCTATATTGGTGTCGCTAGAGCTTCTCCTTGAATGTGCTTTCGTGCTGATATGTAATCTTCGCGCTCTCTAGCCCAGTCTTTGGAAATGCTCGAAAGAGGAACAGGTTTAGTCCCTGGATATAGGAGAACATCAGGGTCGATTGTACGTATCTTCGTACCCAAGGGGAGTTTCATGCCCTCTTCCTTTGGCAGACCGTTCTGCTCCAGATCCCTCATTGCCTCCCGCTCTTCATCAGTGGCTTCCCTCCGCAATGCCTCCCAAAGCTCCTGGTCCGACAGTGACCACAGTTGCTCCTCCTTGATGCCGCCGCGCCTAATTATGTTTCCGATGACCTGTCCAGATCGCCGGTACATATCGATGTGCGCAGGGTTAGACCACATGTCACGATCTGCCGCTAGGTATTCCCTCGCCAAGACCTCCGCCATCTTAACATCTCTCATAACAAACAAGCGGCCCGCAGAAGTTGCATCCGGATACGGAGCAAGCTGTTCGATGATTTGTTTCACTTGCTCAGCAGTCAAGTGGCCCGGCCTCACCATGTCCCGCAGGCTGTAATCCAGGCGATCGGCACACAGTTGCGGCGCCGGCATCTCCACCAGCGGGAACAGCTTCTCTTCAAACACCTTTCCGTCTCCGAAGCCGTGCTTAGCAAGTAAAGCAGGGAGTTCGGTTGAGTTCACATAGCGCATCTTGTGCACCTCGTGGAAGCTCTCCTGTGCGTCGCCGTCGCTGGCAAATGCCCAGTCGATGACGTGACTGAAGGCGGTGTGGGCGATGTCATGGAGGAGCGCAACGACCTGCTCCTCAAGGGACGCTCCAGCCCTCCGCACCAACAAGAATGCCCCGATGGAATGCTCTAGCCTCGTCACTGGACTGGTCAGGCCAAGAAAGCCCGTTATACCATGTTGCCCGACAAGACCTAGTCGGAGAAGTGCGGGTGACTGCAAGAGCTCCACAAGGACTGGTTCTGAGATGACAGTGTCGCCGTACAGTTCATCTCGTATCAACAGTCCGCCTTTTGATAAGGGCGCTATTGACTGAAAGTGTCCTGTCTTCTTGGCCATCGTTGTATGTTGAACGGCTGGGTGCTTCTGGGTGTTCTGCAGCCTCGAAATTTAGCGGGGAGTTTAGCCCATCATTTAGGCAGCCGCATGTCTTATTAGTCAGGCTTGCCCCTCATTAGTGTCAGGTTACCATTTCCTTGTCACTCAGAGCTCGTCAGTTTGACCAGCCTCGGCTTTCAAAGTGACACTTAATAACTTTCACTCCATAAAAGACGTAGCGTGTTATGAACGACCCGAATAGTCCAGTATCTACAGAGACGGAAAACCTAGTCTTCTGGAAGGAATGGAAAGTTCCTCATCGGGTGCGTGTTCTTACGTCCCTCTGGCAACTGCTGAACCTTAGATGGATGGCCATCAGCACCCACCATGCCGAGAAAGTCCTTAGACTCCCCAATTCTGAAGACGTATTTCAAAGCGCTGTTCTTCCCGCTCTTCAGACTCTGCAGCCCTGCCGCGACTCCGTGGAGTCCACCAGGCACAACTTCGTACGGGTGTCCTGCCAATTGGCTTTCGGCCAGCAGCCTTCCCAAATAGCGCGACCACACATACCCGAAGTCCTTGTAGTCCGAGTGGACATAAGGAACCGCCGTGTTGGTCCAAGCAACACCGTCGGGGAACTTAAAGTCCTTGCCGTCTTTTGCAAACAGCACTGGCGGGAGGACTACGCTGACCTTCCCGCCGTTCGGATCAATCAGTCTGGAGACCACCTCAAATGACCCGTCGGAACTGATGGCATCGAAAATATGAGTGAGCTGGCTGTTGAGGCCCTCTTTTACAAGGACTTGTTGCACTGCTGCGACAAGCTCGTCCTCAGACTTCCCACGGTAGTCAATGACGTGATCGACTAGTGTCTTTGCAAAGTCGCCAGCTCGTCCGGCGATGCCGATAACAGGAC
This sequence comes from [Phialemoniopsis] sp. UDSM-2020, assembly GCA_018873225.1. Lineage (NCBI taxonomy): Eukaryota > Fungi > Ascomycota > Sordariomycetes > Thyridiales > Thyridiaceae > Thyridium > [Phialemoniopsis] sp. UDSM-2020. Next base: position 1,155,170 of record JAEILZ010000005.1, read on the forward strand.
TGAAACCAGACAGTCGGGCAAATTTGGCAGCAAAGGCACCGACTGCGGATGTCGCCCCGTAGATGAGAAGGGGTTGCTTCTGGGAGTCTTTTTTGCCTGCGTTGGCGATCGGTGCTCGCTGATCGAATGGGGCGGGGAGCTTCATGTCACCAAAGAGTCCGAGTGCGGCGGTGAGCGCTGCCACTGGGATGGTGGCCGCCTCTTCCAATGAGACGTGTTGGGGCAGATGGATCGTAGTCCTGGCCGGGGCGGTAGCATACTCGGCAAAGCTGCCATTAGGCGCGCCAGTCTCGTGCAAAGCCGCAACGCGGTCACCAGGCTTAAACTCGTAAACGTCTTTGCCGACTGCGTGTACAATACCAGCAATGTCATCACCGGGATTGTGAGGCAGGTCCTTCCTATAGAATGGCGTGTTAGCAAAGTTCAAGTTGTCTGGACTTCGCGCGGATATGATGTAGCTCATACCACAGCGGAATCTTCCAATCTTTAGGATTGGATCCCGAAACGACGACTTTAATGATGACCTCCTTATCTGTTGGAACAGGAACAGGAGTGTCGATGACTTCGACTGCCTCAGTCGAGGGTTGCACAATGGCTTCTTTCGGCATATTGAGAACTGGACGGATGGACGTGAACTCTGCTTTGAATAGCTGATGTTGGTATTCTAGATGAATGACGATGATCTCAGGATACTCTTGATTCTTATCGTGCATTCTGTAGACTGGTATTTATCTCCTAACCTATCCAGCAACCTATTCACTCGAGCTTTTCAAACCGCGGACGTCCGTATGGTGTAAGTGCCCAACAGGGCCTAGTTTCAGTCGCGGCGATATTGAGGAATAAGTAGTGCTCCGCTCGCCAAGTACTAACAACTAAATTGGAGCAGCTAAGCAGTGCACTGTCACCATCTTAGCGAGCCCGAACTTTTGGCCCTTGACCTGCATGATTACTCAACGCAGAAGGTCTCCACATACTCGGATTGCTGACAAAACCTCTTCGGACCGCCGCGGAGGGTAGATCTGGACATACGGAACCCACGGCTTCTCTCTTCAGAGCGCGGTCTTCCATCCGCGGCAGTCCACATTCGTATTCTCAATCATGCAAAGGCAGAGAGCGCGCCCAGACCCGGTGTCATGTCAGTCGTGCCGGTCAAAGAAGCTTAGATGCAACCGAGTTCAACCCTGTTCGAACTGCTCTGCCCGTGGCATCACTTGTACTTTCCTGGTTCCTCCTCAAAGACAACGAGCTGAGCTTTCAGTAACAAATCCCGGCAATGCCGAACTACTGCAGCGGATCGAGAAACTGGAGTCTCTCCTTCAATCCCAATCTGGTCCTCGGGAGGATAACCACGCGACACGACACTTACCCACACCAAACTCTGATGTCTCCCACGTAGAGTCCTACCCGGAGCATGATCATGAATTTCAGCTCCTCCAGGATGTGGGCACGAGACAAGATTCTCTAGTAGGTGGGACAAATGTTTGGTAGATCTTTACCCCCCGTTATACGATTCTAATACATTCAGTTGCCACCTGCTCCGAAAGATGTCGCTTTCACCATAAGTAGCACCCGAGATATCATCAACAAGTACGCTATCCGTGAGGAGCAGACTCCCATGACAGAGACTGTCACATCAACTTTTCTTAATGCTACGTTCCCGGAATACAGCGCAGCGGTTCTCTTAATGGCGAACTACGAGGACAACATTGACAGTGTATGCCGAATACTACACATACCGACCATCCGATCCATGATGAAGTCCTTCTACGTACGGCTCGGCGGGAACGAGCCCGTGCAACACAGCCATGTTGCCCTATTTCTGTCTCTCTTTGCACTCAGCGCATTTTTTTACCTACCGTCGACCCACTCGGAGGTTGCAACCAGTAGCGGCGATGCTGTTCGTCTCTCCAAGATATGGAGTAGAGCCGCCCTGAACATCCTGGACCACTCAAATAGAACCACGTCAGCAACCGTGGAGCATGTGCAAGCCTATATTCTCATGTCTTATGTCACCTACCACCTCGACGGATTCACTCCCAGGGGACGCCATCTGAGAGCCGCAGCGACTTCGACAGCGATAGAAATTGGACTGCACCGTGTCGATGCTCGAAAGGGCTCTTGTCGTACGAAGGTCAATGGAAATCTTAAGGCAGTCATTGACCAAGAGGTTAAACGGAGAGTCTTTTGGCATATCGTTGCAACCGATTGGTCAGTTCCGCATCATTCTCAATGAGGAGATAAAGTAATGCTGATTGTTCACAAGGCTGCAACCAACCCTTTCGGGTCCGCAAGAGGGCATATACTTCATACACCCGAATCACATCAGAACCCGAATCCCAAAGGACTGTGATGACGATGACATTATGTTGGATGTCGAGGAAGGCCCCGATGATAGACCCCGACTGACAAGCATGACATGGTACCTCACAAGGCTCCGACTTGCACAACTTTGTCGCGAAATGACCGACACCTTGCCCACCGACATCTCGGATCTCATGCAACTTCCATACGAGCAGATTATCGACCTAGACAAGAAGTTTCAAGACTTTCTGGCACGTCTGCCTTATTACTTCCGTCAGGACGTCGATAGCCGCGAGAAGAGCAAAGCCATCGAAACTGTCTTTCCCAGGATTCTGGGCATGCGATACTGTATACTGACAGCAGCCCATACCAGGCGTTGCCGACTCCATCAGAAGCTTTTGCTCCGACAATCATCTGATCCACGCTATGTGTACTCAAGGGATGCTTGTCTAGAGTCTGCTCGCGCTTTAGTTCGAGCCTTCGACGATTCGCGTTTTGGGTACGAGTCTCCGGCGTTTGCTACTGCACGCATGGCCATGGCAGTCCATTTCACACACTTGGGACTCGTGGTCTTGGTCATGGACCTGTGTTTCAACAGAGGTCCGGACGATGAGGAGCGAAAAGCTGAGGTCAAGGCGGCCCTATTGTTACTAGATGAGGCCAATGACGGCTCCTCACTCATCACCCAGTCATTGAGTGCTTTGCGCGGGATGCTGCAGAAGCACAAGATCGACTTGGAGACCTCGGCTCACGTCGTTGGTCCTCCCGAGCAATCGGACATCAGTCATCTTCAGTCGTCGGATGCTACTCACATGCAGACGGCTGAGCAGGACTTCGACTTCTCAGTTTTTGATGCCCCTGCAGATCCGTCGTTTGACGAATTCTGGCAGTTTGCAATTCAGGATGGGATGGACCGGGACTCGGAGATCTGGGACAACTTCTTTTCGGCACTTGACTCTCGCCCGCTTTGACGTCTCGTATCACGGTCTTCAGCAGTCGAACCAATGCAGTGATGATCTAATTATAACCTTGATAGTTCGTCACGCTAGGAGCTGCACTTGATCATTGATATTATAATTCTTGGTTGGGCCCAGCGATCAGAATCTTCATCACTTGGCCTCCCTTGACTTGCTTGTAGGCCTCCTCTGTCTCCTCGAATGGCACAACTTGGCTGATCAATTCCTTGACTTTCACAGCACCGCTTCCAACCAACTCAACCGCGAGCTTGTAGTCTCCACTGCCATACCGGAAACTCCCCTTGACACTCAGCTCTTTAGTGCACAGCGCCATGATTGGGAATTGGATGTCTGGCTTCCCCATTCCACACTGGACAAAGGTGCCACCGGTCCGAACCAGGTGCAGACTACACTGTATGCTCGATTCGAAGCCGCTAGCCTCAATCACTGCGTCGGCACCCGCCAAAAGCCCAGCTTGCTTCCGGATCTCGGCAGCATTGTCTTCCGGCGAGAGACTCTGCTGGCTCTTGTACGTGTGCGTGGCGCAGAACGACTTGGCAAAATCGAGTTTGGTGTCCACGATGTCGACGGCGATGACCTTGCTCGCTCCAAAGACGCGTGCAACAGCGCCGCACAGAATGCCCACTGGACCTGCGCCCATAACAGCAACAGTTTGGCCGGGCTTCACTGCGGCCTGCCGAACGACGTGGACGGCAACAGCCAGAGGCTCGACGAGCGCTCCCTCCTGCACAGACACGTTATCTGGCAGCTTGTGACAGAATGCCGAGGGCGCTAGGCAGAACCCTGTGAGTGTACCGTCGTGGGGTGGGCAAGCAGCAAATGCCATCTCGGGGCAGAGGTTGTAATGGCCACCGAGGCACTGCTCGCATCTCCGGCACGGTCGTCCGGGCTCGAGAGCCACGCGATCTCCAACCTTGAGGTCCTTGACCTCCGGTCCGATTTCAGCTACGGTCCCGGCAGACTCGTGACCCATGACCATGGGGCCGTTCATGCGTGTTATTCCAGCATCGCTGCCCTCCCACAAATGTATGTCTGAGCCGCATATGCCGGTGTAGTCGACAGACACGAGGACATCATGCGGGTCTTTGATCTTTGGGACTGGCTTTTCCCCGTAGCCAAGGGAGAATGGCCCGTGCAGAAACACTGATCGGTTCTGTAGTTTGAGGTCAGAGGCGGATTTATGAGCTCAATGCGGTACGGAACCTACAGAAGGTGATTTAGAACCCATGCTTCTTGGACTCAATGACGAGTTGGCGATGGTGCATGGCCAATTTTGCAGCTTGTCGTCACTGTAGCATAGAAATTACTATGTGAAAAGTAACCCGTTCATGCCGACAGTCTCACTCCGATCTAGGATCGTGAGTCCTGCCCAACTTCGATGTTCATCACTTTTCGGGCAGTCACTCCGTGAGAGCGAGCGGAGATCTTGGTTGTAACCGCTGTAAGCTACCAACACCAACGGTTAGTCTACTCCGCCTGTGGAACAGCGCCCACTCCCCCATTGGGCGCGTGATCTTCAGCAGGCGGGCGGCATGCCGCCGAACCACTTTTGCGGTGGATTGGCTTCCCCATTCCATTTCCGGGCTCACCCATTCAGCGTCTCTGCTCCGGCGTGATGATCCGGCCGGCCTCGCATTCATCGTGGCCAAGTATCTTCTTGAATGATTCGATACATCTGTGGGAAGAAGGTTAACCGTCTATTCGCATGCCCCTTTCTTTCACACTCGTAACCTCGGATCATGGAGAGGGAAGTTGCAAGATTGGGACGCAAGGTCCTAGGTCAGTATCTCACCAGTCATACAAACGCCATCGCTTCTTCACTGACCAACCCCGTAGCAAAGTTGGAGGCTGGTGGCGAGAATAAAAGAGTGATAATCGGCGTTTCTGGAGTGCCCGGTTCCGGCAAGACTACATTGGCACGGCAGGTCTGCCAGCACATCAACCATGTCTATGGCGAGACGCATGAAGGTGCCACAAGCATCGCCGTAGACCTTCCGATGGATGGCTTCCACTACACACGCGCACGTCTTGCAGCGATGCCAGATCCTGCGACAGCAATACACCGGCGCGGTGCCGCTTTCACGTTCGACGCGGAGGGTTTCTACCAGATGATCCAGGACCTCTCGGCAACACCTCGACGAAGGGTGCTGGCTCCGTCCTTTGATCACGCGACAAAAGATCCGGCTGAGGGCGCGATTGTCATTCCGGAGGATGTCAAGATTGTTCTGGTAGAGGGCAACTACTGCGCGTTGAACAGGGAGCCATGGAGTAAGAGCGCAGCTCTAATGGATGAGTTATGGTACATAGATACAGAGCCGAGTATTGCACACGCACGACTTGCTGCTCGACATCTAGCCAGTGGTATCGTGGCCGACGAGAAGGAGGCTTGGGAGAGGGCTTCGGGAACCGACGAGTTGAACGCGCAAGACATAAGGCAGAATAACTTGCCATGCCATGAGACATTAAGACTGGCCTAATTGAATATGAATTGACTCTAAAGTTGTCAATGAGATATGATGAACCAGGCTGCAAAAGAAAATGAGACTTGATGGATGACCACAAGGTAAGGTACGCAGTGTGGGGATGCACGTGAGACTAAAACCATGACCCTGACGCCATTCAATGCTCCGACTGATCCACTGGCTGCCGACACCGTCCAAACATGGCCAAAACAACCCCCGATCGACCAAAAAACACGGCGCCCCAGCTGATATGCAATCAAGCCGCATCCTTACCAGACGTGGTAACATTTCAAGCTAATCCCGGTCAAGATGGCCTACCCGAAGAGACGTGCACCGGTGGCATGCAAACTGTGCAGGCAAAGGTATGCCCGATCCGGACGAGGGATGTGCACTGCATCCGATGTTCCGCATGACTAAGACATGGGCTTTTAGGAAACGCCGGTGCACTGGCGACAAGCCCCTGTGCACTCTTTGCAAGACTGCCGGTGTGCCCTGTGAATACTCAGACGCACCCACTGAAGAGTACGTCTAGGTCGCATGGACGCATCGAACCCTTTCTGAGATTGGCCAGCCGACTGGAGCGCTGACCGTTATTGAAGGCAATATGATCCAGGTATCACGCAGTCCCTCAATTCGGACGTTATCCGCCGACTCGAGAGGCTCGAATCGCTTGTGGAGCAGAAACAATCCCCTGCTCAGTCGGTACCAGATCTCCCAAGCGAGTCTCCTTACTCGGCACAAACCTCAAGTGACCACAACAATCATGTCGTTGGACAGGCACAAAGAGACAACCAGTCTCACGATACAACTCAGCTCTCAAGATTTCTATCACCCTTAGAGCAGGAACATGCCACACCGACAGCGCGGCATCAACACGGAGAACCGCGAGGCAGCACTTCCATAGATCTTGCTCCCCTCCCAAGCTATCGAGCCGACGAGGACGCTTTCACCATCATACCACACGGGCATCACACCATCACAACATCCTTATTCTCACTAGAGCCTATCAAAAGCCTTATTGGAGAATATCCTCTCGACTTTCTGTATCAGATCGAATCCTCTCAGCCTGCAGTGAAGCAGATACAAGCTCAGAAACAGCCTCTCGCAGCACTGAAAGAACGATACAGGCAGGAAGATGAGGCTGACGAGTTGATAACGATATTTTTCGACTCTGTACAGCCAATATGTCCCATACTGAACCAGACAGATCTTCAAGATCTATACCGACAGATTATCCAAGGTGAAGCGGGCCGTGACATAGATGCTGTTTTGTGTCTACTTGTTCTAGCGCTAGGAGAATTGATCAAGTCCGATTCTGAGTTTTCTAATCAGGGACTCCACGCTGAAGAAGTTATCCCAGGCATGGAACAGTTCGTTCTTGCGTACCACTACCTCGCCGGCCAATGGGTAGTCGATCTGAAACCGCCTTTGGAGCTTCTCGTTGGACTTCTACTTGGCGCCACATATCTACTATATCTTGCAAGACCACTGCAGTCATGGAATCTCGTCAACATGGCATCATCGCGGCTACAGCTACTAGTCACACAGTACGTATACACAGCGTAACCCTCAAGGTGGTGTGAGAGGATTTTGCTCATATGAATGATTTGCAGGTCCGAGATACATCCCCAATCAAGCGATAGGAAGGTCTTGATAGGAAGACTGTGCTGGAGCTGTTATGTTTTCGAAACGTTGGTCTTTCCCTACATGCTCACGTACTCACATCAAGCTCACGATTCTCCCTCGTAGTGACGCACTAGCCGAGTTCCATCTTCCTCGAAGCGGCATCGAATTCGTGATTGATCGGATGCCCTTTCCAAGTCTCGATAATCCAAATGGACGAGATGGAATGTTATTTCTAGCCTTCTGTTCGATTCGGCGCTTACTGAATCGCATTCACAACTCCGTGTACACATCAAGTACAAAGGCAACTCTCAATGTTGCTAGTCCCGGGTCAGACTCGAGCCAGAAGAACCCTGCGTCAACGGCCTCCGCATTTGCCACCATCAGATCCCTGGAGGGAGTGCTTTTGGAGCTGAGGCGACAGATCGAGAGCTGGTTTTCCTGCCTGCCAGACCTGATCAGACCGGACTTACGCACAAACGAGCCCTCAAACTCGTGTGATGCGTGGCTGCGACTTCGATACTGGTCAGCCAAGCACGTTATTGGCCGTCCGTGCTTGTTCTACGCAGCTTCAGTCGCCGACCCGCAAGGTCTGCCACTGTACGTCTTGGAACTTGCCGAGGTGTGCATTGTCAGTTGTCGCAACTACATCTTCACTGCGGTTGATGCACTGAAAGACCGTTCGTATTTCAACTGGATGGTCGTCCAAGCGTAAGCTTGTCTTGTCTTTTTATTTACTGTGTCCCTAGGTCCATGCTAACAGTTCGCAGGCTTCTTGCCTACGCATTTACGCTGACTATCGCTTCGAAGAGTCCTATCCTGAAACATTTAATCTCAGATCTGGACGACTTGATTAGTAGATCCATAACATCATTGCGACGCTGGTCATCACCCGACTCCACCGCGGAGTTCGTGGTTCTGATTCTGAAGACTTTGCAAAGAAAGCAGCGCTTGAACAACACCTGTTGAACACGATCTTTTAGTATGAGAACTTTAAGCCGCCATTAGCACTGACGACGCTCCCTGTGCACCACGCCGAGTCTTCGCTGCAAAGCATCCCAACAACGCCAGCTATCTCTGTCCAATAAGCAGGCCTTCTTCCACCCATCTTCTCGTTTGCCAAAGCCACGAGCTCTGGCCGGTCCACGCCGTCTCGTACTGCACTGAGCGGCGCTGCTATCTGGAAAGGCTCGAGTTGCTTCCAGAACTCCTCCCCTGCAGACCAGTACATCTCGCCCTCGACCGGCCCGGGGTTGATAGCATTCACAGTAGCCCGCTCCGCCAATTCCCGGGCCCAAGTGCGGGTCATTGCTTCAACAGCCGCCTTGCTCCCACCATAGAGCGTATGCGTCTTGAAGCCCATGCTTGCGGCGACCGAGGAGATGTTGACGATCCGTCCGGACCTATCATGTGGAAGGTATGGCAGTACGGCTTGTGTCACCATGATGGGGGCCAGGACGTTGATGGCGTAGATGCGGTGGAACTCGGCGGCGGGTACGTCGCCTAGGGCATAATCGCCGCCGACGCCGGCATTGTTGACCAGAATGTCGACTTTCAGGTCCTCGCCGAACTCGGCTTTGGCCACTTCCACGAGGCGTGCTCCTGCGAGCTCGGGCTCGATCAGATCGGCCTGGAGTGGGACTATCCTGACCCCCTGCTGAGCCTCTAGCCTCTCGACCAGGTCTTGCGCTCGCTGGGCAGGGGAGTCAACGTCGTATATGCCGATGACATTGGCGCCTTTGCCGGCGAGGTGCTCTGTTATTGCCGAGCCGATCCCTTCAGGTACTCAGGTCAGCAGTGGGTCCGTTGTGGTGGAGTGATGTATGTGCATGTGTGTGGACAAACCTCGAAATGCTCCGGTGACGACGGCGAGCTTGCCCTCCAGGGGGCGGCGGAGAGTCGGAGTGGAGGGCATGATTTGGTCAGCCTGGAGCTTAGTTATGGGGAGGGAAGCATGTTCAACTAGAAAGACAGATTGATACAGCGGAGTGCAATGGGATCTTCAAGAGCCATCAAAACGCGGCAATTTGCAACTTGGCGTGGGTTGCAGCGAAACACGTCCGACTGGGTCGGAAGTTGCGGCGGTGCGGAGGACGCTAATGGGAAGCATACATGCGAAGACTTGGTAAATTCACTCCACAGTACGTGCAGGTAGGGGCGGCGGAATTCCCGCCTCCCACGCCGCCGGACCCGCACCTACAGCGGCATGTGGTTGATGACGATCTCTGGTGCTCTTCACATGCAGGTATGTAAGCAAAGTCACGATGCGTTCCGCGTGAAAAGAGCATCCGTTGCGCATACACTCGAGAGCCCTCGTGAAGTTGTTGTAGCAAACTTCTTTGTGGCTAAGATCAAAATCACAAACCATGAGCAACACTGCCGACCCGGCCTTTCGTGAGGTCAAGGAGAGGCAAGGAGGTTCTCACGTCCGCCCAGCAGACCTCTTCCGTCTGGATGAGCGAACAATCTTAAGTGAGTAATCTTAGCAACCTGAGATATGTATTTGTTCTTTTCCGGCTCACCCATCCGAAAAGTCACTGGCGGCGCCGGCTTCCTGGGCATTGAGACTGCCGAGACCGTACTCGAGTCTGGCGGTGATGTCGTCTCTGTTGATATCTTGCCAGCCCCTCCAGCTGGTCCATGGGGTAAGATATGAGAATATTCCTTGCCAAAAAGCCGGAATTGACTTTTATTTGTCAGCCAAACTAAAAGACGTGGCGGAGAGGCACGGCAAACGGCTCGACTACTTTCAGCTCGATGTTACCGAGAGTGACAAGGTCAAGCAGAGAATCTCGGATGCTCTAGCGGGGGCAAGATACCCTGTGCGAGGCTTGGTTGCCTGTGCTGGTGTATCCGACAATGACCCGGCCCACGAGTTCTCCATTGACAGATTTCGACGACTCGTCGAGATCAACTTGGTTGGCACCTTTGCTGTTGCCCAAACCGTGGCGCTTGAGATGCAAAAGGTCAATGTCAGCGGCAGCATGGTTTTGGTTGCCAGTATGAGCGGAACGGTGGTCAATAAGGTGAGTAAAAGCACTGGAATTACACGGAATGGCCTTTGAGCAAGAGCAAGGCTGACCGCGGTCTAGGGAGTCGACACCGCTGCGTACAACGCGTCCAAGTCTGGCATTCTCCAACTAGCGAGAAGTCTCGCTGCCGAATGGGGTTCTCGCAAGGGCATGCCGCTCATCCGCGTCAACACCCTCTCGCCGGGTTACATCCGCACTGCGGCGACGACCGAGTCACTAGCTAAGCCGGGAATGGAGGCGCAATGGACTGGGGACAATATGCTCTATCGCCTGAGTACCGTCGACGAGTATCGCGGTCCTATTTTGTATCTTCTGGGAGATGGAAGTAGCTTCATGACTGCGTCGGATTTGAGGGTAGACGGCGGACATTGCGCCTGGTAATTAGAACAAGTCGTGCATCACCACAAACCGTTCTCGCAAAGGCTCTGAAATTGTGAACTTCATTCTTAGAACCATCTTGATTAAATCAGTTTCGTATTGACGACTGGCCTGAGTGTATGTGGCCATTTGCTTCTGTGCCTGTCTCCTCCCCTCCCTCAGGCGGCGGTAAACCGCCCGCCGGAGCACCTTGCGACCCGCCGATCGTCTTTCCTGTAAGAAAATAGAGCTTGGCCAGCGTTGAAGCCCCAGTAAACAAGCACGCCAAGTGGATACAATTCAATCCAAACCGGCGTCAGAGCGTCATTCCCGGCAGAAAGCCGAACTTCACAGCATCCTTGACCCTTGGTAGCATGGATGTCTGCCGACTCTTTCCACGCCTTGACACTCTACTAATCTCCATGGGGAGAAGACGGGGCAGTGGAGACGTGCAGCACGCACGACATTACCCCGGCTTGAAGCTCCTGCTCCGGAGCTCATGTGACTGACTACCTAGATGCTCTTGCGGGATCATCGCCCGCGGGCTTCTCGCGTATAATACTCGGGGATGCCCCATCCCGAGGCCTCATCGTGTCGTGTTGACTAACCTTCTGCAATTTCGGTTCTCTTTGGATACTCCTGAGCTGGCTGTCCGACTTTCGCCTCAGACTTCCTCGTCCTTTTTTCTACTTGTCCGTCTACCAGACACCTCATCATGGCTGACCATGCCTCTCTCGGGCCTGATGATGGCAAAACCGACGTGCTGATCGATGAAGGCGCGGCCGGTGCCGCCCACGTGGATCGCCCCGACGATAATCACCATGTCGGAAACCGCACGTGGTACCGCACGACCTTCTTCAACATCACCGTTGTCGCCACCTGCGCCTTCATCGCCCCCGGTCTCTGGGCCGCCATGAACGGTCTTGGCGCTGGCGGTGCTGCGAGCCCTTACTACGTCAACGCGGCCAACAGCGTCATCTTCTGCCTGCAGTTCCTCATCTGCATCTTTGGCAGTTGGCTCATCGCCCGCATCGGCCTGAAGTGGGCTCTGGTCTGCGGCATGGCGGGCTTCCCCATCTACGCGGCGAGCCTTTACACGCACGTCAAGTACGGCAACAACTGGTACATCATGGTCGCCTGCGTCATCGACGGAGTCTTGTCCGGAATCTTCTGGCTCACAGAAGGTGCTATCGTCCTGGCTTACCCCGAGAAGCACCGGCGTGGCAAATACCTGGCTTACTGGCTTGCCTGCCGCATCGTTGGCCAGATGATCGGCGGCTCCGTCTCGCTTGGGGTCAACGCCAAGAACAATGAGCATGGTCACATTAGCGTCAACACTTACCTCATCTTCATTTCTATCCAATGCCTGGGACCTTTCGTCGCTGCGTTGTTGTCTCCCCCGGACAAGGTTCAGCGGTCCGACGGCAAGCCAGTCAGGATCGTCCTGCCCAAGTCTGTCAAGGAGGAGCTCCTGGCCATGTGGCGACTCGTCACCCGCAAGGAGATTCTCTTGTTGACGCCGATGATCTTCCAGAGCGTGTTCTCCGAGGCCTTCTTCTCCACGTACAACGCCACGTACTTTACCGTTCGCACCCGGGCTCTGGCCTCGCTGGTCGCCAGCGGTTGCGTCATCATCTGCAACTTCCTCCTCGGCTTCTTCCTCGACTGGAAGAAGCCTACCCTCAACACTCGCGCCACCGGTGCTTTTGTCTTCATCTACGCCTTTGAGACTGCCCTCTGGATCTACGCCATGATCATGTGCAAGAGGTACGAGGCGATGGACACTCCTCCCATTCTTGACTGGACGGATGCGGGCGTCGGCCAGGGCCTCTGCGTCTACATCTTCCTCCTGGTGGGCTTTAATCTCATGTACGACTACCTCTACTGGCTCATCGGCACGGTTAACAAGAATGGTGGCGAGATCATCCGTCTGAGCGCCGTCATCCGCGGCATCGAAAGCTGTGGCCAGGCCATCTCCTACGGCATCAACTCGATTGAGACCTTCAAGCTTTCCGGAGCCGTCGCCGTCAACATGTCGTTCTTTGCGTTCTGCATCATACCTTCGGCGTTTGTCATTTTCAAGGTCGGTATCATTGGAGGCGAGAAGGTCCACGAGATTGTCCAGGACGAGCTGCCGGAGGATGAGGAAAGGGGTATCTCGTAAAAGAGATTTTGTGCACTGCGACAAGGTCGCTGAAGATTACATATGTACACCTGGTCCAATACTAGACAAACACACGGGGTAGGAAAAAGCTCAGAGGCAGCGAGGTTGACAATTGTATAAATGCAATCAGTACACGGAGAAAATGAGTGACTAAAGAACTCGAAGAACCATATCCCAGCCCCAAAGCGCGAGCGACCAAACGTTTCCCTCAACTCCACGCCATCAATCCCAGCAAAATTTGGTGGATGAATACAACCTCCTGATTGGAAAGTGGTTGTCGAGTAAGGTGTCTAGTCCCTCACTTTATCGCCATCCCACTTCACGCCATCAAAGGCTCCCTTCAGCGCCTCCTTATCACCTTCCCTCTTATTGGTGCTGGTACTCTGCTCAGAGTTGGTGAAATCAATAAGGAAGGCTGCGCCGTCCGACTCCCTGATCAGGATGTTGCCAAGAGCCTGAGTGTCGCCGTGGATGTAGCCCAGGTCGTGCATCTTCTTCAGAGCAGCCATGGCATTCCGGGCCTGGTCCTTGCTGTTCGGATCAGTCTTCTTTGTCTTGATGTAGTCGATCAGAATTCCCATCTCGGGAAGGTCATCGTGGTCGCGGTCGGTCACCTTCGCCGCGAAGGCCGGGGCGATGTTTTTCCCGTCGAGCGCCTTGTACACCTTCCATTCCTTTTGGACCATGTTGATGCTGCGGTACCCTTGCTTCAGAGCCCAGACCTTGTTGTGGTCCCAACCGTCGACATCCGACTTGACCGTTGCCTTGTAGACGGCGCCATCGGCTCCCTGATCAATCTTGTCACCCACATTGAGTTCTTGCAAGTAGATTTCGCCGTTGACTCCAGGTCCGTCGCGCTTCTGAATGCTGGAAACCTTTTATAGTAAAAAAAGCGAGCCATTAATTTTGAACATGCCCATATGTATGATTTGAGAAACACTCACTTCGGATGCAGACGTGGGGTGTCCGAGAACGGCTTGGAAGCCGAGGAGAGCAATTAGTTGAGCTGAGAAGAAACGCATGATGTTTAAAGCTTAATGTTCGGTGTGCAAGTGGAAAGAAGAGCCGAATTTGTGTTAAGATAGGCTGTCTGGAAGTTCTGGGATTTGTGTGTGTTGATCCTGTTCGAATTGATGTCTCTTGCAAATGGTCTTTCTTTCATTGACGAGAACTTTGCTTCTTCTTATACCTCAGAAGCATCCCACGCTGTAGAATGCTACGAATGCCCATCTCAAACCCTTACTTGGCCCCCAGAGCTCACAACGTCATCTCACTCCAAGTTTTGAGCTGCAATTTGAAGCTTCTCCTTTCGTCTGGACGATGTGTTGTCATCTGAACGATTGAAACCCCGATGATCTTGACATAGCCGCGGCTTACGTGACCTGATCGGCGTCTGTTTACCGCGAAACACCGATCTGTTTCGGTGGGGCTTCTACATATAGAAACTAGACAATGCAACCTCGGCGATAGTATATCAGATTTTGGAAGCCTTGCCGATTTGCAGTCTAGGTATTTGTTGCTATCAACGACGCAACTATTCGCGACTTTGCAATCCGGGCCCCCAACCAGGATTCAATTGAGCCCCCAAAAGCACTAGATGGATTCTCTGATCTGCATCTGCCTAGTAGGAAACTTTTGCATTGATCCTTGGAATGCCAACTTTAGAATTTTAAAGAGACATACCGGAGTTTGTTTTTCAAAATGGGGTTTATTCGGGTGTTTCAAAGAGTTATATGATGTCATTAGCTGGTTTACAGGAGGGCTGTGAAGCGAGTTGCCAAAGTTAGTTCACATTCGTTCTCAAATTGTGTTATGACATCTGATCGTGAGCATCTGTGCCAAGGTCTATAGATGTCTATATAAACCCATCCGAAATCTCTGGACATTACCTTCCATCAGACGCCAGACAACTACAACTCTACACACGCATATAAACATTTTATTCCAGTCCACTCGGTTCTTGTTCAACCACCAATTACAAACAAGCTCATTTCTTAAGATGAAGACTTCTGCTCTATTCCTCGTTCTCAGCTCCGCTGCAATCCATGGTGCCTTTGCCGGGTGCTTCGGCGGCACCAAGTTCGGTGGCGAGCGCGGCTACGCAGAGCAAGCCGTCGACAACTACTGCGACCCCGATAACAATGATAGCTTCACCGCAACCTCTTTCAAGGAGGGCCAGACCAAGGCCTACTGCTACCAGCTATCCGGCGCCAAGAAGGCGGACTACACCATCACCTGGAAGGGCAAAGGCACTCTTGGTATCAAACAGGAACATTGCGCCTCCCGACTCAAGGCCGAAATCCTCGGATGCAACAGTGGAGGCAGTTCCAACATTGCGGACTGGGAGGTCACGTAAGTTTCGCATACTAGATCAGCCTCGTCACTCTTCACTTGTTACCTTCATAGTTGAGTTGAGTTCGCTAATGCAATTTCTTCCCTAGCGTCGATCCCAACGATGGCACCTGCGATCCTCCAGACAGCAAGCGAGAGGTCAAGTTCAGTGCCTAGTGCAGAAGTCTGTCCTGAGAATAGCGAGCAAGTCAGTGTGGTTCTGATTAATTAGCTAGTTAATTAGATTGTCTACCAAATCTTCACTCTTTTTTATCTCTCCACATTTGCGCTACCTGCAATACTGCGCAATTGAATAGGATGGCTGTGTATTGATTCCCACGCCTGGTTGGTGTGCTAAGCACTTCATCCGCTTCGGGCTATCCCACTGGAGCCTGACTGGACAGACTTCAGCTGAATAAAAAGGGAAATTGCTTGACGCATATCAAGGATCTGCACGTCATCGGACAGTCTATTAGACCGGAGAGCAGCATTTTTGAGATGTTATATACGATGATTATCAAGCAGTATCTTCTTCCTAGTTGCCAAGAATTGTCTAGTTGGCAGGAGTGGTACTAACATTTAGTCTTCCCAGATGCCAAGCTTTCTCACTGGCGACCGTGCCTAGTTGCCAAGCGCTTGTTCCTAGGTGCCAAGAGATAGGCAAAGATGAAGCAGACAATCGGATGAAAAGGGTAGAAGTGAGGTCAACCAATAAACAAGGATATATATGAAGAGATTCCTAGCTCCCAATACAGCAGTACATGGTATGCTGCTATCCAAGCTTTATCAGTGCTTACAACATTGATCAACGAGACAAGACAACCCTCATCCACCATGTCGTCAAACACGGGTCTCTACGATGCGATTATTCCAAGTACCATCTACTACCTCCAAGTCCTAAAAGATGTCCTCATCAAAGCTCAGGATCATTGTGAAGCAACGAGAATCTCTTTCGACGACACCTTTGTCACTGCCCGCCTCGCACCTGACATGTATCCGCTCTCCTTCCAGGTGTATATCGTCACGGACCTAGCTCACAAGATGGCCTCCCGCTTCAAAGACGGAAGCGTTCCGTCAATGGGATTCAAGTCAGACTACGAGAAAGATTTCGCCACTGCAGCTCTTATGCATGCTGAAATCGACAGAGCGATTGTCGATCTCAGGTCCTGCACGCCAGAGGACTACGTCAAGGGCGAGAATACGGAAATGAGCTGGGCGCCCAGACCCCAAGTCGACATCAGAGGCCTTCTGAGAAACTACCTACTCGTTTTCATCATGCCGAACCTGACCTTTCATGTCACGATTGCGTATGCTATTCTGCGGAGTCTTGGGGTCCAGATTGGCAAGTTTGATGTCTTGAAGCCATTCTATGATGGTTTCTTGCCGCATATTAGCTTTGAGGGCGTCAATGTCCGCTCTGGACTTGAAGCATATGGCAACCAGAGTAGTTAACATCGTACTCGCTAGGGCTTGTACGGCATGTTAAACTTATCTTCACCTCAATACTGCGCCCTGAGAGCATATTTCGAGATTCTTCCCACTTGCAGTATCGTGACCGGCATAATTTGAAGTTCACAAATATGAGGCCTGGGATAGGGCAGCCTTTCTTTTGAAAATTCATTCTTGCTCACCAAATCGTAGCTATATCCGTTGATTGCTTGCATGACTAGCTCCTTGCTGATGGGTTGTGCTTGGCAGAGCTCGTTCAGCTGGCCTCACAAGCATTCGGCGATTGGCTGAAGTCACGGGGCTGTGCTGTGCAACGAGGGATCAGACCGCTCGCTTAAAAACCAATCCTGCACGCTCTTGAGATCCGATCACAGGATCAGTCTCTTCTCCATCTCATCACAAGGCCCACACTCACCCAAATTCGTCAAGAGCTAGTTCTTGTTTGATGAAGTACGCATCTACCTTCAATTGAAATAATCTTATCGTCGTCTACAAGATCGTCTTGGCGTTACGGGCAGCATTGTGTTGTTGATCTGGGCCATCGGTAAGGTCAAAGAATCTCACTCGGTCTACGGCGAACATCCAAGCAAGCCTGAAAAGCAATCACGGCGGGATTAGGTCCGCTAGAGTTCAAAGGTTTCAAGAAACAATTCACCACAGTAGATTCTTCGCCTGCGCAATCATGAGACTCATCAACACCAGAACTGGTCTTTTTGAAGAGTTCATCGGGAGAAACATTCCCGAATATGCCATCCTTTCTCACACATGGGAAGAGGAAGAGGTCTCTTTTCAACACATGACGAGCAATCCAGCATTTCGCAACATGAAAGGCTTCCAGAAGATCGAGATGACGTGTCGCTTGGCGTCGGAAGCCGGATGCTCGTACGCATGGGTCGACACATGTTGCATTGACAAGTCTAGCAGCGCAGAGCTCACTGAAGCTATCAACTCGATGTATCAGTGGTATCACCACTCGGAGATCTGTTTTGTTTACTTGTCGGACCTCTCGCCCTCCGCATCGCTAGATAGTACACTTCAACACTGTCGGTGGTTCACACGAGGATGGACGCTGCAAGAGCTCATCGCCCCACAATGTATTCACTTCTTCGACCAAGGATGGAACGATCGAGGCACCAAGGACACCTTGAAGACGACCCTTCCCAACATCACAGGCATCAAAGATTCGATTCTCCGACACTTTCAACGGCCGTCGTCTGTGTCCGTCGCACAGAGAATGTCTTGGGCAGCAGAGAGAGAGACCACGCGGCTTGAAGATAAAGCATACTGCTTGCTGGGCATTTTTGACGTGAACATGCCCCTTCTCTACGGTGAGGGGAATAAGGCCTTTCGTCGATTGCAGGAAGAGATTATTAGGTCTACTGCCGACTTCAGCATCTTCGCCTGGAGGTGGCCAGAAAGGATCAATCGACGGGTGGGACCCGTCTACTGCGGTGTCCTGGCCAAGTCACCACTTCAGTTCGCTGGGTCCAGGTTGCTGGAGAGGCTGCCGAGTCAAGAGTGGCGAGACTTCTCTGTGTCGAACAGCGGCGTGAAGTTACAGGCGCAGGTGCTTTCTGAGCAGATTCCAGGCACGCGGGCTTTTCGTTATGTGCTGCCACTTCATTGCTCCTGGGGCTCGGAAGTGTCCCTTGGTATCCGGCTTAGAAAATGCGGCCCAGATCAATTTGTCAGAGAGGATCCCTGGAACTTCCTGGAATACCAAGGCAGTCTCTGGCCGAATGCTCCTAGGGTGAGATACCTCCTGACCAAATTGCCGGATGTGATCCCTCAGCTAGGCCCTAGTACGTCAGACATGACTTCTCTCATCGCGAGATCCCGTTCTCATGTTCTTCAGATCAAGCGCCCTGAAGATTGGGAGATATACGATGCCTGGCCGTGGGGCCGTTTCGATGACCAGGACCAAGTTTTCTTCGTCTCTGGGGGCGGTTCTTGGGATTGTGCGGCTCTCAGACTCAGTACGAACTTCATCACCGACCGAGATAACGTGGAAGTCGAGTTTGATACCATGTTCTTCGCGGTGGGCTGGTCATCCCTTGACAGCCTCAAGCTCCAATGCACAGTCGTGGACTATCAGTCGCATTCGGCTGCTCTAAATGAAGTAAAGTCCCAGATATCTGACTGGGATCACAATAGCCAGCAGGTCTTGGAGGTGTTGGTCCATCACAAAATCCCTAGACTATCGGCTGCTCCCTTCAAGATTCCAGGCACTGATACTACGGCGATCGTTTCGTTCACGCCGAAGTTGGTGAGGAATGCAAATGTCTGCCAGGGCCAGTTTTGGAGGATCTTTCTCTCTTGTGACATATACAAAGAAGCTGAAATCCCTGACATTATTGAGGAGGAATGGGATGAGGGCTCAGCAATGCAAACCTTAAGGGCCTGGGCTTATTCCCCCTCCGGATATCTAGCAAAATCATCCTAGACTTCGAGTGCAATGCTTCAGTAGGAAGGCGCATCAGCTATACATGCATGTGTAGTCTCTCTGCAGAGTGGTCTCGATGCTGATCATCAGGTTCGACCCAATGGCGCACCTAGTCTCGTCGATCGCAAGGATGGGATACTAATCCCAATGAAGTACGAGGACTGGTCTCACAGTCAGGGGCACACCTCAGCTCTCATGCACATGCACCGGACTTCCCACCGCGCCATGCAATCCACCATCGGTCTCACGTAACACGCCCTAGGTCCAGGCCAGGATGCGGTTTAAACGTTGAAACAAGAAGCACTTTGTGCGTCGGTTTAAGTTGGGGACGAACCGAGGGGGGCCACACACAGGAGTAAGCACTGGCATTAGTCCATCAAACTCTAGACCGTCGAGGCGCTACGAGCCGTCCAAGCGCCACGCTTGGTTTCTAGACCCTCTGGGACTGCCGGCCGCGACTGACTCGCCCGCTTGTTTGTGTGCATGTGCAACGACGCCGCCATGGCTCGATCGCTGTGCTTTTTCGGCCCAAATCTAATCTTCTAGCACTAACGGTGGCGTCTGGTCCCCCGCGGGGAGCTCCTACCGGTCGAGGGTCTAGATGGATAGTGCTCTTCCCGAGATCTCTTGTGTCCCCCATCGATCAGCCCCTGTTGTACACCCCTTTGCACACCCACCGCGTTCTTCATGTGCTCTGATACTTGGGAATTGTGTAACTCTGGCATCGGGTATGCACGTTTTACATAAAACAATTCGATTAGCTCCCGGCGTAGCTCTCAGCCACCGTAGATGACATATAGGGTGGCCATTCCCTTGACTCGCACTTCAGTCTTTTTCTGTCATTCCGTCCCACGTATAAGGATTCCCTAAACCTTTCAGGAATGTTCTGTCCTTGATCACTTCACTATTCTGAGATAGTTTCTCGTTGGTGCGCAGGTGTGAATTGCAAACGAAGCTCGCGAATAGCAACGATGGCTCCCAACACTGCCAGTAACGCATTCAACGAAGCCAAAGCTGTAAGGCGGACGAGTACTCTCGAAATTTATGATCCAGCCGCTGAGGAAAGTGGTTCCGAGTTTCTCGATATGACAGAAGAGGAGGAGTCGCGGATGCTGCGGAAGTTCGACCTGCACATCTTCCCAGTTGTCATGGCTTTGTACATCCTGTCGTTTCTCGACAGAGTCAATATCGGTATGTCTTGAAACCTACGTTGCTTGAATACACGCAAGACCCAAGCTGACAATGCCCCTCCAGGCAATGCCCGCCTCTTCCGCATGGAAGCCGACCTGGGCCTCAAGGGCAACGACTTCCAGCTCTGCGTCAGCGTGCTCTTCATCACCTACGTCGCCTTCGAGATCCCCGCCACCATCAGCCTCAAGATCATCCAGCCCCGGCGCTTCATCCCCCTCGTCGCCGTCGCCTGGGGCACCGTCGCCCTGTGCACGGGCTTCGCCCAGAATAAGGCCCAGCTGCTCGCCCTACGCCTGCTCCTCGGCGCCTGCGAGGCGGGTTACTTCCCCTCCGTATGTCTGTACCTGACCTTCTTCTACCGCCGGCGCGAGCTCGCCCGCCGCACGTTCTACCTTTTCGCCGCGTCGGCCATCGCCGGCTCGTGCGGCGGCATCATCGCCTTCGGCGTGGGCCACATGGAGGGCGTGGCGGGGCTCGACGCCTGGCGCTGGCTCATGATCATCGAGGGCGCGCCGACGGTCATCATCGGCGTCCTGTCGTACTTTATCCTCGCCAACGACCCCCTCGAGGCGTCTTACCTCACGGAGCGCGAGAAGGGCTTCGTCGCCGTGCGCCGCAAGCTCGACGGCACGGCGCTCGGGATGGACGGCGGCAGCGGGCGCGTCGACTGGCAGCAGTGCCGCGAGGCGTGGCGCGACTGGAAGGTGTGGGCGCTGGCATTCGGCGAGATGGGCGTGCTGGTCATGCTCTACAGCTACAGCATCTTCCTGCCGACCATCATCAACGCGCTCGGCTACGACGGCATCAACACGCAGCTCCTGACGATCCCGTGCTACGCGCTCGGCGCGCTCGTGTACCTGGTCGTCGCACACGTGTCGGATCGGACCGGGTTACGCGGTCCGTTCGTCGTGGCCGGGTGTATGACGGCGTGCACGGGGTACGCGGTGCTCTTGGGCACGGGCCGGACGGCGTCCAGCGCTGCGGCGCAGTACGCCGGTTGCGTGGTCGTGGCGGCGGGCTTGTACGTGGCGGTCGGGCTGCCGGTGGCCTGGATCGCTAACAATCTGCCCAGTCATTACAAGCGGGCGGCGGGCCAGGGCACGTTGCTGGCGATGGGCAACTGCGCGGGCGTGTTTGCCCCCTTCATCTACCGCACGCAAGACAAGCCCAGCTACATCCTCGGCCACAGCGCGACGCTGGGCTTTGTGTTTTGCGCGGGCTGCTTGTTCGGTTTCACTTCCCTCATGTTACGGCGGGAGAATAAGAAGAGGGATCGTGGTGAGCGGGATCATGTGCTCGAGGGCAAGACGGCGGACGAGATTATGAGGCTTGGGGACAAGCACCCCGAGTACAGGTATATGTACTGATCTCACGAGAAGCAGTTCCACTGAGTTGAGTTTGTCAAAGAGCAGAATTTGCTCTTGTACATTAGCCCTTCAGCGTGAATGATACACAAAAAGTTCGGCCCTCAATTGTGTGCTTACATGTCATCTCACAGGTGAAGAGTAGAAGTCCAGCACGCACCACGATCCGCTTTAACAGTGATAACCGCCGGCAAATACGGCTCTCAAGCACCCAGATCCACTTCCCAGGCGGGAGATCAGTGGATCTCTTGGCCTTGTTTAGCGAGGCCGTTGGGACCTCTCTTGACCTCTCAAAGAGCGCTGACTCGGCAGCCGAGCCGCCGTAGTGGCTGCGGCTTTTTCACCAGCGACGTAATGCCATGCCGCAAAAACCCCTGACAAAGACTGAATTTTTCAATCTCTGACGGCGGGGTCTAGCGTGTCCCTCCATTGCTGGACGGCTGCTTGATGCCCCGCCATTCCGGGCGCCGGCGCTGGTGTTGCAATCTCTGGGAAGCGGGACAAGACGACGATCTCGAATTTCTCAGAGCTGGCGTTTTGTTTTATTCACTCACTCACTCATTCACCTACTCGCTCGTTCAATCATACTGGCGAACAGCACATTATTCCACTGAGCTAGGACAAAATCTGTAAAGCAGAAATAATACCGAAACATCACAGAGGACGCCTTTCAAGATGGGATCCGCACCAACCGACCTGCCGGCCCTGGCGACCAACCCAAAATTCATCTTCTTCACCGACTTTGACGGCACCATCACGCTGCAGGACAGCAACGACTACATGACCGACAACTTGGGCTACGGCCCGGAGCTGCGCAAGAAGGGCAACAAGGACGTCCTCACCGGCGAGCGCGACTTCCGCTCGTCGTTCCAGGAGATGCTCGACTCGGTGCCGACGCCCTTCAACGAGTGCGTCGAGACGCTGCTCGCCAACATCAAGCTCGACCCCGGGTTCAAGCAGTTCTTCGACTGGTCGCGCGCCGCCAACGTCCCCATCGTCGTGCTGAGCGGCGGCATGACGCCCATCATCCGCGCCCTGCTCGCCCACCTCGTCGGCGACGACTGCGTCGACCACATCCAGATCGTGAGCAACGACGTCGCGCCCCGGGAGGCGGGCAAGACCATCAACGAGACCGGCGGCTGGAAGATTGTCTTCCACGACGACAGCGGCTTCGGGCACGACAAGTCCATCGAGATCCGCAAGTACTCCCAGCTGCCCAAGGAGCAGCGCCCCACGCTCTTCTACGCCGGCGACGGCGTCTCTGACCTGTCGGCCGCCCGCGAGACGGACCTCATGTTCGCCAAGGAGGGCCGCGACCTGGTCACCTACTGCAAGAACGAGAAGATCCCTTACGAGGAGTTCTCCGACTTTACCAGCATCCTCGCCACGGTCAAGTCCATCGTCGAGGGCAAGACGACCATCGAGGAGGCTGCCAAGCGTGCCCAGCAATGAAAGCGCTTCGGGTCTGCACACGCTGGCATTTTAGACTTTGTCATTTAGATCTCCATAGACTTATAGATTTGATAACCTTATTACCACGGTATCAGCACTGTATGTATCTCTTGACTTGGACTATGAACACGCCAGTAAGACTTTAGTCCAAACTGTGACCAAGTTATGTGACTTGCGAACCATTGGTCCGGATTCCCATTGTGCAAGAAAGTCAGAAGAATGTTGAGCGATGCTCTGTGAGTACTTGCTTGGTAGGTACCGAAGAAGCGAGGATGACCAAGCTGGGAGTATACTGCCGAGACAAGTGCTATAAGGAGTCATTTTTTCACACCCCCGACACATGGACATCTTGCAAGGTACAGCGTGGGAGTATGTCATCACAAGCTGCTCAAGATGACGTAGGAATCTACTAAGGTTTTGGAGTGAACCAAAGTAGGTGCGTCCGTCTGATCCAAGGGTTCAATCTGGAGAAAAGCAAAAAGAAAGAGGGCATCCTCTATTTTAAGATCTAAACGCGTGGGTGGTCAGCTCATTACGAAGGGGCAACATTGTGTGAGGATGTACGAGATTTGCAAGAAGTAATGGAAAAGAAAGCCAATATTTTTCCTTCAGACTGGAATCGAAACATCGTCGGGGTGCGGTAATGGGGGTTAGGAAATAGATATTCTTAATGGAGGGAAACCCGACTGCACTACAGCGTTGGGTAGAAGCAAGCCCTTGGGAAAGGATTCATAGCCACCATGCACCAGACCTTGAAGACACAAGGAAGGGGGAAAGGGGCTACCAAGAGGATCCGGGGAAGGTACTCGGAGTGCCGCAGAAGTATTCCTGTGGAAGGACCTCAAGGACTAATAAGCTAATGCGGCACGTTCAGTAAATCACACATACCAGCAACTTCCCCAGGAGTTGTCCAATGTCCTCTCCTTGGAGCACGCCTTCCTTACTTGTGGTGTCTAATGCCTATGCTTGACAACACACTTCACTCTGCAATACCACCCCTACTAACTGACCATCCTTTGATTCAATACTGGTCGTTCTTGGAACCTATTTTGATCAATGTAACAAGGCCGCTCATTCGACTACAACAACTTCAGAAAATCAGATCTCACGATTCTGTACATGTGCTGCTCTACCGTACGCCGTTGCTGCAGAGGGTGGTAAAGAAACCGCACCCACGCTCAATCCTCTCTTCTAGTAAATGAGCAGAAGAACGGACCAGCCTTCAGAATGAGCGCATTCCGGGCTTCACTCTTGATCTTGACACCGTCTTCTCCAGGCGCAAACGCCAGGTCGTAGTGCCATATCGTGTTTGCGAGCACAATCCTCAGCACAAGCTGCGCCAGCCGCTTCCCTACGCACCCGAGAGGGCCTGTATCGACAACGCGTCAGTATCGTCTGATGTACTCGGAGATCTCCCTCGCAACTCTTTACATACCGAGCAAGAAGGGGTGGAAGGCCTGCTTCTCAATGACGAGATCCGGGCGGGTCGTCCATCGCTCAGGAATGAACTCGTTTGGCTGCTTGAAGTACTTGTCACCTACACCCAGTCCTCGTTAGCAATGCGCTGTGGCAAAGTGAAGATCTTCAGCTTACTGCGATGCATGGCGTCGGCGTTGACAAAGCATATGGTTCCCTCGGGGATGAACTGGCCGTCGACTGTGGTACCGCCGGGGCCGACGGTTCTGGACGTGCTGTTGCAGACAGGGTTGTGCAGGCGCATCACCTCGTTGAAGAAGGCGTCCAGGAGGTCACACCTGCTGAGGTCGTTGTTCGTAAATTCGCCAGGGATGGTGGCGCCGAACGCGGGTCTCAAGGCTTCGCGCAGCCTTTGTTGCAGAGCCGAGTCCCGGGCGAGGTAGTACCAGCAGTAGGAAAGTGAGGCGCCGAGGGTGTCGGTACCGCCAATCATGATGACCTGAGAGTCGGCGTAGAGGACATCGCGGTGGAAGAAGGCTCTGGGCTTGTCCGACTTGTAATCCTCGAGAAAGTACTTCATGAGGTCGTCCTTGTCCTCACCGTCGTTCTGTCGTTCACACAGGGTTAGCATGTTGGTACAAGACCCCATGTACAAAGGACTTGGTGGGCGCTGACCTGTTCCCTCTCATCTGTGAGTTGAACGGTTAATTTGTTGAACTCGTACTGCTCGGCATTGATGTTCAATGAGTCGGCAGCGGCGATGGGCCAGGTAAGTTGAGCCAGCTTGCCCACGTTGCCGAATAACACGCCGATGAGGTTAATCATCCTGTTCTCCTTGCCAGCCTTGATGGTGCCGAAGTCTTTGGAGTAACCCATCTTTCCTATGTTGTCAAAAGCAATGAGGAGCGAATACAGCGAGGAATTGATGGGCTCGCCTCTCAGCTCGGCGAGCTTGTTGAGCCAGTTCTTGGCGATTTCTCTCGTGGCCTTTTCGTAACGGTCCAGAGCTATTTGCACGTCCGTGTCAGCAGGTCAAACTTCGCGGGAGAGGTCCATACCCATGCCCATGACAGAAAGGTGATGTGTCTGACGTACATTTGACGCTGAAAGCGCGGTCCCAGACTTGACGCCGCCATCGGTGCTCTTCCTTATCAGTCATCGAATCGAGGTTCGGCGTGCCGCGAAAGGTGAGCGCATGGTAAAGAGTCTCCTTTTTCGACACGTTGGCCTTGTTGCCATGGATCTTTTGCATGGCATCGAGGGAGACGAACATGAGCTCGTTTGGTCCTGCGAAAGAGGTAGAGTTAGTTGCTATACTGACAGAATAGCACCTGTGGTGTGGTGGTGCGGTTTTGGTCATTTACCTATTCGTACAATATCTCCATACTTTCTTGCCCACTCGGTCTGAAAGAGGTGCAGCATGCCAAACTGCGACAAGTACAGAGCATGGAGCTTGCTAGTTCGGGCCAGCAGCGGGCCAGGGAAACGGCTCAAGCGGTGGAAGAAGAGGCGGTAGACGACAATGCTGGTGTAGAGAGCAAACAGGTAGGATGCGCATATCAGGCTGGCCGTGACAGTGCCGTCCACCCACCCTTTGCTTGTAATGGCACGCGCAAGCACCAAGGTGCCAAGCGCGAGGTGTACTGCCACGATACGGACTGTCTCAGGCACGCGGTAT
Organism: [Phialemoniopsis] sp. UDSM-2020; assembly: GCA_018873225.1. Taxonomy (NCBI): domain Eukaryota; kingdom Fungi; phylum Ascomycota; class Sordariomycetes; order Thyridiales; family Thyridiaceae; genus Thyridium; species [Phialemoniopsis] sp. UDSM-2020. The sequence goes on from JAEILZ010000005.1 coordinate 1,181,410, forward strand.
CCCCGGACAAGATAGAGAGTATGAGACAGCACACCTGTCACACCTGCCAGGAGGCACGTTGGGCCCAGTTGGCCGAGCGAGAAGCGTTCCCCGAGCGTCAAGATATCCATCGCATTCATAGAGCAGTAACTACTATATCGCGTGCGCGCGAGAGAGAAGGAGAGATTCAGAGATGCAATGTTTTTATCCTTCCATTTGCTTTTAAACTCTCCAGCCGACATCACAGCTGACCCCGAACTGGCTGTGTCTTTTTGCACGATGTCAATTCCCCTCGTCATGATTGGTTTCCCATACTCAAAAGCACAATACCCTCTTCGACGGATCTAGTCCAAGAACTAAATTTCCCCGGCATGACTGCAATGTCCTTTTGATGTGGAGAAATAGAGAGATCCGCTCTGTCAAAAACAGCGTTAAATCCCATCCGTGGGTCCCATCCACTCCTAAAACGTTGACGATGGCGACCCGCATCAGCTTGGCGCCTCTTCTTTGGCATTCTTGGGCCCATTGGCTATCCAGAAAGGGAGTTTTAAATTTGACGAACATGAAGTAAGCAGCTGAAGGCATAGAAAGCTTCCCGATTCTTCATACGTAGCTAGATTCGCTTTGGCACTAGTCTCATCCTAGGATGGCATTTACGGATAGCTGTGGCTGTAAAGTCCCTCTCGAACGCAAGTAAACTTGAATATTCAGTTTGGTGAGGCCTTCTAGTTTGAGTTTTAGCTCACATGAAGTGTATCTACTAGTAGAGGTCCAGCTCGCTTGGTACCATGGTCTCGGTACTTGCGATGGAACTACCAAACGTCTTGACGAAGGCCAGTGCAGATGACGATCTACTACTGCCGGCCTTCATGTCCATACGGTAGCTCCTTGTTTCGGAATATCAGCTACGACACAAAGACATCTTATATGTCCTTGGTTGCCAGAATCTGCTGTATGAAAATTAGCGTCCACATGTCTATCGTCCATGCATGGAATTATCACACTTTAATTGTCTTCACTATGAGCCTGCTCGTTTCTTCCCTCACTTTTCTCTTGAAGCTCTTCTTCAAGATAATCGACCTAAAGCTGAATAATAAGACTGTGCTTCACCACATCTAGGATAGATGTAAAGAGATTCAATATTCAATGTTGGCACTGACAAGTTTGTTCGTCAATGCACAACACTCAAAACAGTACAACATGGAACTTGTTTCCCATAACCAAGAATACGTATTCAATCTGAAAAACATGCTTGCTATATTATTAAGAAAAGACCAAAACCCTCAAACATGTTCGCCCGCTGAAATACCTGAATTAGGATTAGAATATGCTAACTCCAATAACCCAAACGCTTTTGATCACTTCCTTTTCCGTATCCAGATCCCCTTCTCCACAACACACACACACCTCACTACTCGTCCCTCTTCTCCGGCGTCGGCAGCATATACCAGCACAGCACCATCACGCCAAAGAGCGCGATAGCGATGGGGTGCAGCACCCACGTCCCGACGGCCTGCGCCAGTATGCCCGTCGTGAACGGCGCCGCCGCGCCCCCGGAGCTGCCAAACGCCGCGATGACGCCCAGGCCGCTCATCTTCTCGCTGCGGCTCATGCTGCGCAGGAAGACGGCCGTGGCGCAGGGGTACACGGGGCCCAGGAGCAGGCCCACGATGGCGACGGCGACGGCGTCGCCGACGACGTTGGGCACCCACCACACGAGCAGCTCGAAGACGGCCGAGCCGACGGTGATGCCGTAGACGAAGCGCTTCTCGCCGATGCGGTGGGCCGGGGTCGTGAGGGCCAGGCGCCCGATGGTGATTCCCGCCCAGAAGCCGGCCGTGACGTACCCGACGGACGAAGGGTCGCCGCCGCGGAAGGTGATGAGGAAGGAGATGACCCACCCGGAGATGCTGACCTCGGCGCCCTGGTAGGCGAAAATGAAGAGGGAGCCGAGGAAGACGAGGCGCGAGGTGAAGGCCGAGAGCATGTTGAAGAGCTGGGATGTAGCGGACGGCCGGATGCTGGTGTTGTTGTCGGTGCCGCTGAGGAGCTGCGGCGGGACGGGGTCACGCTCGTGGCTCCAGAAGGCCCAACCTGCGAGGAAGAAGTTGACCACGGTCAGGCCGAGCGTGATCAGGTAGTACCGGCTCCAGAGGACCTTGGCCTGCGTGACGAGGGCCGTGGCGATGAGAGGGCCGATGGTGCCGCCTATGCCGTACGAGCCGTGCACGAAGCCCAGCATAGTCGTGCTGTTGGTCAGGCCGCCGGCAAAGGTGTTGGAGTTGGCGATGGAGATGGACATGCCGAAGCCCAAGAGGAAGAAGGCGACGACGATGGCCGGGAAGGGCGCCGCGGCGGAGAGCACGACATAGCCGCTGGCGATGATGATCTGGGATAGGGCTAGGACTTTGCCGCTGCCGAGGCGGGCCTTGAGGGCGTCGAGAAATAGGGCGGCAAAGATAAAGCCGAAGGCGTTACCGACGAAGATGAGCGAGACGATGCCGTAGCCGATGTTGTAGTATCTGGTGGCTGTGTTAGACAGGGCGGTTGATGTATAGAATTTTCGGCATGACTTACGTCTCCATGTATGGAAGTAGAGCACCAGCAGCACTGTCATTCATGCCATTGACAAAGATCATTGAACACGCTGCTAGCAGCCTGTACCTGTTCATGTGCGGGTCCCACATGCTCTGCACCGGCTCAGATGCGTCCATCTCGACCGGCGTGCCGGGGCAGCTCATCTCGAGGTCGATCTCGGCGCTGGGGGTGGTCGGCCCGGAGGCAGTGCCCATGGAGCCGGAGTGGGTGGCCGGCCTGGTGATGCGGTCCAAGTCGATGGACATGCCTCGCTGGGGGTTGTCTGAGTGGTGGACTCTGCTATGAGCCTTTGCGGGCGCCGTGGGGACCTTGATCAACGTTTCCGAGCCTCCAGAAGACTCGACAGTCACAAGAGAACGGAGCAGAGCAGACTCCATATTGGAGGTGCAGAGAGTGGCAAAGTGGTTCAATTAATAAAGCTTTAGGATGACAGTAAAACAGGGAGAAACAAGATTTGATGGATCTTTGGTTTGAGGGTATCCAGGGTGATCAGATCCAGGACGGAGCGATCGTGAAATACTACTGAGCAATATGACCGAGGATTACCCGTGCGATGAAGGAGAGAGCATGGCCAAGAACGGATTTCAAAGCAGCAGAGAACGAGACGAGCCCACGATGTCAGAGACTGACTGAAAGTGGAGATTCCGATGGTGGGAGGTGGGAAGCGAAGGAGAACCTCCAGTGTGCGGACCGTAGGGAACGTGGCCCAGACACCCCACCGATATCCCATGCAGGACGGGCGGTGGGCATGCACAAACCAATTAGCATAGATGCCGCAGGCGCACAATTAGCTAATAATTGAATCACGTTGGGCATTCTGGGAGCGGATTCTGCTTCGTGGCGGTGGTCGTGGAAAAATTGATGCGGGCGGTGTTGCCCGTTTGGGCGATTCCGCACTCTGGTTCCGGTCCGTCTTTCGCAATCCACAGGCGGCGCCCGAAAACCGGACAGTTCTCGCGAATTAAAGTCAAAAGCTTTATCAGTCGAGCGTCACAAATCAAAGGGAGTCCATATTTAAGTTGTCTCTCGTGATATGATGCACCGCCATTCATTGGCCGGTGACTCATGCGGTAGCGTTGAAACCCCCCATGACGCTCACGACATCCACCGATCCAGGAGGGTTCGAGCAACCCGTTCGCGTGGGCAGGGAGCAATCCGACAGGGTAGCATTATAGTGTGGATAGAATCCATCAAGATAGGTCCGGCATTGGCATGAAACAAACCGACCTGCGGCTCTTGGGTGTGATTTCATGTGGGAAAAGGCATCGTGGCGGCGGAGCGACAGAACATCGGAGTGGGCCCTGATAGCTCAAACCCGGGTGCTTGAACTTGAGCAATGACCGGAACGATGTGAAAGATAAGCGAATTGAGCCATCTCTCTCTCTCTATCTGCTCGCCAAAGTCGTTGCCAATGCCGCTGTTTTCTTGCTGTGAAGTTGTAATGCTTTTGCGGCTCTGAAAACGGGCACCCAATCCTCCACCCCTGCCCCCTGTCGCATGGGCTTCCAGGCGGTCTGAGCGGAACCTTCCAGGGCTGGATGGAGCTCCAACAAGCACGCGGCAGAATGGAGTCCGTGCCTGGCTGTCCCGCCCAGACCGCGGGCCGGTCCAGAATAATTGCGCAACAGCCGAGAATGCAATTGAGTTCACTTGAACGACCAGCACACACTGGATATCGCTCGCCCACCCGCTCCTTTTCGGCCAGTCACACCCATAAAAGGGCGAAACCCCGACCATGTCCGCAGCGGAGGCAATGCGGCCTCTACTCCGGTCAGGTGTCAGGCTGCTCGCACAACAGCAGCCCCGGCCGATTGGGTTGTCGAGGGCTGCAGCTGCAGCAGGTCGACCACCACCGCCGGCATCGCAATGCCTGAGCTGCACGTTCCGGGCGCGCATGCGTCTCTACTCGACGTCCCCTCCCGGAGGCAAGCCGCCGTCGTCGAGTAGCCGAGAGGATGAGCTGTCGTCCATCCTATCATCGGTGAACAAGCCCAAAACGACAGCACCCGACACACCGACCCCCTCCACGACGCAACCAGACGAACCACCCAGCTCATCGTCAAGCTCCTCCTCCTCGCCGCCCACCGAGCCGTCCTCCTCCACGTCCTCCTCGCAATCTAGCCCTGGCGATCCGTCCTCCTCCTCCTCACACACCAAATCATCCCCGCCAACACAAGAGCTCCCCTCCGCCGCCGAGTCCCGCCGCTCCCAGCTCTCCGCCCGCTTCTCCACCGTCATGGACAACCTGCAGTCCCGCGTCTTCGTCGCCTCGCAGGCCCTCAACGACCTGACGGGCTACTCGGCCATCGAGGCCATCAAGCAGCGCAACAACGACCTCGAGACGCAGCTCGCCGAGGCCCAGCAGCGCCTGCGCGCCGCGCGCCGCGCCTACCAGACCGTCAACGAGCGCCGCTCCTCGACGCAGCGCGAGGTGACGACCTTACTCGCGCGCAAGGACACCTGGCTGCCCTCGGACCTCGAGCGCTTCACGACGCTCTACCGCCTCGACCACGAGCTCGAGGCCGGGGTGGCCAAGGCCGGAGCTGACCTCACCGAGGCCGAGGCCGACGAGACGCGCCTGGGCGCCGAGCTCAACGCCGGGATCCTGAAGAGGTACCACGAGGAGCAGGTCTGGAGCGACCGGATCCGGCGCCAGAGCACGTGGGGCACGTGGGGCCTCATGGGCGTCAACATCCTGCTGTTTATCGTCCTGCAGTTCTTCGCCGAGCCGTGGAAGCGCCGGAGGCTCATGCGCGGCATGGCGGACCGCGAAAAGGCCGTGCTCGACGAGGTGCGGCGCGAGCTGAGTGAGGTCAAGGGCGCGCTGGCGGCGGCGGCGGCTACGACGGCGGTGCCCACTGCTGCGACGGCGACGGGCGAGGCGGATGTGGCTGCGGTGGTTGAGCATTCTACTACTGCAAACCCTGGGCAACCGACGGCGTCAGGAGGGGCGTCGCCTTGGCCCGAGGAGGCTGGCAAACTATCGTGGCGCGAGTTCCTGACCGACACGGCCCGGTGGAAGCCCGCGCTGGTCGACTTGTACAGCGAACGGCTCGTGGCGCTCAAGATGCGGGATGCCTCGCTGATAGCGCTCGAGGGCGCCGTGGCAGGGGCTACGATGGCTGCAGGTGTTGTTTTCTTGCTCCTTCGCCGGACGTGACTGTGACCAGCCGTCTCTCGACACATAGAAATCAAGGGGCGTGTACTTCTAGATATCAAATGACTGGCTGGCTGGGTGTATCACCACAGGGCTTATGCTACTCTTTCGTGTATTCTTTCGTGTATGAAAATGACTTCAGAACTAGAATACCAGAAGAGGAAAAGAAAGATAGACGATAAATTAGAACCGCCACTTTCGAATCATCGAGACCTCAACTGTCACAATCTAGATGTTAAAGAAAGCATTGGAACCAGCCGTCTCTTCCCAGAGGACTTGCCATACATCAAATTAATACTCTCCATCCATAACAAGACAACTTCTAATTAGGTATGTTCTCTTACGCATGACTCTACTCCCCGGCTTTTCAATACCACACCACACCCTTTCCGTTGTTCGCATCACATTTCTCAAAGAAATAATAGAAATCGAGTAAAAGAGTAAAATCATCAATCCTTGTGCTTCGCTGCTACTTTTTTGACCTCTTCCTCCTCCCCCGCCAGTCCCGGATATACCTGCACCCACCACCTCATTTCGTTTCAACATCAACACGTTTCACAACATCAGAAATATCCGACGATTAAGGGGCCACATCTACCACCTGGCCTCACGTTCCGGAGGCGAGTCGGAGTTACCGAGCCACCGCCGCCCCTTCGTCTTCTAGATGGCCCGTACTACATCTACCCATCGCATGCCTGTGAGTGATGGTAGGCAACGACACGGCGAGATGTCTGTGTATGCACACTCCATATAGCTTTCCAACTATCAAACAATCTATTCCTTTGTCCGTCATAATCAGGTTCATGTGCATCTCGCTCATACAAAGTCGGCTGTGTATGAGAAGCCGCGGAACTCTTCTTGCATGGCTTGCGACAGCACTAAAGACACCACAGACGTTAGTTTCATGAGAATAGACATCTCAAAAATGAGCTCGGAAAACATACCAGACTGCACAGGTGTAAGAACGGGTGTGACACTCGTGAATTCAGAATCGAAGTTGGAGGTATCCGTCTCGCTCTTGATGGTGGGCAGGAACGGCGGCTGCACGCGCTTGTGATAGATGTCGTCCCAGTTGATGTTGCGGAAGAAGGGCTGCGACATGATCTCCTGCGCATCGGTCGGGCCGCTGCCCAGGCGCTGGTCGGGCTCGCGCGTCAGCAGCTTCTGCAGGATCGAGACCGAGTCGCGCGGCATGTGAATCGGGTAGAGCGGCTCGTCCGCCAGGATGGCGTCGTAGATTTCGTCCTCATCCTCGCCGCGGAACGGCGACTGCTGCAGCAGCATCTGGTAGATAAGGACACCAAAGGCCCACCAATCGACAGCGCGGCCATATTTCTTGTCCAGAAGGATCTGCCATCGTTATTAGCATCTCTGCAAACCAACGTTCAAAGGCATATAAAGAGACTTACCTCGGGAGCCATGAACTCAGGGGTACCACAGAAGGTGCTGGTAGTCGAAGCATACCACATGTCCTCCTTGCACAGACCGTAATCAGCAATCTTGATGTGTCCATCCAGGGTCAGCAGGATGTTGTCCAGCTTCAGATCACGGTAAATGACGCCGTTCTCGTGGAAGTACTTAAGTGCCAGGCAGACCTCGGCAGCATAGAACCTGTATCGCGCGTCAGTACTTGCAACATTTTCCATTTTCTCAAAGTCCCTCCAAAAGATCCAACTTACTGTGCCCGCTTGGTACCAAACTGGCCGCGCTGAATGTGCAACATCAGATCACCACCGCTGATGTACTCCATGACAAAGTACACGCGCGTCTCGGTCTGGAAGCAAGCATGCAGGTTGGTCAGGAAGGGGTGGCGCTCCTGGTTGGCAATGAGGAACACCCTCTTCTCAGACCGAATGCTCTCCACTTCGTCGTTCTCGATGATAAACTCCTTCTTCAGGACCTTGATGGCGTACAGCTTCCTCGTCCTCTTCGTCTCGGCCAGCATGACCTTACCAAAGTTACCCTTACCAAGCACAGCAAGGAAGTTGAAGTGGTCGAGGCCAATTCTCTGGCCCGTACCGGCGTCGGTCGCCGAAGGCAGTGGCTTCTTCTGGGGAGTGGCAGCGCCCGAGGCGGACACGGGCGAAGGGGCGAGTGCCTGGTCGGGAGACTGTGGCTTGATTTGTGGCGGCTGCTGCGGCTGCTGCTGGTACGAGGGCTGCTGTTGGGCAGGTACTGGGCGAGCCTGCTGCTGTTGGGCAGGGGGCTGCTGAGGGTACGAACCAATATTGGCATAGTCTGCCGGGTTGTACTTTCGTTGTTGCGGTCCGCCGTACTGCTGCTGCTGAGGAGCATATGGGTCTTGTTCCGGTCCGGCGTTGTAGCTCATGTCGTAGCGACCACCATAATCCGGCACTTGTCCCATCTGGCCAGGCTTGTGGCTCGTTGGTGACATGGTACCAGTCATGGCTGCCGAGGCGGCAGCGGCAGCAGCAGCAGCCGTGGAGCTGGACGTCGAGGTCCGATCGGGGTGGTGAGGACGCTGCGGTGACGTCTGGCTGGCATACATGGCTTTAGCAGCCTCAGTAGCCTCAGGCGAGGCAGCCGAGCCGCCATATCCTGGTATCGTGCCCTGCGATCCATACGAGCTGTGTCCCGAGACAGGCGTCATCTTGCCCGTCCGGAAGGTCTTGTCGCTAAGCGAAGAAGTCTTGTCCTGGCGACGCTGCTTCTGCGTCCGGATACCCTCCAAGATCTGGTTCGCCACAGCCATAGACATGCCACAGAAATCCGGCACCAAATGCACACAACCAGCATGGGCTGTAAGACCACATTCTGAACACTTGCGGCAATTCTTCCTGCCGAACGGCAGCAAATAACCACAATGGCAGCACCAATTGGCCGTAATGTTCCCGAATGACTGGAAGCGATGGGGGATGCGGTGGTTGATCTTCTCCTCGTCCGGATCCGTCTCGGCGTTCGACTTGCTGATACACTTGGTGACGACACTCGAATAACACTTGACGTGGCACGTGTACTTGCAGTCCTCGCACTGCATGCCAGCGCCGCCTTTGAGGAAGTCCCCGCAGAGAGCACAGCGCATGATGTTGTAGAACTGCCTCTGGACGAACTTGTGGCCGTACATCTCGTGCACCTCCTCCTTGCGCTGCCTGATGGCACCTTTTCGGCCCAGACCGAGATCGACGGGCCGGCGGTCGTTGCTCTCCTTGAGGAAGCTCAGGCTAAGCTGAATCTGTCCAGTGGGCTCGAGGTTGAACCACGCCGTAATGGGCTCCTGAGCGACCTGAGGCTGAGGCTGCAGCTGTGGTGCGCCGTACATAGAGCCGCCCTCCTGTTGTTGGTAGCCCGGTGATGTCGGCGGAGGCCCGAATTGAGGCTGCTGCGGCTGCTGGGGGTTCATGGGGAATTGAGACGGGCCCTTGGTGTTGCCCATCCTGTCGGCAGACACCCAGCCAGAAGTGTTGATCTCGGCCTCGATCCTCTTCCTGCGGAGCTCCTCTGCAATGTCGGAAATCCTGACCCATAGCATGCCAATGGGGATCGCGTGCTCGGCGGGCTTATCGTACACCGTAAGTTCGATCTCGTTCGCCTTGTCGACATCGACATTGTGATACTCGGCTTCCCAGCGGTCGGTCCGCGAGGTCCTCGTCCGGGCCGCCACGTTATCTTCCACCTTGACGGCAACAAATGTATCCGGGCCGCGGCTGAATCGGCCGGTAGGGGCGTGATCTACATCCTTCACGGCAATGACACGGATCGAGAGCTGGCCAGAGAGCGGCTTGCGCAGGTTCGGCATGTTGATGCTGTCATCTGTAGGGAACCTGGTTAGCTAAGATTGTAACAACAAAAGGAACGGTAGAAACAGACCATCTGGGGAATCCGACGAGTCGATATCGATATGCAGCTCTTCGTATCTCTTGAGTGCCTGCTTCAAGAGCACAATCTTCTGCTTGCTCTCCACACGCTTGGACGCTGCATCGGCCTTGCTCTTCTTATCGCCCTCCATCTGGTACAGCTGTACCATCTTCTCGATGCCCTTGAGGTACTGTTCCTCGACGTTGAGCTTGAACTGGATCTGCGAAAGCATGAGCTGGATGCGTGGGCCGAGGTAGGGGGTATCATATTTGATGAGGTCTGTTATGTCACCGGTCAGTAAGGGCTAGCATAAATACAAACGTGCCGGTGCAGCTTACCGAGTTTGGTGAAATTAGGCCTCGCCTTGGGTATCGACTGGTTAGGACCAGGTGCTGGGTAAGGGTGCCGCGGGGGCATCATGTCGCCGTGCTGGCCGATCTGGCTGTACTGGACAGAGCCGTAGGAAGCGCGGTCGCCAGCGTAGTTCCCAGAGCCGTCCTTGGGCGGGGGAGGGGGAGGACCCTCGCCCTCGCGCATGTCGGCGCTCATGGGACGGCCGGAGGAGCTGTCGGGGCCGAGGTTCATCTTGCGCATCTGCAGCTCGTTGAGCTTCTCCTCGAAGAACTCGAGGTTCCTCCGGCCCTCGCGCATCTGGGTGTCGAGCTTGGAACGGACGACATCATTGTTGGTCTGCTGCCGCATGAGGTTGGCAGCCTGGATCAGCGACTTCTCCCGCTCGATCTTCTTGTAAATGTCCATGAGCCTGTCATCTTCATTCATGGTTGCTCTGTTCCCTCCGCGCGTTTGGACGCGCGGGGAAACAAGACCGTGAACACGAAGAGACGAGGGCGGGTGGTATTGGTTGTCCCGAGCCCGCGCAAGATTGTCGCGCGGTGGGGGTTAGGAAATTGGCCTCTGCTCAAGAAAACCGTCGAAGACGAACGGGCGCTCGAGAACAAAGGATGGCCGGTCTCGCAGATGGTAAAGGTTGCGGGATTGAACGCGCACGAGACCGTGTCTTGGGCGTGGATGAGGGGCGGAAACAAGACTATGGCGGCCTCACCTCACGACGACGGGCGTGGCTGTTTGGTGTTGTGATGGTTGTCAGATGTCGTCAGTAACGAATTATGGCGGGGTTTTTGTGTTTCGCATCCGGCAGCTCGCTCTGCCGACCCTTGCTGATCTGATAGGGCCGGGGACCGGGGTGTGGTTCGCCTGTTTGGTTTTGGGCCTGGCCGCCTGGGAATTTGCTCCTATAGTGACTGGGGACCAGGAATTTGATGGGACTGCTGGAAGCTGGGACAGCAGGCTGGGCTCGCTGACTGACCTGGGCTGGGCTGTGGAGGAGGGGAGGGTGACGGGTAGGCTTGCTGGCAAGACAAGGGCAAGGCCAGGACTTGAGAAGTTGATGCAAGATGGACGGCGGTAGAGGGGGGAGAGGGGCGGCCTGCGGCGTTGGCCGTTGTGCCGTTGGTGTGAGGATCAATCTGTGGTGGGTGTGTTATGTTGGTGTGTGTCTGTTCCAGCTGGAGAGTGAAGAGGGGCTCCTTTTTCCCTCTGTCGCTATTGTGGATTTGTTGGTATTTCCCCTCAGTGACGGGTTTATTAGTCTGCTGGAGAATACGCGCTGCTAGGACAAGATGGTATGTAAAGCTTGCAGATCAGGGAGCAATCTTGGAGCTGGCCCAAATCCCGCAAAGCCCCGTAGCCAGATATGAAAACGGACAAGGGAAATCAAAAGATGGCACCGTCTAAGCGATATCCTTCTTTTTTTTTGTCCCCAAGTACTCGAATATTCCATGTGTTGTGCGCTTTTACATAACAAAAGACCGCGCAATGCATGTCCGGGCGCAGCATCTCCAGAGCCAAGGTATGACGACAGAGCCCGCCCAACTTGGATTAGGTACCTGTGTCTAGATCCCCAGGAGGGAACAGCCAGCTCGAAGCAGACCCAACACTCGGGCCAAGATTACCGCTGAAGTTCCGGACACAATCCTCAGCAGTCTGAGGGCCATCATCGCCAATTGACGTTTCACAGTCGGGTTGTTATGATCAATTCGCTTCTCTCAAGCTTCTCTTGTGTGCTTGTTTATTTTGGTGTACATTACCGCTACAGAAACGTCATCTTCCGAAACCGTTGACGGCAGCCACCCATGGGTCAAAGAAATAGGCTCGAGTTAGACTCGGCGAGAGCGAAACCAGCTCCCCATTTTTGTTACATGTCGGGCAGAAAGTGGAGATGATTCGATCCCGGCTCATGTAGGTCTACGCTGTTGAGCATCTAGGACTTTGCAGCATGCCCAAGTCAAGCTGCCAGCCGCAGGTCAGATTAATGTCGGAGAAAAACACCCACACATATACGCATATCATATAGCTGCACATTGTCATACATCACTGACCGGCACGGCAATGTCAACATGTCAGCAAACAATAACACGCAGATCTTATCATCGCCGAGGCGAAATTCTAGACCTTCTTACCAAATGCCGCCGTGACCATCTCGTCGTCAATATGCAGTCATAATAGAACCATGCGATATCGACAAACGAGGTGACTGGGCTGATTTGCAGCTCTGTACTCTCATGCCCGCATCATTTTGACAGGCGTTCGATCTCTGGGACAAAGCTTGCTTCCCTGCTGAGACCCCCACGCACACGGAGCCAGCCTCGCAGGTGCTACCAGAGGACAGCATTAGCCTGTTCACATATTCAAAACCTGCCTTTCGAATTCTCCTCCAACGAGCAAGGCGTGTGTAACTGCATGTCTTGTTTTCATCATCCACGTCAAGCCTCATATATAGCATTTGACTCGCTGGCAGGGTTAAGAACGGCATACTCCTCGTCTAGCCCAAACATGCCCCGTCACCACAAGGCTGCAGGTGAGATCGAACGATATGACGTCCTCGTGGAAGATGTCTAAAACGTCCTTTTCTTTTTACTACTGTAACAAAGACTAGATTAAACCCAGACTCCATACACCGGCCAGCCAGCAACAGGTAAAGACACACTGCCTAACTCTATTTTCATTTAGGAAGCGTACTCCTTCTGCAGCAGTTTGGCAATGGTGTTGAGCTGGATGTTGCTCGTGCCCTCGTAGATGGCGCCAATCTTGCTGTCGCGGAAGAACTTCTCGGCCAGGCCCTCGCGCACGAAGCCCATGCCGCCCATCCACTCGACCGCAAGACCGCTGACGCGGCCGGCGACCTGCGAGGCGTACAGCTTGGCCATGGCGGCGTCCTTGACAAAGTCCTCGCCGGCCTCCTTCTTGCGCGCCGCGTTGAAGACGAGCGCGCGCGCGGCCTGGATGTCGACGTACGACTGCGCGATCTGGTGCTGCATGCCCTGGAACTCGCCAATGTACTGGCCAAACTGCTTGCGGTCGTTCCAGCAGTACCTGTAGATGAAGTATTAGTAAACCAAACACCGTATATTTGATATGGGAGAAAGAAAAACTCACTTCGCGGCGTTCTCCCACGCGCCGAGAGCCAGACCGGTCATCTGGGCGGCGATGCCTATCCTGCCCTCGTTGAGCAGGCTGATGGCGTACTTGTAGCCCTGGCCGCGCTCGCCGAGCAGGTTCTCCTTGGGGATCTCGACGTCGTCGAAAGTGATAACGCAGGTGCTGCTGGCGCGGATGCCGAGCTTCTTCTCCTTCTTGGCGATCTGGAAGCCCTTCATGCCCTTCTCGAGCACGAAAGCCGTGATGCCCTTGTAGCCCTTGCTCGGGTCGAGGTTGGCAAAGACGATGAAGAAGTCGGCCTCGACCGAGTTGGTGATCCACATCTTGCCGCCGTTGATGCGGAACCCGCTCTCCGTCTCGGTGGCCTTGGTGGCCATGGCGAAGGCGTCTGACCCGGACACGGGCTCGGACAGGCAGAAGGAGCCGACGGTGTCGGTGGCGAGACGGGGCAGCCACTTCTTCTTGATCTGCTCGCTGCCGTGCTTGAGGACGGCCGTGTTGACGAGCGTGTTGTGCACGTCGACCATGACGCTGACCGAGGGGTCGATGCGGGCCAGCTCCTCGATGCCGATGATGGCAGAGGTGAAGTTCATGCCGGCGCCGCCGTACTCCTCGGGGATCTCGACGCCCATGAGCCCTTGCTCAAAGAGCTGCTCGACGACGGCCGGGTCCATCGACTCGGCCTCATCCATCTCCCGCGTCTTGGGCAGGATCACGTCGTTGGCAAACTTCTCGACGGCCTCCTTCATGGCGGCCTCGGTCTCAGTCAGGTGCGAGAGCGGCGTGGGTAGCAGGTCGGAGCGGCGGGCAGCGGTGGTGGAGAGAGCCCGGGCACTGGGAGAGGGGATATGTCAGTAAATTCGCATATTCTATAGATAAATCACAATGTTTAGTTACATACCATTGCAGCTTCGAAACAGTCCTTGCAGGCCGGCACGTCCGTGATGCTGCGGAGAGTCCGGAGGCAGACACCGCCTGCTGGCCCCTCTTCAGCGCTGGCCGCAGCGCTCTGGCGATTGACGACGACATGCTTGCAGATGTGATGGAGGAATTGCAAAAGGCCAAACCACCAAATGGTACAATTCTCACGTGAAAGTCTTGAAACAGAGGAACCAAAGGGAAAAAAGGTACAATGGCACACGGTGTCTACAAAAATAAGAAAAGACAAGGGAAGGGATTAAATCAATGACTTCGTGAGACGGGTACTCAATACCTCGCCTCGGTCGGCCCAAGGCCGCGACCTGCCGAGGATAACCACCCGCACTTGGAAGGGGGGTCTTGGTCCCTCACCGTGCTCGGAGTTCTTGGCGCAGCGACTGCTGGTCAAAACATGGGGAAGCTAAGGTGCAGCTCCGGGGGCATGTGATTAAGGGCAGTGCACCACTGTGATCTGACTCGAAAGGCACTAGCAAGCCAGAGCGGCTCAGCGAGTTTAATGGTTGCCGGTCCGCCGAACTTCGCCGGGCCGACACCGCCAGCCCATGCAAGGTGGTCCCTGCGTCGGAAATTTCCAGCTTGCAATTGAGTGCAACTGCTGATATGCGGCAACGCTTCGTTCGACCAGACCAACAGTCAACACAACACCACAGCCGTCAAGATGAAGATGGCGATGCCGCTCCTGCGGCAATTCCTCGCCCCTTCAATAAGGCGGCCCGTTCTCCACCGCCCAGCCCTACCAAAGGCTTCCTCAACCTCCCCACGATCCTCCATAGCCGCCGCCATCCGCCCCTTCTCCTCTTCCCCCGTCCACAGCGCAACCCTCATGCAGGTCAAGCGAGTACGTCCGAGTCACACACACCGTCTACGACTTGATTTCTATATACTGACCCGGAGTGTTGCAGGGCTGTCGCAAACCACAGCGCGCCCGCCACGCCGTCTCGCCGGCCCTGTCGGAGATCGGCGCCCCCGAGCTCAAGGGCGTCTGCCTCAAGGTCGGCATCACGCGGCCCAAGAAGCCCAACTCGGGCGAGCGCAAGACGGCGCGTGTACGCCTCTCGAGTGGCAGAGTCATCACGGCCTACATCCCCGGAGAGGGCCACAACATCCAGCAGCACAGCGTCGTGCTCGTTCGCGGCGGCCGCAGTCAGGATTGTCCCGGTGTGCGGTACCACTTGGTTAGGGGAGCGTTGGATCTGGTAAGTGGGAAAAGAGAATCCTTCCTCTGGGCATACTAGAGGGGGGGATGAAGAAGAAGATGAAGAGTCATGCGCTAACGGGTCGATAGGGAGGTGTCGGCTCTCGCGTGAGCAGCAGGAGTAAATACGGAACCAAGAAGCCCAAGACTGCCTCCGTAGGCTAAACGACGAGACGAAAAGGAGAACGATGTATGTCTAGATTGGGAGGAGCATAGAGGCTAGGCCATTGGGTCGTCTCGAGATCAGACGCATCCATAACGGCGTTGCTACTACTAGTGTACCACTGTAACATAAACATATTCACTGTATAATGACAAAACGTAAATCAAGTTGAACTTTGACGCGTCAAATTTCCAG
The DNA here is from genome assembly GCA_018873225.1 of [Phialemoniopsis] sp. UDSM-2020. Taxonomy (NCBI): domain Eukaryota; kingdom Fungi; phylum Ascomycota; class Sordariomycetes; order Thyridiales; family Thyridiaceae; genus Thyridium; species [Phialemoniopsis] sp. UDSM-2020. The sequence goes on from JAEILZ010000005.1 coordinate 1,196,911, forward strand.
CAGCTACTAGGACTATGTCTATAATGCGCAGGACTGCTCTGAATTTCCTTGCCTATTCTCGTAGTCATCAAGATCCCGTACGCCGAACCCATTCTTGCCCTGCCACCCCGAGGACCGTGGTTTTTGTATGTGTGTATCGTGTCATGAAGAAGCCAGAAGTTCCAAAAAATATGGAAGGGTTGATAAAGTACATTTGAACAAGCGGCCAGGCTTACTATTACGCCTCGTACTTCCTTACTTAATCTTGCTGGTTCTCCCAGCCCTCGGGCTTCTCCTGTCCTGTCACCTCGAAGTATCTTGACGTGCCTGCGTCGCATAGAGTTAGATTTGATGTTGCAGCCGAGGTAAAGGCCCAGAACTTACAAGAATATCCCTTCCAGTCAAAGTTGTTCTTGGGGTCGCAGTGACACCGCAACTGTGTCCGGACCTTTTCACCAGTCGGGCAGTGCGTAAAGGGAACGTGGTAGTAGCCAATGTCGTTGAAGAAGTGAATCTCGTCCTTCCTCAGCAACAGGCCGGCCGCGATCGAGTGCACGGGCGCATCGCCCCATCGCTCGTAGAAGAATCCACCATCCTGATCCAGAGACTCAAAGAAGTCGGTGTAGGCCTTGGATCGGAGCCAGTTCAGACTGCCAACCTCAAAGTTGGACCACTAAGTTACATCGGTTAGATCAAGCAAAAACGTAGAGGGCAGTTAGATAGTTGGTGCTTACGAAATGGCAGTGGTTGTAGGTCTCGCCTCCATCGTCGCTGAGGAAGCCCATGGCATTGTCCTGGACAATGTGCTCGGGGAAGTTCTTCATGAACTTCTTGGTGCTGTCCCAGAGGGTGGGGATGGTCTCGACGTACTCGTACAGACTGAGGACGAAGCTGTACTTCTTGTTCTGCTCGTGCATCAGGCGGAAGGGGTCGTAGTGGATGTCGCAGAACAGCTCGACGCTGGGCTCGACGCGCCAGTAGTAGTCGTAGTTCATCATCAGGGGCTGGCGGAAGAAGAAGCCAGACTCGAAGCGGCACATGTGACGGTAGCTGACGGAGTCGCCGTAGATGATCTTCTTGGCCTTCATGTCCTCGCGCACCTTTTTGGCCTTTTCCTGGTCGATGAAGTCAGGGAAGGACCAGTGCTCGGGAGCGATCTCGCCATAGTGAGTCTTGCCGGAGACGAGGGACGATGTGACCTTCTTGAAGGTCGCGTCGAAGGGCTTGTCGTTCAAAAAGACCCAGTCGTAGTTGTAGCGGCGGTTAAAGCGGTCTTCGACCTGGCGGATAGATCGGGCAATCTCCCAGACGTCCGAGTTGCGGGCGAGCGTGACGAAGGTCGCGTTCATGCGAGGGCCGGGGGCAATGCTAATAAGATCCTCCCACTCGGGCTGCCCAGGGGTCATAGCCATGGGGTGCTCGGCGGCATCCTTGTTGGAGTACGCAGGCGTCTTGGCATTGGTGCTGGCCTTGCTGTCGCCAGTAGGTTCCTGCTTGCCATCCGCGGCAGCAGCTGCACCAGCATCGGCGGCCGGCTTTTGGGCATTCGTCTGGCTCGAGGATCCCTGGCCGCCACCACTCAGGATGTCGGGTCGGAGAGGAACGCCATCGTAGGAAGACCGCGAGACGAAGAAGAAGAGGGCGACAACCTGTGATTCGGTTGGTGCGCTGTTAGCTCGTGTGCATCGTCAAAATGCCAACGGGAACGGATGCAGCTGGGCGAGTGGCAACAGGGCATTGAGTGGAGAGCCAGACTTACGAATGAGGCGATGAGAAGGTATCGCACAATACGGGCGCTGCCAGCCATCTTTGCAAAAGCTCACGAGACGTGAAGAAGCGAAAGAGGGAAAAAAAAGGCAATCAAGAGAAAGAGAAAAGTAAGGTGTCTTCGTGGCCCGTCGCGCAAGGGAGATGGTATGGTGGCGGCCAAAGTGGTAGTAGGGAGATAGAGTGGATCGCCTAAAGGGGCAATTCAGACCAGCGAGAACGGGGACCCAGGTAAGTACCGGAACCCTGCTACTTGTAGGGACGTTTGTGTCGACGTCTTTGCACCTTAGGGATACGGTGTTCCCATTGTGCAAACAAAAGGACAATTGAGAGATAAGGGACAGGATCTGCAGAGAAGGATGGCTGACGAGGACAGGTTATGACTTTGTGGAATGGAAGAGGAAGAAGAAAAAATGGCCACGGAAGGGATGCAATTGTATGCATGTCTGGTAAGGCCTGGCTCTGGCTGGGTACATACAAATGTCGTCGCCCGCGTGTTTCTGGATCTTCCTAGCCAGCCCAGCACAGCACCAGCACCCGCGCGAAGGCCAACGGATACAGTACCTACAGTAACCACTTCAAGAAAGCACTAATGTTCCACAAATTCTTTTGATTGGAAAGGACATGGCTGGCATGGTCTCAGCTGGCGCCTCTTTTGCGCCTCGGGGTAGTCTGGACCCCCTGCGAATTACGTGTAGACTTGCTAAGAGCTTGCGACACTTTTTGCTACCAGAGCTTATTGGGAATCTATCGATCCCCGACCCCGGCACTACAATCACAAGTCGAATGAATACCTACTTTAGACGGCTCGGGGCTGCCGTGCCCACGCACTGCAACAATGATCTCCTGTCCCAGAAACAGAGGGACACAAAGAGGGGAGCTACCTTACTCCGTAGTGTCTTGGAGGAAGACGACTCTAGAAGAGACAAAAAACGGGCGACTAGTCTTGTTGTCTTGTTGTCACATTCTCCGTGGCCCTGCTCTGGTCCGGACTTATTGTGTACTTGGCTGATATTTTTCTCCTGCGACCCTACTTTTCCATGCATGGTCCCAAGATTCGCATTTTCCAGGGACCCTTTAGAAGCTCTAGAGCCAAACGGGTGGAATCAGTGCAATCGCAGGGCAGAAGCACAGGCCCACACGCCCCAAAGTAGACTAGAGTCAATTTTAGAGCTTCGTATCATGCAGGTGTCCCTGGGCAGCCCTGGTAATGATACGTACGAGTACGGGTCTTGGGTTCCCCTATGCCAAGAGGCGCGATGGGTCTGATACAATGGACAAGCACAGCTGATTAGAGACAAGAGCATCAAAGTCTATTCCTGGAAGAACATGACAAAAAAGAAC